>JBANAY010000003.1:31612538-33055972 GCA_037952775.1 Clonostachys chloroleuca
GAGCAATCGTACGAGTCTCACAAAGGAGATAGTACTGTTGACGCAGAGGTCGCACAAAGAGTTTTGAGATCCAGCAACGTCGTTCAGCTTTGGCCATCGAGAAGCGCCGGGGAAGGGAGAAGGGACTCTATCGTCGAAGCAGGGGTCCACAACGGGAGCTACCTACTAAACCAATTGCCAGCCTGTGAGCCAGCGTACTCACTCCTGCTCTCTATCCATTCCACAGCACACCCGGTTCCGGGATAACTTCCGATGTCCCGGACGATCCATTCCTTGTTGGAGGGGCCGGATCTCAACATTTACCTCGTGTTGCTCTGCCCATCTACGGCTCTCCCAAGACCGAGGCACTGTGCTCAAGGAATACTCCAAAGGAAGGCTGAAGAGGGGCGCGAGCCGTTCTGGTGGGAGATCGTGGGATCCAATAAGATCGGCTCGGCGCCTCGACGGGCCATTCTCATTCGATGAGAGTAATCGGGGATTCCGATGTGACGCGCAGTCCTAGTTGGTATAACTACCCCGGGTGCAACGAACAAGGAAGATTTTCTTTTCTGCATGTTGTGTTTCTGTGGGGAGCAACACGGCTGGCCCGTCCTTGTGTCACCCAGTAACACGACCTTATTTCCCGAAGCCCGCTCACCGCGGTATCTACATTCTCTCTGCTCGGAAAGGCATTGTTCGGTATGATAGAAGGCTGCTGGCTATTACTACCTCCCGTCTGCTTGACACGTATGAGCATCTAGCTGTCATTTGCTACTCGCACTCCACAGCCTCTTTCGCCCTGGGAGGGGTGTGCCCCAACTGAAACAAATTCATCTCGTTGTGGGTGTCTCCTGCAGAGAAAGAATTACAGAAGCGAGCGCAGCTACTCTTCACCAAGTCAACAAGATAGCTGGCCCCATGCTCAGCCCCAATGGATCTTCTCAACCCTGTCTTCATGTTGTGCTTGTAAGAAGCAAGCAGATTCCAGTAATCCTAACCTACCTAATGGGGCTTCCTGCACAAGGCTCGGATAGTCGACCTGCCGGCGCACGCGCCCGCTCTCGTGGTGACCTACCACTATGCAAGGACGGTAATGGGGATGATGGCTAGCTGTTTGGTCATCATCAACGGCCACCTAACTGTAAGGGCGGGCCGTACTCCCCCTCCGGACTCCCCTGAGCTGAACCAACCATGCTTGTCACAGGAGTGCCGCCAAGGAGGACGCCTCATCTTGAAAATTGGGGTTTAGAAAATGGTTGTCTCCTAGTGACATCGACAGCCTGGTTGTTTTCACTTCAGGAATTCCCGCCCAATATGTATCGTTTCCAGATGGATCTAGGACCGTAGTGGCATCTTATCCTCCAATTAGGGAAGAGGTCTTCCTTGTCTAGCTGAGATCTTCCAATCACCAATAGGTCCTGAACATGGTTGCTTATGTTGGCAACCTGCAGATTGCTGTAGGTCTGGGAAACCGCCCTCCTATTCCCTTAAAAAACTGTTAGCCAAGCAACATCCAGCACAGGGCTTCGCCCCAGTTCTCTTCCCACCTCCTGGGGTGCGCCTTTTCCATCAATAGGACAAGCACCAAAATCTTCCAGTCAATGTATGTTTCACCCCGGTTAGAGGTGAAAATTGTGCCCGTACCTTCACCATATTGGGGTTTTTATTACATTCCGTGCTACCCATCCGTTTACCTGAGGATCGATCATCATCAATCAAACTGCTCCCGATGTTGCGGTTGTCTGTGGCAATCCTTGATCAGTCATATTCACAATGACCCGGCCAAAGGTGCCAGAAGAGAGGAGGCAAAGAATTGCTCAAGCTTGTGATACTTGCAAGCGTCGAAAACAGAAAGTAAGTCAGCAAATGATTCCTTGTTGACATTTCTATTTCCTCCTTCCAACAAATTTGCCCTCCTTGAAACTCGTTTCCATCAGCCTGGCACTGTTTGAATCGGATCTCCAGGTTCATTCCAAGTCTGATACCAGTTATCCCCCTCCCAATACGCTGATGGCTTCAAATCCCATCCGAATCGTTTAGACACCCCTGGCCAACATCATGACCATGTTATCACGCGAGTATTTTCTCTTTTGAGGCTCCTCTTGTACAGCCCTACCGGGATCTAGCCGTGGCTATGACCCAATACCCACGCATCCAACCGCAGAAAAAATCCGTGACCAAAACAAGGCTTAATGTAGAAAAGAGCCGTCGGCTCGCTACCCCTTCGCCAAGGCTTTTGTATTGGCGCGGCTGGGATAGAAATCCTCTTCTGCGCTTGCACCTGCCTTGGTGAGGAGTTTGTTTTGTTATGCTGATTTCTACCCTCACAAGTGTGAACAACAGATACGCGGAGATCCCCTAGTCTAGGGCTGCAAGATGGAGACGGGGGTTGCTTCTATACTCTGACGAGATACTGGGCTAAAGGAGCTATATCTCGAAGCTGACTGACTATTGTGTCAAGTGTAACGGTCTGAAACCTTGTGGCACCTGCCTCAAGCGAAGTTCAATTTGCCAGTATACCCCGGGTCCCTCCCATGACGGCGATACCAACTCCCGTGCTGGATCGGTAACGAAGCGACGCAACACAGATGAGCCCTTTGATCTGATCGCAATGGCGTCAAGTAGAAGTAATTCTGCTATATCTACGCCGGGACTCGCCTGGAGCAGCCCTATGGGCCCAGATCCGCATTACGTTGGCACAGAACAGCCCACCCCAACCCAACAATTCGGCCAAGACAATCCCCTGCCCCCAAGCACGCTGGCCTCTCTTAACAAGGGAACCGTTGCCTTGGGCCAAGATGATCATATTGACGTGTATGGCGATGTAAGAATGTTGGAAGACTCTAATGGACGACTTTGTACGTGGGAACTATCAATAGAGCCCTCGATAACTGTTGACTCTAACCTCAAGCTTTAGTGTTTGTCGGCAATTCTTCTACATTGTCATACCTACAATTCATGAGGATAATAGTAGACAATCCGACAGAGCAATCGTCCTTTACAGGTGACCCCATTCGTCATAAAATACCGGAAAATTATGCGGCTATACCTTCAGACATAGAATCACCTTGGATTCTTCCAGGGAGAGAAGCAGTGGATGCACTGATCCAATTCTTTTTTACCAATGTAGGTTGATGCCACTTTGACATGGTGTTCCACTACTAATGGGCGAGAAGACCAGGGGACTTGTCGAGTTAATGGAGCGCCGACATTTGGAAATGACAATCAATGCATACTATATGAATCCCGCCTCTGTACACCCTTCAGACCTTTGCAACATATACCTGACGCTTGCGGCCAGCCTGGTAATGGTGGTTCCCACGCCAGGGACCGAAGCCGATTTTCTACTTGGCCCATTTTCAATAGGATCCATTGAACAAGCCGAAGCGCTTTTAAAAAGTGCAATGTATTTTGGAGAACAGCTCCCGGAGTTTGCGGATGGCGATATCTGGTCTATTCAAGCTCACGCTCTTATAGCCATGTATAAGTTCTCGGTGTCAAAGTGGAACGCAGCCTATGCCTCCATAGGTACGTTCTAAAACAGGGGGATTCTGTTTTGCTGTCGTGTCTGACCACCAAGATAGCAAAAGCAGTCAGTTTCGCGGTTGCTCTAGGTTTACACCGGATAGACGACTACATTGGCATATTCCAAAACCAGGAAATAGCGCTGGCCCATAGACGGAATATTTGGAGAAGCCTATTCGTTCTCGATAAGCTGATCTCAGAGTTCCTTGGCCGGCCTTCGGCAATTTCGGAGGAGAGTTGTTCTCCAACCGCGCTCATTCCACCGAAGGTACAAGATGGGCAAAGTGCGAACGAAACCGCGTATATGGAGAGCTTCAATGCAACTGTCAAGTCGTGTCAAGGGATGGGCATGATCCTCAGGGAAATTTATGGACAGTCTCGGCGGGTCCCGATCCAAGTCGGAAAGGAGCTATTCGACGAATGTCTTCATAGAGTGAAGGCGTTATCTCCAAGATTCTTGGCCAGCCGGCTTTTCAAGGAATTGTTGCTTCCCGATGAAGGCATCGCTGTGTTATACGTCAACCTCGTCGAGCTGCACTGCCAACTGCTTCTGACAAGACCCTATTTCTTGTTTCTTCTTTTTCAGACACAAAAGGAAGCCTCAAAAACACCGGAGACTACGATTCGCACAAACTCGGATCTGGGCATGCTCTCCGAATCGTGTTTAGCTGTGGCGAAAAGGACTCTACACTTGATGCACGCTGCGTACATGTCTTCTTGGCTACCTCGGCGAAATACATTTATCCTGTAAGTTAGGACGTCAGAGCTCCTTTGGCGCATGGCTAACTGCCCGCAAGCAACTTCCTACTCGCCGCCGGCCTCGTGGTTCACAGCAACGAATCTTTCGGCCTATACCGCAACGAACAATACAGCGAGCTGGCTAAAAAGGCCACCGAGATGGCCAACTACTGCGCTGGGTCAGATGCCCTTGGCAAACGAGTTTCCGACGTGCTGAATTCCTTTCATCGTTTTGTCGAGAAGCAAAAGTCTTCCGAATCCTCTACCAGTATGACGAGAATACAAAGCCAGAGCCTCAAGATCCCTTCTTTTCCTGATACGAATGCACCAGAGCTGGAGGCCGCTAGGGGTTGGTTCCAGGACTCAAGAGGCCTGGTTCCGCAGCCCAACATCGAGAGTCCTTGGGTAGACCCGACGAGGCGACGACGCCAATGCAGCGTCGAGGTAGCCATCTGGACCCTCATGGTGGCATGATGAGCACCTTCAAACTTGAACCAGGCGTCAGTCCTTTGTCTCGTGCGGATGTCTTGGCAACGGACCAACCTTGGAACATCACTCCTCTACCCAGCAACTCGGGCCCGGGCTACCCGCCTCTTGTAAAGTCGCGTTCGATGGCGACACTTCCAAGCCATGGCCCACCGTGCAGAGCCCCAGAATCATATGCCAGACTCCCAGACCGGTCCGGTCTGCATGACGAGAGGGATAGGTCCGGGCCTTTTACCATGAAGGACGGCGAATAATGGGAGTAGCTAAGTGCCAAGTATTGACATTGAAAATCAGATCAGAGTAATTCAGATAGGATACTATTAGACAATACAAACAACACTGTTGCCGCCTGGAAGGAGCACTGATCGTGTGATGCGTACATTCACAACGGAGCATGCAGAGCAAGGAAATTAATTTTTAATTTGTAGAGAGAACCCAGGTATAGCCTCCAATCTAAAGGTAGGAGCATAGTTACAAGAAGGGGGGAAAGGGGAATCCGACATATCCTACAGCACCAACCGTCCCGGCTCCTCCTCCAAAATCGCCTTGCATCGCTCCAGGAACACCTGTGCCCTCTCCTCCTCGGCCTTGGGGACAACCAGGCTGAAGACGTTGGCGCCGCTCGACAGGCCGGGGACTGTGGGGATGACGGGCGGGGAGGCTCGCTTCTTGGGCTTGGCGGTGAGGATGTCGATGATGTCCGACTTCTTGGAAGGAGGGGCGGACACGAACGAGGAGGGGGTGATGGCGGATATCTGAGGCAGGTAGACGCCCCGGGTGCCCCTGGAAGCCTTGACCTTGTCCAGGCCGAGGACCTGGTCGAAGAGCTCCTCGGCGGTGGGCTGCCGCGAGGCAGGGGGCAGGTCGGCGTTGGCCACGTCGGCGGCGCGGCTGATGAAGGTGGAGAGGGGCAGGAAGACGCCGAGGGTGTCGTTGATCTTGTTCTGGACCTCGACGACCTTGGACAGCGAGACGGGGACGTTGATCTCCAGGTTCTCAACTACTGGGGCCTTGGGGGCGGGAGCGGCTTCCTTCTTGGCCGGCTCCTCCTTCTTGGGGGGCGCCGCCACCTTGATGTTGCTGAGGTCGAGGTGACCCAGCTTCTCGAAGCGGGATGAGATGGTGGCTGGAGTCTCGGCGTCGATAGTGCCGAGGAAGGCCAGGACGTCACCCTTCAGCAGCCGGCCGTTTGGCCCGGTGGGCTTGATCTTACTAAGATCCTCCTGGCTCAGACCCTTCTGCGCGGCGAGGTGGCCTGTGGAGGGGAGCAGGGGGAGCTTGTGCTCGTAGCTGCCCCCGCCTGAGGTCTTTACTGCGCTGCCCTTGGCCTGGGAGGAGCTAGAGCCGCTGGCCTGTGAAGCAGCGGGACCTCCCTTGGAGGCGCTCTCGGCAGGTTGGGGGGCCTTCTCCTCGGCCGGAACCTCGAGGGAGGAGAGGTCATCGCCGGGTTCGGCGACGACAGCGATCCGGGTTCCAACCTGGACGCCCTTGGCGCCGCCCTGGGAGAGGATCTTGAACATGACGCCGTCCTCCTGGGCCTCTACGTCCATTGTGGCCTTGTCGGTCTCGATCTCGAGGAGGACGTCGCCGGCGCTGAAGGAGTCGCCCTCCTTGACGTTCCATGCCGCGATGTTGCCCTCAGTCATGGTCGGGGACAGGGCCGGCATGGTGAAGTTCTGGGCGGCGAGGCATCGCGAGGATGATGTAAAGGCTGTATATGCGAAGTATATCAAGTCAGCAGGGCAACACTCCAATGGTTTTTTGCCGCTCCGTGAACGGCGCCTGGCAGGAGGGGTCTGATGGCAGAGGGTCGGTGGTATAAAAGGGGATCATACCGCGGGCCCCAACAGCGGGGTTGCTCGAGAGACGACGTGTGTGGCCCGGCACACTGCCGCAAGGGATGCCATTGAGGGGGCGTCCGAGACTGCAGAGAGGGAGGATTGGTGATGGAGAGGAGGGTCGAGGTGCTTCTGCGGCAGTTGCAAAGCTCGGGCGAGGTTGAAGCTGTTGGGAATATGCTCCATCCAACGGACGACACGGGCCCATTTTTTTATTTTTTGGGCGCAATGTCCCGATACGTCGGAGTTGCTTTACACCGGGGAGCCTGACAAAAATATTTAGTCTGATATGCGCGCTGCTTTTGACGCATTTATATTGTCGCCTATCCTTCCGGCAGTACCCTTGAAGTGGATTGTACTTTGGACCGATCCTTGTCCCTTTGAGCCACGAGCCATTGGGAATTTTTGATAGCTCCCACCATCACATCACGCCAGCCCAGACTACAGAGACAGAATTGGCTGGCAATGCCATTGCCATTGCGAAGGTGACCGTCCACTTACCCGAAACACATACAGCTCTACTTCAATTGCGCCCCCAGGCCTGGAGCTCAGAACATCCGCAATGGCCAGTTTCTCCCGGGGGCTGCTACGGCACTCCCTCCGGCCGCTCTCGAGCCCGCGAATTCTCCTCTCCGAACTATCTGCCCCGCGAGCAGCAGCCCGGTTACTCACAACGTCCCCTTGCTTGCACGCCGCCACCTCCTCCCCAGCCAAAACGAGCAGACCGCCGCCGCCGCCGCGTCCCTCACAACGAGGCCAACCGCCCAAACCAAGCGGCCTTACGAACTATGCTCTGATCAAGACCTTGGCCACCAAGCCTACCCCCACGGTATTCTACGAGGGCGCCTCGCACTTCTGGTTCTACTTTGGATGCTGGACGAGCGGCATCACGATCCTGGCGTGGACGTGCCTGACAGCCCCCTCGGTCGTCTCGCAGCCCGAAGGCGTGCCGTCGTGGGTCAGCTGGGTCTACGGCGCCTCCTACGCCCTCCTCACCGGCATGGGCTTCTTCCTCATCTCCAAGACGCCCAACATCGTCAGCTCGATAAGGGTCCTGCCGGCAGCAGCAGCAAAGTCGGCGTCGGCCAACGTCCCCGCCGTTGCCCGACGAGCACCCTCAGCACCCTCAGCAGCAGCGCCCACGATGGAGGTCACGGTGCAGCGCATGGTGCCCCTCCTGCAGCCCAAGGTGCTCAGGGTGCCGCTGGACAAGGTATCGCTCAAGTCGCGGCTCTCGCTGCCGGATGAGTACGTCCCCGAGCTGAGGCGCAAGGAGCTGGCGCGCCGGGCCGAGCAGGAGCAGGTGGCGCTGCGCAGGTTCGACATGGAGCACCTGCTGACGATGCCGTTCCGGCGGATGGGGAGGGCCCTCAAGGCCTTGTTCAGGGGCGTCCGGTCGGCGTGGACGGACATGGGGTGGGGGGTGATGACGGTGGACGGGAAGAACTACAAGGTGAACGTTGAGAAGGGTTTCGCGCACGACGGGTTCAGGACGCTGGAGAGGATCGTGCCCATCGACCCGAAGTAAGGGGAGAACTGGACTGGACTGGGCAAACGAGGTGAAGCTCACCGGGTTGGGGGATATACTCGACCGGAACTGTACAAAAAGGGATGTTTCTACTAGCTGTATCATAGGACAATGGCATGTAACGAAAGAGCTAACGAGCCAAACTGTCTCGTTGTATGAATCACACTTTGGGAGAGAAGACTGAACGTGCTCGTCCACCGACCAAGCTACGACATGTGCCTTTCTGTCTAACACAGCCTGACTTGCGTTTCTCCCGCTCGGAGCAAGACAGACGATGGGAAGAGATCTCGATGAGCAAGCGCCGTTCCTCGGTACCTGTCGATCCACGGTGAGGTAGCTCAGGAAGCAGATCGAGCACATCACCAACGCACACCATGCGGTGTACAACAAAAGTTCTCTGCCCATCTGTTGTTGGTGGGGGGGGGGGGGCACGAAAAGCCAGCAAACACGACATTCCCCCCTCTCCTCCTCTCGGTCGGGTCACCCATCGCGTGCTGCTGAAAGGGCCCCGCGAGTGGGAAAAGCCCTCGTTGCCCGAACGGGACAAAAAAGTGACAGATTGGAGGTAAATCAGCAGAGGTGATCGTCATATGTCATGCACGTTCCAACTGGACTAGCAGCTTTTCCATCGTGTGAGCAAAAAAAAAAGGAAGCGGTGAAAATTCCCCATGGATGAGGGAAACCACGATCTACGCGAGGGGTGTGTGAAGGGTCACCGAGGAAAAAGCAAAAGGTAAGAAAGATATCCATATTGAGGGGCTCATGGTCAAGTGGTGAAATCTGAAGACAGAAATTCCGCGTCTTAGTGGCGGGGCAGATGGCAACCGTGATCGAATTTGAGTTGCTCGATCATACGTTTCGACATGGAAAACGAGCGATTCTGGGGGCCCTTCTTTGGAGGTCCCGCAAGGAAATCCTAAAAAAAGGTCCCCAGGAAAATTTGCCAGGAAGAAGTGGAGGAGGCTGCATTGAGGTCTCCAGCTGTCATAGTTGGCATATGCAGTTTTTTTGTCGCTCGGCATGCGTCATTGTTCAAAGCGGTTTTTCCTGAGGCGCCTGGCGAGCCAGCTCGTGTGTTTGATTTGGATGAGGAGCAACGAAGAAGAAAAATTCTTCAATTAGTCCTTTGTAGAGGTACTTGATAGCGGTGTCAGTAAGTAGGATCGGGCGCATGCTGACCTGCACTAACACGGACATGCAGCTTTGAGGGAGGTGCAGCAGTACAATGGAGGTCTGTGAGATTTGGATGCTCTAGTGCGCGCGCTCGCCGGTGGTGGTGTGAGAGACGGTCTCAGACATCGTAAGACACCGCAAAGGTTATGCTGAATGGCTCATCTCCCATGTACGGGATCAACAATTGTATGATGGATGTACCTCCGCGGCCATGTACCTGCACGCCGTCTGCAGGCCAAAGGCAAGTGACCTGTAACATTTCTCGCGCGCGGTGCGATTCGCATTGCACCACCAGCCTCCGGAGGAGGGTGATTGGCTTGGCCAATGTGCATGATGGAGGTGGAAAATTTGCATCGGCCAGACGGTGAGATTCCCTCCACGTCCGTTCGAGATTGTGTGTAGGTAGTTGCATGCGTGGGTTGCATAGTATTGACACCTCGTTTCTCCGGGAGATGGTGTGCGATGAGACATTCGGTCAGGAAGACAGCCTCGATTGTGCCATGTATCTCTACTGCCGCTCCCGTCTCGGTACATGGCACCTCCCACTGGGGACGGATTGCACTGCAGGCAATAATCACTCTCAAGACCTACCTACCTGATAGCGTGCATTGAAGGTCGCCGACTATCGCCAGTCGCTGCTCTACGTCAGTGACGCACATCCACCAGATACCCGGCAGTTGTATAGACATCTCGGTGTTCCACTCCCCGGTGGCTGCGTAAGCTTGGGAGCCAAATAGACCACCAAAAGCCATTGTATGGATCGGTGTTTACGAAAAAATAGATTACCGGGACGCTCGCCGGCGAAGCGAGAGGCCCAGGCGAAACCAAGTCTCTCAGGTAAGAAGTGCACGTTAATGCAAATGAGAACCTACATTCAACGACACCCACATCTTGGTGTGGAGTTTGGCCGACCTTGGGTATCTACGTACAGTAACAGCCCCTCAGACGTGCACGAAAGATCCGGATGCAAGATTCAGGCCAGAGCACGAATTGGCCATTCATAACCCAGTCTAGAAGTGGCTGCATCGCATTCGTGCGTGCCATTCCAGCTTGCAGAAAAGAACCTGGTGGACATCCCGGGTGTCGTCCGAGCAGGCGCTGATTGGGGAGACGGGGGTCGCGGTTGCGTAGGCCCAGTTCTGTCTTGCATGAGAAGGACACCCACCGGCTGCCCTCGATGGGACGCACACGCTCTCTCTCTGAGCTGGTATTGGGAGGGGAGGGAACGGGGGATGGAGGAGGAGGGGGAAAGGCAGCGGTGTGAAAGAGTCCGCATGCCACTGCTGCGCACACAGATCTGGCCAACCTAGTCGCTGAACCGGGGGGCGTATCGCGCTTAACCTCTTTTTTAATGTCTTGCCTTTCCTTTCGTCTACTTTTTTTTCACTTTCAGGAGGGGGAGGGGGGAAGGGGAATCTTGTAGTCCCGTGATGGAATCATGGCGAAAAGAAGATTTCTCGAGGGCAAACCGCCATCTGCTATTCGCCAACTCCCATGTTCTCGTGTAGTCAAGAATTGTCCTATAAACCGCCAGACGCGGGTCTTAGTGCGTCATGGCGGGCTGGGCGTGGTGGAGAGAATGGGCCCGTGGCTGGCTGGATGTCAGTCAAGAGGTCAAAAGGCTTCGTGGACAAGGAGGAGGCTATGATGTATCCGTACATGGCTAGTGACCCTTTTCTTGGATTCTCGACTGGAGAGATAGCTCATGTGTTTCCCATGGAAAGCGCCTTTAGCGCCCGAGTGTGCCAAGCGGAGGCTGGCTGGGCTGGCCCATGCCCGCCGCCGTACCCTCTTTGCCTCCATGGCGGGCGGGCATGGGTTATTTTGGTATTACTATGATGATATACGTCCCTTGTGGGGAGCAAGTAGTCAGACTTCACGGCTTTTGGCCGCTAAAAGGGACCCTGATGACCGTGGTCCCTACTAGATTGGCGCGTCCTCATCACAAGTGATCGACAGGCTACTGCTAGGTGCGTACTTCAACCGGGAGCTGGAGATGGTGGCTTTAATTGAAAAGAGAGGCCGAGGATCTGAGAGGAGCCGCTTGGGAAGAGAGCCAGCCAATGACCACCGCTCGACCCCTCCCTCCATCTCGCCGCTCTGGATCATCTCAGCTGGTGCCAAGTGAGATGGCGTCGCTGAGGGAGAGGGAATAATCACCAGATGCGGAATATCCATGCACTACCACTCCTACATGTCCATACACACATGAAAATCAATCTTGCCTACATAGTACCTACACTCCCTGCCAGAGAAGAGAAGGAGGGAGAGCCGGGCTTGGCTGAGCGGTGGAATGGTGTAGCTGATGGTAATATCAATGGTTTCGTCAACCATGTACATGATGCGATGCAACCTTAGGCGCAGGAGAATTTAAGCATGCCATCTAGGTAGAGGCTGAGGGATCGTGGTATTTCCTGCTTGTATCCCACCCTCTCCTCACTTGTTAGTTTTTTTTTCTGTCATGTTCCAGATATCGATGCATTGTGCGCTGCCGGGAGTATATCGGCATGTGGACATCCGCTTGACAGACATACGATGATCCTGCAAGACCATCCAAAAGTGGTCCAAGGCAAGTCATTTCCGCATCACTGAGGTATCATCCAGGTATCGTGTAGGTAGCATGGAGGTGGCAGAGAGAAGATATCAGCCAATCGCGAGGTGGTGTGCTGCCTGCCGAGTCACGACATGCACTAGGAATTTGATGAGAGGCGGTGAGGATCACCACAGGCGCTTCCATTCAAGCACAGCCAATTTTGTTTGATCTGGTGAACACAGTTAGGTGGATCGACATGTACCGACAGCCACCTGCAATCCACCTGAGAGCGCTTATTTGGCCAGGGTTCAGCGATATGAGATCAACCAGAACGGCTGTTTCAATGTGAACTCTCCCCAGAGTTCACTGGGTTAAGTCGTAGTGATGCGACAGAGCGGCGAGTCTAGGCAGATCTTGAAACAAACCGCAATGTACAGAATACCTTTGCTACAGTTCCTTTCCCTCGCCCCTCCTCTTGCCTTTCCTCGTATTTCTCACCCACTCTACTGTTTTACCTCTACGTGTTTTCAGCCCAGTAGTTTGGTCCATTGGGCAGCTTTTCGACGATACCAAGGTGACATACATACATACATCTCCTTGGTCCGACATGGGATGAGATGGCCGGTGGTGGTGTAGAATCAAATGGGTGTAGTCCCGAGTGTGGCAACTTGGACGACGAAGAACCAGCCAGCTAGCCAATCCCGAGCAGGCGTGACACGATTTAATACCTTGAAACGTCTGCTGGAGCGTCGACGAGAGGTGCCCCCATCTTCTTGGCTGTATCTGCAGTAGGTGTGTACTTGGGATTAATAGTGGGGGATACCATCCAGGTGGAGGATAAGGGAGGAGGGGCGCGGGGGGCTGACCAGGCAAGATGACATGATGCCCCCAATCAACTGAAGCACGCTCTGCGCGCAGTGGGGAGGATGACATAGCTCGAAGCAGAGATGCCATTGCCAGACTGGCCCATGTTGATGGTTGAATGGACGAGATTGAACCGGCAGCAGATGGGCGGCTGATCGCGAGTGGCGCTTGGTGTCGTCGTTGCGTAGTATCGGGGTGGGCTTCGATGTCGAGAGTGATGCCATACCACGTTGTGACAGTCCATCGCGAGGCCAGACAATGGCCAGACAGAGATTGTTTCCTCTCAGGAGCAGCGAACGGTTGCCCAGAGAGCAGGAATATCTCCATTTGGCAACTGCGGTGCGTGCGTGCTCGGCATCCCATGTCTCGACGACCGAGGCCAGGAGGGCTGGTCGGCACAGGCAGTCCAAGGAGGTTGGATCCTGGCCCCCTGGATGGCGGTGCAGTTGGCCTCCTCTGCTGGGCTTAGTGAGCATCGGCAAGCGGATGGGCCTAGCCTCCATGGGCAACGTCTCGCAGAGCCAGAGGCAGCTGGTGGTCGTCGCCAATATTGACGCCTGGCCAATGCTCAGTCTCCCGGCTCCGTGCTCCTGGCTGGGTCCTGCACGACGAAATGAAGTCAAAACAATCAACGGCCGCCACCAGCGAGGATTGGCTGCGCAGCGCGCACCCAATCCCATCCCCATCCGGTGCGGCGGCGGCGGCGATGTCGCAACGGCCTGGACCGAGTCCAACATGGGAATTCCGGGCTGGCTCACAATTATCGGTATTTACGTGGTTCCTGTCTCACCACACACCAGCCTAGTCTGGGGTGTCTTAGACCTAGCACCAACAAGTAAAGTAAACAAACTGATCAACACTCCGGTAGCTGTCCACAAATCATCTCAGATGACGATACGAGGGACAAATGGAAAGGAAAGCAAGACAACGGCAGGTGTGTCTTGGCTGGGTGGCATCGTTCAAGCATCGATCGATTGCTCTCAAGAGTGACTGTCCCAGCCGCGAGTCGCATCAAGATCGCATCGTCAGTTGCGATGTCATGCTGCCAGCTTTCGTCCCCTTCGCTTCCCTGGTCCAGGCCGTCTATCTCGCTCGCTCAACTCATGCTCGGCTGCCAAGATCCCCACATGGCTCCCTCCAACTCCACCAAGAGGCTCCCGAACACCTTACCCAAGACGGCCGTTGGCTCCTCTGTCTGATGTGCTTCTGATCATTTTGGCAACGCTTAGCCTTGGCGTCGTTGAACCGGTGATTGTGAGGTGAGGACCCCGCTATGCTTCTGATTGCGCGCGGGTTTTTTTTTCTTCCTCGCCCATCTCCAATTCGACCCCACTATCATCGTCAACGCGCATTTGATATGCTACCTCGATTATTGACCTGTGCAACTGCTTGCGTCACTGGCAGGGCCAGCACGTTGCGCTCGATTCGTCTGGAGGGAAGCACGATCAGAGCAACTGACGTCGAGCTTCGGCATGTGAGGCACCTGGACCTATCCAAGACAGGCCACGCCGCCAACGACGGGCCCTGTTCTGGGAAGTCAACCGCCACAAGCCACCTACTACATCCAGGTACATGCTCCCTGGCCCGAGTCAGTTTTGGCACACATGGGAGCAAGCAAGATAGGTATGAGGCACTATAATGTAGGGGTCGCTAGAGCTCGTCCTCGCATGGTATGGACGAGACATACCTGCACAAGTAAAGAAGAGAGGCGTCGCCAGGCTCCATTCAGCACAGCCGCTGGTTCACGTTCCAAGCCGGCGCATAAAATCCTCATTGGTGACAGTGCCCCGGCTATCACTTCTCATCGTCATTTGCTTTTGATACATGTCGGCTGAAGCATTCTCTCGGCCGTCGGGTGCAGTGGTGAATCCGTAGTGCGTAGCTAGTAGCGCAAGCTAGCAGGCAAGGAGGAGCCCGGTAATTAGCTCTGATGTGCATGCATGTGTATGGAAATTATAAGTCGACGGGTATTATTATTATTACCTATTATTTTGTCGCTGCGCGTCCACAGAGCACGTCCACATACTATACGTACGCCTGTGACCCTCCCCAATCAGGTGGCCAAGCAGGGGCACCTGGGAAGCGAGACATTGTGAGCCCGGATGACAGTCAAGATGGTAAAAGCTGACACAGGCGGAGGTGAGCGTGAGGACTAGGTCAAGTCCAGACCTGGTAGTTGAGACTGAAAAGGGGCAGTGGTGCGTCGGGTGAGGCTTGGGAAAGAAACAATGAAAGAAAAAGCTCGATGGCCATGCACTGTCTCCCAGCAGACAAAGCCTGCGAGATGACAGGAAGAGCCCTGCGCGGGCCTTCCTTTGGTGGTGATTGATTGTCCAGCGTCTGATCCATGGCTTAGTGCAGTCCAATGGCTGCCGTTATCATAGGTGGAGGCGATAGTCGTAGGTGCAGGCAGGCATGTACCCGCAGGTGGGCCTGAGTTGCAGCGTGCAGGGGGCGTCTAGTGGATTTTGCAGGCGCCCATCGCCCTTGACCTTGAACTCCCAGCTGCGGGTGGAGGGGGGTCTGGTGGATGGCCCTGGGCGTTGTGGCATGCCGCATGGCCCCAAGCAGCCTCTTTTCTCGGGGTCCACGCACATGCAGCCAGTTTATTAGGATTTGGGTCCCTCTGACCAGACCCCTCCGCCTTGGACCCTTCTTCTGCTTCTGCATCTTCTCCAACCAGAGAAGCAAGCAAACACACGGAGGAGATACAGGGTCTTTTTTCTTTCTATTCCATTCCTTTGCTTTTCTTTTTCAGCCTTTTGACCCTCGACGTGAGCAAAGGCCTCGCGATACCGACGACCGGCCGCTTCGATTAATAATAATAACATCGCGAGCACGCCTGCGAGAAGTTGCCGATATATCCAGCGGGCGCTTGGTTCAAGGCAACTGTGGCCGGGTGAGTCAGTCAAACTACTTGCACATTTGAATTCAAGCATCTCAGCCTTCTGTTTATTTTTTTCTGTTAGCCTTGTTTTTCTGTTTGCTCCCCTATTGTCGGTGCCTAGCCCTCGAAACCGCACCCGCTGTTACTCTCGCCTGTGCTTGCTATCTGGGTCGACTCCCGTCCATCCACGGCCGTTTCCTTCCATCCAGTTTCATTCAGCACTTCTTCTACTCGAGTATCACCCCCGCAGCCTGCCACGAGCCCTCGGGTTTCCAGTGCACTTTTGCTTCATCTGTCTCTCCCCCTTCCGGCCACCCTTCCCCGTGTGCGCTCTTGCACTCTCTCGACCATTTCAGTGTGTTTGCGTTTGATGTCATTCCGTGCCGCGTGTGACTTGTCTTGTGCGTGATGTGATATCTGACCTGGCTGCTCTTTCTGCCTCCGAAGCATCCCCAGCATTGTTGTATATAGATTGGGTCTGTTCTCGCGGCTTTCGCACATTGCTTTATTGTATTTCTTGTCGTCTCGCCTGATCTCGTTTCGTGTATCTGATTGTGTTGTCTCTACTAACACCAAAAATCCAGAGGGGCTCTTTGCTGAGTCGACTCGCTATCTTCCAGAAAACCACACGGCCTTGGCCAACTCCCCTCTCCCGCCGATCGAATTCGTGCAACCATCTCTCCTCTCCCATTAGTCAACCTTTGATGTGCATTGGTACATTAACATGGATTCGGAAGACGGAGATCTGTTTATAAAAGTATGTCTTGGTAGCATGCACCTAGGCTCTGTCTGCGCCACCTGGCTAACATAAGAACCACAGCACCTTGCTGGCTTCGTGCGAACGCACGAAAAGGCCCTTGCAAATGCTCTGCAACTCCAACGCCGCGACACACGGCATCGACCGACTCAGAGTACGAGCTCCGTGAGCCTGCCCAGAACACCAACTCTTCCCGACCGACCCGCCACATCGGCATCAACCTCGAGCTCCTTGGGGAGCGCCTTTTCCTTCGGGGGTCTCGGCCTCAGTTCGAACAATGTCAAGTCGGCGAAGCTGGCCTTGACACCACACCATCTGTTTTACCTGCTCTCACGATTCGAAGAGCTCGGCATTGCCGTGGGGCCCATGAAAGTTCGGCTAGAAAACCTTCACGATAGTTCCACCTCTGCCAACTATGTGTCATTCCTTGGCAACACCCAGCGTTCTAGGAGTCGTGACTCCGATGTGGGCTCCATCCGCTCCGTCTCTAGTGTCGGAGGCGTCATGTCAAGCATGTCGGCATTGTGGGCGAGCCTAGGCATCAGCGCCAGTATATCAGCGGCCAGGACGGAACGACAGAAGGCGGCGCTCGACTCGGACATGAAATACCTGTACTCAGCTTTCACGAAGATTCCCTGCCTCCGCCTGGCTCCCGACTGGCGTGCCCGACTCATTCGCGGGTACGAGGAGTTCCCATTCGATTCTGCTGTTCCTCTGTACGCTTTCAAAAACTTGCAGTCTTTGGAAGTGAGCAGCATCGATTTCAGGCAATTCTTTGGGTGGGACCGCCTCGCTGACCAGTTGCGCTCTCTTTCCCTCAAACGAGCTGGCATCGAAGATCCCGCCGATATTCTCATTGACATTGTGCTGGATGACATGGATCAGAGACGCCGAAGGTCGTCCAAGACTCAGGCATCACCTACCGCTACTCTGGGTTACAGCAACAGCCCCCGTCGAGGTTCAACAACTATGCACCATGAGCTCCAGCGCTCAATGACCGTTCCTTTGCCGTCTGCCTTGCCTCCCCCTTCTCCTTCTAATGATCCTAGGCACTCTTCCGGGGACCTCCGCGTAGGTTCTCTGACGCCTAGCGAACATGCGATTGAGGACAGCAGTGCATCAGATAGCGCCAAAACACCATCGAGAAACGAGAATCGCAAGTACCAAAAGCCTTTGACCCACGACGGTAGACCAAGGAGTAGCTCGCCCTCCCGCATGGGAGGTGCTCGCCATCCACCCAGCCACACCAGGTCGTCGGAGCGCATCCGCCGATCTGGATCGGGGAGTTCCTACTCCAGCCTCGCGGACTCTTGGCCACTTCACTCTCGCAACAGCTCCGGAAATCTCATGGCAACGATGACTCTTCCCTCTTCGAAGTGGCGGTTTTTGAGACATCTGAGTTTGGCAGACAATTCTATGACCTCGATACCACCTGCTGGCTTACAACCCCTTTCCAACACGCTCTATTCGTTGGACTTGTCTTCCAACTTGTTCAGCCAGGTACCGGAAAGCCTAGCAACGCTGACGGCTCTCCGCGCCCTAAACCTATCACACTGCATGATCGATTCCCTCCACTCGCTGACTCGGAACCCACTGCCTGCTATCACAGCCCTCAATCTTCGAGCTAATCGGCTGCAGTCCCTAGCAGGCATTGAAAAGTTATACCCCCTCGAAAGGCTAGACTTGAGAGATAACCATCTGACAGACCCAATGGAACTGGCACGGTTGACAGGTATTCCAGATCTGCGGGAAATTTGGGTTGAAGGCAACAACTTCACCCGATCCCATCGTGACTATAGAATTTCAATCTTCAACCTATTCCGCAAAACCCCCGGGTACACCGAGGACATTTTGATCGATGGGACTGGTCCCAGCTATGCCGAGAAGCGCCTCCTCGTTGACCGCGTTCCCATTCCCGAGCCCATTTCTGTTGTGAAACCAAAAGCTCCTGAACTGGCTTCGGTCGAGGTAAATAAGCCTGCGATTGTGTACGGTACACAAAAAGAGAACTCTGCTCGCAATGACGGTCCTGTCTCCAAAGTTATCGTAGGCGAGAGCGCCACTGGGGCGACGAAACGCCGCAAAACCCCCAAGCGTCGAATCGTCGATTTGTCCTCGGGCGAGACCCCTCCTTCGCCCACTGCCATCGACATTCACAAGAATACCACCCCAACCGAACGCACGGTTCCTCTCAAAACCGAGCGCCTTGCACCTCTCAGAACGTCAACGGAACCAAACTACCTCATATCCCTGACGCCACATACCCAACTCCTCTCACCCTCCGAATTTCCGGATAGCCATGGAAGCTCCGTAGTTTCTCAAGCGGCCGTACCGCGCATCGATACTGATGTAGTCGGTGATGTGGATGCGACGCCGCCGCCCATTGCAGAAGACTCTGATCCAACCTGGAATAAGACCCAAGACTGGGGAAAGGATGGTGAGACCTATCGCTTGAAAATTCAGGCCTTGCGGGACAAGGTCGGGACCGACTACTTGAGTGTCCTGAGTGAGGAGAGCTGGCAAACAAGACACCCAACCAGCTTTATTTCAAACTCAGGTCCCTCTTCCTCAGCAATCTCTTCAGTACACATCCCCGATCATACCTTCACGCCTCCCCCTCTGCATGAGGGACGCACGCTTGGCCAGCCACTGAGCTCGTGAGCTTCTAAGAAACACCACGGATCACCCGATGATACTCATGATACCCCTTATTACTCTTTTCAAATTTTTGCTCTTTTGCGTTTTGCTTCGTTGTTTTTCATGACTTGGCAGTGTTTTAGTTGTTTTTCATTTAGGCGGTTTTCCCCTTTGGCTTCTTTTTTTCGGCTGTGATTCGGTTGCAGATATTGATTATCGAGTTGAGAGTTGGAGCATAGCGTCTCAGGCGTTCGGGAGTCGATGAATACTTTGATTGCATGGCCGCATTCTCCGTCTTCGTTCACGCCGTTTCCCTTGTTTTCCAGAAGTCTCGGCTTTCAGAAGCATGCGCCTGAGTGGTGTTAGACCTTTGGCAATGATCAGGACATAAAATTTACACCAGGAGGAGTTTCGCGATTGGAGTCTTTGTTTATCCCCGTCATTTGTTTGCACTTCATTGTATTTGGACATGGAACGGCGCTGTAGGGTTTCTCACTTTGATTCTCAAGATTTTATTTGCTTTTCTAGGGCATTTATTGTTTTAGATATAGACTTGCCAGGTGTCACACCAGCGCGTGACAGCAGAGTCGAGTTGAAAGTAATTGATGGAATGTCGACGCTTTGTCGACGCTGCGTACCACCAAAAGCTGTTCCTTATTTTTGCCTGCCTATTTTCTGTGACTTGTGATTGTCTCTTTTCGCCCAGGGAGTCATCTACTGTAAAATACTTAATATAGTAGTATGCACAAATACAATCTTGAAAGTCACAGTGCATGTGGAGGGTCTGGAAACAAGGGTTGTGGAAGATGGATCATCTCACGTGTCCAATCAGCTCATCATGTAGATATTAAGGCAGCCCTCAAGAAACGGAACTCATGCTAACGTTCCAAGCAATTGAACCTAAAGTCCTGCAATTTCGCTTCCTCAATTTTATAATAGTATTTCTTGGCTTTCATATATCTCAGTCATTAGCAAAATAGCAGACCCCTGAGCAAGGCATGACTCCGCGATTTATAACCAAAGATGCTTGTCTGCAGAAGATCTGACTGACGTGGTAGAGGAGCGTAGTTGGAGGACATGGGTAATAGCGTATTAATTGGATTGCTCAATGCATCAATAATGGCCAGCCAAACCCCACGTGGACCGAGGAATTAACCTTGATCCCTATTCTGAAGTGTGTAGATCGATCTCGCTTATTAGCCTAGCGTTCGTCTTGATGCGCCCATTCTGGGGAAGGTCTAGATATATTCTCGAAACATTGTTGACCCTAAGCTCTCTTTTCTTCAATCTACGTTCTTACCATTACCTCACTAATGATTTGCCTGCCTCTTGATTCTTTGTTTGCTCGATCTGGTCCGTGCTTGGAGTCGAGGCATCTTTGTGCGAGCTGATGCAGCGACATGGCCCGGATCTGTCGGCGATTACCCGTGCTTCAGCTGATGGTTCTTACAACCCTAGAATCGGTAGTCGGGATGCATCTCTCTGCTTCCAACTGCCGGCTCCCAACAACACAACCCAGTTCATACAACGGCCTGATTCAGACGGCTTGCATTCAGAGCACCCAAAAAAAGGAATGGGCCATGTGATCGGCTGCCAGAAGTGAAGCCGGAGTCTCAGACCCCAGCTACCCTGGCATATGCATTCTCTGGACATAGCTTGGTGGGTGGATGTGATGGCTTCGAGCGATGATTGATTGAACATTCAGATCGTCCCTTCCCCGGAATCGCATCTGGCTCAGTCGGCGCCAAGCTCAAACGGGACCAGGCGGATGGAGGCGGCTGACTAATCTCCGACGGCCAAGGCTAGGCTGTGAATACAGGCCACGGATGGGGCTCAGTGCACTGAACAGCACTGGCCGGATAAGTAATAAGGGGGGAACATTGGACTGCCTGTGCACGCGTTGGTTGTGTTTTTTCGCATCCAGTGAGCGCCGAGCCGCACGCCGACGCCAACCCGCATCTTCCCCTCCTCAGAGACTTGGAAAGCTCATCGACCCTTCGCCTGCTGGGATCTTTCATGTCGGCATGTGAGTCTGCTCCATGCATCACTGCGCCCAGCCCATTCGTTTGAGGCGTTCTCGGTGACCAACGAGCCCCCAGAGGAGCGATCCCCACCTTGAGCTCTCGCGCCTCCTCCACCCTTGCGCCATCATATCAAGTTTCAGTCCCTCTCCCAACCAGTATCCTAAACACCCTATTCCTAATGGTACCGATCATGTCTGGTTCACGACGTACCCCGACTGGTCGGCCGCGTGGCCGTCCTCCGGGGACAACCAACGCTGCTCGCGCCGCAAGGCTGGCCCTCCTTGCCGCCTCGGAACCACCACCCAAGAGACGCCGTTACATTCCTGGCGGCCTAGGAGGCGGAGGCCGCTTCATAGACGGTACAGATCCGGACGCGAACGCGAACGAGACGTCTTCGCTCGGCCGATCGAGAGCCCGAGACACCTCCAACAACACCTCCAATAACACCACCAACAACAACGAAGCCTCCCCATCACTATTACCTAAGCGAGCGCGAAGCACGCGCACCAGGGCAACCACGGCCGACAACGAGATAGAATTTGGTTCCGCTGCTGCAATGGCTGCCTCGGTCAAGCAAGTGGACGACTACAAGCCCCGAGAGGAGCGCGGTTGGGAGGAGTTCCATCCAAACCTCGACATCGACCGCTGCTTGCTCGTGCTGCGGGCAGAAGAGGTGGACGGGCTTCCTCTTGAGCCATCGGCCACCCCAGCCGTGCAGGTACCAGGAACACCTCTCAATGGGTCATTGACTCCTTCTAAACAACCCAATCCGGTTTCTACGGGAAACACGCCCAATCCGCAGAACACATCAGAGCAGATGGCCGCGGCTGATGCTCCCAACGGAACGCCTTCACGACGATCCCGCAGACCAACACGCGACGTCGTCAGCGTATATAGCACACGACCACTCGATTTTTCCACGGCTGTGACGCCTAAAACTCCCAAGGTGTTACCGATCCAGAACCAGACAGCAAAAGAGCGACTAGATTTGAAATTACCCTCATATCGTAAAACAAATCGCGTTGAATTATTTGAAAGCAAAACCTTTGGCCAAGCACGTTATGTCGATAAGGCGATGAGCAATGTCGGGTACCAGGAGAGCGACCACTTCATTCGCCCAGAACGACAACTAATTAAGGCTACCGAGACCACTATAGACGAAGATATTGATCCATCGCTGATGAAGCCTGAAGATAACGTTCAGCATGGCAGACTCGGCCGCGTTGAGTACGACATGGACGAGCAGGATGACATGTGGCTCGAACAGCATAATGCTCAGCGAAAGAACCATGAGCTTGAGGCCATCACTCGAGAGATTTTTGAAATAGCAATGACGAAAATCGACAAGGAATGGCATGCATTGGAGAAAAGGATCCCCAAGCCGAACCCGAAGCCTCCACAGACACATCGACCCAGGTCAAGCTCGGCTGTGGCCGTTAGCGGCGAGCCACAAGCGGGCGACGAGCCCGACAGTAAGTGTGCCATTTGCGATGACGGCGACTGTGAGAATACAAATGCAATTGTATTCTGTGATGGGTGCAACTTGGCAGTCCATCAGGAGTGCTACGGTGTGCCTTTTATTCCCGAGGGCCAATGGCTATGCAGGAAGTGTCAGCTGTGTGGCCGAGGTGTGCCTGTGAGTAGCGACATCCCCTGTGTTCTAACCGAGCCCTAATGGTGCCTGAATCGGCTACTAACATACGGATATAGACATGCATCTTCTGCCCCAACACGGATGGTGCATTCAAGCAAACCAACTCTTCCAAATGGGCTCACCTTCTCTGTGCCATGTGGATACCCGAAGTATGTCTCGGGAATCATACATTCATGGAGCCTGTGATGGATGTAGAAAAGGTGCCGAGGACGAGGTGGAAACTGAACTGTTATATCTGCCACCAGAAAATGGGGGCCTGCATCCAGTGCAGCAACAAAAACTGCTACCAGGCATTCCATGTGACCTGTGCAAGGCGGGCCAGGCTCTATCTTAAGATGAAGACCAACACGGGGACTCTGGCCGTCCTGGATGGCAATGTGATCCTCAAGGCATTTTGCGACAGGCACTGCCCAGTCGACTATACCGAGGAACAGAAGGTCCGCGAGGCCACCAAAGCAGCAAAGAAGTTTTACAAGCGCAACATGAGAGGCCGCATATGGGCAGACAATCACGCTGTGGCCAACGTCATTGCAGCACAGCAGCGCAGCGCACAGCCAGACCAGTTCTCCGATGAAGCACAGCCAGCAGGACAGAGGGACGGTGGCAATCCCAACGACAAGAAGAAGGGACAGCCGCCAAAGAATGTATGGCGAATGCCCTCAGGGGCGCCCGTCATTCCCCAGGCCGTATTTGAAGTCGTTGATGCCTCGCTGCAGCGTTTCGCGGTACGAAAGCGCAAGGAGTTCCTCAGCGAAGCATGTCGATACTGGACGTTGAAACGCGAATCCAGACGTGGTGCCGCTCTGCTCAAGCGGCTGCAGTTGCAGTTGGATAGTTTCTCCTCAATGGAACTCACCCGTCGCAACTTTGCCTCCATGGGCCCTGATGGCAAGGAGCGTCTTACTCGCCGGATCGAGTTTGCTCAAACTCTCCTCAATGACCTCGAGCAACTCAAGAATCTCTCGGAGAACCTGGTCGAGAGAGAGCAGCTCAAGCTTGACGCAGCCGAGCTCGAGCAGGATTTCGTCGATGAATGCTACTTCCCCATCGCCAAACTTCTCCTGCCAGCGGTGGATAAGGCTATCTCGTAAGTATTAGCCTCGTCTTCTTTCCAATAGTGAAACACACAAAGCTAACATCTAGGAATAGACTCGACAAGGACCTCTTCATCGATGGGTTCAAAATGCTTCATCAAAGGGTGGAAAAACGCCACTATGTCAAGATACTTGCATTTGCCCAGGATATTGGTGATATCATCCTTCAAGGCATACTCTCGCCGCCTGAGACCCGCGTCAATCCCGATCATCTGGAGGCACCGGATGCCTCCCCAACTAAGAATGTGTTCGCGGATGTTCGTGAGCGTCGAAAGCTGGGCAAGCGTATCTTGAAAGCGATCCAGCCTCAACTTGAAGCTGCTCTTAAAATCGAATGCGAGATCTCCAACGTGCCCTTTGAGACACTCCAGAAAGAATTGGAGACTAGGATCGATACCAGTTTGGGGCATCAACAGCCACCGATTGTGGTTCAGAGTCAGTACAATGTGGTAGAAGAGGAGGAGGAGGAGGAAGAGGAGGAAGAGGAAGAGCCTGAACAAGAGGAACAACAGCAACAAGACGAGGAAGATGACAGTCACGATACGATCATGGTTGATGCAACACCATCAGAAATTACGGTGAAAGCACGACAGTCGGAGGAGGCGCAAGATACTGATGTCGAAGCTATGGACATCACAGTTCATGTGAGAGGCTTGGATGGTGGGAGTATAGATGTGAATACATCTGGGCTCGGCATCACCAATGGCGACATCGAGGTCTCCGAGGACAAGATAGCGCTCGAGCACGATCCACAATCGGAGACTCCTCCAGGAAGTACCACGTTTGTACGAACAACTAATAGGAGGCACAAGGAGCCCCCAACCCCGCCACAATCTAATGGCAGCCTGGGCAAGGAGTCTGACCCTCTTGCAGAAGGTGGTGTGCTGTGGTATCTGAAAGAATACCAGCCTCGTGGAACTTCCATCGTAGGAGACCTTTGGGCCGCCGGGAGAGATGCGGTCCGGATGCTGAGTGAGGACCTCACTGACTTGGATGACGACGAGCTTAAGGGGCTCGGAGCAGACGTCAATGGGGCCACCTCCATGGTGGTAGACACGGAGGTTGAAGAGACCGTGACATATCTTAGTGTATCAAAATCGCGGGCGACCACGTCGCCCCGGAAGCGGAGGACATCGTCTAGGAGGAGATGAGGGCTTCGAAAGGGGGAGAGCCGGATGAGTCACCAATGTTGGGCTGGAGTAAAGAACTTGTGTTTTCAAGCATGCCGTTTTGATTCGGCGCCTTTCTAGGAGCACACAAACGTGGGGGAGCTTGGTCATCCTGGTGTTTTTTTTTCCCTTGCTCTGCTTCCTTGTTTCTTTTACATTTTTCTTTGGACTCCCGGTGTGTTTTTTTTTTTTTTTGCTTTTCCTAGGAAGCTTGGCGTTCACGGAGGATACAAGATGGCTTATATTTAATCATAGCCGGGGCTTGCTGCGGTGGTTGATCAGGTTATGGCATGTCTCGGATGGTTTTTCTTTTAGACTCGGTCGCATGTCTCGGCGGCAAAACGATGTATGTACAGTTGCACAGAATAAAACACCTGATACCCATAGCCTCTCTTGTACCTTGGTTGCCCGCGTCAGTCCTTGTCGTGGAAGTGAGATTACATCGTGGCTGTCATTCGAGAACGATGGTCTGCTCTTTTACCAGTTCGACATGCAATCCATGTATATTATTGGCCGATCGTCTGCCGATGATCATCTATGATTCTTGCTCTCTTTTATTTTTCATGTTGTTTGTGTTGGGCCGCAATTAACTTGTTAGTGACACATCAAGTAGAAAGTTCGCCATGCGCGTCGATCACAGAAGCAGAAACAGCAATGATAAGACATCTTTTATGATGAATACCTCGTATAGAAACAAAGGTATAGGAATAAGGTGGACATGCTATCATCCCTTCACATTTGCTAGTTTCATACCAAAAGCAAAGCTAGGAGTGCGTTCGTGTGCTAGTTTCCGTGTCGTTCGCCTCGGGCGATACTGTCGGTCGAATATGCAAGCTGACACATATTAACACATCAATAAGTAAGAAATAAACTACTAGTCTGTTTACTGTCTTGATAGTTGTTAACTATTGTGCAAGTTTGTCTTGATGTTTAATGTGTCACACTTAGGTATGCGGCATTGAAATTCCCGCCGGCCTCGCAAGAATTAAACTCGAGACTAGCCTAGCACCGCTACTTGATCTTCAATCGAGGAGCGACTGGGATCTGCAAGGCGATCTGCTGGCGCTAGGAATGCGTAGCGGGCGGGCACACGAAGTTGTCATTCGACGGGACGATTCTGTTGGTCCAGGCCTGCATTGGGCATACCCATAATAAGGACGGTGCATCAAATAGACCAGGCGTGGCTCAGCGACGAGCTCGAGTTTGTCCGATAGTCAAGTCGATCGATCGATGACTTACCAGAGGGACAGCTGCCCCAAATTGCGATTGGGGGGCTGGCTGGCAAAGCTGGGAACAAAGAAGGGCGATAGGCGACGTTTATTGGAGGACCCTAATAATTCTGTTAAGAAACCCCAACGACGACCCCCCTCTCTTGGACCGGTGAAGGGAACGCCGGTGAGAGATTCAAGGTTGCCTTATCGGTGCGGGGATACAAGGCGCGAAAACCACCAAAGGTTGTTCCATCGGCCCCAGAAACGGGCAGTTGTGGTCAAGAAGGCTACGGGGGAACGACCAAAGCTGAGTAAGCATTTGCTGCTTATACGAGGCGGGGGACAGGCCATGTTCATTCGACGTCTAGTAATACAAGTAGTAGCATGCGGCAGAGGACAACTTTGCAGCAGGCGCTGGGCCAAGCTTTTGCGACATCCACCTTCTAGCATGTCTCGCGATCGGATTGGGCCGATTAGAACCGGGGGGGGGCCAACACCAGGTTATTATGTGCAGCCAGTCTGAAACAAAGAAAGACGGCCATATTTCGAGTCTGGAGCTGGATGTGGACGGTTGGGCGGAGGCAGGCAGGCTGGGCCAGAGCCAAACGAAGACTGGCTACTAACCCGACACACAATCCCGCCCCCCTTGCATTTGATCATATCGTGGGCAGGTCTGGTCGGCGCCTTTTCTTTCCCCATATAGTACGTTGCTGGAGAAGCTCTTGTAATCACATACTGGTGCCTGGCACAAGCTCCAGTCTAAAGGTGGCAAAAAGAACAGGATCTCACTTGCAGAGCACTACGGCCGTCTGGGCAGTAGTGTGACCCTACAGTGAGGGGCGGCGACCCAGTAGGCTGAGCAGCAAAAACTAGACATCTGGACAATGAGGATTTAGGGGTGAGGTCAAAGCTCGGACAGCTCGGAACATGGCCCAACGCGCAAGGACTGCTCTCGGATAACCTTCATACCCAATTGCCCAGGGGTGGTGGTTGAAATGGCAGCAGCAAGGTGAGGTAGGGCAGTAATTCTGGTACGGTTACGGATACTGGTACGGGCTGGCGCTCAGGCGGACAGGGCAGTGCATGGCATCCGCGGGTTGGGGTGACTGACGTTGTTGCGAAGCAGTGTCTGGCGGCTACTCGCTGCGGTGGAAGGTCTGGGCTTGCGCGTCCACGCTACTCGATTGACGGGCGGTCCTTCTTACGCCAGTCACCCAGTCTTGATCGCAAGTGAAGTGTGCGCCGTGGTGGGAAAGTGGGAACAGGAGATAGGGGTCTTGGAGTTTTCTTGGATCATTCGCTATGTCTCTTCCTTTTTCGGGAGCTTCAGGCCACTAAGACGCAGCAGCCCAGTGACCGTGTAGGGGCCAAGGCAGCCACTCACAGGCCTAGAGGCTGACCCTCGCTCTAGCCTGCAGCGCTAATTATAACACTTAGGTGCATCCTAGCAAGCCTGGGGCCTCGTTTCTGGGTGCCTCTCCTGCCTGGGCCACTAGAACGGCGGCGTTGCTAGTGGTGGTGCCCCATCAGTCCTGGTCCCGGGCAGAGAAACCTTCTGCCCTCATCTCTCTGCGCGCGAGAGAAAAAAATAACATCCCTCGAACAAGAGATCCCGCAACACAAGCGAGAGCACAGCGACCGACACAATACAGTGTCCACAGACGGAGAATCCTCATAGAGCCATCTCCTACAACGACTTTGTTATCACGGGTCAGTGCATTCATATTTGAATTTACTACCCCTTATCGGCGAGACAAGAGCGAGTGACCGTGACTTCTACCAACCGAGTCCGCCGCCTCCCTTTGAGCACGCGAAAGCGAAGCAATACCAAGCGATCTTCCCCAGCGAGCGACTTTTGGCCTTCGGACCAAACCAGGCGACGACGTCTGCAGGCGACCAGCAGACGCTTCTGATCTCCATTTTACCGGACCTCCTCGACACCGATTTCTAATCCGTCGACGCTGTGCTGAGCATCCCTTGCAGGCCGCCGTGGCAACTACGACGACGACACGACAACCGCGAACCTGTCGTGATCCTACGAAACCCAACAGTCGCCAGCCCATCTCAACCGAGTGGATAACACTCCTTTGCTGAACCAGAGTGCGCCCGGGTAATTTTTTTCCATTTACCCACCCTTGTGCTGATTCCTCCGCGCGGCGAGAGGCTTCCCCTTTTACCAGAGCTGTGATCGCTTCAGAGTGAGTTGGCCCGCCCTCTGTTACCCGCTACATCCCAAAACTCCAGCCAGACTTAGCCTGCCTTGGCTGCTGCGGCCCCTCCTCCCCTCCACCTCAACCACCATGTCATTCATTGTCAGCCAAATTTTCTCTGCCTTTCCTCGCCGCCCATAACACTTCGCTTTTTTATTAAGCAGAGCTTTATTTGTCGGCATTCTACTTGCTGATTTGTCTTCTTTTATTCTCTCGTTTCTTCGATCAATCCTGGTGCTTGCAAATAGCTGACTCGCTGTTTTTTCTCGTCTTCGTTTCAGTTGCAGGCCTCCCCATTCGAAGTGCATCATCTGAGTGCCCATCAGCAGCCCGTAATCCCTGTGCGTGACGAAGTTTCTCCATCTCCCCCGCTGCTGCAACTCCATCTTGCGCATCGGTGAGATCTGGTTGTTTCCCTGCCACGCGCAGTCGTCCCCCCTCCACGGTATTTGCGAGCCACTCCCATAAGCGAGGAAACACAACACAATGGCAGACCAACACGAGGTTGATCTCGACTCAATAATTGACCGGCTGCTCGAGGTGCGAGGCAGCCGACCCGGCAAGCAGGTCCAGCTCCTCGAGGCTGAGATCCGCTTCCTCTGCACCAAGGCCCGAGAGATCTTCATTTCTCAGCCTATCCTCCTCGAACTCGAGGCACCTATCAAGGTGCGTTTCTCCCTCGCCCTCATCACCACCCTACCCCCTCCTCCCCTGTCCGGATATTCCGCATTGTAGACGGTGACTAACAATCATGTTGCAGATCTGCGGCGATATCCACGGACAATATTATGACTTGCTGCGTCTTTTCGAGTACGGTGGCTTCCCTCCGGAGGCCAACTACCTCTTTCTCGGTGACTACGTCGACCGTGGTAAACAGAGTCTCGAGACCATCTGCCTGCTCCTGGCCTACAAGATCAAGTACCCCGAAAACTTCTTTGTCCTGAGAGGAAACCACGAGTGCGCCTCCATCAACCGTATCTACGGCTTTTACGACGAGTGCAAGCGCCGATACAACATCAAGCTTTGGAAGACCTTCACAGACTGCTTCAACTGCCTGCCAATTGCCGCCATTATCGACGAGAAGATCTTCACCATGCACGGAGGTCTGAGCCCTGATCTGAACTCCATGGAGCAGATCCGCCGGGTCATGCGACCCACTGATGTATGCAACTGCCTTTGCAAATTGTGCCATTGATTTTTGTTCAATGCATGCTAACAAATTATTAGATTCCCGACTGCGGCCTGCTGTGCGATTTGCTCTGGTCTGACCCTGATAAGGACATCACTGGGTGGAGCGAAAACGACAGAGGTGTCTCCTTCACGTTCGGCCCGGACGTTGTGTCGCGCTTCTTACAGAAACACGACATGGATCTTATTTGCCGTGCCCATCAGGTCGTTGAGGATGGATATGAGTTCTTCTCCAAGCGACAGCTTGTCACTCTGTTCAGCGCGCCCAATTACTGTGGAGAGTTCGACAACGCAGGTGCCATGATGAGCGTTGACGAGAGCTTGCTCTGTTCCTTCCAGATCTTGAAGCCTGCTGAGAAGAAACAAAAGTTAGTCTTTAATCCCCCCGCCTGTCGATCCAATTCATCAAGCAGGCTTCCTACTCTTGTCAGGTCTTCTCAGATGTACTGACTATCATCCAGGTTCGGACGACGATAAGCGACACCTCCTCTATTTGCAGGCCTAATCACCACATCCTCGGACTGTGACTGGTTCGTCTCTGCGAAGCTTCTTCCGTCTCGCCATAATCTCGCCGCCTCGCTCCCTCGCCGGGTCTGCCATCCGGGTTGTTGTTGGGCGTTTCCCTCGGACCGTGGGAATATCGAGCGTGTCGAAACATACCTGTAATGCCTCGACGGGCTCTAAGATCACTAATGCTCATACGCAAACTTGATCACGACAATCGGCTGTTTGTTAGCTCTCAGATTAAATATGCACACAAAACTCTATGATTTTACACCTTTGACCAGGGTTCAACTGTCCATTGACGGTTTTCTTTCCTACTCTCAAGTCTTTGATGTGATCCACTGCTGACATGACTTCGTCCTGTTGTAGCCTCAGTATACTAGCCTAGGTAGATGGGTAATGACCTCGGCAAATGTAGAGTGATATTCATGTACGGTCCCGACCGAATTGTCAGAACTAGCTCTCTGCTCAAATCGCGGTCCCCAGCCTAACGTGTATAGACATCCACCAACAATTACAGAAAGTGTGAACTAGGATCAACGTATCAGTTTGACATGACAAATAGGGATTCCTCGAGCCAGCACAGGGTAGCTGACCACGGTAGCTAGCGTTTTATGTTTGCAATGTTCCCAAGATGAGAAAGCTAGTACATAGAGTCTAGATCGACACACGTAACCTGGAGAAGGATGTTAGATCGATGCTACCCAAGGTAGGAATGCCCAGGCTCATCTATGATCCAAACAGCCTGAAGAGAGGATCAATTGTAAGAAGATCACGAAACAGTATGGGAGCGGTATGCTGGTATCAAATGATGACTCTTCTAGGTGTGCTTCCACTACTTTACCAGGCTCTCCCGAGCTCTGGCTGCATTGTTCTTCGATTTTGTCAAATCCCAACACTCAACTCCCTCAGGGAATGAGTGAGCAACCCCCCATCATCATTGGCAATCCTCGCATGCCTTCCCCTCCCCAGCACCCTCTTCACCTTTCCCCTTGGCCCCCTTCTCCTCGGAACTCTTCGTCGCCGCCGCCTTCGACGCACCGTGCCGGTCAACGTGGCCCAGGTCCCGCCCAGGCTCGACCACGTCCCTGATCCGCCTCTTCAGCTCCTTGGTCTCGGGGAACCCGCCGTCGGCCCGCCGGTCCCACAGGACCTTCCTCTCGCCGGCCTCGCCGCCTTGGTGGATGGCGACGATGAACGTCCCGCCCGTCGAGGGCTGCAGCGCGACCTCCCCGAGGGCGAGGGAGAAGGTCGAGAGGAGTTCCTGGGCGTACTGAACGGCCGGTGCTCGTTAGCGGTTGTGTGCTTTTTTCTTAATCTGGGTTTTAGGGAAGGGGGGCGAGAAGGTGGTGGGAAAATGGTGAAACACGGGAGAGAAGGTTGCGAAGCCTGAGGGGGGAGGAGGGGTTGGTTGGGCGGGGGGGACTTACATATGCGGCGCGGAGCAGCCATTTGCACTGGGTGCAGAACTCAATTGTGACTCGGGGGAGGCGAGCTGGGACGCTCTGTTCTGTCGTTGGGGGCGCGGCTTTGGTGTCTGACATTTTGACAATGGGCTGGCTGGAAGTTGTCGTTTGCCAAAGGTGGTCGTTACAAGAATTGATGGATAAGACAGATCGATAACGCAACTATCAAATAGCTGGGTAAATACGATTGGGAACGGGATTGAGACCAGCTATGTTGCTTCCAATGTTCCAGAAGGGAAATGTTTCAATTTGTCAATCGCCTTGTCGCTGTTGATCGTCAGTGAGATAAACTTTCCGCTGGCGGCCATCGGTTACGGTTCGAGAAAGCACGCGGTGTTTATGACCTAGAGTGGGCGGCGGGAGGTGACCCATCAAGGCCAGCATCAACACCTTGAACGGGCTCGAGATGAACATTGACATCGTTTGAAGCAGTGATATTTAGATAGAAAAAAGGTTACATGACATTGAATAAAGTGAAATAAAATGTGAGAAAGGGAAATAATTAGACGGTCGGGTGTCCCGGTTCCTTCAGACCGCAAAAATAAGAGCACTCCCTCTCACCAATTCCACCGTTGCGGGACAAAGCTTGGGCAAAATAAAGAGTAGTCGGTCCCTTATTGGATGCCGCTGACACCAACCTCCACGTCTTGTCCCATCCCCGTTCCTCGCCCCCGTCATAAAAGCACCCAGGTATACGTCGAGTCAACAGGTCGCAATCGTGCTTCCGCATACAGATTGCGCCAAGAGATAAATACATAGAGAAGAAGTAACTGGAGTCGTCCTCTCCGCAAACATACGCTAGCTTAATCGTCATCGACGGTCGTGTTTCCCTAGCCATTTAATCCGTTGATGTTGTAAATTTTGTTTGTTCGGTCCGTCCCTAGAGATCTACCAGGTTGCCGATAAAGGAAAGAAGAAAATTAAGCGGATGCCATTTTACATGATCACGCAGCAGCCACCCGATTGTTGTGGCGCGTATGGGTCTTCGCCCTTGGGGACCTGGCCCCAGGTTGAGGGAACCATGTAGTCTCTCGTTCCGTTGCAATACGCGATGATGCTAATCAATGGTTAGTTGTCATCCATAGGGTAGTAAGTAGATATATGCCTTACCTCTTCGCGGCGGTGCTCACGGGGATGCGCTCGCGCTCGAGGTCCTCTCGTAGGCGGTTGTTGAGCTCAGTCAACCGTCGCAGCTTCAAATCAGCCATCGACTGCTTGTTCTTCTTGATTTGCGACGGATCGCCAACATCGCGGGAGGTGTATTGAGGCATTATGATAAATGGTGATGATGAGACTAAGGAAGGTAGGTAGGTTGTATTAAACGTGAAGGTGGTTAGGGGTTTTCGAGTACGCCCGATCTGCAGATTGTCCAAGCGTCAGCAATAGGGTCCATCAACATGCCTCCGTTTTTGGTGATCCTCATGCCAATGAGGATGGAAGAGCGCAAAGATTCTAGTCTATCGATGGTCGAGTCCGGTTTGGCGGGGATCGAGTATATTGCCGGGCCGCACGGGAAAGCGCGTCAAGGGAAATGGCGGCAGTTTATTGTGGTTGTCTCGCCTGGCCGCTCTCATCGAATCATACAGGCGTCATGCATGGATTATATCCGCTGTGGCCGAGGAACGTTGTATGTTGTCAGAGAATGATGCAGCGTCCTTGCTATCGTGTGCAAAAGCAGCATATGTTTCGTCCCGAGTACATGGAGTGTCGTCGCTTTGGTTGTCCTGATCCGGCGTGCGCGTGCCATCCAGGCTCGTCCCCTTTTTCGCTCTCTTCCAGCCCCCCAGGGTACGTCCAGCACCAAGGGAGCGACCGCTTGGGCAGCCGAAATAGCAAAAAGGAAATCAGTGCAATGACTTACCCAACACTTCTATGCCTGTATGAGGTTTGTCGTCGAAAGACACTGGAAGGCGGATGTTCAATGACGGGGAGACGGAATGAGTGGAAGAGTCGTGGGAAGCCGTGGGAGGGAGTAGGTGGAGAGAGGGTGTGAGGATGTGGAGGGAGCGAGAGAGACACGGCAACAGCAGCACAACAGAGCTTCCTTCCCAATAGGAACGGGGCGGACCAGGCTCACCTGGCGGCGACTCACAACCTCCAGTGGAGTGGAGCCACCGACTCCAGTCTACTGCTAATTTAAAAGGCTGATTTACAGCGGACTCCAGGGGTTTAGTGCTGCACGGCAGGGGAGTGCTGCCGCATACTGGAACGCTGCCAGGTCGGCTCCAGCCCCCTCGCTAATCCAGGGCCTTTTTCCTCTCGTTGTGCAAGATTGGATCAGTCCCAGATTGGCTTTTCGAAATGGATTGCAATTCCTCCTGCGTCTCCTATATCATCACCGCCCCTTCTAACGTGCATCTTTGGGAGCGCTGATCCGCCACCTGCCAATACTCATCTTAAAGGCGCCAGACTACGGATCCCCAGTGAAGCTCTAGCGTCACCACCGCTTCTGTGCCCCCTCGATCAATTGAACGAACCAGGGCCAGATGAAGTCGCCCCAACGGGCGTTACCCATAAAAATGGGGCCAGGAGCCGTCAGTGAAGCTAGGTCCTGCGCCGAGAGACTTACGTGCTGCAAAAGAAATTGAGGGATGCAGTTCTTCCGAGACTTGCACGTACATAAGTGGTATTGACCTGCCTCCCAGAGGATCCGACCCCACCCGGTTGGCTCCAGCCTTTGCCCTCCTGAGGCGGCAGGGTCCGTTTTGGTCCTCTTAGGGGGAAAGCTGCCTTAGCTGCCTGCTAACTTGGCGTGTTCTGCAATCACGTGGAATAGTTAGTCGAACGTCGCGTCTAGCAGTTGATCTTCATGCTCCCAGTCGATCATAGCCCGCTGGGCTTGTGACGTGATCGTTACGAGCTGGAGAGAGAACGGATGTGAATTGTTTCGATTTTGTGAGTAAAGGGAATAATTATTGCGGTCGTTTTGAGTTTCAGGCCAACTACAGAATTCATTCACAGCGTATCTAGCCCATGGGAAAATTACAAGACGCACAGACCTGGAGCTTTCGTCGTCCATTCGGATGAAAGCATTTGGAAGACGTCTGCTGTGATACCACTTACCAAGTTAAGAACAGTCACTTTGGGAAGAAATGGCGGAAGTTACCAAAGATTATACGTCGGCCCGACGATATTTGCCTCTACAGACCATGGTTCTGATGGTAGGACATAGATTAGCTTTCGTAAAACAGCAGCCATTTATTGAATTGTAAGAGTAAGCACCAACCTCGCATAAGTCGCAACAGTAACAGTGTATGAAATTCGTTATCATCGTGCTGCAAACCAGCATATAGGTACTTTAGTCTCCAGTATCCACCTCCAAGTCGAGCTGCACGCCGTTTGAGATTCCGTAATCCTCCAAGCTAAGCTGGTCTTTGAATGGCCGTTCGCCCTGGCGCTTTAACATGATTTGCCCTGGCTCGCGACCGATACGCGCGGCCACCATAATTTTTAGCTCACGAATTGTATCGGATGGTAAGCATGGGATGGCAGATTTTGTGCCCAGACGATCATTAATGTTCACAACAATCATTTCTTGGCCTGGAGCAGCAGCGGCAACCGGGGGTTTCTTGTCCTTCTTGGCGGGCTTCTCTGAATCATCCTTAGGTTCCCTGTCTCTCCTCCGAGGGCGGTCATCATGTGATGGGCGAAAAGATTCGCGATCGTTTCGGCTTCGACCATCTCTCTCGCGGTCGTTTCTGTCGCGGTCGTTATCGCGGTACGAGTTGCGATACCTAGGGGGGACCGGTTGCGATAGTCTCGTCGTCGGTCGTTGTCTCGTCGATCCCTATCGCCATCATTCGAGCGACTCTCCTTCCACCTGAATCCACGGTTGGCTTTGGGTGTGCGTCGCCCAGGCGAACGAGAACGCGACCTTCGTCGCGAATCGTCCGCCATATTCAACTTTTCCTGGTTTGCAAGGGATTTTTCGGTATTGGTAGCGGTAAAGAGCTCTTTGCTAAAATTTAAAGAGGCGTTCAATATCCAGCCATCAAGTGTTGTTGGGCTGAGAACAAGATCGGGAACTATAGTGGGTCTTTTCGAGTCCCTGTTGAGTTCACGTGATGCAACAAGCAGCTTGGCTGTGTTGTCTAAAAAAACGCCAGGGCAAATGAGACCCCAATGGGAAGAAGAATGAAATGCAAATCAACTTATGCAAATGCGAAAATGAGGTCCCGGCCCAGTATTTTCGAGGTATCGGCTTCTTTAATGGAAGCCAGGTGAGTTGTCAGTTCCTTTGGCATAAAAATCAATTTCTAGAGAGCAATGCGAAAATTTGCTGAGGTAATCATTATCTCACGTGATTTCATTCATTGAGGTTAACCCCGCCACACACGAATTTGAAAAATTGATATCAAGTATGTGAGGCCTGTAACCCACGTTTTGATAGGGACAGCCGGCACAACCTGTGCACTCATTGATTCAACCACGGCGCAACCATCGCCAGAAGATACTTCTGCCAGGCTTGAGTCGATCCGTTGAGGAGGTTGCCCAATATGGTATGTTGTGATATATATATTTCCTATCAGGGGGTCATGGAGTTCGATATGCTCAACTACCCCTCCCTAGAGCACATTTTATTTCATGTCTGTTGAACTTTGCTGATATCTGATCCCAACAGCCTCCTCCGCCGCACCAAAAACCGGAAAATGTCCTGAAGCGCGCCCACGAGCTCATCGGGGTCAACCAGGCCCCTGCGGCCTTGACCCTGCTGCATGAGCACATCACCAGCAAACGCTCTCGTAGCGTCCCGATCGTATCGCTCGAACCTGTCATGATTCTCTTGGTCGAGCTCTCCGTCGAGCAAAAGAAGGGAAAGCTAGCCAAGGATGCTCTGTATCAGTACAAGAACATCTCCCAAAATACAAATATTGGCACCATCGAGGTATGGAATTGCAAACCAGTCTAATTTGCAACAACGAGCTAATGAAGGTACAGCTGGTTCTCAAGAAATTTATCGAGCTCGCTGTGGGTAAGGTCACCACTGCTCAGGCCAAGGCCGACGAAGTCCAGTCGACGATCGAAGCCACCACCGCTACATCCAACGTCGACGACCTGGAGGCTACCGAGACCCCCGAATCCATCCTCCTCGCCACTGTCTCTGGTGAGCAGTCCCGCGACCGTACCGACCGTGCCATCGTTACTCCCTGGCTGAAGTTCCTGTGGGAGGCCTACCGTACTGTCCTAGACATTCTCCGCAACAATGCTAGGCTTGAGATCTTATATCAGAGTACTGCCATGCAAGCCTTCGACTTTTGCCTCAAGTACACTCGCAAGACTGAATTCCGAAGACTTTGCGAACTTCTCCGAAACCATGTGCAGACAGCAGCAAAATACTCGTCCCAGATGCATGCCATCAATCTCAACGACCCAGATACTCTCCAGCGTCATCTCGAGACTCGATTCCAACAACTTAACGTGGCCGTCGAACTGGAGCTCTGGCAGGAAGCCTTCCGCAGTGTTGAAGATATCCACACTCTGCTCAACCTCAGCAAGCGACCCCCCAAGAATGTCATGATGGCCAACTACTACGAGAAACTCACACGTATCTTCCTCGTGGGAGAGAACTATCTCTTCCACGCTGCTGCCTGGTCTCGATACTACACTCTCCTCCGCCAGTCTGCAGCCCTGGTGGCCGCCGGCCAGAGCAAGAAGGCTGATAACCCTCCCGCTTCTGATGCTGATCTGCAGAAGGCTGCTTCCTTTGTCCTTCTGTCAGCTCTGGCTATCCCTGTCATCAGCACCTCGCGATCTCGAGGTGCCATGGTCGACTTCGACGAGGCCAGGAAGAACAAGAATTCTCGCTTGACACACTTGTTGGGCATGAACCAGGCCCCTACCCGCTCCCGCCTCTTCAAGGATGCTCTATCCAAGTCTCTTCTTCAGCGTGCCCGCCCCGAGATCCGTGACCTCTACAACATCCTTGAGGTTGACTTCCACCCGCTTTCCATTTGCAAGAAGATTTCTCCTATTCTCACAAAGATTGGAGCCGATGCTGAGATGGAGAGGTATGTCGTGCCTCTGCAGCAAGTCATTCTCACGAGACTGTTCCAGCAGTTGTCGCAGGTGTACGATACCGTGGATTTGAGCTTTGTGGAGGGCCTGGCACAGTTCCCTGAACCATACCAAGTGTCCCGCAGCACCATCGAGAAGTTCATTATGAACGGTAATAAGAAGGGTGATCTTTCTATTCGCATGGATCATGCCACTGGTGTCTTGAGCTTCGATAACGACGTGTTCTCATCAGCCAAGGCTGGTCACAGTGGTTCTGGAGGAGGCTCCGCTGAGTCTGAGACAGGCACCGTCCAACGCCTGCAGAGCACTCCTTCCGAGATTGTTCGTTCTCAACTCACCAGGCTTGCCCGCAGTCTTTACACTACGTGCCATTACATTGATCCTGAGTTCAACAAGGAGCGCTTGGCAGCTCGAAATGCCGCACTGGCCCGAGCAAAGGCGGGTGCGGAGCAGGAGCACCTCGACACAATCGCTCGCAAGGAAATCATCCAGAAGCGCAAGGAAGAAGCCTCTGAACTCCAGGCTCGACGCGAGAAGGAACTTTCCCGCCAGAAGCGACTCCGTGAGCAGCAGCTCCAGGAGGCTGAGGACAAGCGTCTGGCTGATGAACAGAAGGAGCGTGAAGAAAAGCGTATCAAGGCCGAGCACGACCGTGTCCGCAAGGAAGAGCTTAAGAAGCAGATTGCCGATCTCAAGATGAATGACAAGGCCCTTGACATTGATCTCGATGACCTGGATAACCTGGACACCAACCGTCTTCGAGCCATGAAGCTTGCACAGCTTGAAAGAGAGAAGAACGATGTCAATGAAAGACTCCGCATCACTGGCAAGCGCATCGACCATCTTGAGCGTGCTTTACGTAAGGAGGAAGCCAAGAAGTTGAACATTGACTACGAGACGCAAATCGCCGAAGACCGAAAGATCTACGAACAAGTTAAGGCCAAGACCCTTAAAGAAGCTGAGGAGAAGCATGCCGCCAGCGTTGAGCTCAAGCACAGACTTAGCCGTCTGGTTCCTCTCTACGAGGAATTCCGATCGTCTCTTCATGAGCGACGCCGCGATGAGTTTGAGAAGCGTCGTAGGGATGCTGAACGTGAATTGGAGAAGCAGATTAATCTCCGAAAGAAGGAGCACCGAGATCGCAAGCTCCGTGAGAAGAGGGAACGTGAAGAGAGGGAACGACAGCTACAAGAGGCTGAAGAGCGCGCTGCTCGCGAGAAGGAGGAGCAGCGTCTCCGTGAAGAAGCCAAGAGGGCCGAACTTGCCAAGCTTAAGGAACAGCGCGAAAAGGAGCGACAGGAGACGCTGGAGAAGGCTGCACTCCAGCAACGTCGTGAGGAAGAAGCTCTCGCCCGTCGCAAGGCTGAGAGGGAGAAGCCTGCCCCAGCCCCGGCCCGTGTACCGGAGCGTAGCCAAGCTACCGAAGGCCGAAGACCTCCTGTTATTGGATCCGGCAAGTGGCGTGACCGTGAAGCTTCACATCCTGAAGACGCCCCTCCCCCTGCTCGTGAAGCTCCTATCGAGCGAACAGATTCCAACGAGCGTTCCTCCGGTGGACCCCCCCGCCTGCAGCTCGCCGGCAACAAGCCCAGCTGGCGTGAGCGTGAAGCCGCAAGGGCTGCTGCTGGCGGCGGTGCCCCGGCCGGCGCCTCTGACAACGCACCACCACCAAGGAGGTTCGAGCCTCGCGGCGGAGCTCCCATGGACCGCTCTGGTTCCGGCCGGGGCGACAACAACCGGGCGGAGCCTCCTGCTCCGGCTGAGAACTTGCCTCCTTCGCGGACTGCTGGTAAATGGGTTCCCCCTCACCTACGAAACAAGCAGTAGGTTAGGGTGATGAATGAGGTATGCACTGGCGTTTCAGGAAAGGTATGATTGCACTTTTGAGGTGGATGTATTCTAGAGCTCAGTATAGTCTACCTTGAATGAGGAATGGGCCCGTGAGAATGGAAAAAAGGAAGTAGTCGCATTCTACATAAGCAAAATTTGTCTTTTCATTTTTGATAATTCTACAAAACTTTTCAGATGTTCCTTAAGGGTTATGTATCATAGCACTTTGTGAGATGCCTTGAATGACGAGAACAGGCAAGCCAAGTCAAAATACAAATCAAATTTTCGTTTTCAGCCACAAACGAACGAACATCTTAACCCACTCACCAGGCGATATATGTGAAAAGGCCGCGCAATGGAAATTGCTTTGTTGGTCGATGAACCAACACACGCACCACGCCGGTATAGGGTAACAGATGGATCAAGACAAACCAGGGCTTGGAAAATAGTTCGGCGCGAATCCAACATATCAGACTTTCTTAGTCAACTACTGTAACATTATCACAAAAGATGGACTGGATTCAAGAGTTGGCACTGGCCCTGAAAGATGTGTCGCCGTCTCAAATCTGCCAGGTTTTCTTCGTCTTTGCATCTGTCACAATCATCACGATCCAAACACTACCTACCACCTACCGCCAAGCGTTGATGGACTATGGAGCTCGTTTACAGAACGATTCCAGACAGAGTCTTCTTGCCCGGTTTCTGGACTTCATCCAGGTGCCTCATTCGTGGTTTATTCACTTCTACATCCTCTCAGTGAGCTTGTCCGCTTTCTGGGGCTGGCAATATGTTACCAGGGGCACTGTGCTGAGAGATATTGCGTCGGCCCAAGTCGCTGCAGGAAATAAACCTTCCATGGACATCTCCCAGGTGTATGTTGCATGGGTTCTGATGGCCCTCCAAGGGACTCGGAGACTCTACGAGAGTCTCTTTGTGACTAAATCCGGGAGCTCGCCAATGTCAAGCCTTCACTGGCTGCTGGGCCTGCTTTATTATGCATCCATGAGCGTCTCTGTCTGGATAGAGGGTTCAGGTAAGTCCTCAAAGGCGAGTGTGCATGATTTGGGCCTGGGCTTACGATTACTCTCCTCTAAACAAAAGGCGCGATCATCAACTCGTGGGAGGACAAACAGATCATCTTCCACCCGCCAAAAAGACTTGCCCTCGGAGTCGCTCTTTTCACAGCTGGGTGGCTGAAGCAGCAGCAGTGCCACAAGTACCTGTCCAGCCTCAAGAAGTACACGCTTCCCGAACAAGGCTGGTTCAAACACATCGTCTGCGCCCATTATGCCAGCGAATGCCTTCTGTATCTTGGTCTGTGTGTTTTGGCTACACCTTCAGGCCAGCTTTTCAACAATACTCTCCTGCTGGGCCTTTTGTTTATTGCGATCAATCTGGGTACGACGGCCAAGGGTACGAAAGAATGGTATGCTCAGAAGTTCGGTGCTGAGAAGGTAGACCCCAAATGGAGGATGATTCCGATTGTCTGGTAGATTTCTCGATGACTCTTACATGGCAAAGTCATCATCTCCCTGAAGTTCTGCTGCATTCTCCTCGATCTTACGTGCGAATACAGACTGCTTCGTTGAGGAATTGGTACACTTCTGTTGCCGTCTACGAGCAATTGGTATTACGGGACAACACGGGGTGGAAGATAGCGAATGTAGCTCATCATGCGAATCTGGGTATGTATATGCACGACATATCTGGCCTGCTTGCCTGCTTCCTGTCTAACCACGAGATTGATTTCTTCTTTCTTTTCGTATATCGTCTCGATTCTTTGTCTGTAGCCTTATGCCGAATGCCGAGGTAAGACTCATGCAGCATTCCTATCTGTGGCCAAGGTCACATCCGAAAAATTGGGGGACAAGTGCCCTCTGGCTAAAAGGTAAGGAACCAAGGTAGTCTCTTCTGTCTCAAAAGCTTTGAAGAGTTCCTCAAGATTTGAAAAGTGGATTGAGTCCAAGGCGGGACACTTTCAGCACATCCCGATATGTGAGGCTAGTGCGTGTCTCGCGGATGTTTATTCCATCCGCGAAAGTATCTGGGGAATTGAGCAAGGGCCAATTGACAATGGATTCGGGCGAGAGGCCAACATCCTCGTCAATGTCGGCAATCCCGTGCAAGTAGTCAGTGTAGAGCGACTGGGTGGTTATGAGAAGACTACGCGGCTCCTGCAATATTCTCCAAACGGGTTCCGGATCGATTGCGCCGTCTTCTTTACTACGATAGAGATTGAGACAGAGGCTGGCTCCTAAGCTGACGGTACATACCACCGGCCAGTAGGCTGCACCGTCCTGTGGTAGATCAGCATGATGCGTCGTTTGCATTCGTCGTCCCTGGAAATTTGGCAGAAAGGTCAGGTACATAACTTATGCGGCATGATGCCGATGCCGGGTGGATATTCATTAATGAGGACATGATTTGGACGCTTGTGCGGGCTTGCATCAAAGAGGTGAATTGCTTCTGTATCTGAACAGGGAAGCGACAACAGTCTTGGAATGACGGGATCCTCAAGCCACGAGGGAAGAGAGGCGCTCAAAAGTCGATTCTGTACTAGCTCAAAGGGCCAGGCTTGCAGTCTCCGGTGCGTGAGCTGTTTCCATCTCGGCCTTGGTACGGAAGCAATCTACCGTGCACACGCGCGTTAGCCTGGGAGGGCGAGAACATGGGAGCATCTGGTTCGGGTGTCGCTGAGCATACTTTGCTGAGCAAGACCTGCTCTTCGTCTTTGCTGATGAAATTGGGCAGGTAGAAGGCGGACTCGGGCAGGTCAGCAATCCTGGCGTGCTCAAGCGATGGTGGTAATTGAAAATCTTGCTGATCATCCATTGCAGGTCATAATAAGGTACAGGGGAGCGACGCGCGGGGAGACACTATGTAAGAGGCAGAGGGGGGCTGAGCCAAGGCTGGCAGGATGGAAGAAGCTCGAATCCAATGCGACCTCAGCTGGAAGAAAAGGCGTTGCAAGCAAGGATACACGCTTTTGTTGGTTTTGTTTGTTGATAGCAGAGGACCGAGGAGGGGCGAGGGGGCCACTGGCTGGCTCTAGTCAGGCTGCCAAGTGGAGGTGACAGTGGCGGCCAACCCACCCGGCGGCCCTCATTGTCCCTAAAAGAAAGCGACGGTGACGGGAAGATACAGTGCATTCATTTCCTGGGTACCGTATGCACGAAGTACCGAGTGGTGGTAGCAATGCCTTGCTGCAGCCTGGAACATGTGTCCTTTTGGGCAGGCACTCGGTCTCCCGCACAGTCAGATGGATGCAGGCAGGCCTCTCTATTTTGGCCCGCCGTTCTGCGAGATTTATTCTTGGTGCTCCCTTTGGACCTGTGTTGGGACGCCTGCTGGTACCTGCCAGATCGCGATGAGCCCGAGCAGAGGTGCACTGTCGAGAGGTACTAAATGGCAGGGTACCTCGTTGATGACGCCTGGACCAAGTACCTAGCTCCTCTTTCTAATAATGAAATGCGACCTCCTGCGTTGTGCTTCCAGGTTGGGGAGGGGCTAGTGCAGGGTGTGCTTAGTCACTGGGGACCAAGGCCAATCACAGGCGGCTCAGCTGTGGCGATCAGACTTTTGTCTCTGCATGGGCACGGGCTATATGCAGTCTAGCGCCTCTAGGCTGTTTCGCCGTCTGTCGTCTGGGCGAACCCAGGCCAGTCCCCCGTTTGCAGCAACTGAACTCTAGTCTCTAACCTTCACACACTCGCACGCCTCAGCCGAACGGTGCATCGACTTCCGGCATTTCATCCAAAGCATCAATCATTTTCCTAGTCTCTGCGGCATCTCTTTTCGAGTCTGATATCCCTAGTTTGCTTGCTTCTCGTTTTTGGATCCTGCTCGACTTGCCTTGCCCTCGTTCCTACCCTCAACTGTGTTGGCCTGGTCCTTCCAACCTGATTTCTGACGACCTCCCCAGTTGCAGTCCTCGAGGGCTGCTCAATCAGCCTCCCACTTGCTCAGGTCCGCGCCGGCCTTGAATCGCTACGCGAGTAGCTTTGCCTGCGGATCCTGACAACACCGACGACGCGATCCAATCAATCGCCGCCACCTCGTCTCTGACAACAAATCGCTTTGCTCCATCCAGGATGTTGGCTGTCGCCCGCGATTCCAACAGATAAATAGTGACATGGATGCGCAGAATGCTGCCGATACAGACCAGACAAAGCGAGCTGGATCTCCGTCCAAGCAGCCTGAGAAGCGCGAAAGCTCTGACCCCAAGTCACCGAAAAGCATCCTAAAGGCAAAGCCCGAGCTACCCGCCAACGAGATCAAGGCAGATACCCCCGTGAATACTGGTGCCGGCGATCACGACTCTGATGCCGAGACTGTTGTGTTACCGGGAAAGGACGGCTACTCTCCGTCCAAAGTTCGCAAGGTTAGACAAGAGGACAGAAGCGATCATGACGGAGATGGATCCAAGGACAATGGACCTCCGCGCAAGCGCGACGGTGGTGGGGAACACCATGCCAGCGCTGGCCGGACCGATGGGATCTCGAGGGATATTAAGAAGAAGCGTTCATCCAACTCACACGAGAAGGAAAAGGAGAGATCAGGGCTCAGTAAGGATGGCTCAAGTGGTCTTAGCTCAGCACCAACGTCGCCGCGTCCCCAGCCTCAGGCGCGACGCCGACGCTCTCTTAATAGTTCCTTGTCGCTCTCTGATTCCGAAGATCATCGCCAGAAGGCGACTACGTCAAAGTCATCGCTGCGAGAGAAATTCAAGTCGGGGGAACGATTGCTACCACATAAACGCAAGGCGCCACGGACTGAATCCGACGATGAGGATGAAAACCGCAAACCCCGCCGTCCTCGCACCATAAGCGCAACTATGGAGATGACAAGGCCCTCGAAGGATCACCGAGCTCACCCTTCGAAGAGTGATGCCCACCATCGTTCGACTTCGCCGCCCCATCGAACACACCGGAGAAGTGTTTCTACCCAACTGCCATCACAATCATCTAATGGCTCAGGCCTGAAGAAGAAGCGTTTGCCTGCGCCCCTGCAACCCCCGGAGGACATTTCAGATGAATCATCTGCGAGTGGTAGCCCTCATTTGCGCAATGCAAAACTGAGGAGCCTAACAACGCCGTCTACTACCGAATCGCTTGTCTCTCCTGCCAAGGCTCTGTCTCACAAGAAGCACCTCGATGCTCACGGCCAAACTCTCTTGGCTCGAGCCTGTGCCCGAGGAGAATACGATGCTGCTAAGTTCCGCTTGAAGGATAGACCCGAAGATTTAAATGTCGCTGATTACGCTGGCAATACCCCTCTTCAAATTGCTGCAATTAATGGTTGCGAGGATATCGTTCAGCTCTTGATTGAAGCTGGTTGCAATCTTGATTGTGTTAACTATGACAAGGATACACCTCTCCTAGACGCCGTAGACAATGGCCATCTTGGAGTTGTTAAGCTTCTGCTGAACGCTGGCGTGAACCCTCGGAAAGCGAATGTGAATGGGGAAGAGCCTATTGATCGAGTGACAGAAGAAACCGATAACGCCGAGGAGATTCGTGCTGCACTTATAGAAGCGAAAAAACGGTTTGGTGGGCGGACAAAGACGTCGGAGGACCGGCATTCCCATCACGATCCTCATGAACAACGCGACTCTCATGCCCCTGAGTCACCCCGGCAATTATCGACACAGGCTAGCAACCGACGCGGTGGTACAGTTCGGTCAACAAAGACGAGAAATGATTTACTCTACATGCCTTTGGACGACAAGACGTTACGACAAGCTGCCGGCCGTGGCGATGAAGAGACAGTAGCTCGAATACTTCAGGTAAAGGACAACTGCGATGACGCAGAATCAATGGTGGCAGCAGCCCGAGGTGGCCATGACTTGGTGATGCAATTACTTCTGGGTTTGGGAGGGGCCAAAGCTGACCCAGAGCCTGTTCCTTCCCAGCCCGAAGAGTTTGCGACGCCTATTCTCGCTGCTATTGGCCAAGAAAATCTCAACGTGGTGGAATTGCTTTTGGAACAACAAAACTTTGACCCTACGAAACGTTTCAAAGGGGAAACATACTACGAAATCGCCAAGCGCCGCCAAGGAACGAACTGGAAAGAAGAAGAACAACTCTTGAAAAACGCCTACGATGCTCACAAGAACTCACACAAGTCTAAGCTGAAGTCTCCTGGAAAGCGCGGACGTGACCGGGAGAGAGAGGAGAAGCGGGCAAGACGGGAAGAAAAGAGCGAAGGCCGCCCCTCAAAACGGCGCAATTCAAGCCCGACTGTTGATGGCGAGCATCGCAAGAAACCTCTGTCAGCAAAATTGCCCAGCCCCAGGGAACGCAAGAAATCCGATCCGCAACCATCAGCTGCAGAGGAGACGAGATTGAAACGGGGTCCTGTTCGAACTAAAGAGGAAAAACTTTCTTCTGTGATAGTTTCAGACCGGGAAGCGTCCCCATCAATTTCTCAAAAGTCTATCAAGGCTAAGCGTGCCGAATCTGACTTAGCCGCCATGTCGTCCGAAGGAGAAACGGCCAAGCCTAGAAGGAAGCTTATTTCCAAGGGCGAATTAAGGGGCGAGCGCGACAAACATAGACGACCGAGTATGGCTTCTAATGCTTCTTTCAAGGAACCTTCCAGCCCTCACGATTCGAGACATGATGATTCTACCGATAAGCAGAAATTATCCGAGAAATATCACGATAGGGCAAAGGCTTTGAAGCGTGATGAATCAAAGGATCGCCCGATTGGATCTAGCGATGGCACAGGAAAGCGACACCGGGCCAGTCTCACCCCCGATCGATCCGGCAATGGGGATAAGGAAGAGACCGAAAAACCTGCCAAGCGACAACGTCTGGATGGCGAAGCTTTGGAGCGGAAGCAAAAACGCTTGTCTTCAGATGAACATGTGCGCAAATCCGGCGTAAGCCATGAGGGCTCCAAATTGGCCTCCAAGACCAAAAGAGACTCTGAAGAATCCAAAGCAAGTCATGCTCAACGTGAGCGCAAAGATTCTAACCGGTCCAACCAAATTCAGGATAGCATCCAAATCAAGTCGGAGGATATTGATGTTGAAATGATCAATGTCGACCAGGGAGAGGACGAGCCACGATCGGATGATGCAGCTGAATCCAAAGAGGCCGAGAATAAGAAGGCTGCTACTGCTAAGAAGGCGAAGGAAGAGGAGGAGCGCCAACGTGTGGAGGCCGAGGAGGAGAAGAAACGACAGGAGGAGAAGAAGCGGCAAGATGAGAGGAAGCGTCAGGCCGAGGCCGAGGCAGCTCGAAAATTCAAGGAGGCTGAAGAAGCGGAGAAGAAGAAGAAATTAGAGGAACAGAAAGCAGCTGAGAAGAAGCGCCGGGAGGAGGAAGAAGTGCAGCGACGGGCAGAGGAAAAAGCCCGCCAGGAGGCTGAAGAACGAGTACGCCGAGAAGCTGAAGAGGCTAGGCGGAAGCAAGAGGAAGAGGAGGAAAAGGAAAGAAAACGCCAGGCTGAAGAGCAGAAGAGACGGGAGGAAGAGGAAGAAAGACTTCGGAAGGAAAGAGAAGCCTTGGAAGAAGCACGCCGGAAGGAAGAAGAGGAACAACAACGCAAGGAGCGTGAGCACCGCGAACGTATCCAACGAGAAGAATTGGAACGAAAAAGGGCAGCGAGGGAAGCCGAACAACGCAAAATCCGCGAGGAGCAAGACCGAGCTCGCCTGGATAGATTGCCGCCACTACTGCGGTGGCTGGACACATGCTCAAACCCCAAAACCCCATATTTCGCTGATAAGTTCAAGACGATGCAAGGCGTCAGATACGACTGTATCAATCCTTCCACAAACCGCACTGAGGAAGGTCGAGAGCAGTGGGTTCTGAACACGCATGTTGCCCTGCTACTCGGCGAGAAAGACCTCAGCCTTTCTAGATGTAAGTGAACCTTGCTCGTGATCACATCGGCGAGCGCCGTATGGACGGAATGAAAATTATGGGCTGACACAATCTATTAGACACATCGTGGGAGCGCGCCTCGGTTTCTGAACTTGCTAAGACGTCCCTGTGGAGGATTGAGAACGGCCTATATTCTCTTACCATTGATAAAATGTTGGACTTGGGCCAACAGCTTCCTGGTTACTACGGAGAGGAAGACGCAACACGCTTAAGCCACAATACAATTCAACGTCTGCGCAAGGAGGCCTGGGATAGGTTCCGTGAGCTAGACATGTTCTTTGTCAAGGTATGTCAGTCGGATTTCTCGATGTCTCATGGTCGATCCCGCGATGAAACTAATTATCTCCAATAGGTATCGGATCTTTTATATACTATCCCTACAATACCTCATCTTCACAATCTCAAGATCGCGGTGACGTACCGTGAGCTACTTGAGACTGAGGAACAGGCGCGATTTTGCCGTCCTATGCAGAAATGGAAGCAGGACCCAGATGCCGACCGCTTTGGAGGTCACTTTGCTCCCAGAAACAAATACTATGTTGATGGGAGGCTTGTTGGCGAAGACAAACCCGTGCGGGCGGAAACGAGTAAGACACCGTTCCCTGACCCGCCAAGAGTTCCTCGTCGTGGCGGCCTGGCTTCCGTGATGCCTGATGAGTCAGATTATGAACGATTATGTATGGAACAGGGTCTTGAGCATCTAGTGAATGGGAAGCAAAGCCCATCCCTCCCAAACGGCGTCCATACGCCACCAGCCAGTCACGCAGATGCTCCCGCCGGCATCTTTTCAACAGAGACTGGCGAAACTAAAGTTCAAAGTGGAAACCAGACCGCCCACGAAACGCATCACTCAACGACTAACGGCGGTGGGATCAATGGATTCCATGGCTCAGCTTAAGCCATCACTGCGGTAGTTGGAGCTTTGTTGGAGAAGCGACTTGGGAACAGCATTCTTTCGTTTTGTTTGATGATGACATGACCACGGCCAAACCACGTTTGTTGTCCTTTGTAATAGAATACCTTATGAAACGCCTGTCATTGAACTGTGGTACTCACTCTTGTTTGGAGATCAAGCCTACATTACATAACCCATTTTCAACTATAATGAAAAAAAAAAAGAGACATGACGAGACTCTTCATTAAGATGAGTGGAAAATAAGTTTTATGTGCAGAATAGGCTGTTCACCCACTCGTGATTTTAATCGGATAATTTCCCTCTATTCTTTTTGCGATGGTAAAGTACTGCTGCATACTTGTCTTTAATGGCTTCACCTTTACTCAGTGGATATCTAGTCTCTGTGAGGTGTCATCAATACCTCCCTTTCTACCAGTTTTGTAGGTATCTTCTTGGAACACGCGTGCTGGTGGCACCTGCCTGGAAATACTCGGGGTGGGGTTGTGAAGGAAGCTGCTACCCACTCCCAAACTGACATCACTGAAAGTGGCGGTTCGGTTAGTAAAAAATTTACCCCACCAGAGATTGAAGGCACCAAAACTCACCAACTTCAAACCAAAAAAACCCACTCGACGACGACTCGACGTCTTTGCGACACCGTAACGATCCGTTTCGCCTCTATACCGGTCAGAATCTCCAACAGACGTTCAGCATATCACTTTCTTTAGTTGAAAGACATAGCTGCCCAACATGTCGACTACAGTAGACAAGGTTCGTCGCACCGCAGTTCGAGAGCACACTTTTGAACACCTGGGACTAATCACAACGCACGTCTAATAGATCAAAGAGATCGAGTCCGAAGTACGTATACTAGCGAGAACAGCCCCGTGGCATGATTCGATCAAGAGACCAAAGTTGACACACCATATAGATGGCTCGGACTCAAAAGAATAAGGCGACGTCGTATCACTTGGGACAGCTCAAGGCCAAGTTGGCTAAGCTGAAGAGGGAACTTCTGACCCCCAGTGGCGGAGGCGGCGGCGGCGGCGCTGGTTTCGATGTTGCCAGGACTGGAGTGGCCAGTATCGGCTTCATTGGCTTTCCCTCTGTTGGCAAGAGTACTCTCATGAGCCGATTGACCGGTCAACATTCAGAGGCTGCAGCTTACGAATTCACAACCTTGACATCCGTTCCAGGCCAGGTTGTCTATAACGGTGGGTATTCATATATGGAGGAAGTTTTCCTTGGGAGCGCTGTTGGATTAGAAGGCTGATCAACCATTGTTGGGTGTAGGTGCGCCCCTACAAATTATCGACTTGCCAGGTATTATCGAGGGCGCGAAGGATGGCCGTGGACGAGGAAGGCAGGTTATTGCAGTGGCCAAAACCTGCCATCTGATTTTCATCGTCCTCGATGTGAATAAGCCTTTGACAGATAAACGGGTTATCGAGGCTGAATTGGAAGGCTTTGGTATTCGGATCAACAAATCGCCCCCAAACATCACCTTCAAGAAGAAGGATAAGGGTGGTCTGAACATCACGTCAACAGTGCCATTAAGTCACATCGACCACGACGAGATCAAAGCTGTCATGAGCGAATACAGAATTAATTCAGCAGACATCACCATTCGATGCGATGCCACTGTTGATGACTTGATTGATGTCTTGGAAGCAAGGAGTCGAAGGTACGTTTGGGCATCCCCTCGGACGCCGTGATGAGAGGGTCGCCAATCACTAACAATTTATTGAAATCCAGCTATATCCCCGTGGTTTATTGCCTAAATAAAATCGACGCCATCAGTATAGAGGAGCTGGATCTCTTGTACCGGATTCCTCATGCTGTTCCGATCAGCTCAGAGCATGGTTGGAACGTCGATGAGCTGATGGAGGCCATGTGGGAAAAGTTGAGCTTGAAACGAGTCTACACAAAGCCCAAAGGAAAGCAGCCTGACTATTCTGCCCCTGTCGTGTTGAGAGCAAACCGGTGCACTGTGGAGGATTTTGTAAGTCACACAGGTCCGCTGTCTTCGCCGACTTCCAACTAAAACGTCTTCCAGTGTAACGCCATCCACCGAACGATTGTAGAGCAATTTAAGACGGCTATTGTGTACGGCAAATCCGTCAAGCACCAACCGCAGAGGGTAGGCTTGGGTCACGAATTGGAGGATGAGGATGTTGGTAAGTATTAGCAAATTCCCTTGATGAGTGGACTGGTTTCAGCCATTCTGGCAGGCAAGAAGGAGATCTACATGGATCAGTACTAGCCGCTATCTGGCGTGGTTCTCATTCCTTTTGCTGCAGCGCGCGGTCTGCAGCCTGCCGCTTCACGCCATCCTCATCTAAACAGACGGAAAAAGGAATGTTTGTACTAACCTCGAATAGTTACTATTGTCAAGCGATAATCACTAAATCCGAGCCTACAATTAAACTACATAGTACGATGCACCTCGAAGTTCAGGTTCAAGTGGCCAGCCGGCCCGTCGCAAGAGCAAGCATACTCGGACGGAAAGCACGGGAGGCTTGTAATCTCAGTATGCCACCTTCATGCAGGTCGAAAGCTTCGCAAACGACACCACAGTATCCTAGTCCAGTGTACTCTAGTTTCGATCTTTCCGTTCGTCTTGGCGAGCGGGAGCCATACTGGGTATGCCCGTAGAGTAGCCTGTTTTGGATATGTTGGTTGGGAGCATTGCAATGGCTAATTAGCATGTGGTCCAAAAATGAGGACCGGCTAGATGAGGCTGATGATAGGAACTCTAGGGATAGTACAAGACAAGCCAAGACAAAGCACTTCATCTCAAGCAAGAGCGTTCCGGGTTGAAACTGAAATGGGCCATTAAGTTTCGGTTGCATTGGGCACACACGCTTGACAAGTAGGGAAGAATTGACTGTTCGCAAACGGCAGCTGATGACCAGGGCTGGACAAGGGTGGGAGAGTGTGGGAGGGGAGCAGGAGCTACAAGACGAACCTCCAGATAAGTGACACCAAGTCTCCAACTCTGTACATAGTCGCGGAAATAAACCTCGTTCACACTCTAGAAGTAGGAAAGGAAGCGAAGAAAAAAAAGAAGAAGAAGAAGAAGAAGGAGAAGAAGAAGAAGACAAGAGAAGCAAAAAAAGATGCATACAAAGTCACCTGTGGGACGACGTCTTTAGCTCACGGAGCACATCACTCATTGATCTACGTAAATCCACTGTCAAAGTCAGAGATTGAAAATCGTTGAGGCGGCCAGAACGCGACCTGCATAGCCGAGGGCCTCTTGATCTGCGGCCAGAAATTCCCAGCAGAAGGAAACGTGGGATGGATGAGTCCGGAGAAGAAGGTGGAGGGCAGACTGGGAGGAGGGGCTCGCAGGGATATCACAGTGCTTGGCCTGCATCGGGGCGCGTACTAGGGTCAGACGTGGTGGCGTGAGTGGCTTTACACTACGCTCAATCATGTCAATTGGGGGCCTTGGGCACCCTTTGCTTGCTTTTGCGCACGCAGCTCTCCGCTCTACAGCGTAGCTCGAGCCTTTCACAGCGCTGCTCTTGCCGCCGAGCAGAGTGACCAACCGAACAAGATCGTGATGGTGGGGCCACCCCTAGCGGAGTCGTGTACCTCTGATAGGTACCTTGCAGTACCTGCAGACATGTTCTGTGCCACTCTCTGCCCTGCCGGATAACGGGCTTGGTCCAGTAGAGCAAGGCGAGGGGGTTGGTGACATCAACAGACATCAACAGACATCAACAGGCGGTTCCAGTTCAGAGCCGACTCGTCCATCCGGAGCCGTGCGAGGAAGCCAGTTTCAAGAAAGGTTGATGAACGGCGGACGCTACCACAGACTATTATTCCCTGACCTGACCGATATTGAGCTATGACAGTCCAAATCCAGGGCTAGCAAGCCGGGGTTGAGAATTACAACCGGACGTACAGGGGACGAGCATGAGCTGAGGCGGGACCTGCGGGAGCCGGGACGACACTTTGTTGAACCTGCACTCGCATGACAGGACCAGGGTATGGACTATACAGGGGGTGAGCCAGGGCTCGGCTGCCCACTCATCACCTAGCCCTTGGGGGTCGACTGGGGGTCCACCAACTTTACAGACCCATGGGGATGGCGAGATCGAAGAAACAATCCAAGCGATACAGCAAGAACTCTCGCAGGCAGAGACTGGAAGCATTGGCAATGCTGCTTCGTCGGTTGGAATCCAAGTCGACGTGGATGCGGTGGAAGTTTAAAGGGGGCTTCCATTGGGCCGAGCAGCACGCTCCGGCATCCATACCGACGACGTTGCATGTAGCAAATGCGGATATTTTCGCCGTCTTGGGCCTCTGTGTGTGCACGAATGTAAATCTGTGTGTTACACCAAAGGGCATCAAGCTACAAGAGCATCTCGGTCGGGAGGGTGCCGGCAGGGCCTGACGGGCTCCTGAGCCAAATGCACCATGTCCTCTTGATTTGAGTCGTTGCTGTCATCGGCCATTACGTATCACTCTTGCGGAGAAGAACAGCGCCAGGTCAAGTATGGCAAAGCACCCTCCGACCCTCCACATACATACCAAAGCTACCTACTAAAATACTACATCTCTCTCAAGGCCAAATTGTCTGAGAGCCGGCGTCAGGGATCTTGAACAGGCTGACCAACTGGAAAGGCAGCCGGGATCAACACAGCGGCATTTCGCTTGGGATATGAACCCACACCCCCATGAGACCTGAACGGCTTCTCGCTCTCCCGCCCTTTGATCTCAAAATGATGACAATTAAAGTCAAATCTCTTGGTGCCCAATGGCCGGAGATTGCATGCAACGGACGCAAAAGCTCGGCTCCAGACCGGCGCTACGCTGGCAAGGACTGTCCTTCCTAAGAGGGAACTGGACGCGATTGAACTGAGCCACTACCGTAGGAGACGAGAAGGTGGATATTGGCTGGCAAGAGCGTGGTCAGCGAATGCCTTCCACTGGCCTAAATCAGCCCGGCTGGCAAGCTGAGTACTGATTTCAGACCAATCAGTATAATTGATGCGACGGAATACGAAGGCCCCCCTCCCTCCTCCCATCCCCGAAAAAGGAAGAAAAAACGATATCTGGGGATGCAACTGACGGGATTGATTATTTATTCCCTGTCTATAGTCAATTGCTGCAGCTGGCGACAGATAGAAATTGAGCATAATGCGAACCTGCTGTGAACGGGCGGTCGGCCGTTGAGCGACCATTTCGCGGCCAGCCAGTACTTCGTGCCGCAATAGGACTGGCGATGAAGATATAAAACACTACAATATTACAAAGGGTTCCTATGGCTGAGAGTGTGCTCAAGCCAACCAATTACCATCTTCCTCGGCGCGCTTCTGCGCGACTCATGTCATGTCGGCGAGCCTTTCGAGGTACGATCGGTGTGATCTGATTTAAGCCCGATGGAAGGATGCTCACGGTCAGGCTTGCATGAAAACCGTTGGTGGCCCTTCCAAGTGCCGTTGAGGGATCAAGCTTGGAAGGGCCTGTTTCAACTGTCCAGTAGTCTTACACCAACGGGGTACGAGGCTGGTAATGCACGCGGAGACTTCAGTCTACAAGCCACGACCAACAGCCATTTTCCTCTCTTTCTCCACAATCTTTCTCTTGTTGGACCAAAACGAGAGCAAAAGACCAAAAAAAAAAAAGTATCCTGACTGGGATTTGCCTTTACGCCCTACGGTGTGGAGACGTGGTAATGATAGTAGCGAGCCACGGAGAGTATGTATCAGATCATCCCATCAGCCATGGCAATTTACGTTTATGTCAACGCAGGAATGGAATTGAACCCTCACTTCTTTAGGTGCAGCGGGGGAGAGAAAAGAGGAGAAGCGATGACAGAGTATACCACGAAGAAGCAAACATGAAGCAAGAAAATATCCACCACATGCAGTTGATGTCGTTTGCCGGCCGCAAGACGCGATGACAAGCACCAGAAGAGGAATGCAGACTAACCAGATCCCTGCGCCTTCATCCACTCACTCATGCTACCACTCTATCCGCGCGTTCAATTTTCTTTTTTACATTACACCCAAGCAAGCGGGCAGGCAGCCCTGGGAAGACGCACTTCCTAAACCTTGGCCTACGGTCAGGCTAGATATGCACAAGAAGGTCAATCAAGTATGGCCAGCTTGGATTATCCCTGCTGTCCGTATGTAGTACGGTTGGGCTTCCCGTCTGTGAGCCTCGCCCGGCGGTCGATCGTGTCCGGGGAGATACTCCAGTGGCAGACGGACCACGGAAGGCGAAAGGGCTAGTAGGGGGATAGGAAAAAGCAAAAGAAGAAGCAAGCGTCGGCAACCGAATTAGGCCCTTGCCAGGCTGTCCTTGCCTTCTCCATCATCTAATACATCTACAATCATCCGCATCGTTCAACTTGGCTTGACTTGGCTCAGCGTAAACTGGCCTGAACCTGCTGGCGAAACGACGAGGACGAGGACGAGAAGCTATATAAATTGAAGGGGCTCTGCTTCCCGACCGACATCGACGGCTTCCCTCCTTGCCCCCCCCCCATCACAGGGATGGTGCCTTAAAGAGCGTCCTATAAGATCTGCCAAGGTACGGATGCTGAAATCACTGACGGGTCTTCACATCCACTCAGACCGTCTTACGACCCCCCCTTGATCCGCTCTAATAGACGCCCCCTCCCCGGTCCAGGGCCCCAGTATTAGCCCCCTTGCTCATTGACGCCCAGCGTAGCTTCTCAAATCAAAACTGGTCCTTTGCCATCTCCACTGACCGGCCGGAGTGGGAGAGAAAGAAAGGCCCTAAGACGAACAAGCGGCGGAGAGAGACAGAAATGAAGGTATGTGTGTGTTAATCGTCCCGCCAAATGCCTCAATGAGACCACATAATCTGCTGCCTCAGCATAGCGACCCGCCCTCCACCCTACTTGTTCTCTCCTGCTTCTGCGTGGAGGACGACTTCAGTTGGGAAACTGATCCACGAGAGTGCATTCGGGAATCTGATCACTCAGCTTTCCTTTTAGGCTGGGCTGGGCCAAGTACCCATCCGCGTACAGTCGCATAAAAGCTTGTAACATAACACTCACCACAGCTCGGGGGGTTTCCTCACAAAGCTAGTTAGCACCTCGCCCCCAAGAGGAAGAGCCCTTCTCTGGTGTCGTTTTGCTACTATTTTGAGACGAAGACGGAAAGAGAGGACTAGGCGGCGGCGGCAAGCCGGACTTACTGTCATGAGCGTCGGCCGTGAGGGCTTGACCGGTGTAGCTCTGTCGCTTGCCTGCCCGTCGCTTCTCTTTCGGTTTTATTTTTTAAGGTGTGGTGGTGGGTGGGCGAGGCCCTTGCCTAGCATCATCGGCTAGTTGAAGCCCCATATCTCGTCTCATCTCCTCAAGGTCCTTGCCCTACAGCGACAATCATCATCGTTATCATCGCTTCTCATCATCACTGCGCGCGTAAATGTCCGTCGCATAACAGCAGAGGGCAAAGCAGACAGGGCCCTGCGCAGCCCTGCGAGCACATGACACGAATCCGACCTGTAGGGAGCGACAATGCCAATGGTGGAATCAGAGTAGACGTTCACCGTAGCCAACTCCCATGACATTGCGGCACCCGCCCACGCGACATCATGGCGTCTGTGTGGTTGTCAGTCTATCGTCATGCTGTCATTGTGGGCGGGCAGAGGAGAAGACAGGGAGGGCAGAGGGCCAGTCAGGCAAGAGCAGAGAGAGAAGACGGAAGCTAGCAAACTAGAGGCATAGGACCATGCGAAGGCACTTGGGCTGGGGCCATGCTTACCCCAGCTTGCTTAAGACCTTCGCATCCATGGCCAGGTCCAGGTCCAGGTCAAGGCTCAGCGGCATCGGCAGCGGCAGCTCCCACTGATCACCATCAGTGGCAGTCAAGCTTGAACGAGGGAGGACAAACTACGTTGGTCTCATCGGTCGGCGGACGATGCGAATGTCAGAAAAGCGCCGTCCTGTCACGTCGGACGCCCCCTCCCGGATCTCCTCTAGGTCATCTCGATCCTCCCCTTTCGTCCATGCCTACGGAGGAAGAGCCTGCATGCACTCTATGTCCACCGATCCAGACAGGAAGACATAGGGCCAAGGACGGCGCGAGGAGAATCAAATCAGTCCTCGAGGTACCTACCTGGTAGGCATCCGGCCATGCCCCAGCCCGAATCCTCACTCACTCATTCACTGATTAACACATACAACACTCATTCCGGCACCCTCTCTCTGTGTACACCCCCCATCCATCCATCCAACCATCCATCCATTCCCTTCGCTCCCCTTCCTAGATTTCATGCTACCCACCCCCAAGACAAGACCCCTGCGATTGTCCCCTTAGCTAAACGGGGCTGGGCTGGGTGCGTCTGCGAGTACAAACACAACGTCCTGCAGCAAGTGACTTCTTCCCTTCCTTTCCCGTTGTAGTTTGGTCTTTGTCCTGTCTTGGAGTACATACATACATAGGTACAGGCCAAGCGGTACCTACATGTGCATACATACACACACACCTACCCTCATACACACTACTACATCCATCCATCTCTTATACCATACTTGCCTACTCTCCATGTCTGGTATCTTTTGGCCCCGTTCGTGACTCTAGTCCATTTGTGTTATCTAGACGATATCCCGCCGTCACAGATCACCTTCCACTCTATCAATTTCACCTTGAGCTGTCTTCGGTTTACAGACGCTGACTCGCCGGGTCCCAGCTGGCGGCAAACCCTCGACTCGTATAGGCAGATCCTCAAATCACCCCGTTCTTGGCCTCCCGAACTCTCCACCCGAGACTGGACTGACTTCTTGTCCCAAACAAGCTTTGGGACCTCCTCGACGAACTTGCCTCGCCCACCGTCTTCGCTACTTCAGGCCTCTTGGCTCTTTGCTGTCTAACTTGCCCACTCGTTCTCCTTCTCTTCTACTCTCTCGCCCAAGTTCTGTATTATTTATTGCTTTTCGCGTGCGCGCCATAGCATCCCGCCACTGCAGCATCCATCTCTGTTCCCCATCCATTTCCGAGCTTCCTTAGGCGTTTCTTGCCCGCGTTCTTCCTCCTCCTCTTCCGCTCCACTCTGGCTGTAGGTTTCTCCCATCTCAGCTTCAGAGCGCCAATGTCTTATTTAAACGGCAGTGCAGCTTAACTATCTGGCCGAGCTTACCTGTTGTCTCACTCACACGCGGGGAAACGCAAGCCTCCCCGCCGCCATAGGTTTCAGGTACAGACAGACAGCCAGACAAGTTTCCAACTTCCTCGTCGGCTGCAAGTAAGCAGATATACAGCAAGCAGGACTGGCGGGCTAATAACAACTACGGTCTAAGAGGACTCTATCCTGGAGTGTTCGTTTCTCGTGTGATACAACACATACTTTCATCTTCCCAGCTATTCTTAGCAAACCAGCCTCATCAGCTCCAAGACTACCGCTGAGGGCAACTAACAAGGGTTGTTTTCCATCTCTCTTGGTTGCTAACATACAGAGCGACTAACCCGGTTCTTTGGAAGAGGATCATGTGTCTCTATACTCACAGTTGTTCATGAGCGCTACCCGACTCTGTCTGATTATCGGGGCTGCAACGCAAAATTAGTGTCCCCAAAAGCCTTCGCCGCAAGCAAACAGTCGATTTCCCTTCGTCACTGGAAGTCCAGATTAGACCCTGTCGTCGGTCTCTCTGGGGCTTCACCTCCCACTTGATTCGATCTTTCTTGTGGATTTGCCCTGTCCCGGGTTGAGAAAGAGAACGAAAATGAATAACGCAATCGAGGGCTCGACGGGCATGACACCCGATACAATAATGACCCAGAGCAATGATTACGGAAATGACACTTGGAGCATCAGTCCCTACAGTCAGAGTCCTTATAACAACAGTCCAATGACCGAGTATGGAAACTGGGGTGGGTTTATTCCTCAAAATCTGCAAGCTGAGCCGATGGCTTCCAGAATGCCTCCGCCCCATGCGCAACCTCAAATCCATCACCAGATGATACAGCCAGCCCCTACCCCAATGGCCCATCATCAACTCCCGATGCTAAACACGACATGGCCGAGCCAGTTAACTAATCCCTCCCCAACGGGAAGTTACTCCGCGCCCCCTTTGTCCATGGCTCCGATCTCGAATCCTCAGCAAGTCGAGACTCCTCGGCCCCCGCCTGCAGCTCCGCCACCTCCACCTCAGGAGAAAGCACGAAGAACGTTGAGCACAGAGCAAAAGCGTGCGATGTGCCTATACTATGAAGAAAATCCGTCAGCAAAGCAAGCAGAGATTGGTGCTCGCTTTGGTGTCGAGAGAAGGTAGGTACCCTGTTGGGGAGAGTTGCCAAGCTCCCAACAGCAGAGTCTTGCCCCCGCATGCGTGTGTCGTCGCTAACACCTGCCGGCTCCAGCACGGTTTCGAAAGTATTGCGGCAAAAGGAGCACTATCTCAAACGCGAGCAAGAACAGGAGCCCTCCTCGACAAAGAGAGGCAAGGGTAAGCATCCTGATTTCGACCGAACGCTCAGCAATTATGTTCGGAGACAGCAGGAAGGCGGTTTCGAGATCAAGGACGAGGAGATAATGGACCAGGCGAAACTGTTCGCCCGCGCAAGCGGTCATCAAGACAGTCTCGTGTCAAGTCTGACTAGCAGCTGGCTGCAAAAGTTTAAGCAAAAGCATGGAATTACATCTGGTCGACTTATGAGACGTGCATCAGAGACGAACATCCCGGACAGTGCCCGAATGTCAACATCGAGAACCAAGAAAAAGAAGGAGAAGTCAGACATCATTTCTCCAACTTCGCCGTCAGGGCAGAAGTCGCCGCTCTCGGATGGCCGCAGCGATGAGGATCAACAACACGACGGCTTCGACTTTAGCGCTTTCTCATATCGCCAAGCTGCCTCCCAGTCCGCCACGTCACTGTCCAGCAACTTGCGCGATGCGGGCAATAACTCATCTTTCTCAAGCAGTGCGATGAGCCCTACTGGAACCCTCACCTTTTCTCCTGACCCCAATAGCGGTGCTTTCGCCGTGGACCAAACCTTACAAAGTCAAATGGCGGATATTAGGACATCCAGCATCACACCTTCTTCAGATCTCCAGCCGCGAGAGAAGCGTAGCAACACATTCCCGTCTCTCAACCTCGATCTCGTTAACCATGTGGTTTCTTCAGAGCCGATGACGCCACGCCACCAAATCCCATCGACCGCACCGTCCTCGGCTATCGAATCGCCTGTTCACGATTTCAACTCGGCTCCCTTTGGCATCGATAGTACATTAACTTCTCCTCCACAACTTCACCAAAGTAGCAGCAATTCGAGCATGACGGGGCGCTCTACGCCCATCACAAATGGGACGGTGCCAGCGGCATCCATAGACTCGTCGCCAGTCTCGCCCTCCCAGGAAGATGCATGCCGCGCGGCAACAACACTGCTCAGCTACATCCAAAGCAGCATGAAGACGAATGGCCAATTCGAGCACTCCGAGCTGATGACGCTGGTGCAGCTGACCAATAAACTGCAGGTTCACCAATACCAGTCTCTCCGACCAGCTATGGGGGGCCTTTCCAGAATCCCCGAGGGTGACGGTGAGGTGCCTGCAACAACTGAAGTGATGATGGAAACCATGTGACTATCATGGTACCCAGTGCCCAGTGTGCTTGCTTGATTGGAATCTGGAAATGGTGGAGAGGATTCCATGGCGCTTGTCTACTTCCTGTTGCCGCAACCAACGACACGACAAGATTAAGCCTAAAAGCAAGCATTACGGCCACTCGGGCTTGAGTTTCTTTTCCCAATACTACAACATTGGCCGGCAACGGCTACAACAGGAGGAGCCGGTACTCCTACTACTCACCGCTCGTGCGACGAGGGAACAATGGAGAACAGAAACATGTGCAGACAAAAAAAACCAGACAGAACAGACAGATATGAGGCCGATAGCAGCGTATGGCCTCTGGAAGCTGGAGAAGAGAGAGGGGCCTAACCACAGACGAAACCATCACGTTGCCAAGTGGCTAGGAGGCGGGAAGGGAGGGACACGACTACGCGATTTGTGAAATTTTACAATCTTTTGTTATCTTTTGTTTTTGGATATTATTCATACGGGCTTACAGGTACGCAGAAAGAAGACTTGGGAGAGGAAGAGCTTCACAGCTCAAGGAGCAGAAAGGGATTTGCAACTATTTCTTGGTTTTACCGTTCATGCATTGTTTTTCTTGTTTGGGTTTTGCTCCTTTTTTTAACACTATCATTTCTCCCCTTTTTCGTGGATTGCATTTTTACTCTTTGTGTTTTGTCACATCACATCATAATCCTCGCTCTCTATCATATCATATCTAAAGGGTTGTTTCACCGCATTTGTTCAATGGCCATCACCAACCATCATTATCACAACGGGTTTCATTGGGGAAGGGGGGTGTTGGATTCTAATGCCGGGCAACTGGGACGGGCTAGTTCACGAAGCAGCTGACAGGGCGGGAGACGGCGGGGGGCGCAGGAGAGCAACGGGGCATAGTGTCTATTGTGTTTTTTTCTCTCTTTTTTTCGTCTATTTTAACCGGCGAATAGCGAAGCTGGGCTTGCACTTTGCTACCAAACGAGCAGGACAGGAAGGATAGGTCACTCTCTCTCTCCCACATACGCACACATATCAGAGACACTTTACGCTGGCCCCGCCCCCTGCTTGAGATGTACTCCTCGTCATGTGTTTGGCTCTCATTTTTCCGGGTGGATTTACATAATTATTGGGGGCTGGATCGTAACGTTGATATCCGGGGGCCGGGACGCGGTCATTCACTCCCAACATAGGTATAGGAGGTGTACATACATACATTCATGTATGACAAAACGAAAAATACAACATGAGGACGAAGCAAAATAAACGGCTTCTGTCTATATTAACTGTTATCATTAACTTGACATTGCTTCCCAGTTTCACCGCTCGCCCAGCCTCTCCTCCCACAGCTCCTCGACGCCCTTGTCGATGAGCTCGGGCATTAGCTTCACGAGGACGAGCTCCAGCACGCCGTACACCAGGTGCTTGTTGCAGTACTCGTCGGAGAAGACCATCAGCAGGGACTCCACTTGGTCAACCATCCTTTCCTCGTCCTGGCGCTCCATGTCGATATCGCCACCGCCACGGTGCAGCAGGCGACCTCCGAGGTACAGTCTGCCGGCGGTACTAGGAACCAGGCTCCATAAAGCGCTAGCCGCTCGCCTGCGTAGGGCTAGCAGCTCCTCATCCGACGAGGGAGGTACCAACGAGGACTTCCCGGGGGCGTTGTTTGGGAAGAGCACGCCTCGAACGGTCCGAAGGAGGTGTGGGAGGTGCGACGAGGAAATGAGGGACTGGATGTAATGGGATAGGAATCTAAAAACCAAACATCGTTAGCGTAAGGTTCTAGGCCGAGTCACGGTAGGATTCCGGGGCATCAAGATAGCAAGGTGAGATGCTGCCTTAGTCGAAACAAGATCACGGCAAGGAGGGAAGCGAGTGGCTGCCTTGTCGGCGGCTGCACTAGGGATGGGGCGGAAACCCAAGGCGGCAACTGCAGCCATCAAGAAGCACTTGAAGGGATGGGTGTATGGTTGGTTGGCTGGCTGGCTGCTGGTGTGTGGGGAGGACAGAAGAAGGCTCGTGTTCCCGCCTTGTGCTCTCATCGAGAGGTAGGCTTGCGATGAATGGAGACCACTGGTGGATGAAACGCTGGCGGGCCTCAGTAGACGAACATATCCTCGTAAGCGTCGTTGGCTGAGCACTCGCTGCGAGCCTGATGGAGAGCTGCAGGCAAGGCGATCGCCTGATGCCTACGCTTTACGCTAGTATTCCGCAAGCGCACGCCTCTAGCCCACACGGCAGACGTCAGACATGACCAAACAGCGGGGGAAACGAGACATGTCGTCTCTAGCCCTGTTGGTTGTGGTAGACGCACTTTGCGTCGACACTAACATGGCCCGTCCCGATGCGTGATGTACATCTGTCACGGCAAGCATAACCAACAAGCGTCTTGACCAAGCAACGTGACTCCGACTAGGATGACAAAGATTTTTTTTTCTGTCTCCCCAGGCACCCTGATGCCTGCTCGCTCTTTGATCGTGTACTGTCCGTACCTGCACGAGCCACTTGACGTGATAGTGTCGGAGTACATCAGACCCTGGTCAATGTCGGCGCGTAGAGCCGCGGTGTCGCTGGCTGGATTATCCAACATGGTGCCACACCTGAGAGAGCAATCAGAAGCTCAATCTGCAACGGTGCATGCCAATTGGCCAGGCTAGGAACAACGCCAGCAAATCGATCTCTCCAGGGCTTGAATATTCACTCATCCCCATAATTGATAGAGCAACTCCCCAGACCACTGTGAGCTATCATCGTCCTTTCGCAGACGTAACCCAAGCTAGCCGGACCAGGGGCCAGGCCAGAGGGCCGAAGGTAACTCTCTGTTGGCCAACTGCCATCGGGAGCAGCCTGGTGTCAATCAATGCTCACTAGAGCGGAAAATAAATGACGAGATCCACTGCGAATGGGTCCGGTCTGGTCTGATGTGATGTGACGGGATAGGAACGGACTTATTGCTGCCAAGGGCTTGCTTCCTTCTTCTTTCCGTATAGAGGCGTAATGAAATGGTGAAGAGCTTACCTATCAACTGTACCGTTGAGCCTACCAATGCGGCCTGGACCCTTGAGACATCCATGTAGAACAAGGGATAGCATTCCGCTAAGCCAGGGCATCCTCGAGGGGAGCTCGATCAGATTACCGGCGCATGACCAAAGGCTGAAGCTAAGAATCGGCGCTTTCGGATCATCGTAAGGCGCGGCCTCATCAACCTGCTTGGCTGATGTGGTTGGTTCGTTCTCGTCACCGTCAAGCACCAACCGAGGCGGCAATGAGGATGAGGCCACTACAGCCGACGCAACCAGGCGGATCGAGGTGATGAAGACGATTACGAGGTTGATGAGGGATAGGAAAAACCCGTGAACGTTCCACTTGCGGGGCAACCCGCCAGTGCTAGCAGCCAGTCTTTCCGCGGCTTCTGCCCTCTTGCGCCGCTGCAAGTTGGCCAAGATGCAGATACCTTCCCATATCAGCCATGGTTGCGCTACTCTGTTGGCTACCAGATTGCCAATGATGAGTTCTGAAAGGATTTGCCCCACGATGGCAGTAAGACACGGGTTCTCGAGATCCTCAGTTGGTAAGAGAATCGCGAGCACGGCCTGGACTAGCAGCTGTCGGTACGCCGACTCATTGTCCTTTTGCTCCGTCGCGGTGGCCTCATCATCGCTTAGGGGAACAGGGGATAGAGAAGGTAGGGGAATAAGCGCATGATAGACCTGCCTGGGCTCAACATGTACATGGCTCTGAGCAGCTGGTCGATGCGCAGCGCGATAGGCTGGAACTCGTTAGCTGGCGGCGTTCACCTCATCACCCTCTTCCTCCCATCTCGTGACTCAAAGAGCGCACCTGTGATGTGCTTGTCTAGTAAATCCGGGACTTGATCCAGCAGCAAGCTCTCCCAGTCCACCTTTCTAGATCGCTGCTCCAGCGCGCGAGTGAGGTGTGCGATGATGTGCACAATCTCGGCCACAAAGTTCTCGTCCGAGGTGATCTTGCCGTACCAGCTCTGGACAAATTGCCGTAGGATGATGGCCAGGAAGGCATAGAGCTCGAGGTCAACGTCATTCCTGCTCGTAAGGGGGGCAACAGCTCCTCTATGGGCTTCTGGGTGTCGCGGCCCTTATCACCGAGTTGCTGAGGGCATAGCGTCCGCCGTATCAGGGCTGAGGTTGCCCGCGCAGAGAGCGGATCTGATGGCGGCGCTCGACGCGCTGCTGCCGCCACCTTTGACTCGATGTCGGTGGCTGATGAAGTCGGCGGTCTCAGACGAGGGGCAGGGGTGCCGAGTGGTTGAGCTGCGACTGTCGTCATGACATCAGGATAGCGGCGCCGTCCAGAGGGAGCGCTGTCGGAATCATGACCCAGCGGGGGGCTTCGCTTGGTGTTACACAGCGACGGTGCTCTGTGGGAGGCAGTCCGCCGGTCTGCAGTCGCAGTGCTTGTGTCGTGGATCTCGGTGAGTGGGATGTCGAGGTCAGTGGCAGTGCGAGCAGTTCGCAGCTGCTCCTCTATTACTGTCTTTGTACTTGCCTGAACCGTGCGCTGCGTCTCTCCTTATCGGCTTAACCTAGACCGCGTCCACATGCATTCCATCCATCCAGCCATCCTCCAACATTAAATGCCAAAGTAGATAAAGCTCTTGGTGGTTATCTTTCGAATCTCATTTCATTGCGTTCTCGGCCAATTATCCCGTCGGCTGGAATTTTTTTTCGTGTTGGATGTCAACTGCTATTGAGCAGCTCTGACGCCGAACTGTTGATGAACAGCAAAGTCAAGGAACCCAACCACTAATTTCCACATGACACGTCTAGAGAGGGTACCAGGTGAGTTGCGTAAGTATTTGTTGATGGCGGGAAGCATTCACACGAGGGCAGTTTGCAATGCTGGTCTGGGTAGCCATCAAAGGGAATATCGTTTCAGATTGAGTTCAAGTGATTCTATATCCAATCATGACCTATACTAGTACATATATTCTGTACAAAAATTGTTACACTATCTAGTAGCCTGTCGGCATTTTGTCAAGACCACGGCATGGATTTACGGGTCAGTGTTGATGGTGGTTGTTTCATATCTATGCAGACGTTAGCAATCTTACTCAATGGCAATAGATGAAAGACGGAGTTGAGACTAACCTCTTTCCACGGAATGCCCAAACACCCCAGTTGCCACTGCTGACATCCTGAGGGTCGAGATCATTTAGATCCCATCGCAGACTACGGAAGCTGTTCTGGCCAGGCTCCAGAAGAATGTCAAATTCGCCACCTGACTTCTTCTTAACCCATTCAACGTCTCGCTCGAGGTCAAACTGTGTGTATCCAGTGCTGATAATGGGAACCTTGGTCTCCAACAGCAATGGCAGGGTCTCCTCCCAATCATGACTGCTGGCAGGATGACCCAGGCCAGGGTGGAATAGCACGAAACAATCAAAGTATGGATCGTGCGGAGCAAAGTAGCCCGTCTTGTGAATTGTGTGATAATAATCCACGATGGTACTGATCTTCATCCTGTACCAGACCCGGTCCTCCACAACAGCGCCCCATGGGTTTTCGGGTGTGCGCGCAGGCAGGGGGAATTCATCATCACGGTTCGCCATGCTCTCGGGGCCAATGAAGATGAGATGGAACCGTGCGTCAGGGAATAGATGAGAGAGTTGGATCCATGTGGCACGTGGTAAAGAAGATTCGGCCCTAGCTCCAAGGACGAAGATTCGAACAGCTGGAGGTTCTGGGCGTAGCTGATCAACGCGGGTACCAGAGCCGGCCCTTTGCGGATGGAGATTGTATCTTAGAGCTAGAGCGAGTGTCATTACAATATTCTCATACTCACTAGACGAGACAATTATCACTTACCACTAAAACTCTTCAAGCCCTCAATAGTCAAACGACCGCCAGACTTGATATTATAAGGGCTGAGCTCATGAAGAACACTACCAATAGTGATTGGGTACGTCAGAAGCCTGGTGATCTGCCTCATTGAGCGATCTGTATCAACTGCATCGAACTCTCGGGTATACATGAACGTATCCCAGTTGGTCATGTTGACCATGGCATGCTCCATCTGGACATCAGGGAGGTTTGCCTCGTGGAACACACGGCCTGATCGAAGGTCATGATCATCCTCGTTGATCTGTCGCAGAGTGTCGCAAACCTTGAGATGGTTCTCGTAATCATCCATCCAATGTTCCTTGCTACAGTAAACGGGGATCCCACAATCGGGACATTCAAAGTCCACATGACACGGAGCGGAGGATCCGCCTGTCTCGGGCTGGTCCTCAGCCTTTGGGGCAATTGTAGGGACTCTGGTGAGTTGGTGGTCTGGGTGAGGGCAGAATGCGTGTTCTCTCATGAAGGCTGCTCGGCGTCGGAATTCGGGAACCGGGGAGTTGGTAAATGAATGAAACAAATTGTCGGGACTCAACCTCGAGGAGGGATCAGAAAAAGAGGGCGGGGCGGGGGCAGCAGCGGCCGCAGATTCAGCCTCGAGTTTCGCATTGGAGCTGAAGTCCCTTATTTTTTCACTGCTTCCAGTCAGAGAGTTCGATCGCTTGGTTTGATACGACGCCGTTCCGTGAAGAGCCCGGACATGGCGGATCGGGGCCGCTGTGATGTGCTGTGGTGATCTCTGTGACACCATTTGCCTTCTCAGAGATGCAGAGCAGCGCCCGCAGAAGCTCGAGGCAGCCCGCCGCAGAGACGGTTCCATTGGGGCAGGTTTCCAGTCAATTGTACTGAACGAATGGCAAGATTGCTGAAGAAACCCTGGCTCTTGCTTGCACCTCACCACGAGAATCCAGATGTGGTTCGAGGAAGCTCGGACCACCTGCCAAAATATGCGCCGCGAAAATATTATTCCGCAACCCGCCACACCAAATCCTTAGCCAGCTTAGGTGCTTGGAAACTTTTCAAGCTCCCAGGTGAGAGCTTCTGCTACCTACATCTTGTCGTGGGTTGCATGGGCGGCACGCTCTTCACAAGCCATAGGCATCGCCAATTCACTTTTTGCCGCCGCGTAGGCTTTAAATACACCCAGCCGCAACAATGGCGACCACCTCGAACATGTTCCTGTACTCACTGACGATCCAGCCGCCAACCCACGTCGTCCAAGCTGTTCTGGGTCAGTTCGCAGGCACCAAGGAGCAACTCATCATCACAGGGGCTGGGTCGCGTTTGACCCTTCTGCGACCTGACCCCCAGCAGGGAAAGGTCATCACAGTTTTATCTCATGACATTTTCGGCATTATTCGCTCAATCGCGCCTTTCCGACTTGCAGGAAGCAATAAAGGTAAGTCATCCCATCAACTTTCCGATATTACGAGTGTCACTTAGTGATATCAAGAAGGGCGCAACAGGGCCTGCAAAGCGGAGCCTTACCTGGGACATATGAGCCCAGTTTGGTTCTTCTCTAAAAGTCAAGTAGCTAACCGTACTCATTCAAGACTACCTGATTCTGGCAACGGACTCTGGCCGAATCACCATTATCGAGTATCTTCCCAGCCAGAATCGCTTCCACAGACTCCATCTGGAAACCTTCGGTAAATCTGGTGTCAGAAGGGTCATCCCAGGAGAGTACCTCACCTGCGATCCCAAAGGCCGAGCGTGTTTAATCGCGTCAACAGAAAAAAACAAGCTTGTCTATGTTTTGAACCGCAATGCCCAGGCGGAGCTGACAATCTCATCTCCCCTTGAGGCTCATAAGCCCGGTGTTATCGTAATATCCATGGTGGCATTGGATGTTGGCTACGCGAACCCAGTTTTTGCTGCCCTCGAGGTCGATTACTCAGATGTGGACCAAGACCCTTCCGGCCAAGCCCTTGAAACTCTGGAAACACAACTCGTTTATTACGAGCTGGACCTTGGTCTGAATCACGTGGTACGCAAGTGGTCAGAGCCCGTGGATCCCACCGCCTCTGTCCTCTTCCAGGTGCCTGGAGGCAACGATGGGCCTAGTGGCGTCCTTGTTTGTGGAGAGGAGAACATCACGTATAGACACTCGAATCAAGAAGCCTTCCGTGTTCCCGTCCCCCGCCGTCGCGGTGCAACTGAGGATCCCACAAGAAAAAGGACAATCGTTGCAGGTGTTATGCACAAGTTGAAGGGCAATGCTGGCGCCTTTTTCTTCTTGCTACAAACAGAAGACGGCGATTTGCTAAAAGTTACCATCGACATGGTTGAAAATGAAGAGGGCGCTCCCACTGGTGAAGTCAGAAGACTCAAGGTCAAATACTTTGACACAGTTCCCGTGGCATCCAGCTTGTGCATTCTAAAGAGTGGGTTTCTTTACGTTGCAAGCCAGTTTGGCGACTACTCGTTCTATCAATTCGAAAAGCTGGGTGATGATGATGACGAGCTGGAGTTCTCAAGCGATGATTACCCTGTCGCTCCTGATGCTCACTACGAACCCGCTTACTTTTACCCCCGACCAGCCGAAAATCTGGCCTTGGTAGAAAACATCCCAGCGATGAATCCTGTCGTCGACTGTAAAGTCGAGAATGTTACTGGCGAAGATGCTCCACAAATCTTTACCGTCTGTGGGAACGGGGCTCGAAGTTCTTTCAGAACTTTGAAACATGGGCTAGAGGTCAACGAGATTGTCTCATCCGAACTGCCTGGTATTCCATCAGCAGTTTGGACGCTGAAACTTGACCGGTCCGACAAGTATGATGCTTACATTGTACTTTCATTCTCAAACGCGACACTGGTATTGAGTATTGGTGAAACAGTTGAGGAAGTAAGTGATTCTGGCTTCCTCACTAGTGTGCCCACATTGGCTGCTCAACTTTTGGGCGAAGATAGTCTTATTCAGGTTCATCCAAAAGGGATAAGGCATATAAAAAATGGACAGGTCAATGAATGGGCGGCTCCTCAACATCGTTCCATCGTCGCAGCTACCACCAACACCAAGCAAGTCGCTATTGCGCTGAGTTCCGGTGAAATAGTTTATTTTGAAACTGACTCAGATGGTTCTCTAGCGGAATACGACGAGAAAAAGGAAATGACTGGGACAGTCACGTCACTAAGTTTGGGTGACGTCCCTGAAGGCAGACTACGAAGCTCTTTCTTGGCTGTGGGTTGCGATGACTGCACTGTTCGTATTCTGAGCCTCGATCCCGACTCTACCCTTGAGAATAAATCAGTACAGGCTTTGACTGCTGCACCGACTTCCCTGGCTATCATTGCGATGGAAGACTCTTCTTCTGGTGGTTCCACCTTATACCTGCACATCGGATTACATTCTGGTGTTTACTTACGGACCGTTCTGGATGAAATCACCGGTGAGCTGACTGATACACGCCAAAAGTTCTTGGGTCCAAGAGCCGTCAAGCTGTTTCAGGTCACTGTCCAGGGCACCACATGTGTTCTCGGTCTTAGCTCACGGCCTTGGCTCGGCTACGCTGACCCTATTTCAAAGGGTTTCGTAGTGACGCCGCTTGATTATGTAGATCTGAACTGGGGTTGGAATTTCAGTAGCGAGCAGTGTGAGGAGGGTGTTGTCGGCATCCAGGACCAATCCTTACGGTATGTTAATTTTCCCATTTCTCGTATTTTTCTAATATCACGTCCTATGATGAGAACTTGGGATCCTACGCCTACGGGCAATGAGGTTCTTACGCATTTTTATTCCAAATTGTTCCTACTGATATGGACTTTTTCTTTACTTTGTTTACCCAATCTATTTGCATATCGCATCTCATCAGATTGCTAACATGAATGTGCACAAGAATTTTCTCTATTGATCGGTTGGGAGAGACCCTCATCCAAAAGTCAATCCGCCTTTCACACACGCCAAAAAAATTCGTCAAACATCCTAAGCAGCCGATCTTCTACACTATTGAGGCGGACAACAATACGCTATCTCCTGACTTGCAAGCTAAGCTTCTAGCTGATCCTCAGACAGTGAATGGGGGGCACAACACCCTGCCGCCTGAAGATTTTGGCCACCCACGAGGTAATCGTAGGTGGGCCTCGTGTATGAGTGTTGTTGATCCTGTCTCGGAGAACCCATCAGTACTACAGACAGTTTATCTTGAAGACAACGAGGCTGCCGTAAGCGTTGCTGTTGTTCCATTTGCCAGTCAGGACAACGAGAGCTTTCTTGTTGTTGGAACTGGAAAAGATATGGTCTTGAGCCCCCGTAGCTTCACCGAGGGATATCTGTACGTGTACCGGTTCCAAGAAGGCGGCAAGGAATTGGAATTTATCCATAAGACAAAGGTCGAGGAGCCACCTCTGGCACTGCTCCCTTTCCAGGGAAAGGTTGCAGCGGGTATTGGCAAGACCCTCCGAGTCTACGATCTTGGAATGCGACAATTGCTCCGCAAGGCCCAGGCCGATGTTGCTCCTCAACAGATCGTGTCCCTAAATACGCAGGGGAACCGTATCGTGGTTGGCGATGTGCAACAAGGAATGACCTACGTGGTATACAAGCCCTCCACCAACAAGCTCATCCCGTTCGTCGATGACACCATCGCACGGTGGACCACCTGTTCGACAATGGTGGATTACGAGTCGACTGCAGGGGGTGACAAGTTTGGCAACATGTTTATCGTAAGATGCCCACCGAAAGCTAGCGAGGAGGCTGATGAGGAACAGTCCGGTCTTCATCTCATTAATGCGCGGGATTACTTACACGGGACTTCACATCGACTAAACCTAATGTGCCACTTTTTCACGCAGGATGTCCCGACCAGCATTACTAAGACAAGTCTTGTTGTTGGAGGGCAAGACATTCTGCTGTGGAGCGGCATAATGGGTACCATCGGCGTGTTTATTCCTTTTGTGAGTCGTGAAGATGCGGACTTCTTCCAGAATCTAGAGCAACATCTGAGAACAGAGGATCCACCTATTGCAGGTCGAGATCACTTGATGTATCGAGGTTACTATGCTCCCGTGAAGGGTGTTATCGACGGTGATCTCTGCGAGAGATACACACTTCTTCCGAACGACAAGAAGCAGATGATTGCTGGCGAATTAGATCGCTCAGTTCGGGAGATTGAGCGAAAAATATCCGTCAGTCATGATCATCATTAACTATCAAATTACGCAGTGCTAACATTTGATTAGGATATCCGAACTAGGTCAGCATTTTAAGATGGAGAGCATCACGCAACCTTTGACTTCCGTAGTGGTCCCGTCTGCCCTGTGGAAGGTTGTTAATTTATCATCCAGGGGGGACCCTGAGGGTTATTGAATCTAACATATGCGAAAACCAACCCGAATAACATTATCAACAACAAAATTAACCTCCGAGAAACTAAGTCCATGAACTCCATCAGCCCCGTCACCATAATCTCCACGGAGATCCACGCTTCCGTTGCACGTTAGTTTGTTTGGGCTTCGTTCGATGGGCACTCTCCCATGCATCATCCTCAAAATAGACTTTTATAGCCGCCGAGATATCATAATCGGCCTGTTCGAGATACAACACAGCTTCGTCATAATCGGAGACTTTACAAAATGTCATAAAACGACGGACTTTGGTCTTTCGCAATTCCTCATCCTCGCCTTCTATGGCTCGTGGGGAAAGGCTCACACCACTCTTATAATACTGTCCAGGGATCAGTATGGTTCGTCGGCCAAGCAGCAAGTGGTCACTGGTGATTTGGTTCGTCTGGCGCAAGGCTGCTGCGGGTACACCGTAACGAAGTGACAGAGAAGTTATGCTATCGTGTTCATGGTTCAGGAAGTGGAGCGTATCCTCTGCCGTGTGCTTTTCGTCCATGATATCGGCTTGCTCGTCGATAGGTGCCGGCAATGTGATAGGAGCAGGACATGGGGTATATGACGGCGGCGGCTCAGCACGATTGATTGCTGATGCCGCTGCAGCCGGAAGAGAATAGTAGGAGGGCGGTTCTCTGAGGCCTTGTGGCAAGGGGGATGGGCCAGTCGATATCTGGCAGTATGGGCAGTATTCGGCGAATCGGGTATTGCTCTATTCGATCCGGGACTAGGTTAGATTCAGAGAATATAACATGTAATAAACAAGCAAGGATACCAGCTGCCTACAATAATGCACTGTCCACATATCAGACGACCACAGCAATCTACCCGTCGGTTCTCGAGCGAGGTCTTCTCGGATTTTCCCGAGGACGCGGTCGGCAAAAGAGACGCGCAGGTGCAGCAAGAGTCCATGGTTTTGGGTAATACCACACGTTCTGGTTCGAGAGTTGAGAATGTTCGGTTTCGCCTCTATCGGTAAATGCCTACCTTATCTAGATGAACACTTGGGGCAGGTGGTGACTAATCACGTCATTGACAGCAGGCTGACGTTGTGAGCGGCGTGCATGGATGACTGCAAAGTCTGAAACATACCACCTGAACAAGGCGGGAGGCATTGTATTATAGGTCAAGCTGGTATCAGTAATTGCATTTGAAAAAGATAAATGCCTACTACTACGTATTGGCACGACCCTTCAGGAGATGCGAACTCTATTGCCTCGTATTTGATATGCCACCACAAACCGTAGGAGGGCGGGTGAGTATTCGGTATAGGTTAGCTACCTAGGTAAGTAGTTGACCAAGCGACCGATAAGAGCGATAGAGGCAGCATATGGAAACTTTGACCAGTCCATATCTATGCCGAACATTAATGTTAATTTCTTCTGCTGATCAGTAGCTGGCTACGAGCGACAGGTGGCTCTGGCAGATGAACAATCTCAACCCCCGAACCTCCGTTATCACGAAGTGCATAGCCCCAGAAGCTGCGCGCACGCGCCTTAAGCTCTAGGCCACCCTTGTGACCATGAGCAAGCCATTAGCTTTCGGGCTGAGCCTGGCCAAAAAGCCGGGCGCATCAAAACCAGCTCCCCCCAAACGAAAGCCCGTGTTTGGAGGCAACGACGACTCCGACGACGAAGGTCCCGCAAGCGCCAGCAGTGCGAACAGGTCCTCGAAGATCCAGGTGATTGGCGGAGATCTGGATGACTTTGGCGCGGCGCCGACTGCTCGAGACGAACCCAAGAAGAGCGCAAAGAAGAAGAGCGAGCCGCCGAGGGAACCACCGAAACTCAAATCCAAGGGGGCCGCCGCCGCCACGGGCAACGAGTTTGGAGATTTATCGAGTGCGCTCACGTCGCGCAAGAATGCGGAAGCTGCCGCCGAGCTCGATCCGAGCATCTACGAGTTCGATTCGGTGTACGACTCCATCAAGCCCAAGAAGGTGGCTACGAAGGAAGACGAGGAGCGCCGGCCCAAGTACATGCGCAACCTGCTGCAGGCGGCGGAGGTCCGCAAGAGGGACCAGCTGATAGCGGAGGAGAAGAAGATTGCGCGGGAACGCGAGGAGGAAGGTGAGGAGTACGCGGGCAAGGAGAAGTTTGTCACGGAAGCCTATCGCAAACAGCAGGAAGAGAACAAGAGAATAGAAGAGGAGGAAAGGAGGAGGGAGGAGGAGGAGGCGAAGAAGAACCAAGGCGGAGGAATGTCCACCTTCTACCGGAATTTATTGAACAAGGACGAGCAGAGACACGCACAGGTCGTGAAGGCTGCCGAGGACATAGCCAAGGATGGACCGAAGGAAAGCGAAGCAACAGAGCAAGAGGAGGTCAGCCAGGAGAAGCAAGAGGCAGATCGCGCCAAGGCCCTTAATGAGAAAGGAGCTTCAATCGCTCTGAATGAGGATGGGCAGGTGGTCGATAAGCGTCAGCTTTTGAAGGGCGGTCTGAACCTTGGGGCCAAGAAAAAGGCGCCAACGAGAAAGGACGATGAGCGCCCCGCGGAGAGAGAAAGAAGACACATGAACGGCGTACAGGTCGGTAACAAGCAGGCCATGCGCGAGAGGCAATCTCGCATGTTGGCTGAGCAGTTGGAGATGTCGATGAAGCGCTCGAGAGAGGAGGCAGAGTCTCAGCGCCAAGAGGTTGAGCGGGCTTCGAAGAGCCAGAAGACAGAAGGGGAAATTTCGAGCGCAAGAGAAAGATATCTTGCAAGAAAACGGGCCGCGGCGGAAGAGAAAAGCAAAAGTACCTAGCCTTAGAATTAATGATCACCACCAAGCAAACAATATGCTTCTACAATTTCGTAACGGTAAATTTTTCCTTATCGTGGAGTAGTTTCGACAGTTAATGCCCGTTCGTATCTTAGATGTACAAAGTATTCCAAACACCGATCAAGATGACCCATCGGTGTTTATTCCATGAAGTTGGGACCGTCCCATCTATCGCTCTCCCATGACGCCCTGGCTTTTCGAGCCAATTTCTCTATACCAGCGAAATATTGTACACAGCGGCGGTAGTCCAAATATATATTGTTTTCGTAGCAGACCGAATAGGTCTTCATCATTACTGAGTGCTGGCACCCTCTTGTCGTGCGCGAGTGATGTATGCCGAGTTGACGTGGTTCCAGGCGTTCATGTACTTCTCCATACAGGCAGTCGCGCAACTCTGCTCACCGCTAGAAATTGAGCTCCCGGGCTTTGTGATGCACTTTTCGAAGCAGTTTTCCTGGATTTTCTACGGCCCCCATGCCTGGTCAGTGTGTTGGTTCAATCTCGTTTAGTTGTATGGGGAATCAAACCTCGATGAGGACTCGAGCATTGGCCAGGTTGGATTCGGCGACGACTTGCTGGAAGACAGCATCTTTAACAGCCTTGGAGTCCATGATTGAATTGGGTTTATAAATATACCGGCAGTTGTTGCGGGTTAGATATAGTATGATGACGATGTCGAAAAAAAAGCTTTTTGGGATCCCCTGCGAGGACCTGTGGCTGAAGAGCCAGAGAAGCGCCACAATAAGTGTGGATATTGTCCTGTTCTGGAATGAACGCCCCGGGTTTCTGTGGCGCGCCCCGTTTTAAATCAGGGAACTTTGATACTTCAACTAAGGAGAAAGAGGACAGCTGTGTGTCTAGCTTGATCTGTACCTTTTTGAAGGGTCAGTCAACCGTCTGCCGACACAATCACCCACCCCGAGCCAACAAACTCATCCGAGCGGCTGCCTGTCTGTAGGGATACGGGCGAGTTACGAATCGAAAAGCCCGAGAATCTGTTTGCGCTGTAGGCCTTCGAGCCGGGCCAACTACGCCATCATGCGGCTCTCATCCCTGTCCACACTACTCTTCGCGGCGTTCGCCTGGACTGCCAGCGCCGCTGACGAGGAGGGAGAGATCAAGAGCGTTTCGGTTCGTATAGACCATTGGTTATTGAGGTTGTTAAACAATCATTGGAAACTAATAAAGATCGCGCGTATAGTTGAGGACGCACACACTCGTTCAGGTTGGTCACGAGCCAAGCATTCTGTCACAATTCAGGGAGGACGGTGCGATTAACATGTGTATTCGGTAGCCATACCTCGACAATGATATGCAGAGTCGATGGTTCGACTTTGGAGGAGACACCATTGTCCGCACAGACTCGTACGTGCTCCCGTCTCACCCATTGAGGGATCTACACTCTTAGACCAGCAGGGGGACTAACAGCGTTGCTTGGGACAGATATATCCGCCTGACCACCGATGCCCCTTCGCAAGCCGGCTGGCTGTTTTCGCGCGTTCCGCTTACCGCTACCAATTGGGAGGTCGAGGTCGAGTTCAAGATCTCCGGAAAGCACCAGCTATACGGTGATGGCTTCGCCATGTGGATTACCCGTCAGCGAGGACAACAGGGCGATGTCTTTGGCCACGTTGACAACTTTGAGGGTCTCGGCATCTTTGTAGACACGTACAAGAACAACCGCCCCGGTGTCGTGTTCCCCTATGTCATGGCCATGTTCGGTGACGGCCAGACCCCCTACGACAAGGGCAACGACGGCAAGAACACGGAGCTGGCTGGATGTTCGGCCCGCGGAATCCGCCACTCCAGCATCCCAACCAAGATGCGCCTGACGTATTTCCAGGAGAAGCAGTTGAAGTTGGAGCTGCAATACAAGAAGGAGACTGACTGGATGACCTGCTTCGACATCGAAACGCCCCCTGCCATCCCCAACATTGCCTACCTTGGCTTCAGCGCTGAGACTGGCGAGCTCAGCGACAACCACGACATCATTTCTGTCAAGGCCAAGAACCTGTACATGAGCCCTAGCACTGCTGGCAGCAGCAAGTCTCCTGGCGGCAAGGGGCGCAACAAGAACAGGGTCACCCCTCCCACGCAAGGTGGCAGCTGGGGTTGGTTCTTCGCCAAGATCCTGATTTTCTTCCTGCTTGTTGGTGGTGCTTACGTAGGGTATACTGCGTATCGCACCAAGACCAAGACCCGTTTCTAAAGGATTCGCGCATCGCGTGGAATCTGAGAGGGTTTAGCACTTATCTCTATATCCCTACTTAACAGGAGGCATGAAAGAGGGCACAATCCGCGTTGCGCGATGTTGGTGTAGGTATAGGTGTAGGTGTAGGTAATGAGATGTCTTTCGAGAAATGGCCAGGAGTCGCGCGAATTGGTTGCATGGACGGGCTATGGGGCATTTCATTGTGTATTTGGTCATCCTATGGCCGTGTTCTTGGGTTATCTATCAGTTGGTTGGTTGGGAATTGTAACTAAAAAGATGCCCTGCGCAGACAAAATGACATTATAGTTGTTCTATTTCGCCTGTTGAAGTCCGTGGAGCATGAGTGGTCTAATGCCGGACCATTGAAGTAGAATCATTCGTAGATTGGGGACACGGGACATCTGTCGTCTGGAGGGCTGAGAGACTCCATTGGCTTGCGGTAAGATGAGAATAACTCGCGCGGGCGCATATGACTGATCACTTGATCAGGCGAAAAAGGTAGGGTAATTATTCCGTCATATTGTTTGAGGTTGATTTGGTGTCCATATCATTCTACCTTAGCACTTAGTTAATCTCTCCCCTCCCTACGCTCCTCCCTTTTCGCCAATTTTTTTTTAATGATTACAAGTCCGTGGACCCAAGTACCCTTTCATAAAGAAAGGTTTGGGGTCTTTCGTCTCAATGGCCTATCATCCCTCCTGCACATTCGATTTGATTTATTATGAGTATTACAGGATAGATTTCTACGCCAACACTTTCTTTCATGTGTTCTTTCTTACCTAGACTTGGTGGCTTGTAGCTATTTACGTACCTAGATGCCGCCCTGCCTTGTAAAATTTAACCTCGCCCTTCCTACGGTCGTGTTGATAGGAAATGCCGCGCACATTGATAGCATATCAGCACGAAGCTAATTGCTCGTAGGGCCAATACAAGTCTTTATGATTAGCAATATCGGAGCGAGGCGTAGATTTGTCCGGCGGATCTTCGGGATATGGGCAGTTTGATCTGAATTCCACACCCGATCGCAGCTCGGTTTAAAAGCGGCGCAGCTTAGGAAACTTTCTGGCACTTAGATGGCATCTATGGTTAAGAGTTGTTGCCAGCTACTGGATGCGACTAAATAAGTAGGTGTTCCAGCCAAGGTTAAACAAAGAGAATGTAAATAGTTGCCGCCACCGCAAAGGGGTTAGAGAGGTTACCAAGTTACTAAATTGGTCGCGACTGGGGTTACTCCGCAATCAATACCCCCACCTGAAGCTCATTAATGCTCTATAAGTACACCCCGATGACATGCGGAATGCAATTGAAAGCTTGGATTCGCAGGCTCGTGTAAATTCGAAAATGATGTGATTGAGGTAACGAGCGGGAAGAGGTGCCAAGGGCTGTAGATAGGAGGATGTATTGGGATAGACATAAAGACTGCAATCCTTCCAGTTCGATCGCTGAAACGATCGTCCTCGATCATGCCATCCGAGGGGAAGTCGGATCCGGGTCTTTTTGGAACAGTCAAGGCCTGGGCAGTTGCTGGACCAAGCGGCTGTCTTGGTCCTGAGCCTGAAACAAATGATAACTCGAAGTCTCTCCGCATGCATCACCTCCACAAACTCTGTCGCTGACGTGACGTATGTACGCCGTTTGCTAAATCACTCCTCTCTGCTGATGAATCCGGACCAAGAGGGCTAGTCGAGCTGGAAGGGGGAAAGGGAGAAACTCAATGCTGCAAGTCAGCCAATGAGCCAACCAACCAAACCTTCCATCGCGCGCGTCTCCTTGACCCGGCGGCGATCGCGGACGCCAGATGCGTCTGGGTACAGTGTGCAAAGACCTTTCCGTCCAATGGGTGGCATTCCCAGGGAGGTAGGTCAGTAGATAGGTGGAAGACGTAGCCTACATAGCAGTGGTTTAACAGAGCCCGATCGGCGGGATATTTCGCAACATATCTCTCTTCTTCGGCTACGTGCTTCCCTCCGTCCTTGATAAATGAACGAATTGCATGAGCAGAATCCATCCTGCGAGTGACACAGCCCACAGCCGAAACTGACGCCTTTCCCGATCATCTGGTCACACTGACGCCGGCCTTTGCCTGCCATTGGATCGAATTTCGAGAGGGGTGTTGCCGCCGCCTTGGGTCGCATTGATTGATTGCCATCGCCAATCGCCGCCTCGGACTCGAGTCGACCCCGCGAAGTGCGGGCCTTTTCGCTGAGTGAAGCCGCAGGAGCAGCACCGTCGACATCCCCAGCCAGAGGCCTGAGCGGTAGTGGGCGAGGAACGACGCCGCGCTCACCAGAGTTTAGAGCTGTCTTTGGGACCTCCACAAGGTACAGTATGATCTCCGTCCGTTAGCTTCCAAGCTCTCTCAACCGCATTCTTACCCATTGCCCATCACCCATCCCACCACCTCTCCTGTTACCATCCTCCTGCCCTCTTGCCTCCCCTCCCTGTCTGCCTACCTTGCAGTTCCATCTCCGTATCCCCTGCGACCTGGTTCCTCACAGCTGGGCCAATTGCGGTGACAGTCTCGAGCGTGCTCTGCGCTCCACTGACTGCCGGCTGCCGCGCACCTCATCATCTCCACCTTGCCTCCTAGCTCTTCGCCTATCCGTCACCGTGCTTGGTTTTGGTTTGGGGCTACGTAGCACCTAACAATAGGTTAGTAGGTCCATACTTGGTACTAGGTATCCAGCCGGAGGTGCCACTGCCGCTTTCGTCCATCCCAATGCCTGGCTTTGGATTCCTCAAGAAGTGGACGAAGGAGGGCCACTCCGATCACTCAACCTCCACCACCTCCAACCTGACAAGCCCTGCCACCCAGACCACGTCGTCGGCATCGTCTAAGGCTGCTGATTCCCTCATTTCCCACCTCCACCCGAAGCAGCCCCAAGCTCCATTGGCCTCCGCAGACCGGCCGCAACCAACCTCTGGAGCAGTGCCGCTTGGTCAATCGGCTGCATTACGGCAGGCGCCGGCGTCTGGCGGGGCTGGAGAGGATCAAAACGCCCAGAGCAACCCCCCCGCCATCAACCCTTCTCCTCCTCCTCAGCAGCAGCAACAGCCTCAGGATCAAGGTGCGGCTCGCCCTGTGTAGCACCGGCAGGTGCAATCGACACTGGCTAACAAATCTGGTGCAGGCGCAAGCTTGGCGACTCCCGCCACAGCTACCACCATCAACGGTACTGGCCAAAAGCCGTTCAACGACTCGCAGACGCAAACCACCATCCCCAGCCCTTCCCTTAATACCCTAGTCAATCCTCCCCAGCAGCATGACGGGGCTTCCCACGCCGACCAGCAGAACCTCAATTCCTCAACTGTCGCCAGTCCTACCTCACTAGGGCTGCAGCCCATCGCCGCGCCCCTCCTCAGTGTCAGTCCCGGCACCGACCCTAACCTCCAGCACCCACAACACCAAGCCGCACAACCTCTATCACCGCCCGAGAACATGGCGACACCGATGCAAGTCGATACGCCGACCCCGGCACACCAATCGCAACCCTCACCGCAGCCACATCAACAGCAGGCGCAGCCTCAACAGCAACCAGCACAGCAGCAGCAGCCGCCCCAAGTATCACAGCCCCAACATCAGAATGAACATCAGAACCAGCAAGCCCAATATCAGAATGCGCAGGCTCAAGCCACGCAGCCCCGTGTCACCAAGGGCAAGTATTCGCTGGGCGACTTTGAGATCCAGAGGACCCTCGGCACCGGTAGCTTCGGGCGAGTGCACTTGGTTCAGTCCAAGCATAACCAGCGCTTTTATGCTATCAAAGTGTTAAAGAAAGCCCAGGTCGTCAAAATGAAACAGGTCGAGCACACCAATGACGAACGCCGCATGCTGAGCGACGTCAAGCATCCTTTCCTGATCACTCTTTGGGGAACCTTCCAGGATATCAGGAACTTGTATATGGTCATGGACTTTGTTGAAGGTGGCGAGCTGTTCTCGTTGCTGCGAAAGTCTGGAGTAAGTCGTTACTTGATACACCGCTCCTTGGTTTACCCCGCGGTTATTTCTTGACTCGATACTTTTGTTGTTTCAATTGCAATTGCCCGAGCCTTGATCCCATCTGCCTGCCCGATGGCCGTTGTGACTTCAATGCTAACAGATTGATTGCTCTTGTCGTAGCGATTCCCAAACCCGGTCGCCAAATTCTACGCCGCTGAAGTTACACTGGCTCTGGAGTACCTTCACTCCAAAAACATTATTTATAGAGATCTGAAGCCTGAAAACCTATTACTCGACCGACACGGGCATCTTAAGATCACCGACTTTGGCTTTGCGAAGAGAGTACCGGACAAGACATGGACGCTTTGCGGTACTCCGGACTATCTCGCGCCTGAAGTAGTCTCTAACAAGGGCTACAACAAATCTGTAGACTGGTGAGTCGCTCATACGGAATTAGCATGATGGGTCTCATACTCTCTTTACTAACCTTGGGATTCTTCTGATAGGTGGTCTCTTGGTATTTTGATATACGAGATGCTCTGTGGCTACACGCCATTCTGGGATAGCGGTTCGCCAATGCGCATCTACGAAAATATCCTCAAGGGAAAGATCAAGTATCCGGCATACCTCGTCCCTGAGGCCCACGACCTCCTTGAGAAACTGATCACACCCGATCTTACCAAGAGATTGGGTAACCTTTACGGGGGACCTGCTGATGTGAAGAACCACCCTTGGTTCGCTGAGGTCACTTGGGACAGACTTGCTCGCAAGGATATTGATGCTCCATATACGCCACCAGTCAAGGCAGGGGCTGGAGATGCCAGCCAGTTCGACAAATACCCTGAAGAGACGGAGAAGTATGGCGCAACAAGTGGAAACGATGAGTAAGTCTATAAATTAACCGACGAACCCGCTTGTCTGATCTGGGTGAAGGCAACAACTAGACATGTGGCTAACCTTTTCCATTAGTTATGGACACCTCTTTACAGAATTTTGAGGATGCACGTACACCTTTGCAACAGTCTAAAAGTCAACGGCCGAATTGCGCGTGTGTTAATTAAAGTCTTCAGGTTTAAATGGGAAAAAAACACAAAAACACCAAGCGTGCGGTTCATTTGAGTTCACTATCACCTGCGCATGATCTCGTAGCCGAGACGTGACTTGCATCTGCCTGTCCATGAAAAGAACGATTGCTCGGTGGTGAGTGGGAGGGAATAGGTGGAATCCAATAGCCCATGGTTCGCGTTCACGGAGTGATTGAATAGTGATGATCGCGGAAAGCCCTAAGAACATATACCCTCGGTACTCGATGCGAGGTCGGATGGATTGACTAGACGTAGGCAGCTAAGCTAGACTTTATGCCGCCCAGAGCCAACCGCCGTCAGAATCAATATGTCCCCAGGAAGCAGTTAATTATGAACATCTGTATTTTGCGGTTTCCTATCATGTTTAACCAGTATAGCGAAACTATCTATTTCGGCCCTTGAACTACCTTAAACAAAGAACCACCTGCCATCAAGCTCCTTTTGCACGTCCAGTCTTCCCTGGCCCAGAGGCAGGATACCCCATGGAAGTAGTGTCGGTTTAATTCGCGGATACGGACCAATGACCCCCCACATGCAGCGTGGTGCAGCAAATGAGTGGGAATGTCACTCAGCCAACCTCTCCCTTGTTGGTGACACCCCGGTCTCTGCCTGCATTAGACTGGCTGGTCCGATCCCCTTGTCTCAGTGTCTTCCTTTACCTACCTGCAAAGAAATACACCCAATGCCGCACTGCATTGCAGCGCACCGCCTCTCCCCAGCTCACCTTGGCCTCTGTTATTCCGACTGGCCAGAGCGCGGCAGACAATATGGAGGAGTATATGTTTGAGCAATTCCTTTCTGACTGTCGTGAGGTATCTGAAGCGACGAGATATGTCGAGATCTTCAACTACTCGGTAAGTGGGCGGCGACGGCTGTCAATATGGCCCCCACCACCAGATACAGAGATGGCATGTGCCGGAGGATCTGAATCGATTGCCGTTACTGATTACAGGGCAGAACTCTTTATACAATTCATGTGAGGACCATACATTGCCGCTTGATGAGTTTGACAATTTCGTATATCGACGGGTAGGTTCTACGTGTGTGCTCCATGGTCTCATCTTCGTGAGCGTAGCTGACTTGATGGGAAAGGGAGTGTTTACCGCGCCAGAGGTGGAAAATGGCTGGGATACGCAGCTTTTGAGCGGGATGCGTCTGATGTAAGTACACGAACAGCGTATCATCCTCACTGCCATGCCAGGCTGGCGCTCGTTGTATGGTCTAACCTGTGATCCGATAGCGTACAGCAGAACGCCAAGCATCCAGACACCTTCATGCCAAAGGTCATATCCTTGCCCAAAGAGAGCTATAGGAGCATGGTGCAGGGCTTCAGCCTCCCCATGAGGTCAATTGAGACCACGTCAGTTGTAGGCCCTTTCTTCTGGAGTGCTCAGGATTACGATGATGACGATCCTCACATGCGTAAGCAGTTGCCCGCTCCATGGTGAAGGGATCATGTCATACAAGAAATCGGTACTGAAATTTCCGTCATAGATTTGGTGCAGCGCAAGTCCGATGTCCGCAAGAAGGGCAGGACTCGCGGATGGGAGATGATGCTCTCCTACTCCTTCACCACAAACACTACCTCGGGCTTCATCAAGGGCACGTCGAGCTCCGAGGTCGTGCAGGCCCTCGAGCACCTCAAGGCCAGCACCCGCCAGGTTGGCCATCCTATGCTGCTCCCGATCATCCTATTCTCTTATGACCTGTCCCCTACCAATGACCAGAAGCAGCGTGATGCGCGCGACTGGCTGCGTCGCCTGGAGAACGCCGTCAGCTTGCGCAACGAGATTGAGGAGTCTGAGATGTACTTCCAAGATGGGCTGCTAGAGATTGACGGCTTGAGTCGAGATCTCGTCGAGTGCCACAGCCATGTTATGTGGAAGCGGCCGCAGGCGTATGAGGGTGTTGCCAGGGAGATCGACAAGGCCCTGGCGAGCTTCTGGGGCAAGTGGGCATATGTTGACGAGGAGAGGCTGAGCGATGCCACGAGGGCCGAGAGGAAGGCTCTGCGGAAGCTGCACAAGAACATGATGTCGAGAATTGATTTCTACAAGGCGAAGCTCAAGGGATTGGAGAATTACATCCACACCACGCTGGAGAGGTTGAAGGTCCAAAGAGAAGCGGTAGGTCGTCCCTCAAACTTATTCCACTCCTAGGCGTGATGATTTCCAAGCTAATTCTGTCTCCCATTTTAGCTTTACAACATCATGTCCCAGCGAGAGGCCCGACTGAACCTTGAAATCGCTGGAGAGCAGAGACGAATTGCCCACGCGAGCAAGAGAGACAGCACGGCGATGAAGACACTGTCGCTTCTTGGTGCGTTGTTTTTGCCGGGGACGTACTTGGCCTCCGTCTTTGGGATGTCGTTTTTCAACTTTGAAGCAGGTTTGTTTTCCAGCTCCTTTGTACAAAAAAAAAAAACACCACAGCTCGTTTTTTTTAGTCGACAGTGCTAATTTGAAAATGAAAATAGACGCGGAGCCGGTATCAGTCGAGCTGTGGATTTACTTTGCCGTGACCGTGCCCATCACCGTGATCATCGTGGTGCTCTGGCTGTACGTCGACCGCCGCCGCGAGGCCCAGCACGCTGAGGAGGACGCGCTCTTGGAAAAGAACATTGAGGACATGGAGAGGGACATCATGTTCCATCTGAGGAAGAGGACTATGAGCAAGGCGAATACGTGGCACTCGTCGACGCAGCCGGTGAAGGCCTAGGAACGACGTGTTTGACACCACACGATTTCGGTGCCTGTTGCTCTTTTTTTTGATATTCGGGCATTTTGGATTGCAGATGTTTTTGTCATGACTGATGAAGCAATGAATGAACGCAACAAAAGAAAAAAAGACTGAGAGAGAGAAAAAACAGGTCTCGGGATACACATATTGGCTGAATTTGGCAAACCTCTTGTTACCGATGGTAATGACCAAAAAGAGGATATATCGTTTACGGAATTATATTTCTATAATCTTTGACAATTAATACCTGATATATGCTCTATTTAGGATATCCTATAACACAGGCTCAACCTGATGATTCCATTTGCGCCAAATATGAGTACTGCTGAACATCCAAAACAAAGCAATGGGAGAGACAACCCATGATTTAAAAATTAGTGCTATAAGCGAATATGTCCATCGCCCCCAAACCATCTTCTAATATCCGAGCTGCTGCGTCCGCGCTCTGCACCCTGCGATTGCTCGCCATCCTCGGCCCCGCCCATCCACTTGGGGGTCTTTATCCCCTGACCAAAGTCCTGCATCCACTTGGGAGTCTCGATGGTGTCCATCGTGTTCTTCATGCGATGGCCGATGATGGAGAAGATGTTCTCATCTTCTGGCTCATCAATTACGCGACCCCTGGATGATGAAGAGGGGCCTGCGCGATTAGTGGAGGAAGCAGCTCGCGAAGGCGACGGGGAGGTCGCTGCATTCCTGGCCGCTGGAATAGAAAGAACCGGCGCGGATCGGCCTGCTGTGCCGCCAGCAGCCGTGGTTGACAGTCTTGAGAAGCCGTCGTCTCGTCGACGGAGGAGAGAGTTCCCACGGAGCTCCCGGTCAATGAGATCACGACCCTCCCGCCACGAACCCGTTCCATACCCCGTGGGGTTTTCATCCTCGTCTTCGATGACGTCCAGGCCGACGAAAATACGTTTTACTTTCTTATAGAGACCGAAGATGGTGGCGAGAACCGGGACCAAGATGAAGGCTGGGAAGAGTCTATCGAACCAGCGACCAATATCGGTTAAGACAATGGACTGTCCTAGGAACTTGAAGAAGATTGTCTTCTTGTATACGTCTGGGGATAGGAAGGTGACGAAATTGTAGGAAAGGGGGACGCTGAGCCTGGCTACAAGCATTGCGTACCAGAAGGCAGACTCGTAGGCCGTATTGCGCTTCACTAGAGCTCTTCCACGCCACACTCGCACCTCTGTGACCGACGTGAGCGCTGCGGCAAACATGTAGCATACCCAGAATGTCGAGATTGTTTGTCCAGCGAAGCCAACTTCCGCTCTGCCTTGGCTCCAGTGGTGGACGACAGTTAGACGAATGAGTGATAGGTTGGGTGCGGCGACCTTGATAACTTCGGACCACACGATCGAAGCGGAAGCCACCGCACATAGAACCCCGAGCAAGAAGTTTGCGACTGGCAGAACTTGGAAATATAGCAAGTATCTGGTATAAGGGGTAAGGAACTTAGTTCTGCTCCACCAGCTTGCGTGGGGGTCGGCATCGCCAAAATCCAACTTCTTCGAGGCTGCCGAGTCGATGATTGCTTGTGCTTCGTGTGCTTCTTGGATGAGCTGCACCCACTCGTCCGAATATCGAGATCGGGTATGGCGTGCGTTGACGAGCTTCCGCGTCAAGCTGGCAAGGAACTTATCCGTGATGACAGTGGGTATCACCCGTGAGTTGGGGTCGGTGGTTCCGGGTCGGGACTGACTCTCGCCGATATTGGCCATCTCCTGCAACTCTTCGATCCAGTCTTGAAATTCTAGGGCGCTCCCCGTTTTGCGCCGGATAAGTTCGGAAACCTGGTATTCCACCTCTTCAAGACTGACCAGAGAATCTTCCATTCGTTCGTAGACTTTAGGTGCCTTGGTCTGTAGGCGGCGCAATCTTCCGGTGACGCTGGCGTTGCGGACCAGCCGACGTGGGATGGAAACGAGCCCGTGACCCATGAGATAAATGGCGAGCGCCAAACCCCAACAGTAGGCCAACGCCATGGCAACGTCCTTCGCGCGCGATAGTTTAACCTCGTACGAGATCAAGATGTAAATGAACCCAACAAGACCCAGCCCAAGTGAGATGGCCATGAACTGAGCATTTTGGCGGACTGAGTAGCGTAGTCTCTCGATAGGTTCGCGATATCCGGCGTCAGAGTATTCACCAAGTATGGGAAGAAGGGCCCTGCCGAAAATGAATGAGCGCTGAGTAGGAATAAAGAGATGCGACAAGACCGGAGACGCATGCTGGGTCGTACATACCATGTGAGAACAAAAGTCAGCCAGTAAGTGATCCTCCAAGCCACCACGACCACCCGCTCGGGAAGCCATATTCCCCTGGTAGCCTCATCGTCGGTTCTGGCGCTCGAGGCAAGATCGATGGGGACCAGGATAACAACGACCGAAGGGAGCCATAGTGCGAAGAAGATGGGGACGAGGTAGTGGGCGGGAGTCGTGCGCAAGGGGAGATAGAATCGCAGGATGGCTAAAACGACGAGAGAGATGACGACGAGGGCGATGACCGAGAAGACCGTCGAGCCGACCGGTGAGGCTTTATTCGCTATGTCTAGCATGTTGGCGATCTCGAGAGCAACTCCATTCGAGCCGTAGTTTGGTTGATCAAAGAGAGAAGAGTGCGCCTGGCAGCAGCCTAGCAAGCATTTCGAGTTGGAGCACCAGGGGCTGGTCCGCAGTGTCCGCAATTCAGCACGGACTCTCGGGCAGGTCATCGCTCAACGTCATTTGTCAGGAGTGGTCTAGCGCGGCTCGGGACATGCCAATTGCTTCTTTAGCTGTTCTAACCTGCTGTAGTATGTCTTACTAACTTAGGCTGCAAACTTTGAACTAACCTGTAGCCTGCAGGGTAGCGGGTCCCTGAGCATGCCGCCTGTGGCTTCCGTATTTCTGGGGCTGCCACTGCGCGTAAAGTGAATCAATCGCGCCTCGACGCGCCTGCTGCAGACGCAACTCTTTCTCTTGTCGCATCGACTTTTGGTGGCAGAAGGTAGCAGCTCTGCCGACGGCGCATCTTCTCCATCAGACTCTTCTCGAATTAATATCCCATTTATCATTTCAATACCCTCTCTTGACTTATTTATTTGCGGTGCGCCGATTGGCATACCAGCTTACTTCCAAGATGGCGGCTCTACCCAATCTTGAAGACTGTGAGTTTGCAGTCTCAGAACAGCTTCCATGAATGTCTGGCTGACGCAGAATACAGGGATCACGAGCTCTAATGATGCTTTGAACATTAGTCTCGTCGCTCCGACAAAGTCTGGTCTTCAATCGATTTCGACCTTCAACCCGAGATTCACATACCCCATATTCGGCGAAGAGGAAAAGATCTTCGGATACAAGGGCCTCAAGATCAACCTGCGCTATCGTGCCAATGACATGAGGCCACACCTCAAAGTATCACATACCAAGGTATTCAAGCCTCAAGGCGATGCTGAGCCAGATGATATCGTCGGCATCCTCCAAGAAGGCAACCATCTGCCAAAAGGTTGGTGACATCCCAACCTAAACTACACGTTGATCATAACTCCATCTAACTTGTTGATGCAAAGTCGCTTTTGTAAAGGAATCGGACTTTGAGAACGGCTCTAAGCAGCTCTCCAACGACTGGACCCCTCCAGGCACCTTGCATGATACTTTCGATGGACCCGATGGAAAGTACGAGATCTGGAAGGGAAACCTCGCCGATCCGGCAGTGAAACAACTCAACACCCGGGTCCAGATTCTGATTCCCCTCTTCATTGAAGGTGGATCTTACATCGGCCAGAAGCCCGATTCCGATTCTACAGAGCTTGATCTTTCAGATGCGGATCGATGGACACTCTTTTTCTTATACAGAAAAGACGAGTCTGAGTTGGACCCCAGCAAGGGCTCCTATGTCTTTGTTGGATATTCCACCATCTATCGTTTCTATTGGTTCCAGCAGCCAACACCCCCGGCATCGCCGAGTGACAAATGGGAATTGCCTGCTGGAGATCTCGACTTGAGCCAACTGCCATGCCGAACACGACTATCTCAATTTTTGATCTTGCCGCCGTTCCAAGGCAAAGGGTGTGGCGCACGCCTTTACAAGTCCATCTTCCAGCACTACCATAAGCACGCACAGACTCAGGAATTTACTGTGGAGGACCCCAATGAGGCGTTTGACGATTTGCGTGATGTGTGTGATATGGAGTATTTGCGAACTCTGCCTGAGTTTAATAGCCTCCGTGTTAATACTGATCTTGCTATTCCCAAATCTGCTACTATTCCTTCGCTTATTGCGGGAGGAGACAAGGTCGAGGAGATCCAGCGCAACGCCAAGATTGCACCTAGGCAGTTCAGCAGGGTGTTGGAGATGCATCTCATGTCACAGCTGCCTGACTCTGTGAGACCTTCCATGGACCTGGATAAGGATGTCCCAGTTCCAACGGCCAAGGACAAGCATCAGCAAAAGATTTGGCAACTGATCGCCAAGCAGCGCCTGTATCGCCACAACCGTGATGCGCTATCGCAGCTGGAGCCTGAAGAGAGAATTGAGAAGCTTGAGGAGGTCCTGGGCGGAGTCGAACTGGCAAATTCAAGAATCCTGGCCCTGTATGAGCGGGCAAGCAAACGATCCAAGGCAGCAAGCGCTAAGCGCAAGCCTGAGGAGGATGGGAACGAGGCACCAAGCAAGAAGGCAAAGAACTGATGGCGCCAAGTCATGCAGTGATTAAACAGTCATTAAAGAATTGTGTAATAAACAAGAATGTACTTTTTCAAGGATTCAGTTTAGCATTAGGCGTTGTGAAGGAAATTTTTATTTGTGTTGTACATTTATTCTACATTCCCCATCATAATTGTGTAAAATGCCACGAAGATATCTCGACGCCTAGGCTATGATTCCATATCACTCGTTGCTTCTTTTGGCATATCACATGCCTCGCTCTCCTAACAGACTAAAATAAAAAATCAAGCAAATAGAAAGGTGCAGGTGGGCTGGAAGTAGTCTTCCAAGAACTGAAGTCTGTCATTACCGCCTGGCAGCTACTTCGCATCTATTACGAATGCCTTGTTCCATTGACATTCCGCACGCCATGACCCAGCTGGCTGGCAACAACAGTGGCTTCACGCACAGCCTTGGCGACGGTGCCACGAACAGCAGCTTCTTCCAGGGCCAACACACCCCCGATGGTGCACCCGCCAGGAGTGCTGATGCTCTCACGGAGGAGCGCAGGGTGCTCGCCGTTTTGGACCAAACCGGTCATTCCCCTCATGGCCTGTGTGGCCATTCTGATGGCTTGGGGACGGGGCAGCCCCATAGCGACGGCCCCGTCAATGGCGCCCTCTAGCATGAGAGCGAAGAACGCAGGTCCGGAGCCACAGAGGGCCGTGGATGCGTCCATGTTCTCAGCGGGGAGGTATACGACATCTCCGATTCTCCTGAAGATCCAGGTCACGAGGCACTCAGTCTCGGAAGGCAGAGGCGGCTCGGTCGAAGCGACAACAGTCATGGACTCACGAATGAGAGCGGCGGTGTTGCACATGGCGCGGACGATGCGGCAGCGTCCGTCCTCAGAGGGATCCTTGGACGGGACGGCACCGTGGAGTGCCTCTTCGAGCTGTTCTACCGTGACGCCGGCGCAAACACTGATGAGGAGTTTTCCATGCAGGGCCTTTGCCATCCCAGGCTCGCCGAGGATGCTTCTGACCTTGCTCTCCTGGCAGGCCAGGAGGATGACCTCGGATTGCTGGACACACTGGATGTTCTCATTCCTGACAACCTTGAGGATGGAGGAGTGCTCCCACAGCGCGCTCTTGACCCGCTTGGCGGTCTCAGGGGACCGGACGCAGGCGAAGAACCGGGACGGGAGCCTCTCTGGGATCTCCTCGGCGGGAGTGGCCGTGCCAGAGGTCTGCAGAGGCTTGGGGCCCTGGAGCTCAGCTAGCGAGGTGAGGATACCATTAAGGATGGCGATGCCCATGTCACCTAGACACTGCATGTTAGTGATCGATTCTTTCCAATTACAGCACTAGGGTAGCATTTCCAGTTTTCATGCATGCAAGGGACATACCGCAGCCTAAAACGGACATGGTGAAGTCCTGTCTTTGGGCAGAGCCATGGTGGGTGAGGGCGAGAGAGCTGCTCGTCGTTGAAGACATGGTGAAATGTGAAGACAGAGATTGGGTAGAAGGCTGCTTTTTGGGCATCTGGAAACTAAGAAAAAGGAGTCTGCTTGATTGAACACTTGGGAGGTTCAAAAAGTGGCTCTCTATGATGCCCCTGATAAGGTCTGGTCCAGAACTGTGGAAGAAGGAGGATAACAATATCTTGAAAGGTGATAGTAGGCAAGCCTTGTTTTTATTTTATTTTTTATTTTTTAAAAAAAGACCTCCTGAAGAATTGTGAGGCAAGCAGAGTGAATAAAGTCGCAAAAAAACAGGTGATTTTTTTTTGCTATAGGGATGGATAGCCCCAATGGGAACAAGTGCCAGCGGGACGGGACGAGACGAAACGAGGCGAGCGAGGTAAGTTCAAGCAAAAGCAAAGTAGGGGCAGACTAAAGGTATTAGGACCCAGCGAGATATTTATTTATTTGCCTCAGCTGGGCGCAGATATCTCTAACTAGCCAGCCACGAAGCCACAGACGGGATCAAAGCGAGGATGCGAAACGCAACCGCACCACGTATCCAGGCAATCAGCCAGATCGCTCGGACCAGGAGACGATCTGTTGCTATTTGGGCCAGACCCGATTCCTTCTCGTGGCTGTAATTACGACCTGTTATTTATGACTAGTGGCATGGTAAGGCAAGGGCAGCAACATATGTACGAATCGAATACCTCGTTGGTACCTGATTCAGGCACAAAGCGCCGTAGATTGGGCCCCAGTCGAGGCTGGCAGCTGGAAGGCTCGCCGCGAGCCAGGCACGGACGGAGTGGTGGTACAGCGCCCCAGGCACCCCCAGGTAGCCTCTTAGGTACTGCGCCGGGTATTGCTCCAGTAGCACAGCAGGGCCCGACGCCCCGTAATGCGAAATAAGTAAAACACAGGGCGCCTATCACATTGCTCCCCCGGCACGGCGGCACTGCGGGAGGGTGGGCTGGCATCATCTTTCTCAGCGCAACGAGAGCGATCATTGAACGGCGTCGCCGATTCCAGATCCATTCCCACTAGACAGGGACGCCATCAACATCAACAAAGCCTTCAGGCTGACACACTCACGGAAGTTATCCGAGGCCCTGCACCCCTTGCCCTTTTCCAGCAGCTTGTCAAGACGTACATGCAAGACCTGCGTGCGCGCCGTCGACCTCCCGCCCTGCCCCTGGCAGCAAGCTGCTAAACGGCCCTTTGCTGGCTTCGGTGCTGTGCTGCTGTCGCTCTCGCCATGGCCGACCCCTTTGAGGTTCGCATGAGGTTCACCTCCCAGCTCCAGCATCTCAATGCGTCCATAGCATCAGCGCAGAAGGCTGCCCAGTATGCGCTCAAATACAAAGACATGGATGAGGACCTGCACTCGTGTATCTTGGAGCAGGTTGAGCGGGTGAGTTTTTCTGTGTCGCAAACTCTGCTCGCACCCTTGCTGATGGCCCGTGAATAGAATAACATGAACACCCGTGCAAATATAATGTATTTTATTGAGCACTTCCTGGATGCCGCCCACAAGGATGGCCATTCTGACTATATCCGCATGATGCAGAGGGACATCATCCGTGTGGTTGATGCAGTCGCCCCGGATGACGGCTCTGGTGCAGCCAATGTCAAAGTAGTACGCAAGGTACATCACGGCCCCGTCTTTTGTTTTCTTGGACTAGACATCTTACATCATCATTTATAGGTCTTACAAGCGCTGCTTGGAAAGGGGCATTTAGAGGTCCAGGCCGTCACGCAGATTGAGGAGGTCATCAAGGAACGTGAGACGACTGCCGATGACCTTGACATGGCCTCGCCAAATGGGGACGTCGAGATGCCGGACGCCCACCAGTCAGAGACCTCTGCCAAGCAGAACCGCCGCGGTCCGGCTCACCACCGTCTGGACAAACGGCAGATTGAGCAGCGTATTGAGGAGGATCGTGAGCGCCACAAGAGAGAGCGGGAGCACATCTGGGCTGTCCCGGCGTCTGGAGATGCTGAAATGAATAAGCTATGGGACGAGACTAGCGAGTATGGGGAGGACGATGATAGGATATTGGCCGAAGAGGCTGATGATTTTGGGAAAGAGATGGAAGTGTTTAACTGTGGTCATCGCGAAGGCCAAAATGACCACCGGGGGTGAATTCCTAACGGAAGGCAAGACATAGATGTGTTTGTGGGCGTTTTCACTTTTTTGCTATCATTAACAGTCGCATTGGAGAGGCGTTTGGACATTTAAGGCGGTTGAGTTTGGACTGTACCTCCATTTATAACCCATTTGAGGCGGTTTACAGGCAAAATTTGGTAGTATTCAATATGCTTGGGATGCTGGGAGGAATTGGAGTAGGTGAACGGTCTATGAGAGCCAAGGAATTACAAAAAAAAGCACATTTCATAAGTAAGACAAGAGGAATTTTCTCTTTCAGTACTCGTACATTGTAAATATTTTGTACATGGAATATACCCCTCTATCTATTACACATGTCCACCTTTTTAGCGGATTCCAGCAGCGAGACAGATCGTGGTTATGTTCGTTTCTCTTCTACTCCATGACGACAGTAGCGCCAATCTCCTTCAGAGTTGCAATGATCTTCTCGGCATCCTCCTTGGGCACGTTCTCCTTCATCATCTTAGGTGCGCTCTCCACGAATTTCTTGGAGTCAACCAAGCTCAGGCCGAGCATGGCCTTGATTTCCTTGATGACCTTGGCCTTGGAGGCGGCGTCGAACGCTTGCAGCTTGAGTGTGAACAGGTGCTTCTCGGCAGCAGCGGGCGCGGCCTCCTCAGGCTCCTCGGCGGCGGCTGGGGCAGCAGGTGCGGCAGCGAAACCACCAACCGGCAGATCGGGGATGTTCAGCTTGGTCTGTGAAAGTGGGACCAGAACCCGGATCAGCAAAAAAGTCCAAGACCAGGCCTGCTATATTGCCCAACAACATACCTTGAGGCTAGAAACAAGGTCGGCAGTCTCCAACAAAGTCAATTGGCTGATCTGGTCGACAATGGTCTGAATCTTGGGGTTGGTGGCGGCGGCTTCGGTCGAGTTAAATCGTCTCGTCGTTGCAGATACCCGGAGGAATTGTGCGGAGGCTCTGGCAGTAGGGGCGGATCGAAGCTGGCGAGCGCAGCTCTGAGCTGCGTACCGACACGACATGGCCATGGCTGGGACTGGGTTGAGAGGCTGACAACGGAGGAATTGTCTTGGTGGCTCGCCTTGGTATCGCGTGCGTCGTGGATCAGGGAGATGATGTCCCAAGTTTTTCGAGCTGTCTTCGAAACTAGTTCTTCGCTGCGCTCTGATTGGGTCGGTGAAATGTGACGCCGACACCGACTTACAACTCGTTATCTTATCGGCGACGGCCCCAGAAAAAAAGTTGCCCATTGCGATGGAGCATGGGAGCAAACTCGAGGAAAAAAACACACTTTTCCCAACAAACGCACCAATTAAAGGCCTTACGAGCGTCAGGATGGCGGTCATTGACGTCTCGAGGCAGAGGAGGTCGCTCCTAAGCGATGCGACTGTTTTGGATCACCTGCCGGCCGAAATCTTAGAAATTATCAAAGACCAAACCGCCACCAATCTACTCGATGCTGTTTCAGAGGCCGCTCTCATCCCACTACTTACAGAACGGATTTTCTCTCATTTCGAGACCCTTTCCTCAGATATCTGCGCAAGGTGGATTCTCAGCTCAGGAGATGAGAGACGGAAACTCAATATCATTTCAGCTTTAGCCAGAATTCTGCCTTTTGCTTCATACTTGTCGACATTTCTGGAGCACTCGTCTCAGGCATCCGATGAACCTGGAAACCTGCCCCCCTTACACCTTGATCTCCAAGACCCTGCAACGGTGCTTCAGCGATATGACCACGCCATTTCACTTCAGTATCTGGTAGCTTTATGGAGGCTCATCAATTATGATTTGAAGATGTTTGGGCGCTGTATTTCACCTGAATTCGCACAGACACTCTTCACTCATGAGAGTAGACCAATCCGATATGTCGCAATTCGGATCTTCTGTAATTTGTTTCATTCATCCGACTATAAGCTAGACGCGCTTATTGAATGTCACGTTGGAAAGGATGGTGCTCTCGTCGCGGACCTGGATGGAGTTGCCGTCGACTACGGCTTCCTCACATTGCACGAGCACTCACGAGTAACACGGGTTATTTCTATCCGCGAGCAATTGGCCTCCAACGGCGAATTGGACACTGACACAGATGCCCTGCCTCAAACCCTCACACCCTACGTCGCGCTTTATGGAGGTGTCTTACTCCCACGTCCTGTTGGCCTAACCGACAATGCGTCAAGCTTGGTTCTGACGCCAACCACAACGGCCAATCTCGAGCGGTTCTCTCGAATGCTGCAAGGTTCAGACCCCATTCTTATCCATGGATTGCCTGGATCTGGAAAGACATCTATCGTCCACGAGGTGGCTAAGCAACTTGGCATGTACTCTAAGATGGTCACCCTGCATTTGAATGAGCAAACGGACGCCAAAATGCTCATTGGGCTGTACTCGACAGATTCGAAACCAGGCAGTTTCCAATGGCGACCGGGTGTTTTGACTACCGCAGTCAGGGAGGGAAGATGGGTTCTTGTTGAGGACCTCGATCGAGCCCCGACGGAAGTTCTCAGTACCCTCTTACCATTGATCGAGAGGAGGGAGCTCCTCATTCCTAGCCGTGGAGAGAGAATTCGCGCAGCGAGCTCTTTTCGCCTCTTTGCAACCCTGCGGACCACACGCGGAATGAACGGACGAGAGAGCTTGCCGTCTATCGTTGGCATGCGATTCTGGCAGTCAATGCACACTCAACCTTTGGAAGAACTAGAAATGGAGGAGGTCATGTTGAAGACCTATTCTACTCTACGAAAATATGTGCCTGGAATTTTGGCTGTCTATGTCCGTTTGGCGAAACTTGGTCGTGATCCATCTCTCGCCGCTGCGGGTCGTGGAGCCTCAGATCGGCAAATCAACATGAGAGATTTGCTGAAGTGGTGCCAACGTTTAAAACAATGCCTCATGACGGCAGGATCGGTTTCTGGGGATGAGCCAATCAGCGAAACAACCCGGGATTGGATGTTTATGGAGGCCCTTGACTGCTTTGTCGGCAACTGCTCGAACACCGAGACAAGCAAGAAGCTGGTCTATGCGATTGCGGAAGAAATGCATCTTCCCATTGAGAAAGCCGAACATTACATGGCCGCTTACATTCCTGCAATCCAAGAGAATGATGTTCAGTGGAGCATTGGCCGTGCTCAATTGCGAAAACAGAAGTCTGCAGGCCGAGTCCAGAAGTCCAGGAGGCCATTTGCTAGCACCGCCCATGCCAGAAAGCTACTTGAACAAATCGCTGTCGCTGTGAAATTGAGCGAACCAGTTCTCCTTGTGGGAGAAACTGGTATCGGTAAGACGACAGTTGTTCAACAGCTTGCTGAATCTCTGGGTCATAAGCTGATTGCGGTAAATCTTTCGCAACAGAGCGAAGTTGGTGATCTGCTGGGAGGTTTCAAGCCCGTGAATGTGCGAACATTGGCGGTCCCTCTCAAGGAGGAGTTCGAAGACTTGTTTGCAGCTACGGGCATCTCAGCGTCAAAGAATCAAAAGTACTTTGAACAGGTTGGAAAGTGTTTTGCGAAAGGCCAATGGGCTAAAGTTGCGAAGCTGTGGAAAGAGGCACCAAGGATGTTCAACAAGATTGTGGGCGATCTTGAGCGCGCGAGTGCCCAACAAGAGGAAGCCAGAAATGGTGATGGACAGCCGGCCAAACGTCGAAAGACCCAGTCCAAGCTGCAGACTCTTATTGACTTACGGCCAAGGTGGGATGCATTCGGTAAGAAGCTGGACCAATTCGAAGTACAAGTTTCGGGCGGAGCCAGCAGTCTTGCGTTTACATTCATGGAGGGCAATCTCGTCAAGGCCGTGCGAAACGGCGACTGGGTTCTTTTGGATGAGATCAATCTTGCATCTCCAGACACCCTGGAAAGCATCGCAGACTTGTTAACAGACTCCGGGGAACTACCCTCGATATTGCTTTCAGAGACGGGAGAGATCGAAAAGGTCGTCGCTCACCCAAATTTTCGCATTTTCGGTGCTATGAATCCAGCGACTGACGTTGGAAAACGCGATCTTCCTACGGGGATCAGATCAAGATTCACTGAGTTATATGTGCGAAGTCCTGATGGAGATCTCAAGGACCTTCTTACAATTATCAAGACGTACCTAGGTAGCTCTAGCGCTAAGAATGATCAAGCCGCTGACGATATTGCTCGACTCTACCTCAACACAAAGAGGTTGGCCGAAGAGAAAAGGCTGGTAGATGGAGCCAACGAAGTGCCTCATTTCAGTCTTCGAACCCTGACCAGAGTTCTGAGCTACGTCAATACTATTGCTCCTTCGTATGGTCTTCGAAGGGCCCTTTATGAAGGTTTCTCCATGGGATTTTTGACGCTTCTGGATCGCAACTCCGAGGAGATGCTTTTGCCCCTCATTCATCACCACATCTTTGAGAATCATGGAAACTCACAATCCCTCCTTTCGCAACCACCGAAGCATCCTAACGATGGCAAGGAGTATGTGCGATTTAACAATAAGAATCGCGACAGACAATATTGGTTGTTCAAGGGCAAGGAGCCGCTCGTTGAGCGAGATGATTTTATTATTACCCCTTATGTCGAACGCAATCTTCTCAACTTGGTCCGTGCTACGTCAACGAGGCGCTTCCCCATTCTTATCCAGGGTCCTACGTCTGCAGGAAAGACAAGTATGATCGAATATTTAGCCAACTTCACAGGAAACAAATTCGTTCGTATCAACAACCATGAACATACCGATCTCCAAGAATATCTGGGAACCTATATCTCGGATGCATCCGGAAAGTTGCGCTTCCAAGAGGGCCTGCTTGTTCAGGCCATGCGACAGGGCCATTGGATTGTCCTGGACGAATTGAACCTGGCACCGACTGATGTCCTTGAAGCTCTCAATCGATTGTTGGATGACAACCGAGAGCTGCTGATTCCAGAAACCCAAGAAGTGGTCCGCCCACACGAAAACTTCATCCTTTTCGCCACGCAGAATCCTCCTGGTCTCTACGGTGGCCGAAAGGTGTTGTCAAGGGCTTTCCGAAACAGATTCCTGGAACTCCATTTTGACGATATTCCCGAGAACGAGCTTGAGTTCATCTTGCAGCAACGCAGCCGCAACACGTCGCCACCTGATTGTAAACGAATCGTTACTGTCTACAAGGAATTGTCTCGACTTCGTCAAACTAGTCGATTGTTTGAGCAAAAGGACAGTTTTGCTACATTGAGAGACTTGTTTAGATGGGCGCTGAGAAAGGCTGATACTCGCGAAGAAATTGCTATTCATGGATTCATGCTTCTGGCGGAGAGAGTTCGCAATGAAGAGGAGCGTCTCGCTGTCAAGGATGTGATTGAGAAGATTTTCAAAGCCAAAATCGACCCTCTGAAATTATATTCTTCTAACGTTGCGCCTGAGTTGAAGCATCTGACCCAGCAGAAGAACGCCCAGGGAGTTGTCTGGACACACTCAATGCGCCGTCTCTACGTGCTTGTGTCCCGCGCTCTAGAGAATAGCGAGCCAGTACTATTGGTTGGCGAGACTGGTTGCGGAAAAACCACCGTTGTCCAACTTCTTGCTGAGGCGCTGGGTAAACAGCTTCACATCGTCAATGCACATCAGAACACCGAGACTGGCGATTTGATTGGTTCGCAGAGACCTATTCGAAATCGTGGTACCATTCTGGATGCCTTGGATGCGGACCTTAAGCTTGCTCTGGGAGCTCTAGGGTTGGATATCTCTGGGTCGGCTGAGGATCGGCTTGCAACATACAAGTCGCTCCAGCCAAGCCGCGTTTCATCTGTTCCTCTGGAACTTCAGCTACGTATTGTAGCCAACGAAACAAGGAGCAAAGCACTCTTTGAGTGGTCAGACGGTGCTCTCGTTGAGTCTATGAAAGAGGGCCATTTCTTTCTCCTCGATGAAATATCTCTTGCTGATGATTCCGTACTGGAAAGACTCAACTCTGTTCTGGAACCCCAAAAGACGCTCTTGTTAGCAGAAAAGGGAACAGAGGATTCATTCATCACAGCAGTGGATGGATTTCAAATGTTCGCTACTATGAATCCTGGCGGGGATTTTGGCAAGAAAGAGCTTTCCCCGGCACTTAGGAACCGTTTCACCGAAATCTGGGTCCCATCATTGTCCGAGAGCGAAGACATCTACAACATCGTGCGCACGAAGCTTGTTGATGAGGCAAAGGATCTTGCAGAGGTCATGGTTCAATTCGCGTCATGGTTTGGAGGAGCTTTCCGGTCAACAGCGTCATCTTCTTTCTCAATCAGAGAGATTTTGGTTTGGGTTCAGTTCGTAAACACTTTCCATGCCAAAGATCTCATGGCGGCGCTGGTGCATGGTGCGGCGACTGTCTTCATTGACAGTATAGGCGCGAACCCCTCAGCTATCATTGCATCAGATGCTGAGTCCGTATCCCAGCAACGGAACAGGTGTCTCCAACAACTCAGTAAGCTGGCACAGCATGATGTTGCATCTATTTACCAGAGAGAGCCTCAGCTGGTGACAGGCGAGGACTTCATTTCAATTGGAGAGTTTAGTGTCCCTAAGTCCTCAGCCGGATCTGCTGACCCTGGCTTTGCCTTCCATGCACTGACAACCAGGCTGAATGGTATGCGAGTACTCCGCGCTCTGCAGATGCAGAAGCCAATTTTGCTTGAGGGTAGCCCTGGCGTGGGTAAAACAACTCTTGTTGCTGCGTTGGCTAGGGCGTGTGGCCAGCCATTGACGAGAATCAATCTGTCGGACCAGACAGATTTGATGGATCTCTTCGGAACGGACGTTCCCGTGGAGGGTGCAGAAGCAGGAAACTTTGCATGGAGAGACGCCCCCTTCCTACAAGCCATGCAAAAGGGAGAATGGGTACTGCTTGATGAGATGAACCTGGCGTCTCAGTCTGTTCTCGAAGGACTCAACGCTTGCTTGGATCATCGAGGTGAAGTGTATATTTCTGAGCTTGACCAAGTCTTCAAGCGCCACCCCAACTTTCGTCTTTTCGCTGCTCAGAACCCTCATCATCAAGGTGGCGGTCGCAAGGGTCTACCAAGCTCCTTCGTCAACCGTTTCGTGGTTGTCTATGCCGATGTTTTCTCTGACGATGATCTGCAGCTCATTGCAGCTCACAATTTCCCTGCAATTCCTTCAGAGGATGTCAAGTACTTGATTCAGTTTGTTTCTCGGATCGAGCATGCACTTGCGAAAGAAAAGTCTTTCGGTGCGCAGGGTTCCCCTTGGGAGTTTAATCTTCGTGACGTTCTGCGATGGCTCAACCTTCTGAGCTCATCCGAAGATTTGCTGCAAAACACCCGCATTGATGACTTCCTTGACATCATTGTCAGGCAGCGATTCAGAACCCAGAAAGATCGTGATGAGGTCGACAGATTATTCTGCGAGGTCACTGGGGCAATGCCCCGACCACATAGCCTTTACCATAAACTCAGCCCGCTCGTTGGCCAAGTTGGTCTTGCCCTCCTGGAGAGAAACACCGATCGCCAACCGGAGCGTCTACCGGCGATTGACATGAAGTCCCGCTTGCCAGAACTCGAGACCCTCATGATTTGTGTCAAGAAGAATATTCCTTGTATATTGAGCAGCCCGTCTGGATATGGCAAGACAGTTTTGCTTGAGCATGTTGCGGCCCTCGCTGGAAAGTCTCTGGTTGTGTTTCCCATGAATGCTGACATTGACGCAATGGATCTCGTTGGTGGCTTTGAGCAAGCGGATCCTCTACGCGAGGTTAATGCGGCTCTAGTGAGCCTACGAGACGTCCTACAGGAAACTGTCATGTCAGCCGTGCCAAACGAAGTCCCAGCGGAAGCTCTCAAGCTTCTTCATCTGCTTGATAGATTCGTCCTTCAAGCGTCAGCGATCGCAGAGCTTTGTACCTCCATCGAGGTATTAGTTCAGACGGTTGCTTCTGATTCCAAGATTGGTCAGAGTTTATCTGCAGCACTGCGGTTACTTCAAGGACCCCTGACTCTGGACAACCCCAGATTCGAATGGTTGGATGGTGTGATTGTCAAAGCCCTACAAGCAGGTCAATGGCTTGTCCTTGACAATGCCAACATGTGCAATGCCTCGGTACTTGACCGACTGAATTCTCTTCTGGAGCCCAATGGATTCCTCAGCATCAATGAACACTGCGAACCTAATGGCGAGCCTAGAATCATCAAGCCTCACCCCGATTTCAGGATATTCTTGACTGTCGATCCTCGCTACGGAGAGCTGTCTCGAGCAATGAGGAATCGTGCTGTGGAAATCTTCATTACAACTGCACCACCATCTGTTAGCCCATTCTTCGAGAAGATATCCCGAATAGAGAGCAGTATCCAGGGGTTCTCCTCGTTCCAAAATCTGTCTCAAGTTCAAACGTTTGAACAAGCGCCAAATCAACTCACCCAGATATCTATCGATCACCTTGCTATGGAAGAGTTGGCTCTTTTACAGCGCTTTGCAGCGGACACGAAAAATTCTACCATTCAGCAATTTCTTGGTTTCCTACAGTCTCCCTATGGATCAGCTAGTGTGGATGCTGTTTCTAGCCTCTATCAAGCGCTTCCCGAGGGACTGTCCTTCCTCCAGCAGGTTCAAGTAAGTAATAAAGTATATTGATAGCAATGAGTGTAAGCTAATGTTTGACTAGCCCATCCACCCTCTTAGTAGCTTTATTGCAACCACAACAGCTGTAGATCAAGAGCACTTCAGTTGGCTCGGCGCACGGTATGAGTTTGCTCAGGACATCCACCAGTTAGCCACTGATATCGAGAGCCGTGGGCGTCGCGCACAGGGTTTGAAGCTTGGTGCTTTAAATCGTCTGGAGAGATCCCTCATTAGCGACCGCGTCGCAGCCGTTTCTAAAGACTCAACAGTCCATGTTTCCAGATTTCTTTCAGGCGTCTTATCTTTGATAGCAGATTACCTTGACGCCGGCCCCTCTGCTTCCGAGTATTGGACGGATGGTTCCTGCATCACAACGCTCGTAATATGCTATCTTGAGCGTACGATCTTGCTTGCAAGCTCTGCCATATTTGACGAGGCTCGATTCCAGGCTCACTTGCTTCAAGGAAAGGACCTCCTCCAGAGATTCGCTCCCCACGAAGCGGCAGAGACCGAGCAGCAACTTGTTCATCGCATATTGGGTCTAATAAGTGCCGACTTTGGGCCCGGCTTCAAGCTGGCGACTGGGTTGAGCATGGAACTGCTTTGGACCATTTTCCGCCCTCTTCCTTTCCACGACGAGTCAAGACTGGAAGGTGCTCTCGAGATCAAAGAGTTGGCGAATAGATTCGATTCCCTTCGGTGGAAGGCCCCTGCAGCTATCAAGGATCTCTGCAAAGCCTCATCTACGCTTGAGAAGGCATATGGAGTCATCCAAGGAGGTGCCATGCCTACTGGTGATCTTGTGGCTGCATTGAAGTCCGAAATTCAGTCTTTGGAAGATCGTATAGGACTCGATGCACGCGATCTGACCCCCTTCTTTGCCGACGTATTTGAGAGCCTCCGACAAGTTGATATCCTGAACAAGTCAGATGATTTCAAAGTGTCCCAGCACGCCAGTCGTGAGATCATCTTGTTGTCTAACTTGCCAACAGAGGTGGGGATGCTCATGGAGACGTCTAAAGATCAGGCAGCACTCCTTCAGTCGCTCAATGTCCTGGCAAGCCAGGACCACTATTCATGGAACGGCAAATTCACCACTTCACTGTGGTCCAAGATAGTTGACATACCTTCCGTTCCTCTAGCCTCATTGGCATTGCTTGAACTTGAACTACCGATTCTAGCTCAAAATTTGACAAGGCTCGTGGCCAGTATCGTGTCTGACCCGGTCATAAAGCTTCATCACGTTTTATGGCAGCTTCTCCTTGAGATTCTCGGCGCACATTCTGCTAGCGCTAGGACTTTGGCTGATCTCGCCTATCAAAAAGCATTAGAGCTCTCGCGAGCCAACGCGGATTGGCGCAACCTGGACTGGTCAACTGTCGGGGTATTCACTGATCTGGTCCGCAGCGTCGAGGCATCTCATGTTCAGGAAATCATCTCAACCCATTTTCTTCCTGCCATCGTGGCTGTGGCTGCCTCGGAAGTGAACCCCCAGGAGCGACATACATTGTCTGCCCTAGCCTGGAATCATTTTAGCATTGGAGCGTTGCTCTTGTATGTCCCAGACCGAGTTTTTGATCCTCAAATTCGCCCTCAAATGGAGCGAGAATTTTTCGAGAAGATACATACAGATCTTGATACAAAGATCACGGTGCTTCATTCGTTTGAAAAAGAATTTACGGGCCAAGACACGAATGCCCGCATCGAGCGACTTCAAGAAGAAGCCAATAAGATTGGTCCACTGCCAGAAGCCGTGCAGCCTGTTTTTCGCCCCGCCCAATCCGAGTTGAGCAAGCTCCATGCCGAGTTCTCGAATATTCTTAACACTATCCAAGCGATAGACCTCCCATTAAAGTTGGAAACGTCTGACTCGGATTTCATGCATCAACATGAGACTATGCAAACAGTCAGGGAAAATATTCAACGCCTCATCAGTCGACTGTCCAGTAGATTTGAGAGCTATCAGGATATGACGGTTCCCACTACAAGCCTTCTTCGCTGTCTCATCGTCGGCCTTTCACTCTGTGAAGTCACTTCCTCGAAGGACCTACCTGACACCACTCAAAACCTCCTCAAAGTTGTTCCGTTCTCGGGTGGAACCATTTCCAACTTGAAATACTCATCTGTTTCTGCCAGTAGCTTCGAGTTTTTAGATTTGATGAGCCTGGTTGTGTCTATTAATGGAACCGCTGACCTTCCCGAGTATCTTCGAGAATCGATCTTTGACTGCTTCCACTACTTCTATAAAAACTGGGCGCAAAAGCTAGAAGCAGACCAAAAGGCAGAGGCAGAAAAGACCAGCATGTATCGTTTCCGTGGTTCAGCTGAAGATGAGGAGGAAATCGAAGAGGAAGAGTTCAATGAGCTGTTCCCTACTTTCGATGAGGACGCGTCAGCTCAAAAGCCAGCTCAAAAGACTGAGGTTGTCCGAGATGAGTCACTCAAAGCGGCAAAAGCTCATAGCGCACTTTTCTTGTCTCCTGTCGCACCCTCCGAGGCTATATCTGGCTTATGTTTGTCAGTAGGTCAGCGGGTGGCAAAGGAAACACGGGATCATAGCTATCTTAGCCCGGATCTCAACGGAAAGCTGATGGCGAGCACTATTCTTCTTCTCGACCAGAAGAAGGATATTCTCTTATCATCCACTGTTGACAGCAAGTCTTACAACTTCTATGTGAGCGAAAACCTGCCTGAAGTACGCACCCTCGTTTCTTTGTGTGGGAAGGTCAAGGCTCGTTTCCGAGAACTTCAGCAAGTAGATGAGATCGGCCATATGCAACCCTTGGTCGATGTTATTCAGGCGTGCGACAAGCTCCTAGATAACGTTCACACTGAGCCACTTGCTAAGATCCTGCCCAAGGTCGAGTATCTTCACGGGTTTGTGTATGAGTGGCAATTTGGTGGCTGGGCAAGCAAAGCCTGGTCAGTCCTCGAATTGCACAACGCCATAACGGACACGATTATCCGTTGGAGACGATTGGAATTGTCTACGTGGGCAAATCTATTCGAAATGGAGCGCAGCAAGTGTGAAGATGACGCTAAGTCCTGGTGGTTTATAGCCTACCAAGTCGTTGTTGCTACACCCTTGACCATGATTGACTCCCCATCAGAACTGCAAGCTTATGCTGTATCCTTGGTGGAAAATCTGGAGCTGTACATTGCAACTTCTATCATTGGCCAATTTAGCTCTCGTCTGGGGCTTTTGAGGCAGCTCCGCAATCACCTAAAGCTTCTTGCCAAGGACTACCCGAATCTTGCAGTGATTTATAACACTATGGTTAATCTCATCCGCTTCTTCGAACGATTCGAGCCATTGGCTGAAGAAGCCATTAAGAGAGGCCGAGCCCCCATTGATAAGGAGATGAAAGATGTCCTGCTCCTGGCAAGCTGGAAAGATACCAATATCACAGCACTCAGGGAAAGTGCCCGGAAGTCTCATCAAAAGCTGTTTCGACTTGTAAGGAAGTTTCGTGGTGTGCTTGGCCAAGAGATGAAGTCGGTCATTGAACAAGGACTGCCTGATATGGCAGCCCAGGATGCTACAGCAGTTAATGGCGTACTGTCTAACAAGGCATTAAACGCATCTGCCCTGGCTTCTTTGTCCAAAAACTTGCCTGCCTCATGGTTGAAAGATAACAAGCGTCTTGCAAACACTGCCACCACGGTCTCGGTTATGACGCGTGTTTCAGATAGCCCAGAATTGGCGTCTGACCTTCCTGCCACGCTTGACAGTTTCGTTGCAAGTCTCAACGAGTCCATGGCTGAACTTCGAAAAGAAACACCTGGTACTTTGACCGACGAAAACAAGGAAGAAGTGAAGCACCTCAAGACCAGAAAGCGGAAGCTCTTCGCAGACACCCTCAAAGAATTACGCCAGATGGGTGTCCGCTACAATCTGTCACAAGATCGACTTGCTGAACAAGAGTCTCTAGCCATCTGCCTCGCCTCATCTGCACCAATTGATTTCGATGCTTCCGAAACTGCTGAATACTTTTTCCACAAGGTGCTCGACCTAGCGCCTCAGGTTCGTAGGTCATCGCGGGAGCACTCTGAGGAGGTCACATCGAATGAAGTGACGCGTGGAATCGGCTTCGTGGAAGGATTTATTCACCTGCTACTTTCCCAGCGACGCAATGCGACAACGGTTACTACGGCATGGTCTTCATTGCACGGAGCGATCAACCGGCTGCAAGGAATCTCTCGTTCGGATAACGACCGGTCTATTGTGCCGAACACAAAGCGCAGCAACTGGAGACATGCTCTGGGCTGGCTCGTCGAGATACTAAGCTTCTCCATCCAGCTCATCGAGATCCATGGCAAACTGGGAGAGTCGAAGAATGGCGCGGCCATTCAAGAGCTCCAGTCTTGGTTAAGCCGCTTCGCGTCACACAATTCAATCCTCAAGACACTGGCTACTCCTCTAGACCGCGTTACAACGACGGCACTTCAAGACGTCGAGACTAATTTCTCAATGGATCTTCAATTATTTATGGGGGTATTGGATCAGTTGATCGCGGCCAACCCTAATCTTGGCTTTATCCTAGATGAGGTTCGACTCTGGTCACAAATCGAAGAAACGGAACTGGAACCTACCATATCTTCCTTGGACTTGACGGAGTTTGTGAACTGGATTTCGACTCTCTGTGACAAGACACTAGTTGCTGTTGAAGCTGCCAGGAAATCAGGAAAAGAGATTCTCCGTGGTGACCAAGAGCCAGGCTGGCTAACGAAACACAGCGACGGCTATGGTTCCATGATCAAGAGACTTCGCATGGGCGAGATTGAAGCTGGCATCGAGCAGTGTCTGGATTTGTTGTCTCGACTTGACATTGGGCAAACTCGAACTAGCGTTGCGGCCAAAGCAGCGATCAATCTACTCTTGCCCATTCTTGAACGGTTTTCTTCTCTTTGCCGCCAATCAGTTGACCGATTCCTTGATATTCACCGTGCGACCGGCCACATGGCTTTGCACTTGACCAAGAGTTTTGCGCAGATAGCTGCCAAGGGCTTCTGCACACCGCAGGAGAAGAGCGAGGAAACTGCAAATTCAGGCAAACTTGAATCTGGTACTGGTCTGGGTGACGGTCAAGGTGCTGAGGATATCAGCAAGGATATTCAAGATGATGAGGACCTGACAGAGTTGGCTCAAGAGCCCAACAAAGAGAAGAATGAGGAGATGGAGGATGAAAAAGATGCTGTCGATATGGCTGACGATGAGCTCGAGGGTGACTTGGGTAGTGTTGGCGGGGACGAGGATGAAGAGGAAGGATCAAAGAAGGGAGATGAGGATGAGGACGATGAGGACGACATAGACGAGGAGACTGGAGATGTTGATGATCTTGACCCCACGGCGGTGGATGAGAAGATGTGGGATGGTGAGAACGAGGATGAAGCAGAGAAAGACCAAGAGGGAGACAAGGGCGAGGGTCAGAAGCAGGATGATGAACAAATGGCTGCGGATGACGACAAGAAGCAGAAAAATAATGGAGAGCCCGAGCCAGAAGAGTCGAAGAACAATGACGACGAGCCCGATCCGGAAGATGTGGAGGGTGAACATGAGGATGCCAAGCCCCAGGAGGAGCTCAACAAGCAGGAGCAAACTGCACAGGAGAACGATGCCCTGGCCCTGCCTGATGAAATGGACCTTGATTTTGACGACCCAGACGCCATGTCTTCGGATAGTGATGATCTTGACTTTGCTTCGGACACTGAGGAGCCAGTGCAAGAAGAAGCTGAGCCAGATGACCAGGTTGACGACGGTGAAGATGAAGGAAAAGACGTTCAAGAAGAGCAAGGTGATGCCCCTGAGCAAGACGAGAACGAGGAGAAGGAAGACGAGGAAGAGGTGGAAGGAGCAGGAGACGAAATACAAGAAGACCCTGTGGAGATGGAGGAAGAGAAGCAGGAGGAAGACCAGGCTGAAGAAGAAGCCGATAACCAGGCCCCTAGACCCGATGAGGCTACCACAGCGGATAAAGACAATGTCGCCCCTAGTGATGTCAAGAGCTCGGGCTTAGATGACGAAGGTGATGCCATGGACCTCGACGAGGAGTTCCAGGACAAGGCCGCCCAAGATGATGGGGAGAAGGGTCAGGCTAAGGCTGATGAAAATGCGGCTGCTGGCACCCAGGGCTCAGTTTCCAAGGATAAGGAGCCTCCTCAGAATCAGGAGGAGAATAACGAGGATGCTGAAGCCACAGAATCTGCTGCCAGCAACCCCTTTAGAAAGCTCGGAGACGCTCTCGAAAAGTGGCATCGACAGCAAGACGATATCAAAGATGCTGGACCAGACGATGAAGAAGAGAAACAGACCAACCAGCCTGATGCTGATCAAGGCCGGAAAGAGTTCCAGCATCTCCAGCACGACGATTCGGCAGCAGATGCGCAAGCCATGGGCACAGCCAAGGAGGAAGAGGTTCAGCCCATTGACGAATCCATGGCAATCGATGAAGAAAAGCAGGAACCCCAGAGCCGTGTCATGGAAGAAGATGATGATGAACCAGCCAACGACGAGAAACCCGATCAAATTGAACAGGATGAGCAAGCCGGTCCACAGGACAATAAGACTACGGATCAAGAGGACGCGCGCTCGGGAGTCAAGACCCGGCAAGGAAATTTCAATCGAGAGCAGACCCCAATCGAGGAGGAAGAGCAGAAACTAGCGGAGAATGAAGATGAGATGATGGAAGAAACGTCTACTCAGCTATCAACAAACATATATCCGACGGTCAGAGAGATCTACGAGATTTCGGAGAGTGCATGCAGCAATGGGTCGACTTCCAGAGCAAGACCCATGCTTTGTCGCTTTCTCTTACCTCCCAGCTCCGCCTCATCCTCACGCCTTCTCAGTCGACCAAACTCTCAGGCTCCTTCCGTACCGGAAAGCGACTCAATATCAAGCGTATCATCCCGTACATAGCCTCGAGCTACAAGAGAGACAAGATCTGGATGAGACGCAGCGTTCCTACCAAGCGAACATATCAGATCTTGCTGTGCGTTGATGACAGCAAGAGTATGGGAGAGACGGCATCAGGAACCCTGGCCATGGAATCACTCGTCATGGTCTCGCGCTCGCTCACAATGCTGGAGGCCGGGCAGGTCGGTGTGGTGGGATTCGGCGGGGAAGTGTTCACGGCGCACGAGTTGACGGACCCGTTTGCCGCCGATGCTGGAGCTAAGGTCCTGCAGAACTTCACCTTCTCTCAGGACCGTACCGACATTGCGCTATTGATCCGACAGACAATTGACAAGTTCCGAGCGGCGCGCCAGTCCGGTAGCAACTCTGACTTGTGGCAGCTCTCACTTATCCTATCCGACGGTCTCACGCCTTCGTCTGCGCACGACAACATCCGGCGGCTGCTCCGAGAGGCAATCGAGGAGCGCATCATGATTGTGTTCATCATCATGGACGACACGGGGAAGAAGAAGGGCGACAGCGTGCTGGAGCTCAAAGAGGCCAAATTCGTCAAGGAGGGAGGCGAGAGCCGGGTTGTGATTGAGCGGTATCTCGATACATTCCCGTTCCAGTACTATCTAATTGTGCATCATCTGGAGGAGTTGCCCAGTGCGCTGGCTGGATTGTTACGTACTTGGTTCTCAGAGGTCACGGCATGATACCTATAGACTTGTTGTTTGTGCTCTGGAGGGGGAAGAGTAGACGAGACGAGACGGTTGAGTTTATACAGATGGACAGCTTCGGACAGCATGCATAGCGGCGTTACACGGTGGGCGCATTTTTCGATGTTTTGACTTTTTCAGTTTTACATATTTGATGTTTAAAAATGTGTATGGATAATTTATGTTATTTATTCATGGTTTCATACAACCACACAGCATCTTGGTCTCGTGACACGGGTGGATAAGATTACATGCAACATCTCATTGATCGCCATGCTTAGCCACCAGAGTCCTGGGGGAAAGTGAGGAAAGCTGGCCTAGTCTATAGGTTTAGATTAAGCTAGGGAGACCAGAAGGGCCATACATAGGTAGCTCGGTGTCTATGATGGAAATATGTTTCTTTAAAACTACATAAGGTAAGCACACTACTACCCACCACCACCCGATACCAAAGCTACCACGGCCAGACGGGCCATGCCAAACCATGCCCATGCAAAAGTGGTAGACGCTGTGTGGTGCCTCAGCTGGGGCTGAAGGAAGCCATTTCCAGTCAGATATCCCGCGTTTCGCCACGGGACCCCTGATCTCGATCTGCGTTGGGGGTGGCACTAGCTGATATTTGAACAAATGTGCTGCGCTATTGATGCAAGCATGCTGTCTAGACCCTCATCGCACATCTCGGCCTAGGCGCCATGACCCTCAAGAATGAAGGAGTAATTACCCCAGGGGCGAGATTAAGAAACGTTTGTAATGGAGCAAGGGGGAAAGAATAGGAAGATGGAAAAGCAAAAGGACAGCTCACCGCCCTTGGTTAGCATTCGCGATAGATGGATGGACGATAGACAGAGCTCCCTGTCAGGTCTCGGGCTGACACAAAGCTCATCACCCGCTTAATACAGCAAGGCAATTCAAGTCTGCCTTATTAATACCCCTCCTCCCCTCCCACCCCTCACTCTCTTCTCTCCCTCTCAAGCCACCGCCGCTGTTCTCAGATTGAAGGAAAATGGGAACCCTCTTCCGTGCTTTCCGCGCCGGTTTCAATATAGCAGGAGTGACTACAGGTCCGCCTGATAAGCCACCCGACTGGGCTTCCTTCCAAAAAATATGTTCCTTCACTTGGAAGTCGTACGTCAATTTCTATCCATGCTCACTCTCATCCCATCTTTCCCCATCCTCTTAGAAGCGGCACTACCGAGAACCCAGCAACTCTTAAACTGACGATGCAGCCATGACTCAGAGACGCCTACTTGGAAGAGATGTGCTTCTCATTCCATGATCGCTTGAAGGAATGGCCCCAAAAACCGACCCATATCACATTCAAGTATCTTCAAGCAGTTGACTTCTGCTTCCACCTGGGTTCTGCCCAGATGGTAGACTGGGGTCTGAACAATATCACCCTCATTGAAGAAGTTGGCGTGATCAAACCTGGCGTGGGCACAACTGGTGATGCATACGAGTTAGCTCGTCTGCATTCTTACGGCCAGGAGCTGGCGGACCTTCTGCGTGATCGACCAAGACTGGAAAAGGAAAGTGGGGGAATTGCGTGGAAGGCGAGAATGAAGAGAGTGGTGACTGCGGACTGGACAACAGAAGCGACTTCGAATACAGTCGCCGCAACAACTAGCTCGATGACTATGGTCCCAGCCGTCGTTGTGGAGGAGCCTACAACGCGATCTTTACCGCAGAAACCGTCACCGGGGCCATCTGAATCTACTATAAGTCTGTCAGGTCCTACTCTGCCCGGGCGGCGCAAGCTTCCGCCACCTTGGCCGCCAAAATCGACATCGACTACAGACTCGGGTGTCAGTTTTGGCACCATAGGTCCTCAGCTATCCCCCAAACCTTCAAAAGCAGAACTGGGTCGAAAACAGTCTCGAAATTCCCTTCTTGATAAGCCAGGCGATTCTCGTTCTGGGGCTGCCGAGAATGGCAACCCATCGCCAAGACTGTCGCCTAAGCCGTCTCAGTCACGGCTACACCGAGAGCGATCTCAAAATTCCCTTCTTGCTAAACCAGGCGATTCTCGTTCTGGAGCTGTCGAGAGCGGCAACCCGTCTCCAAGGCTGTCCCCCAAGCCCTCACAACCGCGGTTGCATAAAGAGCGATCTCGAAATTCCCTAATTGATAAACCAAGTGATTCTCAATCCAGAAGCATCAATGACAGTAATCAGAATGTGAAGGCGGCAACCCCTGATGATATGGCCAAGCAGTTCAAAGTTAGGAAAGATACCTTTGAGCTGAGGCTCAAGGCTCAAGCAGATCGTCAACCAAGGAACCCAGTCGCCAGTCCAGCACCCAGTTCAGAAAGTCGACGATTATCCCCGAGTCCTCGTCGCCACCATCTCCCGGACCTAGTACGTGATTCAAGGCTTGATACGACCTTTGATCTGAATAGCCGGACGGTCTGTCACGTTTCCTTCATAACCAATCTCGCCAGCCGACAGCGCCGAGTTAAGACGGAAGTGAGATGGAAGAGAAGTAAAAGAATCGGAGCCGGTGGTTTCGGAAGCATTTGGCTTGAGAGATGCGTCGAGGGTGGGAGTCTGGGGCAGCTTCGGGCTGTGAAGGAGATTGCAAAGCAGCCAGACGCTACACATGCCGTTGACTATACAAGAGAACTTGAAGCCATTGCCAAGTTTTCTCACGAGAGGGTGAGTTTCGTTTTCTGTCGAAAAGTGGTGCATGTGACTAATGAAGTTTAGTATTCAGCATTCTTTGTCCAGTCGACGGGTTGGTACGAAGACGAATACAGCATTTTCATACCAATGGACTATCATGAAATGGGTGATCTACAGCAATTCATGAAGAGGCCGCTCCCCGAGAGAGAGGTGAAGGACATCATCTCACAGATCCTCGAGGGTTTGTCGTTGATGCACGACAATGGATTTACACATCGAGATCTCAAACCAGCGGTAAGGATGAATTACGCTCCCTGTTCAGTGAGAATAGAAGCGGCTGATGACTCGGCGCTAGAACATATTGGTGGTGGAGACATCTCCTCAATGGTGGGTGAAGATTACAGATTTCGGGATATCAAAAAGAGCAGAGGAGTCTTCGCCGTTGTGTACAGTCATTGGCACACCCGCCTATCTTGCCCCAGAAGTTCGAAGCATGCAACATCGGCCTCGACACCTCGGCCCAGGCGGTAACAGCACTGCTAGACAGAGCGACTCTTACACCAACGCAGTTGATCTTTGGTCGGCCGGAGTGATTGCATATCAGTTGCTCACGACTCAATTGGTCTTTTCGGAACCTGGAAGTCTGCAAAACTACGCGGGTGGAAAGGCAAAGTTCCCTCGTCTACCTCTCACGCGCGTTGGTGCCAGCGAAATTTGTTTAGAGTTGCTAGGGAAGCTATTGTCACCAGCGGCTGCAGATAGACCTTCTGCGGCTGAGGCTTTGGCCCATTCATGGATGCTTACACCTGATATGATGGGCAGCCAAATCGGAAGGCCAAGTAAACTACTTGAGTATTTCTACCAACAGCCCACAAACAGAACTTGTTGCTCAGTATTGCTAACGTGGTGCAGCACTTATCACAGTCATCAAGTCTATTCGGTCACTGAAGAGGCGAGTGCAGAATGGCCTAGCACATTGGGTTGAGTTGGTAGTTACTATACCCGTGAATATCAAGTGGAATCTCGCCCGGGTCTGCATACAGGTATTAGGTGTGCTTATAATAATATATAATAGTAATCTAGGAGATATACCCGTGGTATTTTCGGACCAGCCAACACCACAGTCCGCCTTGAGGAGTGCGATGGCAGCGTGAGTCTCGGGTAGGATGGACTACCCTACACGGTCTCAAGTTCATATTTCACAAAGTGATCGCCGTCCCAATCCATCTACCCGGTCGCGCTCGCGACTCACAGCGGCCCTCATTGGACCCCAAATGCCGGATCTCCCCTCACTAAATGCCACCACAGCCCGCCTAGCTGGGGCCCCTGTGGGCTTGACCCTGGCCCAACTGACCTTTAAATGTCCTTGTCTTAGAACCTCATTCCCAGCCGTCCCCTCCTTTTTGTCGTAGACAACGAGTTCATCGCCAGACCGGGCACCCGGGAACGAGACGTTTTCACTTCCTCCCTTCCTCGTCAGTCCGCATCAGTTATTATTATTGTTATTGTTGCCGTCGGGTATGTCCCTTTTTGCCCTGCCAACAGCAACCTATAAGGCCATCCCGTGGCAGTGTGGACGTCGTCGACTGCAGCACCAGCTGCTCCCCATCTTCGCTAGAACCGCAGCGACGTCTACCCCTTCCGCTCGATCGCAGTTTCACCAACGCGCCTATACCATGGCTGTGAATGGTGATCAGGGCCTGCGGCTCAGTAAGTCTTTAGGCATAGCGGCGAGCCCGTAACGGGAATAGAGCGCAGAATGGCTAATACTTCCCTCATAGAAAACCCCAATCTCTTGTGAGTGAGGATAATCAGGGCCCGATGAGTCAATTCCAAGAGGAGACCCAGCAAGAGGGGAAATTCGGGATGGGCAAAAGAAAACCCATACCCCTAGGAGAGAGCCAGCTCTGGGCCAATCTCAGACACAGAAGCGATCCTACGTCATCAGCCGCATGCTCGTGCTTGCGACGGCACATGGGGCGGAACTGGATGAAATGAGATGGGATGAGATGAAATGGGCGCAAAACCCAAGCTAACGGCCATTTCTTTACAGTGTTTGCGACATCCAAGAGAAATTCCAAACAGCGATCCATGAGTTCGATAAAATGTATGCTCTTTTCTTCTCTCACTTTTTTTCATTGTCATGAACCGGGGAGACAAGGCAAGATCAGATAAAAACTAACCAACCTCTCCGCCCGCTTCCCACAAACAGCGTCCTCACAACCAAGAAGCTCCTCGTCTTCGCCAACAACTTCTCCATCCCCGTCCACACCACCACCCAGACGGTCGCCAAGCTCGGCCCGACCGTCGCTGAGCTGGCCTCCCTCCTCCCCTCGCCGGCCCACGACAAGACCAAGTTCTCCATGTACATCCCCCCCATCGCGTCCCAGCTCGCCCCCTCCTCTGCCGTCGCCCTCGTGGGCATCGAGAGCCACATCTGCATCACCCAGACTGCCCTCGACCTCCGCGACGCGGGACACCGCGTCTACGTCATCGCCGACGCCGTCAGCAGCGCCAACCCCGCCGAGGTCACCGTCGCACTCGACCGCCTCCGCGCCGAAGCCGGCATCACCGTGACTACCAGCGAGAGCTGGATGTACGAGACCGTTGGCGACGCTGCCCACCCGGGCTTCAAGAGCCTCCTCGGCGTCGTCAAGACCTCGCTGGCGGATACCAAGACCGTCCTCGGCGCGCTGCCTCCAAAGATTTAGTTGCAGAGGGGGGAGTTCTGCTTTTCTCTTAGATTAGAGTGTGAGGATTTCATTGAATCAAATTGGACATGGCCCGTTTTGAATTGATAGTAGACCCTGCATATCACATCCAGGCTGGAATCTTCTGCCGAGACTTCTTCATTCTTCTCACCATGCATTTTAATTCGTCAGTACACTGCAGATCTACACCTTTATACCCCCCTTCAAGATATACGTTCTGTATCTATTACATGTTCATATTCACACGTTTGTTTGATCATGAACTGGTACCTGGCAGCAGTGTATATGATAAAAAACATTTTCTATTTTTTTTTTTTGGTCTTCTTCTCTCATCTTTTTCTCTTTTATTCATCATACACATAGTGCAGTGACTACTTCTAGCTACTGTTCCTGCACAGGGGCAACAAGGTAAGATACAGGAGATCCTCGCTGCTACCTATCAAACCTTCGGTTTAGGAGGAGGAGCCATCCATGAAAAAGCGGACGCCCCGCCGACTGGGTTCGCTACCTTTGGAAGGGTCTGTGAGTTGCGAGCCTCACGACTAGTGTTGTGCGACGAAGATTTCGCTTCGGGCCCGTAACTCACGGCTCTTTTCGTGTCCCAACGAATATTACCATTTGATATCGATTCCCCAAGACCGGCCTGACTCTTGCGGCGTCCTTCTCCACCTTCTCTCGTCGTCGAAGGTGCTGGTTCGTACGAGGAACCAGTCCTAGCCGAGTTTGATTTCTGTGGCTTCAGAACCTTCATGTTACGGCTTGGGCGAGCTGCCGGCTGATATCCGCTCAAAGGTCCTGTTTCCCTAGGTGAGCCGTCTGCCCCGTTGGTCCCTCCTTGACGCCACGGTCCCCAAATGCCGCTTGGTGGTTCCTTCCGGCTCGACTCAGACGTGATTGAACCTTCTTTGATACTCGATTCTCCGTCAGTCCTAGCTTTCACAGACTTGTCACTCTCCAAGCCAGCTTCGGAGGCGCTGCTTGGTCCCATATCCTTGGTGCTTTCGGACATGGCACCTAGAGGGGAGTTGGGCCGGCTGACATCGTCGTCCCCGTGATGCTGTGGACTTGTTGGGCGGATGTACTCGACGCGGTTGTTTTCTGAGGAGAGATCGCTTAGTACGAATGGCGCCGCGTTCGCGTTCAGCCTTGGCTTGTCGGGAATGAGGTTTGCGGTACATATGTGCTTGAAAACAGCATCATCCTCTGGTCTCACAAACGGCACTCGTAAGCGAGACCTGTCACTCCCATACAAGAGCATTGTGTTCTGGGAGAACAGTATATCAGCCGAGTGGAGTCTTAATGCATCGCTTCCGACGTAAATGCGAATGCCTCGATCGTCTCTCAATAGATCATTCATATCCATCCCGACTACTTCAAACGCGACGACCATGGAGGGAACAGGACGTTCGGGGTTGGCTGATCGACTATGATGGAGAATAGTGGCTTCCGCGAAATAAACGTTCAACCGAGCCCGGTAGGTGCCATCCATATCTCGCTGAACTTCATCAGCAAGGCCGAGCTCTTTGATCAACGAGAAATCAACCGTGGACTTTTGTGAACCAGTACAAACATCAGCATACAGAAGCGAATTATGTGCGAAGTTTGTTGTCAACCAGCAGCGCACAATGGACGGCACACTTCCGAGAACGAACAACGAAGCCGGTGGCTCGAGAATTTCCAGGGAGGAGTCGTCATCATCTTCTACAGCGAAGGTTGTATCAAGGCCTAGGCTGCTCGCTCGCCCAGACGCCACTGAATGGTGTGAATGAACCGAATGTCCTGCTGAACTGTGTCTACCGTCGGATTTATGGGAGAGAGATCGTTCCATCATCAGGCTGCTGGCCGGTCGCGCTGGTCCAAAGTCTCCCGAGTGACGATTGTTGTGCCCAGCCCAGCTTGATCCATGCAGCGCACTCTCATCGAATCGAACACTGTTAGCCCTTGAAGCAGCCCCCCGCCGAGCTGGCTCCTCTTCTGCAGGACCTAGGTGCAACGAGTTGAGAAGCTGCTCTCCCTGTTCATCCAAGTCATCAAAGAGGCCTTCCTGTGAAACGGGACCTAGTCTATTAGCTAAATTGGCCGAACAGCGGGGTCGAGATGAAATTCCATACCATGCTGGGGCGTTCCACTGAGGACCCCCGGAAAGGGGGAGTTCCAAACTGACTTGAGGGCGGCGTCGTCTGCTTGACGCTTTTCCAGTTTCGTGATTCGATCCGCATGGTTGGCTTGAGCGTACTGAACCTGCTTCACTTCCATCTGTAAATTATACAGATCTTCTCGCGTGACAACGAAGTGTGGATCCATGCCCAGAGCGGTGGTACAGCACGGATTGGGAACAGGATAGGATGCAGCTGAGAGACTTGGTCGCGTGACGACCAGAATCTAAGTGTCAACAAAGTGTGTTGGGGGCGAGTGGTGATGTGTGGACGAGAAAAACAGGGCCTTTATGCTAACAACGATCCTTTAGAGGTTTGACAGACTGAACGAACAGTCAACCCATGGAGTTGTAGAGTATTTGGATCGCCGTCACAAAGCCACAGGCAGTCCGCTCAGCCTTCCTCCGTCCTCAAACCTCAAATTGTCGGGGGGATCAGTTCATCAGGTCTGCGTAACCCCTTATCGCATCGCCGAGCAAGGACCGAGAGGCCACTTGGCAATGGCGGGCCGGAGAACTATTGTTGTGTCAAGCCTCCGATAGATTGGTGAAATTATTTCTATTGAGAAGATTGAAATTGTATCGCCTGGTACTTTACAGGTCTTAATTCGTCACCGATTTCGTGTGTAGCTATACTGGGCGTATATTTCGTATGAGGGGTGGGATAATGGTAGGGACTGATGCAAGGGGAAGCGCTGGATCGGAGTGGTCGATAATTCGCGACGGCTCGAGGAATAGATCGGGCCCGAAGAAATCCTTGTCTATGAGGGAAAATACGTCGGCGTCGGTGCGAAAAAGAGTTGATAGAGTCTTTGCAACCTTGAGACAGGCTCGGTGGGATGTGACGGTGGTCGTTAAGGCCAGTTGGACAAAGGGATGGTAGAAAGCTTTGGTGGGCGGCTTGGTGGGTAACTGTGTTGGATTTCACCTTTGACTAGCGACGAGGAGTGATCTGCAAGTGAACACATCCAGGAGGGAAAGGGTCGAGTAATAGCAAGGGAGGGCGCTGCGAGAGGTCGGTTCTGGAATCAATTGAACAAGACGGAGCGAGGAGGGTTGATATGAAGGTAAGTCGGAAGGCAGCAGGTGGAAGACGGACGGCCCGTCGCAGCACGTATTACATGGTGGAGGTGGTACTACCAGGTAGAAGGTGCATCCCTGGGTAGGTATGTACCCACCATCAGAGACAGGCGCCTCTTAGTGGTTGCTTGGCGTGCATGTACAAAGCAGTACACGACTGTGGTCAATCCTGGGCTGGGCCGGAAGGAAGAAGGACTTCCCCCTAGCACGCTCAGGGGTGTGATACCCCGTCCTGTGAGTCTGAAGGCTGATCACGTTAGGGGTGCAGCACGCCCGCTGGTGCCTGGGGACGCCAAGTTTGGGCGTTAGCACCGAGCCCTGGACCTGCTCCATGACGTACCAGCCTGGGGACAACGGCAGATAGGTACCTGCTTGTACCTTCCACACCCCTCCCAAGTAGACGCTTGGAACAATTGATGTAAGTTGTTGCCCTTTCCAAGCTCCGGCAAACGATGTATCATGCTTTGTGTGGTTCTTTTCTCAGCTTGTCTTTGTCAATATTCTTTGCGCGTCACTAGCGTAGCTTAGACACGAGTCTCATATAAATGAAAGTAGATCGAATGCAGATTCGAAGCTGGTTTGGATGGTCTGCGTCCTCCATCAATATTCAACACTTGAGATTTCTAATCACGGCGCTATGTGCGATAAAAGCCACCTCTTATTCTATCAGCTACCTCTCTACCTCTAGATGGGTCTATCAGGCTCTATTCAACAAGGTTCTAGCATGCTTGTGCACTGTGTACATTGGAAATGGGACGCTCGGCCATCAGATCTCAGAACCGGTCAGTTCCCGCCAGAGTGGGAAAACGGGTTTCTCTTCCAAATCCGCCTCAATGTATGGCCGCAGCAAATCATAGAGAATTTCATAAGCCTCGCCGCCCAGGTGAAGCCCATCTGGGAGAAGGGTATCCAACCCACCCGGCTTCCCATTCTCCAAAGTGCCCAGTAAGGGACCCCCGGGCTGGTAATCGTTTGGTGCCTGCGAAATAGCCCTGTCCATAATAGCTTGCCATAGGTCAACCAGTTCGACATTCGGGTACTCCCGAGCTACCTCACGGGCCTTCTCAGAGTATGAGGCACTGATAGCAGACTCCCTCAAGGCCGACTTGAGACCAGCCTCGGTGTCCAGCCGATGGTGCTTGATTTGGTCGATGGGAGGGGGGTGATCAGGAAAATCTTTGGCTGCTGGGCCTTGATGCTGGGGTGGTTGATGATCTTGCCCAGGTTCTCCTTGTACTCTTCCAATGGAACATGCTGTTTGGTGGGAGACCATGGTAACACAGCATCGTTGGCACCGATAAGGATGGCCTGTTGCGAGCGACGTTGTTAGTACCGCTGGGCAGCCGATTTGTCCGCACAGGTCATCCTAACATACCAGGTATTTTATTTTGGGTGTACCGGTGACAGGTGCTGGAAAGATTTGGTCCAGGTTCTGCACAAGATGTCTGGACGACCAACCAGAAAATCCTCTATTTATAACATCGATTCTTCTGGCGCACACTTATAGTGTCTAGTCAGATCATCACACCATAGAAGAAAAACAAGTATCAGTTACAAGTGCAGAACGTACAACCGCCAAGTTTTGCCTGGAGCGAGAAGCCCTGGGTTATTGGTATAGCATGTTCGAAGAGTGAATCTCCTAGCAGAACGAACTGCGGATAACTGGCCTGTGGTGGATTCGTTATTGAGCATCAGTGAATGGAGGGTGGAGTGAACCGCTGAGCGGAGAGGGTGCAACTTACAGCCATGATTAATATGCGATGTGCTTGCGTTGCAAGGGGAAAATAGGGGAGCTTGGTTGAACGTGTAAATAGGTGAATCTTAAATAGCCTCAGGTCTGCATGGGCGACGCCAGAACCCCTCTTTGTTACCCCAAAGTGCAGGTTGGTGGCTGGACTCAATCTTGCATATAAACGGTGCTACGCTAGATGCCCAGCCACCAATTGCGTCTTCCCGCGTCTCCCATTTCGCAATAACTGTTCCTGAGGCCACTGGGTGGGAACCTTTTATAATACGTTAGACGTGCATGAATATTGATTAGAATCTCAGAACGATTGATTGAAACAAGAAACAAGCAAAAATTAAAATGCAGGAAACAGAATACTCTACAATTTGCCCATTACCTCGATTACCATATCAATCAAAGGACACTGGACAAACTGCCTGATAACTTCGGTATCAAAGTCCCATGTCATCGGCAAGAAGCTAGGGTGGGATGCGAAGCCCCACTTTCTTAAAAAGACCGTCGACGGCTGGCCGAATCCTTATCGATAACAGACTCCCAGCTTTTTTTTTTTCTGGGTTGTAGGTACAGACAAAAATTTCCCGTACTATGCCAAGATTAGCCGTGCTCTCTTCAATCCTTGATTATACTCAGCACCAGCAACGGACGAGGACGTAGCCATTGATCGTGCGCCTAGCTCTCAAGGTGCTTCAAGTCGACAGACATGGCAACCTCGCTCGCTGCGCAGTTGGCGCAGGTTGCCGCCAACTCCAAATCAACCCTCAACCTCAAAGCCCAGAGAGCCGCCCACTCCCAGTCTCTGATTTGGGATCGCCGAGTCGCCGCCACCCAAAGTTACCAGACCTTGTATGCGACATGCTTCCCAGGCTTCGAAGAGCTTTGCCAGCTCGATAACCGTTTTGTGCGCTTTCAATCGACCATCTTTGGAGAGGAGAGTCAAGGCCAGGACCGCACCCAACTTACGGCCAGCGAGAATGAGGAGCTGGATCGGCAAATTGATGCTTTCTTGCGGCTGGCCGGGAGTCGGTTGAGGCTTATGCCGGCAATCAAGGCGATCGAATGGCTGATAAGACGATTCCGGTAATTAAAAGACTTCAAACATGCCATACGTGCCTCCAGCAACCTGTCTGCTAACTGTGATACTAGAATTCACGAGGATAATACATCATCGCTGCTCAAAACCTTCCTCCCCTTCCACTCTATCCCGGCCTTCACAACGCTGCTGTCTATCTTGCCATCAAAGATCCCGCAAGAGTTCCGCTTTCTCGACCCTTACATTCGATCCCTTACCCCCCGCCACGATCGGTCTTTGTTCACCAGGCTATCCACCATCCTGATTTCTTGTCAATTGTTTCAGAATATACCCTTGAATCATGCCGCATGAACTTCCAGCACCCGGCTCTCATCTCATTCTGGGGCGGTCTTATGACTGAGGCCGTTAGCGGAATCGTCGACAAGGCCAAGTCCGGTCGCGCTGCGGTCCAGAAGGATAACGAGCAGGCTTTGCTTCACAGGCTAGGGCCCATCTTCGCCGAGTCGCTTGTATTGAAGAAGGTCCCGACTCTGCAAATAGCCTCATACATGGCTCTAGCTGTTTTTGTGTCCAAGGGCGGGTTGGAAGACATTGCAGTGACCGCATTCATGGAGCAGACAGTATACGGGTGGACCTCGGACACGATCCGCCCGGGCCTGGTTTGTCTCACGATTATGGCGCAACAGCGATCTGCAAAGCAAACCAGCAACAAAGTTACTAGGGCCCTCCTCAAGGTGCCTGAGATTGGCCCTCTGCTGGTTGAAATTGGACAGGAACGACGAGTCGATAAGCTGGCGAACGGTTTATGCTTGGCTCTGATCGAGCGCTTCACCAAGAAGGGTGATTCACGAGGTCTTCCTACGATCATGGCAATACTAGACAGCTCGATTCTTAAGGAGAAGCAAGTCGCAGTGATTTTCAAATCGTTACTTTTGACCGCACTTAAGCTGGACGACTCGAACGACGAGGATGGTGGCTTACGACGAGATCTTGGCTCCGCTTTGATCTCACTCTCTCAAACAACCGGGCCATCTGGTGATATTATCTCATCAGTAATCCGGGACGTCGATTTTGATATTGAAGAACTGGAGATGAAGCTTGACCTCTCATTCAGATCTCGGAAACTGCCAGAGGCATCCCAGGGAGACGTTGACATGTCCGATAGCAATGCGGTCGTGCTAGCCAAGAAGGACTTGGATGCCGCAATCGACGAACTTGCTGCCCGCAAAGGAAGCCTTTCATATTGCCTAGCTCCACAACCCAAGGAGATTTTCGACGAATTTAGCCATCTGTTCTTTTCGATCGTGTCAGAGACGGCCGAGAAGTCTGCGTTGTTGGCCAAGTTTGGGAATATCCCAACGCTGAACCGCAACACGGCTTTGAAGGATTGCACATTTTTTAGTTTCTTCATCCGTATCTGGTGCGGGCCCTATCCTGCTCTTGCTAGGGTGGCTGCGCTTGAAATGGTGAAGAATAGGCTCAAGGCTGAGGAAAGCATCAAAACCGACGTCCAGGCACTCATTCCTTACTGTGTTATCGCACTAGGAGATCCTTCAAAACGAGTTCGTCAAGCCGCGGCTGGATTGCTAGCTGCACTAGCTTTGACATACTCTTCTCTGGGCTCAGTCAAAGATCTGAGCACTTGGGGTTCGGGTTCACTGTATGGGAAGTCCGGTACCGTGTCTGCTCTCAGCCCTGATGTGGCAGCAAAGACATTGCATTTGCAGCTTCTTCCCTCGATGGAAGAATGTGTGATGGACGCATCGCATATATCTGCCCTCGTTGCATCTTCAATTGAGACAGGGAAATACCAGAAGACCCAAGGGGCAGCTCTGGAAAAGAAAGATCACATGTCTCAGTCAGGAAGATCAGCAATCTTGTCTTTCTACGCCGGCCATGCAGTCTCATCCCCCTTCCTCTTGGTAAAGGATAGGCTCATCAAGTCTCTCAACCAGGTCAAAGCTGCATCGAACACCTCGCGCACACAAGTCTTGCTGCCTGCACTAAAATGGTGGTCAGAGCTCAAGAAAGACGATGCTGAGGGTCGATGTTCGGCCGAGCATCTGGAAAGCACAGGCATTGATGCTCGTTTCGTCGAGGTTGTCGGGGCCAGCGATTCGGCTGGCTTGGAGTTCCTGCTGGAAATTCTGAGCGATACTGAGAAGAGGCAAAGAAATGGCCTCGTGCTGGCCATCTTTGCCCGCATCCGCAAGATCTGGCCAGCATTGAAGGACGACGTCAAGTTCATGGTTGCGGAGCGACTTTTGGAGATTTCTCAGGAGGCCACTTCCAGTGACGGCGCTCAAGTGTTGGTTTCGGCAGAAGCAGCAGACCTTCTCCGAAGCGTGAACCTGACAACCGAAATTCTGATGTTCTTCCTTGACTCGATCAAGACTGGAACTAAGATGATCACAGAGCCCCCGCCCAACAAGCGACGGCGAACCAGCTCAACCGATGGAAACCGTGGTCTTGTCACTCAGGCTAGCCCTGAACTAAGCCAGGCTCTTCGACGCGTGACATTTGTGCTGCAGCTTGTCGAAAACTCAGAACCCGTCTCCCACCCCGAACTTTTGGATGGTCTCTTCACAGCGCTCTCTGAGCTTCAGCACTTTAGGACTGTCGTTGGATCAGAACTCGGATATTTGCAGACTTTGATCCTGCGGAGCTTGCTGGCGATGATGCCCGCCTACAAGAACGACAAGAGCCTTAAGATTGCCACCTCTGGCGGATACGGCGATCTGCTCGTTAACTGCATCCAGAAATCGTCCAGTCCAGTCGTTCAAAACGCGGCACTGTTATTGATTGCCAAACTCGCCACTACGGCTCCAAGCTTAGTGCTCCACAGCGTCATGCCTATCTTCACCTTCATGGGCACCTCGGTCTTACGGCAGAGCGATGACTACTCAACCCATGTTGTTTCTCAAACTGTAAAGGAGGTTGTTCCACCCCTCATTGCTTCGCTGCGCCAGGGTAAGAAGAACCCTGTTGCAGGAGCCTCGGAGATCCTCGTCAGCTTCACTACAGCGTATGAGCACATTCCAGCCCACCGAAGAAAGGATTTGTTCTTGGCCCTGGTCGAAACCCTTGGTCCATCCGAGTTCCTCTATGCCCTTATCAGCATGCTTGTGGACAGATACGGACCCAGCGATGCCCTCATCCAATTTATTGTTGACCTTGTAACTAGTTTCAAGGTGGAGGTGCAGCTACAGACTTTCTTAAAGGTTCTGGATCTAATTTCGGATCTCTTCAAGCCCAAGCCTGACATGTCGTTTGCTCTGCTGGGAGTTGGAGACGAAGGTGACCAAAAGGATGTGGAGCAGATTGCTCTCCGGCAATTAACAGCATTCCCAAGTTTCCTATCGAGTAAGAAACTGAAGGCCGAGATTGTCGACCAAGTCCAAACAGATGATATGGAGGCCACCGAGGTGCGCAGGCTGTACGGAAGCCTTATGGAGGAGATTCTGGTTTTGTCAGATACTGTCAAGACAAAGAAGGTGCTCCACTCCAAGTGCGGCGCCGCATTGTCCAACCTTCTCAACCTACTTTCAATCAGTGAGTTCATCAAGATCGTGGAGAACCTACTCGGCCGCGACAACTTGGGTCTCCGCCACAAGGTCCTACGTGCCTTGGAAGGAAGAGTAGAAAAGGAGAGCAACACAGAACCATCCTCCAGAGCTGCTCTGTTGGCATTCTTGCCCCAGCTCACTGCCGCTATCCGAGAGTCAAACGATGTACGCTACAAGCTGACGGCTGTGACCTGCGTCGACAAAATTGCAGAGAAGTATGGCAAGAAGGACATCGAGGGTGTGGTAGCTGCTGCTCAGACCATTGCCGGCGAGCACTGTCTTGGCCAGGAGGACAAGCGCTTACGCATCATGGCACTCCTGTGCTTGACGTCGTTAGTTGATGTACTCCAGGAAGCCGTTGTCCCCGTTTTGCCCCTGGCGATCCCACGTGCTGTCGAGTACCTCGAGAATAGCATTAATGGGGACGAGCCAGACGGTGAACTACATACTGCATGCTATGGTCTTCTGAGTTCACTAGCCGAGCACCTTCCATTCATGTTGTCGACCTACCTAGATAAGATCCTGCTGATTTCGAATATGTCTGCGGAGGCTGGCCTCGGAAGCGAGGTTGATGAGAGCCGGGCAAACTGCCTCGAGTTCTTTGCAAAGCGTCTCGATGCCAGGGATATTTTTGCTGCTGTGGATAGGAACTGGGACAGAGCTGTTCTGGCTGGCTTTACGGTAAGATATATTTCACCCTGTTCCCTTGAGACAATTTCGCACTCAATTATGTATGATGGCGACTAATATTTGTGATCTACAGGCTGTTGCAGAGAATGTCAACATTTTGGGTATGGCCATCGACAAGCATTCTAAGACAAACATCACGAAGAATGCAACACTACTAGCTGGCATCTTCATGAAGGCATTTGATCTTCGCCGACAAAAATACCATGCAAGTGCTGCACCAGCAGTCCTGGATGAGATTGCCCAAATCGAGAGCAGTGTGAACGAGAGGGCACTGAAGATGATCTTCAAGCTCAATGATGCTTCTTTCAGACCAGTATTCGGGCAGTTCATCGAGTGGGCCAACTCTGGGCTGGCCAAGAGTGACAAGACTGGAAAGGTCCTCCGCCAGTACAGCGTATACGGGTTCCTCGGGCACTTCTTTGAGAGCCTCAAGTCGATCGTGACCAACTACGCCACCTACATGCTAGACGACGCCGTGGCTATCCTGAAGGCACTGAATCCCAAGGTCAAGGAGGAGAAGGAGCTCTGGGCTCGTGTGCTGGCAACATTGGCCAAGAGCTTCGAGCACGACCAGGATGACTTCTGGCAGGCTCCGTCCCACTTTGGGGTCTTGGCCCCGGTGTTGATGGAGCAGTTTACACACGCGCCATTAATTGACGTCGAGGCTGACCTGGTCCCGACTGTGGTGGAGCTCGCGGCGGCCGCGGACTCTCAGGCGCACCAGAAGGAGCTCAACTCGGCGCTGCTCCAGCATCTGAAGTCAGAGCAGAAGGCCGTGCGGCTGGCGGCAGTCCTGTGCGAGCAGGAACTCACAGACCGTCTTGGAGAGGAGTGGCTGTCCATGCTACATGAGATGCTGCCCAGGATCAGCGAGCTACAGGAGGACGACGACGAAGAGGTGGAGAGGGAAACACACAGATGGATTGTCAAGATTGAGGGCGTGCTGGGTGAGAGCTTGGATTCTATGCTCCAGTGAGGGGATTGTAAATAAAAAGGCCACTAGAGCTACTGGCGTACAGGGAGATACTGTTAACTGCTACATCGATTAATGTGCATCATGGTCATTCAGACGAGAAGAGATTAAAGGTGACTCAGACCAGCCTCGTTCATTACCCACCGTTGGAAAAGATGTCCCTGCTCAGCAGACCATCACATACGAGCTCTGATTCGCCATTGGCTCGTGTGAGATGCTGAGTGAGAGATCCCACTCATAGGGAAAACACGGAAGCGGGTTCCATCGGAAGCGCCTTTCAGGTGGGACAAGCCCGACTTCCCGCGAGCTGGAGCCTCCTACAGGGGATCGATGCTCGGTTCCAGTGGGCCGGCAGCCCTGCTAGATCGCTACAAGCTAGCGCTCGGCACTGCGATTCGCTGCAAGATCCAGGTGCGTCACCGCTCCCCGGCGAGATGCCCGCCTCGACAATCTTGTCCCGTCAAGCCTTGTTGCACTAGGAATCTTACATGAGCCCGAGATGACGGGGGGGCGAAGAAAAAAAAAAGAACGATTTATTCCGCCATGTCCCTCATGGGAGAATGGAAAGGGTGGACGGATGGATGGGCGGGCATCAGGAAGACCGGAGTCAGCTTAAACCATCACCATGAGCCTGGAATGACATCACATCACCACAACTAGCAACGACTTTCACGAGCGGTATCTTGGGTCATATCACGAGGCCTGGATGCCGGGTTGATACCTCTTCACATATTTTGTTTCAAACTCGTCTTCAAGGTTACTAAAAAACAACAATGGTTGAGTGTCTGCAACTTGGTACTCGGACCGCTCTGGCCACTCGACGAGCTCTCTCCACCAACGCAGCCACTTCATACATTACTCGATCTATTTTGTGTCATGGCGAGGCAAAGAGAGCCCGCTCAAAGCTTCAAGTAGGGGTGAGGGCATACACCAGCACCAGCGAGGAGAAAAAGGAGCGAGTCGTCATCCTCGGCAGCGGCTGGGCGGGCTACGCCCTCGCCCGGTCCCTCTCCCCCAGCAAGACGGACCGCATCCTCATCTCCCCGCGCTCCTACTTCGTCTTCACCCCCTCCTCGCCTCCGCCTCGGTCGGGACCATCGAGTTCCGCGCCGCCATCGAGCCCGTCCGCCGCCTCGGCCTGACCGACTACCACCAGGCCTGGGCGTCCGACATCGACTTCGCCCGCAAGACCATCCGGCTCGAGGCCACCCGCCGCGACGACCGCGCCACCAGGTCCGAGGCCGGGCCCATCCCCTCGGGGAAGGAGTTCGAGGTCGGGTACGACAAGCTTGTCATCGCGGTGGGGTGCCACAGCCAGACCTTTGGCGTCGAGGGCGTCAAGGAGCACGCCTGCTTCCTCCGCGACGTGGGGGACAGCCGGCTGATCAGGCTGAAGGTGCTGAAGGCGTTCGAGGGGGCTGCGCTGCCAAGCACCACAGAGGAGGACAAGAAGAAGCTTCTCCATTTCGCCGTCGTGGGCGGGGGTCCGACTGGGATCGAGTTCGCGGCGGAGCTCTTTGATCTGGTGCACGAGGATCTTTCTAAGATGTACCCGGCACTGATGAAGTATGTCAGCATCACCATCTACGACATCGCGCCCAAGGTGCTCCCCATGTTTGACAAGAACTTGGCCAATTATGCGATCGACATGTTCCATCGGCAGGGGATCAAAGTCAAGACTGAACATCACCTGCAGCGGATCCGACGGGTGGATGATCACCTCATGCTCAAGATCAAAGAGGAGCCGGAGGAGGTGGGCGCCGGCGTTGTGGTATGGAGTACGGGTCTGAAGCAGAACCCGCTCGTCGAGAAGCTAGTCGGGCAAGAAATCGAGGGTTTCGGCAAGATCCTCAAGGATTCCAAGACTGGCGGCATCATCGTCGATAAGCACATGCGCGTGCAGACCGAATTTGGCAGCAACGGGAACAAGGAGAAGCTCACCCTCCCCGACGTCTTCGCCATTGGAGACTGCAGCGTCGTAGAGGGCGAAGGGTTCCCCAACACTGCCCAGGTAGCTTCGCAGCAGGCTGTTTATCTGGGACGCCAACTGAACAAGGGAATCGATGAGAATAAGCCGTTCAAGTTCCGCAACTGGGGCACCATGGCGTACCTGGGCAGCTGGCGAGCCATACACCAGAGCGCAAGCGATGAGCTCAAAGGAAAGGCGGCCTGGATACTATGGCGAACGGCGTACCTCACCAAGTCCATGAGCATACGGAACAAGCTATTGATCCCGGTCTACTGGGCAATTACATGGATATTTGGAAGAGACATCTCTCGGTTCTAGGAAGAGATGATCGCGGTGGATAACACGGGATAGAAAGGCTTCGAGGAAATTGTACATTTGTAGTGTTAGATATTGATATAGAGCGGCCTGGAGGGTACTGTGGGTTTCTTTCCCCCTTCGTGTATAATTATGGCAGATGATATAGACAGCGTATTTACAATAGCTTCATCACCGAAATCTACAGAAAGAAAATTGGCCCGGCTCGAAATGAATTCACCCGTAAACTAAATTAATTGTGCTTGAAAACTCGGGTGCAAAATTCAAAGCATTCTTATTCGTTTCAAACGCGATTTTTTGTGTTTGCGAGGTTTGATGATTCTCTTGATCATGCTTTGTCGGTCACAAATATTTGAACTTGCATCACCCCGTTACAAACGAGAGGAGGTGCAACTACTCCTGGCCGCTTTTCAACCAGAAGTTTTATTTGTTTTGCCATTCAGTTGAGGAGCTGGAGTTTGGGTGGCTAGTTTCAAGCTGCTTTATCCTCTGAAGCAAGCAGGTGAGATCAAACGTTGCATATCCCACGGGATCTCCCAGCCCATATTATGAAACTAGAGATGATGCGGAATTCATGAAATCAATCCTGTTTGAGGTCGGAGTTTCTAAGCTCCTTTATGAAATTCATTCAAATGGGAGGCTTCTGATTGTTTCCAAGGAGGTGATTGCTCAAAGCATGTTACGTCGTCTCAGCTGTCCACGCATCAATCAACTTTACGGGCGATGCAAGACAAAAACAACTTTACGGAAGGTGCAAGACTAAGATTACGCGATGTATTGGTTTGATTACTGAAATGCAAGTATAAATATCATGTTGCTCGCCCTTGGATAAACGTCTTTCGACATCTGCACCAACACCAGGCTATCTCGTCACAACTTGAACACTCTGTGATTCTTATCCAGTATATCCATCTTCCATCCGTCACACTATGGCCTTGCCAAGCGATGGTCCTGCATTCTATCTCGGCTCCAACGAGCTTGAGCCTCCACGGCATATGCGCGTACACACGTATTGTGTGGTACCGTGGGGTGTTTATTGCGGATATGACTTCCAGCTCGGAGATCAACTCTTAACGCGGATTGAGGGTGAGCTACGATACTTCTTCCAATGCCACTAGCTCATATATACTCGTCTCTCTACTGACTGCAGATGTGAAGAACAAGTCAGAACCTGTGTGGTAACGAAGCTTTCTCTCGCCTTGAGCCATAGCCCAATTGGAATGTTGAACTTCCGTCAGACCGTCCCGTAATCTACATATACGAGTACACTTTTTGCGCATGCGGTCTCTCTGAAACCCTCAAGTGCAAGTACGGTGGCGCTCCTTGGCAAGCGTGCCACAGAGCTTGTCATGACATACTGACGGTAGCTATGTTCGGTGTTCCGCATCCGACCATGGTCGATTACTGGAAGGTCAGACAGCCTACTTTCAAGCCTATCATGTTGGATAGTCGACGGAGACGTGAACCCATGGAAGCAGATCTTGTTTCAGTTCTTGGCGGATGCATTCCGAATTTACCCTGGGAACTACTTTACCAAATTACGGGCTATGCATCCGCTGGGTACGCCGTCAACTATCTCACAACACGAATGGGCAGACTTATACCTCAGAATTGTTCAATAGACTTAAGACGGGACGTCTGGGCCGATTATCTTGACTTTGAAGGACGAAGATACATCCGAGCGCTCTACAACATGTCTCCTAACATCCCGGCCAAATCATTGGAGCCAACCATGGAGCTCCTATTCAGTGCGAAGTCATACCGAGCTACATATGTTATGTTGATTGAAATGTCTACCCTTGGAATCCAAAGAATTGTATTCGTGGATGATTCTTCCAGGCCCAAGTTGTTGACAAACAGCCGGGCATTTGGTGGAAAGTAATGAGGTTTCGAGATGGACCACTTGTCGTTGGAGAGACAGATGTACGTATTTTGCAAACTTGTTTCTTCTTGCCTCGTTCTGATGTAGCTTTCAGGGTGTCAAACTGCGCTACTTAACGTTCGAATCTGACAAGGTCAAGTGTGTTACTTATCGTTGCAGTCGGAATTTTCTGTGGCCCACGCCAGCCAAGTCTGATTGCTACAACTCAGTGTGCGAAAGCCACAACGGAATTGCAATACCGAGATCACATCTCCCCAGATATCCACGGCGAATGGACTCTGTTGATCTTCGAAATCCCGACGTACTTGGACTCTCATTTGCCGTCTTCAATGGCTGACACCCCGATTATAACCGCTCCATCCTACATGTCCATGCACACTTTCCAAAAGAGAGCCATAACTCCTATCGTGAGGTTGAGAGAAAAGCACAGGGTCAAATAACATGGCTGTATATCCCCCTGGAGCCACAAGAGGTCATCACTGAGGTTTGGGCCAGAAACGCAAGAGAAAAGCAACCAATCGCCTCTGCTAACGGTGGCCCTCTACATCCGCGAGAAGTGCCACCAGGACCGTATTGGCATTACTGGCAACTTCTTGTGAGATTGCTCTCTATCCCATGTCTTCTGCTCTGCGTTATACCTAACCTCCACACACATAGTTCTAAACAAGCAAGGGCCGCATTCACCAGATCGGGTCGGCGAGACATGGCCCAAGTACACGGTGGAAGCTGGTCCATAGCTCAAGCCATGGTCTAGAGCGGATATTTTGCGAACATGCTGCCGACACACAACTCGATGCATGGAGTCTTGGATTCAAACGTATCGACTCTAAGCAAGTGGCCGTCATGGCTCGTCAGCCCCGGTCGGACGATCATTCAACATTAGGCTGGCCTCATTCCCTTCATTATGCAATGGCGAATTGCTCCTCCGCGGTGCTCGAGGGCGTCATTGAAGTGGCACAATGCCTACGGATGCCCAACCATCGCAACACGTCTGGTATCGGGAAATGCACGTCGGGCCTTTTACTGCGCTATCGAGATGGACATGTGGAGAGACTCGGAGAGGCCCGTCTTGACTTGGTGAAAAGTTGCAAAGTTCTCCCAACAGATGTCCTCCGCTTCACATTCCAGAAGAAGCTGGTCAAGACCTGCACAGTCGGCCCATCCCAGGGAAACGACGGCCCAAGCGCTGGATGTGCTGAGATACCCATGCGTGGAACTCTCGCCTGGTGCTTTCATGAGCAGGAGGCTTTGATCAAGCACAACGAGCAGAGGATTTCCCCAAGTAGTTCCCCTGTGGTGAATAAGGAGGAACAATATGGGTTCCCCAGGCTGTACAATAATGGCGTAGCTCTAGGAAGCAAAACTAGTATCGAGAGAAGAATGAACCACTCTGCAATGTCACAAAGCCTGCCAACGCCTCAATGGTGGGGTAATTAATCCTTCATCTTCAAGCTCATCGCCAGAGACCGATAGGCCATGTATGAGATTTCTGGATGTGATTTCATTAGATATGAAAAACCTTCCGCTTGTTCAATGGCGATTATGTCCGGAGGCTGGGCGTTGAGTTACGATTATCAAAAATATCGTCATATGTTGATAATATACCTCATTTGGGTAGAGCAACAACCTAATTCCGACCATCGGCCGTCTTTAACTAAAACTATGCCTCCTAGCTCTCTCCTCACCGAAAAAAAAAAATTCGTAGAGAGAAAAACGGCGAATCCCAATTGAAAAACAATCAAGATTTTGATTCCTCGTCTACCAATCAGGACAACCCTCGCCCCAGAGCGGAGAGAAGATCTCGGGAGAGAAGTGAGGGGTGACAGTGAGGTGCCACCCGAGTCTCATACCGGCGTCGGAAGAACGAGCAATCGAGGAGACAAAGCATACAACATGGCGGCACCAGTCGATTACAGCACGTATTTGGTCACTGATTCGACGCCCGGAATCTTGGGGGACCGGGACCTATGCCAAGTCGTCGAGGCTGCACTCCAGGGTGGTGTTACCATCGTCCAATACAGAGACAAGCACTCATCAAGGGACGTTGTCGTCGAGACGGCCAAGAAGCTCCATGATATTTGCAAACGCTTCCAAGTCCCGTTTCTCATCAACGACCAGGTTGACGTCGCAGCTGAGATTGGCTGCGAGGGTGTAAGCTGTCCGTTCCAGAGCTGAAGCAACATGTCGACTAACAATAATTATCAAGGCACACATAGGCCAGGATGATTTGGGTCCGTTTATACACTCTCACGTCACAAATATCTCGATTGGGCCTATACACTAACTAGGTGGCATACGACAACAGATATCAAGAAAGCCAGAGAGCTACTCGGCCCCAACAAGATCATCGGCGTGACGGCCAGCTCCGTCGAGGAGGCGCTCCAAGCAGCCAAAGCCGGCGCGGACTATCTAGGGATCGGGACCGTGTTCTCTACGCAGACCAAGAAGGACACCAAGTCCATCATCGGGCCCAGCGGCGTGCGGACGATCCTCTCGCAGCTGGCCGCCAGCGGCCATGGCGGCATCTCCACCGTCTGCATCGGCGGCATCAACATCTCCAACACGCAGCAGGTCATGACGCAGAGCAGCGCGCCGGCCAAGAGCCTGGACGGCGTCGCCGTGGTGAGCGCCATCATCGCCGCCGCCAACCCTGCTGCGGCCGCCAGAGAGCTGAGCTCGAAGGTCCTCACGGCCAAGGTCCCAGACGTCATCCGGGCGGTAGCCAAGAAGACGCCATTGTCGCATAACATGACCAACCTTGTCGGTATCCCCATTTCCCATGTACAATGACTGAATTGCTAACCTGCCAACAGGTCGTCCAGAATTTCGCCGCCAACGTCGGCCTCGCAGTCGGCGCAAGCCCCATCATGGCAAACTACGCCGAGGAGGCCGCCGACCTGGCCAAGCTGGGAGGCTCCCTCGTCATCAACATGGGCACCGTCACCCCGGACGGCCTCAAGAACTACGTCCAGGCGCTCGAGGCCTACAACGCCGCAGGCGGGCCAGTCCTCCTCGACCCCGTCGGGTACGTTCCTACATTCATTCCAAACCTCTATAATGGTCCCCATGCTAACACGATCCCCAACAGCGCCGGAGCCACCGCCGTCCGCCGCTCAGCAGTCAAGACCCTCCTCGCCGCCGGCTCCTTCGCCGTCATCAAGGGCAACGAGGGCGAGATCCAGACCCTCCACGGCGCCTCCGTCACCCAGCGCGGCGTCGACTCCGACTCCACCCTCTCCCTCGCCCAGCGCGCCTCCGTCGTGCAGTCCGTCGCCCGCGCCCACAGCGCCGTCGTCCTCATGACGGGCGTCACCGACATCCTCAGCGACGGCCGCCGCACCTTCCGCGTCGACAACGGCCACGAGCTGCTCGCCCAGGTCACGGGGACGGGGTGCACCCTCGGCACCACCATCAGCGCCATGATCGCCGCCTACCCGCAGGATACCCTCTTGGCCGCCGTGGCGGGCACGGCCATGTTCGGGGTCGCGGCTGAGCTGGCCGCGGGCAGGGCTGAGGTGCGAGGTCCGGGGACCTTTGTCCCGGCTTTCATCGACGAGCTGTACAGTGTTAGGAAGGCGACGGCGGAGAACGACTCTCGCTGGTTGTCGCTCGTCAAGATTTCTCGTATCTGACCTTCCTGTTCATGTCTGTTCTTGGGAGATGTTGGACGGTAGTGTGGTGTCTCGTTGCAGTCAACATACCAAGATATATGCAGTTACCCTAAAGCTCCATACGAACACATTCGAGTGCTCTTAAAAAGGCCGTTGTTGCTGATATTTTAGCCCCTAAAAATACCGTAAACATAAACTCAATTGATAGATAGACACGTTCACATTCATTCACGGTACGATGGTAGTGGCAGAGGGAACTGTCGATGAGGTGGAAAAGGGTAAGCAAATATTGCATTCATCATGGGCCCATTTGAGCTTGTTCAAAATGAGTCGGCCAGCGGATAAGCAAGATATCTATCCAAAATGAAAACAAAAGATGAGGTCCCGTCTCTCAAGATCTGGTGCTCATACGAAAGTAACTAGAGTTAGATGCGTGCATGCGCTCGCTCAATGCTCACATGTCTAGATTGCAACGGCTGAGTCGTCAATGTTACATGACGACCGGTTTCGCTGAATTCGAACGACAAGTCCCCCAAGGGGGAAGCAGATCTGTCGCCACTTAGGCTGCGGCAACACGGCCAACAGCCCCGCGCAGCTCATCCCGCTCCAAAAGGGCCTCGGTAACACTTTGGATGCCACCAGTGGCCATGATCTCCTTGGTGGCCTGTTCGACCCCAAGCTGCTTGTCGTTCCACAGAGGTGACTCCTCCTGGACCTTTGACTCGCCTACCCCGATGAAGCCACCTTCGGCAGCCCAATCAGAGGTGCGCTTGATTCCAAGTCGGGTCCAGATCTCATCCAGTGCCTCGGCTAGTTCATCGCGATACAGTTTGACATGGCCTGGTGTGGGGGTGATTCTGAGTCGCTCCTGGCCGACAGGGACGGTGGGGTAATTGATTGACTGCACATAGATGCCATAGTCCTGTAGAAGCATGTCCGAGGCCGATTTGGCTAGTTCAGCATTGCCCACAAGGAGCGGTACGATGTGAGATGGGTTCGGGATGACCGGGATGTCTCGGCTGTTGAGCTCCTCCTTGACGGCACGGGTGTGCAACTGCTGCAGTTTGCGGTCACCGTCGTATGCCATCTGGTACTCAATCGAGGCCTTTGCACCAGCCATTGTGGCCGGAGGGAGCGAGGTCGTGAAGATGAAGCCAGGAGCCAGCGAGCGGATCATGTCGACCAGCTTGGCACTGCCGGCAATGTAGCCACCAACACAACCATACGCCTTGCCCAGTGTGCCCGTGATAATGTCAACTCGATCCATGATGGTGCCGCGGGGCATTCCCTCGTGATGCGCCTCCCAATCCAGATGCTCCGCCACACCAGCCCCGTGTGGTCCGTACATACCTACTGCATGCACCTCGTCAAGGAAAGTAATGGCGCCGTACTTGTCAGCAAGATCGCAGATGGCTTCGATTGGCCCAATGGAGCCACACATGCTGTAAACGGACTCGAAGGCGATAATTTTAGGCACATGCAGCGGCAGGGATGCGAGCTTCGCCTCCAGATCGGCTACATCATTGTGCTTGAAAACAATCTTTTTGGTCCCGGAATGTCGGATACCCTGGATCATGGATGCATGGTTCAGGCTGTCAGAGAGGATGACACAATCGGGCATTTTGCTCCCGAGAGTTGCGAGTGTCGCATCATTGGCCACGTAGCACGAACTGAAGACGAGAGCTGCCTCCTTGGCATGGAGTTTGGCCAGTGTTCCCTCCAGCTCAACGGCGTGCTTGTTGTGTCCAGAAATGTTCCTGGTGCCACCAGCCCCAGCGCCGTACTCCTCCAGGGTATGGTGCATGGTCTCGAGGACTCGTGGGTTTCGACCCATACCGAGATAGTCGTTTGCGCACCAGACAGTTACTCGTTCATCCTTGTTCGACATGTGGGCGCGGGGAAACTCCTTGGCGAGACGATTGATGTTATTGAAGTAGCGGTACGACTTGTCCTTGTGCTTCTTGTCCAGCTCATGATCGTAAAAGGCATTGTAGTCAAAGGTGGAGGCCGAGGTGCAGGCATCAGCAGAGGCAAGAGGAGACGCCTTGCGGGCCTGAGCGAACATGCTCGGGGGAGGGATTGGGGCTACCAATTGGGAGTCAGCATGACCAAACAACAGAATTCGAAAGGCAGAAGAGGCCTCACCTTTGTCACGTCCCTGGAGGACGGGCGAATCGACGGCCCTGGCCTCCTGGTTGCGGCTGGTGTGGATTTTGGCCCTGCCAGCCTTGGACTGGCCAGAGAAGGACCGGAAAGCAGCAGCAGAACCGCCGTACTTGGCGGTTTGAACAGCCATAGCGTTGCCCATGACGGGGCATCGGTGGGCGAGCAGCTGTAGGTTGGACATAGTGCTGCCGCATGGCGAGGACGCCTTGGGGCGTGCCGAGGTGGAAAGGGCACGAAGGGTCGAAGGCGAGGCCGATTTCAAGAACGGGCACATGGCCTTGGACTGGCGAAGAACAGCGTCCATGGCGGTGGAGGGTCAATGGGTCTGGGGGGGTTGCAGAGGTGTGTCTGGTGAGGGTTTTGGCAACGGGAAATTTTTCTCGTCGGTCCTCTGGCCTCTTCTTAAAAAGCGGCGGGTGGGAAGCGCAGGTGGGAAGCGCAGGTGGCGGCCAGCGGCGTTCATGGTACTTGCCTGTCGGGGTGCTTCGGCTTGTCTCGCAGACCCATTTGACTCAGCTCCCTCCGTTTTCTCGGAGCCCCACAGCCCGCTAAGCCGTCCACTGAGTCGAGGCACACCACAGCAGCCTCCAGGGGCACCAGCGCTCACGGAAAAGTAATTGCCTGCGCCCTGATTGGCCCAGCTAGCCACGCCCGCTCCTCGGCCTGTCCATACATATGCATGTATCTGCCTCCATATTTTGATGCATCTATAAGCCCCTCTTCTTCGGCTTTGGCTCTTCTTTCCCCATTGGGCTTTTAAGGACAAGTGCCAAACGTCCATTTTGTCCCACATTTCAAATCATAGACCACTAGCTTCCCATACACGAATTACTTGAATATTTGTTGACGACTCGCACGAGCCAACCACTCCGCAGACATACACACTCACGGCACTTCATCTCCAGACAGTCTTCCCTCATGCCGATGGGCTTGTATCGTTAGTCGTGAACCTGGATAAGTACCTAGGTAGTACTAGTCGTCTTGTCACCTTAGTTTGCCATCAATTCTGCAAAAATCATCATTGTATTAGCTGCCGCCGTAGCCGCCGAGGAGACCAGCCCTATGATTAACAAGAGCCCAGTATTAGATCAAACGCCACTGAATTTCTCATTTGCTCTCTCCTGTGGTGTCCTAAACAGATTCATGGGTATCCTTAACACATATGTAAACATGGGCATAAATCCCGAATTCAACCAAACTCCCCTGGCCTCCCTTTTTAGGGTTCCGTCCATGTGCTATTTCCCTTTAAATCGTACCAGTATATGCCCTGGTCATTACCGCCTCATTCGCCGAGATCTGCTCCCCAATTTAGCCCTGCTGCGATGATGGCTCCGTGTTGCCAGGTGGCGAGTCATTAGCTAAAGATGGCGTACGGACTGATTTTCTTCTCTTGTCAGCTGCTTCTCTCATGATTTTGATGTCCTTCCCCGCCACTCCCTCCAACTTCTTCTGTGGAGTCCCTCGGGATATATTTCGAAGATTCTAAACAATGTCAACTGTTGTTCTCATCTTTGTTATTTGTCGGGCTTTAATACCTGCGGGTCTGGTGTCCTTGTACTTCTCTCCATTTGGGTTGCAAACTCAGCCTCAGAAAGTTTGCTCAGTGTATCTACTCGGCGCTCGAGCTCGTTCTTAACGGCCAAAGCAAGGAATTTACAGCTTAGCTGTCCAGAAAGGGTTGCCAAAACAAATCGATCACTCGCAAGCAGTCTCTTAAGTTGCCTCCAATGCTGATCATCGGGAAGAAACCCATAACCTTCTTTGTCCCGAAACTCGTGAATAGAGCTGCATATTGATTCGGCTGACAGTAGAAGTCTCGATGTTGGCAGCATTCCTCTGGCTTGAAGACTGTTGGTCGCTTCGACTAGCGCCGCTTGAAATGTTTCCTTGGCTAACGTCTTTGGGGGTTGAGCAAAGAGATTCTCTTGCGGGCCCGACGAGGCCTTGGAAACGTGAGTTTGAGCCTTCTGGCTAGCTGGGATTTCCGAGCGTGAGGGGACTTGCGACCTGCCAATGGAGGTATTAGCTCCCAAAATTGGCTTTGGTACAGGGGCTGGGCCGTGAATTGGCATCCCATTTGTCGATTGCTGAGGAGCGTTCTTTGAAACGTTAGGAAATTGAACTTGCGCAAGAGGGAGATCAAGAAGAGGCGCAAATTCATACCTGATTGGGAACTATGGGGACAGCCGGTGATCCTGTACTCTGTCCTGTTTGATTCTGGTTTACTAGGGGCTCCCGGGGCTGCCGGCTCAACTGATTGTCGCCTTTGGCGTCTCCATGATGTTGTGTCTCACTAAGTTGAGGAGCTACACTTTGCGGCTGGCTATTACTGAAATGCTGAGTTTTGCCTGGTGGCTGTGAGCTGCTGAAGCGACCATGGTCTCCTTGAAATTGCGTGCTTGTCTGTCCGCTCCAAGGTTGTGAGCTATAAGGCTGTTGTGTTAGATATGCACTGCTGACACGGGCGGCTTGCTGTTCGCTCCTGAGCTTTTCGTATTCTGCTGGATTTGTTTGTCGGAGGCGATTCATGGAAACCATGGTGTCAGCTTCCTTACGTTCCTCCTCGGTTAACACCACAACGGTATCTTCCTCCTCGAAAGTATCGGCTGACACAATTTTGCACACCGGTCCATCGGGAATAGAGGGAACTTGGTGGCTTATTAGGCAGTCCAAGATGGTGTCCTGACCTTGGAACTCCTCTAGAGACTTCCGTTCAACGGGTTTAATGGTGTGAATCAAACCCGCCCGCCTGGCTGACCAGTTGATGGGATTTTTCTTGTCCACGACCCGCTGTGCCAACTGCTGTTTGAAAATAGCTTTGTTGTGCAGATTATCCTCAAACGTCCCGGCCACAATGAAATGGTATACAAATACCTTCTTCTTCTGGCCCAGACGGTAGGCACGGCCAACCGCTTGTTGGCTGTCAACAGGGTTCCACTTTGCATCGAACAGGACCACTCGGTTGGCTCCTTGGATATTCAAGCCAACCCCGCCCGCTTTTGTGGAAATCAAGTACAACTCCTTATCACCCTCATTGAAGGCTTTGGTATCACCTTGTCGGATTTTGGGATTGGTTTTTCCATCCAATCTGCTAAAGCGACGCTTAGTCAGCTGGAAAAGGTTTTGGAGGTAATTCAACGTGGGGATGGATTGGCTGAAAACCAGCACCTTGTCGCCGGCGGCACGGGCTTGGTCGAGTATGATGTTCAGAAGTTCGACTTTCATCGAGAGTTCAGGGTTAATGTTATCGCCGCTATTTGTTTCCTTCAATGCGAACGGCACGATGGCTTTGGGGAAAGACTTGTAGCTCTCGCTTTCATTCTTGGCATCGTAATCGCCATTCTTCACCTTAAGAACCTTCTCTCTGAAACAGCGAGGATGGTTGCATATGAGGCCCAAATCGTCAATAGTGCTGAATATTTGAGACGAGTCGCACGAACCATGTTGTTCTTCAAGATACTTGTTGTACAGTTTGCATTGGAGCGACGTCGGCGCAACAGATATGACATACTCTGTCTTTGGGGGTAGATCCTCAGCGAGACAGGATTTGACCGTGGCTCTGTTGATTTTGGGTGCTACAGTCTCCTTTAACACCTGTAGCATTTTCATGGCTCTTTTCTTTTGATATGCGTCGCTGTCTTTGTAAAGCCCCTCTTCAATGACCCTGCCGTAAATGTCCCGAAACTCGTCGATCGGTCCAAGGAAGTTGGGTGCAACCCAGTTGATCATGTAATAGTACTCTTCCACGTTGTTTGCAAGGGGCGACCCTGTCAAGGCAATACGACTGGTTGTGTTGAAATTGGAACATGCTTTGCTCAGCTTGGTCTCTTTATTTTTCATTTTGTGTGCTTCATCAGCGACGACGATGTTCGGCTTTGACCGTAGAATCGACTGTATTTCCGAGTTCGAGTCGTACATGTTCTTGAAAAGGTCGTAACCAATGACGAGAACGCCTCCGTTTGCAGCCCAGTTTTTAACAATGCCCTGACGATCTCTTTCGGCAACCGTCGAATCAACTTGCATGAAAGGCTCTAAAAGCCCAGATGGAGCCCATGTTAAGAGTTCGTCCATCCAGTTGTTTACGAGACCGGATGGGCAGAGGATCAAAGTCTGGACCGATCGGAGATCGACCGGAATCTGCGATTGGATCATCTGGTCTGCGGAGGCGATTGCTTCCGCAATAGCTACTAAGAATGTGATGACTTGCATCGTTTTTCCTAAACCCATGGTGTGCGCAAGCAGACAGCCCTGACGGACGGTAGGATCTTGGATGATCTGGTTCCAAAGAAACCGAACGCCGTCTATTTGATGATCCTTGATTCTCGAGCCTATGTCGTCGTTGATGTAAATGAATGATTGATTCTCATCCTTGGTTTCGTTGATGATCAGCCTAGATTTATCGTGTGACATTATTCCAGACGTAGCTAGGTCACTTCGTAATTTTGCACGGCGTTCCTGCTGCACTTGTAGCATCTCGTTCTGACGTTCTCTCATTTCAGCAGCTGCTCTGTTCTGCACAATCTCTTTTGTGCTGGATTTCTTCTTCGGCGTCCCAGTCTTCTCGGCCTCGGCCTCGGCCTCTTTATCCATCTCGGGTCTTCGGTATATGTGAATTTCTTTGGGAAATAGATGCAAGACCGATCGAATGAACTTGCAAAATGGCTCAAACGTGGTGCGTGACTTAAGAAGAGTCCCTTTGTCCTTTTTATTAAGTTGTAAAACTCGGCTGCGGCTCAAAATTTTGCATTTGACGAAACTTAGGAAGACGCTGGAAAGATGGTAGTTGCGTAGGTCTGGAGGCGAATTCTCTAGTACTTCCCAAGTCTTAGTGTTCCTTGAGAATGGCACAATCGACGAATCCCAAATATGTTCGTCAGATTTGTCCCTGATGAGGTCTAGAACTTGAGTGCGTTGTTCATGGCCGAAAGTTAGAAGGATGTGAAGAGCAAGTCTCCATCGATCATCCTCGGCGCGCCAGTGATTCTTAGAATATCTTGCAATGGCTGCCATATCAATAACTTGGACCGAGGGAGGGTCTGGGAGCTCACAGCCAGGGTTGAGGCTGGCTTGAGGCGGTGTAGAGGGCCTTGCAGGACTGGTCAAGTCAATATAGGACACGCGCTTAGCTGTGCCTTCTATCTCAAGCTGCATGCGATCACCCACACGAGACTCTTCCGATTTTATTGGTGTCACCGGCTCCTCGGGGTTGGGTGCTTGGCCGTCTGTACCTGGTACGCCATCAACTTCCTCGCCGCCTGACACGACGAAATCGCTCTCCTCATCAGTACTGGTTAAGAGTTCCTCCATTGGATCATGCCCTTTCAATCTCTGGCGTCGGGCTGGCCGAGGAAGCACATCGGGAGGAGGAGGTGCCTCGTTGGACTCTAGCACTCCAGCTAACCATAAGTTGTATAATTTGTCCTCCAAACTCTGCTCGAGACATTGAGCCTGGCCGACGATATCCTCCTTTTTGAACCAAACTTCCGTGACTATTTCCATCGACAGCTTTTTTATGCGTTTGTCATAGTATGCCGCCTGTTTCTGATGCTTTTCAATACGTTCGCGGAGGCTGTTATGACGCTTTCTAGCATCTACCCAGAGTCTATAAGCTTTGCGCTGATATTTAATCAGTTTAGTCTCCCGCCATCTCTGAGCCATTCCCTCGATAGTATCATCGAGGATAGCTTGGACTTTATGGTTTAGAATTTGACGGTGGGTTTTCTTGGCTTCCTCATTGCTCTTCTCTTCATCTTCGATTTCTTTCAATGTTGCCTCATCCAAATCAGGAAGGTTTTCAAGATCAAAAATGTCTTCTTCATCTTCATCCGACGGTGAAGAATCTCTGGAAGCCAGAGTCCCTGTTCTCAGCCGTTCCTCCTTTCGTCCGTTTTTCCTCAAGAGCTGATTCATTGTGCGATTCACAGCCAGCCTGCGCCCGGGAGGCAGGCGATTTTTCCGGGTAACTGCAAATCCGCCTTTGGGTAGAATCACCAACTTTGTGCTCACAGGGACGAAAGAGGATCTAATCATGTAGGTTGAGAGGGCACCGTTCCCAAGATACGCACGACCTGAACTACTCTCCCATGGCTGAACATTCGAACGAACTTTATGTAACGGTTCTCGGGCAATGTTTGTGGGCGCTAGTTTCTTCTTCTTTCGCGGCGGCTCCAAGGCGTCCTGAGCGTCTGATGTCTGTGCGAGGGGGAGAGATGCAGCATCTTGTAACTGGGTGTTTTCATTCCCAACACCCTTCCCAAACGGCTGGTGATGTTGCGCATGGGTAGCAGCATCTGCCTGCGTCGGAGCAACTTCCGTAGGAGCAATATTTTGATGTCCGACTTGAGTTGTTGTGAGAAGGGAACTCGCTACCTGCGCATTGGAATTCTCTGCGACGACATAAGCAGTCTGCAGTGAGGGACTACCTGAGAGAGTTGCATCCGCTATTGGCAACTCTGGCAAGTCGATGTCGTTTGATCGCGGAGTTAGCTGGTTGTGAGTCGGTGTCGGTAGGGCGACTGTGCAACTTTCTGAGAGGAAAGGCACCGGATCTGAAGAAAATTCTGGCTTATGGTTGATAAGTGGTACTGATTGCAAGGTCTTGAAGCTGTACTTGGGTGTGAGCTCCGGGGAACTGGCGTGCCCGTCTCCAAGCGCTTTCTGTTTCTTGAAATCGTACGTCCATTTCCTGTACTTTTGGCTCTCGGCACGAAGACTAACTAGTTGTTGCTCAAGCCATACTTTTTGACGGGCTCTCCGAACATCAAGGTATGGATAGAGCTCTTCTCGTGGGCATGTTTGCTCAAATGTTAGCAGCGTATGGCCGTCAAAGCCCTCTTCCCTGATTCTCTCGGTGATGGATTCAGGCTGTGTCTCCCAAGGGCTGCCAGGCTGCGTCAAATATTTGATAACCTGACCGACATCCCAATCAAATGGGTCGTTTTCGGTATCCATCAGTTTGGACGCACCAAGCCAGGCGACCTGGTTTAATTGGGGGCTGCGTTAGCACTTGTAGAATGAATAGCGGTTGGAGAAGAAGATGCAGAAGAGAGGAAAAAGATGCAGAAGAGAGAAGAGAGAGAAGAAGATGAGTTGGCAACGGTATTGGCATGTTGTACGACGCGGGTGTTGGCGCAAAATCCATTCAACAGGCTTTTTGGTGACTTACGATATTTTTGGCATCCGTTCACCATAGACGTAAGTGCCCAGCCAGCGGAAGTGTGCAGAAGAAGCCGGCAGCAATGCGTCCCAACTACCAGTCGTATCGCAAGGCAAATAAAACCGGGGTGATGGTAAATCACCAAGGGTGGAACTCAACTAAGTCATCAAAGAGAGTGGGGTGGTGGATAGGCGCGGGTGTAGATGACGGGAGGTGGTATTGGAGAAGTTGGAACTTTGCAAGAAGAAACAAGTGGCTGAGACCAGGTTCTGGCAATAACAAATTCATCAGTTAGGCAGAGGTAGGCAACCGCACCGGCTGCATGTGAGGGGCAACGCGGCGCTGTTCGCTTGCACATTTTGGCAACAGGAAGCCACGCGCGTTCACGTGACCCGAAAGTTTTAGAAAGTTGCCCTGTAGGGAAGCGAAACCTGGGCGACCAAAGCTTTCAGGGCATAAATCTGCTGGCGTGTGCTTGAAACTTTTATTACGCGAGTTCCTATCGCCTAGGGCGCCTGTTTTCCCCTTTGTTTGCACTCAGCTTCCAGGCCAGAGGCTGGGAGCAGCGTGCAGGCGAATGGCGGCCGTTTCTCTCCGTCCTACCTACCCACACCCTCTAGACTGGATTGTGGCACAAGCTTCTAATTTAGCTCACCCATGCCTCATCCATCCGAAGGCCCGATACGGAAGGGTGCAATTTTTCAAATCTATTTGAACGCTTTTTGGCCCGAAGAAAAGATCCGAGTGGAGAGAAGTAGCCCAAACGGACGGGACCACACAGATATTCCATTAATAAGCCTCTCAGTATTAGCACACTACCGTTTCCATCTCCATCTGCATGCTTCAATCCCATTGCGTGACTTTCTGTTAGCTATTCGTATTTCTAAGCCATCGGTTCATTGGCCGGCCTTCATTACAGGAAAACCCCGGGACTTCAGACAACCCTCCAATTACCTCAGATAGGTAGAAAGACGTACTCAGCTTTCCCCGTGTGAGCAAGCCTTGGCCAAAACACATCATCGTATCTTGTACAGAGAGACAAGGCAAGGTTTAGCGACATGGCCACTGCTACGAGCGGGGCATACCCCCCGGCCCTAGAGAGCCACGAGCAGGAGCACATTATCGAGATCATCAAGGATTGGACCATTGGAAACGGCCTGGCCCTGCGTCCACCGCCTGCAGTCATCTCTACAGAGGCAGATCCCAGGGGTATCTCGGCCGTCAGCGCGCCCGTTACCATCTTCCCAAGCCCGTTTCCCAAGGTCTGCTTTGAGCAGGCCAAGTTGGTGCAGCCCGCCTACAATGAGCTATATGCGGCCGTCAGCCGTGACGAGGAATTCCTGAAAAAGGCCGTGGATGAGTATGTCATTTCCAACAAGCCGGTACTAGGAGCGATGAGTCGAATCCGTTCTAAACATTCTTTTCGAGAATAGGGTCATTGATGGCGATGAGTTCATCGGGAACCTCTGGAACATTCACCTCAAAGTCAAGGCCGAGGGATACACTCAGGTGAGTGCCTGACCTCCCTGCGCTTGATTTGTCTCGGATGGAAGAAAATGAAGAATAACAATGGTCAAAAAAGTCGACCTCTCTCGGCCTGTTTAGATCTGACTATATGGTTCACCAAGACTCATCAGCCAACCCACCAATTCTTCAGGCGAAGCAAGTTGAGTTTAACACAATTGCTGCGTCGTTCGGTGGGCTCTCACACTACACATCCGCACTTCACAAGTAAGCAAAGTATAGAAATCCTGTCGACTTGTGACTGTAGCTGAGAACATACAAACTCCAGGTTTTTAGCCACTACGGAATACCCCCTGCTGAACCAAGCCATCCAAGCCAGCTCATTAGATTTGCCAGCTAACCCTTCAACTGAGGGTCTGGCCTTCGGTATCACATCGGCCTATCATGCATATGGCGAGCCTACTCTAGGTCACCCCAAATGCGTCATCTTCCTTATTCAGAAAGGCGAGCGCAATGTCTTTGACCAGCGACATTTGGAGTACCAAGTCGTCAAAGATTCACCGTCCACCCCGGTGTTCAGACTTGCATTCTCCGAGATATTTGAATACACATCGCTTGCAGATACCGAGAAACGACAGCTTCTCTACCGCCCCCCTCAAAACCCCTCCAGAGTGTACGAAGTGGCGGTTGTCTACATCCGGGCAGGGTACGGACCCGACGACTACCCCGACCAGCGAGCCTGGGACGCCCGGTACCACCTGGAGCGCTCAAACGCAATCAAGTGTCCTACGGTTCTGACCCAAGTGGCCGGAATCAAGAAAGTCCAGCAAATCCTCGCCACACCGCGGCCGTCCACCGAGCATTCAATCCTGGGGAAATTTATCAACGACGGCACAAAGGAGGCGCAGGAGCTCTGGAAGACTTTCACCAACATCTACCCCATGGACACATCGGATTCCGGCCTGGAGGCAAGAAAGAAGGCCCTGGACCCAGAGCTCTGCAAAGCCTACGTGCTCAAGCCCCAGAGAGAAGGCGGAGGTAACAACATCTACCGCACCGCAATCCCAGAGTTTCTCAAATCTATCCCCGAAGCGCACTGGAATTCTTACATCCTCATGGAACTCATCACGCCGCCGCCTGTGTCGAACATCATCCTCCGCAACGGCCAAATCGAAAAGGGTGGTGTTATTTGTGAACTTGGTGTCTTCGGATCCTGTGTCTGGGATCAAAAGACTGGGGAGGTCAAGCACAACAAGGAGCACGGCTACCTGCTTCGAACCAAGGGTGATCAGAGCGAGGAGGGCGGGGTGGCTGCTGGATATGGCTGCATGGATAGCGTCTCCCTCATATAGGTCGCCTCCTTCGCTAGGACAAACCAAGGGTGTGCGTTTCTTTGTCTGGAGGGTTATAGAATACAAATAACAGAAAACTGCCACTCAGATTCGCATTGCCCTCTCAGTGTAGTAACGTATGTGTGACGGTTAAGTTTCATGACTAGAGGCGAGTCTGATTAAGCGTGTTAGCCAATGGTGCTTAAAGTTGGTGATTATCCTACACTGCGCCACTACGGCGTATCGGATACTTTGCGGCGTGAAAGCCAATAACGTGCGCCTTTATAATCCCACACCCATGGAAGCCATCCAATGCCTTGAGGATGATGCTTCTCATAGGTAAGACATGCGGCTAGCAGTGCGCAAATGGACATCTTGGTACATCATACATAGCAAGTAGCATTATGGTATCGAGTTACAAAGGTCCTAGTCTCAACAAGTACATCATCACACACAAACCCCAGTGTGCCGCCAGTTCGGAAGGTACATTAACAAAAGAACCAAAATTTCATGATAGGAGTGTCTGGTCATACACAGCCTGCGTTGAGGCTGTGGTCGCCAAGGGATAGAGGGCTAAATTGGGACATGGCCCCCCACCTTGATTAATTCAAGAATTGATAAAGCTTAGTGTTGCTCCTCAGACTCGGCGGCAGCAGGGGCAGCAGGGCGCTTGAGAACCTCAATGGTGCCTACATCGCAATGGTTAGTCGTTTGTGAATTGATTGTTATGGTGGTCTGTCGTCTGCCCCTCTCGAATGGGGAGGGCGAGGCATGGCACGTACGCTGGACAATGTTGAGGGAGGAGCGGTTCTTGCCCTCGGCATCTTGGTAGACGTTCACGGAGGCATCGCCCTCAACGTAGACGAGGGAGCTGGACGCGAAAATGTTAATGCGATTCTTGTCGCGACAGCTCTAGAGCACAACGTACCCGCGGGGAAGGCTGAGCATGAAGTCACGGCGGGGGCCCTCAGCAAAGGTAGCGACGCGGAACCAGCTGGTCTGGCGGTTCTCCTTGGGGCCGCTGTTGCTGGCGACAGCATATCGGACAATTTCGCGGCCGGAGGAGGTCTGGTAGAGCTCAGGGGTGTCGGCGAGGTTGCCGATGATGGAGATCTTAGCAATGGATCGGGGCGAGGTGGTGCTGAAGGCGCGGGCGGTGGAGGCCGATGCGACGGCAGCACGACGGAAGAGGAAAGAAGACATGTTGATAAGGTTGCTTTGGTCTCACTGGGAGAGCGCGAGTCGGTTGGCTAGATTGGGGTCTGGGAGGACTGTAGATGGTGGATTGGATGATGGTGGGAGGGAGGGAAGGGCACCTGCAGCTGTGCGATGAAGTAGGGTGGGAGATAAATGCGGCCGCGTTTTTAGTTGGGAACACGCGCCTAACCTCTTCCACCGCTTCCCAGAGCTAAGGTACAACGGCGTTGTGATTGGCTGCGTGCTGCTGAAACCCCCCACGGACCATCAACTGCCCGCTTTGCGTCTCTGACCGTTTTATGCATTGATCAGCATGAACCCCTCCCTTGCTTTCCCATCTTAGCTCTCCAGACCTGCAACTAGGTGCCGAAGCATGAATAATTTCCTTCGTCTCTGGTGTCCGTGTTTTAAACTGAATGAAGAATTCTGCCTAGCTATCGATGTAAGGGGCCAGTCACTACGTTGAGTCTCATCGTGAGTTGTGGCCTCGTCCAGATCGTTCTTCCTCCAGATACCTTACCTCTCCATACCTACAGAGGAAGCAAATACCTACTGGTAGTTTTCACATATCCGTCCGCTCTACCCTTCTTAGCTTGATACTCGACCACGACGCCGCCAACATTACCCGGTTGGCGCAATTGGTTAGCGTACGAGACTTTTATCTTGCGGTGGCCTCAAGATCATCTTGAGGTTTTCTGCTGGGTATAAGTTATCTTGGGGCTGCGAGTTCCTCGCGCCGGGTGACGGGTGATAACTTGTTTGTCGTCTCCTTTTTCTCCTTACTTTTGGCCATCATTCTAACCACTCGACGGGCTGCTTACGGAGATCTAAAACCCATGTAATTTTCTCATCGTATAAAAGTGATTAAGCCTTTCCCGGCCGTTGTGGACGTCATGTCATGTAAGTGGACGAGGCTGAACCAGTGATCCCGGTAGTGACAAGCCAAAATTGCCCGATTTGGGTGTCAATGCAGCCCTCACAATAGCGCTCTATTAACGCCAAACCTCCAGGCTGAACAGGCTTGCAACGCCCATCACACTCCTTCAAACTCTTTTTATGCAACTTATAAGAGTGTCTCAATACGTACTCCCACTGTTTGCTGCTAGAGGAGCTGATATATCACGTTCTGGATTATTGTCGCCCACTGTGGCACCTTAGCTTATTGACCGTAGCCTCTATCAATCAAATGCTGGCATCTCAGATTGCTTTTTCGCCGGCCCTGATCCTGTTAATCAATGTAGAACACTTCGTATAAGTTGCATCGTGGCCATGACAAGTACGCATCTCGCCCCCCTAGATCCTTCTACCTCGTAACTCATCTCATCTCTGCAAAGACGAGCTTGACTGGATCACAGTTAACTACTACACCTCCCAAAACTTCTACCAAAGCACTCAAGACCATCCCGACATCTGTCTTCTGTCTATCTCTTTACGTTAATCCCGCTCTTGGTTCCATGTCTTGATCATGATATCGTCGACCTCCTCCTTCGCCCTGGGCGTAGGCCTTGCCGGTAATGCCGGTATGCATCTACACGCCCGTGGAGATGGTCCCATGATTATCTCCTTACCCTCTGTCCCGCCTTATACTACTCCTTCATTGACGGCCAATTTGGTGATGCGGGTTCTCCTCGCAGTCGTGGCCAATCTGGTCTGCCTGGTCCCCCTTAGACTCCTGGGCAGGAATGGAGAATTCTCCGCCGTCGTCTTCATCGTTGCAGTCGAGATCAAGAACATCCAGACCATTCTCAACTCCCTCCTCTGGAGAGACGACAACACCCAGAACTGGTATGCTGGCTTCGGCATCTGTGATATGGCCTCCTTTTTTAGCAACTTCCTCGGCAGTCTCTATGTAACTTGCCTCTTAGCCACCATGCGCAACTTGGCTCAACAGGTCGGTCTTCTCCGTGCTAACCCCCTGACGGCAAGAGAGAAGCGGAAGCGAAACATGGTCCAGGCTCTCATCATGTTCCCGTTGCCCCTATTGCAGGTTGCCATGACCTGGCCTTTGGCTGAACAGCGGTATGCCATCGGAACCTTGGTTGGCTGTCAATGGCTTGCCCATGGTTCTTGGCCTTACATCGCCATATTCGTTGTACCAAACGTTCTTGTGCCAATAGCGACAGGTTGTTATGCAGGTAAGTCTCTGGCTCACTCCCCCCCAAAGCCACTTCTTCCCCTCGATTTTGTTTCAAAACATGTCTGACATTCATTTACTTAGTTTTGGCATACTTCCGGTTCCGAGCGGTGGCCAAATTCACAGCATCAGCTCTGTCCACCAACCGAGTAGCGAGCCAACGAGCGCAGCGAACCCGACGTCGGCTCTATGTCATGGTCATCTCCATCCTCACCCCGTTCCTCCCGATCACCATCCTCTTCTTTGTCCGGAATGTCACCAGCACAGGGGTACTTGAGCCCTACAACTATGATAAAATACACAACAAGGTCCATCCTTATCCCTGGAACTCGGTCCTCTACGTCACATCCAACAATATCAGCTTCGGTCCCATGAACGTCGCCTACATCTCGATTCTAACCGCCATTCCCATCTTCATATTCTTCGGAATGACAAAAGATGCGATGAACGATTACAGAAAGATCCTCCTCTTTCTTCGCCTGGGTAAATTCTTTCCCAGACTCCATCAAGAGTACGATCCAGATAGGTCGGCCATTGAGAACTCCAGCTTTTCTGGGACCACCCAATTGGCATCATCTAGCACGTAGGTTTATTCAGCCCCTCTTAGACGCCAATCTTTGACCAGTTGCTAATATTCACACAGAACCGCGGACCACAAACGGCAGGCCTTCACTTCCTCTCGTGTCCTGGGCAGCTTCAGCTCCGCCTCCGGCCAGAGCACCCACCACCAGCTTCACTCCCTGAACTACATGACCTCCCCCAATCAGGATCAGACCTTTCCTCGACCGCCGCCACCCTCCGTTCCACCAAGGAGACCATCAACCCCAGCTGCCGAGCACGTCCCCCGGTCCGTCCGCTACAACCTCATCCCCTTCCGGAACATCTTCAGTTTCCCGGTCCGATACAAACTCCCCTCCTTCCTCGGACGCTCCCGGAGACCCGCAAACATCGACACCGAGGCCCAGCTGCCCCTCGACTCCTCCCAGCCAGACCGCTGGTCGTGCGGACCCTCGGGCATCCGCACACGGGTCTGGTCCGACGACGAGGCGAGGCTGGTCAACAGCAACAACACCCACGAGCTTAAAGAAAACGCCAAGTTCTCCGCCGTGCCAACCACGACCCTGCCGCCGCAGGCCATCGTCGTCAAGACTATGCTGACCACCGAGACATCCGAGGCGGGCCCGCCACCTCCTCCTCAGCAGCAGCAGCGCTAGGTGCGCTCCCAAGGCCGGTGCCCGCGCTGTGGTGGATGGCGAGTGCCGTCGGATTCTCCTTGTGGGAAGCCCTTCTAACCTTTTCCTTTCTTAACCACCTCTCTTTCAACTCAGTCTTTGTATCTTGTTTATTTTCTCGTATTTTTGCTTCTACTATACCCTATCGCCAGCATCTGTTTCATCATGAGTTACTTGCATCTTGCATTGCGTTAGGCGAGAGCGTCGATTTCACATCTAAGTTTGAGGAACGACTCTCTTTTACCCCCACAACCCTTAGCTTAGTTTCAAATTTCGTATGTCTTCAAAGCAAGAAGTGCTGGAGGGGGAAGAAATATTTCACAGAGACTAATAAGGATAGCAAGAGTAGTAAGAACTAAATTACTATTGATCGTCGCATTATATGCGAAGTGAATATAATATACCTTTAGCACCTAAATCAGACATGGCCCATCAAGCCCCCATTGGTATCACCCGTTCTATGTACAGCCGCTTTTTACCCTTCCATACCCAAAATGTATTAAGATGCCCTTGCTCCAGATTGTGCCGAAGCGGTCAGATCCCCATTGGGCTCCCAATACCCAATATCCACTGGTATCAATAAAAAAAGTAAAGAAAAAGAAATTCAAGATTTATTGTAAAATGTAATCAAGATGAGAGAACGTTTCATAGTAGTCTTTACTCATAAAATGGCTCGGATTTGCGTATATGTGTGTAAGGGATGTTGCAACAGCTCGATATGAATATGCCAAGAATTGCCGGTAAGTAAAAAGTAGTGCATGGTAAGAGTTCGAGTGTTTATCGGTATTAGAGAATGTGTGTTGTTGAGAATGTGTGGTCTGATCCCAGTGTTGTTTTGGTTAGTTGTGAAAGACGATTCATTCTGTTATTCTTTGGCGTTATTCTGCATCTTTCTCATGACTGAGCGGTGGGCGTCCATCAACTCTCCACTGCGCATCCTTTCGTCAAAGACCCTGTCAGCCCATTCTTTCTCAAGCCTAGTCATCTCCTTGCGCTGCGCCTCTTGGTCCTTTTGATTGAGGAGCATGTTGCGCTGCATTTCGATGCTGCGTTGCACCTCTGCCTCGCGGCCAGAGAGCAAATTATTTGTAGACGCAAACGGGGTTTCCCGGCCGGAGCCGCTCACCAACGCACTACCTGAACGTAGATCATGCTGTACGGAGGAGCGAAAGTTTGCTAGTTGAGCTTCCCGCACTGCAGATGTAGGGAGGTTGGAACCGCGCTGTGGCTGGTGCGAGTTGAACGAGCTGCTCTGGGGAAGGTCAGGAGAGCTGGCCATGTGTGGGATGGCTGGGCTACCGGACAAGGCCGATAGACTATTTTGCCGGTGCATCAACTGCTTGCGTTGGCTAAGAGGGATGTCATCGGGGTCAGAGGCCAAGGCAGCTGCATACATCGGGTAGTTATGAAGCGAACCAGCATCGCTGGGTGTTGGCTGGATGCTAGCGTACTGCTCATGAACATTGTTCGCTAAAAGGTTGCCTTGTGACTTGTTTCGAAGGAACAGTTCACGCTGCCCAATGAGAGTTTGCGGGCTATTAAAAGATTTGACTCCGGGAATGGAGCCCTTGGAACGCAAAGTGTCGCCCGTGTAGTCGTTGCCCAATTTGGACGAGTCGTGCTCTTCCACGATAGGCTCAAAGTGAGGAGAGTTCCGGCGCATGGCCATGGCAGATGATGACCGGGGCATAGGGCTCGGGTTCATCGCTGGGCTGAGCTGCTGAATGTCTTTGTCGGGAGATGGGGAACCAGCAGACATTTTAAGACTCTGCTTCGAATCTCTCTTAGCCATAACATGGTTGAGCGAAGCCACTGAATTTCTTGAATCGGATCGGATAATCGCTGGAGGTGGAACGCCATCGGCCACGCCTTGCTGCAACTCCTCGATGTTCACAGGAGCTACACGTTCTTGCTGAGAATCTCTCTTTGTGGCCTTTGGGACTTCAGCGATGGTAATATCTTCGGGATCAGGAGTATCGGCATAGGCAAGGTGCTTAGCCCATTCATTAGTTCGGTATGACAATGCAACTCGTGACAAGGTTCGAGGCAGGTGGTCTTTAGTAAGGCTAGCTCGAGCTGACACTCCGGATGTAGCCGATTTGGGCTTCTCCGTGTGGCCGTTTTGGGATGTAGAGTTGGGGTCCTCGAGGTGGCTATTCGCTGTCTTGATATCATTCTGGGCGCTTGTCAAAGTCTCGGAGACGGTATTGGCCGACAAATGCTTCTTCGCATCCTGATTAGATTCGGACTGTAACCGTTGGGTATCATCCTGTGAGAGTCGAGCAGTGATTTCGATATCTTTGAGTTCGACACCACCAAGAGCAGAACGACGGTCGCTATCGAGGCTCTGGCGATCGAGTGTGACGGCCAGCGAAGATTCATCATCCTCGCGATCTACCTTTGAAGCAATTACCAACTCCTCGGAGTCTTCATCTTGCAAGTGCCTAGATTCACGCTTCGTGTTGCTTGAGCGTTGAGAGAGACCTCGAAAGAGTTTCGACGAACCTGTCGATAGGCGATTAGCCAGCGAATGCCGGCGGGATCCCGCCTCCACATTCCTCTCATCATCCGCAAATGTAGCAACGGAAGACCGGTCGCTCTCTTTCTCTTGGTCCTGGCCTTCAGGTACGACAAATGGCAGAGGGACTATTTGTGGTACTTCGGTCGAGGTTGGCTCCTGTGATTGACGACGCTTCTCGGCGGAGATACTGAGACTTTGACTTGTGGAGGTTCTGCTACTGCGGATCTTAGGATCATCGTTGCCATCGTCGGTTAATGGTGAGTCGTCAGGGACGTCATCTGCAGCAACTCGGACAGTAACCTTTCCATCCATGTCTTTCTCGAGGGGTTCCGCTTGGTGCCTGCTGCGGTCAGAATCCGTCATATCAGCCATCTCGTAAACCTGAGGCTCCGATGCAGGTTTGATCGAATAGTTGTCGCTCTCCCGCAGCCTTTTTTCGCTCGCGTTATCGGAAAGCGAAGAATCTCCGGTTTCCGCATTGCCATATTCTCTCTCCCAAGCACGTCGATCACGAGCAGTACTCTCCTCTATTTGGCGTCCAACATTCGCTTCCTCAGCTTCCAGATCCCGCTGTTCCTTTGCCCGTTCTGCCGCCCGCTGTACTCTCTTTTCTCGAACAACTCTCCAAAGCTTGATTTGAGAAATGACGCCGACAAAGCAAATGATGATAATGGCAGCCGATTGTACGCGGATTCCTTTTGTGACTGGATACGTATCCGCACCCAGCGGAAACAGGTTCTTGTTCAAGCCCCAGACATATGCCCAAAATTCCTTGAGGCCAGCACGGCTAAAACAATCAATACCCAGAACAGATATCGTGCCACCAGCAAAAGAAATCATCGAAATAAGCGCCCAGTCTCGGGTGTAATGGCTCACATAAAAGGCACCGCCTACAACGGTAAAAGATGCAATGAAGGCAGCCTTAGATGCAACGGTGGTGAGTAGTCCGCCAGGGACCAGAGTCAAAAGCCACATACTAACACAGAACCCACCCAAGGCGCAACCCAAACCTTCAGTTAGGTCCTTAAAAAAGATAGAACCAACTCCCAGAGCACAGCCTGAGAGGATAGCGGCTGCAACATAGCCCCCTTGTAACGCGTTGCTAATCGGCGGGTTCATAACGTAGATGATGAGGACAGCAATTCCTAGGGCGGTCGAGAACGCAACTGAAAGGAAGGCGTGGACGGTTCGGTTTCTGATACCAACCAGAGTGTAGGCTCCGCCAGCGATAAGCATAAAGGCACCAGCTACACCCCATCCAGGTGTGAGAACGGGTGCCAATGGAAGCTCGCCGGCTGGTATAGTGACTGGAAGAAACAAGTTATTAGCAGTCGTCGAGGCTAAGAAGACACCCATCTAGGGTCCAGCTTGGGGTCTCCTACCATTTTGGAATACATCGTCGCTCAGTGTCCCATTTGTCGAAACTGAAAGCTCACTGGATGTAGTCGCTGTGGCGGTGTCTGTGGCAGCATCGTCTACCGTCTTAAACGCGGTGGTCTTGGGAGCATTCGTCTCGGTCACCGACGGACCGTCACTGTTTGTCTGATCTAAGCCGGGTTGTCGCGTTTGGGTGGGTTTTGACTCGGTTCCCGTGGTAATGGGAGAGGAGGATTGATCTTCTTGTCGACGATATAGATCGATTCGGAAGGCTGCTGTGAGCTGCAGGGCAAAGAGCAGACACAAAAGCGTCCTGGTCAAGGCAGGCCTAGGAACCATTTTGGCAACAGAATAATGCCCAGCTGACCCCAAGCGTTGTTGACACTGGAGCAATGATTTGGGTATGGAGGGAGTTCAAATATTGGAGCTCCTCAACACAAGACCGTTGGAGCCTTGAAGCATGATCAGGATCGCCAGCAATCGCGTGAGAGCAAAGGTAGTTAAGTAAATAATAGACACAATTCAAAAAAAAAAAAAGCATGAAATAGCTAGTGGGTTCCCGAAGTGCTTTGGCGAATGGGTGTATGGTATCGTATTGAAGCTGTGAGACACCTCGAAGCACTCAGTGGCGGGGGATAGCGGCGCCGTCTGATGAAAGTGAACCACGAGGTGGAACCAAGCAAGACAATGAACTGGAGGTCAACTCGGGAAGGAAGGGAATCCCGCCGCAACGCCTGGCGAGCCAAGAGAGGGGAAAGAAAGAAAGAAAGTACAAGGCGAGGAGGCCGGGATCCAGAGGCGGGTGTGGACGACTCTGGGTGGTATCAATATGTGTAACACCACAGTCAAGGAAGGCGTGCACGGTTAAGGTTCAGATGTGCAGATCCAGCCTTCGAGAATACACAAACAAACAAGCGCAGAAAACCAAGGATGGGCTGAGAGAAAGAGGGGTCCAAGAGGTCTAAGAGAACTCAAGGAGTGGTGGGATTGGGCAGACTGGGAGAGAAAAGTAACGATGCGAACGAGCCCCAGTCATTGATCTGATCGCATATCCATAAGCAACGCCAGCCAGTCAGCCATCATCCAGGACATCGTGGAAGCATAGGGGGGTCCCATGGTGCAGCAACCACATTTTAGCAATGGCTTTTTTTTTCCTCAGCCCAGAACGGTGCATGGCACACAATGGAGATGCCGCAATTGGCTGCGGGTCCCCACGTTTGCTGTGAGTGTCATTCGAATCGGCGGCGAGCAAGGCGCGAATGAAACTGGTGATGGGGTGATGGGAGGTGTGGTTGGAAGCGATCGACCCTGGTCGGCATCCGTCCAAGATTGCGATGGCAGGGGGGTGTGCCGGCGTGGTGCCAGCCAGCTGAGCTGCCCACCCACAGCGGCCCTTGCTCCAGCTGGGTCGACAGGCCTGCTGGCCGCTAGGGTTAGCGCCTCACTGCCGAGAGCCCTCAGCCCCTCATCCGAGTCCCTCTTGGCCTTCTGGGCAGGCAGCGGTGCACCCGCTGTGAGGGTAATTCCCCGCCCGGGCCCTCGAGCTGCACGCTGACCCCCTGCTGTCCTGCTAGACCAGTCTGCCAGCCAGGCACCACCTTAACCAGCTCCACTATGACTGCAGCTATCGTGGGAGCTCCTCTCTCCACATCGTGCGATGGGTATAGCTGGGTGCTGGGGACTGTATAACAAGCGCGGACGCGATACAGTGCGCGTTGAGATCGGACCTCTCTAGCTCAGACCACCTTTTGTTCGTCCGACTCTGCCAGAATCCAGTGGTCATTGCCATCCTTGCCGCCTGCCCTGCTGCCCATCATCGGGGTGCTCAATGCCCTTGCCCCCGTGCCAATCGCTGGGTAGATGCCCGAAATAAAAGTGATACCGACGGATGATCAGCAAGAACAGCTTTGATTTTCGCGGGTGATGGATTCATGCTCAATGCATGCAACTCACCCAAACCAAGCGTCATCACGGCCCAAGATACGATCCCAATGCGTGTTTCGCCTCGGTCAGGGACCACTTTCACCTCTCATGCGAGCACCTTCAGACGACTCATGTCAATGCAGGAGTCCCCTAATATGTCGCACTGGCACTGACGCTGGGGCTGTGTATTACCCGTGCATAAAGCACGAACAACCGCATTGACCGTTATTTACGGGGTGGTGTTTGGTCATCGCATTATTGAAAGCCCCATAATTAACCGCTCGCATGTGGTCTTCTCCGCTTTGGGCGACTGTTGGGACTATGGGAGCGGTTCAGCTCTGCCACCATCGCAGACGCGCAGGTCAATGGCTGAGCTGATGGCCAATCCGGACTCCGAGATCCCATCGATCACCAAGCTGTCTCACTCAGCTCTTTCAGCTTGCATTGACTATTCACGGATCGTGGCCAACCAAGATAAGCCCTATTGAGAGGCATGTCTATGCGGTGGCGGAGGAAAGATGCTGTGGCTTTAAGGCTGACTTGAATCACATGGAAGTATTCTCAGGCTGCGGTGGGTGTTATGCCAATGTCAAAGCTAACTTGACATCCAATGAAAAATCCTACCTGCAGCACATCCTCGCGTTAAGGGAAATGATCAATCTCTCCATCTCCAATATCGATCTTTTTCTTTTCCAGCTATAGGGACTATACTCATCTTTGTTATATGCCTCCAGCTTTATCGAGATCCATCCATTGATTCCAGCATTGACGAAACGGAGCTGAAATAGACCCGTTCTAAGGGCCGTTTTCTATCTTTGGCTGCAATGCATAAAAATGTGAGCCCGATGTGTTCTCTCCAAATCGGATCGGCATAACTTCCCCCGCACCTACTCAATCGAAACGCAGCTCGTCGATAACCAACTCCAAACCTTCGCCCTGAAAAAGCTTGTCAGATGGCTTGCGAATCATTGTCCAGGTGGCATGAGCAAAGCAAGCAAGACCGTATGGCAAACTGACTCTCGCACGGCCGCTTTCCTGCAATCACTTAAGTTTAAGATTAGCTGCCCAGGTTAGGCATTTATTGGATCCTTGGTGATGGGCCGGAGTTGACTGAACCCCTGAGGATCCCCACCTCCCGACCAAGCGAATGCCCTCTCATGGGCAGTCGAGCTTTTCGCGGCTGTCCACTCCCTTCCATTTTGAGCGGCTGGAAGTGTCGGGCTTGCAGCAGCCTGCGTGTGCCTCGTTTCCCCCAAGCTGCGAGGAGGCCATCATACCCTGCATGGGAGACCTGCATGTACATTAGGCACATGCAAGGCTTGATTAGTCGAGAGACATTTTCGTCCATAGTTTGGACGCCAACTCATCAGTCAGAGCTGTGAATCCTCCCCGTCAGCGTTGCTCGCTGGACAACTCACACCCGCAGAGAAAACAGGTTCCTAGTCCGCCAGCTCAGCCAGCAGAGCACGCCAACCGATGTTGTCTCGTGGGGCCGACCGCCACTTTTCCAGCAGGCGAGACCTGCATAATTGTTCATCGTCTTCCCTCCTTCGCTATGAACGGTGAGGTGGGCGGTGTGCTCCGCATGTGTGCCCTGCATTGCCGGCCCTCAATTTGGCGTTCAAGCTCAAAGTCCTCACTGTATCTTGTTGGTCATGGGATCCGGCTTCCTCGCACTGCCGAGATGAGCTGAAAGACTTCAAAAGACTCGGGGCATCATAGTCTCCCTTTTCTGCTCTGTGATCTACGCAGATGTGACTCAACCCTCCAACTGGTGTTACAGAAAAGCTCGTACTGTTCAAATGCTACCTGACGCCTAGCTAACAGCCGCTCCGTTGTGGAAGGCTCAGACAGCCCATCTCAGCTCTCGTTCGTACGACCAATCCAAGCATCAGTATTGTAGATGAACATAGCTTGTGAATACTACAACCACTTGGCGAATGCGCTACCGCAATGGCCGCCGTCGATGGACGCGCTTTTAAGATTAAAGGTCCACTTTGAGATCGAGCAATCAGTTGCGCGTCCCACGATATTATCATCAGACCCGACCCCGTCCGGTGATCCGAACTAGGAGAAATTTTCTTTCTTTTTTTTTTTTTGCTTCCATCGCCTCCGTGGGCTCACGCCGTTCTGAAATTAGGCAAGGATGAGCATCACGCGACGAACAAATCTCGATTGTCAGCTCAACTAGTTGATCAAAGGCTGCCACCCCCAATAGGGAGATTTCTGCGCCTTGGTCTCGGGAAATAAATCATGACCTCATGAGGGCTGGCCTATGACCGCTCTTCTTGTGACTCCTCGCAAGAACGGCATGTAATACATTGTCCAAGTGTACCGAGGCGGGTTTACATCACCGCTCGGCGCCTCGTCCAACAGTGATTCTGGGCTTCTGGCCCTGCCGGCGTCTTGTAAAGCGAATACGTGCGCCCAGAAACATCCGGGACTTTTCCTGCGCCAACTAATAAAGCAAAGACATTTACGGAGCTACGAGTTGGCGCTGGTGACGTTCTCTCCGAGTTGTGTACCCGAGACAATCAACCCACACCGAGAACCAAACCTCCGAATGTTGCCCTTGAACCGAATGAGAAGATCCTCGCTCGAATATACTCCATGTAAGCCGGAATCCCTGGCAGCATCCGACGACCACGACCAGCTTGCCAGCCCACGCACTCTGCAAGCATTGTTCAGTAGCGCCTCTGATAGAGTTTGACCAGTTCCGCCATGACTTCATAACCCCTGTTTCCCGCGATGGATGACCAAGCCCACTCACCAGCAACGCTACCACTAGCCATTTGGGCTGGCCGATCGAGCCGCAGATCCAGGAACGCGTTATTCCCTTGGCGCTCCATAGCGCGTAGAGTGCAGGTAATCGGTCAAACTGTACGCCGGGCCAAACCTTCCTGCTCTTGAGATGCCCGGTAATGCTGCATCTAAGCTAGTTTCATGCTGGCTTGGACAGTATATTGAAGGCTGGGAGTCTGCTTAATCACTAAACCTACGGCAAGTTCCGACCTTAAGATTGACAAACATCAGCGACGTAAAAAGGGCCATAACAGCACAAGTTACCGTGTATGTAGATAAGCAATCTTGGCAATGTAGAGTCAGGCCAAATTGCCCATCTTCTGGATGGGCATTTGGGACTCACCGGCCCGCTGAAGACGCAGACTTGAAGGGCTTGCACTTAAAGAATCACAAAATAGCCCGGCAATCCGGGCAGGCACAGTAGTTGGACGAACTCAAACAGAGTGAGACGCGGTTGAAGATCAACCGCCCCGAATACGATGAACATGAACCACCATAGAGTTTGCCCGGGGCGGGGAAATAAAAGACATGGCTGGGGACTCACTTGCTTGTCGACTAAGGCGAGACACGGAACCATCAATGGTAACATCACGATTCGCCGCCCATAACGCCTCATCATCTACGAGGATATGAGCTCTGCTCAAATCTTCAGCTCATGCTTTTGAATATACCTATCCACCAACGTCGTCCTAGCTTGTCACTTGCACACCACACAGGACTGGAATTGCCGATCCCCCTGGCAATGAGATACATATTCCGCTCTGGTGTTTCAAGTCGTTGCACGTGAGACAAGCAGAGCAGTCGCTGTGGGAGTATACCGTATATGATTTCAGGGGGAAAAAATCACTCAATTATCAAAAGACACGCAGTTTCATCCACTCCGAAAAGATGGCAGGGAGATCCCCCCAAGTAAAAGAGCCTCCGGTCGAGACGTATTCCCGATACGATATTCAAAGGGCCATTGTCAGACATGTGAAACCCCGAGGTCCTACTCACCGTCAATGTCAATCGTCAATCAGACAAAGCGAATACGGTTTTGCCACCGGCAATTGTCCACACCGCAAAATATCGGTCTGGGGAGCTCGAGAAGTACGAGGAGCATCAGTTCCTGTCGGTCAAGCAAAAAAAGGCGGCTTGCTCTAATCTAGGGCAAACATACATGTATGGTGAGACATGAGAGCTGTTTCCGCCATACCGCCCACTCATAGACTCACGGTAGTTGACCGGTGGCTGCTGGGAGGCAAGACATTTGAAATACCGCCTCGCCGAGAGAAATACGACGTCCTGTGTTCACCTCGTCCAAGGCCCTGGGCCTGGACATTATCGGAGGGAAGGGGCGTGGTGCTATCAGCAAGGACAAACATCCGGAGAGAGTGAGTTCGGAACACTTTCGAAAAAATCCACCGATTGCATTGTGAGATTGTCGAGACAATCCATTCGATTTGTCACAGCACGGGCCGCAATCGCGTCGCGATCTCCGAGACGGCGTCATCCTCCACTCGCTACCTGAGCTAGGAGCAGGCGGCGGTGATGCACCGCGTCGTGCTTTGGCGGATTGGGCAAGCATCAACTGCCCTGAGATTTACTTGGCTCAGCGGTTAAACACACAAGCCGTGACTCCGGCCCGGCGGTGATGAGAAAAGATCACCAGTAAAAAAATCCAATTAGGGTTATTTCGCTATCAAGTGAACTAACTAGTTGCTCCAAAACCATTGCGGTTGAACGGTTTGAGATTCTCATGCCCTCGGTTCCCAAATGAGCTGCCAGCCATGTATCTTCTGGCGAAGCTTGTTTACCATTTCAAGGTGGTTAAAAAAAACAGCTAGTAAAGAGACGCAAGTAGAGTCGGTGAATTACTGGAAAACGTAGCTGAGCGATACACATTATCTCTTGGAGACTCTTGTGGGCACCCGGTCACCACTATATCTCGCCTGGACAGAGGCTTTGTTGCTGTTGCCTTTGGCTGCTCGTGATGCTTTCAATGAAGCAGGTTTCTCTCTTTTTCGTGAGGTCAGGTTGAGAAAAGATCGAATAGGAAGTAGCAAAACATGCAGGATAGCGTTGATTGGTATTAAGATCAGGCCGGCAATGGACTCGAATATCCATATCAGGATATTGTTGTGTGCTGCGCTGTTCTTAGCTGCAGCTGCAGCAAGCGCAATAGCATCATCCATTTTAGACTCCAGCATTGAGAAGCGGGAATCCGTCTGAAATTGAAGTACAGTTGCCTTCTTTTCGTAACGGCGAACCGCGCGGTTTAGGGCATCCAGTTCAGGCTGAATGGCATTGCGTACATCTCGGGAGACAGCAACCATTGCCACGGAGTCCACATCTTGCTGTTTCTGTGACACACGTTCCTCGGTTTCAAAGCGTGCCTCGAGTTTTGTTAACCTCTCAGAAATATCGTTAAAATTTCTGTTATTTACGGAATGAGACCCATAGGGGTTATCATGGACGATCCGCTGGAGGTGAAGTGTCCGAGACTGTACAAGCTTAAACATGTGAGAAAAGACACGCAGCTCGGACACCAGAGTGAAAATCGTAAGGTTATAGTTGGATACTAAACCTTCAGAGGGGCGGCTTAGTTGCGCCCGTATGGTATGTAGCAAGTATGCACTCGCAATGGGGAGAATGAAGCAAGCAAGCAGGGCCATTACTTCATATCTGTACAGCTCCCGAAGTGCAGACCTCTGTCGCGAAGTTGATTTGCGCGGTTCTGTCTGGGTTTCATTGATCGGAGATACTGAGTCATCCTCGGGAACATCTTCAAGAGAAGTGCTGCTCCGGGCTAAAGGATCATCGCCCTCAAACTCGGAGCTACTCTCCTCATCCAAGGCAGATTCACCGTTCAGTTCATGCTGGACCCGGACTTCCTGTGCCGAATGATACCAAGCCCTATAGTAAGATTTCATTTATTGTTAGTTTTAATAAGTACCCGGGAATTGCAAATGCAAAAGAAAGAAAAAGGGGGGTGAGAGAAACAAGCATTCATTGAGAATATAGACTCACCATGGCTGTGTGACTGACCAGTGGAGGAACACACCAGCGAGGCCGAGTAACATCAGATCGGTGGCTATAGCGCTACCATTTTTGAATACGGCGCCTGCGATTGCAGGAAGCAGCGCAAAGGCTAATGATGCTGAGGCCAGAGAGGATGACTCGGATGACGGTAGCTCCCCGCTCTGTTTTGCTCGGGGATTGAGGATGTCGCGTGCCTCTCCAAGACTGTAGTCGGTGAAATTGGAGCTCCTGCGACGAGGGATTCCAGGGAGCGACGCATCACTCACGGGTGACGGCCTCCTCGGCGGCGGTCTTCGTCGCGTCTCATCGAGAGTGAACGAGCGACGGAGTCCCTGGCTGGGGGCCGGGGCTGAGGTGGCGCTGAAGCCTGACGTTGTCGCCTTCGAAGCAAGGTTGTTCGATACACTCGGCGCCGGGCCTGGCGACCGGGAACCCCCGCAACGTTTTCATCGGCCATGGCGACAATGCATCTGCAGAGCTTCGCAGGGATTTGGGCGATTGCAGTCAGTCAGTCATTCACAAGGGGGATGGGGTGAGTCGGTGATATGGAATGTGTTATAGGTACCAGATACGGTAGCGTAGGTTGGATGCAATACATTTCGGGGCGCGTGCCGGACATCGACTAAGAGCTGAGGAATGGGAACATCACGTCACTTGATCCAAATCTGGGGTAGCAGCGGTAGTAGGAGAAGGCACGACACGGCCCCTTACATAAAGAGCAGGGTTAGGGAGTCTGCCTATGAAGGTCACTGTAAGGTAACATTGTTGTAAAGCGTCTCCAAAATTCAAGGGCTGCGGACGCAGGACATATCCACGCGAGATTGCGCACAATGGAACCTCATTTCGACCTGCAGCACCGTACATATCCAACGTTTTCATGCGAGCTGTTGACGCTGTCATAGATTAACAGGTAACGTCACTACACTGGTAGACCCTCACTTAGCCGACAACGGCTTATCTCTCTTATCGCTCACCCTTTTCTGTCTCACTAGCCACATGGAGTGTTTGTTCAGCTGAGGCACACCTTAAGCAGGCACCTCTTTCAAAATATCCATCTCTCAGCTCAAATTGAGTCCTTGCCTGTTGGTAATACTCTGCTTCAGCCAGGTAATGATGAGAGAATTAATATCAATTGACAGCTACGAACACGCCTCTCTATACCTCTGAGTAAGTACCCAGCCGCTAATACCAAGGTCCAATGCTGGTCTCCTTGCTCCCGCTAAGCCCGTCGTGGTTGGCTGACTGGTCCCTGTGCCTACTAGTTTTATTGATTTACCACCAGACGATGGGAAGGTTTGATTCCTTCTCCCTCCCCCGAAGCAACCCCAGCAAGCCCTCAGATTCAGATCCAAAGTTATCGACAGCCATCAGTTGCGCCTGTGATTTATCAATTGACAGGCTCTCCAGTGCCAGTCCAATCAACAACCACTCACCTCGTAGCGCGGACCGTCACGTTAGTGGCGGCTGTGCCTCCCCTGGTCTTTCCCACGGCTCCCCACGGCCAGCAGCCGCCGTCCTCCACCTCCCTGGCGCTTCCACTACACCGCGGCCTGGATGCCAAAGTAGCAGGTCGCATTCCCCCTGACGATAACTCGAGGCCCCAAAAACCATCCCTCAACCTGCAATCCGGGCACATTCCACCAGCAGCCGCATCTGAACCAGTCGTCTCCAAACTCCAACCTCTTCCTCGCGCCCTCACACCGACACGCAAGTCCAGAAGCCCCCACCGAACTCCGGCATCTCGCCTCTGGAATCCCACCAACTCGACTCCTCGCGCGATCCCTTGCGGTGAGCAAAGCAGACGGCATCGCCGACTACGTCGACCCTCAACGCCGCCGCCTCCCTCTGTGCCTCTTGATCATCCATCGCTTGCCAACTCGACAGAAAACTCCGATCCACTTGCTGGTTCTGCCGATCATCCTGTTGACGCTCCCACAGCTGCGTCAGGCCCGACACTCCGACCTCACCCGCCAAAGTCTTCAAGCGGACCGTCTCGCGACCAATAATCATCGCGTGTCTTTACCCAAGTCAGTACGACACTCTTCTGACGGGAACGCGTTGCAGCCTCAGGCTGGCAAGTCGTCTGGCGACGTATCACACACTGAGCAAGCATTATCCGGAGTCAGGGCCGGAAGTAGAGTGCAGCGTACCAACAAATACAGTCAGAATATCATCATGGCTGCTGAGGCCAAAGAGCTGGGTGGGCCCGGCCTTCCGGACTTGGAGAGCGGCCTGCGGGATTTGCACCCACGAAACTCGACGGTATCAGCGGGTGACGGCATAGGGTCAATGATCTCATCAAGCAACTCTTCAATCATGGGTGAAGAGGTTGACCCCAATGAAGAGGAGTGGGGGCCTGGACATCCCTGTTTCCCTCACATGAATCCTCATGTTCCCCTCGAATCTCCAGAGTACACATCCACAAGGGTTATCCGGATCAAGCGAGACTGGATGCTCAAAGGAGATCTTGCCCCCACCTTTTCAAACCTATATCCCGAAATTCTAGACCCTGCGGGGCTGTCAGAGCAAGAGTTCCGTCGGGTCATTGACAAGGTGAATGCAGAAGTTGCTCCAGCCTTTGATCCATACAATCCGCGAAACCTACTAGATGGTGTTTTGGGTGCTGCCACAGGATGGCTGTGGGACGATCTTGGCTTCACCGGCGCGAAAAGCCGACTCAATAACCTGGAAAAATGGATCGAAAACTGGAATCTGGATATGGAAAAATCTATGGGTGCAGAGGATGCAGGAGCTTCTCCACGTATCATATCACTGCGGAGGACAGGATATACAACTGTGAGTTATTATTGGTAATCCCTCTCGAGCCTTTCAGCACTAACATGTGCAAATTGTAGTTGGATATTCAGATACCAGACCCTGAGATAGCAGAAGCTCCAAGCACTAGTGCGGATGACGCATCGGCGGCTTTCTCGCCAGTCATGGCTGCTGCATAGATGGAAGGCGTTGCAGCCTCACTTGCATTCAGCATTCCGTTCCGACGTCAGCAATGTTCTGACAGGCGGAAAATGACGACTTAATAATCTGCCGTCTTAATCGAAGTCTGACTTCAACCGGCCGCATCAACGGAAGCGTCACACAACCCCGAGCTAGACTTGTAATATCGCCTCATTAGATACCCATTGAGTTTCCTGTTTCTGATTTTTTCCGTTGTAACGGGGAAATGCCCCAGCGTTATTTGGTAGTTTATTCAAGGTTTACTATAGGATTCCCTCGACCTAATTTCGCTTTGATAATACATAGGCCCTGGCGGCCAAACCTAGGTTCTTAGGCTTACAAAGCAGTTTACTGGACCTTATTTTGAAGCTGTGACACGCAAACGTCTTGACGACCGATTCTGATTCCTCAAGTTTAGATATCCCCCAGTCTCACGTGTCTGTATGCTTAGTAGTTATAAACGGTGGAACGAGCTGCGAACTATCAAGACATCGTACGCTCAGCCAGTGATATTGAGTTCTCGTACTGGGCATCTTTGATTAATGATGGTATTACCCCGACAAATAAATCAGTATGCGGTGTGCTGTTGTTTCTAATAAATACGAGTATCTTGTGTTAATCTCTCGCTGTTATCATCCTTCTCAAGCAGCTACAGAGACAACATATCAATCTTGGGACATTCTTTTCAGGCAAATATTTCACTATGATCAGATCAATAAAGTAATAACATTCATCCTAACCACCAATCTTCTTTGAAAAATTGCCAGTGACCAACAGCAAAGGAAAATTGTCACTCTGGGCAAAAGACCTGAAATAATTTCAAAATCGGCGCAATTGCGAGGCAACCCAGCAACCCGACCAATCCCGTCCCAACGCGCGTAGGTATAGTCACAAGTAATCGGCGACTTCTCCGATGGTGCAGATCACGACATCGGCCAGGCCCAGGTAATAAGCCGGACGTTCGCTCTCTGGCCCACAAAGGATATCGAGCAGAGGCCGGGCTTCGGCCCAGTCAGCGAGAAACTCCACCATCGCAGTAGTGTTTGTCCGGAGGGTTCATTTAACAGCAACGAAACCTGGACGTGCAATAATTCCTCGGGATGCGTCGTAGTTTTGAGCTCTTCTTCATATGAAGCCCCTTGTCTGGGCTCGAAGACGGTCCCCTCCCCCACGATGGCAGATTCTTCCCCCGAACCAGAGACGGAGCAGGATCAGAAGGCTGGGTTCCTGGCGAAGTTGCGCAAGGTCGCCGACTTCGTGATCAGTCAGTGGCTCACAATCGGCTTTGGGCTGGCGTGCCTGCTGGGACATTTTTTCCTCGTAAGCAATGTGGCAGATTTTACCCTGAACTTGAAAGCTTCGTTGCGCGCAAGAAACAAATAGCAAAAAAGTCGTACCGTAGCACAGGGGCCATGTATTAATCGGCGGTGGGCTAATGATTATGTTTTCTGGTCAGATGTTGCTGCCCACGGAGGCGTTATCAGGAGTGAATACAGCATCGTCTACGGCGCCGTGGCATTCATCTTCCTCGTCAGTGGCCTGTCGCTCCCTTTCAGCAAGCTGCGACAAAATGTCACAAACTGGAGACTTCATATCATAGTCCAGGGCATCAGTTTTGCCGTGATCCCTGCCATTATGCTTGGTAAATAAGCTGCCTGTTCTCCTTCCTTTTCTCCCACTCGAGAGGGGACACAGAATTCATGCTAACAAGAGAACTATCGTGGATATAGCGGTCCTCCACATATGTATTGCTGGCGGTTCTTTAGAGAGCGGCACGCCTTCTCTGCCCGTCATCATCGGCATGCTGGTGGTGTCGTGCATCCCCACCACGATCGCCTCCAACGTGGTCATGACCCGGGCCTCAGGCGGCGACGACGCGGCCGCCATCGTCTGCGTGGTGTTTGGCAACATCATCGGTTCCTTCCTCTCCCCCATCCTCATCTACGGGTTCATGCCCACCGGCTCCGTCTTCGATGCGTGGCGGCCGGCCGACCCCAGCACCCTCAGCAACATGTACGCAAACGTGGCACAACAGATGGGGCTGAGCGTCCTGCTGCCGCTCATCGTCGGCCAGGTCGTAAGGGCGCTGTGGGAAGAGAAGACGGTCTGGGTTCTGCAGAAGTTCATGCTGAATAAGATCTCCGGCCTATGTCTCATTCTCCTCGTCTGGTAAGCATGGGCTCCTCTTATTCTACTCCTCTGCACGCAAGAGTTTTGACAGAAGTAAACAGGACAACCTTCTCTGGAGCCTTCGAAACGGGCGCACTCTACCAACTATCAGCATCCTCTGTCATCTTCAATGTCTTCATAAACGTCGGACTCTACCTCGTCTTCACGATCATCTGCTTCTACTCTGCTCGCCCGCCCCTGTGGCTTCTCAGGGCCGTCAACCCAATCCTGACCGAATCCAAGCTCACCAGGAGCCTGCCGTCCTGGGCGAAGCGTATCATTGCGCTAAAGCGCATGTCGAGGGAGCAGACCGTCGCCGTGTGCTTCTGCGGGGCGGCCAAGACGACAAGTCTCGGCATCCCGCTCGTGACGGCCATGTGGAAGGACTCGGACAACCTGACCCGGGCGTACATCCAGATCCCCGTGTTGCTGTACACGATTGAGCAGGTTAGTTGAACCCGAGCTTATCGTGTTTCATCAAATTTTCGTATTCGTTGTCTTACATGGGTTCTCACCAGGTGTTCATCGCCCAAATTCTCGTCTTTTTCCTCAAGAGATACGTAGAAAAGGGCCGCAAGGCAGATCTGGAGGAATCTGAGAGCGTCGACCTTCAAACCACAGAGCAGAGGCGAGAGATTGAGGGTAATAACAACCCTATGCCACGATCGGGCCCCGAATCGACCAGTGGGACGGAGGTATCTCCAGACGAAGAAGTAAAAGCTTCCGCGGCTCGTTTAGAAGAGAAAGAAATCGTTACGGATGACCAAAAACTAACAGAGGTCAAGAGATGAGCCGCAGGGTTGTACAACGTACGCTACACTGTGTTGGAGTTTTGGAAATCGGAGCAAGAAGCAGAGAATGTAACCTTGGGGGTATAGGTATAGATAGATACGGGGAGAAGTATAGCCAAACTTCATTTGATACCCAGTCTTGGGGCAAGAGCAAAGTACATTGATTTCCCTTTCATCATAGCATCACAACTTAAACCATACACTAATCTCTGTTACAGTCCATCTCTCTTTATTGACCCTTTCATTGTCGTCACGTAAAAATGTGCATTGCTCAGTCCTTCCGGATCAGGCTATCAAAGAGAGGCTTAAGGCTCTTTGCGCTCTTCTTTGGGTACCGCGTCTGTCCGTTCTCGTAATCTACGTAAGTGACACCAAACCGTGTCTCATATCCCTCAGCCCACTCAAAGTTGTCCAGGAGAGACCAGGCAAAGTAGCCGCGGACGTTGACGCCATCCAGAGCCGAAGCGGTGGCCATTGCCTTGACGTAGTCATCGAAGTACTGCACACGGAAGTCATCCTCGAGAATCTGCTCCTTTGGAAGATCGTTCTCCCCCTTGATGCTAGTTCCGTTCTCAGTCACGAAGATCTTGGGGTAGTTGTATCGCTTGCTGAGCCAAACGAGCAGGTCGCGGAAGCCGGGAGCACAGGGGCGCAGCCATGTGGACTGGGTCTCCTTGCCGATGCAGTCACCCCTCTTGTTGTAGAACAGGGCCTCCAGGTGCCCCATGTGGTCGTCTGGCTCGGGCTCTCCAGTGCGGTGCTTGATGTAGTTGGCACAGTAATGGTTCATTCCGTAAAAGTCGTTTGAGCCTTGGACAAGTGCCTTCTCCTCTGGAGTGAATGTGGGCAGACGGTCGCCGAGTTGTTTGCGCATCGAAGCAGGGTACTCGCCAAAGTAGACTGGGTCGCCAAACCAGCAGATGGAGAACTCAATCTTGCGGTCGCAGGCAGCCACATCTTCAGGGTCAGTGGCATCCCAGGGGAAGACTGCGTCGCCGTTGAGAACAATTCCAATCTCTCCACCATTGGTCGGCTTGAATTCCTCACGGTAGACCTTGACGGCACGACCGTGTGCCACCAGCAAGTTGTGGCCGGCAATCCAGGGTTCAGTAGTGCTATCACCCTCGGGGTTCTTCTCGCGGTTCGAACCACGCCCGGGGGCAAACTGGCCGGACCAATAACCGTGGATAGAAGTGCACCACGGCTCGTTGAAGGTGACCCAGTGCTTGACCTTGGGGAAAGCCTTGAAGCACACGCGGGCGAAATGCTCAAAGTCCAGGGGAAACTCAGTACGGTTCAGGACGCCGCCGTATCGCTTCTCGAGCCCATCAGGAACATCCCAATGTGACAGAGTGAGGAAGGGCGTGATGCCGTTGGCAAGCAGGTCATCGATGAACTTGGCGTAGTGATCGATACCAGCCTGGTTGATGGGGTCGCCACGACCACCAACGGGGATTATGCGAGTCCAGGAGAGCGAGAAGCGATAGGCAGTTGCGCCGACAGACTTAAGCAAGGCAATGTCCTCGGCAGTCCGGTTATAGGAGTCACAGGCTACATCACCCGAGACCCCGCCAGCAATTTTGCCAGGGAGCTTGCAGAAGGTGTCCCAAACACTCGGGCCACGACCATCCTTGTCAACTGCACCCTCAATTTGATATCTGACCAAGCAACAGTTAGATAAATGCAACCAACAGCGAAGATATACACGTCAAAGACGGGATCGGTTTCACATACGAGGCTGTAGCAAATCCCCATTGAAAGTCGCTTGGCAGTGCAGCCATGGTTGGTGTGATTTCAATGTATCTATGAAAGAGGGAGACACTTGGGCTAATAGATAGCCCACTACTCTATCAGTCGTCTTTGGTAGACGACCTTTATGGCGTTACAGTTTCGCTGTCTGTGTCGGACAGAGAGGGGACAATCGTATGAAGAGGTAGGTAAAGTGAAGACTTCCATCTGGAGCTCAACCACCGGGGAGTCCATGTTTTATAGCATGGAATGGCCCTGGCAAAGGGTCCCGTGTCCACGAGCCAAGTGACTGGCATCGGACCGTGGCGACCGAAAGCGACGTGGTCGTTAGCTGAGGGACTGAGACCACGATGAGGAGAAGGCTCCCAAGAGGAGTGGAGAGAGAAGGAGGGACAGTAGAGGGTTTGTGGGGGTTTCGCTTGTGCAGCCCAGTCTCGGGGGTCCGTTGCCCAACAGAGCTTAGGGTAGCCCGGCGCGGCAGGGGAGGAGGTAGGGAGGGAAGGGGCAGCCGGGTAGGGGTCGCATGCAGGCCTGCAGCCATTCCGTCACATAAAGTAGGTACCTGGCTGGAGCAGTTCCGAAACCTCGAGCGCTGCTGGGGAAACGGCTGCGAGTGACTGGAGGGATAAGTTGTTCCCGCCGGCCAGGCTGCAGACAGGTGGCCGTCTAAGTGAGGATTGACCTGATTGCAGGGTCTCTCCTGTAGCTCTCCTCAGCCTCTGGAGCAACGACTCGACGCTTCGGTTCCGTGGGAACTTGGCCGAAACGACACGCCGGCCCGTCTCTCCGGCCAGAGACCCCACACCTATCCAGAGTCACAGTGTAGCCAATGTCATCAACTGCTAATAATATCATATAATATTGCCTTGCTTGCCTACCTAGGTATTACTTGAGAACAATCACATAATTCTCCCGGCCTCGAGACCAATTGGCACGGCCAGCACAGGATACACCGTCGTGTCCTCTTCTCACGGCCAACCTACCAACAGCAATGCCAAGCGCCAGCTAGCAGAAGCTAACTTATGATGTATGACCCGTGGAGGAAGGTCTATTCAAGGGAAAACACCGTTCAGCTCAAGTTCCGTCCCGAGAACCCCGAGGTCCAAAGCAACGAGTATTCACTGCTCACGGTAATGAGCCAAATGGTCGCTGGCACTCTGTTGTTTTGTCCGTTGCTTTTGCAGTGGGAGTTGGAACTGGATGATTCGCATCGGAGCACCACAATAGCAAACAATCCGATATATATTAACTGTAAAACATTGATGCTATAGCATTAGATGAACCCTATCCGAGCTTCTGCTACTGATCCTAACTCTAGAAATCACTCCTCCTGCGTTTTGTGTTGCTAGCCACGGGCTTATTCTCCGAACCTCGGCCTTCACCATCCAGATGCATCGCAACTCATGCTCAACTCCGAGCACGCCCGCCCGCAAACTTCTGAACCATCACCACCTTCCCTTTTTGCCAAGATATTAAAAGAAAAGAAAGAAAAGATCATATACGAAATCGCACCCCCAAACAAGTTCATTATTTCAGATTGCTTGCCGCATCTGTGCCCTCGCGCTTCCGCTTCCCGCCAGCCGCGGGAGCTGTGTCCACATCCATTTCCTGCCCTTCGTTGGCATCTTCGTCATCGCCATCAAACTCCACAATCTCCCACTCTACCCTCACTCTGCCATCCCCAGAGCTCCGGATGCCCTGGGTCCGCCTCATTCTCCCCAGGCGAGTCCCTTCGACCAGCCCATCAAACCAGGGAACGCCGTATGACTCTCGCATGGCCAATCTAAGACCGGGGCTTGCGGGCCCCTCTTCGCCCTCTCCCCCTGCGCCTCTTGCTCGCTGTCCGACCTGTCGTCTGGGAGCAGGCCCATGTCCTCGAGATCCCGTAGGTCGTCTTGCAGGAGGCTCCCGAGGGTGAGATTGATATACGAGGCTTCGCTAATGGGATTCTCGCACCAATAGGAGAGGGGCGTGCCGCAGAAGCCGCAGAAATGTCGCATCGATGAGCCCTGGTTGGGAGGCGTGTAGACTCTTCGGATCATCGCGTGGGTCTCGTCGGGGAACTGGGCGAAGGTCGTGCTGTGGTACCACGAGAGAGGCACGCGCAGGTAGGCGGCCAACGGAGTGCCTAGGGGGACCTCTGCGAAATAATGTTAGCCATGAGTTTGTAATTGACAAGAAGAGGAAGACCGAGGATCCCGTTGACTACCACTTGGGGCGAATCGGCTTACGATGGACGCGGTCGGTGTTGAAGAGGACCTGTGCTTGGTGAATGCCATCGGTTGGCAAAGTAACGATGAATCGGTTTCTCCCACAGCTACAGCTCCCTCGTATTGGCCGAAGGAGCACATCGGCGCCTGGGGAAGCGCTTGTCGCAAGGGCCACGGCGGGCCGTCCTGGCAGCTCACTCATATTCTGACCCGAGCAAGATAGATGTTTGGTTATGGTGAATAAGGATGTGAGTTTCTCGAGGGGCGCAGGGAGGAATTGGGCCTCGATGAGATGTCCTCAAACGTAGCAATGGCATGGAGTTTATTCTCTAGGAAAAGAAGACGAGGGAGCATGGCCAGCTGGTGGGATGGAATGACCCCACCGAAGTGGCCCCTTTGGTGACGTAAAGGCTCCCAACTTAGCTGCTGCCAGAGCACAGTGACAGCAGCGTCAGTGGAGTGCCCACCTAAACCTTGCAGCGAACCTTCTACAGCCGTCGCGAAGATTTAGTGCCCGCGGCCGAACGCCATGCAGCCGACCCGATTGATGGGTAGACAAATTGATGGCTGCGTTTCGAGCAAATTGGGTAGCATTGCTTGTATCATGCGGAAATAGCATCCAATGGCGATGAACAGACAACTTTCATCCTTGTCTTCGATTTCGTTTGATTCTACCAACTTTTGTTTGATGGGGTCACTTGCATAATGATCAGGTCATACTATAGCTCCCTCTCCACAAGCAGCCAAGTGGGTGACATTGAAAATTGAGACACCCAAACAATAAGCTGCTTAATCTCGAGACTGCAATCGGTATTATCAAATTATTGAGTACTAATAATATATACTTGAGAGATAATACGGTATATATTAATACTTTATTTTATTTGATACTACTGAATTCCTTGATTTATCTTGGAAAGTAGAACCACTCTTCCATTGAGTGTCTCATTTCTCCTAACACCCACTTGGCAGCGACCAGTAATCCCAGCACAAGCCCTATTACCCGAGTCTTGATAGCTGGCTACCCGGGAGCGGGACAGCCAGAGGAATTCTACTGATCTTTCACAACTCAATCCATACTTTGGTTGACTCTGAAATACATATACAACCCCAGTATTTGGTGGAAATTATCAAATTGAGACTCGGGGGTTGTGGCTTGTGTATGCCTTTTTAGAAATGGTAGCTGAAGTTATTCATTGCTCTCCGTTAGTGGAGAATGAATGAATATATATGAGGTGCCTAGGCATTGAGTCAGCTGTTCAACTTCGAACCAAACAAACCAACTCGCACGAAACATGGCGACTGAAAGAACACAAATTCTGCGAAAGACCCTCCTTATTGGAAATGCAGGCCTCCGCATACCGATTCTGGGATTTGGAGTTTACAAAATCCCCCCAGACGCGTGCAAGGCTGCATGCCTCAGCGCTTTGCGGCATGGCTACCGCCACATCGACTGTGCACAGCTTTACAAATCCGAGGCCGAAGTCGCTGCTGCCGTTGCAGAATCACATGTTCCCCGGGAAGAAGTGTTCTTGACAACCAAGATCAAGCAGTGGCGCGGGGGCGCCGATGAGCTTCGCCAAAGTCTTCTCAAGAGCATTGAAGCTTTGGGAGGAGGCCGAGATGGATATGTGGATCTCTTTCTGATTCATACCCCAAGGTTCCGCAACGGATCTGTAAAAGAGGTGTGGCTTGCTCTGGAGAAGTTCTATGCTGAAGGTAGAGTCAAGGCCATTGGGGTCAGCAACTTTGGCATTGACCACCTTGAGGAGCTGAAGGAATATGCAAGCATATGGCCTCCGCACGTCAATCAAATTGAGGTAGGTGCCGGCTTGTGACTTTACGGCATCTCAAAAAACTATGCTTTCTATGAGTTTATAAATCAAAACTGACCTGCTCGCAGCTACACCCTTGGTGCCAGCAACGGGAGTTGGTCAAATACTGCCGAGATAACAACATTATAATTCAAGCATACAGCCCTCTGGCAACTGGAGCAAGACTCAGCGACCCAAACCTGAAACTCATCGCGACCAAGAACGGGAAATCATCAGCGCAGGTTCTCATTCGATACAGCCTACAGAAAGGCTGGATCCCGCTCCCCAAAAGTGAGGACCCAGAGAGAATTCGAGAGAACGCTCAGGTGTTTAGTTTTGAGCTTGATGATACAGACATGTCCGTTCTAGATGGGATAGACGAAGGAAAGCTTGGAGCACGATTTCCTGCTAATGTGACGTAGTATTATGACTTCTAATATGGCTCTCTGGGCATTCATGTGAACTCATGGCCTCTCCCGGGGCTCTCTCCTACTCTTTCGGATCATACGTTCCGGTATCCCAACGATTTAAACCCACTACTCGCCTTTCGCAGCAGCCATGGCCCGCAATTTCTTCTTCTCAATCTTGCCGGTACTTGTCTTTGGGAGCTCATCAATAATCTCCACCTCCCTCGGCACCATGAACCGGCTGATTCGACCGTTATTCCTGGCCCAGGCAATCACGTCCTCCCCCTTGAGCGTCTTCCCCTGCTTCACCGTGACATACGCCTTTGGGCTCTCGCCCCAACGCTCGTCGGGCACTGACACCACGCCGGCCTCAAGGATGTCCTCGTGCTCAACCAGTAGAGACTCTAGCGCAACCGAGGAGATGTTCTCGCCACCGGAGATGATGATATCCTTTGACCGATCAAAGATCTGAATGCTCCCGTCGGGGTGCCACACGGCCAGGTCTCCAGAATGCAGAACCCCACCCGCGAAGAGCTTCCTGGTCGCCTCCTCGTCCTTGAAGTACCCCTTGGCACAACTGTTTCCAGCGAAGACGATCTCCCCGACTTCGAAGCCGTTCTTGGCAACGTTGATGAGGACACCCTCGGGCTGATCGGGCTTGATAACGCAAACGGGCAGACTGGAAATGAACCCGTGACCCTGCCTTGCCATCTTGGCGTATTTCTCTTGGTCCGGCAGCTCCTCCCACTCTGGCATGGGGTACGATTTAGTGACAGGGCCATATGTTTCTAAATATGACATTGGTCAGTGGGCAAAATGGAAGAGGAGAACCGAAGAGTTAAAATTTTCTCGGTAGTGGTGCACATACCGGTCATTCCATATACATGTATGGGATGAAGATTCAGTTTCGTCTTTAACGGAAATCAGTGTCAGTATGCCCATCTGCCCTGGTGCGTTGCAATGGGGGAAAGCGGTGGATGTCATACCATCTGTTCAAAGAGATATCCACTGGGCGGGCTTGCGGCAACGGTGACATGGACCTTTTGAGGGAGTCTTTCTGCGTCCTCGCTGGCTACTAGAAGAGTGTTGACGGTCGGTGCAGCATTGAAATGAGTGATCTTCTCTTCTTTCAGTAACTTCCAGATCAAAGGATAGTTGATCTTTCTGAGGCAGACGTGGATACCACGCACTGCCACGACCGCCCATGGATAGGTCCATCCGATAGCGTGGAACCTGTTGCATCACGATCTACATCAGCCAAAGTTCAAACAGGCTTTCTTTTGCCCCGTTGTTTCCTCATCCGAGAAACTCCAGGTGGCGGTACTCACATTGGTAATGTCCACAGATATCTGCAGCGACCCTGATTTAGGTTGGACTCGACGACATTCGCTAGGGAGGCTAGATAGGCCCCTCTGTGAGTGTACACAACGCCCTTCGGCCGCGAAGTGGTCCCGGATGTGAAGGGGATCGCAATCATGTCATCTTCATCGTCCTTCTTGGAGTGCAGCCCCTCCCAGCCAGCAGAGCCATTCTCAGCATCATACTGCAGGCCTTCCAGAACAGCCTGGTCGTACGGACCACTGGAGGGTCCCTCTTTGACGTCGGTGTCCAGATCAACGATCACGGGCACGTTGCTTTTCTTCCTCCGGAACGCGCTCAAGAGATGCGCAAACTCATCATCGGCGATGATGCAGTCCACCTCGGCGAACTCAAAGATGTAAGATATCTCATCCTCTGACAACCTATAGTTTGCCGGCACTATGGTTCCTGCTGCGGCTACAATGCCAAAGATGGCCTAAGAGCAGGATATTAACGAACGCGCAGAAAGAATTTAGACCTACAAAGGCCAAGGGGGTTACACACCTCGAGGAAGGCTGGTGTGTTGGGTGCCAGGACGCCGACGCGCTTCAGACCCTTCTCCTTGAGATAGTAGGCGAGGCCGCGGGCGCGGTCGGCGAATTCCTGGTAGGTGCGACGGATGGGGACGCCGTTGGCTGTGACGTGGACGATGGCCTCTCCCTGGGGCTCAATGGCGATGGCGCGCTCGAGGAAGAAGGTGGGAGACAGGTGGTGGATGTGAGGCGGCGTCGCCGTTTGGCTGCTTTTGCTGCCGCCCTCACCGGTGAGATGGTTGAGGATGGAGCGCAGCCGCGACGGGGGCCCAGACATGGTGGCGCAAACGGACGAAGCAGATTATGTGTGTTTTTGAACGAGAAGTGACAGGGCTTGGCTTGGACGTGGAATCAAGACGATGACTACCAGATACTACGCTGAACCGATGATATGTATATTACGACGACGGGGGCTGATGCTTGGGGATGGGGCGGGTAAAGCGGTTCAAGCTCGGCATCGCTTAGTACTTATCCACGGTATACCATCGGCTCAGCAACGGCATTCTGCGTCAAGGGCGCCCGGGAGCTGATCCCAGTCATGTCTTGTTCCAATGAAGACCAATCAATTATCTTGCTACCCCGCATGGCTTTCACGTCAGGGATGTATCTACCTAGGTATCGCTGCTAATCAATTCCTAGTAGCGTCTCTGAGATCTCTGAGACGCAAACGGAGTGATACATGCATAGCCTAATGCCTACCCAGCCTGTTGCTTAGTCCATCCAAATCCTATCCCTCATTGCTCTTCGTACCATTTAAGCGTATGCTATTTAGACTACCCCAAAGATTCGCGGATGGTGCAGGACATCTACGTCCGTGTTTATAGTAGTCTGACTACCTGTAGTACCTGGTTGATGACTACCCCCGTGGGGTAAGATGTGGGGTAACAGGGGCTGGGGATTCATCGAAGTGTTAACTTACAATAACCAACACAATGATATGAAAAACTCAAGTTTATATGGAGTATTGTCATAAAGCTTTTGGAACCTCCCCCTTTGACCTTCACTGAATGTCTACAAGTCGTCGTGTATGGTCACTCCTGGAATGATCACTGGAGGGGAAGAGCCCACAGCAACTCCACGCTGTATGAGACTAAACTGTGCCACCGATACATCTTCACGGTCGGATCCTTGACTGCCAGTTTGCAATTCTCATAAGAGACAAAGTTTCCAGTTGCGATATCCAGGGCCGGAACCGTGTGACACATGAGATCTCGAATTCTCATCACAAACTCGTCTTCTCCTGATATCAAACTTTGTTTGAATTCAAGGCCCCACGCTCTACCGATTGAGTTGACAGGGTGTTGATGATTGCGAGCCTCTAAATACACAATGTATAACCTACAATTTCTCAGAATGGTATGGTGTGGATATGAATACTCTATACTACAACAACAGATATAATTGTAGATTACTAGACTCCATAGAAGAGTGGTAAAATGATGTAGAATATACTGTCATTATTTTGAATCAGTTTTATCTAATTCCTATAGGCCGCGATGTTGGTGCGCTGGCAACTGCGTCGCGACGTCGTGGTTGTCTGATGATTTGTTTCACGGCTGCCCGTAGCCACACCCAGCCGCATCGCTGGAAAAATACAATATTCCCGCTCGGAAACTATTTTGTTGCTCACTTCATCGGCCAAGTCGTTTATCTCGCAGGCAGGCATCATTTGACCAGTTTTATTCTTATTGCCTAGATATGCTGCGTACGCTTAAGGGCGAGTCCGAGTCTCACGAAATTCCCCGGATTCTATGAACAAAACCCAGCTTGACATGCGAGTTGGAGAATGAAGGCTCTGATTTCGTGATTAATTAACTTCTGACTGGTGAGGTAGCTTTCAGAGCCTACTTGATAATGAAATCATGCATTTTGAAAGCCTGCAAAGAAAAGCAACAGAACGCAAAACGGATGTAGAGAAAAACAAAAAGGACATGCAGGTAGGATGCTCAAGATTAGTCCGGACGCGCAACTCATTAGTGAATTAATCAGAGAGAATATGGTTGGTTGACTCCCAGGGCGAGATGATGTAGAACACAAGCCTGGATAAAAAAACACATGATTTCGATGAATGGAGAGGCTTTGCTTCCGGCGTAATAGTCGTCGGGATGCTGATCTAAGGAGCCAATCTGTAATTACTAACGTACTTTTGGCACCGTTTCAATGCCGTCTCGCGGCAACTCTCACAAATCGACTTATGTACTTATTTACTATTAGTTCTACGTCATTCAAGCTTTGCCGGGCTCGATTATAAGCTATCAAACACATTTAAAGAATATAATTGCCGAATGTTAGACAATAGATAGGCTACCACGGGTAATGGTTGAAGAGTCGTATTGCCATGAATTGAGAGCCTCAGATGACATTCTGGCCTTGATGGAAACCACCAAGACATTAGAGGTAGATCTCAATTAGGTACTCACGATACTATCCTGGGAGATTCGGTGCCAGCCGTTCAAAGAACCCGAGAAAGAGACCGAGGCAGAGCCTGGGTTAGATGTGGCAAGGATTCCGCAACACGTGAGCAAGGATCCAGAAGGCTGGCTTAAGTTGAAGGGGCTCCTTCACCAATTTCTGCAGAGAAGAGCTCAGGATTTCAAACCCTTGCGAGAGTTAAAGACCGGAACAGCCAAGAATATCAACAGAAATGATGAGCACAACCATGTACAGTGTCTAGAGACAATCGAGCACCTACCGGACAAATGATGTACTGCAAATGCATTGAGTCGACCACGGGAAGGAATGTCCCAAAAACCCATTTCCAAGTAAATTAAAATACCGTCGTGAGCCTGTGAGAAAGAAAGCCGGGTAGGGATCTAGGGGAGCTAACAGCCAGTCGATTTTTGTGATGACGATAAATTGGCAAGCTGAGAGGGAGCCCATGATACTGTTCTGGCCTCCTCGGTTTCCTGTGTTAAGATTTCAAAAAGTATGGTATTATCTTCCGGAAGCCATGCGCTAGCAAACTATCGACAATTGATTATCTGATATGCGCATTTCTTAATGTCATTATACTGTAATATAAACAAATCCGAGAAAGAAACAACCAATATTTCCGACTCAAACGTGTTCGGGTTTGGGATGGTAGCAAGCATCCTGGAACTATGAGGTCTAGGGTACGTACTGTCTTGAGTCTCCAGATGGGCACCCCAGTGACAGAAGAAATGAGACACCATATCTCCAGTCCTGCCATCCTTTGAGAGTTATCATGAGCAACTTCGAGTACTTCGTACTAAAATATCAAATATCTGGACAACACACTCTATATTATTAAATTGTATTGTTTTCATTATTATGTTATCCTGCTTATTGTAACTTCAGCATGCCCTACTATATTTGCTCGTCAATATAGTGTCTCACTTCTTCTGTCACCAACTTTACAGGGTAGAGTACCCCTACAGAGAAGGTAGGCACTGGCCCCCTGTAAGCTTCAACGGCTCAATGATGATGACACCACCGCGTATCGGAACATCTCCATCTACGCAGGCACGTATGTCGTTGGTCGGCGACGAAGCTTAGCTGGAGTCTGAGGGACCAGCGCTGGTGCTAGAAGCGGCCGTCATCTCGTGCCCGAAGTTCCATGCCTTGGATAGCCATGCCCGCCGATGCCCAGCTGGTCAATTCACACAACGGAATCCGTGTTCGCTAATTGCGACGTTGGTATCATTTGATTCTTTGATCGCTCGCTACTTGACACGACCCTCCGTTCTCCACCTCATCCGTGCAGCAGGCAGCACGGTGATCCGAGTCGTTCGCTACGTGATACTCCCGAGTTCAGGTACTGCGCCTTCGTGTATATCTAGACCATCAGGACAGAGACGCCATTCGCTAGCCCATTGAGTTTGACTGGTCTCACATCTGGGCGGCAAGCTCCAGCCTTGTTTTAGCCTCCCTCCACCCACAAACCCAACTGTATTGCAGCCACTATCTTCATACCTACCACGTTCAAACAAGCAGGTAGGTAGGCTTCAAGGTATGCCTGCCTCTTCTACACCCTCTCTCGATACCGTCCACTCCTGGACAGAGCCCGCCCCCGAAGCAACACCCCATACTTACAATAATGGTGTTCCAGTCTTCCGACAGATCCATGGCACCCCCAAGCCCCAGGAAGGCCTCCGGAGGTCGCCCCGGCACGAAGAGAGCAGCATCCGCTTCGAGATCCAACCCCGATACCGAGAAGGATAGCAAGGAGTCCCCCAAGCTGGCTAAGCGGTCGCATACCTTCCAACCAGGAGCTCAACACAAGCCACAGCGCCACGACGCCCAAGAGACACCCGATACATTTGATGGCGCCGAACATACGGATAACGAAGAGAGTATCGAAGTCAGCCGGGCGTCTGTAGAGCTCGACTCGCTCCCAATCGAGCTTGTCACCTTGACTGACAGGTGCGAATGGACTCCCCGCGTCAGCTTGGGTGATAGTAACTGACGCAATCACAGCTTCATCGAGTCTCTCGGAGCCAAAGTCCACTCGACACCACCCTCGATCGATAAACTTTCACAGCTTTTCCAGGACTTCTATGCACAAGCATCAACAAACATAAACACCCACATCAATGCTCTGGCGACTAGACATGGCCGCGATTCCGTCCCCGCGACCCAATCCACATCCTCTCTCGTTTCGGCAGCTAGCCGCCTTCGAAATAAGACTTCGTCACTAAGCATGAACAAGGAAAAGGCGAAACCCGAAACGGAGCACCAGATGCTTACGCCTGACGAACTCAGCAATAAGAGGCAAGCTCGCAAGGCCCTTGAATCTCAGCGCGCAAACCTGGAGGAGGCCGTGGAACGCCGCCTCTGTGAGGGGATCTACGATAGGATATACCGTCACAAGAGCACCCAGGATGAAGCACAGGATGACAAGCTCCGGTCCAAAACCGCAGCTTTGTCGCTCGTTGGCATTGGCCCGGCGGACTTGGGTGTCGATATCAGTGGTGGGGGAGACAACAACAGCTTGACACCGGAAGCTATAAAAGAGAAGACGGACCAAATCAAGACCTGGTTGGAACAGGCCCGGAAAGACCTGATACACATGCACCACTCCAGATATCCCCTGGGGAAGCTCAATCGCTTGAGAGCCGCACACCGAAGTATTGTCGACACCATCGCACAATTCCACCCCTCAGCGTCGGCCGACGAAGTTATGCCCATGCTTATCTTTACCCTCATTACTCTGCCCCCGGAAAATCTACATGTGATCAGCGACAGCCGATTTATTCAGAACTTCAGATGGGAACCCAAGCTGACTGGGGAAGCTGCCTACTGTCTAACGAATCTCGAAGCTGCCATCAGCTTCCTGGAAACGGTTGATCTGTCTACCTTGCGATCCGACGAACTGCCTTCTGGTCCCCCGAAGAATGCAGTAGGAGCATCCAAAACCGAGACTTTCCCGCCTGCCTACTCTCAAGGAACGACCCCTGCGTCAAAGAGCGCTCCAGATACCACCAAGGCAAATGCCACGGCACCAAAGGCCGGCGTGCCCCCTTCAGGCCTGAAACCGACGAACGTGCTCAGAAATCGCAGACTGAGCGATCTTGTCAACACCCCGGCACAGGCTCTTGGCGCTGCTAGCGATGCTGTCATCAACACTGCTGATCAAGGCCTCAAGACTGTATCCAACAGCCTGGGCGATAGCTACAAGTTCCTGCTCGGGAAACTGCGCGAGCACCAAGACGGCCCCCGCGAACCCATCGCTGTTCCGCGAACCCTGGATGATGCTCGGAAGCTGGTCAGCACGCCTCCCCCTGACGAGGAAGCAGAAGATGTCGACCAGCGCAAGCGACTATCCTTGCGAGAAGACACAATTCTCAACTTGATAGGGGGCGTCGGGACCGCAGCGCCGACAGCTCTGTCAGCGGCCGTAGCTCATCGCGGCAAAGGGGCATCTTCCAGGACGAAGGCAAGGCCGCCACACCCTCGAGCACAGGTGCCAGCCAGAATCCCGCCATGCTCGACCAAGTGCGGAGCCTCAGCAACTCTTTCAACCCCCTCTCCCGCCTGACCACCCAGTTTGGCTCGATCCGCGGCTTCGGCCGCACCACACCCGTGGCTTCCCCTGCTGTAGATGCTAGCAAGGTCGCCGATGGTGGCGACTTGGCAACCGTAAGTTTACCTTTGACGATGGTCGTCGTCATCTATACTTTTGTCGACATGGCTAACCCTTCCTGATAGGCATTCCCGGATCTTGCGGCCGCACTGCCCCCGAAACCAAAGATCCCCCCACCGAACAAGCGGTTCATGGAGCTGCAAAACCCCGCTGACTTGAGGATCTCGGAAGTCATAGAGCTGCTGAGAGATTACCGTCGATTGGCCGGGGCTCTCGAGAACATGGATGCATTCGAACGCCGATAAATCATTGAATGGATTAGCAGTCACACACGTAATAACCACTCTCTTTCTTTACTACCTGGGCGTGGTTTAGCCTTGACATAGCATCGGCGGCCATGTATCGTGGGTTCGGATTCTTGGAATGCTTGAGACTTTGTTTCTTCTCTTTAATTTTGGATTGCTGGATATTTTACGAATTGGGAGGCGGCGACATCGGCATTGTTTGGGCACTGGTATTTAGACGTCACAAGAGAACATGTTGAATACAAGAAATCCGGCTGGATCCCAGCCCGGATTATGTGAATCTCATATTGCGACCTCCTATTTTAGTGAGGCCTCTTTTCTAACCGAAGTAAACTAGAACCTTGTTTCCGTGTTGACATCAACGCCGTAGCCAGAGAATGCTATTTCTTTTCATCGCTCTTGATACCCTTGTCCCTGTCCAAGTTCGCCAAACCGCAAAATTCGCCGTCTAAATTCCATACAAACAAGTTCTGTCCGGGGATAAAGAATCATTATTATCCCGGAGATATTTCTTCTTCTATGAGACAAACCCCAAAGTGTAAGAACACGAAAAAAGAAATTAAATATATGAAAGCCAAAGTTTCGTTGCTACACTCCCAGGTAAATCAACGGGAAACTATGTGGAACAGATCTTGAGGTGACACTTAAGTTCGAGAATTTGTCGCGTCTGGGTCGTGTTCATAGCCTTCGAGACCATCCCCTGCTGACATTTCGGATTGTGGTTGTTTGGACCCATTTGATAGGACCTGGGACAAAGCCTGCGAGTCCACAGACTTTCTCCTCTTCTGAGAATGAATAACGCCCGGGGGAACCACTGGACCGGGGTGGAGGAACTTGGTAAGGAGTCTGCGATCCTTTTCCTGCGTAAAGCTCCCTCTCCGGCTGACCGTGCTCCCACGTCGCTGAAGGCCGCCTTGTGTGGCTATAGTGGAAGCTTTGGTGATGGTTCGGCCGATCACGGGGGGCTGCGAGTCTTCTGTTTTACGAAGCCGAGATTCGCTCGGGAGGATTACGGCGCGGTCCAGTCCGTACGGAAGCCCACGATGACGACCGCGGATCTCCATTGCCACAATGATGAGCTTGCCCGGAATGCTGAACTGCGAGCAGAGAGAGGCATTGATGCCCGGAGCTCCCAGACTCAGACCGACAGTGCCATATGCACTAACGATTTCGAAGAGGATGCTGAACATTTCGAACTTGCCCGCCTTGATTCTCGAGCCCTCAGAGATGGCGAGAAGAAAGAAGCCAAGGAAGACAAACCAAAGATCGAAGGAGAGCTGTCTTCTTAAATGGGCCCCGACATAAGACATGGCGTTGGCGGTATGGACATTCTCATCATCAAAATCATCATCTTTCTTATCAGGGTAAACACCGAGAGACTTCTCCTCATACACATTGGTCCTGCGGATGGAAATGGCGATGGGGAAGACGCTGATGTACATCATGATCATGTACAGGACGGGCATAGCGGGATGAAGGTCCGATAGGTTGACGCTAGAAAAACCAGCCGTGCGTGTCGATGCAGCTTGGAACAAACCATTGACTACCCTGGTGTGGACGGGGAGATGCTGTATAGCAGGGGCGTCGATCTATCGTGCTGTTAGCTTGGAATTGGTTAGGAGCCGCAGGGAGCGTCGGACTTACATCGAGGACGATGAAAAAGATGACATCTATGGCGTTCAAAGCAACCAAGATCCCAAACAACCACCAGTTGGCTGCAGATGGGAACAGGAGTGTGAAACAACGGCGAGGGTGGTCGAGCAGGAATCGGAGCTCTTCCCACAATCCCGAGTGACGAGGAACAATCTTGGACATGACCCAAATGATGAACCGGAGCATCACTGGGAAAGCAGTGTTCCCGATGATGATGAAGAACCACAGGATCATGAGCACGTAGTCTGACGTCTGGAACGAGATCATGCTGTCGGGCGTAAGGGCAAATCCAACATCCATGAAGGAAAGATTTGCTGACCAGAAGGCCCACCACACTCTGCCAACACCATCACTGGCCAGTATATCTCCATAGTGATTGTTGTGCATGATGAACGGAAGGAGACATATTACAGCAAGGAGGTGGAACCCCCAGAAGTATCCAAGGAGAATGAATGCCAGAGTCCTTAACGATCGATACTCAATGCCTCCCAGTTCTTCTCGCTGCTCGAGTGTGAGGCCAACAAAGTTCGAGTTGCGGCCCATGGTAGGGGTGTAGCTCAGATACGGCATATCGTCATACTTGTCGCGAGAAAGTGCGGACCGCAACGTGTCCATTGTCCTTGCGCGAGATCCACGGGTCATACGACTATCTGCATCGTCATCACGAGCATTGCTTAGTGATCTGCCGAACATACGAGACGTTCTTCGGCGGAATGACATGCCTGCAGCAGGGCTCCCGTCATCAGCTGCATCATCTTTCCTTCTGTGCTCAGGTTCGGCAATGGTGATGGTGGGATTTCGGCGCATGTGTATCTGATCTGGTCGCGAATCTCTGGTGACAGCGCCATAGAGTGCGTTATCATCGTCAAGTTGGTCGTCCTCATCAAGTCGCCGAGGCCCAAGGCCTCTTTCGGTTTCTCTAGGGCCTGGAATGCGGAGGACCTCGTTATCCTGGTTCCGCTGTCGTTCCAAAATGGCGATATGCTCAGATTTGGAATGGTTACGCATACCAACTATCATGTCCTCCTCGATTCCATCACTCCTCTTGACAGTCTCGGCGAACGTAATAGACCCAAAGGGGCGAGGTTGACTTTGACCCGGACTTGGAGTCTCTTGGGGTTGTGTGGCAGATTGCGTCGTGGTCTGGGGTTCGAAAACCGCATGTTCTTCAGCTAGATCATGGTTATTGACATCTTCTATCTTGTCGTCATGAAATGTTGTCTCACTCCCACTGCTGCTACTGACAGCCTTCTCGTTTGGGGCGATGTTCTCGGGGGATAAGAGGACACCGTCGTTGGTTACTCTGTGAGATGTTTCGGTGCTGGTATTGACCCGAGTAATGTCTCGACCATTCACACCTTCCTCGACACGACGGAGATCATCTCGTGCCTTTGACTTGGATTTGCTCAGGGGCATGCGGCGCTGTCTCACATCTCGGACTAGCCCTTGGAACCGCTTCTCGAACCAGTATAAGCGAAGTAGGACGACAGATCCGTGCAGCGTAATGGGGTTTGATAGCATGGGAAAAATATACATGACGATCTGCTGAAATGTGTTAAGGAGATTGACGTCTACAGGATTGAGGCCTGCTTGGCTGTTGGAGCCACTTGCGAAAAGCAATGCATCTGTGTATGAAACATTGCCCTTGCCACCTGCGAATATTAAAATAGACGCGACAATTGTAGCAGAGACAACCCAGAGATCTATCATGTTAGTCAGTATAAATGCGATGAGATAGGAGAAGGATGATGATCTAGAGGGCGGTGTGGGAGATACTTACAATGCGCAGTGATGAAGTTGAAATGGGGCTTTTTTGAGGTAAAGGAGTCCCCAAGTGACTTGGCTTTAGCCAATGCACGGCTACGGAATTCTTCCAACATCGTTGAGATTTGATGACACCAAGTAATGAAAAAGGGAGTTTTTGAAGCGGTCGGGAGTGCTTAATGATGATGATGCGCCTGGTTAAGGATGCGGCAAAGATTGAGATTGATGGTTGGTACACCGGAGCCGGCCAGTGTGACGAGCGGGAATGGCTACGAGGTAGCGATTATCACTGTCAGTCTCGCACCCAATATTGGGATACAATAATGGCAGTAAGGCAAAATAACATGTCGGAAAAGCTTTTGTAGGTAGAGAAGTGTGCCCGCGACTGGTACTTTGACGAAATAACGACGAGAACTGTGAAAGGGCAACAACGGAATTTGGGCGTGGTCGTTAGGTTGGTGCTTTGAGGAGAGCCACGGGCGCAACGCTTGGCTTTATATTTTTGACAAAAGGAGCAATCTTGATCCTGGTCCTGGTCCTGTGGCCTTGGGATAAAGAAGACAAGGAAGTTGAGGAGAGCAAGGGAAATCGAGAGTCGAGCGGGCGGTTTTAAAGGTCCTAGAAACAGTTTTCCCCCTTTATACAATGACGGATGGGTGAATTGATGATATGATACCCGATGAACAAATGTACTGTGACGAAAACAGCGTTATCAATGGGACCTTGTTGTTCAGATATGCAAGATATGCAAGAAACAAAGCAAGGTGGTCCCAGGGTCTTGGGACGGCAAATTTGGTCCCCCGTCAAATAGGAATTGAGGATCGCGCGCACGTTGCGACAACGGGCGCACCTCACAGGTCCTTGACCGTGCGACCGTATGTGACGAGATCTATGCGATCAGCAAAGCAAGCCGTACCCAGACCGCTGCTTGGTGAAACCAGCGCAGCAAAAGGAGTGAACCAAAGGATATTCTCAGCTGTCTGGGCGGGCAGAGGGATAAGAGGTGTGTGATATCTCAAATTGGCGGGTCCGGGAGTGTGCCGCGGCCAGAGTGAAAGACTCTGTGCGGTGTAAGAATGAGTAAGTCTGTCCGGGAGCTAGGGGAGGCGCATGGCGCAGGGCGCCAACCCGAAAGCAGGATGAGCTGGGCTTGGTCGCTTCGTCTGGTCAGTATCAATTATGCGAAGAGGTAGTAGGAACTGGAGGTGGTGAGAGCGTGGGAGAGGAGACGAGGTGAGAGGTGTGGCGAGGTGAGTAAATTGCCGGATGACACCAGCAGCACGTCCACCCAAGAAGCAATAAAGGGGCCCTTCGCAAGCGGGTAAGTCGAGAGTTCACCCTAGTGCGATGCACTTGAGGAAGTGGTCATGGATGGCCCAGGCGGAGCGAATATGTAGAGGGACCGGTTTGATAAAAAAGGTTGATTACCTTAGTGCCAACGCTTGCGTGCATGTGGGCATCTGGGAAGCCGCAACTTCTTTAGCAACTGTTGCAGAGCAGCGCCGAACCCATGTAAAGATCCCTGGACGTGGAAGAGCAGGCAGATCGAGAGCAGGTGCTCGCGCCGCCAGCGCATACATATCTCAACTCGAGCCCTCCATCCTGAGGAATGACCATAAGCGCTCCGCCGGTTCTGTGTCTGCGGCGAACCGTATTGCGTGGTCGGCGAGGGCGGTTCCAGCCCGTCCACTAGTCAGTCGTCTCTTGGTGGTCTCTGTACGCTGGGAAAAAGAGGCGCTGGTCTGGACCCTCTCCCTCGTGCTTGACTGGGAAAGGCGCGAGCACGTCCACCAGCTAGAGCGTGGGTTGGATGCCTCCCGACGAGCTCTCTTGGGGCAACGTCCCGATGGATTCAAGCTTTGGTTCCCTCAAGCGGTGCCACCCATGCCGGCCCCCACTGCAGCCCCCGGTCTGTCTGTCGGACCAGCCATGATGATCCATCCATATGTGCGGCGCCTGCAGGACATGGTAGGGCCCTGGGAGATGGTGTGTGGCTACGGGAGGTGTGCATCAGCCATGCAATAATGCCACTCGTGCGCAGTTTCAGCCAAGAGCCATTATCTACGACATGGAGGAAGAGCACAGACTGGGACAAGGGGGTATCGCAAATAGAACGGGCATCATCAATTGACTGAATCATTGTTGCATTGACAGGCAGGCACCCGGCACAGCCAAGGCAGGAGCGCGCACGGAAGGTACCTGCCTGAGTTCGCAACGGCCAGCGCCACAATGCATTCGCCATAGTACCGGAAGCCCAGTGACCAGCTAGAGCCCCTTCTAACTGGGGGTCTCTGGAGTACCGTCCGAAGTGATGTACCCACTGGTTGTACTCACTGTCTCCATGATGTCATTCCAGGCCCGGCACCAATAACCAGATACTTGTGAATCGGCCACGCCCTGATAGGCTGTGAGGTATCACCCTATCTTTCTCGTAATCAGTAGACATCAATCAACTGCGAGTTCGGTTGCATTCCCAACACCCGCCTGCGCCCGATCGGGGTGCAACAACTGAACCCTGAATGAGAGAAATAAATCCTGTTCTTTCGCAATTGCCAGCGAGCCGGAGGGGAGAAGAGAGAAATTGGCCAGCTGGATACCGGCAATTCGGCTAAGCGCGGAGTTCGTGTTTGCCACGGCACCCAGCAGAAATTGGCTGGCTGCCTCTTGTTTTTTTTTCTCTCGCTCGCCTTGAATCGGTGCACTGCGTCACCTGCTCGCTCCCATTTGTAGGCATTCAGGCACTATGTACGTATCCCTTGCTAGCCCGTGTGCCGTGTGTCTGCGTGATCTCCGATCAGAATCAGGCCACAGGATCGTCGCCAAGGCGGAAACTCGATCTGCCACATACTGCACGTCCTCTATCTTCCCGGAGAAAAACCAAATTATACCAATTGAAGGCGGCCGTAGAGCTATCGATCAACGACTATATTTAGCGTGAGAGCAGGAGGGCAATACCGATATCATCCCCACGAGGCTGACACATGCCTGCCATCACACATCTTAGCTCAGACCATATTCGGTATTGCCTACAGACTATAGTATACCTGGCCGCTCGGGGACTTGCGGCGGATTTGATCAAGACTCTTTTCGTAGCTAATCCACTCTAATCTCGGGATGCCAAGTTGATATGATGGGTGTTCCGAGGTGTAGGTGTGATTATAGATATGCCAGGTTTCATCGGCTGCAACCATACCCCCTTCTAGCTTGAAGATGCCAAATTATGCTTGGAATATAAGCCCTGGATGGAGACAGTCTTCTGCATGTACAAAAGTGCCGTAAGACCCGACACTCTTGGTAGTTTTTTAGACTCAGACTCGGGCCACGTAAATCTGCTAGCTTCACCTTATTGTCTCTCATTTGTGTCGTAGATAAGTCAACTCGCGGCTATATAGCCAATTGGAGACGGGATATTAATGAGCTCTGAGACATGCTCTTATCTCGGTTTTTTCCAGTGAATCATTGGTGAGACTGGTGCTTGGCACGGGAAGTCGAACAGCATCTCGGAATGCTTACTCTTTCGGCTGCCTGATTCGTCACCTGAATCAAGGACTCTTCGACTTTCAATTAGAAAGGAAGGCACGTGCGATTCTCATCGATTTCATTCCACAGAAAAACCAGGGCCGCCTTGGCATGGCTGGTTCATTTGATAAGGCTCAAGCAAAGGGGTAATGGTATTCAGAACGATCCGGTGTGAACGAACTAGTAGTATCTTCGGTGGTTCTAGACCATCTTGTAAGGCTGCAGATGTTTCACAAGAAACTGCGACCCTTCAGAATGTGATATGGAATGAAACAAGTGAGCAATCTAGCTTCTCCCGCGTGCCTGCGAAACCCAATCAAATCCCGTACCGACTAACTCCGTGCCTCTATTGTGAGCCATATATATAGAAAGTTCCCAAAACAAGTTCCACCATTTCGTGTAACGATACGCACAAAGACATACAGTATCCAGTAGGTCTAGACTAACCTGCCGCCCTCCTGGCTTTTTCACGGTCAATCTTCTTGAAGAACGCACTGCTCTCCTTCTTCTTGCCCTTCTTTAGCGACTGATTCAGCCTCTTGTTCTGTTCGATGTATGCCATGTCTTGCCCGCCGCTCAGCTCTCCGAGCGTTCCGGCTGTCCGGCGAGCCGCGCCCTTCTTCTTCGTCTTACGACCCATCGTTCCACTATGGAACAAATCATCCGTGATATCTTCGTCCTCCATGCCCTCGTTCTCCACCAGCACCTTCTGCAGGAGCTCGCGCCGCTCCCCTGGGGACGCGAATGCCAGGCCGGGTGTTTTCTCGATGTTAGCCAACTGTGTAATCACCTTGAAGGCGTACCCCTGATCTACCAAGAATGCCTGCCGCTTCGAGGAGAAATACATCTCCTGTGTATCCTTGGACACCAGCGAATAAAAGAACGCGTTAAAGCCTTCATCATTTCGCCTCTTGGCCCGTAGAATACGCCCCAGTCTCTGAGCCTCCTGACGCCGGGATCCGTAATGAGAGGAAATTTGGATAAGACACGTAGCCTCGGGCAAGTCGAGCGAGGTGTCACCGATTTTGGATAGGAAAAGGGTGTTCACGTTCGGGTTATGCTGGAAATTTTCCAAAACCTGCAAGCGCTCAGCCTGCCCGGTGCCTCCGTAGATGTAAGCTTTGCCGAGCTTGAGCGCATATGCCTTCAATGCGTACACATTATCTGAGAATACGATAATCTTGTCGCCTCTGGACTCGTGGTAGTTAATGAGATATTGGCAAGCTTGGAATTTCCGTGGATTCATGATGTAGAGCAAGCCCTTCTTTCGCGATGGTGCTCGAAGGTACTCGTCATAGAACTCGGTCGGCATGGGGCACCAAACTTCAGCGCACTGCACTCGGGCAATGTGACCCTGTTTGGACAGCTCCATCCAGTTCGCTTCAAATAGCTTCGGGCCAATCAGGAAGTTAAGATCGGAAATCTTGTCATCCTCACGAAGGAGCGTAGCTGTAAGCCCCAGCTTGGAATGGGTTTTGATCGACGAGGTGACTTTGCGAAAGATATTGGCCGGGACAACGTGAACCTCGTCCAACAACATCAAACCCCATTCACGGCCTGTCAAGAACTTCATCATCTTATCCGCATCATAAGACCGGGCTCTTGATTGTGTAACCATGGAGTAGGTGGTGACAATAATTCCAGTGCTTCCAGTGAAGACGTTTCCCTTCGAATCAGACGTGAAAGCAACGATATCGTCCGGGTTGATGTTAGACCACTTTAAGAATTCGTTACGCCATTGCACGACTGACATAGAGCTGGTGCAAAGGACAATAACGCCCTTCTTGATAGTGCAAGCAGCTGTGATTCCCACCAGAGTCTTACCAGCACCACAAGGTAATACGATCAGACCACTCTTCGCTCGACCGTTACCAAACATCTTGCTTAGACTCTTCTCCTGATATGGCCGAATCTGGGTACCGGGCTTGAGATCGATGTCCAAATTGGGATTCACTTCATCCCTTCGGAAATCGTACTCTTCCAGAACCGGATACCCCAGGTTCAGACACTCTTTCTGGACCGTCTCAACGTCCCGGTCGGCAATCTCGAAGGAGTGTGTGACTTCTTGATCGTCATCATCCTCCTCGTTGAGGGTCGCGAAAACATCGCTTTCTTGGACCGGCTGGCCTTCCTGTCCCTCCCCACCGCCTTGCTGCAAACCGTTGGCTTGTTTCACGCCAGCAGCGTTCTTTGTACCAGGAATCACCAGACCGCCGATCTTGGGAGCTGCTGATGTCGTGATCTCTTCTGTACCTTGTACTCTCAGAGGCCCAATCTTGGGATTCTTGAGTAACGTCTGGAGCATGTTGGGATCCGGGCTTTCCACATAGTACTTGGTATTCTTGAGGACTAGTTTGACCTTGCCGTAACTCTGTGTGCAGCTCGTGATGAACGTTCGAATCTCCTCGGGCAAGGGTGTCTTGAGGAACCGCTGGAGCGTGTTGATGATATCCTGCGGCGACAGACCGACGGAGACGGCGGCGTAGAGACTGTGCGTTGTGAGGGCGTACTCGTGCATGAACGTCGGTCGTGACAACGGCTCGGCGATGGTAATCAGGAAATCCTGGGCCTGCTCGGCGAGCGGATTAAAGCTTTCCAGGATGATTCTACCCTTTTGCGGATCGATCCAGAGTGGCCGGTTCTGGTGATCCTTTTTCAGGTCAAGATACGAGAAGTCATGGTCACCAAAGATGTGCGGCAGTGGCTCGCGAATGTGATGTTTTTTCTGGTAGTGCTCGAGCGAGAAGATATCTATGTTCTTGTCGATATCGCGCTCCAGGACCTCGTCGACCGGCCCGTCATCCTCCTCCACCTCATCGGCGCTTTCGTAGCTGCGTGGTGTCCCAGCGCCGGGAGTCGACATGCGTGACGACCTTCCCGCCTTAGCGCTCGGCTGCGCCGCCGGGGGCGCTTTTCTTTTCGGTGGCATTGTGAATTACGGATTAGAGTGCAATGCCAACCAGAAAATGCAGCCACGGCTAAAGATACCGCGTCGTGAGATGATGAAAGCGACGAGTCCTGATGAAGAGGCTCACTTTGAAGGAGAACAAAAGTTAAGTCCAGGCCACCGGGCTGAGCTGAGTTGATGTGTCAGCGGAGACCCCTAGAGATACGCCTAACGGCAGGCAACAGGCAGCACCTGGCAGGTTCCGCGCCGCGCTTCTCGGAGGACCCCGCTAAAACTTGGGGTAATACCACCACTACGAACAAACGGATCCTCAAGCCACAATTTTAACTTGCGACTTCGCGTTGAGTAATACCTCCAAGCCACAACCAAGACTAAACGCGGACGTGGAAAAGATTATAGACCATGTGGTATGAGAGCTCCAAATGAAAGCTTACCTTGCTCCTTCGGATGTTGGGTGTTAACTGTTTACCAGCAAGCATATCCTCAACGCCCAGGTTGCGATTCGCTCGCCCTGCTGTATGGGCTCCCGACGACCCCTTCCGAACTGCGTCTTCTAACTCGTAATAAAACAGGCAAGAAGTGGTTCGACTGCGCCCAGTGCCACCACGAACAGGAGTCTCATGAGCTCCAGCAGGCCCTCGAGATGGTGTTTGCTTGCAAGAAGTGCAAGAAGTGCTTCCGAAAAGACGCCCAGGAGTTCGAGGAAAGCGACGAATACTGCCCCCACTGCGACAACCACTTCGTGATTGATGCGAAGACACCCAAGGCTGCCCTTACCGTGGAGAGCGAGGACGTGAGGATGGACAACAAGATGCTCAGGGACGAGCGGGTAAAACAAAAGGACTACAGGACCATCTTCGACCCCACGGAAGAGGCCGACCAACTGGGGTAGGCTGGTAGTTTGATGGAAGAAGAGATATAGCAAATACGCTCGGGCACGAGGGGGTTTCCAGGACATGAGCCTGGATTACATTTGATGATACATATGACGTAGCGAAATTCGAGGTTTAGACTGCCTTTGTCTATCAAAATAGTTTATATATTCCCGTAATTATTCAGCAGCAGAATCCTCTTGGCTTCTCGTCAGGATAGCAGCGCTCCCAGTTCCTGGGGTCCGGCCAGTCTTCTTTTTGGCAGCCTCTTCCTGCTTCTCCTGCTCGATTTCCTTGACGTAGCCCTCGATCTCTTCTGTGTCCAACATTTCGATCGCAGCGCCGGGAATCATCAGGGCGATCTCGATGTTCTTGGCGCCAGTCTGAACCACCTCAAGTAGTGACTTGATCGCCAGTCTGATGGTCGTCTCACGATCCATGCCATCCTTGTAGTTGCGTTCCAGGAATTCCCGAACAGTCTTGCTCGACCTGCCGATGGCATTTGCTTTCCTATCGAACAATTAGATGACAGACCTCCCAAACCCACGATGTAATATTGCCTACCATGCGGAGTAGATACCAGAAGGTTCTGTCTGGTACAGTCTGGGGACCTTGCTTCCGTTGTCAAAGCCAACAACCAGTGTGCTAATACCGAATGGGCGGACACCACCGGCCTGTGTGTACCGCTGCTGCACGCCGGCGACGTACTTGGTGATGTAGTCGATCGTGACGGGGTCCTCAACGGACAATCGGTGGGACTGGGCCTCTAAGCGAGCTTTGTCGACGAGAATTCGAGCATCTGCGTTGAGGCCGGCGAAGGCAAGGGCGACATGGTTGTCGAGAAGTTGAATCTTGGAGGGGGTAATAACGGGTGTCCTGAAGCTTCATGGCAGATCGTTTTTCGCATCCTAGCACTACTACATCCTCACCCTTCACACCAACGGCACAGGTTCCTAGATTAGATGCACCATGAGCAACCAATCGACTGAGGGCACTTATGAGGCAATCAACCCACCTCGCTTCACTGCTTCGCCAGCATACTCGACTTGGAAAACGTGGCCATCGGGACTGCCTCATTGTTAGACGACGCTTTGTAAGCTGCTATTTGAAACGAACCTAAAGACTGGATATCGCTGTTAGTAAACGCAATCAAAGCTGCCATTAATTGATATCTCACTACATACCCGACAGCGCTCGGTCGTATCCGGAAGCCATGATAGTGTTCTTGCCTGTAGAGGTTGTGGATAAATGCGGACGGGGAAGAATAGGCCTCCGGCAATCTTAATGTGTGATGCTGGGTGTTGAGCGAGGTCAAGGCGGGATGTTGGCAACGAAGGAAGCTGAGGTCGGTGGAGCTTCGTCACTCCTGTAGCCTGCCTGCACGCGGTCCGACACAAGCTCACACTTGCCTGCGCTGCTGGCTGCCCGCCATCGAGCTGTATGTGGGGTTGGAGCTGTCGGAGGAAAGTTGATGCGGCCGACTGGAGCTTGCTTGTACCTTGCACCACTTAGACAACATGAAGCCCTTCCTTTCAATCAACTTCATGATTCTTTTGTTAGGTAATGTGCTCGAGTTCTCTTTGATTTTTCATACCGTTATCATGTTTAAAGCTTTTCGATTTTCTCTTGAATTAAACACTGGAATATGTCTTACTTTTTAGTCCACCTATCTGGTTTCCCACCTAATGCAACCCCTCGCCAGGAGGAGAAGTTGCCCACATGCAAGGAAACTCGAATCCCAATTGCTGAGATGGGAAACGAGAACACTCAAGCCCCAAAATACCACCTTCATCGTCTCATGTACCAAGATTTATCCCATCGTTATATTTTTGCAAGCAGACCAGCTGCGCATGTAATGCTTGTTTAACAAATGCCCTTCACACACCTCTTGTGACGATCAAGTCACTAGGCAAAAGGAAATCCTTGCCCAGCTTTCTCCGGTTTACCCTTTTATACCGTCACGCCTCTGTAATCATACATCCCAATCTCTATGCAAAGTCTAAAATCGGGTGACTTCCACCCAACGGTTCTGCTGCAGCACAGCCGCCACATTCTCGACCTTGTCAACCAGTCGGGATTCGAAAGCCTCAAGCCAGAGTATCTCAGGTAGGCAATCCTGCGTCGTGAGGTTGATATCCCGGTATAGCTCCAGGGCAATCGTCATGGGAGCGAGGAGCAGGTTCGGCTGCACCGTGCTCTCCAGTGTTGACTCGAGGCCCCGGCAGATGCTGGCCGCCAGATCCCGAGTCTGCTGATACCGCGTCAGGTCAATCTGTAGGTTGGGCGGCAGGTCGGGCCATATGTCCGCGTAGGAGTCGACCACGGGCTCGTATATGACTCGGTGGAGGCAGTCGACGCATCTCCGGAACCGGATCTGGGACATCCAGTAGTACAGGAACATGAGGCCGGTCAGGCTGTCCTTGAACGAGTAGGAGTGGGCAAATGCCACCTCCCCGTTGGATGTCAGTAATTCGCCAGCCCAGTAGCTCACGGGTTGCTCCCCGGTCTGGTTATGGGCTAGGCCGAGCCACTCGTCAAATCGTGCCTCGAGGAGAAGGCAGGTGTGCAGGAGATCTTGTGCTTGGTGGCGTCGCGGCAACATCGGTTGCATCGTCATGATCTGGTCAGTGTGGTGGAGCGTCCCGGACAGGAGCGCAATGAGATCGAGAAGCTGATCGAAAAGCGGCTTCGGGTAGAGTTCCCACGGAACTGTCTGCCACAGGGGCTCGGATAAGAAAGTTGATTGTCTTCTTAACAAGGCAGAGCTCAGCTATCGACCCAAGTTAGACTATGCGCTTCTCCTCGTTGTCAACAGTACTCTTCCATGATAGACTTACAACTAGTGGCCGATAGACCCTCACAAAATAATGGTGGTTCGGGAAGGCCTTGAAGTTCTCCGGCCCTGCGCTTTGCACGGGGTCCGGATTAGTGTTGTTGAATGTCGGAAACCCCTGGGTCTGGAAGGTATGCTTCTATCGGTATTAGCCAGGCTGCTTTGACTCCCTCAAGCAGCATCATCACAGAATATCTCACCTCGAACAAGAAGGCGCAGAAATTCCCCCCGTTGGCTTCCTCTCCAGGATAGTGTGTACTTACGAGGCAATGAGCCTGGACGCTGAAATCGTCACATCCCGGAAGTGACGGGAGTTCAGGAGGGGTAGTTGGAACAAAAGACACCTTGAATCTGGCATCATCTCCAGAGTCGTCCTCTTCTCGAATGACAGTCTTGAGAGGAGTCTGTAACGCAGTGAACAGCACCTGCGACTCGGTGCCGTTGCTGGAGAGCCCGATGAAGTCGTCCCAGGCCGAAGTTAACGGATAGGTTGGGACAAACGACGCACTGGAGCTCCGGTTGCTTTCCTTGCCTATCGGCGTGCGGGACTTGGAACGTCTCTTTGACGTTGATGATGAGGCTGGTGACGAGCCGCTCCCCTTCTTGGGGTGTGACGAAACTCGGCCCTTGTTCTCGGGAGTGCCGGTTATGAACATCATCTCCCTCTCGTAACCTTCGCACTCTCTCCCGCTGGTGATACATTTTGAGCATTTCGGACGCTCGTTGGTACACTGGAAAAAAGAGGTAAAATAGAACCATCAAGTCAGTCTTTGTCAAATCCGGCTAAAATCGATGTTCATGGTTTTGTCCTACCTTTACTCTCCGGCGCCTGCAAGTTTCGCAACCCTTGTATTTCCCGGGGACGCCAACCATTATGCCTGCCACTAAACGAATGAATGCTCGGATGGGTGATATGTGAATTGTTACCCAGCCAGTGAGGAGGCTCATTCAGTTGATGAGGCTTGATCTAGTGTGGCAAGTTTCTGGCGTCACAAACCGCACAGAGATATATATACCTACGTGTCCCGGGCAGGTTCCACAACGGGGGAGGAAAATTAATAATTCAATGTTAGGGTGCACCCAGAAACTGAAGCAATGTCTCGAGACATGCCTTCCAGACAACCGTATTGGCCTGATCGGTTTTCGGATTCGCTCAGAAATATCTGATCCTTTTCCCTCAGGGGTGCGGGACATGGAACCTAGGCCAACCCAGATACATGAGAGCTGCCGAAGTCGTCGCATAACATCATCATAATTAAGACGAGGGTAGCCAGACGGTGGGAATCGTGGGCTTGAGCGAATCAGCTTACAGAACCCGCCCCGAAGCAACAGTCGTCGACCAGCCTTGTGAATTTAGAGCTCTACGCCGCTTACGTGCTCCTCATACACTACATAATAATACACTTCAGCTCGGACCCGCTACCTTACTGAGCTGAATGCATGCCATGGAGAGAGCGAGAGAACCACGGGCTCGGCGGACGCAAGAGAAGGAGTGGAGCTCGTCCCTTCTCCGCTGGCATGGATGACGACGGGCTGTACTGGGAAGCTCGTACAACCTCGTCGGTAGGGCTGACATGGGATGGCCAGCTCGCGCGCTGGTTGGCTGGCCGGGGTGCCTGAGCAAAATACGTCCAAATCTGGGCATATCGAGGTCCCACGCCGCCCCAAGCACCATCGGCCGCCCATTGGTACGCGACCGGGGAGGCCTTTGATGACAGTCGCAGGATGACGGCCAGCGGTGTCGTGGCGGCCGCGGGACGACATACTTATGGGGGCCTCATCCTGACCCTACGCGCAAAAGAGGGGGAACAAGTTGGTGTTCTGCTCTGTTTGACCCACTAGCCGAGAGAATGATCCTCGACACTACAGATTGCCATGGAGCGGATGCCGCCCGAAGCTCTCAGGGGGTTCGGCTTCGTTGGTTCCCAATGACATGGTCCGTGGACCGCAGACGCGTACACAAGAGATAGAATTAATTGGCACATGCACGAGATAGAGATACAGCACTGCTGGCGGCTTTAATGCCCTGCCTCTTCGGACCTGCCTCTTCGCATTCCGATCCCCCAGTCAAGGACACATAAATCACACCCACAGGATCGTCGATCAAGGGGCGGGTGGAAGGGATCATGGACGTCTCGCCAACGGGTTTACGCCAGCACCTCATGCATAGAGTGCCATGGTATGACTGCAGGCCGGGCCACCAGACGCCCGCCAACAAGGTAGTTTCACCGTCAATTCGCTTTTTTATTGATCAATCTAAGTTTGAAGGGATGGCACCTGTTGCAGTGTGGGGGTAGGGAAGGATCACAGGTATTTGTAGGGGTTCATGATGCCGTTCTGGTGGTAAAATTCTCTCGTCAGCTTTTGGATGCTTATTCCAGCCTTATGGCCACACCGTCCCGTCCCGGATGTGCCAAAGCAGCCTGTACCTGTATAGGGCTGCAGAAGTACGGGGGAGGGAGATAGGGCGGGAATGGGGGGTTCACTCACAGGATCATACAGGTGCTTGATCTGCTTCATCAGGCCGATTGTGGTTTCATCTCGGCTGTAACCAATGTAGTTCTTCTTCGCGAGGCCAAGACCATGCTCAGCGCTTATGCTTCCTTTGCGGCCCGCGACCCACTCGTAGACGTAGGGCTCCAGGACCTTCTCGACTGCCGAATCATAACGTCGGACGGCGACGTTGAGGTGGATGTTGGCATCTCCCATGTGCCCGTAACCGGAGGTGCCGATCACAGGGTACTCGTCGGTGTCACCAACGAGTCCGGCCTCGAGCAGGCGAGCATGGACGTCGTCGACGATCTGATACATGTCCGCGATAGGGATCGAGACGTCATATTTGTAGGTACCTCCCCAGTGGCCGATGCATTCTGGGACACCCTCGCGCCAGCTCCAGAGGGTCTTCACCTGGGTCTCATCCTGAGCAACCACGCCATCGGAAATGATCTCCTTGGCCATGACATCCTCCAGGAACTTTTCTAGCTTTGCATAGTCATGCTCCGCATTGGAGCCACTTGTCTCGATCAGACAGTAGAAGGGGTGGTCATCCTCCAGCGGTTTCTGAACGTCCGGGCGCACCTTGCTAACAAGCTGCTGACTCTGGAGGTCCATCAGCTCAAAAGCCGAGAGGATCTCGGATAGCTGCTTCTTGGCCTCCTTGAACGCCTCCTGCACCTTCTCAAAGGACTCGAGACCAAAGTATGCCACGTTCACGGCCGCAGACCGCTGTGGGCACTGGATGGACACCTTGGTGATGATGCCGATCGTTCCCTCAGCGCCAATGTGTAGCTGCTTCAGGTCGAAGCCAGTGTTGTTCTTGCGCAGGGTCCCCAGATCATTCAGGATGGTGCCATCAGGGAGCACAGCCTCAAGGCCCAAGACGCTCCCGTGTAAGCTGCCATATCGCAGCAAGCGTAGACCACCAGCGTTTGTGGCGACGTTGCCTCCAATATGGCACGACCCTTTGGCTCCCAGATCAAGGGGAAAGATGTATCCCTTTGAGGCGAGGAACTGGTCCACCACCTCCAAGATGCACCCGGCATCTGCCACGAGAGACCCGCTGACCTCATCAAACGAATGGATAGTGTTCATACGTGCCATGCTAATGACGATTTCGTCAAAGACGGGGACAGATCCACCCACGAGACCAGTGTTACCCCCTGGGGAACAACGGCCAGCTTGTGTTGATTGCAGTACTTGAGGATGCTGCTGACATCCTCGGTGGAGCCTGGCTTGAGGACCAGCCGGCACTGTCCCTTGTATTTGTGAAGCCAATCCTCATTGAAGGGCTCGATGTCACCTGCAGCGTCAGCATTGATGCCGTCGATGACCGCAGACGACGACCCAAGCAGCTCCTTGAAGTAGGCGACGTGCTCCTTGGTCACCTCGGCATACTTGGGGTCGCGCTTCAGCGACGGGTACATCTCGGCGGTGCTTTTGGCATGGCGAGCCGTGGCGGCTGAGAAGAACCTGGGGGCTGAAGCCGTGGCTGCGCACCGTCCATAAGCTGCGGAGGGAAGGCCGTTGCTGGTGGTGGTGGTGGTGAGAGTTCGTCCAGCCCGAGCATCCAGTCTCAAGCACCGGCCCGGGACTCGCAGCGCGCGCACTACGTTTGAGCGAGAAGCCATTGCGGAGGGGGGAATTGCTCAAAAAAATTGGGGGAACAGAAAAGCGTGTGTCTGTATGTGATAAAGATATATGGTATATATGTATGTACTAGGAGAACAAATGGTCTCCCTTGAACTCCTCCATTTGTCGTGGACGTAAAGGCAAGAGAGAGGCGATTCGGCGGTTGAGCAGCTTTTCCGTCTTTTAGCCTCTTTCCGCGACTTCTTATTGGGCAGCGAGCCTCGTCTTCGGCGGCCACGCAAAATGGCCGAAAGATTCCGAATTCGGGGCCGCGTTTATTCTTTAAGCCGCCCGGCAATCTGCCGGAATCATGTTTCCGTGGGAGAATGTTAAAGCGAAGCCTCACTGAAGGACTCTGCCTCATGTGATATTTCATTTGTTTGCTATTCGACTAAGTAATACCTAACAAGCCTGCTATCTAAGTAATCTGGGAGGGGGTTCTGCATTATTGCCAAACCCTCCTCTCTCCTATGTTTCCTGTACAACACACCAGGTGATGCACCTATTATTAAATACTCCTCAGTGAGTTACAAAAAGAGATTGAAGTAATGAAGGAGGAGAGAATTATGGCCAGGAGGAGGCGAAGAAATGATTCATGCACGCTCTCTCTGCAACTACACTCACCCTTCCTCCCAAAAGAGCAGGAGAGAGTCAGCAGCACAAGTAAACCACTCTCCCACTTCCGACGTCCATCTCATTCCACCTAATGTAATCCGTTTACGCTATTCCCGTTCACTTTGCTCTCCTTCCGCGGGCTCTCGTCCCGGTTTGTCCTATCCTGTAGCACATTGCTTGGTGCTTGTTCCTCCGGTCCGCGCTCGTCGTTGATGAGCTTCTCCATGAACGAAATATAATCGTATTGGGGCATCCCCCGGTCTTCTGACATGTCAGGCCCCTTATGCTCGGGCATCATGTCCACAAGTTGGTCAATGACCTCATCGGGAACAAGGCTGTGCCGTAAATCCATCTCCGTCACATATGGCTTACCGTCAGCCACCTCTCTGAAGGATTGAAACACTTGCTCGGCTGTGTTCTGATCCTCTGTTACATCCACCATGAAGCGAATAAACTGCTCAAAGGTCACGTAATCACGGCCTTCGGACGTCACGTCGAAATATTCATGCATATCTTCCTCTGAAAATACTAGTCCAAGCGATGCTAGCGCGGCGCTGAACTCCAATTCTTGCAGTGAGTTGGTGTCGTCGCGGTCGAAATAACGGAAGACACTCTCGAACTCTTCGAGCTGGATTGGCGTCAAGTTTGTCATGCTTCGTGCCACCATCTGGTTCTCCAAAAATGCCAGCTTCTTCTGGACTGATGACTTTACTAATCCGAGCTCATATCCTAGCTCGTCATATGTATAGGTTGTGAAGTCGTTTTCTTCAATATTTGCCTCTTGGCATTTGATTTCCACAGCCTCGATTGTTTCCAGATACCGGTCCATTGGGGGAAGGTTGTCGCTGAGCTTCTGGACATGGTGTAGTTGATCCTCGACATCACCATCCAGTCCTGAAATCGCCAGTTGCATTGCGTTCAGAGCCATGGCGAAATCGTTCGCTTTATCAGCGAAGGACCTCCGCAAAGCGTTCTTGATGCTAGATATTGTTAGATAGACTGAATATCGTCTCATCACGAGCGAGGGGGGCCATGTCCGACTTACTCTCGAATGGTTTCGTTGATCAGTTGGGCTCGGTGCATTTCCGACTGAGATAGGTTGGCCCAGGCGTGATCCATCGCTTCCAAGCTCAATTCAGCGGGGGGTTCATACGGTCGCAAGCGGTAGGTGCCCAGTTTCGTCTTGATATTGCCCAGCAGCGTTGCAAGGTCACTCTTTTCGGCCACCCAGTCTCGTTTTTGTCCCTTTTTATAATCAGCAAATGCTGTTGCTTGGGCCTTTGCGTCGGTGTAGGTGCCCTCGAATTGTGATAGCTGCCATGCTTCAACCTGCTCCGCAGTGGCCTTCAAAAGTGCTCGCATCCGCCTCTCGTACGCGCTCTGCATCTCCCAAGCTCCCTGCATGTTGTTGACAAACTTTTCCACCCGCCGGCCTGCATTCTCGACTTTTTCCATTTGCGAGAACGCATGGAACCAGTATGCAATGTAAGTCATCAAACTCTTGTCGTCGGGTGCTTCGCATACATCCTCCACGTCCAGCAATTTCGGGATACCAATCTCCTTCTCAGCAATATCAAATGCCATCTGCATATTTTCTCTGTGTTTCGACTTGTCAAGAGCTTCGTATTCAATCAGATCGGGGCGGTGGATATCCAGCAAGGCACAGAAGGCAAGGCCATCCTTCCAGCTGTGGCTGAAATCTCGTACCTCGACTCCTTCGTAACAAGCAGTCTTCCTTTGACACCACAGCAGCAGACCTTCCTTGGCGGACATGCCCTCTGCGTTGATGTCGCTGATTGTGAACCGTAAGATTATCATCCAGATGAGTCCCAGGATAATCTTTTCCCTGCCGTCTACGACATCTTCGGCACCGATATTGATCAGCTGGATGCCCCTCATTTTGATAAAGTCGAGAGCCAGGTTGGCATTCTCGAACTTTTGAACTCGTAGCTTTGGGTTCGACGCATATCGGCCTAGCGTATCGTTCGACAGGCATTCAAGAAGGTGAATTAACATAACCTATCGAAGTCAGTATGATGGCTTGGTATGGCATGGGCTATCCGGCAATTACTTACTCCATCCGTCAGGTCCCGCGCCAAGTCCTTCACCTCGAGGTTTCGTGCAGCAATTTTCGTATTGAGCCTGGATCTCCGTCAGCCTAGGAAGCCTGGTAGTGAATAGCAAGAGGCTCACCATTTTGTAAATGTCTTCTTCTGGATGGCAACCCATCGTTCTTTCTCTATATTCGCCATACTTATTCCGTTGGCTGTGCTGATGGCCCCCGGCATGGGGATTGGTTATGATCGTGGTCGCTGGGCTCGCCAGAGGCTAGGTATCTGGCACAAAGAGTCTCCAGCTTCTCCGCGAGATCGCAGAAAGGCAATCCTGCGGTGCTCGTTGACCGCCGCTGTCAAATACCATGCGGCGACTCCTCCCGCCAGATGCGTGGTAGTGGGGTTCAAGGGATAGAGTGCCCAGGGTTCTTGTCGGCAGTGGAGTAGCGCTGGGGTTCAGAGCTGGCAGATAAAGACGATATGGGATGCAAGTGAATGCAACGAAGACAAAATGTAAATATGAGGCAACGCAGAGAAAGGGGAATCTTGGGGAGGATGAAAGGGATGGTGGGAATTGGCTAGTAAATGATCTCTGGTGATGGAGGTCCAGCAGCTGCCGTCAATGAGGTGGTTGGTCTGTTGGCTCCCTGCATCATCATCTAATTAAGGTCAGGTACTAATCGAGGCATGCCGTCCACTCACATGGCTGCAGGTAGTAAACAATTTGCCGGAGACCACTCTGCGGTTGGCCGGGCATCCCCTGAAGAAGCCCCAGTGGTCGGAGCCGAATTTAGCGGCCTGGTCTTTGGTGGCTAGCTGCCTTATGGTGGTGTAGTCGGCCCACTTTGGGGTTCGTTGGTCGCCCAACTGACGGCTGCAACCCTGGTACATGCGGTCTGGTGAACCGCTTTCCCAACCTCCCGTTGTGCAATGCAATGCAGGATCCAACGTGGACTGATTAGCAGCGCCGATAAGTAGCCAACGTCTCAAGTGCTGCATCTGACTCCAAACGTCACACAACAACCGATTCCACTCGAACGTCTGAAACGTCGCCGGTTTTGAAGTCCATCCTATTCCTTCTCGTTTCCAGCCACTACGAAAGTCAATCTCCGTTTACTCAAGTATTGCGTCGTAAGCATAATTTAGTCGTTAGATTGGTGTAGTAGTCGTACCCCTCCTCCCTATCATAATTCATAACCTCTTCACCTGCCTAGAGCATACATCATATTTCCTTTGGTATAATTGCAACATTCCGGTATGCATCAATTAGTGCACATGCGAATATCTAGGCACTAGGGACCAACGTCCTCACAAGCAAGCCCCGCATTTCAACACTGCCCGTATCACAGACCTATACAGCACTAGTAAGTAATGCATGGCCTGTTTCGACTCTGCCTGTGATCCAATGCACCGTGAAACTGCCTTTCGCATGAGCCGCTAGTTTTGAATAAAATAAGATTCGTTGTGCGATGCTTTTGTCCAATAGTGAAACAGATATCATACACGCAAGGCCCGTCCAGCCCTCGCACTCTTTACTTCTTCCTCTGCTGGTGGCCAGCCCTCGCCTTCTCCCTAGAACGCAGTGCGTAACGCTCCCTCTTCCAGGCGAACACGAGCTGGTCCACACTGCCCATGTCGTGCTTGGGCTTCCGCATGTACGTGAGCCTGGCCCTCCTTGCCCTCTTCGGACGACGCCAGATGACATCGATCGCCGTCACCGACGGGCTGTAAATCTTGAACCACATCTCCACGCCAGTCTTCATCAACTGCCCGCGTAGCTGGATCGCCGTGTCTACGCCCCGTCGTCGGATCTGGATAAAGGCGCCGGCGAAGGGCTCTCCCTGCTTTGTCGTGACCATCAGGACATCCCCCACCTTGGCGCTGTCTGCGTGCTCCTTGGAGAACATTCGGGTTCGTGCACCGGTGGGATCGAGCTTCTCGACCTGCGCTTTGCGGAGGGCGGGCATTGGATTGGGGACGGTGGCCCGGACTGAGGAAACTGGTGGGTAGACTTGGAACTGGCTGACTCGCTTGATATCCTCCCCTGTAACGACGGCGTTAGAAAAATCGATTCCTCATGGTAGAAATTTCAAGTAGCATGGAGCAGCAGTGGCCTCGTACGTTGGTTTCTGTTGAAAGCACCATTGAATGCGCTTTGGGGTAGAGCAACGGTCGCGATCGATCGCTGAGCGGTCCTTTGTAGCCGGGTAGCTCGCAGGGCTGCCTTGAGGCAACCCAACGGTCGTCCCACGCTGATGGCCTTCATCGTGGCTGAAGTGTGGTGTTGTCAATGACGAGAAAGGCGGCAGCTACTTGTGAGACTTGGCAGGTGTGAATTCCTATCAGAATTTCCTAGGAAGTCTGACGTGGGGCCAATTGCGCCGTATGATTGGCCCGGCTGATCTATTCCCCGATTATCATTCGCTCGCGTGGTTCAGCTTGGGAACTTTTTGGACGACACCAGATTCGAGGCCGACCAGCGCACCGTCTGATTCATCCTGAGGCGTTGCTCGACAAAATGTACAACCGGACGGCGAGAACGGCCTTACAGGGCCTCGGTAGGCTCAGTCGATCCACACCGACAGGTTCGGCTTGGACTGGAAGATGCTTTAGCACCACTCCTCTCTACGGTATGCCAAATTTTGCCTTACAGCTATCTCCTCCCCCACGACTACAAGGCTAATTGAGTGAAACAAGGTGTGCCAGTTCTCTTCCGGGAGACAGGCAACGAAAATTTGGACAAAATCCTCAGTGAAATCCAAGAAAAGATCATCCTCCCAGCTCGGCTGCCCCCGAAGAAGCGATCCGTCGTCTTCGACCCCAATAAGCGCTCCTACCTCGAGCAGAACCCGATTGTCATCGAGGTGGAGGGGCTAGAACACAACTTCACAACAATCGACAAGCATCATGGTATCCCTAAAACCGGCACCATCTTCTTCGCCGCCCTGGATGAAATGGAAACCGCACGCGATTGGCGAAACCTAGCCACGATGCTCGCCGGCTTCAAGAGTGCCAACATCAAGCTCGGAGCCCGGTTTCACGGCAAGATTGCCCGGATAGCTACGAGAAAGGGCTTCGCAAACATCCTCATCGAGTGCGCCAACGAGGCGGACAAGACTGGCTTCTATATCCGCAACAAGGAGCTCCTGAACCACATCCTCACCGACATCACCACCAAAGTCACTGCTGCTGGAGGGGACTGGGAGCAAATTCAGAAACTCGTGAGGAGTGCTGACACCCTTTTGGATATTCTTCAGCGTCCTTCGCACCGAGAAGACGTTCGCAACGTTCGCGACAGATTATCCTACTCATTGACTGCTCGTGGTCAAATTCTCCTGGCCCGGTCCGCTCTTGTCAAGGCGAAACACGAGGCTGGAGAGCCGGTTGCGAAGGAAATTGACCTCCTCCTAGAGGACGTCAAAGCATTCATCTCGCTGTGGGAACCTCTCCTGGAACAACAGGTCGCGGATATTCCCGAATTTGCTGAATTGTTACCCCGCACAGGGAAGACAAGCAAAAAGGCACCTCCTAGATTAGCCCCAACTCCCTACGTCGTGTCGCTCGCACGGAACGTAAAGGGAATCCGGGCAGCTCACCACACGGCCAAGCAGCACCCAGAATTCAAGTCTATTGATGAGAAGCTTGACTCGGTACTGCTCCCTGTTGCAAATGCCATCGAGTCACATGTCGCCGGGTTTATCAGTACCTTGCCCAAGCGCTCTAATGAACTAGCAGAAGTATACAAGGCCGTGGTGGGTAATGAACCAAAGAACGCTTCATGAACAGAAAAGGCGCGGACTTGGCAGTTGTAATTCACGCGTGGGTATTTGGGAGGAAGTAGTCAAAAAAGGGTGTTGCAAATATTTTATTTTGCTGTATGAATGTGTAAGATATAGACCTTTTTTGTTGTACAATAACCAAGCTCTACGCAACCGCTACAAAAAATTTCTTTTTCATTTTATAATACTTCATGGCAAGACAATGTACTTCTCCAAGTGCTTGGGGATGGCACCCAGAAGCTTCTTCTCGGTGAGCCACTTGCGGGAGAACAGCCTGTCGGCGTACCTGTACGCGCCGTCGCAGAGCATCGTGACGACGGTGTGGCCCTTGCCCAGCTTCTCGGCCACCTCCTTAGCCGCCACCACGTTGAGCGACGAGCTGGCCCCCAAGTACAGGCCCTCCTCGTCCAGGCACCGGTACACCATCTCGATGCTCTTCTCGTCCGCAATCGTGAGCGACCCGTCCACAAGATCAATGTCCGGCTGCAGGTTATCCGTAATGCGGCCCTGGCCGATCCCTTCCGTGATGCTAGACCCGGAGCGCTCGACGAGCTTACCACCCGAGCTCACGTATGAGTGCAGAACGCTGCCGGGAGGGTCCGCGAGGAAGCTCTTAACCCTGCCCCCGGAGACCTCCTTCAGGTACCTCGTGACGCCGGCAAACGTGCCCGCAGTCCCCGTAGCGCACGTAAAAGCATCGACCTTGCCCTCCGTCTGCGTCCAGATCTCCGGCCCCGTCGTCTCGATGTGCGCCCGCCGGTTCGCCGTGTTGTCGAACTGATTCGTCCACACCGCGTTCTCCAGCCTCTCGGCGTGTCGCTTCGCCTGGTGGTTGTAGTTCTCCGGGTTGTCGAACGCCACCGCGGGAACGGGGTACACCTCGGCGCCCAGCAGCCGCAGCAGGTCGATCTTGCCCTGCGACTGCGTGTTGGGCATGTAGATGACGAGCTTGTAACCCCGCGAGCGGCACACGTGCGCCAGGCCGATGCCCGTGTTGCCTGCCGTACCCTCGACGACGGTACCTCCCGGACGCAGCAGGCCGCGCTCCTCGGCGTCCTTGACGACATAGAGGGCCGCGCGGTCCTTGACCGAGCCGCCGGGGTTCATGAACTCGGCCTTGCCCAGCACCTCACAGCCGGTCTCCTCGGAGAGCTTGTTGAGCCGGATCAAGGGGGTGTTTCCGATGGCTGGCAGCAGAAGCATAGGTTAGCTCTCCGGATCAGTGATTCAATTGGAAGCTTAGCTGACAAACCTCCAGTGAGTCCCTTGGCGATTCCTTGGGCCGCCGAGACCTTGAGAGTGTAGGCGCTGGGCTCAGCAGCCTTAGCAGCTGCCACTGCTAGCCGTCGCGCGGTGGTGCGTAACATGGCGAATTGGGCGGGCTGGGTGTTCTTGGGTTTTTAGGTTGAAGATCCAAGACACCTGGTTCGGATGCTCATAAAGAATCCTCGGGGAACGTTCGGCTTTGTCATCGCCCGCACAGCATGAGGCGAGCAGAATCTCAGTTTGGAGGACGGCGGGAGCAATTCATGGTGGGGCCGAGCACCGCAATCACGTCAACTGCCGAGGATCCGATGTTCGGCGCCGAACAGACTTACCAAGAGGCCCGTCTAAGTTCAATCGAGTCCACGCAACTGGTAGTTAAAGAAATATCATGTAGAAGGTTGTCTTAAATCATAAGTTTACTTTTCATATCGTACGTAGATCATCATCAGTACCCAGTCGGGCCTTGGAACTCTAGCGCTTAGTCAAAACAGCCCTATAGGTCGATATCAATATGCAAAAAAAACACATTCCAGTCCGTCAATCTGACCATTTCTCTCGTTCCTCCCAGGAATATTCCATCGGTTGCCGCGTTGCTACCGGCGGTGCGCTCGGCGTCAATTTTCTTGGTGTAGCCGGACGTATGGCGCTGGGAATACACCTTTGGCTCCCATATATGTTCCAAAAAACCAGTCCCCATTCATATCCTCTACTTCCTTTATTTCAGCTCCACGAGGAAACATCAACTCGTCGTCATTCCCGGAGGCTGGATACCATGCCCACTTTGCAGTCGCGCGAGCGCCCACGCCACCATCTGGTGGGAAGGTCTGTGTGAACGTCACTCCGCCATCACTTGAAGGCGCCGCATGCTTCACATTCTTGGATACAAGGCGCTCCCGTTTCTGGTCACCCCATGGCCATGACCACTTGACCAGCTCCAGACCACGCTTGTCTACACTGGTGTATGGTTCCGATCCGAGGGCCCGGCCACCGACAAGATCATGATCCACGTAGCGCCAGAGTCCGATCTTGCCTTCAGTGAAACCAATCACAACCATCCGATGGCCATTAAGGCATCGCCTCCACCCTGAATGACCATTCTCGGGACTGATTTCACCATGCTGAACCAAATTATCATAACAAGAGGTGCAGATGTCATAGTCTCCAGGCGTCGCGTCGGCAATCAAGGCGCTCTTGCAGCTGTAACAGTGGTATCGGGTTTGCGTTAGCCCTATAGGGTCTTGGCAAATATCACATCTCGTCGCAAAGGTGAGCGGTTTGAAGTCTCCGACGCTGGATCCCGAAGGTCCAGTAAGGATGCTCGCCGTGGCTGGCGGACCGGGGGAGCGGGGACTCTTCGGGCGGTCTTGTGAGGATGACGCTTCGTTGGTCAATGGCAACAGCATATGCGAACATGACTTGCCCTGGTTGACGCAGTTGTTGCAAAAGCCCCAGTCATTTTCATTACACTGTTCACAACGCCAGAAGCATTCATTCGCCCAAGCAGAGCAGCGAGCACAGAACATTCCGACCTCAAGTCTGTTCTTTGGGTCGTACGCTGTGAGCGTCTTCCGGCCATCAGCGCCGCCCGGTTGGTGTTGGGGAGGGACGTATCGATGGGCAGTCAACACGTGGGGTGGCGACATTGCTTGTGGGCTATCACTACGATTGCGGATCTTCTCCCACTTGACCCAGGCTGCATATCCAAACCCAAACCAATGCTTGCAACCTAATGATGCTCTGTAGCAGGTAAGGCAGATATTCCATTGCCCGTTTGCGCATATGTGGCAGTTGTAATGAACTTCATACTCAATATGCGTCTTGCCGCACCTGGCACACGTAATTGATGGTTCTGGATAAAGTTGGGATCTCTTCCGTTGATGTCCAGCGCTGACAGGGCTGAGAATTGGACTGGTGCTAACAGGGCCCGAAGCCGATGAGTGCATAACAGGAAGCTCAGCCGGGGGGTTTGCTCTTTGTCTATTAGTCTGTGCTGGCTGTTGTGAAGTCTCTGGGGGCGTAGTGGAGCGGCCTGGTGTGGGATTAGAATTCGCTTGTGTTGCTCTGTTTGCGAACGACTGGAGGTTTGGTGCACTGGAAGCTGGAAGATTTGTTGGGGAAGTGTTGGTGACTGGGGAACTCGAACTTCTCCCGGAGCTGGTTGCTGGCCTGGCACGTCCGGCACCATCTACGGAGCCGGGTGGCAGGGTCAGGTCCGTCTGGGACCGTGCTGCTGGTCTACTTGAGTCCGATGTGGGAGGGGTCGAAAATGCGGCCACAGTTGGAACTGTGGTTGAGCGGCCGTTGCTGCTGGCACGGCGCCTCCCAGTGCTTGATGAGTCTCTGGCATCTAGATTGGCGGTCCAAGCCGTAGGCGGCCTTCGCCTGTCTTCTGAGTGTCCACTGGCGCTTGCGGACCGCGTTTGGCGATTGGGGCGGCTGCTACCTTGTCGGCCTCCGTTACTTGCTGTAGTTGGTCCTCTGTCCCCTTGGCTGCTTTCCGTAGGTCGAGTCGAATTCGAGTGGCCGCTGTTGCTGTTGCTCGACCGACCGTTGCTTCTGGAGGAGGTTTCGTTTCGGGTCCGCCCCCTTTGTCGTCGACGATATGCTTCTGTGATCCGGCGGCTAAGCTCATCATCTCGGGATAGATCGATGTTATCGAGATCAAGCCCATTAAGAAGTCCTTCCTCTTGGATCTGCCGCGCAAACTCTTCAATCTCCTTCTCAATATCTCGATCATTCATGTCCGCAGAACTAATCAAAGAGCGCAAGGACGACTGATGCCCTATCTGGGGGCGGGCCGCACGTTCCTGGTCGGCCTGGCGCTGCCGTGATTCACTACGCCTCCTCCGCCTCGGCTCTCCGTCAGGAGCCAACTGATCAGAATTCTGCCGGCGGGGCTCATCCCGTCTATGTCGATGCCCTCCTTCTCGTGTGCGACGCTGACGTGTATCTGACGCCGTATCTCCGCTCGACCTGGACCTGCTGTCCCTCCGGTGCTGTGGCCTAGATGACTGGGGTGGTGCACCGGCAGTCTCGCGCAGGCTGATCTCTCTGACACTGTCGACGAGCCTCCTGTCTTCCTCGTCGGCTCGCCTCTCCTCGGCGGTCCGCTCCCGGCGTTTGATTTTTGGTATCACTTGGTCCCCGGGCTTGTACTTGATCGCCATATCCTCCTTATCGGCATCGGTGCGGGCTTTCTCCGGGTGCGCCGATATCAGCATGTCGAGGAGCGTCACGAAGGTGGCGCTGTGCCTCGTATCTCTCACCGGCGCCCGGCATGAGGGGCATGTGAATGGAGCAGCATCGGACGGCGGCGGGTTGGGAGCATTTTCGATTTTCGCAGCTTGGAAGCTGAACCATTCCTTCAAGCATGAGCCGCAGAATGTATGCAGGCAGTCGAGCAGAGTGAGCGGCTGGTAGAGCAGCTCGGTGCAGATCTGGGGTCGGGAGCAAAAGGCGGGAAGTTAGCAGGCGCCGTGCGAACAGATGGGCTAGGATAGAAGACTGGCTGCCGGTCACTTACAGAACAGGTCAGCTCCCTCTCGAGCTCAAGGCCGGACTTTGGGGACTCCATTCATGATAATCCTGTTTGCGCAGCGCCCTATCCCGGTGTTCTGAGGCAGATGAACAAAGCAAAGCTGGCCTGCGAAGTCAAACACCACCGGGCTCGCTGTAGGTAGGTTTCCTAGGGCAGCTTCCGGGGTCTGACCCAGGCCACTGCACTTACCTTAGTAGAAGCTCAACTGGAATAATTGGGCGGGGCGGTTGGGGCTGGTGCCAAGGCAGCGTGGAGGGGCGGTCACCAACCATCGTATTCCATCAGAGATGATCACACCTGCTGCCCGCGTGTACCAGATGGCCACTGTGGCTGTCCACACATCATCTTACCTTGCGTACGCATGCAGCTCCAGCGCATGGATTAGTCATGGTGAATGGGCATCGCACATCATGCAGTTTGTTGTCGTAGCTGCTTGACGGTGAGATCATACGGGCGGAGCTGCCTTGCGCTGGGCACCTCAGGTCGGTGGCTGCCGTTGGACTGCTGGGCACCTAATGGAATTCATGGCGGAGAATACAGTCATCAGGACTGCCTACGCCCCAATTATCTCACGCCCATAGCTATTGAGTTACTCCAACCACTCAACCCACCAGCGAGGCTATTGACGCGATTAGGTGGCTATCGCACATTAGGTTGGAGGTTAGAGAATGAAGGAAGTTTCCCGGCAATCGCCCGCAGTCTTTCCATCCCACCAAGCCAGGAGATACTTAGATGATAGGCTCACAATGATCGCGAAGCTTGGGTAGCGCCTTGCCTACCCGCCTTGCCGCTCTTTAAGCTTTTCATATACTTCATTACCTACTTCAAGCCTTGGATTACCTACACGCAGAATGCCATCTAATCCGCAAGGGCATGTAAAAGATGATAGAAGTATATCTTTCGTAGAGTGATTTTGGGTCACTGTAGGATTCTCGGTTATGACATGAGCTAAGCGAGTTCAATCTCTCCTATCCTGGCGTGGAAGACGATGTTAGCCATCTGTCTGGGCCGTTACTGGGCACCCGAGGTGCTTCTTGGCTGTCATGGTCCTATAGCGCCGATATTTGAACCTTGGCCTGCTTAAAAAAATTCGGTGTAATTTTCTCTGAATGTAAACAATGCTCGGGAGAGGAATTATTCTTCCTGTGTAAGATTGAGCTGAGTTATTCAAATGTGGAATTTGTTGGAGGATGTGAGACTGTTCGACCGTCGAACCGACCACAATGAGCAATACGATGTCCTACGGTCATCTAGCTCATTTCATTTCGCTTTTCAGAAACCGTCCACACTTAGTTATGCAAAGAGAGGGGATGGGCTGTGAGTATAGATTAAGAGAGCCTATCATCGACAGGGACTCGTCATGACTTAATCGAAGAGAGCAAAACCCTAGCAGATGGCATTACAGAGATTCGAGATCAAGACAAAGAACAATTTCTCAATCTTGCATCTCACATCTACACTTAACACCTACTAGAGAGAAGAAAAACAGTCAAACAGCCACTGGTGCATCATTTATCCTATTCTTTCTATGAGGGGCTGAAATGAGGCTGGTCTTTCTTGTTTGAGTACACAGCTAACCATACATTTGACGACTCTCGCATAACCAAGGCGATGCGCTCGAATTGTTACAATAATCAAACTTCGCAGTGATCTACAAGTATCGTTTAATAACATTATCACAAATATACTCCATCTAACTTGATCACGATCCTAACTTTTTGATATGCATGCCGAATTCGGCGTGTGGTAGGCTAAGTTTTGCGCTCAAAACGTTGACAAATTACCTTGATGAGTTCGTCAGGAGATACACCCAACATGCGAGACACAGGCTCTCAGCATGTCACGCAGCATTTCGTCGCACATCAAGCAGGGAGCCGTTCCAGGCCAAGTAGCCACCATTTCATGCGCCCGTGAAACGGGCTGTGGACCAACCAAGCTGCATATCGTTCCACAGAAGCCCCGACGTCACCTACACCTATACGCGCTTATAGCCAGACTGTCATGTGTAAGGCAGCTATAACATTGTCACGCACAAATTGGGGAAAATGGCGCGTAAGTGAATGAGGGGCCGAGTACGTTTCCTCGTATGTCGTGAAACATAGTTTGTTTGTTAATATCTCGTAATGAAGTATACCTAAGAGTGCGTCCACTCGGCCTTCTTCTTCTCCGCAAACGCCTTCATGCCGATCTTCTGATCCTGGCTGCCAAACACGCTGTGGAACACACGCCTCTCATACTCGACACCATCCCGAAGGGCCAGGTCCTGGCTCTTGTTGACCACCTCCTTGCAGGCCTGGACAGCCACCTGTGAGTACCCAGCAATGGTCTCGGCCGTCTTGAGCGTCTCCTCCATGAGCGCCTCATACGAAGGGAACACCCGCGCCGCGATCCCCCACTTCTCAGCCTCAACACCGGAGAATGACTTTCCGGTAAGGATCAGCTCCATGGCCTTGGCCTTGCCGATGGCCCGGGTCAGTCGCTGGCTGCCACCGGCACCGGGGAGAGTGCCCAGCTTGATCTCCGGCTGGCCAAAGTTTGCGTTCTCAGTGCAGTAGATCAGGTCGCACATCATGGCGAGCTCGCAACCGCCGCCAAGAGCATGCCCGGAGACGGCGGCGATGATGGGCTTCTTGACCTGGGTGGTGAGTGATGACCAGCTCTCAATGAAGGACTTGGTATAAGCTTCAGCAAATGTGAGTGGCGCCATCTCCTTGATATCGGCACCGGCCGCGAAGGCCTTCTGGGAGCCTGTGAGGATGATGACCGAGGTGTCACTCGACGCATTGAGGTCTGCAAGTGCATCGTTCAACTCATTGATGAGGGGCGTGCAGAGCGCATTGAGAGCCTTGGGTCGGTTTAGTGTGACTGCATGATTATTGGTAAGAAAACAATGTGCATCAAGGAGGGTGTTGGGAGGGCTTGGGTGAGCTACCTTGACCAACTCCTGGCTTTGGCTGGGAAATCTGGATGAACTCATAACTCTTGGAGCTGTAGGCGCGTGCCATGATAGGGAGAGTAGACCTTTGGAATGGGACTCGATGGGCAATTGGCCTCAAACATCGCAGAGAGTTCATCATGATGGAAAATGGGCAGATATAGAGCCAAGAAGGGAGAAGGGACAAGGGAGGGGAAAGGGGAGATGAAAGAGTAGAATTTATCGAATTGCGGAGCAAAGGGAGAAACAATTGGACCAAGCGTTTACGAGCACGTTTCGGTAGCCAAAACTTGAGGCTATTGCGGAATGTTAAAGCTGGGTCTTTGGCTTGTGATTTAAGAGAAGCTCAGTTGATAGCTTGAGCTTCGGCTAGTGACGCAACTGGCAAACATCGGCACTCGGTTTTAGACCGAGGTCAATGACTTCCAGCCTGGCTCTCTTGGCCCTGATTGGCCGGGTAGAACGGTTAATGCGGGGCCCCGCCTATTTCGAGGTCTGGCAGAGGCTCTAAGCATCTGTCGCCCGTCGGTAGTTGCAGTGACGGGATGAAATAAGTACTAACGCGCGTGTCGTTCTAAAATGTAAGACCGGGTCTTCTTACCTGTGTAGTTGAGTCCCTTTCTTCATGGTGAAATTGTGTCCTTGATCACAAGCCACCCGCCCCGATGAAAACGGGCCTGCTTCTTGGGACTAGAGACAGACATTGTAACCACTTTTCTGGGACATCCGTCGTTCAGTGGTCAATGAATTAAATACATCACGCACATCTAGAGCCTCTCATCAAGGGGCATCTTGTCCTCGGACGCTGTACCCTGTCTCAGGGCACCTTTATGCGCAACATGCAGAGTGTGGCTGAGCTCTCAAGAGTGGGCGCTCATTTCGGTGGGGCTCGAGTACTGCAGCTGCTCAGGGGGCAGTGAGATTCAGCAAATTGGTCCTGTCCAATTGGCCCCGGTTGCGTCGAATCCACTGGCAGCGCTCAAAGTGCAACATACACGCGAATATCAGCGATAAGCTCTACGTGGCTTAACAGAAAATCGTGGCTGCCTCATCGCAAAAAGGGATTCCCTCACTATCCGTCCACTCCCACCTCCCTGCAACGCAACTTATCGCTGCGACTTCTTCTTATACTCGCTTCTTAATCTCTACTATCTCATTCTTTTACATATTTTACTCTTCTTCTTCGCCAAATTAATCATGGACGGAAAGGAGCCCGAGCAGACCCCTTTCGAGGCTGTCTCTGCGCACAGCTCCCGCATTCAGCAGGTGTGTTTTTCGGTCGCGAGCGCCTCATCAGCCAGCGTACTAATAGACGCCGTTTAGCGATTCCAAGCAATCCTGGATCAGTCCACCCCATTCGTCGCCTACCGATGGGCTTCCACTGGCTTCTTGCTGATCATCTTCGCCGCCCGCATCCTCGTCGCGCAGGGCTGGTACATCAGTGCGTCGAACCTCCAATCCTATCCGTAGCCGACCTGAGATCGAGCGCAGAGAACTAACTGCTAATATACAGTCGCCTACGCCCTTGCCATCTATCTCCTCAACTTGTTCCTGGCATTCCTGTCGCCCAAGATTGACCCCTCGAACGATGCGATCGATAATGAGATGGAGGATGGCTCCGTGGGAACTCTGCCCACCAGGCAGGATGAGGAGTTCAGGCCCTTCATCCGCCGCCTTCCCGAGTTTCAATTCTGGTACTGGGCCACTCGCGCTATTTTCTTCAGCTTCGTCGCCGCCTGGATTCCCTTCTTCGACATCCCCGTGTTCTGGCCTGTCCTGGTCACCTACTGGATGGTCCTCTTCTTCCTCACTAGTATGTTGCCCCCTGGCATGCTTGTAGCCCTTGGCAATAGAATGCTAACCCGCCATGTAGTGCGTCAGCAAATCCAGCACATGATCAAGTACCGCTATGTCCCCTTCTCCTTCGGCAAGAAGAAATACTCCAAGAACAGCTCGTAGTGCAGCCACTGGGTTTGAAGAATATGGTGTCTTGCGATTGGGTAGCCTCGAGGCCTTGAAAAATTAGGCTGCGCGCGGCATGTAACAGTACTACCGACCACCCCTACCGGTGTTGCATGGCTGGGATCATGGGACTGGTGTTATTTCTTTCCATTCATGAAATCGAATTATTAGGAGGAAGCAAATAACACCGTCTGGATGGGTAACGACGATGTGTATCAACTATAGATGAGTGAGACTCGCGGAGATGGCGTGGTGGAAAAGCGAATTTCCCAAGATAGCCAGCCTCATAATGATAACCCATATTATTCGAAAAGAATTCCCTGAACAGTTTCCAAATGTCTCGCAAAAGTGCTCATTTTCGCATCTATCGGGTACTAATCACGGAAGGTGGGCTGTGTGGGGAGAATCCCTTGTCTGTAAGATGCCACTGAGATTAACAGGACATCGCAAATCCTCCTACCACATATCTCTCTCTATACCGTGCCCTATAAATCAAACACTGTTTTTTGGAATAACCATCGACAACAGATTCATCCAGGAAGAGGGTTAGGTGACTAAAGGGGAAACCGTTGACCCCCTACATATCCCACTCTACCAACTACGAGAACACACCCATCATACCTAGTGGGCGGTTTGCCAGTTGGGAACAAATTCACGAATATCTTGTTTGGATAAATCTGTGCCCCCGGGAAATACAAACTTCAAGGCCAAGATTAACTTCTCATTATTGAAGGCACTACTTGAGTCAGCACCAGGACCAACTCCCATTCACCGCCAAAGACAGCAAATGAAAAGACACATTCGATCCGTATAGAGATATTTGCTCAGATGGGGAAATCAAGCTCATTTCTAAGTGAAAGCCTAAACGTCTTAGATTATTCTACTTCAAAATATCAGGTCGTGTCATTGCTGAAGGTTACCACGATCTCAGGATTCTACCCATTAATGTCCTTGCCAACACTCTGGAGCACTCGCTCGTTTCTAATCCATGAACGGCGAGGCTTTACTCGTAGGCTAATGTAGAGGAGGCAAAACGGTCCGTTTACTGGCAGTGTTGCCTGAAACATAAGGTATCGAGCGTCATGTAGCAACAACACACAGCGCCTCACCTACGTGCCGAAAGCACTCTGTTCGCCCTACTCTCACCTTCCAATCACTCGTCATCATCACCGCATCTAAAGCCTTATCCTTTTTTCGAATTTGCAACACATCTCTCTAATACAAGGCCAAAGACTCGCGACCTCGTTCAGCATGGACGATCAGTCTCGATGGAAAGAGACTGAGGAGATTTACTCCATTCTCTTGACGCGTGGAGAGGATCTAAAGTGGCGTGCATCACTCGAAAGCCGCAACTTACAACATATGTACCTCGCGAAGGGGTTTTCCTTGTCTTTTCAGAATATTGATGGGATCCGGAAATCGGTGGTGGTGCAAGTATTGAATACTCTAGTAAAAGATGGGGTGAACTTCGTATCTTGTTATGCATTTACGGAGACTGTGAACCGGAATGTGTGGATCAAAATCGGTAAGTAAGAAAGCTTGATGTCTAGATTTGCTTGGGCCCAATCCTACTACACCATCTTCTTATGCTTCAACTGCTAATCTTAGCTTTGACAACTCAGTCTCCTTGCATGGTCTACGCCTTCCAGCTCATCGCGGCTACCCCTGGCGGCTACGAATTCACAACGACTCAGATCCACGAGAGCTACTGTGTTCTCTGTGGAGAGTTTGGCGAGGCCTCACGGTAGACCATGAGAACCAGCATTCTGAAACCAGGCTTCTAGATGAATCCACCCATGAGCCCACGCAAAGAGCCAGGCTGGCAATCGCAACGGCACCTGTTGGAGATATCATCGGCATTGGATTTATAGATAAATACGAATTACCTCCAAAGGCCTCTTCCATCACCGGAAAATTCCCAGTCCTTGCTTCTCTTTTCGACACTAATCTTTTCGGCATGCCTAAATCAGGCCTCGATGGTGTGCTAATAAATTTGGAGAAGCCCATGCCTGCTGCTCGAGAAGACGGTGTCTCTATTGAGTCTTTTGGAACAGTTTGTGATTTTCTAAATCTTTTCCGATGTATTTTCTATGTGAGAACACTTCAAGTTGGGTTTAATCGTGCTTTATCCGAGTATGATCGCCTGGGCTCCTGGAGATGGCTTGTTCGACCAGCCCTAGCAGAGAAGGAATACCTCATTACCCAAGGTTATATTGAGGAATGGTCTATGAAATTGGACGGCTTTGGAAGTCTGGAGTCGGTGATGAATTCGGATTTTATGGCAGCATTCTGGGCTCGTGACGAGTTCCGTCTTTGCGATTCCGTGCTAGTCCAAGACCCAAGCACACGTTTGTTCCGCCGCGACTTGGAACTCGAAATACAATGCAATGCCCCTCTTCTGGACTTGGATGTATCAGAGGGGTCTCTTCAGCTTGTTATCAACACGCGCTTCAACAACATACCCGACGAAAGCCTTGAGAAATCGAAAGTACTTGTCAGCTCTGCACGACCAGCTTTATTAAGGGTGCTTGCCAAGGTGGAAGGTGAACAGGATATACCATCACAATTCCGACTTTCTACCGGCCTCGTTGATTTTTCGCAAGGCGCCTTGCCTACGGGGAAATCACAGGCATTGTACCACTTGGTGGCAGTGATTCCTCAAAACGAGGATGGGTACTGGGACAGGATCAGAAGATTCGACCCCGGTATCGATTTATTCTATTACCATGCTTCTTCAACATTGAGCATCTTGATTTATGCTTTGTGTGACACGGGGTCTATGCCATATCTCAACCAACGAACAAAGCCTGCCGTGCCTGAGCAGAAGGGGTCCTCGAACACCATTAGTCAGAGCACAGGGCCAAGCGTCGCTACGCCAACTACACCTTTCTCCGGCTCTGGAACAAGACCGAGTCCATCGGTTGCTGCACCCTTTACGCCAGGGGGGTGCCTCAGCCAACTGTGAAAGCTTCAGCTACGCCTACATCTGGCGTCCCTCCCATCACATCGAATCCATCGGTTGCCGCACCCTATAAACCAGGGGTGGTGCCTCGACCAACTGCGGAGGCTTCAACTAAACGAGCTAATACTCGGGCACTAGATTACCCAAATAAGAATCAGAAAGGGGGGACGGATGGCAAGGAGGTCGCCGTCGGCGTGGATAACAATATCAAGCTTCCTACTGCGGTGTAAATTGGAATATCAATCACAACACCTACATGGAATCTTGTTCATGATTAAGATCTGAATTGAAGGATAAATTTGTTTGCAAGAGGCATTAGGGACTTGGCCGTCATCCATGGCAACTGGGTATTTTCAGAGAGCTGACTTGATAGTTGACTGTTGTCAGTGAGTGATCCAATCCATAGTATCTGCATGCGGCGGAGTGCAGAATAATGTGCAGAATAATAAACTTTAGTGCTCACTTACCAATTATCGTTCCATACCGTACCTACGGGAAATCCTGCAGGTACTCAACTCAAGTACCTTAACTCACTCACCTTTGTACTATTTTTGGCAGCTTCTGTTGAAGTGCTACCCTCTAGTCATAAATTCTTCAAATACCGCCGATTTGCACCCTCCTCTTTTCTGCAGGCGCCTGTGCTCTTTTCTTAAAAGCCAAATAATAGTTCACCAAATCCAAACACTATGGCGGGGTTTTCCGATGCCCCAGCTGAAGTCATCGACAATATCGTACCGTTCGTCTTACGAAGAGCCGATCTTGCGAACCTATGCCTCGTCAATAAGGCACTCCACCGGTCTGCAGTGCCTTTTCTTTATTCCAGTATTAAGATAACATGGGACCGAAGACATCCAAACTCCTCGATCATTCCTCTGATCCGTACTCTTGTTCAGAGTCCAGAGTTGATTATCCTCATAGATGAGATTTACCTATTTGGAGAATACTTGTCAGATGTTCGAGAGCGCCCATCATTGAATACGACTGGTATTTCACTTGATCAATTCATTGTTATTATCAATAAGACTCAGGTGCCATATGCCAGCACCTGGCTCGATGGTCCGAAGTCGGGCAACATGGATGCCTTTGCTGGTCTCCTGGTTGCCAATCTTTCCAGGATTACCAGCCTAAAAATCACCCATAACTTTATCAACGGGGACGACATCCTCGGCAAAGTCCTTTTGTCTAAAGTCTTTGGCGGGCTGCCTGCATTTGAGCGGCTTAAAAAGATGAGCTATGTCAAGAGAATGGATCGTGGAAATTGGGACAGAAATTTGATTGTCGAACACGTTGCATCTCTCTTCCACATACCAACAGTCACGGATATGTCCGTCTCAATGACGAATGAGCCATTTGAGTGGCCAGGAGGAGAACCTGACCTCGACTGCCTGACCTCGCTGCATATTGAGTGGGCTATTGGCTGTCCTAGCTGAAGTGCTTCTCCTTACACCAAACCTGAAATCACTCTCCTGGCGCTGGATGTATCACGACAGTATCAATGACGAGCGGGAAACCACGGTTCTAGACTATGACCAGGTTTTTCTAGCGGTATCGCTCGTCGAGGAGACGTTGGAAAAGCTGGTTCTTTCTTTTGAGGTTGGGGATGATGATTACGACAGAATTCCTGTAGGGATGGAAATTCGGGGGTCTTTCAACCGTCTCCCCGAGCTTGAACGACTTAAAGAACTATCCATACCTATGGTATGCCTCACAGGCTTTGGAGCCGAGCCTATACCTTTAGAAGAATATCTTCCGGATAATTTGGAGATTCTTCATCTCAAATGGCTAAGTTTAATTGACTTTAGCATCAAACTCAAATGGATGGATAATTATAAGAGCCTGGATGATGCTATTGGCCAAATGATGCAGTCTTTAGCTGAGACTCATACAGGAATCCACTCCGTTACTTCTTCAGTTACTCGAAAGCAGTTGGAGCTCAGGACGAAACGGTGTGCTCCAGGCTGTCATATTTGGAATAAACTACCCGAACTATACCAGTAGGGACATGACAACAGGCTGCATTTTGGTGTGGATTCAGAGGTGTCCATGGTATGCTTCAACATCGTCACGTAGCAGAGATTGATTCGAAGTGATGCTTGCACACACGTCTGCAGGCCAGATCAAATGGGAAACAAAAACCCGCATGCTGGCACAAGTTCGAGAGAAAACATCATCTTCCACTTGATGTCAGCAAAGAAACCATGCATCCTCTCGACTATAATAGATCTAGGTCAGACAAAGCAGAGGGGAAAGTCGACCCTTCAAAAGACGATTGGAAACATGACTAGGCACATCACGATTGAAGATGAGACCGACAGTTCTCTCAAAGTTCGTCTATATGGCCAGTCGTGGTGCCTCTCCGGGAAAAGGCCATGCATGCTGCTCTTGAGATGTTGCAGATTAGGGGGTGTCGTCCTTCAAAGATCATCTTATTATAGGTTACTTGACATAATCCGATGATAATCACAAGGGGATCTGTGCGGCTGAGCTCAGCCGTTCATGGTAAGTCTACTGTCAAATTAATTGTAAAACAGAGGTGCAGAAACGACTCAAACGAGATGTAAATCGGAAGGCTAGAACAGGAGTCACCGTGTTGTGGCTCCTTCTTACACCTGTCCCATAGTGTGGTCGGTGACTTCTCAACGCATCGAGGAGGGATAATTCTAGATGAGGCTAATCTAGAGAGATGTCATGTGCGTTCCCTACGAGAGGAATTTCCGTTCATGTCAGGAACACGTTTGGGACTTCAGGGGTAGGTAGCGTGTTTTTTTGGTCCAGCAAGAACTCTAGATATGAGCCCCAGGTAGATACAATGCAAATACAGTTGATTCACTTCTAGTCCAGTCACATTATATCTAGACATATGGAAGGCCTTGATTTTACCCAGTCCTCTGGCCAGTCCACCATAACGCCTCCAGTGAGAGAATTGCTCTTCCTTTCCTTCCTGCTCTACTGCTTCCTGAGCCTTGCACCAGCGACTACGAATCATCATGAAGAACGGCAAATCGATGGCGTCGAAAAGCCCGTACCTGCTGTTGTCTGATCCAATCTCGTTTCCGAGAATGCTTCCCACGTCCCTGTCGCTCCCGATTTAGTCGAAAGAACATCAGACAGCCTAGACGCAAGAGAAAGTAAACGAGGTCTCTTCAGTAAGCTTGCTCCCGTCCTCGAGAAAACAGCAACTCCGCTGATTAAGGCTGTTGCTGCCCCTGAGAAGGCTACCGCCCCCAATAAGGTCGCGGCGAAGAAGACACCCGCCAACCAAAAGGCTAGTGCCAAGAAAAGTGCTGCTCCTAAGAAGAATGCTGCTGCTAGGAAGGCTTCTTCTAAGGTTGGTGCTAAAGAGTCGACTGGCAACAAGAAGGCTGCTGGCGCCAAGACTGGCAATGAGAAGGCAGGTAGTAATAGGAAAGCTAGTGCTAAGAAGACACTTCCTAAGGCTAGCAACAGGAAGGTCATTAACAAGAAAGCTATCAGCAACAAACAATCTGCTGGTTCTAGAAAGTCTGGCAACAAGAAATCTAAGTAATGTGAAAAACAGTTTTCTAGATATACCTACATAGAGTGCATGAATATGCTGGGTGGAACAGTGGTTCGTTGACATCCAAACTCAATATCTGTGAGAATGGCGAAAATTGATCCAATCCTTTATTAAGTAGAAGCCCTTGAATATCCAGGAACTAAAGAGATTTCAGCCTGGAGATCTTTCTACTGGCTGAAAAGCCCACTTGAGCGTTATTGAAGCTCATCTAGAGCTCCTGAAGTGAGGCTTGTACACCAAGTCCAAAGATCTGGTCCAAATATACTTTTGAAAAAAAAAATATATAAGAACTAATCCGTAAGTTCCCTCTACCAGGACACCAAAAATATATGTATTTGACCCAAAGAATGCGAAGTGACGGACGTGGAGGGGCTGCACATAGGCAGCGTACCCTAGACACAAGTGCGATGAAGATGTGGCTCTTTGCCAGAACTTGCACAGGATTTTCGGTGAGGGGCATTGGAGATATGAATTAAATGAAGGTGTGCCAGAAGCGGTGAGCCTATGGGAAGAGGTTGTAGTAATGTTGGAAGTTCCTGAACGACAAACTTGTTCCATAACAGCGAGGCCATTTCCGTTGACCTATACAATAATGGATTTAGAGCCATAGTTGAGGATAGTCTCGAATGAAGATATTTGACTAAACCGCTTAGCTTGATCGCAGACGGATCCAATATGAGTATTCCTTAAAGATTCCAGTTGAAGGTATTCTTGGGAAACCATCCGTAGCCGTACATGGGCTGGGCAGTCACTTGGCTGCCAAACCTACCCAGGGCATGCCCAGCACTTTTGTCGTATAGAGAAAGGATTGGCAATGGTTTTTATTATATTCTCTGTAACTCATTGAATTTATGGTCAGGTACTATGGTTGATTTTTTCATCTCTTCACTTTGCAATTAGTGAGCGGGCTACAGCTTCTACTAGTACTGAGTACCTAGAGTGTGACAGTTGCCATCAACCCCTAGGCATCTACCTCAGCACAATACTTCTAGGCAGATACTAGTACCTCTAAAAACGTATACTTCTCAAATCACTGCCGGGGCCGACCGCTTGTTCTCGCCAATTCTTTGCATGAGGGACCCAGTTAGCCTTCACACCTCCCACTTGCCAGTCTACACTCTGCACTCAAGCAATCTGCACTCTGCACTCCAAAGCTTCAACACACCCAACAAAAACTTCACTACTGTTTAGACGTCTTGGGCATCAATTACCGGGAACATGGCACAAGAAAAGATGGACAAGTCTGTCAATGCTTCTTCAAAAACCCAACCTGCTTCTGATCCCCAACCTTCAATCTCTCTGAAGTTCACTAACAAATCTCTTCCGAACCCCACCGACTGGCAACATATCGTACTATCCTTCAGACCGACCAAGCTGGAGAAGATCATGGAGAGTGTGGGGAAACCGCACTCCGAGGAGACTCGTTCCCAGACTTGGTCCGTTGTGGGCGAAGCGCTCTCCAACTCTCTGCTTTCCGCACCAGCTGGCGTGTACATGCAGATGACTACCGTACTTTTTGGAAGGACTATTTTCTCTTCACCCGCAGAGGGAATAAGCGGGCTGATGGGACACGAGGGATCCTCGAGGTCAAGATCAAGCAGAAACATGAGGGACGCGAGTGGGAGGCTCGCTGGCGGGTGGCGCGCCCTCACGTAACTAATTACGCGAGAAACTGTGAGCGATTACGGCTTTTTTAATCTGCACGGCTTTACTAATTAATACTAGTATTGGCTCGTATTTCCCGGTTGTGTGAAGACAAGAAGAGGCGGTTGGAACTGATGCGCAAGGAGGAGAGACCAGAGGACGAGGAGGGGAAGCCGGACGGGCAGTGCGGCTCTTGAGGAGTTTGTTTGCCAGGAGGACTTGTTCGTACCCAGATAATTCTGCACCCACACACTCAGGGCACTCTATTTAACTCTTGCTCAACAACCATCAACTCCTGGGACTGGTCAAGCTGGAAAGTTAATAAAGGCCCAAGATAGACCCCCACCAGCAAATCAGAAAACAAGCTTACGCTCACATTGAAAATCTGTTGAAGATCACAGCCGCTTCACGATAACATTTTCGAATATCCAGCTTCTACAAGCGTTGCTTCGTTGACCTGCTTCATAGGAGCCTACCAGGGGTACAGCGACTCGGTGTTCAAGTAATAGAATTCTTCTAACCTCTCCTGCACTTCCACATCTCTTTTCGGGCGGCGTCTACACTTACGAGCTTTCTGTTATTTTTTATCTTTCTATGTTTTACCTTGGGCTAGTGCTACACCTAGTGACACCAGGTAAAGCATTTGAAGAGGTATGGTTGCTGATTATCCGTTGATACAAGATTCCTGCGTGCTAACATAGGGCAGAAGATGTGCTCGGTAATCACCACTCTCTATTATTGTGGCCATTGGGAGGGTGACAGTTTCTTCCATAGCCCAATGTGCGCAAACGTCGAACACGATACGAAACAGTCGGCTATGGTGTGCGGCAACTGTGGACTTATCTCCCCACCACGTTCACCATCTCCAGGAACATAAGGCAGGAAGTAGACATTGGAGATAATAGCAGGGAATGCTAGCATATAAATCTATCTAGATTCGTCCTGTGGTTGGGAGGGATGGGCAGGGGGTAACTTCAGGGATCTGAGGCTCTAGATTCCCCTCTCGTCTTCATTCTAAGAACTCCTGGGTCCCGTTGCGTATCACTTCTAAAGCAGTCATTACTTGAGGTTTTTGGGCTGTTCAAAAGACTTCGTATAGGCCAGGCTCTTGTTACAGGATCCGTGAGGCTTGTTACTAAAAGTCGATAAGCATATCATAGCGACGCGGTAAGATGATGCTTCAGTCGGCCGAAGATTTCCAAAGTGGGAATACAGTGAGAGAATCTTGGACGTCAAGCGATACTTGTATATCATGTTATAGATGAAGATTTTGAAATTACACATATACTCGAGGGACTCAATACCTCAATGGACATGTCTTGGTATGACATGGCCGCGGTGGGTCCCGTCAGGTAGTGTTGAGACAGGCGCTTGCCAAGAGACCGCCTGTGCACCTGTCTAATTGTTCTATCGGGAGCGCATCAAGTGCCAGGTGGATAAAATATATGTATACGTGAAAGGTCTGAAATTTGGGGCTAAAGAAGCAGAGTTGTAAGCGAGAGTGTGCGGATTGGGAGCGAGGAACAATGCAATTGGAGTAAGGTGAGACGTGAGAAAAGCCACAAGCGCGCTGCTCCCAAAGTGTCGATTTTTCACCAAACCGGCGCCGGGGCCACATGCAGTAACAAGTGCACTTACTTCTCACCACCTCTTCGCCGACTCTGGTTCCTATCATCCAACAACACCAAATCGCATCACACTGGCCCTTTGACGCTCGCTATCGGAATTGGACACTGGCTAAAGTCGACTCACGCGTCTGCGCCTTGTGTACACACCCAAAGCTCGCCAGCTGCGCCCCTGTGGCAGCGCGACAGCTCCCAACATGTCGTCTGCGCGATCCGGCGAGCGCATGATCCATCAGGACTTCATAGCTCGCATCCGATTCTCCAATGCCCTTCCTCCGCCGCCGCACCCCCGAAGCTTCTCGACATCCCCAACACTGGCCTTGCCAGTGGCCAGTACACAACCCCGGGCTTCGCCTCACGACTTGCCCGGGAGCAGCCCTTGAACATCGAGGTTGATGCCGAGCTGGGCATGCCCCTGGACTTGGTGGGCATGCCCGGCGTGTTCGATGGCGACGAGAGTAGTATGTCCTAGGCTCTTGAACGCCACCGGCAGAGCTTGCCAGTGGCACTTCTTGGCTCTTCTCACTGACATTATTTCCCAGCTATCCAAGCCCCTTCACACCAACCTGCGGTCCATCCCCATGACAGAGCCTTGCTGAGGCCAATTGCCGCCCTCGGAAAGAAGAAGGTCGCAGAAGCCACAGTTTCCTTCCTTCGCCGAACCGAGTACATCTCCAACTTTGCGTCCAAGCGCCACGACGCCGGCGACCCCCGTGCGCTGCTCAACACATCCAAGAAGCCCCGTCGCGCCCCCGAACAGGCCGCCGACTCACCCGCAGCAATCAAGCGCAAGATCGACCGCGGGTTCGAGCTCGCCGAGGAGGAACTCAAGCACCCCAAGCGCGTCAGGCACCCCACCAAGCGGAACGCCCAGCTCCTCGAGGCCGTCCCCCTCATCCCCGACCTCGACGCCTTCCCCGACTCGGGAGCCTTCGTGACCATCAAGTTCGCCACGAACCCCGTCGCGAGCTCGACCGAGTACGACAAGCGCCTGCTCTCGGCTCTCTTCCGACCCATCGACAGGACCGAGGACGAGGACCGGGCGTACGAGGCCGCCCTCGAGGCCCACCAGCAGGACCCCGAGACCTACCCGAAACCGCAGAACCTGATGAACTACGAATTCTTCCTGCCCCAGAGCAACTCGACCGGCGACAAGTTCCGCCGCAAGTTCGACGTGCAGAACCCGGACCGCGACAACGAGAACCTCTACACCCACCAGGCCGACGGCGGCGGCTGCTTCCACTTCAACCGCGTGAGGGAGTACGAGACGGCACAGGAGATCGAGCTCGACCACGGCTCCAAGTACTCGTACGAGATCCTCCTCGCCTCCTGCGGCGACGACGACTACCCGAGACAAAAGGCCGTCTACTACTACCCCGTGCTGCAAAAGTCCACCATCCGGCCCCAGCGCACCAAGAACATCGCCCGCACCGTCGGAGGCGGCGGCGGCGAGGACGAGCAGATCGTCGAGCGCCTCGACGTCACCGTGCAGGACCCCAACGAGCGCATGAAGGACGCCATGAACCGGTACAAGCTCAACCCGCTTAAGTGGGCAGACGAGGAGGAGGGCGAGGACCAGGACCAGCGCGAGGCCAGCCAGGACGCAGAGGGCGAGGACCGGGACGCCGAAGGAGAGGAGGAGGATGATTAAAAACAAAAACAGAAACCGGCATTTTTCTTTCCAACCTAATTCGAAAGTATTAACTCCGGAATCAACAAAAAGAGGGAGAAGAATAGGTAACAACGAGGATAACTTCCATCAGCGAAATGGTTTATAAAAACAAGAGCCATGGCATACGTTCTCACGGTCCAGGTGGTTTTTCTTTATCCCTGAGACGAAGGCGATTCGGCGAAATAATTGATTTCATATTTGGGTTATGTATCTCATCCTTCTTTTCTTTGCTTGCGGCTGTCTTTGTAAATTTTTCATATTCTTTGAGAAATGAATTTTTGGAAGAGCGTCTCTATATATAAAGTGGTTACATTATCTTTGATAGTAGCCATGTGGTGAATGTGTTTCGTATGTAAATGTTGGTGTGAGGGTGTGCTTGTGTCCGAGTATCATGTCAGGTCATCCAATCGACCACGCGAGCTCTTCGCTTTATGTACTATTCAAACCTCCCAAAAATGTACGCCGCCGCCGTCAGTGAAGTGAAAAGGGTAGTGTGACAAAGAAAAACATATGAAGAAACAAAAAAAAACTCCGGCCAAGTGGGTAAGCCCGTCTTCCCAATTTCCCAAAAGATTATGCCATCTGCTCGCTATATGTGCTGAGGAACAAAACCAAATGACGACCAATTATAACCAAGACATTTATACAAGCCTCATTAATCTACTAGTTCGTCTTCTTCAGTTTTGAAGTCGAACTGGAAGGATCATATCCAATGATTTCCCTGTTATCATCTATTACCCGTGCGTACCTATATCAATCGTTAGTTGGAGATATCTAAAAAATGAGGGAGGAATAACCTACTCGAGAAGTAATCGGAAGAACCAGGCTTCCATATCCTTCTTTCGTAGCACTCGGTTTGCCCAAGTAGTGCTGGATTTTGCGAGGTGTTCTGCATCCTCGTCTCCGGCACTACTGCCTGCAAAATAGCGGACAACCTCGAGCCAGTCGTCCCCGTGCAGACTCAGTGGGACATAATGAACCCAAGGCTTGAGCCACTCATAATGCCACTCACGGAAAAGGGCTAGCTTGTATGTCACGCTATGGCTCTGGAGAAAGGCATAGAAACGACCAGAAAAGGCGTTTCCATCAATATCAAGCAAGTGCTTGTACTTCCAAGCATCTTGTTGATCAACGTGATCGGTTGGGGTAAAATACTGGATTTGGGCCTCGCAGTCACCAGGATCGCATTGGCCAATGTGAGAGAAATGAACATCAATGAGGTCACGGTGCTTGCCTCGAGGGACTTCAGAAACTCGCCAGTTTGGCTGCTCCTCGTCGCCCTTGTTCACCAAGATCTTGGCTTGATCAGGGGCGTTGATCTTGTGAACAAACTGCTGCCGGTGCTGTCGCCTCCAACCGCCATTGCGACTGAACCCACCAGTAGTCGAGCCGCGCCAGTAAAGTTTGTTGTCCTTTTGTTCCCATGGAAAGTCCTTGGCCTCGTCATATACGACTTTATCGAACCAATACCAAGGCGAAGGGTACATTAAATCGGAGAATGAGGAGATCTTGGATTGTGAAAATATGGGGAATAAATCATGGACGACGTTGAATGCGTTGGGCCTGTCAAAGAAGCCATACGACGAGCTTAATGATGGAGTCAGGCAGATATCAGCCATGGCCGTGGAGTTGTATACGAACCCAAGCTCGCTGTAGCCATATCTGCTGCGGTCGTCTCCTTGCTCATCGTCATCGGGAGTCTTGGCTGGGCTGTCGGCCGGGCAAGACATGCGCGAGTTGGTCCAGGTAGATTGATGAGCGAAAACGTTGAATCGAGTGCGCTTGACCTCGTCAAACATATACCCATCGGTCAGCTCCGGCGCCCGCGGGCTAAAGTCGTTGATGGGCTTCTTCTTTGCATTGGCGGCCGGCATGTTGACACTCTTGGCCTTGTTGACAAGATGGGCTAGGTCTTCGTGTGAAAGAACAACCCGGGGTTCATCGTGGATGTTGAACGCCAAATCCATGTCAGGTATATATTCAATAAACTTCTCAATCATCGACTGGGTAGCGTTTTGTTGCCACTCTTGGCCGCCCTCGACAAGAGTGATTTCGTGGTTGCGGATTGAAATTCCCAAAAGAGCATTATCGAACCCAAGAGCCTCCTTGGCTCTTTTCCGAATCGTCTCTGGCTTCAATCCCCAAAAGGGTGTAATTAGCTGGTGGATAGTGTCGAACTCGTCCACAAGCTGTACATCGTTATCGGTGGCGAATTGGAACCATTTGTCGAAATTAGGGGGCGGTGGCATCTCATATCGCCTGCGATACTCTGCAACAGCTTCTTCCAAGGTTTTGGACTGTCGACCTCTGATGTCTCTAAACTCGCGCCTTGCTTCGGTAATGAGGTGGGAAATGGGGTGCAAGCTCGTGTCTTCTACTTTGAGAGGTCCTGGGCCAGCCTTGGTCTTTGGCCGCTCGCTAACCTCCCATTTAGGTGGCCTCAGGAGCTCCTCCTCATCAGGGCTGTTGTCACTGTCGCCGCTCTGGTGCTCTTTCGTACGGTCGTCGTTGTCGGCTGGGCGATTCTGATCTTCAGGGCGATCGCTTTTGGGCCGTTCAGAGCCAGTGGGAGGCTCAGGGTGTATGGGAGGTGAAGGATGGTGTGGTCGAGGTTCAGGGCCAGGTTTGTGTTCAGGACCAGGCCCGCCGGGTCCAGGAGCTGGAGAGTCTGCTTTCAGTGGCACCTCTGGCTGCTGCTGCAATGCAATATCCTGATGTTGCGCAGCATTCTCCGTCGTCCGTCCATCTTGCGCTGGCGCCCCAGGGGGTGGCGGCGGTGGTGGTTGCGGGGGAGGTGGTGGTCCCTCCCTCGAAGGTTGCCGCAAGGACGCTGTGTTGCGGACGGGGAGATAGTATTCGCGTTCGGTCGCCAGGCACAGGAGAGAGTAGGCGCAGAAGCCGAGTGAGAACAATCCTATAAAGACCAAGATCTTCCGCCGCCGCAGCATGGTTGAGGCGATCATTGAGGCGACGGAGGGGAGGAGGAGAGGTGGAGGCGGGTTGAGGGCGTGGGCGCGGACGAGGAAGTAGTCGAGCAAGTGGCCTCCGTCTAATAATCAGCTAGATGGCGGCCTAAGACGTTGGTGGCAGCATCGGGCAAGAAAACGCAGAGACTGGACGAAACGGAAGCATTCTAGGGGAGCAAGGAAACTCGTCACAAAGGAAACGCCAGGAGGATGCAGGAACAGAACAGCCCGGCGGAGGAGTTGGTTGATCGCTCTTGATTGTGAACACCCATTACTGACTTGTCTTGCGTTTACCGTGACAACTGTGGGCCCTATTCCCCCTTAGGAGGCAAAGGAGAGGAAGGACGCAAGCATGTGGATCCAGTATTAATTTCATAGCCCAACCCCAAGTGCCGCTCGCTGTTGGTGCTCTCCAGGGCCGGCCAGCCAGACTGCGCATGCCCTCCAGCTCCCTCCCGTTCCCTGTGCTCGCTGCATTGCCACCGGCGAGCACAGAGGCGACTGGCAGAAAGCCAAGAGAACGAAGTGCCTTCTCCATACGAGTCGTCAGCAGCCTTCAGTCCATACGTCACGGAACATAGAGGTGGTATCCACAGGCTAAGAACGCTTCATCGCACTAAAAAGCTTCTTGCAAGAAACCTGGCCATTCCCTGGTCAGGTCGATGCCACCTCTACCTAGCAGCTCCCGTGGCACTACTACCATCCTTCCGTTCAGGTCCCTCTTAGGAGCTAATCATTAGAATTAGCATTTCCAGAACCCGGTCGCAGGAACAGGCCCAGGCACAGGCATCTTAATCAACGTCCCAGCCATCCTAGCGAGGTTTCTAGGAAGAACAGGATTGCGCAGGTCTAGCGGAGATCCGCTTTTACCTTCTCCACGGCCCCCTGAGAGTGTTGCTTCGAGGCACATCGACATGGATGCAGCCGTTGGAGGATCCCAAAACAGCGGACGTAAGATACTGCCCCATTAGTTGAACCGTTTCCTCCACTCTCTCCAACGCCCTCAGCCTGTTCTGTCTACCGAAATTGCACTTCAGTTGGGGTAGCAATAGTCTCACGAGAGGGTTATCAGATCAATGTCGGACTGGTCTGGATTTAGATAACGAACGTATGATGAATTCCTATAAAATCGAGATACATTCCTCAGCACCTGTATTTACGAGGAGGCAGACAATTGCCCACCAACCCTCTCTGGATTAGGCGCTTGAAACTATGGCAAGAGGCTGTTTTCAGGGCACCTGAGTCAATACATTGCAAACAGGCATGTATGCAATACAGATACGTATTTTCGAGGTCCAAAGGATGGTCTTTCGAAGAAAGATAAGCCAAACACGTTCACTTTGAAGAACCATGTCTTGGATGCAATTATTTCTAGGCCTGTTGAGGATCATGAGGAGAACGGTCCACCTGATGGAGTGATGCTAAGTGGACCTGGATGGAGGTACTTAGGCTGAGCTGCTGTCCTGTAGACTAGAGGGTTAAATGATTTCAATGCAGCGGGCAGTTGCTATTATTTAGATTTGCTGCGGCTGTCGCGCACCGGCAGTGCGCCCAATTGCATACCAAACGCACAACAGCATTGGATTTGATTGGTCAATGGGATATGGACGCCTTGCTCTTGGGTCTTCACGCAAATCACTCACTGCCTGCCACCGGCACGGCTCCTATCGATTGATATGCTGCGGAATCACTACGACTCATCGAGTGTGTGCCTACCTATTCTCAAAGGGCCATATTATACCATGGGTTTGCTTACTGTGATTGCGTGTGTGCCTGATTCTTAACTGTGCGTAGGTTACCTGTATAGATTTCATGCTCGTGACGACATCTCCTCCAGATCCTTGAATCTAGCCTGCCCCTCCTTTGAAGAGTCATCACGGTCCTTTCATTTTCAGCTTTTCCTTGGCCTACTTGCGGAATGAGAGTTGGTCATAACGGGCCTTTGGATGCGTGGCTCCTTGGCGGCCGTTTCGAGTGTTTGTTGCACCCTTGGCAGTCTGGGCAATGATGGACGTGTCAGGGCCGAATAGCATATTAGCAGCCACATACGTAATTCCGTCTATGTCTTAACTGCATCTTCGGATACGCCGTCGGAATATATGTTAGGGATCTCGACAAGCGAAAAGTCGGGACAGAAGTAGGATAGCAGAGCTTGGTGTTTTAGACGGAGCGGACTGTGCCACGGACTCTGTAGCCGTGCTTCAGGATGGTCTTGACAATGACACTTCCTAGGTAGCCCTTAGCACCGGTGACGAGAATCAGATCATTGAGAGGAGCGACAGACACTGACAAAATTTCGCGTGAGATAACAGTCTACAGAAATGCGCACACGAGTAGATCGCTAAGCATTGGGTTCAGTTGGTGAATCGACTTGGCCAATGGTGATTTCCGATAGCGAGAGGGAATCTTCGCTATTCAAAGACAATAAAGACAATATACATGGCTAGTCGTACATTTATTCGATTGCTAAGCCAAATTCTCATTATTGGCGATGTCTCTTCTTGGACCTTGGTGTTCAACGTCCAACCGACATTCCATGCTGATCCCTAGATACAAGCGTTGGGCAACATATTGCAGGATGATGCGTAGAAATAAATACACATAGAAGCTTGCAACGATTTACTTGATAGGAGAATAAGACTTCCAGTTTATCCAATTTTGGTTGGCCTCCACCTCCGTGGCGAACATTGCGCCATGTGTGTACAGTCTCATTTTCAAGAACTTACCACAAGTTGGATTGTCCCCTCAGCCACAATCCTATCCAGGAACAAACAAAAATCAATTTCACCATGCTAACGGGCAAGTTCGTCCATCAGAACCCATTCAATCAGCCCAGGGAAGATAAGTACTACTCAGAACACTTATACGGCACAGTCGTGGCAACCTCGACTAATTCTGACTAACCAACGCATAAATCACATGTATGAGACTTCCCTTCTGATCACTCAGCCATCTTAATTTATGACCTCTTCTAGATGGCGCATCCATAAGACCGCGTCTTTATTGATTGGCATTGTAAATGTGAGACAAAGCCATCTAGGATACTGTGCTGTAGGCGGAGGCTTTGGTCCTTTACCAGCAAGAGACATTGACGTAGAGCAACCGTTGAGAATCACTATCTTTGTATTCTTTACGCGTGCATCCTGTGCTAAGAGAAGCTGATCTTGCACAACCAAGGCATTAACTTGCTTATTGGGTCACCTCACAGGGCTCAGGCCTCAGCAGTGGTTTGGCCCCCATCTAGACAGAAAGCGGTCAGAGAATTGGAGAGATTAGGAAGCGCCCGATCCTACTCCTCTTGGAAAATGGAATGCAACAGCAAATTCATCTAAACTTTCCATGGGGTCGGTGAAGATAACGGGGAGCTCCAGGGAAGAGATACAAATTACGGAGCACCCACAACAGTAGTTCATAAGAACCATGCGGATGTACATGATAAAATGCCAAAATGCAACATGACCCCTTCTGCAAGCAAGGTTATGAATGCATGGGATCTGTCTTTCACTGCATTGTTTGTTTCACATAGCACCAACTCCCTGTAGCTGCTTTCCAGGCAGATCTTTAGGCCTCACAGCACCACCGTATCGCCTTAACCGAGCGACCGTTTAGCCCAAGGAGGGAGCCACAACTAAAAGAACATTCGACAAGAATCCTCATGGCCTCAGCTCCGTCCTGCAGGCGGAATTAAAGCCTCACCGTTCTAGCCACGCCTCGCCACGGGTGGTAAGAGGCAACCCACATCATTCTATTGGTTGGGCGAGTTTGAGCCTCTAGCAGGGGCCGCTAATTACACCAGTGGTGCAGCGCACAAATTTCAAAAAGGGGTGGGCAGGTAGCTGCGATTTTCGTTGGATCGAGCTACCCGCAGAAAACCGCCATGGTTTCTGGTTGACGAAATGAATCTCTGCAGCAATCCCAGCCTCGATGGATCTGCAACAATGGCGCTCTCACAAGAGGATTAGTGCCAGGGCGCCCTCGCAGCTCGTCTAGGAAGGTGCGTGATACCGCCAGCATTTCTTCTTACAGAACCACCTCGTCGGCCGAACTTGGGTGGGGTGAGGCCAGCGGCCAGCAACACACGGCAAGCAAAATCGGAATCTGTGCCTTATTACAGCGTGCCGAACATCATGTACCTGCATTCAGCAATGCAGGAAAAGAAAAATCTGCGTACGTAGTGACATACGTACTATAAAACGAGGAATGAAGGCGTCATAACCCCTGCACGGCCTGGCAATCTTGCAAAAACTGGGTTACAGTGTTTGTGCATACTGTCGAGGTATTAATCGCAGGTTCTAATTATCTCCAGAGACCGTCCCTGTCCCTGTTCAACTCACTTGATGCGCCGGAGCGGCAGCACTATCACATCACGCACGAAAATCTACGAGTTGATAGCTTTCTCATGAAATTTGGGGCATCTGGCAAAGGTTCCATTGTATTCGCCCAGATGTGCGACTATCCCGTGACTCTAAAAAGTACTTTTTTTCTTTGCCATGGGTATGGTGTTTCCCAAAACGCCTAGCATGCCTGTCATGAAATGTTCATTGATTTTTTGTTACTTTTCCCCACTACTACCCAACACGACTGCAAGTGTCTAGTAGAAGAATCCAATGATCTTGCCAGCAACGTGCTTGCGACGGGCCTCCTCGTGGTCCATGATACCGGCGGAGGTGGTCAGGACGACGTAACCGAACTGACGGGCGGGGAGCAGCTTGACAACCCACTTCTCGAGGTCGGCGAGACGGACGTTGTAGCGGGGAGAGATGACACCGGTCTTGTTGAGACGGCCGTTGAGCTGGACGATGATCTTGCCAGAGCGGTGGTCGTCGACCTCCTCGAATTCTCCGATATAGCCTATTAAACGGCGAAGAATGAGCTTTTTATGTTGCGAGAGACTAAACGTTAAACGTCATGGGTGTTTTTGTGAAAGCAAAAAAATTCAGAGAAACGTGTAAGATCTCCGCAGAAATTCAATCTATCGGCAACTTATAGGGGCTGGGCCGTGGATGCGAATCGACCGTCGCCCTAGTTATCATGCCGAAGTAATAAACAGGAGAATGGAAAAGGGCAAAGGGGGACCCATGACGTTCAACGAAGTTGCTTGTTCCAGGATTGGACCTACCGTGGCGCTGCATGACCTGGAGGAACTTGATGATGACCTTGGAGGAAGGTCGGATTAGGACCTGGCGCTTGCCGGTCTTCTCGGCGTTGTTGATGTTGTTGAGAGCATCGTGGAGGACGGAAGTGCGAACCATTTTGGCGGTTGTGAAGAGGAGATTCTCAAATCAAGTGGGATATGAGGTGTCTGCCAGGAAGAATTCTACGTTAGCCTCTTGGGCCTGTGAGCGAGAAGAGTGCCCTCAGCGATCGGTCGAGGAGGGTTCTGCCGCCCAGTGCTGAAGAGGAGAAGCGTATCTCGAGCCATTGCCAGCCCAGGTGACTCGTGCATCCGACGAAACGACGAGACACAACCGTTGGAGTCTCTCACGGGAGACAACGCTCGAGATTGCTCTCCCTAGCCACGATGCAAGGCATTATCTTCCAGGTCCGAATCGCCGTGGGCGATTCATATCACTTACCTCGAGGAAAAGGTGATGCGTTGTTGGGTTGTCAAGTGGTCGAGAGGAAAGTCCAGGCGAAGTCGAAAAATCAGCTCGCAATTCCCACGCGCACCGAAAGGTGGGCCGCACGAAAAGTTGGTGTGCCCTGGTGGTCCGTGCACGACAAAATGCCCTAATGGGGGGCGCACTGCGCTCGCTTGCATTTTCGGCAAATCCCCGTGTCCCGGACCCGACATTGTTCTAGATCATCCACGAACTGCAACTTCATTCCCAACTTTCCTTTCCATATCATATTAAAATTCTAGTTGACTCTTCGAGGATCGCCCGACGAGAAAAATTCAGCAACAATGGTGAGTATCCCGATGCTGCAACCTCTCAATCGCGACGGTTTGTGGTAGCCAGATGCTTGACTCTGCGCATATCGCGAATTTGGCGAATTGAGGAAGCGGAACGTCATCCAGAGGGACATTACGACTGACAATGCTTTTTCTCGACAGTCGGACGTAGAAGACAACACCCCCGAGGTCGTCGAGGAGGTCGAGGTTTCCGGTGATGCCCCCAAGGGTCAGATGTCCGTCCTGGACGCCCTCAAGGGTGTTCTGAAGCTCGCCCTCATCCACGATGGTCTGGCCCGTGGTCTCCGCGAAGCCTCCAAGGCTCTCGACCGTCGTCAAGCCCACATGTGCGTCCTCAACGAGAACTGCGAAGAGGAGGCCTATAAGAAGCTCGTCATTGCTCTCTGCTCGGAGCATAAGATTCCTCTGATCAAGGTGCCCGATGGCAAGCAGCTCGGAGAGTGGGCTGGTCTCTGTACGTTTTGCCCTCTTATCCTATGAACGGGGTCCATCCGCGAAAATGTACGGCACAGAACGCCAACTAACACGGATATTCAGGTGTCCTTGACCGTGAGGGTAACGCCCGCAAGGTTGTCAACTGCTCTTGCGTCGTTGTCAAGGATTGGGGTGAGGAGTCCCAGGAGCGCTCCATTCTCCTCAACTACTTCCAGACCGAGCAATAAGTGCGACATGGGTGACGGCGTTGATGCGAAGGGAGGATTAGAGGCGTGGGATCTAGATTCTGATTCCACAGGAACCGAATCACTTGGTTGTGCTCTTAGATCACTTCGGTTGATAGGCCATCGGCACATGGACCGGAATACAAAAAAAAGTTTATCTTTCCAGACCGAACTGGATATCATTTTCACGTTTACCCTGGCATGACTCTCTACTTTCGTCCTTCCACCTGAAGTCCCATTGTAAACACCCCGCCGGTATCTGTAGACGTAACGACAGAAACTTACCATGATGATGTGATACCCAAACTCTGTCTTCACCTCGGCGAATTTCGGGCTACTCGTAGAGCTAGGTTCCAGAGCAAAGGCAACCTCTTCAAACTTGGGATCCAAGCTCCCTTTGGTCTTCCAGCCCAATGAGCCTCCTGCCATCACAGTTAGCACCAGATCACGGCGCTCCCTCTCAGCTACATCCAGCCTACCTTGTCTGGCCTTGTCCTCGGAGAAGGTCCTTGCGACCTCATCAAACTTGACGCCTTCGTTCAATTTCGCCAATGCCTCCTCCTTTCTGGCGTGCTTCTCACACTAGTCGTCCAAATGTTAGTAGATATGGAGGGGCTGGCAGCCGAAGGCGACGAGACTCACCAAGATGTGTCGGACATTGATCGACTGTGCGCCCTTGGCTTTACCGCCGCCCTCATTGCTGTCTCCCCCACCTTTCCCTTTGCCGCTGCCTTTCTTGTCGTTTTTGCCCATTTTCGTCTGTGAGATTTGCCTAGGGTTTGTTGTGATGTTGTATGGAGATGAAAAGCTGCCCCGCCAGCACCGAGAAGACGGATAATGTGACACTCAGTGCCCCTCCTTCGCAGCTACCCCATACATCATCTACATGCCTTTTAAAAAGGCTTCCTTGACCCTGCGTTCATCAAGAACAAACAATTTACTAAATTAGTATCGTCACTTGATATTTCTATTCATGATTTAAAAAAGAACAATATTCTGATTCTCTTGCGAAGTCATTTTTAGGTGGTAAGTTTCCTCAGACATGTCTAGTTTTGCCAGTGTGCAGCACAAATGAAAATGTACTTCATCGCTCCCACTTGAGATCTGCAAGTTTATGGACGTTTTTCAGCTCCTCCAGGTTCTCCGAGTCTAGGATATCTTCGTCTCTCATCCTCTGGATGACCTTCATCGACTCAAGCTGGACCATTTCCTGGAATCGCTCCTGGTCGGCTTTCTTCTGAGCCCTCTCCCGCTTCCACTCCAGATACTTCTCGTCGTCCCATTTCTTCCTCAGGATGTCACTCTCAAGCTTCTCAAACAGGTACCAATCATCCATATCCGACGGCATGGGTGACTGACATATTTCATGCATTGGCTTTTGTGCTCCGACGCGCTCCAGGTCGATGCTTAGACGGAACACTCCGGTGAGCTGATTACGGCTCTGCCCGTACCGGCGAATGATGTACCTACAGAGCACGGGTCAATCAAAGATCAAATGTTACCATGATTGGCCTCGGATGTCTCTAGGGAACATACTGTCCATCGTACCGCACACCACCCCTTGGTGCAAAAGGACTTTTAAGAAGGTGGCCACGGAGAACGCGGATTCTGGTGCCAACCTGGGATATGAGCGCCACACACATGTCCCTCAGCGTTCCTTCTCTCACATACTTCGTGGTCCCAGCAGGCCATTGTGCTATCTCGGTTCCTGTGAGCAAAGGCATGGTGGCAATGCCGTATCTACCCTTGGACACGGAGTCGGAGGAGCAGCAGACAATTCCGTCTCGTTGAGCGCAGGCCAAGTTTAACCACCAACTATGCCCCAATGATTAACAGTTGATTCAACCTTTATTTCCCCGCGAATTCGGGGCAGTATCTGTGTATGAGACTTACTGTCCTTCCTTGATTTCAGTGTTTCCTTCAACTTCAGAGAGTGCCTCTCCGCTCTTAGCAGCCCACTGGCATGCTTCTCCACACTTTGCATCGTCAAAGTAGACATTGTCCAACCGTCCATTCTTCTGTGTCAGTCCATAGTATCGAGAATTATCCAGTCCCAGATAGCCTTCTCGTAGTCTCATTCTCCAGTGTCTCTGAAGGCTGTCAGCTATCGACAGGCAGGCCCGTAAATCCGGGCTCATGTGCTCCAGGTGACGGGTCTTGTCATGGATATCGGCAAGCAGCTTGTCTAAACGGGTGGCTCGGATGAGCCTGAGGTCAAGGATGGGTGCCTCATCGTATTCGCTCTTGATGACGGCGCCCAATAGCCGCATCAGAACGTCGCCCCTCGGTCCGAGACAAGCATCTTCCTGAAGGCTAGTTCGAACGTCGTTACAAAGGCCTAGCAGGGCATTCTGGTTGATCGTGACGTCTCCGTTGTTTTCCGTGTCCAACGCGTCTACTGGTGGAGCAGCTGTCAAGGGAAGATGTCAGGATGTTGGTGGCACACAAAGGAGCACTCGCTCATTCCTGCCAAATCAACTCACATTTGGACTCATTGTATGGCTCAGCTGTACCTAGATCTCCGCTCTGCTCGGGCTTCTTCCCTCTGGTTGGTGGATATATTTGCAACGCCATGGGAAGCTCTCAGGTGCGTAGAAGCATGTGCTGGATACGAACTCTGGCCATACTCCAGGTAGTTCAAGCGAACGAGGGTCCCTAAACGTTTTAAATGCGTTTGGCTACATAGTAGCACAGGTTGTCAAGCAAGAAACCGATCAGAATTCGATCAACTAGTAGATACAAGATAGAAGAGGGGATGAGAGTCGCTACAGAAAAGCAATGCCAGTCGTGAAACGTCGGATGCTTGTTCGTTTGCGTACCACCTTGTGCTAGCAGGGGATAGGTAATAATAGGTAGTATTTGTCGGTAGATGGTTCACCCAAACAACAGCTAATGCAACCATCCGGTTCGGTTTTTATATTTGGAAGCTCTTCACTGGAAACCTTATGGGCCTGGTTCTTTTACAACAGTGCAGGCGTGGAGAACTTATACGGAAGTAGCTCGGCGAGCAAAGGAAGCAACTGCGCCTGGTTTCCCCTATACATTCGGACAGATGGACCTACAGGCCTTATTCAATTCTAATATTCATAGTTAGGGTTTGATGACACTATATCTACTCCAATTCAAGGTATAGAATCCCTATTAGTCCGTTGAGGTCCGTCAGAATGGGCTCGGCGGACGGCCAGCAAGGCTAGCTAGCTGTCTTATACACAGCAGCGCAGTGCAGTTGTGCTACTGGCGTCAAAAAGTGCAGCAAACCATACAAAAACTATCTTCGAATCAAGAAAGGAACAAAATCTGCTTCAGGGCCATAGTTCGGAGAATGTGGACAGAGAATGTATTCTAGCTCTTGTGTAATTTCTACATCTTTCTTCTTGGAGCGAAGTTATCAGATAATACAGCCATGGTCATAATCCCAGCAGGATACAATATGTAATACACAACAATGTACAACGGCAACACACCTCGCCCCCTGTGCTTCTACCCTTGTGCCGCCTCGTTCAGTCCACTCCTCAGCCAGTCGGGTACAAAGGCTTTTACCTTAACCCCGCTCTTATCGCCATCTTCGCCCCATTCAAGCTGGAACTCGTGGTCCAGCTGGAAGGACGCAGCGGCAACCTCACCAGGCAGGGTAATGTCGGTCATGATCTCCAGACGGCACAGACCCAGGCCGATGTTCCCCACGCCCTTCAGCCACTTCCCTGCGCTCCGCCCTCGCTTCCCGATGCGTCCAATGCTGGTATCCCGGGGCACTAGATCCGCTGTTGGCGTTGAGGCTCCGCTTCCAGCGCCAGCTTGTGGGATGTACTGCAGGCTCGTAGGTATAGGCTCGGACTTGTCGTATATCACACAGGGAAGAATGCGTTTCCGTACGACACCACGGTGCTTGGTGCGGATTGTGAGCTCCTGGCCAATGTAGCAACCCTTCCGGAAATCAATCCCGTTCATGTAATCCATGTTGCTTTCCTGCGGCAGAGCCGTCTCTCGTAAAATCTCGTCCTGGCCCTCCGCCACGCCATTTAGGTACCGCCGTATCGTATACGCATCCTCTGTCGTCTCGTCCAAGTCCACCTCGGGCTTGTGCTGCCCCGACTGCAGGATACGGTACCCAAAACCTGGAGCTCGGACGTCCTTGAGGAGGATATTGGGATTGGCGCTCGTCGAGGCGAGCTGCAGGTCGGAACTGGAGGCTTCGTCCCACGCCTGCCACACGTTGACCTCGTCCGGCAAGATCTTGCGCACAGTCACCTTGGCCCGGAGCTTGTATCGCTTGATGAACCTCGCCAACGAGTCGACGTGGTTGGCATCCACCTCGACCAAGAAGGCATTCTCCTCCTGGACGCCCGCCAATTGTTTTGTATTGGGGTATATATAGAGATCGTGCAGAACCCTCCCCGTAGCGGTTAGGAATCCGGCATAGAAGCCGTCGGTCCTGGGAAGGCCGTCCTTTCCCACCACATTGGCAGTGACGAGTCCCTGCAAAAACTTGGCGGCGTCCGGGCCGGCGACGGAGAGGAGCTGTCGTGATGCCAATGGCGCAATGCCTGCCCGCGGGGGCATCAGCGTGGGTATCGTCGAGCTGGAGAAGGATCTGATCTGGCGTCGGCAGTTGAGACAGGTTCGACTGGGCGGGGCATACCGCAGGGCGCGTGCTGCTGGGGCTGCGGCTCTCATATTGGGCCCAGCTTCATTGACGCAAGAGGAGACAAGATTAAATTATCACGTAGTGGGATGGAGGGTCATACGAGGGGAGCTTCCTAGGGGCTACACCATTGACCGAAAAATCCAGGCCGATGATGACAATTGAATCAACCCCAGCGGATTCTTAGCTTCAGATCTTCTCCACATCCCCCATACTTTGCCTGTTGTCCAGGGTAGGTAGGTGTAGAAAATGTTTCGCTGCGGATCATATCCAAGGAATTGGATGGCGATATATGATTACAAATTTCTTTCCCCAAGGCCAAGATCTTATCTCTTCTCTTGATTAATGTATTATTAGCCCTGATCGAGGACCGTGCCTCATTGCTGGACAGACACCCCCCAGGTTTATCGATGATGTTGGGATGAGCAGGTGGCGCCAATGATAACAAGCGCGCTTATCCATGACGAAGACTTTCAGCGCCCAACAGTCTCTCGCGTACAAACTTCCAAAAATGGCTAAATCCCAATAGGCTACCCATCTCAAAGCATTCCCTCGCCCTTCAGAGTCCTACGGTCTTGACACGTAGCTATGTAAGACATGCCTGTGAAGCACCTCCTTGCTTGGCTGCCTGGGGCCAAAGCGGTGCTAAACTAAGGTAGCCATCCATCAAGGCATCAATCATTTCGATCTGGACAGCCAGTCGGTGACATAAGGTAAAAGGGGCCGCATGGGGCCAGGCTCCCAATTACTAATGTCTCCGACCATTCCAAGACACCTGGAAGCGGGCCGTAGATGAATGAACGTCCGGGTCCAGGCAGTTTCACAATGCTCCCAACTCGAGAGGCGTCCATGCGCCTTGCGAGCTGTCACCGCTCCAGGCAATCGTGCATCAATGGCAGGGCGCGCTGAAGCATGTCTATGTCAAAGGCTTGGTCAAATGAAGTACCATTGGCACGTAGCTGCAGAGACCAATGAGACGTCACTGCCCAACAGCGCGAACCGGCCGCTCTATGTAACCGTCGCCGAGAGCTCCGATAAACTCACGAGTCTCAATGCGATTGGAAGAGCCAACCGTATGAGACAGATGTATCTAATCAGCACTACGGTGACTACTACCAACTGCGATCGGGGTGTGATCGCAACATCTCACCGCTTACTGGCATTATCTATCGGCGGGCGATCAGTTGCCTATCTAACGCTTAGCAGCCTGCACAGGATTGAGACTCCAAGACCCTATCAGATGAGGGAGGCCTTGGTTATATGATACCACAATGGTGTTTTGTGACAACGTGCCAATCAGGCCGAGCTCCTGCCTGATTCAGGTGGAGATGCGCCCAAAGGAAATCCGTCACATGAGAGCGCTGCGCAGGGCGCCCTACCTCGCAAGGTTCCTATCGGCTTCCTAAGCATGATTGTGCATCGATTGCTTGATAATCTGTGACTAGCAGACGGAAGGGGCCCGTAGCGAGTGGATATTCAGCTTGGGAGAATTTTTTTTTTCCATCGGGTTTGGTTTTTTGTCACTGCGCTGGCCTTCTCACCAAAAAGATTACTTTTTTTTTTTTTTTTTTTTTCGGGCTTTTTTGGTCATCGGTACGTACCTATTAGCTCGCGTTAAATTCGGGCACCGGGATTCATTGACAAACCCGACCTCGGACTCGGACCGTACGGTGACAATCTTTAAAGTCAAGTGACCAACTTACCGCCCGCGGAAGAAGCGGAGTCGGCCTAGTGCCGTAACTTGAAATCAGAAGCAGATATCGTAAATGAGTTCAAGGCCGCAGCGTAAAGAGCTATCATTTTTTTTGGGTCACGAGGACGAATATGATGGAACATGGTTTTTGTTTGAAAATTTTCCTTTTTTTTTCTTCTTTGGTTTAAACTAGTAGTCTAAAAACTCTATTAGAGCATAATGTTCCTATGTGTTGATACAGTGAGAATGCCTTCCACTCAACCCTGAGGGAGCGGACTGCTCTGATCCTCCCAGTATGCCCAGGCCATTCCGTATATCAAATCCTGAGTAGTGTGGTCCTGTAATCCAATATTGTATAATCCGTAAAAAATAAGAATGTATTGAGAAATGAAAAGTGCTTTTTCTAAGCCAATCCCGCTTAGTGGTATCCGAAAGTCTTAAGTACGCCGATTGTAATGCCATCGCTGAAATGCAGAATCAATAATCATTATATAGTGAGGAGGTGGTCGTTGTTGTTTAGTACACTGAAATGGCAGTCGAGTCCGACTGTTGTGACAGGTACAGACCTCCTTGGAATAATGATCCAGATTCTGATTCTGTGGCCCTCTCGCCCTTAACTTCGCGCATGGGCATGTGAGGTTGGGGCGGTGATGGTGGCATCGACTCGTCGTCTGAGGAATCGGATTCGTCGACCAGCTCTGGGGGAGGGCTGGAGTGCGAGTGTGTGCGGACGAGCTCGAGCTGGGCGTAGTCCTCCTCGAGGTTGTCCTCGGTCATCTCTTCCTCGTCGGTGTGGGGAATGTACTTGATGGCAGTGGTGGGCGCAGGCTTGCTGGCGACAGGTCGGAGGCTGGGAGTGTTGGTCATGACAATGTCCTCATCCTCATCGTAGTCGTCGTCAGACGAGTCGGAGTCGTACTCCTCCTCGGGGATGCTCTCGGAGATGTGGATCTGCTGCTTCTGGGAGTTGCTGGAAGCAACGGACTGGTTGAACCACCGCTCCTGCTCACGCTCGGCATCGGCAAGCTCCATCATCAAGGTATCGAGGAGGTTGGCATGTCCGACGAGCAGGCGGAGGTCGTGGTCGGGTTGGGCAGCCTCGCGAGAGAGCTTGGCCCGGGCCTTGTGGGCGAGGTAGTAGGTCTGAGTGATAGACATGTTCTTCTTGAGTGCTGCCTGTCGGAGAGAGTCTTGAGGAGTATGGAAGGAAACACTTCGTGTGGTTGTTGTTGCCATTGTGAAGAGAAAAAGGCAAGTTAAAGAAAGAGCCGAAGTCGTGTTAATAATAAAAATGGTGTGCTAGTTGGGTTTCTCCCTTTGGGTGCTTTGAACCTCAATGAGTCAAAGCGATGCCGGGGGGCTAGTTGTGCAACTTGAGCGCTGTAGCCTGTTGGTGGGGCACTTGATAAGTAGATGCGGCAGGTTGATCGTAACAGGAGCTGGGGATGTTTGCTGTTATAGTGAGTAACAGTTAGAGCTCTTGAAGGTGAAGGTTGGAAGAATCTTGTGAATCTGATCTGAATGGTGCTACAAGATTGGGAAGGGGGGCTTGTTTCTTTTTAATATCCAGATGACCCCGTCTGCTGGGCTTCATCGCAGTGTCTTACGAATCGCTGAGCGGGCTGCTCGGAATTAGAAATGCTCCAGCCATGGATGTCCGCAGATGTGACTAAAGCCCGGGATTTGATAACCTCACCCCTCTCGCTCTCGCTATTCAAACCATTAAGACTCATACCGTAGCTGACGGGCCCACTCCGCCCCAAGAAAACCTAGATGGCCGGCATCATCACGCGTCCGAAACCGAACCCACAGCACAGTAGTCGTCCGGGTGCTTCCATAATCAAAGCGAACTTAAGGCGTTATGTTGTTATATCCGCCCGGCTCTAAGCCTAGGTTTTCCCTCCTACTGCCCTTCCGCACTAGTCCATAGGCTTCCAAATACACATTCACATTCATCATCAAAGCGGAGTGACGTTTTACACATCCAAACCCCGACCCAAACCGGCGGGGTTTGGGAAGCCCGCGGGCCCCTTGCATACATTCCTCTGTGGTTTTAGAATGAATCTGATAATTACAGCCAACACATACACCCGCACAATTGACCGACATCTTAATTCACCGCTTCACAACAATAGAGGAACAATGCTACCCCAGTCCTTTGCACACCTCCTAGCAGCACTGTCATGTTTTTTTTTTCTTTGTAGCACCAAAGGTCCTCCATATTGCTAAAATTGGACCAGTTTCGCCTTAAATTTGCTCCCAGCAATGGGGAGCGGAATTCACGGGCAGTAAATTTGGGCATAACGTTACGGCTGACAGTGAGGTTGGGCCAATCTTAATGTTTAATGGCCCTCACCATGCTTTGCCTTACTGGGAGTGCTCCTGTTATGTTGCCAATTAAAAAAAAAACCAATTATTGCATGTCCCTTGCTTTTCCTCGAATGCGGAGAAATTGTGCGAGCATCGCATGTGGTGTTGGTGCCATGGTTTCTTTGTCTGTATGTCTTTGTTGATGCTGGGATAGCATAGGCGCCAGGTGTTATTAATTGGCCATGCCCTTGTTCGGGTTTCATTTCATCCTCTTGGAACACGTCTGCCAATGCCAGTGCCTACGCCCAACCACTGAACACGCACAGCCCAAGTGAGGCTTGTTTGGGTACGCAGGCTGGTGCAAGGGGGGAACATGGAACATTCGGTCTGCCGCCATCCGCAGCTGATACAGACGCCTCACACATGTGGCTGTTTCCAATAATTGGCCTCCATTTCCCAATTGATGGCCTCCGGCATACGTGTAATTCGAGCCGCAGCCGTGTGCGGGCTTGTATTATGTTGCCTAACGGAGCCCGCGTAATCTGGCGTACGGACTCTCAACGGGCTCGCGGGGCTCAGAGCCATCCTACGCAAGTCAGGCACCAGGCCGGGCTCTCGCACAATCCGAGGGATGCGAGCCACCGATAAGGGGTGCATAGGCCTCTGGGTGTGTCTTTAAAATGTGCCTGGAGCTTGGCTGGGCTCTGCGCATGATTAAATACGCTTCCATGATAGGGCTGATGACAGGGACACACCTCTTGATCCGGTGGATGGGCTCTCTGATTGGAGGGCCATCAGGTTGACTCATCCATCCTGCTTATATAAAATCTTGCAATTGTAAGCGGCCTGAATAATCAAACAGACTAAAACAGACAAGGTTTGGCACCGTCTGAACCTCGCTTGATCGCGTTATCGGTGGCTCACATTCCTCGCCTATGTAGGTACCTCCTTGAACGATCACACCCTTCTAGTATCGCCATGTCTCTCCTGCCGTCCCTGGCGTGGCTCATGATAGAAGTCAGCACACCTCTTTTGGACGTGTGAACAGATCAGCTACAGCTCGATCAAGGTCTTGTGGTTAACTAGGTAGCTGTCGTTGATTGGACCCGATCCAGACAGATAATTGAAAAAATGGGGATGCCGCCGGGGTAGATCTATGGGAACCACTTGACACTGAGGATGTATTCTAAAATCCGTGGGTTTGGCAAAGTCCGCCCTGGACCGGACGTCCTACAAACACTTCCATCGCCCGACATGGGGATGGATGCGTGGGTGATCTACATGCACGGATTTTGGGGACGCTGAGCCCTTATTTTGGGACCTCATCCCTCGTTGCTGTTGCAACAGATGCTGCTATATTAAGCGTCTTCCCCAGATCCGTCTGAGCTCGCTAATCCAGCATCTCAGGGCCATGCAGTTTATGCATTCAATTAAAATTGTGTGTTTTTCTATTCATGGCTGAGGATTCGTTTCTCCAGCGACTAATCGTGATATCTGATCATGCTGAGTAGAAGCAGATTGACTGCTACAGCAATCAATCAGGATTGCGACTGTAACCGCATCTGCTCGCCGTTGGTCTGGTGACACTCTCGCTCTCGCGAAGTCGGCTCTCTACGTAGTGCCGAGTCTCTCTATGCGGGCTTGTAATCAGATCCGTCACCCGTGGCTTGCTTTTCTTCTGCCGAACTCTTTTACGGTTTACCTCTATTCTAGCGCTCCAGCGCCAGCGATTACCGGCTCCCGTAATTCCGAACTGATCCATCCTTTCCCCTCTAATAGCTTCGTGACTCATTATTGGTTATGGATGCGTCACTGACCAAATTGCCGAGCTGCCCACAGTCCGAAAGCGAAGTGACGTAGATACGCTCATACCGTTAAAGAAATGCCCCTCGATTTCCCGGCCGTACAAATCAATTACCAAGCGTATTTGGCGATGAGTGTCAATATCAAATCTTTAGTAGACGCAATTGTGCCAACAGACCGATTTCACCTACGTCAATAATCCCTGCCTCAAGTAGTCTAAATCATTCAGCGCACGCCATGCCGCCGCTAACATACATCTGCATTCATTTCTGTAAGCATCGCGATGTCCGTGGCGCAGCCAGCCCTAAATTTTTTGGGTGTTTTAATTTATATCTCATATCTAATTCGCATGGCGTACATTCTCATGAAAACATTAATTCTGACGAAATCATCTAACACAATACCACAATTTCGAGGATGTCAATGACTTGGATCATACCGTCGATTGTTCCATCGCACAATTGCAAAATTATCGTCTCCCTGAACCTTCCGATGATCTTACATGCCTGGCTCGCTACTACGACAAAAGGGCGGGAACAGCGAGGCGAATTCTGAATGCAACCGCATGATAGGTATACGGCAGCGGGTATTACAGATACCCGTCGCTGCGAATTTTGGCTGCTGACACCCCCAATGTCAAGGATGCTAATGTATGCAGTAATAGCCGATCGACCGGCTCGTCTAATAAGCGAGCATGCTGCATCAGCACTCACGCACGCATCGTCGTCAACATGTGCTCGGATGTCGGCATAGCATGTAGGCTCCAGGGTCCCAAATATTTCTCTGCCGTCGTTATTTCCGAGCTTCGCCGATTCAACCACCAGACACATTATCTCCGTCAGCGCTGCGTCTACGGGATATCAAGGGTCCCTTTGCAAGACCATATACCAATCGATCTCAAGATATTCCAAACCGTATCACTCGTCCTGCTCCCAGGGTCTAATTGAAGACTCTGGACTAGCTTGGGCCACCCGTTTGCGCTGGTGGATCATCAGGGGATTGGTGGTACCATGTGGATGGTGTGCATATGCTTCCATACGCCCTCTGGAAGCCGAGATGTCTCCGCAGTCCGCACCTCCGTTCAGGCACCGGATTTGAGAGGCAACAGGCCCTCATTCCCGGCCGATGGGAGTGTTGTACGCCTTCGTGCCCAGCAAGGATAACACCTCGGGATTGAACAATGGGAAACGAGTTCTCCGAAGCAACGAGAGCCGGGCTTCCCGGTCCTGGAAAGGAGCGTTCTGCGTGTGATCTGCTCCCGCATACCCCTGCGTCCTGCCCCAGGTTCAGACCTCATCGGAGTGTTAGACAGTCTCGAGGATCCCTTTGGCTCGACACTGGTGGGTCAGTGGTTTGTTAGTTGCAGCTACACACGATCTCTCAGAAAAGAGCTAGTGCCTGAGTCGGCGCCGGTCGAGCGAACCCTCTCCGAGTACGGCCGCTATCGTGATCACTTGACTTTAAAGATTATCACCGTACGGTCCCAAACCATGCCGTAAAGTCGAACTAGATCTAGAGAGGCGATTACGTGACACATGACAATCAGTAGGTGGTTTATTGATCTGCAACACTCGCCGACCACCGTTAACACCCGAATCAGTGAGACCCGAGAATTTCGTCAATGCCTGTCTAACACTAAGTCAAATCCAAGCTTTTAGTCTATTTCACAAATTTTGCATGGCCTACCGAGATCCTAACGTTCTGCATGCAGTCCTGTTTTTGGCTGCAGCCAAGTGTACTACCTGGTGAGAGGCCGTAGGTGGGTAAATGAAGTCGCTCCCAAAACATCTAACAGAAGAGTGGTTATGAACACCTACTTTCTACCATACATAGAGAGATTCAATAGCATAAAACGAAATAAATTAACAATGTACGTGATATTACCTCTTTAAGTATGTATTATTGGCACTTAATAATCTGACAATACCGTTCGCACACTCAATAATAAGCAGCTTAATGTTCAAGTGCCTTAATTTCAATGTCACCCACTTATCAGGTACAGCTATTACTCCAAATTTAGTGCCCGTCACCTTGTTCGTCATACCAAATTGAACTTCACCTCCACCCTCGCGTTGGTGCCTACCCTATACATCTACTCACCCTCGGCTTCCAAGTGCTCTCTCCTCATTGAGTGTCGAGCTCTCAACTAGCCGGCTGGATTGAGTGGTTATGTTGTTAAAATAATTGTTTAGAAGTGTATGGGTGTCGAATTCCCTCCCGGGTGTTAGGGGTTCAATTATCCGTGGCAGGCAAAAGATTTCCGAAAGTGCTTCAACTTAGCGGGTCCTGACGTTAAATATTTAAGTCCAAGATGCTCATGATATTATGTTACGCATGGTAATCAAATTCTACGCAATTTTAGAGACAAATCTCCTTCCAGTGCACAAGACTATACCACCAACTTAAATTTATGTGTAAATAATAAGTGCCAATATTCAAGATGGCACCCATCGAGTTGGCAGCCGTCATTACACCCAAGCCTGGCCAGGCCGAGAAAGTGAGTCGCTAAACGAAATCGGCATAAAAGCCACCGATGAGCCGACGACTAAATAGCGAGTGATTAGTTTCTTGTATTATTCGACAAATGTGTTCAATATGTACAGGCCAATGAGCCGTATGTGCTTCGGTATGAGCTGCACAAGGGAATCAAGGAGTTAAACGGAAACGAACGATTTGTGGTTCTCGAGAAGTACGTCTTTGGAACAAATATGCTTGTTTCAACACCCCCATATCTGACAACGGCGCGAATACAGGTATGAAAGCAAAGAAGCGATGGACAAGCACATGCAGGCGCCGCCAGTTCAGGAAATGGTTAACATCCTCGGAGAAGGTAATTTAGCCGATACACAAGTTATCATGACGACTAAAGGACCTGGGATTGCTTCTAGATTGTAGCACAAGTACCTGCAATCCAGACGCGAGGCCGTTGGGTTGTGAGTGTGATGGAAGAGGTTGAAGAGATGCCAGCAACCGCAGCGTTTGGGCCTCTCTTCATCTGGGACGTGTGTCGATGAGTGTCCTTTCGGCCCATTTTGTGTATAGAACGATCTGCCACAGACGGGGCTTATATGCTCATGCCAAGTGGATGTTAGAACGACAGGGACTGCAAAAGTGTTTTAACCAGACTTTCCCTAATACAGGCCACGATATTGATAGGTAAAAGGTAGTTAACAATCATTATAATAAATTATTGAGCAATTATTAGGGAATATTATCTGCTCACTATTACACAATATGAAGCATAATAATATAACTGGCAGCCGCATTAATTCTGTGATGCATTTACAAGGGTCTCACTTCACAACCGACGACTCGAACGAATGCTTCTTATATCCTGGTCGCACCACACCAATCGCATTCAATGGTCGCGCATTAGATCTTATATACATCCTCGCGGCTGCCGAAGCGATGGCCCGCTTCACCCTGTGCCAATATGCAACGATGATTGGTTGGGTTCCAGTAACTCTCCTCCTGTACACATCCTCGCGGCTAGTGAAGCGATAACCCGCTTCACCCTGTGCCAATACCGGAGAGTGTTTTGATAGAAAGATAAGACAAAAGAAGATGTCAGACCCAACAAGCGCCAATATCCAACGATGATTGTTGGGTTCCAGTAACTCTTCTTGTACACAGACTCGCGGCTGCCTTTGCTCAACTACAATTCGGGTTTCACTCAGTGTGCCGACTGCCTTAGCAGCACCTACGAGCTTATGATCGCTTGTGCCAACCTTTGGCCAAGTTGAGATCTCTACCTGATTCAACTGGTCATTGTTGATAATAAGCGCTACTGTCACTCCCTGCTGTTTTCCCTGGCTGTTATACCCCTTTTGATGGTGAGTTTTTTGTGCTGCTGCTCGACCCATTGGCCTATTATAACAGGGGGCTTCTACGCCCTGTGCCCAAGGGGAACGTGACCGACGTCAAACAATACAGCAATAATAATAACAACAGAGGGGCTTCTCTTGCCGACGGGAACCTTTGATTTTCCCGGTGATAATGCGTCTCGTTCCTCTCGCTTTTATTGCTTGGGGTTTAACGAATTAGATTCGATAATTGAGGCTGTGGTATAGAAGTCTGATCAATCTTATTCTTGGGCTGCGTATGCGATACGCCCCCTCCGCGATGAGAATGAATTGTTGTGTAAGGGGGGACAGAACCGGTACGACCTTCGATGGCGATGAGTTTGAAGGTTGATTGAATTGTTGGTACTTAGGAATTTCCCTTTTTTTTTTTTTTTTTTTTTTTTTTTTTTTTTTTTTTTTGCAGCTGCTGTATAACTGCACAGATGATGACGACAGTAACGGCAAGGAGTCACCCCTCACCTATCCCTCCCCTCCCTATCCAGAGCGTTCAGTTGGCTGATGTGGTCTGATAGTGGGCAGGTGAACCTCTGGTGGGCGATATCGGTCGCGAATTATGCTGGACAGGGCCGTGAGAAGATCTCTTCCCCCTCTCTCCCCACCCAGACTGTTTAGCTGGCTGGTGTGGTCTGACAGCGGGCAGGTGAACCTCTGGTGGGCGATGAACCCCTACCCAGAGCATTCAGTTGGCTGGTATGGTCTGTCAATAGACAGGCGAACCTCTGGTGGGCGATATCGGCTGCGGAGAATTATGCTGGAGGGGGCTGTGAGAAGATATCTCCCCCCCAACCTCGAGCATTTAGTTGGCTGGTGTGATCTGATGATGAGCAGACGAGCCTCTGGTGGGCGATGTCGGCTGTGAATCTTGCTGGGGATGGCCGTGGAAAGATCAGCTACTGAGTGCTGGAGGGGGTTGTGAGAATATGGGATGCTGTGTGTTAGAGACGGCCGGCGGATTATGATATATATGTCTAAGAACTCCTGGCGTCTTAAGGAGACAGGGGGCTTTCGGTGTGGCTTGAGGAGCGAGACGGTCGGAATACTCGAGAGGAAGTAGACGGCCGGCCGAGAATATTGAATACTGAGTGCTAGAGAGCGGCCGGCGAATCATGATAGATGTCTAAAAACTCCTGGCGTCTTAAGGAGACAGGAAGCCTTCGGCGCGACTTGAGGGGCTGAAAGTATTTGGAAGAATGAAGTTCGTGGGGACGCAGAGGAGAAGGATAGAGAATGTCTTCTTGTTGATATGAATAAACGAGGACGAACGTTAATCCAATGCCAGTACTGTTAATATCTAACGATGATTGGTTGGGTTCCAGTAACCCTTCTTGTATATATCCTCGCGGCTGCCGGAAGTGATAACCCAGCTTCTTCCTGTGCTAATATCCGATGATTGGTTGGGTTCCAGTAACTCCTCTTGGATATATCCTCGCGGCTGCCGGAAGTGATAACCCAGCTTCTTCCTGTGCTAATATCCGATGATTGGTTGGGTTCCAGTAACTCCTCTTATATATCCTCGGGCTGCTGAAGTGATAACCCAGCTTCTCCCGATAACTGGTTGGGTTCCAGTAACTCCTCTTGTAAATATCCTTGCGGCTGCTGAAGGCAAACTGGTATGACCTTCGATGGTGAGATTCTGAAGGTTGGTTGAATTCTTGGTGTTTAGGAATCCACCCTCCCTTATTATCAGCAGCTGCCGTATAACTGTATAGCTCTCTCACTTACTGCTTTCACTCAGTGTGGTAGGTTTGTTCCCCAAGTTTTCGAGGTCGGACTTTAAGTGCAATATACTCGGGGGATACATAGCTTCTTCTCCGTGGTTGGAGACCATTCTACTGTGATAGAATAGCTTCGAGGGAAGCCGGTGGAGATTCACATAAGTGCGGGTATTAGTGAGTAGCCAGCTATCTGTTGCATCTTTGGCTGTACGTGCTATTGTGTTTATATATAGCTTCTTCTCTGTGGTTGGAAATTATTCTACCATAATAGAATAGATTTGAGGGAAGCCGATAGAGGTTCCTATGAGTGTATTAGTAAGTAGTCAGCTGTCTATTGTACCTACTTTGACTGCAGGCTTCTCGTACCTAACTATCTCTCATCTCCCGGCAGTGATGTAGGTAGTTATGGAGTGTGTTATCAGCCTCGCGAGCGAAGCAGATCTCGACAGCCTTCTTATAGAAAGATAGGTTGTTTCCAGAGTGGTTCATTTTTATAACGTGGAGCTTGGTCAATGGTGGGCCATAAGGCGAAAGAGAAGAGGAGGATACAGGTTCTGGTCTTCAGATCGTAGAAATAGATGCATCTATACCTGCTTACTCTGAAGACAACGCCGGACTTCTGAGAGACTTGAAGCGCCATAGGAAGTTGTGGGTAGCCTCGGGAGAAAGAAGAAAAGCGACAGCCTTCTTATTGTTATTGAATTGATGATGTGAAGCTTGTGGTAGATCGTACGGCGAAAGTGAAGAGCTTGGTGTCTTGAGAGCGCCTTCTAGCAGGCACTACTGCTACCACCTGCTATCTTCCCTTTGGGGAATATCATCTTGATACGTATATGTATGAGCGCCTCTTGCCATTACGATAGGAAGCTAACTTAGCTGATAACTGGTATTAATGTTCACCGTATGTGTAGTTGGTAGCATATCAGGCGAGATACAGGCTCGACGGGATAAACTCGAGTGCGTCTATAAAGGCAGCGATATGCGAGAGTCGAGAGATTCGATTATCAGCGAAAGTAGTGATGTATAGGAGTCGACTGCTTTGACTGATGGAGCGACGAAGGCAGCGATTTGTGAGATAGGCGGATTGTCGATATGGACTTAAACTGTGCGGTTCATTCAGGCTAGAGATAGCGGCCTTTAAGTAGATGGAATACAGCATCTTAAGGTTCATAACAGGAGTCATACCAACGAAAGAGTCATTGCTGGGCGCAAGCCTCGCAGCCGGGCAAAAGTCTGAAGTTTAATTTGTTGTGATACCAAGTATGGTATCAAATTGGCGAATTCTTAGTGTTTAGGGATTCCCCCTCCTTTTTAGTAGCTACAGTATAGCTGTATAGCTCTTTCACTTACCAAGGTTTATAAAAGGAGTCACACCGATGAAAGAGTTATAATGAAGGCTGAAGTTTAATATATTGTAATACTAAGTATAGTACCAAATATTTGGGAATTCCCCCTCTTTTGTTAGTAGCTGCCGTATAACGGTATAGCTCTCTCACTTACTTACTTAGGTAGGTAGGCAGGTAGGTAGAGTGAAATTGAGAAGGAAGGAACATGCTTACCACTTGCCATTTTGTCACTCTAGATACAGGATGAAACATCCATCCGCCGGAATCGGCAAAATGGAATAAGGTCCCGCCCTCACTGTTTTGTCTTTCGCTATATTTTGAAAGTTAAAAGGCTTTTTTATTGAAGCTATCCGCGAATAAAGCCTGGTTTCTTCCTTGTCTTTCCATCTCTTTGTGTCATATGGGTGTGTGCATGCTATCCTTTTGCCACTTTCCCTTCGTCGAAGAGGATGAACTGTGGGATTTGGGTTGTCTTTCCAGACCCGGTCTCTCCAGACACCAAAATCATCTGTCTATGTTTAGTTTGGGAGCACTCTAGGGCGTCCAGAGGGCTCTGAGGGATATTCACCTGCGAATCATGATAGATGTCTAAGAACTCCTGGCGTCTTAAGGAGGCAGGAAGCCTTCGGTCGGCGTGACTTGAGCAGCTGAAAGTATTTGGAAGAATGAAGTTCGTGGTTATGCAGAGTATTGACCGCTGAGTCCTATACACTCTCTGCCTGCTACACGACACCGCCCGCGGTGTCGGGGCACTTCAAAACCGTTAAACGCTGCTCGAAACAACGAGAAGAGGGGAGACTTACTTGGCGAGGGCCTCGCGGGCAGCCTTTCGAGCTGCTTCGGCCTCCAGCCGCTGCTTGCGAGAGAGAGAGTCCTCCAGACTCTCTGCCTGCTGTGCTGTTGTTTGGTTCCGCTGCAGATCGTCCATGTTGTTCGGTGGGTTGTTGAAGGGCTTTGTACCGGAATTAGATGTGGGAATAGAATATAATAAGGGCCCTAAAACTGAGGCTGCGATATGCGGTTAAAACCTGAGATATGGTGGGTGAAGAAAATGTGAGTTGTGCCTGAACACAGGGAAAGGTGGTGCACGTGGAGGAGACCTCCGATTGCGTTAGCTAGCCCCTTGCTCAATAAACAACTCGTTCACTCACGTAAATCGTGTGGTGGTGTGTTTAGCCATTCTTATATCCTCCCAAATGCATCGAGCTATTTAGGGTGGACGGGTAATCGTGCTGCGATGCGGCCTTTGGTGTCAATTATGCGTTTATTATCGGGATATCCCCTGCTCTATGTTAGAGTCTCTGGAATCACAAGAAGAAGCACATAGCCTCTGAGATGGTGGGATTCTTACATCGAGGGAATGCCTTGGTGCACAATGACACCTTGGCTATTGACCCAGCAACACAAACGCAAATGCAAAGGGCGCTGTGGAATGAGAAGTAGCAGAAGAAGAAAAGAGAAGAGAGAGAAAGTAGAAGGAGAATGGAAGTAACTAGAATTCCTGTACTGCCTCAGGCAACACAATAACCCTGTGAAGAGAAAGACTTCGGATGAGGCGGGCCGATAGTCGAACGTTCCGACTGAGTTGAAGCCCGTTACCTTCAAAAGAAGGATTTGGGGACATCGGGATAGGTTGGATCAAGGAAGTCGAATGTTCTGACTGGATCAAAGCCTATTACCTTCAAAAGAAGGATCTGGGGTGAGGAACCTCGGGGAAGGAGACCTCGGGGTGAGGAGACCTCGGCGGTCGAGAAAGTCGAAGGCTCTGACTGATTGGAAGCCCATTACCTTCAAAAGAAGGATTTGGAGAGGGGCAGAAGGAGTGAAGCATGTATCGTGAGTTTGCTCAGTGTACAAGCGGAAGCAGATTCCGGGTTGGGTTCGCCCAGCACGACCGGCTCTCTGCTTGGCAGACGCCTTGGAGATGAGACAGGTAAGTACCGTCTAAATTCTCAGGCGCGGGTTGTGAACGGGGTGAGGAGACGGCGGGACGGGGCCGTTAGGATCAGAGACCAGTTGGTGGTGATTATTAAGTGCGATAATAAAACCGAGACGACACGGCTGATGGTTACGTCGGGAAACCGAAATGATGAGAACAAGGAAAGGGGAGAAGGTGGAAGGAAGTGGGAGGAGAGGGAGGAGAGGGAAGGAGAGGGAAGCAGATCGGAGAATTTCTAAGACAATTACTGAAAATCAAGGCCTACGTTTTGCCGTTTCATGATGTTATATGTATATTTAAACTATTTTTTCTCCCAAACTACCGTAGCCACCTTGCTCTCCTTAACAAGGTTGGCGTTGACATTCTTCAACTTGCCAGCCTGGAAGAACTTTCCTTTGTTATCCGCTCCCCGGGTGATAACAGCCTTCCTCTTGTCCTTGCCCCCCTCGCCCTTGCCTTTGGCACCAACCAATGGCTCCACGACGTTGATGTCTCCGAAAACAACAATACCGCTCTTGTGACGGGAGAGCAATACGTTGAGTCGGTGTGTGTTTGTCGTGAAGCCAGGTCCTTTGGCTGCTGTGGTACACATCACCGCGACGATGATGCTATTTTCACGACCCTGGTATGAGTCGACGGTCGCAGCCGGTGCCATTGACGCAAGGGGGAGGTACTCGGGCTTCTTCTTGCGCAGACGGTTGATCAGATCGATTGTTGCTTTGTATGGGCTGATCAAGCCGATCTGGGAAGGGTCGGTCTTGGTTTCTTTGACGAAACTGACCAAAAAGTTCAGGGCGATCTCCGCCTGGCCATAGTTGATGCTGGATGCGCTCTTCCGATCCTTGTAGCACACCGTGCCCTCACAGTTGACGAAGATGGGGCCAGCTGGCCAGCCGGAGACGGGAACGGGAACGGGAACAGGGGCGGCGATAGCTCCGGGAACCTCTGACGGCCAAAGTTCTCCAATGTGACGCCGATCGCATGCTGTGGGAGGTCGACGTTGCAGCATGTGTGGTACTCGAGTGGGATGTCAGAGTACATTTCACGGTGGCAGATGTCGAACAGGCCGTTTGCCATGCGGAACTGGGTGAGCATACGGTAAACTGGCCAGCCTGTCGACTTGAAGAATGCCAGAGGAGAAACGGAGCCATCGCCGGCATGTCTGTTGTACAGCTTGCCCGTCTTTGGGTCTTTTTGTTGCTGTGTCATGACACTTTGATATTTCCACGAAACCTACCAAGTGGCTGAAATACAACATGTCACTAGAGCCCTCTTTATACAAGGTCATTTTCTTATTAACAATACTAAACATAATAATAAGAAAATTATAAATTATTCTGTAATATTTCGGTTAGTATTGTGTTTATTACTGGACTAATTATTTTGATATTGTGTCAAAATTCAATATTAGGGGTTCTAGGTGTGTTATCTTTTAAACTAGTCGCTTGCCTACCTGACCTGGAGAATAAGTAAAATACAGAGGGGAAGCTGCTATTGTAGGGAAGATCATCTACAGCTCGGTCGTTAGTCTGGGGTTATTGAGGCTGCTCTCGCTTTCGAGGACCTTGCCACAGATTGGGCATATATGCTTGGGCCTCTCATCATCTGGGAGATATGTCAACAGGTGCAGGTGTAGCTTATATTGTTTCTCAAACTGTTTGCTACATGTCCCACAAGAGAATCCTTCCCAATAGCTGGCATCGACGGCATCCTGGGCTTCACCCATGGGTCCATCTATGAGCCCCTGTTCACCATGGGTGGCACGGTGATGATAGATGAGTGCCCCAGTGCTGGATAAAGAAGTTCCATATTCTTAATAGTCGAACTTTGGAGGGAGGACTTCCTGAACTTTGTCACCATCGGGCACTCAGAGTTCAATGGGTAGCATGTCCATCTCGAACTCGGGCTCAGGGACTTGTGGCTCGACCGTATTTACCAGACCAAACGACTATATCTCATTACCCATCATGGGGTCAACCTTGTAATATGGATGCTGCATTGGAATCGCCATTAAGCCCTTTGTAATATCTTGAATATATCATTATGATAATTCCATTTGGCCTTATTTTCGAATTGTGTTTCGAAAGGGATAGTCCAGTGTTTTAGGTCGATATAGCGTAAAGGGTCAAACTTCTTATTGGGACAATTGGTAGAGCTGTAGAATATTACTATAATATATACCTGGTGACCCATCGAGGCGGTGAGGGGATGTTGTATAAATGGGACCCTTGGAAAACCCGCAGGGCTAAGGAGTCGGAAGGCAATCTCATCCTGGCTTGCAAGGGGCCACTTGATCTTGAGCTATCTTGAGCATTCCATCAGCACGCGAGACTTTACCAGAGAACGCCATGAGGTTAGCTGAGGCAGTGCGAAGTATCTCCTCCATGGTGTGTGGCTCCAGTGCAGTGGACCTATTGATGCTGTCCGCTATATGCGCTATGTCTCTGGCTAGTTCTATAGCTGACTTGGATAAGGTAGTCTCCTGGGATGATACTATGAATACTGAGTCTAAGTCTTTATGTAGGGTTTCAGAGCATCTGGATACTAGATCTGATAGGTACTGTAGGGTCCCTGGGTATTTCTTGGTGATTTTATACAACTCAGTATCGCCTTCCTTGTACGCTAGTACAGCAGGATTGGGTATATGTTTAGATATAATCTTTCCTCTGTTAGAACCCAGGCTAGATAGAATACCGGAGATTATGAACTTCGCAGGGTTACCTATGGTAATTATGATATATATATACTTGACTGTGAGAACTTCCCACTCCGTTCTATCATCATCCACATTTATCCATCCCATCAGTTGGGGGCATGTCATGATATCTCCCGTAGTTGTATAGCTTTGTTTTGATGTTCTTTGATACAACCTTTAGTTCGTGCTCCGTCAGCTGCGAGACTTGCTGTCGGAGGGATTGTTGATCCCCCATTCCAGCCACCCACATCGATGAACCCTTTCTTACCAGTCCAAGGTTGATCGACAGTCTTCATCTTGCCAGATTCCTCGGTATCAGAGGGGTTATTTCCCCCATCAGGAACATATTCAGAGCCATGATCACCGCAATCTTCACTCTCATCATGCAAAAATTTCTCTGTATGATGAGATGAAGGGGTTTCGTCAAAGACAATGAAGTTCTTTGGACAATGTGCCCCTTCTTGGAGAGCTTCGAGGTGCGCGCAGACTTTTACCGATTACCGTCAACTAATTGGCTGCGAGTTTCTGACTCCGGAATGTGGCGTCTCTTTGACAGAACCGCATTGTCGGCTAACTTGTAAGGGCCATTGAAGCTATGCTTGAGGGAGTCTACGGCATCTTGCGGCAGGTTGGAGATGCTCCCATCTGCCGATATTTTAGTTCGGGGTCTGTCAATGAGTTACGTGCAGGCCTTGTCGTACGTGAATCTGACAGCGCGAGAAGAAGCATGTGTATGACTTTGATGGATGCGGCATGGCGTTCACGTATCGTCGACCTCGAACGACATCGAGTAGTCCATAGACCTAGGGAAAGGACTATTCCATGTGATGAATGCGGGATAGTAACGTTCTATTTCAAGGATGGACGAGATGAGCATAAGAGGTTTATCCATGATGGCTTGGGCTACGTTCAGACTCGTGGGTCCAAGGGTGGAACTGATTAGGATAACCTAGCAAGCGGCTGAAATAAAACATAATATCAGAATAAATAACCTAGTACTGAAAACAATATCAAGATTAATATCATAGAATATTTTATTATTCTCTATGTTAATATTGTATTTAGTTAAAAACGAGGTCCCTGCCTTACACGGAAAGAGCTGTGGTGTACCACGTTTTATTTCACCCACTTACCTACCTAGGTAGCAATGGAAGATGGCCTGTGATACAGTTGTACGAAAGACCTCTCTGAAACAGATACTCTTGTCGCCTGTTTCAATCATGTATTTATGGAAATATAGGGGTAAAAAGCATATAACTGACATACTCTGATTTACGATTCTATATAGGTAATTATGTAAATGAAGTCTTTTGGTCATCTTACCCACTGAAGCTGGCCAGGACTACTGGAACCCGCTAGGCAGAGCAGCTCCAGAGTTGGAAATTCTTTTGTTACCCATAATTTTTTTGGGACATCGCAAAAGTCATCACCACGTTGAAGAAGCAAGCGCAAGACCCAACACATTCAATTGAGACCGGGCCAAAGGCTAGATAGATATCTCATCCAAATCATGGGCGACCGCGCTAGCGCCTCGCGGATGCGCGCTCTGGGTATCACCCAATCGACCACACCTCTTGCGTCTGCGTGGACTGGCGACCTTCGCGTTCGGTATGTCCTTGCCCCATCAATGGAGCGCGATATCACGATCTGACACAATGTAGATTCACTGATTTTCAAGTGAATGAGATCTCCGAGGATGGGTCTGTGGTTCACCTAAGCAAGATTGGATTGGGCGAGGAGACGTCGGTATGTGAGAATTTGCAATTGGCAACAAGCCCGAGTCCTCTCTCCTACATGGTAACTGACAGATGACAATTTACACGGACTCAGTCAAACCAGATTGCTGCAAACCCACCTGTCAAGGAGGAGGTGAAGGAGGAATCCAAGGCACAGGAAGAAAAGCCAGCTCAGGACTCTGAGAAGCCCAAGGCAGAGACCGTCCCTGATGTATCCCCAGAAGATGTCGCGATCCTGTCCTCCTTGGCAGGCGAGCAATTCGCCAAGGACGTGGTGGAAATGTTCCAAAACGCCAACGACGAGGCCTTCCAGAAGAAGACGGCCACGGCCGAGCCCACGGACGACCGCTCAAAGCGTGGCCAGATCCACCAGGAGGTCCGCCGCATCTTCAACTCCAGGATAGACACCAACACCGACGCCTCCGGCGCCATCGTCGCCAGCATCCCCAAGAGGGGGGCCAAGAGACGCGCCAGGGGTGGGCGCGATAACAACAACGCCGGCGGTAGTGGCCCGCGCGAAGAGAAGCCCTCGGGTGACTACCTCCACTTCACGCTCTACAAGGAGAACAGGGACACGCTGGACGCGGTCAACCAGATCTCGCGCATGCTGCGGGTGAAGCCGCAGGCCATTGGGTACGCAGGCACAAAGGACCGGAGGGCCTCGACCGCGCAGAGGTGCTCCGTGCGGCATATGCGCCAGAGGGCGCTGGCCGGGATCAACGGGAAGCTGCGTGGCGTGGAGACGGGCGACTACGAGTACAAGCAGCGCCCGATCCATCTGGGCGAGCTCCGGGGCAACGAGTTCGCCATCACGATCAAGAACTGCACCATGGCGGGCGAGGCGCCAGGCACGTCCATCGCCGAGAGGCTGGAGAAGATGCGGGGGAACATCGAGCCGGCGATGGACCACTTGATCAAGCACGGCTGGATCAACTACTTTGGGCATCAGAGATTTGGCACTCACGAGATCGGCACCCATGAAATTGGTAAGCTGATCCTCGGGGAGAAGTACCAGGAAGCTGTCGACTCGCTGCTTTCCTACGACCCAGAGATCGCCGACAAGGCGGAGAAGGGTGAGCTCCCCGAGGAGGCATCCAAGAGAGACGAGTATCTACGCCACCAGGCCTGCATGCTTTTCAGGACTGGAAAAGACTACGATCGCGCGGAGAAAATCATTCCTAGGAGGTTTGGTGCCGAGACTAGTGTCCTCCGTCACCTCAACAGATCCGGCATCCAGTCTCGAAAAGACGTGGTTGGCGCACTCATTCACATCACTCGAGGCCTGAGGACCATGTATCTCCACGCCTACCAGTCTCATGTCTGGAACCACGTTGCAAGCAGACGGTGGGAGCTGTACGGCGAGAAGGTCGTCAAAGGCGACCTGATCATCGTCGAGGCCGAGCAGAAGCCTCTGATAAGCGGCCAGGACGACGATGGCGACGACATTGTCAACGTGATTGACAACGAAGACGACGGCAACACGCGAGCCCGCGCGCTCACAGAGGAGGAAGCAGCCAGCGGACGATACACGATCCGAGATATCGTCCTGCCCTCGCCGGGCTACGAGGTCATCTACCCAGACAACGAGATTGGCGCCTTTTACGCCGAGTTCATGGGCAGGGAGGAGAACGGCAAGCTCGACCCGCATCAAATGCGCCGCATGCGCCGCGAATGGAGTCTCCCAGGGCGATACCGCAAGCTGATGAACGGGTTCCTCGCGCAGCCCTCCTTTGAGGTGAAGGCATACGCGGATGACATGGAGCAGATGCACCCCACTGACCTTGATCTCCTCCGATTGAAGAAGGCGCCGAATGAAAACGGGAAGCGCCATCGCGATGACCAAGACGATGGGCCGGCTTCCAAGAAACAAAAGGATGATTCGAAGGATGCTTCGGAGAATGGAGCAGAAGCCGGCGCCGAGGATATCACCATGGAAGGCCCAAGTGAGGAGAAGCCTGCGCTCCAAGAACAGGCACAAGATAAAATTGCCGTTGTCGTCAAGTTTCAACTGGGAAGCAGTGCCTATGCTACAGTTACCCTGAGAGAACTGATGGGGGATCCTCCCGAGGAGACGAATTGAAACTTGAACAGTGTTAGGGGGGAAATTTCAATAAGAGCCGGCGACAACTAGGTAGTCTCCAAGTAGTCTAAAAGTTAAACACCTATTTATACAAATAGCTATCTTCGCATAGATTCTTCTCAATCCCTTTCTGCTTCTTTTCATACTCTTTTATTTGGTTTATGAGAAAGACAATCGTCACTCAAACTAGTGGGGATATAGAAAATAAATTTCAATGAATGAAGCCGTACCAATTACTCCATGACGATGATAATATATGTGAATGTTAAAATAATGATTCCGTAGTCCATTTCTCATCCTTCAAGATAGTCATCTTGATATGCGGGTTGCCGGGGTTCTAAAATCCAAGTGTGTAGTCGAGGTGTATCTCTTAATAGGCACGTCATTGTTGCCTTCATCCCAATTGGACGCATCGGTAGTGATTTTGTGTGTGATAGTGTAGATAAGGGTTTGTGAGTGGTATCCAAAATTAGGATTGAGCAGCATTGACTGCCTTCTCATCCCAGCCCCAGACGAAGGAAAGGTATTTGACCATATTTACACGCTTGGATTTCATCTCTACCATCCAAGGGTGGTCCATCATCTTCCAAGGGCTGGCTCGGCGGCTTGTATTCTTTTCTAGGCTAGGGCTCATGTTAGTTTATTGTCCTGGGTGATGGTAATAGGGAACTATGCTACATACCAGCACTGAATGAAATATTTGAAGTTGTCACTCCAGTAGACATCCATTTCGGGCTCATCCTTTAGTTGGGGAACTGGCTGACGCACGATGTATGTGAGCAGGTCGATCACACCAGCCTTCGGCTGAGCATCAGTGCCATCAGCGGGGAAGGGGAACCGATGCTGAGCGACCTCGAGGAGGGTCACACCAGTAGACCAGACATCAGAGGTAATGGTATATGATTGTCCGGTGATTCGCTCGGGGGCCATGTAAGCATTGGTCCCAATGAAGGTGTTGGCCTCGCCTTTGGTACCGAAGTCGCCAGACACACCAAAGTCGCAGAGCTTGACGGCTCCGTTCCGGCACAAGAGGATGTTTGAAGGCTTGATGTCACGGTGAATGATGCGCCTATGGGCAAGATAGGTGAGACCGGCCATGACACCCTCGGCAATCTTACCAAGGACCTTCTCACCCGTCCTACCACCGAGTCGCTTGACCTCTTTGTAGATGCTGTCGAGAGAACCACCTTCGCAGAATTCCATGGCAATGGAAATGGTGGCAGTCGAAGGATCGCCAAAGACGCCGTAGTACCGGCAAATATGATCGGATGCACAGCCCTTGTTGAAACCAATTTCTCGGACAATCTGCTTCTTAGCGTCTGGATCCGGATTCGTGGTAATAATCTGAATCGAGTTGTTAGAAATATACTTCAAGCATCACAATGGAGAGACCAAGGCTCACTTTGAGTGCAAAGACGGTCTTCCCGCCCTTGAGCCGAGCTTTGGTGACGGCACCTCCTGCGCCCTCACCCAGGTTACCAATCTCCTCGATTCGCTTCTCGAGGCCAGCGATACGCCAACCCTCATCATCCAAATCCTCTACATCTCCAGTCCTGGCCTTCTCGAGGCTTAGTTTGTCGAATGCTTCCAGACCCTGAAGGCTGCTATCTCTTTCCATGGGAACACCACCTTCGCTTATCTCCGATTCGGCGGCGGAAATAGGATCCGGTGTGCCATGTGCCTTTGCAGTCACAATTCCCCACTGTGAGGCAAAGGAAAGAGCTGAAATCCCTGAGCCGGCAGATGTTGGGTTGCTCGTAGAAGGCCCGAAGCTCCCTGTCCTGGAGTGATCAGCACTGCTTTCACTCCCACCAGCCGACTGTCCAGCCTGCACCCCGCCAAAGGCTCTTGGAGGTTGTTCCTGAGGTACCCCCGAACCCCCCATAGGTGTGGCGAGTGAAAGCTTTGGCAAGCCTCTTGAGCCAAGGCCAGGGTTGTTCCCAACTGCTTTGGCGTTTGGAGACGGGGGGATGGCCAACCCTAGTCTCGGCGGACGACCCCCGCCGGGGCGACCGACGGCAGGACGAAGCATTGGAGGTGCAGCAGATAGCATGGGAATGGCGCCTCCAGATGTAGGGGCATTCTGCTATGGTAATCGCGTTAGAACAAAGAGCTTTGTGTTTAAAGGAATGTGCGAGTATATACATACCTGAGGTATTTGTGAGTCTGCCATTTTTTCGTTTGCGTAAAATGATTATGTGAGATGTAATGAATATATCCTTGCGATCGAACGGATGGAGGCGCGATAATGCAAAACAGGCTGATGATCCAGGATACGACAAAATCTGTGACAGTCGAGGGTTTTGCAAAAAGAGGGGAATAAAACAACAATAAGCAAACAAATGTTTATGAAGAATGCCGTAGGCTATGGACAAATGAGATGGCGGATATTTGCTGGTCTGCAAGTGGTTGAAGCACCCATCGGTGGGTGTCGTGTGCTCGAACCTATCAAAGGCTGCCTTCCGCAGGCGTCACGCTCCTCCTACGGTAGCTGGGCCGCCTGACGAAGGAAGGAGTAGGTAGAAGGAGACAGAAGGTAGTCGAGGATCGACTTGTGCTGTCTGAAGCTGCTGGGTAGCTTTGACGGGGCAAGTTGTAGTCGGGACTTGGGCCGAGAGAGGAGGAGGCGCAGGCGAGGGGTAGCGAGCGGACGGTATTGTAGAGTAGAGCGAACGAGGTTCAGTTATTAGGAGAGTCGCTAGGTTCTAAGGAATAAAGAGGAACAAGACTCGGATAAAAACAATACACAGAAGTGTGATGCGACCTGCAGACAGAAATGGGTGAGCCTTTGTGTGGTCGGACCAGGTCATATAACGGAGAGGAAGGGGAAAACGGGATAACGGCGCAGTGTGGTCTGGATACTTGAGATCTGCAGGACCCAGTGCGAGGAGGAGACCCGGAAAAACATAGGGACCATTGACGCACCTAGGTTGCGATGGCCCAACACCAGCAAAGTGTTGCAGCAAACAGGACGCTGACGAGAGCTTCCGAGTGATTGAATGGTGTGGTTGTGCTATGATGTGGGGGAGGAATACATACCTCTGTCAAGTAGGCTTGTTGAGGGGTCTTGTGGATACCCTGAGGACTAGAGGCGGGAGCTCAAAGTCCTATGACTCCAGCCAATTAGCGCCGTACTTACGGGTACCTAACAGGCTACCCACATCCTGGCCGTTAACTCACCAAACGCTATGTGGTCGTTTGACCTGCTCACCCTCCGACCGCTAGGGGAACGTCGGCAGGCAGGCAAGGCAGGGCCGGTTTAGAGCATCTGGTGCTGCTTACTCACAAATGTATGGCCGTGTACTGAAGCGCCCTGGAATCACTTTCTGGGACGGGCAGGCAGGCATGGGCAGAAGAGCCCCTCTCTTGTTTCACGCTGGCGCTCAATTTTTCGCTTGTTTTCTTTTCCCTCTTGATGCTAGTATCCTGACCTAACCACCCATGTGGACCTCTGGGGAGGCTCAAATTCAATCATTGCAGGCGCGCCAAATACCTGGCTGCATATTACTTGCGTGGTACCAGCGGCATGTGCAGACTCTGCTCTGACTGTAAGCGCCTAGACTTGTGCCATGCCGATCGGTGCCCAATCACATTCTGCCCCCGGTCATGTTGGTTGTGCGCTCTGTGTTGTCTTCGCATCCTGTGCCGTTCATAGCAGCGAACCATCGCACCCTGCTTGCTTTGACGCCCAGATATGCAAATGAAGGGGCCGAGGTGGCTTGTTTCGGCCCCCTCAGACCATTACAACGCGAGTCGGTCGCTGTTTCGATCTCCAGATTCCAAGGAAGACGCCTGTGACCAACGTCGGTTCTAACATCGTGTTGAGAGACACGAGACATATGCATCCAGGCCGCTCAGTGTGCAATTGAAGCATTCCCAGCGTCATGCCCGCTGAAACAAGGACTCTTATGCCGCCGCCCCGAGGACAAAGGATAACAGCGGCAACAAAACATGATTACATCACTGTGCGAAGCTCACCCGCCGGCAGCCCAAATCCTGGTCATATTCTTACCATTCGGATGTGTGGACCAAAGTTCATTTCCTTCCTCTCTGATCGGTCCCGCCGATCTGAATCACCTTTGTGCTGCCAGGTCTGTCGCTATAGTCGTCACCTAGGCCCGACACGAACACGGGAGAGACGTGTACATAGGAGTACCTCATGTAATAGACGGTTCCCGCCCGCTAGTACGTCGCAGTCAACCAGGTGGTCCACGCTGGTCCGCGCCAGGGATCATCGAGTGCAAAGCCGATGACATCTGACTGGCTCGAGAGGCACTCTCCAAGCGCGCGTCTAAAAATACCCCAGATAGTTGCAGCGCCCAGTAGAGTAGCATCATCCATCATCGCGCTGCTGCGGGATAATGGGCCTGCTAGTACAATTTCGATACCCATTTGGCAATTCTGGTAAGAGTCGCAGCGGTGGATGACCGTTTGCAGACAGACAACCGTGGGAGTGTGATCCATTGTTCTCAATGGGAAGGTGAGCATCATGTAGGCAGGACTTTGGTGATGGTGGATGACTTCCACGATAAGCGTTATCTAATCAGTTTGACCCACCTCGACCTCGTTATCAGAACTTTTTTTTCCTCGATGGATGATTGCTAGATCAAAGAGTTTGGTTTCATTGAGATCAAGCTTAGGGTCAAGCTTACGACCAATATTCTTAATTCGGGTTTCCTTCACCCAATGCCTTCGATTGGAGCTACAGAAGTTCCGTCAGACTCCTCATCGTCTGGGGAGTCTGACTACCTTGACAATGCCGATTCTCGAAAACGGCGTCGAACAACCGACGACGAGCCTGAGACCGCTTTCGACGACGAAGATGACGATGACGATCAAGAGCTGGCACATTTTCTTCCCACAATTAAGGCGCCGTCGCGAGTAAAACCATCTGCTGCAAAAGCTACCCTACCGAACTCAAAGGAACCGAGACTGTCGCAGCCCCAGCAACACCAACAGCCCATCCTCGCGCCAACCGATCCCAATGTCACATTCTCCGCCATCCAGGTCAAGCCTTGGCTTGTCCAGTCGCTCCAGAACATGGCAATCAGACGGCCGACTGGAATTCAGAAGGGCTGCATCCCAGAAATACTGAAAGGCAGGGATTGCATTGGAGGTAGCCGAACAGGTTCCGGAAAGACTGTTGCCTTTGCCGTGCCGATCTTGCAGAAGTGGGCAGAGGACCCGACAGCTATTTACGCCGTTGTCCTGACACCTACGCGAGAGCTCGCACTCCAGATCTACGAACAGTTCAAGGCCATTTCTGCACCCCAGAGCCTCAAGGCCATCCTGGTGACCGGTGGAGCAGATATGCGAGCTCAGGCGATTGCTCTCGGCCAGAGGCCGCACATCGTTATTGCCACCCCTGGTCGACTGGCTGATCACATTCGAACATCGGGCGAAGACACAATTTGTGGACTTAGAAGGGTTCGCTATGTCGTTCTGGACGAGGCCGATAGACTGCTCCATGCTGTCGGGCCAGGAAGCATGTTGCCAGACGTGGAAGAGTGCCTATCAGTTCTCCCCCGGCCACCGAGAGACAGACACTTCTATTCACTGCCACCATCACACCGGAAGTAAGAGCGCTCAAGGACATGCCGCAGAAGCCCGGCAAGCAGCCCGTGTTTGTTTGCGAGGTCGACACCCAGATGCTTGCCATTCCCGCTACACTCAAGCAGATGCACGTCCAGATCCCGGTTACCCACAAGGAGCACTACCTCCACGTCTTTCTGCTCACCGAAGCCAACGCCGAGAAGACGGTCATCATCTTCTGCAACCGAACATCGACCGCCGACTACCTGCATCACCTTCTGCGCCTGCTTGAGCACCGCGTCACCTCGCTCCACTCAAAGCTCCCCCAGCGGCAGCGTATCGACAACCTGGCTCGATTCCGAGCCTCGGCGGCTCGGATCCTGGTCGCCACGGATGTAGCGGCTCGTGGTCTGGATATCCCCGAGGTCAGTCTTGTGATCAACTACGACATCCCGCGAGACCCAGATGATTATATCCACCGTGTGGGTCGTACCGCCCGTGCTGGCCGGAAGGGTGAGGCGGTCACATTTGTGGGCCAGCGGGACGTGGAGCTCGTCCTCGCCATTGAGAAGCGAGTCGGGAGGGACATGGATGCTTGGAGTGAGGAGGGAGTCAACCTGGAGACCCGCGTACTCCGGGACGCCCTCAAGGTGGTGAGCGAGACGAAGAGAGAGGCCCTTTTGGAGATCGAAGAGGGGAGGGAGGTCGGTGGCAAGCGGAAGCGATCAAAGCTCAAGTTTCGAGCCAACTAGTTTGAGTCTATTCGCATCTATATAGCTTGGCTTACAGCTCAATGAATCATTGATACCCCCTATCTGATTGACTTAGTTGTGACATATTAATTACTACATATGTTGGAGCCTGAGAAAGCAAAGCCAACTGAAATGAGAGCATATCATGAGATCCTGGATTGGTACTCCAGAGATGGAGTCAGTCATGTACCAACATGTCCTCTTCCTTGTTCGGTGATCCCTACTAGGTACACACACGCCTGCCCAAAGTCTGGTGGCAAATGGGAAGAATGTGAAACAGTAATGAGATAGGTCATATGATGGCCTATAGCTGAACAGGACTGAACTTTATGAAAATAAGTGTTTTATGCAACTGACACGGCTGGAGTCTAATCCCAGCTGAGTGGCTGAATAGTTTTACCTTCTATCAGTCAGACGGCTGCCGATCAATTCGGCCGATTTCCCGGCAAACAATGAACGAAGTTAACGTTGGGGCGCGAACCTTCTATTAAGCTTTCGGGATGGCCCTTGGTTTTTTATCGTTCTTTGTTTTCTTTTACACTACAACTGTGTTTAGAGAAGGTCACATCTGGTATCGAAAATATTTACTTCTCGCTGTTTGGATGAACCCAGCCCTTTTTCTTTCTCGATTAACATAGCTTCAGCCCTGCATTTCAGCTGGCAGGGACCTAAACCGTAATAGTGTAGCTGTTTGCCTAATAGACGGCTAGCGATCCAACCGCAATATTGTGCACCTGGGTAGTGCGCCTCTCTGGAGGCTGAGTGGTGAACGGCAGTCGAGTTGTGGCTCACCAGATCAGCGAGACCCTGTCTGGGATTGAACCAGATTATCTCGTTTCACGGACCACTGGCATGGTTCTTTTTAGAAACATATAACAAAATATTGCCCTACTCACCCCGCCATTTGATTAGATACATTGGCTGTAGATCTGGGAAAAGCCTTGTTCAATGGCCAGGGCTAGACCGCACGCTATTCGGAAACTAATGCCGCCAAGATCACCAGTGCGTAGCTGAACATTTCACTTTACGAGCCAAAACAGCTAAGAATGTCTTACCTTTCCAATTGCCACTCAGTAATGGAATTGAGCATACCATATGCCGGAGGAGGAGCACTTGTCTCTTTGCCGCTCGTAGAGCTCCTGAACTGATACGCCGCAGCAGGACTAGGGGCGGCTGGCCTCTTGTCTTCACTTATTCGGCTGTTAGGCTGGCGCACACACCCGGAGGGCCATATCATAAGACCACGGATACATGTAGTTCAGCTTTGCTAGCTGGTAAATAAGAACCGGGGATTCGCTCCTCTATCCCTGGACTAAACCACTGCACCTCTTCTTCATCTTGACATCCTGCGAACACATACCTTTACTTTCTATACGTGGAAGGTAGACATCCTAGCGAAGATGGCAGGCGCACTTCCTCAAATGTTGTCCAAGAGACTGATTCTCTGCTGTGACGGCACTTGGATGAATAGCGATAATGGGTACGAGGAGCCTGGCTGGTTTGAATCCAAGGGCACCTTGCAAGTGCCATCCAACGTGACCCGCATCTCGAGGTGTTTCAAAAGACGTTGCAGTGATGGCAAGCTCCAGGTAATCAGCTATGAGTCTGGTGTTGGCACTGGAAGCAATGGTGTGGATAGCTTGATGGGAGGAGCTTTCGGGCTCGGGCTCTCAGAAGTGAGTTTCTCTCAATCTTGACGAATACATGGGGTCCCCGTTTAGCTAACGAATGCTGTCTGCTTGAAGCGAGTACGTGAAACGTACTCGTACCTCTGTTCCAACTACATGGACGGCGATGAGATTATCTTGATTGGGTACTCTCGTGGTGCCTTCACCGCCCGCTCTGTGGCTGGTATGGTCGGTAATATAGGTTTGCTCACCCGTGAAGGTGTCGAGTTCTTCTACTGCATTTTCAAGGACATGCAGAACTGGCAGAATCCTGATTACAAGGACCCGTTCCCCAATCAGCCCTTCTCCAATAAGCCCAAGGGTCCCCATGCCGCAGCCGAGTACCGTTCAAGGCTCGAGAAGATGGGCTTCACGAGGGTTAAGCAAGCCAGTGGCGACTTGATTAAGATCAAGGCCATTGGCGTCTGGGACACGGTTGGTAGCCTCGGTATCCCAGATGTCGCTTGGCTCAACAAAATGGGTATTCGTGCCGCAAACAAGGAATAAGTCTCCCTTTTCACAATCAATCTGATAACTGGTGCTGACTTTCCCGGCACATATATGTGGCATGACACTTCTCTGTCGGACCGCATTGAGAATGCCTTCCAGGCACTTGCCCTCGACGAGACTCGCCCTCCATTCAGTCCGGCAGTCTGGGAAAGGCGCGGAGAAGACCAACAGACAAACTTGAAACAAGTCTGGTTCCCAGGCAATCATGCCAACGTTGGCGGTGGATGGGAAGACCAGGGTGCGGCAAATTGCACTCTAGCGTGTAAGTTCTGTTCATAATTGAAGGGATTATTCTGAGATTTGGGTGCTAATACCAAACTCTAGGGATGATGGATCAACTCGCCTCGGTTGGTGTCGAGTTTGACGAAACGAGCATAGATCGGTATTTCCAACAAACTTCTGAATACTACCAGACACTCGGGGCCAAGGAGCAGGGTAATCGAGGCAAGGCCGGCTTGAAATGGGCAGTAGGTCCAATCTATGACACAAACTCACCTCTGCGTCCATGGGGTCTGGGACAAATCAGTAAGAAGGTCAGCCTGCTATATTGGTTCTCCGGACAGATCACAAGATCGCCGGGATTGTACCATGAGCATGACCCTGAGATGGAAGAACGGAAGGCGAGGTTTCTTCAAGACACCAATGAGCGCATCCATAGCTCAGTGCGAATTCGGCTGGCCTGCAAAGGTCTTGATTTGAACGATAAAAGCGTTTGGGTTTGCCCAGCCCTTGGCAAGTGGCGCCTCAAGCGAGGCGAGCCTGACTCAAATTCTGTAACCAAACAGACACACTGGGTTTGGGAGTTTGCTGGTGGCGAAAAGGAGGCAAATCCTGACAAGAAACAACGTGTCATGAGAGAAGAGCCTCTGGGGCCATATGAACAACGGCTTTTGGAGCTTGCTGCCGGAACACCCAATGTTTGGGAGTATGCCGAGAAGAATGCTGGAACTCAATGATAGTTTTTGTTAGCCGAAGAGGCGATTTCATGTGTCGATAGGTTGGAACAAAGTCCTGGCAATTCATATGTTAGTCGCTGGTCATTGTTGAGCTGGTTACATCGTAAATTTTGTTCTTAAAGCTTTATGTGCTAGAAGCCTTCTGAATTGCTCGGTCAAGTTGCCAAGATGAAGCATGTGCGATGATATTGAAATGCAAACTTAATAGTACTGGTATTGTTTTGTATCTGCATGGTTTCAATTTGGTGGATGATCTCCCTGTTGAGTTGGTTTAGGGGGGTCACGTGCCATTTTCGGCGTGTAATAGTGGAAATTGAAGCTCACTGCAGGCTGCCACCTACTGGAGCAAGAACCAGCCTTCAATGATTCAAGAAAAAAATCCATCAACTACAGCACGCAAACCTGCTTTTTATATACCCATTCTTTTTAAATGCGAAAGCATAACTGAAACTCGCCGTGTTGCTAGTTCTAACCATCGTTGTGCCAAAGACGAGAACTTTTCGGCAACGACACACCAGCCACCATCATGAGCGAGAGCAACCCAGACCTCCCGCGTTTCGCGGCTGAGTATGCAGAGAAAGAAATCGATTTGTTCGATCTACTTGGTGTAGATGCCCTCGCATCAAAGAAGGACATCCACCGTACCTGGAGAAAACGCACTCTCAAGCTGCATCCCGACCAGGCTAAAGACAACTTCGATGCCGAAAAATGGGAGCTCTTTGAGCGGGCGCGTGACGTGTTGTCCGACGCCAACGCTCGTGCTATCTATGAGAGCTCCATGAAGGCCAAGCTTCTCCGGAAGCAGGAGCGCGATGCCATGGACCAGGAGCGCAAGAAGTTCGCTGATGAGCTGGAAGCGGCAGAGAATGCGCACCGCATGAAGCAGCAGGCCCAGGACCAGCAAGATCGCGAGACTCTTCAGAAAGAAAGGGAGAGGCTTGCGGAGGCGCAGCGTATGCGTGATGAGGAGCGGAAACGACAGGCTGAGGCAGAGCAAACGATGGATGATTTGGCTGAAGCGAAGAGGAGGATCAAGAGAGGAAAGAGGAGAGAGCAAGAAAGAAGCAAGCCAAGGAGTCCATGAAGGCGTCCGGGCAGCCAAAGGGCCCGGCAAATGGAGTTGTTCTTGTACCAGGCGATTACGTGGTTGAGACTGGGACGACCACAAAGCAGTACTGGGAGCTCGTCTGTGACAAACTTCGAGCTGTCCAGGCAGTGAAGAACATCAACCAAGAAGATGCGGGCTCAGACCAGTCTGGAAAGGCTGAGCTGCACGTACAGGAGATACGGCGGCAAATCGCCGAGGCGGAGACGAAATATCGACAGGAAGCCACAGCCGTGAAATGATTCCCCTGTCTGCGTGTTTTGCAAACCTCAACGAATACCACAACATGGTTTTATCCTCATCCTGCCAAAAATTCAGAATTCATGCCCTTTTCTTCAGGGCTTGACGGTTGGTTGGGTTTCATTTACATCAACATCAAGTCCCGGATGATAAGGCGACAAAAGACATATAGCCCCGAATTTTACCTCTACTTCCAAGGGAAATAGCTCGCATGGTCTCGTTCTTGCTCAAATGAACAATGCATCCCAGCAACGGAGGTTTATCTAGATGAGGAGAAAGAAGGCGGAATGACCAATGCTCCACGAGTGCTGAGCAGGACATCAAGTACGGTTGTTTCTTACCAAGCCCGCTTTCATTTGCTTGCTAATAAAACCCTTAGGGATGTTGGATAGTCCTGCTTGAAGCCAAATAGAATTATAAAACCACACCGAGATTGTGCCTTTTGATGCAGCTCAAAATCGTTCTGAGACCCTTGGTGACAGCTATGCCGACCTGGCGGCAACCCAGTGTTTTAAAACCCGAAGTCCTCAGACGGATATAAAACGTTGGGAATGGTCATTTGGGACCGAAATGCGACAGCACGTATGACCTGACCAGCAAATTACACTGGGGCAGCTGAATGTGGATGAGGGGTTACTTATTCACCATGATCACATGGAGCATTGCCATTCAAAAGCGTCAACTTGCATGCCCTAGCACATTTGGTAGCGTACCTTACTTAGGTTGAGTGAACGACCATGCGGGAGAGCATGGTTGTTAAGCCCATCACCATCATCAAATTGCCAAGCAGCCAGCGTCTTTGTAGCTTTCCACCATCACATATCCCCGAAAGCATCGAGCGATTGCGTATTGGTACGCGGCGGCAGTGCCAATCATACGATATCTGGATATAACATGGCTGGCACAGGCCTGTCGTTCCCGACACGGCCGAGGGCAGACAACAGCGTTCATGCTTCCACCAACTATCAGATAGATGATTTCTTCGTTCGAAATGGATTTGACCCTCAAACACGAATCGCATGCGACAGCTTCGCTGCTTCAGTCTCATGTGGTAGGAAGTGTATCCCGGCGCAGCATCAGGGCTATTGTTCGTATACCGTTTTCCTGTCAGCCCGGCATATTCTCCAATTCCGACCAGTCCAGTTCATGCTGGATATGCAAGTCTGCCGCGAAGCTAGAGAAATATATACGCCCTAGTTCCAACAACCTCCCACGCGGGGACTGTTGATGCGCAAGCGCTGGGAGGGTCGACCATTCGAGGAGCGCTACACGTGTACCTCCAAGACGTAATCCCAGGAATCAGTTTGGAAGCGTTGCGCCACATGCAAGGTTTCTCATCCAAACATCGAAGAAACCTTATCGAGGACCTTGCGGACGTATTCGCAACTGGCTTCCATCACGGGAATCTCCCGAAATCAGCAACTAAAGGCGGCCAAATTAATTTCAGTAGAGGAATAGTTGGTAAATCTTTGGCTGAGCGCCTATCTCTCCTGAAAGCGCTCTCTGGGCCGGAGTCAAAGTATGTGGAACGAGCTCAACAGCAAGCTGAAGTGATAAATTCGAAGATGCCCTGGTGTTTTACACATGGAGACTTGGTACCCGCAAACATCATGGTGAATCCCGACACGGGCCATCTCACTGGCCTAATTGACTGGGCAGAAGGTGAATGGCTTCCTCTGGGCACGGGTTTGTACGGCCTTGAAGAGGTGCTCGGGCGGGTCTCAGCAGATGGAAAATCTTTCGAGTACTATGAGGATCACTTGTACCTGCGAGCCAGGTTCTGGAACAGGCTCACAGTCCTCGCAGCGTCCTCTCCTCCCGTTTTCCAGCCCCGAGGTTTCATGGAGCATGTACGGACAGGCCGCACCCTCGGCATACTCTTGTGGCGTGGGATTGCTTTTGATGATGGGAAAATTGACCGTGTTGTGAGTGAAGATAGGGACGAGCTCGAGATATTCAAACTACGACTGTTTCTAGAAGCACCAACCCCTCCAGATTTCAACTGGAGACACCGAGCCTGGCTTTCATGCATCTGGCTGCTGCGTTTCGTATTCTTTCGGCCTCCTTCCGCTAAAGGCAAGGCCGTCGGGGCGAAAGTCGGCAAGGACCAGATTACCAGGGTGGATATCGAATATGGAGGTAAATGTGTGGCTGATTAACAAGTGTGTTTTTGTCTTTTATTTGTTTCCTTTTCCTTGTTTGGTTCAACTGATTGTTTCGGCCTCTCTGAAATGCTCAGCATTTTTCTAGATACCTACGCTCTGAGCGATGATTCCGATCCGTCTTTATAGACATTGCAAGATGCAAAGTCATTTATCTAATTTACAGTTTCCTCGTTTTCTTTCTTCAGGAATATCTAACCTATCTTGTAACAAAAGACGGAATCGTCTTTTGAGGTAGTTCCCCCAAGTTTGAGATAGAATGGCTGACCGTAAGATGCAATATCATATTCACGTCTGCGTCTTTTGACACTGCAAGAATGGATATGGGCACCACGTAAAACTCATGGTTGAGCTCGTAGAGACACTCTTCATTATTTATCCGGTCACTATCATCTACTCTCCCCGAATAAACCTCTCTCGTAACCATAATCGAGGCTTCAGTTTCTGTTGCCCCTGCCTTTTCTTTGGTGGCCCCCTTCACTGATCCGTCTGTGATTTCTGACTCTCTTTTCGCAATTGTGCATATCGCCAGTACCATCCCCCTCTTTGCAAGAACTCCATTTCTGTGTCTTGCACTTCTCCCCCGGCCGGCAGATGGTTTCACTCATGCTCTCGGATATTTGCATTCTGGAATGACCATTGCTCCTGCTTATCACGCTCTTCCTCCTTCTTCTTCTCCCTCCTTGATGTCGTGAAGGATGCTCTTCTAGAGCGTTTCTCTCGGTGAAAGCAATCTCAACAAAGTCGCCATCGCTAAGCCCACGCTGTTGGAGATTTCGGGCCTGGCTAATGCTGCCTGTTACGGAGTCGGGCTCTCCACGAGCCTTATGAAGATGATCAAGGCTGTCAGAGTTGATTTCAACTCTTTTATTGAGATTATGAGATGCCACAGAGTTAGCGACAGCAAAATGCTCGGAAATAATGAGCATGAGGCTTGCAGCGACGGGTAGCTGTTTGATGGAAATCATTTTGAGAAATCGTATAATGTGATATAGATATACATAGGAGTGTTGTGACCAACTAGAAAAAGATAGAAAGAAGCGAGACGGGAGAAACGTCAAACGGTGTTATATGAACAAGTAATGCAGATCGGGTGATCCATGATCCAAATTTAGGAGCTTGGGAGCTCACGCAAACTTCGACCAGACGTATGACGTGCGTGATGCCTCATGATCCCTGTTCCACCAGCGGGAGCATAAGCACAGCCAAAAGTTCAGCGCTGTGCCTTATTGATCAACAGAGGATTGCAACCAGTATCTTGAGCACTGTGTGGTGGCTCATACTACCTTATACTTTGACGTTGCGAATAGGATCTCTCTCTTTCCAGCGAGGTTGGGTGATTGATTTCCCATTATCATCACTTCATAGCTCAAACTTGCCAAGATTTAATGTAATCGAGAGCAGTGATGAGGAATCGTCGCCAATCCCACTGAGGAATTGGGGCACGGGTGTGACTGGATGCGGCAGGAGGGGCCGGCTCTAGGTTAGCTGGATATATTTGAACAGACCCAACAACCAACAGACCTCAACACATTTCCTTTTCATCGTATTGTAATAGATTGACCTTTGTCGCTCACTACGCCCTCCTTCCTCTGCGGAATCCAAGCAGCCAACCTCCTCGCCAATAAACCCGCCGCCCAGCTCGAGAAACACGGCCAATTGGCGTCGCCCGCAGCAATGGCACCTCCCAAGCAACAGTCCAAGCCCGAGACCACCAAGGTCAACAACGAGTCTCAGTCTCCGATCAAGAATGCCTACCTCCTCTTCTACAATGCCATATCTGCCGTGGCATGGGGCATCGTCCTCGCCCGCACCGTCTCCCTCGCCGGCCTCGAGGGCCCCGAGGCTGTCTTCCCCGCCATCGGCAACCGCACGAAATGGACCCAGACCGCCGCCGGCCTCGAGATCCTCCACTCGCTGCTGGGAGTCGTCCGCGCCCCCGTCTTCACCACCGCCATGCAGGTCGCCTCGCGCTTCCTCCTCGTCTGGGGCGTCGTCCACCCGTTCCCCGAGCTCGCCGTCCAATCCCCCTTCTACGTCTCCATGCTCCTCGCCTGGTCCCTTACCGAGGTCATCCGCTACAGCTTCTTCGCCGTAGGGCTGCGCTTCGGCCAGCAGCCCGCGTTCCTCACCTGGCTGCGGTACAACACCTTCTTCGTTCTATACCCCGTCGGGATCACCAGCGAGTGCGTGCTTATCTACCTGGCTACCGGCCCCGCAGCTGAGCAGTACGGCGATGTCATCAAGTACGGCTTGTACGCCATCTTGGCTACCTATGTCCCTGGTAAGCTTCTTCTCCTCCTAGGACTACACTCTCCTGGAGGTGTCTCCTAGAGACTAGAAATTGCCCTTATAGTGAGTTTCTCTGACCAATTAATAGGCGCCTACATTCTGTACACCTACATGATAAAGCAACGCAAGAGGGTCATGCGTAACCTCAAGGCCAAAAACGAAAAGGCTTCGCAGTAAGAAGCAAACAAGGTTCCGGTAATTCTCTAGAAAGGGGATGTTAGTCTTGGTAGAAACCTCAACAGGGAGATGGAATCGTGTACCAAATACCCAAAAAGGGGGAGGTCTACCACGGATATTGTATAGGATAGATCATGATAACATGCATTATATAGGATGGGTTCTGTTAGTTAAAAATAAAGTAATAGAGCAAAGTCTTTACTGATCGATAACACTACCTAGTCATGAGCTCCCTAGGTCGTTCCATCTTCTGCTGATCCGAATTACCCATTCATACCTTATTCCACAACGCCGTAACTCCATTTTGCAACACTTCCAATGAACACCGCGAGCTAAGAATCTACGGACGGAGCCTGCTCCAGCAAAAGCTTGGGTTCTTCGCTTGTTTCATACCATTCCTTGGACACCCACTCTGCAATCAGCGTCTTCGCAGTCTCGGACAAGGTCTCGTAATCAGGGTTCTCTTTCGGCTCAAACATGGCTAAAACGGAGAACAGAGTCAATCATCAAACGTTCAAAATTCCAAGAACTTCCCGCCTCGAAGAACAACTTTCTCGATAAGAGCAGGCAAGGGGGGGGGCTTACTCATATGCGCAACAGTCTCGTCCGTAGCCTTGTCATTCACTGCCTCCTTCCAAACACCCGCGGACTGCGACCTGGGCAGGTTGCAGAACGTCCGCTCGCTCCCCAGCACCGTGCCCACCATGCTGACATTCTTGCTCGAAGCCGCCCTCCCCAGACGCGTGTACAGGTTGGCGAAGCCGACGCGCAGCTCCTCGTTGAGCCGGACCATGTAGCTCACCCGCTTCTTGAGCTCCTCGGCCCGCGCGAGGCACCCCACGAACTCGAGGTGCGAGCTCACCCACGTCCAGCCCTCGCCGATGTGGTCGCGGTTCATCCACGCCGCCGCGCCCCCGGCCGCCACGGCACCCGCCGCACCGGCGACCATGGCTATTTTGCCCCAGGTGCCCCAACCGCCGCCAGCAGACTTGTTGCCACCGCCGGTAGCTGGAGGGAGAGCACCTGCCGACGGCGGCGGTGCCCTGGTGGCGGCAGTCGCAGCCTTGTTCGCCCCCCAGAGCGAGGCGCCGAGGCCGCTGAGCTGGGAGATGGCCGAGGCGGCGTTCTGGTAGTGGCCCTCTGCGCCGTGGGCCACGACGCCCGGCGCTATGCCGAGGTACGGGGTGTCGAAGGCCAGCACGCCCTGGATGTAGGGGAACAGGAGGGAGTTGAAGGACGAGGGGAGCGCGGCGCTCTTCTGTATCCCGTCCTCGGAGTAGATGGGCTGCTCGGACGCGATGCCGATGACCATCTCCGCCGCGACGATGCCGCCCATGGAGTGGCCGATGAGGATGGTCCTTACTGACGGGTCAATGGTGGGCGAGGGTGTGCCCGTTGCCACCTCAAGGTCTATGACCTTCTCCTCCAGCCTGGTGGAATAATCATATTAGTATAACGAATAAGAAAAAAGGGCAGGAAGAGGTGCGCCCAATATCCAGAGCAGGCATACCAACTGCGAAAACGGCTGACGGTCTCGCCAAGGTCGCCCCTCGTCTCATACTTGGGGTATACAAGAGTCTTGACATTGATTTTAGGTAACTCAGCGGCGACCAGATCGCGCAAATGCTCTGCGAACTGATAGTCGTCTCCAAAGGTTGATTCCCCCCCTTGATAAGCCAGCTGTCAGTGCTGTCTTACAGACGCATGCCGGGCCTGGTTGGCGTCACCACAGATGACATACCTTGAATCCATGAATGAAGCACAGGATGAGTGTCTTCTTCATGGTGACAAAGCAAATTAGGGGATTCTAGGATTAATCAACACATCCACAGATAAGTTTAGAGTTGTAAATCCGCCTGCTCGGGTATGGAATGATAGATACTGATGATGATTGATGGTTGTTGTATGCGAGGCTATTGACCAGAGAGACATGTGCATTAAAGTGGAGGGAAGCCCCCACCTGAGCTTGGAGTCACTCGGTGGCTGACAAGCAACAAGTACATACAATCCACCTAAGCGTAACAATATCAACTCAAGAATGGACGTCGATTTCTATCGATTAAAATACACTTCCTTACGGTTCTTATCTAAACATATAGGGTGATGAGGCCTCTTCCCTGCAAGGGGTGCGTTGATCTGCTTGCTTTCCACGGCCTCTCTCAACATTTGGCTCATTCATACTTTGCCCCTCCTCGTCCTGAGCTCAAATCAGCCTGCTTGTTTGTAGTTAATGGTATTGTTTCCCGTATGACCCATTTCCTTCGCCGTACGACATTTATAAATTCCCAAACCTCCCAACGCCAAAAATTGTTTTGAAAAAAAAAAAAAAAAAAAAAAAAAAAAATAAGTAAGAAGAAAGGAAAAGTGAAAACTCAAGCTCATCAACCAGAATCACCTCGTCAAGAGAAAAGAGGCGCACTTTTCCCACCCGCCTCACGAAACGTCTATTGCCCAGGAAAGCAGCACGGTCCCCCAATTAAACAGTCACATGTTGTCTGTATGTACCAGATTTTTTGTCTTCCACGTGAGACAGGTTGCCGTCAAGACTGGTACCCAAAGTGGTGTGGTTAATCCTCATCGCTTCGTGGAGTGGAATTTTCGCCATTCACATCTCTAGAGCTGCTGGAAATCAGCTTGATACGTGTTCCACTTGGTATGGGAGTGCCGCCGCTTGTAGATGGTGGTGCAGATTCAGTCTTGGCATCTTCCTCAAGTTCAGCCAGTTCCGGGTGTGCCGAAAGTTCTTCTTCGTATCTGGCCTTGAAGAATTCCTGTTTGTATTGTTAGCATATTGCCTCAGATGTGCTAGTTGTGGCGTATTCTCTACTTACATCCATGGTCTTAGCATCTTGGTACAGAATGCTACCATCTTCGTTGAATGTTTGACAGTTTCGAATCAAAAGGTCAAAATCTTTTCGGAGATCACTCAAAGATCCGTATTCCTCCTTCTTGATGCGAGTGTTGATATGGTTCATGCAAATGGGGGTTTGGATGATGACGTAGTAATCGGGGAAATCACGCTTTGGAGGTAGCTTGACGAAAGGACCAATGATTAGTCGCTTCTGGCCAGGATCCGATTCATCATCAGCTGGAGGCTCGATTTCGTCAACCTCCAAAGTCATGAGACCGTCGTACAGAGACCGAAGACTCTTCTGGAGAACTTCGCGCTGCTGCGGGCTCACGCGCGAGGCAGCTCCGTTCAAGTTTGTCTTGCTTGGTCTGCCTTGAGGGCCACGTCGCTTCTTGGCTGGGGGTTCATCATCGCCTTCCTCGGCTTTACGTTTTTCGTTTTTGCTGCCAGGCTTGCGTCCACGTTTCTTCGGCGTTTCAACTTCCTCCGTACTGGCGCGACTTGGAACTGGTGAATTGTCCATCGAGTTCATTATCGCCGTCTTCTTGAGCTTATTGGTGTCTCGCTTATCTCTGCGGGCCTGCTTTCGTGCTGCGGCAGCTTCTGGGGAATCATCGTCGTCATCAACCGCCATCAGCCACTGTTCTTCGGTCAAACCGTCGTCATATTTGACCTTGGTGCGCTCACGGGCGCCACGACCAAGAACAACTTCTTCCGTCTCCTCAGCCGCTTCCACGGGGTCATTGAGGTAGATATCGGGAAGCTCCTCTTCAACCATGAGACGTGGTCTGGGCTTGGCTGTACCCTTCGAGCCATAGATTGGATCCTGCGCCCTTTCTTCATCGATTTTTTGGAACGTGATAAGCTCATCGTCACTTCGGGCAAGCATCATATTGAGCTCCTCGTCTTCCATGTCATCTTGCTCTCCACTCTCAGCCATATCGGCAGTTTCAAGCAAAGTTCGGAGCATGGCATCTCGGTCAGTCTCTGACGACTTGTTGTCGAAGCGACCGGCCTGGATAATTTTCCCATCCATATCAAGCTTGTATCTGGCACGCTCAAGAATCTTCTCTTCAACTGAATTGGAGCTGATCAGACGCAGAATTCGCACCTCGTTCTTCTGTCCAATACGATGAGCACGATCCTGGGCTTGTAAATCTTGATGGGGATTCCAATCAGAGTCGTAGATAATGACGGTATCTGCAGTCTGCAAATTCAGACCAAGACCACCAGCACGTGTCGACAACAAGAACATAAAATACTTGGAGTCAGGGGCATTGAATTCTCTCAAGAGGTCGGATCTCTCATCTGCCTTGGTAGTACCATCCAGACGCAAGTACTCAAATTGCCGGTACCGCAAATAATCCTCCATGATGTCCATGATGGCCGTCATCTGGAAGAACATGAGAACTCTGTGGCCCGTTGCCTTGTATTTGGGGAGAATTCTGTCCAGCAGCTCAAACTTTCCTGCAGTTCGCCATAGCTCGTCATTGCTCACGTTGCGTGGGTTCATAACATTCTCCACAACATCAAACACAAAGGGATGATTGCAGAGCTTTCGGAGCTGCATAATCATATTACTCAAACCGCGAGCGCTGGTCTTACCACCCTTGCCGTCGCTAACAACAAGCTTGTTGTGTGTAACCATCTGCTTGTACAGTTTAGATTGCAGGGCAGAGAACTTGCACTTGATGACCTTCTCTGTTTTGTCTGGCAAGTCCTTCTCAACGTCTTTCTTGAGACGACGCAAGAGGAAGGGTCGGAGAACCTTGTGTAGACGTCGAATGACGAGAATCTGCTCTTCTTCGGTAAGTTCCATCTTGTCCTGGCCACCAGTGTTGGCAAACGGTGTGTTGAACCATTCATCGAATGTCTTGACAGACTTGAAGATGTTTGGCAGAACGAAATTCAGAATGGCCCACAACTCAGCCAGGTTGTTCTGAAGAGGAGTACCGGTAAGAATAAGTCGGAACCGAGTAGTGTAGTACTGTGTGATGGTTGCGCTAAGCTTGGAGTTGGAGTTCTTCATACGGTGACCTTCATCGATAATCATGTGGAACCACTTAATCTTACTGAGAATCGGGCGGTCCTTGATGACATATTCATAGGTCGTCAGGAGAACTTGGAATTCACCCCGGCGAATCTTCTCCTGCTGCGTCTTGCGGGCATTGGGAGGTCCCTTGTAGACGATACGAGCGACTGACGGCGCCACTTCTCAAACTCGAGATTCCAATTTGTGAGTGTACTGAGGGGGACAATAACCAAGTATGGCCCAGGCTGCTGCTTCCTCTCAATGAGATATGTGATCAAGCTGATTGTCTGAATCGTTTTACCAAGACCCATTTCGTCAGCGAGGATACCGTTAAGGTTGTTGTTGTAAAGGGAAATCATCCACTGAAGACCCTTGATCTGATATTCTTTTAGAGTACCGCCAACAAGGATATTGGCTTGCTCAGTGACTTCTTCCCGAATACGATGGGCGACGGCGTAGTAATCAATCTTCTTGCCACTCTCCTCATCGTCCTCAATGTCGCTTTCTTCGTCAACAAAGTTTTCAGTGTCGTCGCCATACCTCTCTGCCGCTTGTCGCTGCTGTGTCTTAACAGAGGCCGCAAGTTGGTGCAAGAAGCCATCGGTCTGTTTGAGCAGGTGAGTGATACGGGTATCCTTGGCCTGGTCAAGCAGCTTAAGATATGCCTCCTCATCGTTGGCCTTGAGAGCCTGGAGACGTTGCTTGGCCGTACGCTCGATTCGCTTCTGTTCTTCCTTTTCAATGTTGAAGTGCTGAGCGTACATGAGTCGACTGAGTTTGTGCGACTTGTTCCTCTGGCTTGCGGCAGACTCCTGGATGACAGCCCTGTGGTTGGTGATGGCATGGAGGAAGTCAACGTGCTTCTTCTTTTCTCGGTTCTCCCGTGCATCGCGCTGCTGCTTCTCGAGCTTCTCTGTGATTCGGGCTTCGCGAACATTCTGCTTCTTCATACGGCGATAATTGGTTCGGTTCGTGGTCATTGCTAGGTTGTCATAATGCAACATCTGGCGTCCAATACGCTCCCTGAGAGCTCGTTGCTTAGCGTAGAGGGCCAAACTCTTCATTTCAATGATCGCTTTTCGCTTCAGAGTGTCGTCAGCCTCGAGGTTTTCCTTGGTCGAATCGAGATGGGCCAAATCTGCAGGCAGACTCTTCAGCTCAGCATAGCGCTGGCTCATGCGGTTAAATACAACAACCTCTCTCTCGTACCGAAGATGGTCAAAATCGATTCCGGTAGGGAAAACGCCTGGAATAAACCATCGGTTCTTACGCTGAGCATGGTCGAAATACTTGATCGAGGAACGAACCATGCCGCCAGCATAAGGCGATTTGACAGTCTTGTAAGTATGAGGCTTGGCCTGTGAGTCTTCCTGGTCTGCTGGGTCAGCTCCTGCGGCTCTCGCAGAGTCCTGCGCTGACTGTGCCGACTTGGCAGCCGCGGCATTTGACGCCTCGAGAGCGGCAGCTTGCCTCTTTTGACGCTGATGGTAGATAGACTGCTGCAACTGGACGGAGACACCTGAGTTCTTTCCGAGCAGCTTGAAGGCCTGGATCTGTTGCCTTAACAATGTCAGCTGCTGTTGACTGAAATGGCTTGATGTCGAACCAGCGGCCGGTGGGTTGGCTTGTGTCGGGGTGTTTGCCTGTGTAGGCGTCGACGCGGAAGCCGGTGCCTGGTTTGGTTGGGGCGCGCCCTGCTGAGATCGAGGCTGCTGGACACCATTCACAACACCATTGGAAATAGCATTGGCTGGCTGCTGTTGCTGCTGCTGTTGCTGCAAATATGTTTGTTGGTTTCGACGCATTTGGTGTTGCTGTTGGAAGTACATCAAGAACTGCGAGGCCTTGATGTACTCAGGGTCTGTCGACGGTACGCCGCTCTCTTTCATATGTTTTAATTTCTAAGTGCACAAGCGTCCCAGTCAGTGGCCTGAAACCGAAAAAAGCAATCCGACGCCGTCTTCACAGGCGCATCGCATTGGCAGGCAATAAGATGGGCAACCTACCTTGTACATTTCTTCAGCCTGTTGTTTGGTCGCGCCGGCGGCCATTGGCGCGCCAGGATGCTGAACCGCCGGGGCGGCGGCTTGCACCGAAGCCATGGTTGCGATATGGCAAAGGCCTTCCGCAGGAAAAACTCAATCGTGTATTGCGAAAGTCGTCGACAGTTATCGAAGGCGCATATCGAGGATAAAAGGCGATATCACGAGGCGTGGCGGCTCGGGAGGGTGTGCGGTGTCCCTTGGATGCTTCGCGGTCGAACAATATTTCTGGCCAGAGGTCAAAAGCTTGATACACCAAAAATCGCGTCGGTTTGGCGCGAAGAAAGGTGTAGAGCGCGCAAATATCGTAAAGGGAACAAGTGACACGTGGTGTAGACACGTGGAGCTCGAGATTTTGGAAAGTCGCAAGTGTGGTTGGGTTGCTTGGACGCAACGGTTGACAGGTGTGGGAGAGAACGAAATCCCCAAGCCTAGCAAGATAGGCGAAGCGTGGGGGGGTTTGCTGAAGCGAAGGGCAAAAAAAGTCAGGATATGGCGACGGGGCGCGTGGGGAGTGTTATTCAAGGCAAGGGAAGCGTAAAAAATGTGTGGAACACCAAGTTGGCGAGGCTCAGAGATGGTTGCCGATGGTTTGAGAGGGGACCTGGCGATTTTTCGGATGCGCGCGCGCTTCACCAGCTTGCCTTGATGATGGGGAGTGGTGAAGACACAACGGACAAGATTCGCCGTGACGGTGGGTGCGGTACTCCTGGGGCCACTCACAGTAATTTTCAGCACGACCCCTGCCGGTGGAGCCTGGGGCCTGAGGCAGAAATGCGCACTGACTCTATTATGTAATGCGACTCGAGAACTACTACAAAGTCTGGGTTCACGTGATCCCCAAGGTACGCTACTAAGCTAATCTAAGGCTGTCGCACTCCAACAATGGGCGGTTGGAAACATCAATGATTGCCTAGCTCGCGACTTACTGTCTTTCCTTAAGCTGGGGTAGATGCATTCCAAAGGACCTATGATACTGGTTTTGTTTCCGCAGGTAGTTTTGGTTGCCACGCGGAGGAACGTCGTCGAGTGATTCTTCGTAGAAACCTAGTAGTTTGGAGGGACCTGTTTCGAATACTTGATTGATTCATAAGCGCAGTCCTCACCTCTTGGTCTTCTTTTTGTCAGGGCCCTCTTCTTCCTCGTCGCTCAACTCGGCATACTGAGTCTGAGGCTGCGTTTTGCTCCAGGCCTTGGTAAATACCGGATCACTTTTCGCTTTGTCGGCATATTTCAGCAGCGCCTCGCGGGGGTCCTCGTGTAACATGCGTGCCAACGGGATATTCTCTGCAACGTGCTTCTCATTTGGTTGTGACTTGTGGAATGGGGTCTTGCTTGGCTGGTGTGGTCGACGTGGATCCTTAGACCTGCCTGAAGCTGTCGTTCCCTTGTTTTGGGAGCCACGCAGAGCGCCAGGTGCAAGGACTTCACTGGACAGTCCGACCGACTGATCCATTGTAAATTCTGGATTGTCATCTATATGGCGTTTCTTCGGTGCGCGCGACATGACTTCAACCGCGCCGCGGGTTGACTTCTCTGGATTATAAAGTACATGGCATTCTCCGTTAGCAGAACCTGTGATTATTTGGTTAATCTTGGGGTGCCAATCGACAGTGATGAGGGGAGCGCCCGGGGTTATCGGGGTAACATGTTCTGGTTGCAGATTTCCAGGATTCAAGATATGCAAATGGCCAGTCGCAGATCCCGTGAGGATGTTGCTGCCGTTTGGCGCATATCTAATATTGGTGGTTGGGTAGTGATCTGATGTAGAAGGGTGAGAAACTGTGACGAGAGCTTTTGTAAACTTGCGCGTGTCCCATAACTTGATCGTGTCATCACCGCCTCTTGTAACGACCATACGCCCGTCTGCTGAAATATCGACTCCGCCAGTCCAGGACAGGGGCTTGTGGGCGTCCCGTATCTCACCAGCTGGTCGCGAGAACGGTCCATTCCCGCTGTACATGACCAGCGAGCCGTCCAGAGCAGCGGCAACAAGAATGTTGCCTGACTGGTGAGAGCTTCCCCAAGTCACCGTGGTCATCTTGGTCCGGCCAGCCGAGCCTGCCGCCTTGGACTTGAAAACAATGATATCCTTGTGGGATCGTTTGTTATTGATATCCCAAATCCGCAAGGTGCTGTCTGTGCCAGCAGTAACGCAGAGATTCCTATCGCTCGGATGCCAAGCCCCCATCGTAACTTCTGAAATGTGGCCCTTGGTGTTGTGCATATCTCGGAGATACATATCACCCTTAACAAACTCGGTGACAATGTCGCCGTCTCTAGACATGATTCGAGCCTGGGGGTGGGCGGAAATGCAGAGAAAGACGCTCCCAGAAAGGGGGCTGAATTGAACATGCTGCACAGCATGTGATTCAGTAGGTGCCGATGCTTTCGTCACGAAAGGGTCGATCGATCGGAATGCTCGCAAGGTAGTAGGCGTCATTGAAGCAAAGTCGTGGAGGTTGACGTTTCCATCTAAGGATCCCGTCACCAGCCTTCCTCCAGCTGGATCCAAGGAAACCGAGGTTATGGCTCGCTCGTGTGTCTTCAATACCAGCTCATGGGAGACAGGAAATTCATCCTCGTCGTCATCGTCGCTGCTATCGTCGGAATCGCTGTCGGAATCGGTTTCCTCCCCATTTTTGGGTTGTTGGTTCTGGCTGGGAGGCTTTGTCTCAGCTACCCGACGACTTCGGTCAATTTGGGCAGCGATATCAGCTTCTTTCGATTTCTTGCCAAACGAGGTTGGTAAGAATGCCCTCATGGGGTCATCCTCTGCTAGCTCGGGACCCTCGATCTCATAGTCGCTATCGTCGCTCATGGTTGCGTGAGGGAGAGATACGAAGACGGCGACTTGCAGAATAGGCCGGAGATGATTGATGGGGAGCGAGGAGGGAAGGAGGGAGAGAAATGGTGTGGGAGGGGGAGCAATTTTCACACCATAAGTCTTAGCATATGTCGACCACGTAGTACGGCCGGTTGTGTCAACTCTGACTTTAATGGCGGGCGGATCCTAAAATAAAGGGAATGCATGGGGGCGTCACCGCCACAAGCCCCCAATCACAACGGGATGTCACACTTCCAGATCCTACATGCAACCAGTATGACTTGTTCAAAATGCAAGATAGCATGATTTAGGCATGCCACGAGAGAATACGCATGGACAACTCTGGAGGCCCAGTTGTGTATGTTGCTACCTGACGTGCTCAACATTCGCAAGGCAGCAAACGGCCGCCTTCTAAACTCCGGTAGTTTCATGTAGGTAGCCAAAGACCCTCGTAAGACCCTCGGACCATGCTACCACCACACGCTTAAGCTTGTGCTGCCTTCTTCATCCTTGCTTTGCTCACTGAGGGGTACGCGCTTTAATAAATCGCAAAAGCCCGCCAGTTAGAATGGGTGCATGAGATAGCCCATACCCCAGTGCTCAAAGTGCGAGGCGTTACGTCTGTGCCCACAAAGTTGGGATCGCCCAGCCCGACAGTCAAGTGGCTAAAGTAAAAACATGGCACACCAAAGCCCTTTCCACGTAAGGTAGGAACCTAATTTTCTTATGAATGATACCAATTTGGACCTAATCACATAACAAAATAGATTATTCTACGATGTTTGGCCTGATATTGTGTGAATTACTAACTGGAATTCTTTTGATATTGTGTCGAAACAACGCTGAAGGTTCTGGGTGTGTCATGGTTGATTTCAATCGCTTGACAATCAAACTGGCTCTCCACCACAAAGCTCATATATTGCTGCACATGCCTTTGGCGCAGATTCTGCAGCCTTGAAGCTTTTGTGGTTGGGCATATCGACTCTCGCCGGCCATGTGGATTTGTTCAATGGGTCCAGTCCAGGGCGAATCCACATGTTCTGCGCGTGATAGTCTCAGCCTGGTGTGTGATTGATCCCTGCCGGCGAGAGCGCTCCTTGTCCGCTTCTATGAGTACTGCCGTTGGGGGGCAGCATATCAAGAAAGGGATATCAGAAAACTCTTGCCGAGAAGAAGCAAGTTTCTGGGTACGATCCTTCACTTGTCGCAGTAAACGAAGCTATTGTATACCATATGCAATTAGGTAGATTTTCGACAGCCTCTTCTACGATATACGCCTAACAGCGCAGGACCAGCCCGTCTCAAGATTTCAACCCACTGGACGATTAGGCAGCATCACTATGGACCTTAATGGTTAGTAGTATTCTCGTAGAAAAGCCCCGGCCACCTTGGCAATTGGGTGGTATCACCAATCACCAATCCTGGGTGGCACGGAGAGGATGACGCAGCGATGTCGGATTCAAGTTCCCGTGATTTTCCCACCCCGAAGCCTTGTTCGTTCAAGACACACCAAGTCCAGCACCATTTAGTTTTCTGCAAGCGCAATTCAGCTAACGATACACTTAAATCACCCTTGCAATGGATATGCTAGTCCTGTGGTTCCGGTAGAGCGCTCGACGAGCTCAGTGTAATGTGATTGGCCAAACGAACCAGCACGCACAGACTTTCCCCATGTCCATCGACACACGGCCAGAGTCCCCTCCACACTCTTCCGCATACACCTCGTTTAATTCCACCCGTTATTCAACATGCCAGAGCAGGTGCTAGACGACGAGGAGCAATACGATTCTTCAGCAGACTCCGACTTCGCCCCTGAAAACGACCAGGGCGCTGATTCAGAGGCATCAGGGTCTGAGGAAAACGGCGACGACGGAAAAGCTGTCAAAGACCGAAAGGATGGCGAGTCACCGAGGAAAAAACAGCGTGTCGCCAATGATGGAGATGCAGAGGATGCGGGATACGATAACTCAGGCGACGAGGCCATAATCAAGAGAGGCGAAAAGAAGCGCGCAAAGGCCAAGTCCAAAGCGAAAACATCGAACGAAGACGACGATGAAGGCGGAGAGGGAGGATTGATCAAGACTCGCCATCAGCGCGCAGCCGAGTACGTCTAAATTTGCAACAACTCTATGCCATTCTAGGCAGACACATATGGACTAACATTGGATGCAGAAAGGAGGAGCGCCGCATGGCTGTGAACACCGGACCCGTTACAATCGACGTCGATGCTGTTTGGCAGCAGATGTTGGCAGGCAAACCTACTTCTAAACCGGCCGAGAAAGTCGATCAGAGTGAACAAGGTGCAGATTTGAATACAGGCACGGAGAAAGCTACGGCGTCGGCCGCAGCGAGCGACGATCCGTCGGAACTGGTCCGCATCAAGCGTACCTACAACTTCGCCGGCCAAGTTCACACCGAGGAGAAGATGGTACATCGGGACTCTGCAGAAGCCAAACTATATTTTGCCTCGGAAGGTCAAGAGGTTCCAGCCAATGTCCCGCCAGCCAAGCGCGTAGCAAAGAAGGCTTTTCGATCCGCTTTCGAGCCACTCACAGACCCTCTCCCACAACGCGCGGATCTCAACCTTGGTATGGCAGCAAGGATGCAAGCCGGCAAGGACGCACAGGCGAAGAAACTCAACACTGTCGAGAAGAGCCGCATGGATTGGGCAGGGTACGTGGACAAGCAGGGTATCAAGGACGAACTGGAACTGGCAGGGAAGTCAAAACACTCATACACAGCTCGCGAAGACTTCCTTGCTCGAAGCGAAGCAAGGAGAGAGGACGACGCAAGACGGGCCCGGCTCGCGGGACGAGCATGAAAAGTGCAGCAAGCAGCTGGTGTATGAAGTATGGCATGAAGGCGTTCTGGGACATGATACCACGGATTGATCGAGGGACATATGGTAAGCTTCATTTACTAGGAATGACACAATAGGCAGTAAAAAGACACTAAATATATAATGATAATACAAGCAATCTTGAGCATGTATGGGAGCCACTCCTCCTCAGCCTACTCCTTCTAAGCCAGCTCCTCAGCCTGCTCCTCAACCTAATACACATCTACCCAGCTCCAAGAGGGACCACGAACAAAATACAGTTTATTTGACTCATCTTATTATTATCATTTCCCAGCAGCATGCCAGTCAAGGTAGGTGAATGCCAAGGCTAGCACACATTGAAGGCGGGACCTTAGTGACGAGCCTTATCTTATCAAACCTCCAAAAAAATTACCCCAGCTATAACTTGTCGCAGACTACCGCAACTCCCACAACTACGAATGAAGAGTAGCCACAATGACTGTCCTGGGGAAACGGAAAAATCCTGAGAGCGCAATCTCCCAAGAAGATGCCGAGGCTATCTTCCGCCGCCACTTCGAAGCTCAATTCCAACCGATCGACGAGGGCGAGTCGAAAAAGAAGTCGACAAAATCTCAGGATACCGATGGCAGCGACGACCAATCCGCCGACTCTGGAAGCGATGAAGATGGGGATAGCCAGGAGGAAGATGATGTAGAAGGCGATGAATGGGGTGGCTTGTCAGGCGACAGCGGGGACGACGACGAGATTGACGACGAAGAAGGTGAGCAATCAACCGTCTACGAATCTACAAACAGAGCAACCAACTGACTAGATTCTCTTCGCCCTCAGACGACGAGCCAGCAATAGAAGTAATAGACCACTCACAGCCAAGGGTCCCAAACCCCGAATCCATGTCAAAAAGCGAACTCAAAGCCTTCATGGTCCGTCCCTCTGCACTCCCCCTCCCCTCTACAGCACAAACCCAGCTAAACCTCACTCACAGTCCTCCCGCCCCCCGACCAATCCGCCCGATCCAAACCATCCCCAGCAGCAACCGCCTCGACCAAATCCTCCTCCACCACCCTCCCCGAAGACGCCCCCTCCCTACTCGCCCAGGACCTCGAGCTCCGCCGCCTCCTCTCCGAATCCCACCTCCTCGCCTCCCCGACGCTGACCAACACGTCCGCCCTCACCGGTGCGGCTCCCAAGCTCTTCGCCGCGGGGCGCGTCCGCCACAAGGCCGCCGACCTGCGCATGCAGGCCCTCGGCTCCAAGGAGTCCATCCTCAAACAACAAAAGATGCCCATGAACATGCGCAAGGGCATCAACGCCGCCGCCGCCGCCCGCGAGGCCAAGCGCAGGCGGGAGGCGAAGGAGAACAACGTCATCCTGGAGCATGACACCGCCAAGAAGAGGAGAAAGAGGGATCGCGGGAGGGACGGGGAGGTCAACGGCCCCAGCGTTGGCCGCATGAGAGGCGCGGAGCTGAGGATCAGCGGCAGGGACGTGAGGAGCATAGAGGGTACCCGAGATGTATTTGGACGCAAAGGTGGCAAGGGCAAACGGCGATAACTACACGAGCGTTTCACCATTTCAAGCGGTTCATCAATTTCTCTCTCTGCACATACGTTCAAGTACGGAACATCACAAATGTTATTCAAGTTTATGATCAATCAATGAAGATATAATGTCCAAATAAGTTCTGTCTCACTCATACTCTCATTGACCATCGTAACGGGTATGATATCATGTCCTCCCGCTCTTCGGCCAAAGAATAAAAAGGTATAATCAAACAGCTTAATATTTCTCCTTCGCCCGTAACAATGAACTTCCAACTGCCATATCCCAAGACATGAAATACAGTATTTTGCTCTCCACCCAGTCGCTCTATATCTCGCAGGCATCCTTCCAGATTATTCTTTGACAATTGAGGAAGGGGAGGAGGGAGGTATTGTGGCGGTAAGACAACAGTAAAATAAAAAAAAAAATTGAGTGACAAGAAAAGGAAATTTCCAAGGCTCGCTCCCTGTTTTAGAGCTGTGAAGTAGGGGGTATAGCATATAGTGTGGTGTAGATAGTAGGTAGGTAGGTAGTTGAGAACCATGGTGCGGCTCCAAGGTTGTCAGGTAACGGCAGCGCTCCTTACATGATACCGCCGGCGTTGACAGTACCAGCCTGTCCAATCGCCATGGGCATTCCAATAGATTGCATGCCGCCGTAAGTTTGGTTTGGTGTGATAGTGGCTGGTCCAGCCAATGAATTCGGTGGTAATTGCTGAGCGGCAACCGAATTAAGGGAACCAGTCACATATGCAGCGTTTTCAGATGTTGGTGAAGCTTCTTCAAGAGAACCAAGTTGGTCCTCACCAGAGAAGTCCTCTTCTTCCTCTCCAGAAAGATGGTAAGGGCCTTCACCACCGTCCTCACGCTCGTGAGTTCGCTTGTGCCTAAGAATTGGTTAGTAAGGATTTTTCAACCGCGGTGAAATATTGGTGAAAACATACTGGGCAAGGTTATCAGAGCGCGAGAATGCTTTGCTGCAATGAGGGCAGACATAAGGTCTCTCCTGCGTGTGTGTTCGTACGTGGCTATTGACAGTTAGCGATGAATTCACGACAGGCATACTTGAAGGTTCACACATACCGCTTGAGGTGCTCTAGTCTCTTGAACAGGCGACCACAGCTGGGAATGGGGCAAGAGTGTGACTTTTGGGGGTAGGGCCCGAGCTCCATAACAGTGGCAGAGCGAGCGCGACGAACAGCGCCGTTGACACCAGAGCTTGGACGGCGGGGTTCATGTGGGTTCTCCCCATCGTCGCAGTGTCCATGTGAGTAGTCATGGTGTTGGAGACCCATGGAATTCAGTGCAGGGCTGCCTTCTACCGTTGACATTGGGGTTCCATGTCGTGATACATGCTGCTGGCTGACAGAAACACCACTGGTGCTGTAAGACAGACCGGGTGGCGAGTTTTGCGCAGATTCATCACCCTCGGGAACACAAGGGACGACAGAGGCGGACATGGATCGCTTCAAGTCAGATGGTCTCTGGGTCGTTGGTGGTGCTGATGTGTGAGTTCCATTAGAAACTGCCGACATAGATGTGGGAATGGATGAACGCCGCCTTCTCTGCTTATATGTCGGCGAGCCTTCGATGACAGAGTAAACGCTGTTTGTTCCATAGGATCGGTTGAATTGTGTTCCAGCCATGTGTGAGGGAGCAAGGTGCACTGTTCCACCAGCACCGTTCATACCCGACACGTTGTCGGGGATTGCCGAGTACAGACCTGTCTCTTCGTTGGCAATATACGCGGGCTCCGCAGAAACACCAAGGGCATGCTGGGGAGGGGTGATTGGCTCAAAAGAGATGCCACGATTGCTGTAGTCTTCGTACTGTGAAGAAACAAATGAAGGTGCTGGCGAGTATTCAAGGCCATAGGTAGGAACGGAAGAGTGGCGTTGCTGGGCTTGCGTAATGGGAACGCCATTCTGATTGTACTGAACGCGGCCGAACTCAGCCTCGCGCTTCACCTGTGGGGGAAGCTGGTGAGGCATCGCCTGGGCCATCGTCATTGATCCGTAGGGTGAGATTGCGTCCATCCCTTCCGCTAAAGGGGGCATGGATTGAGGAACTGACTGGGCCATCGACTGAGTCATGGTCGGTGGCATCGAGGGGGGCATCGACTGAGGCATTTGCGGAGCCATTGACTGAGGCATCGATTGAGGAATCATGTTGGGAGGAGGCATGGAATCCATGGATCGCATGACAGGCGAAGAACCCTGGTTCTGAGCGAACGCTTGCTGCTGGGCATTAAAAGATGAAGAGTTGGCTTGCTGGGCCTTGGTGAGCTGTTCGTAAAGGGACTGCGAGGAATCGTATTGGAACGACAGGGCAGGCTCGCTAACAGCCACTGTGGTAGCCTCCTGGCCCATCTTCTCGCGCTTGAGGTCTCTTTCCAAGGCATCAAGAAAAAGGCGGTCGTGGGGAACGCTGTACCAATAAAAGACCTTCTGCTTCTTCTGTGTTCGAATGCAGTTGTTCTTGTAGAGAAAGTCGAGGAAAGGACTCTTAGGCTCTTCCAGAGACGCATCGGTTCCCGATTTCAAATTTCGGAGATCTGAGAAGATTCCCTCCTCGAACTTCTTCGAGTTCTTGACTGGGCGGCCAAATGCCTGAAATCGGAACGAGAGACATCGAACAATATCCGTACCAGAAATGTGAAAGAGATTATTCCTTTGAGAAATATTAGCCCCCGAAGGCAAGCTTCACTGGAATAAAAGAACGACATACCAAAGCACACATGATACATATTCGCCCGTAGGAAGCAGAAATCGTCGAATATATTGATCAGGAGACCAATCTACAGGAGCGGAGATGAGGAAATATTTGACTAATGTCGTGTCAGACCCTGGTGAGCTCCCAATGATACTTTAAGCAAATTCTACTTACGGTTATCAACCTGGTTGAGCGCTACTTGAGCGTCGTGGGGAAGAGCTTGTTGAGCCTCCGTGCTCAGCATAAAAGTTTCTGGCTTCTGCGCCGCCATGGCTGCATTTTGGGTGTACATGTCTCGTTTCTATCCAAAGAGGAAGAGGATCCTACTAAAGAAAAATGCCGAATGACCTTCGAAGACAAGTCGTGTCGTGGTCTAGATGAGAGGTTTTGCGTTTTTGGTGTCTGGTCGCAACAGAGTATCTACAAGATAGAGCGGTCGCGAGCACAATGCATATGCAATGTTGCTTCTCCTGGTGTCGTTAAACAAAAAGTTGATTCTGGCGTAATAAGCGAGGAATGGTGGCGTAATGAGCGGCGGCACAGCCTACCGGTCGAGCGAAGAGTTGCGTGAAAGCGTGAAGTCGAGACCAGCCCGAGATGTTTAGCAAAAAATAGCACACTGCTGGAAAGCAACCTGAGATCTGCGTCAAGCAAATACTTCAAGTCGCGCCAGGCATATACCGTCAAGGTGATGCGTCAAGCAATGCGATAAAACGATGTGACGAGCTTCGAGCTCCGAGTCCTGGTAATCGAGCGACGGGTTGGATCGGTTTTTGAAAAAGTCCGGACAGTCGAGGGGAGAAAATCAGGTCAGAAAAAATGAAAGAAGCCCGAGGTTGTCGTTCCTCATCACAATGCGAAAAGAGCAAGAAAACAAAAATGATGGTGATGGACCAGGGGGAAACCCAACGTCTTAGACCTCGGCGGCGTCCTGTGGGAGGGTGTGTTGGTTGATCTTGACGACGTGGCTCGGGGCCTAAAGGTTCTAAAGAGGAAACAGAGGACAGAAGAGAAAGATGGAGGGCCTCAAGAGAAGAGGAGAGAGGGTGAGGGTGAGGGGGGAATTGAATGCGAGAGCTAAGGAGGGAGGTCGAGAGTAAAAAGGATTCTGGGAGGGAGGGTGAGAATTGGGGGGGTGCAGATGGCCTACCAGCTCCATCGAGCGCGTAGGTCCAAGAGGCCGAGCCTGCACAGAGCCGCCGCCTTGATCTTTAGCCCGGGTACATGTGGGGACCGGGTAACCCGCGCGAAATACGAGGGCGGGGAGGTATTTCAAGGTACTTTCCACGCCTGCACCTTAACGGCAGGTCCAGGACCAGGGACAGGATGAACTGGGCGCTGGAGGGCGCTGGAGCGACTCAGACAGCTGCAGCACAGGCGATAGGCGCTGTCCGTATGATCGCCTTCCAGCAGCTGCCAGCAGCGGTCCAACGCTAGCCAATGTGGTACCCAATCACCCGAAGCCAGGACAGCAGGTGTGCTCTGTCGTATCAACCGCTAGATTTGTTTATTCTTTTTGCCCTATCGTTTCTTGTTGCTAAGCTGCGCGTTTGACAGCCCGCCGCCGCCATGTATTACTTGAGCTAGTCAAGACGGTAAGGGGGACCAGTGCAACCTGTTCGGTCGGGTCGGCCAAACCAAACCTCATGTGAAGGGCTGTAAGTCTGGCAGAATGCTATAGGTGGACGATGAGCGGCAATAACGGACTGGGGCTAGCATTACGTACGGCACCAAATCCCCATTTTAATTATCGGCCACCACTATAACATCCTAACACTTAAGAGCCGGCGGTACAGGTTACTGGGAAGTCGAGGCTAGCGGGATCAACGATGGCCTGCTCAAGGTACCAGCACCCTAGCCTAACCTTGAAGAGCTGCTAACCAAACCACACGAATTATGGGCCTGTCAACGTGAGCAAGGATGCGTGCTCTCAAAGGGTGGGACGAGATGCATACACCTCCCTCTGAGGTGGTGATTGCTGATAGAACTGGAGGAAGGGGGAGGGGTACACGCAGTGGGGCAGTCTACCCTGCCTGGTAGGTCGGGAGAGCAACTTACCAAGCAAGAGCGCCATCCCAACGGCCACACTATTACCAGAAAGAAATGCTTCGATGAAATTTCAATTTTTGAGTCTGGCGCGTTGGTCCCGCATTGCCCTGGGACCTTCTGTCGACCTAACCGATGCCTGTGTGCTACAAAAAAGCCGTGGCATAGCACCAAGAGCTGACACTAGTAGAATGACAGTTAGCTCTGTGTCACCAAAGTGGACAGGCTTTACAAACTATTATTTCTGTAAATTACCATCGATCTGGTGTTTGCAGCCGTACGTGCTCTCCTTCACATGGCATTATCACGTCGGCGGCTTGGCTTTGGTCTCCCAGCCCGGCCGCTTCTTTCTCTCTGTCGTCTCCAGCGATGTCCAGCCTGTGGATGGCCAGCAAGCGAAAGATGTATAATAGATTCTGCTAGGTCTTAATTCACTCGCTATAATGTATGGAAGGGGAAAGTCAGGTTGGGGGTGGCAATGGAAGGGGTGGTGGGATAATCTTCATACGTACCTAATAACAGCGCAGCGAAGACAGAAAAAAAAATTGTGTTTTTAGGGAGGTCAAAGCAATAACACTCCCACTGTACATTGTGTGCGCGTGTCGTGCAGAGTGCGTGCGTGTGCCTGTGTTATGCCTGTGTGTCGGTGCCTCCAGATCACACCAAGCAAGCAGGATCCACGTTCTGCCTGTGCTATGACCACCGGGGCACAAACTGAGGAGACCACTTCGCATGGGCACCGGCTGGTAGGGGTGGATACAGGCTCGCTAACCGGCCAGAATGCACAGAAGGTGGAAGAATCAATTGAAGTCCTCGTCTCCTGTCTGTTTGGAGCCCAATCCGGCCGTACTTTCCGTACCTCCATAGCTGAGGGCTATATTTAAATGGCAGAGACGAACAGATTAGGTAGGTGGCGGCATAAGAGATCTCGTACCTGCTTCACCTGCCATCGACCCAGCATTGAAGGCGAAGAGCGAACCGAGTCAGTGGTAAAGACCGACTGGCCGTTGTTATGACAAACAGGGCTCATCTAAACATGCCCCCTCCTTGTCGTCCCCAGTACATTCAAATTAGACACTAGGCCATGCTGGTGTAGGCAATTGTTAGCCATCCATCAACGAGAAACGTCTCCCTCTGTCGCGTATTACTGCCATTGGTCTGGCCAAAGAGACCTGCACAACGTCATGGGAATAGAGCCGGTCTGGTGATGAGCCTTTGCGCACGCTGTGTCAAGCCAAAAGAAAGAAGCCTCCCGCCGAACCCCCTTGCTCACGACAAAATGTCCACTTCCAAGTTCCTGAACCTGGGTCTTTCTGTCCTCGGGATAATTTCGCATCCACAATCGTTCCATCAGCGTGCCGGGGATAGGCCATGGCGCCTCTGCTGCTTCCCCATCACCGACCAGCGGCCGGAAAGAACCCTGCCTCATGGTCCTGGTTTGGGTTGTGGACAAGGGCCCAAGCTCAAGATATTATGCGGTTCACTAATACGGATTGGCTGCTGGCCTGTATGATTAATATGGAGTCACCAACCGGCAAAGGATATCGGCCACGGAAGATCATCCCAGGAAGTAGAGTTAAATTGGAGTATTAATGCTGACTCGAAAATCAATGGCAACAGACCAAGTGAAGTGCCCACGCACACACATACGAGGGGCGGAGGGGCAGTCACCACAGGCACAGACACTCTGCATGAAATCCATCCATCAGCAGGGACCAAGAAGGGAAATCGCCAATTCGGATCCTTGAAGCTACGATGAGAGTAGCATCGACCACCTGGCCATTGCTTAGCGTCGGACGCTAAAGAGGTTGCGTATCTACTTACATTGCTACATGCCTACTCGCTTGGTGATTCCCAACTCAAGATCCAGCCGACATCAGTCCGCGACAGGAGAAGCTCGTGTGGCTTTTCCCCAAAGGTGATAACCTGGCACACCGAGGCTCTTGGATAGCAGGCGATTCTAGTGCTACTGGCTGCTTTCATGCTTGGCCGGACACAATGCAGGACTGAAGGATCGAGTCAACAAGTTGGCCCCAGCCAAGCTATGCCAGCAAGAAGGCCAGCGCCAGCAGTGCAGGCTAAGCAGAGCCACACTAGCAACGTCTTCCCCAGGTAAGAAAAAGGGGTGGCTCTGTCTGCTTCTCACACACGGCCCAGACGGGAAGACGGGGCCCTGTTAGCATGAAACACGCTTGCTTCATTGCATCAGATTCTTTGACCAGGTTTCGAGCGCCAAAATAGGACGTAGTAATTCCCGATGCAACCTGTTTGATGTGCATACCTGTTTTGGCACATCGCATGCCGTTGAAATTCCAACATCCACAGCCCGAATCGAGCATCGGCTTCGTGAGTCAAACGGATTCTACGGTCGACCCCATCATATGCATGCTTTACTATGTATAGCCCACTCAGCACGAAGCGGCACATCCCTCCGCGCGTACAGGAATGGCCACCAAGATGGTGGATGGATAGTCGGCACGAGTCAGAACAGTGCAGGCTCGCTCACTGCAAGATGGTTCGCGTATAGACTAACTATGAACAATAGAGCACAATGGAGGCAGCCTTCCCCAACCCAATACTTACCCTGCTAGAGAGCGTATTCCAGCGAGGTTATGGGCTGCAGCGCTGGCCATCCAAGGTCTCAATAGCACGGTCAACCAGCCCGGGCAACTAGACATGGCGGATAGCATTGCTTAGCGTTCGGTATGAGTATTACTCAGAGCGAACGGTGAGGCGAAGCCCCGGATCCGTACTCGTTCCCGATGGTGGTGCGAGACAGGGCAGATGCCACCGAAATCCGAGTGCCTGAAAAAAGCGTTTGTTTGATCTCCACGAAGCTTGGTCAGACTTTGACTTGAAACAGCCAAGAAGGGGCAGCATTCGTTGCGTGATCGTCCGGGTACGCTCCCTCGCGAACCAGGTGTCCCTCTTCGCTGCATTCACTCAATGCTAATGGTCGAGTGAGTGACCAGTTGGCGGCTGCTGCGACAGTTGAGCATCCATGGCAAAAAGGGGCCTCGACCTCATGCGGCCCATCCAAACCATCTGGACTTCCGGACCATCATTGTCCACATGGTCATCTTCTCCGCCATGCTTGCCAGTGCCAGTGCCAAAACCAGAAGTGAAGAATGGACTCGGTAGCAGTATGAGAAATCTGTAACACGCCCAATACAGGGCGATAGAGTCGCAGTCCACTTTCCTTATCGGAAACCCTGTCTTAGTCCACTGTCACATCGGCCAAGGTTATTAAATGGCATCTGCAACACCCCTTGGTAATCTTATTCCGCGCCGGAATACAGGCATACCCTCCTTCGACGGGACAAAGAAGAGCGGTTGCCCGGCGCACGTTCCCTCTTCTCTCTAGTGGACACCAGCAGAAGAATGGTCCCTGTTGATGTTCATTGTTTCCTCTCGCTCTTGACGCCAGAATGGCCCTGCTTGGCCTCACCCACCGATGCCCACCCACACCACGCTCTCGCGCATAAGTCCATCTGGTCATACACACGGAACGGCTATTAGGTCCCTCGCAAGTTTATTTCTGGTGACAATTCTGGGCTGTGCCAGTAATGCGCTAATAATGTTTTACCCTGGTGTAACATTTGCGCAAGTGGTAGCATCTACCAAGTTCAAAGCCATCTGCTGCGTCGAACAGGGATACCTCCTCCCTCGGAAAAGGGCAGAAGACGCTGTTCACCAATGCTACCTCAGGTACCACATCCCTTGCGAGCCTCGCACTGCAAGTTGGCAGCCACTCGATCCACATAGCTTTGTAGTAGGCATGATGCGGTCTTCAACTGCTCACCACATCAAACCAAGCATTTGCAGATCCATCCGCAGCCGTTCTTACCCACCATGAAGGGAAATGGTTGGATCTGGTGTGCCCTCTACGTGCTCCTCCAAATCACACTGCTATATTTGGGTTAATAACACTGATAGGCCCGCGCAACTCACGTACAACCAATAAGAGCGCGACAGCTGCTGATGGTGGGCGATGCGGGCGAGACGCCACTGCAAGTAGAGCCTGGTTGGCACTTCAGTGGGGGCTGATTGGTTTCCAGGCCACTCCCAGAGCACATCAGATGTTCCACCGCCACAACCGAGTTATCACTGCATCCAATGCTGAGGGCAGAGCCGAACAGAGCGGCAATGCCATTTGTTGGTTTCCAGCTGGCTGTGGCCGTAGGCGCGCGTCCTCTGGGGAGTGGGGTTGGCTGCTTGGTCGGCTGCAACCCTCCCCTGTCTACGACCACTCCTAAAACATCTACATCATGAAACAAGAGGTCAAGTGAGCAGCATTGCATTCCAGTCAAGTCTGCGCAGCTGCCCGGTGCCATTGGGGTGGATGGTGAGCGGTTGAAAGGGTGAGGCTATGACCGTTGACGACAACCATCCATCGTCCACCATCACTTGCCCCATTTGCTTCTTCTTCTTATGCAGGCAAGTTCTGAAGCATTGCTGGTGCGTTGTTTCAGATAGAGTCTAATCCTCTTTGGCAGTCTAAAGCTCCACATCATCACGTCCATGTGTCAATGCTGCTCGGCAGTTGCTACCAGCCACCAGCTTTAGTGCGCAGTGCTACGGAATACGAATAGATGTTTGCGATACAGACTACTACAATCTGGGAATGAAACCGGCCCAGCCTCACGGCTGGGTTGGATCTAAAACGGAAACCTGCCAGGTCCAAAATCCGCCCTATAGGTCCATGGGGTCTATCGGCCAACCTGAAACTGCTTGTGGGGTACCCTTGGTTCTCCATCTCACGATCTCATTGATCACCAAACTGTGTCGCCCATCATACTGGAGGCTTCATCACCTTCGAGCAAACTCCTCTCCTCGCCTAGAGATGGGTCCTAGTAACTCCGGATTGATCACCCTACGCCCATTGACTTCGCATGATGCTGAGCTTCTCTAGGCGCTATGATCACACCATGGCTGGTTTCTGACCCCCAAGTCTCAGCGAGGCCCATATTGGCTTCTAAAACACTGGCATCTTGGTACCTCTGAGAGAGGAAAGGCTAGTACGCCCAAGACGAGCTGATGGCCATCCTAAAGGCGATACCTGCAGACACGGGAAGTATGACTTGGGAAATTTCGGAAAGAGCAAGTTGCACAAGCACGTTCCCCGAGTCAGTCAAGCTCTCTCGCTGGTGCTGAATGACAACCCATGAAATCGAATACCATTCCGCCCCAGACAATATTGCGATAGAACAGCTCCTGAAGAAGCTCACGCGCTAAACTAGCATGCGGGTCATCTAGGAGTCTTTCTTCCAGCGAGGTTTTTTTTTTTATCTCCCGGATGATGACCCTGACGAAACTCCGGAAGGCTGAGCCGTGACGGCGTCCTCTTTAACCCTTAACCTCTAAATTTTGTCTGTTCTTGCGGACAACTTCCGCTGTGAATTGCCACCCGGGAGATGCCTAACATTCCAACCAGTCAGGTGCGGTAGCCTATGTCAGGCTCGCGGAAGTGGCAATATCACAATGCTACGAGACTGGTCCAGTATCATTCTTTGTCCTAGTTCCAAGTTAATATCTCATCAGCCATATTTGCTCCTTCTGCTCAACCGGGGAGGGGTTATGGTACCTTTGTGGATTCTGCTCTCTGGTAAGCAAGCCCCCAGAGCCTGTCTTGGTCGTAATCCGTTCTTGTGGTGGAATTTTTTCGTCAATTGGACGTTGCATTCTCTCTATTTTCTCCATTCTCTCTTTCCTTGTAGCCGTAGCCGGATGGTCGTCAAGGCCAACAACCCTCAGCTATCCTAGTCCTCGCTTTGCATGGGTGTCCCTGGCCCTAAGCATTGACCAAGGCCGTCACAGCGCCACAGATGTGGCAATCAGATAAAGGCCCAGACTATAGCCCAGGAGTCTTCTTTGGGGGGGAGATCATGCCATCAGACCCATCATCTCGAGGAAAGGGGAAGACAACCCGTTGATCTACCGTTTGGGAGGAGGGAAACCCAACTGGAGGTGGAGAAATCCTTCGGGCCTACATGTCGCGCCCATGTCCGTCACCACGGAGGATGGTGATAGGTCAGCCTGATATAACATACTGCTTCTTACTATTGGCATGGTCGTTTTGGACAGAGCCGGGGGGAGATGAAACCGGGAAGTGGAAGGAAGCAATTGTGTTGCATGAGTTTCTCAGGAAACCAAGTATAGCATATCCTGGGGTGCAGGGTAGGACACCCTTGGACTGCAACGGTATCTTGTCGATACGGTGTAACGGTGTGAATGAAGATGCCTTCCCCGTCGCCCCTCTCGGGGGGCGACCATCAGACCGAGTTAGGTTGCTTTTTTCTCGGATGGGCCTTGCCTTTTTTTTTTTTCTTTCTTTCTTTTTCCGTTCTTCTTGTTTGATATGTGTCAAAATAGAATCGGACACTGTTTTCACTGACCGGGGTGCGGGAAGGCTGTGCTGCTTCAGACATTAAGGCTTGCTCATTTTAACGGCGCAGTCTTCGGCAGAGAAGAAAATAATTATCACCATCACACTTCGGGCGGTCACATCCTGACGCAGCATTGAACCTAATGACCCGGAATTGCTAGATTCAAATTCCGGAAATATAACCTGATACGAATACAACCAAGCCAACGGCCCCCGTCGAGTTGATTTGATGATGCGTTACTCTATAGGGTAGCATGGCTCACATCGGCCCAGGTGAGACACTTTCCTCGCGGATCGGTTAGAAGAAGGTAAGCCATGATATTTCCTTTTCCCTTCCCGAGATGGAATTGCCGAGTTGGATTTCCTTTTTTCCTACACGGGAGGAAGGGAAAACTAACATGGTGTGATGATGTGCTATGACTACCGGCTGCGTTAGTTTGTCTTTCAGTACTACTGAATAAAAAAGAAAAAGAAAAAGAAAAAGAAAAAGAAAAAGAAAAAGAAAAAGAAAAAGAAAAAGAAAAAGAAAAAGAAACTTTCTCGTTACTGCGCAACTGTTGATATCTGAGGACCCCAAGAGAAAAGTGTGGCGTGACTGTTCAACTCAACCGCAACGCGTAACTTCCTTGGACGAACAACCAGCCATGCAGGATCAGGCGCGATGGTTAACCCCCCAGCTATTAGATTTTCAAAACCGGAAAGATGAGGAGCTCAATGGTGATGAATGCTTGTAATATCAACTCTTTTCTACACTTTAAGAACTACTACCCGGTTGCTTTGCATATACATGACCTGCCACCTTTCCAGCACCCCCTCAGGGGACATATCGTAATATCACCCAACTTTACACACGCACACGTAGATCCGTCACCCGCCCCCTCTCTATGTAAACCGCTCTCAAGATCTGGCCTCCTCAAGCTCCAACTCCAGCTGTCTGATTCGTTCGCTCTGGTCCTGTGACCCGGAGCTGACCTTCTTCTTCAGGGAGTCCACTTCAACCACGAGTTGGCCGATCTTGTCGTTCTGTGCATTGATGATCCTGGTCTGGTTCTCGATGAGCTCCTTGATGTGGTCCAGAGAGCTCTCCACGTTCTTAGGAAGTGGCGAGAGCATCTGTGTAGGGGTCGCGGAGCCGGCGGGGGACTTGAGGTGGGATGAGGCTGTGACGGGGGTGGCGAGAGAAGATGATGGCTGGACCTTGGGGACCGTAACGGGCTTGGGAGGGTCGGCGCGGACATTTCCTCGCTGAGGGGGCTTGGAAATCTCCTCGAAGCTGGATGTTTCATCCTCCTCCTCCTCTGCCTCCTCGTTGTCCTGGTACTTGTTGGCCATGGCAGAGATGGATCCCTTTTGGTCTGCCATTGTGGGGGGAGGTGATCGGATGGTAGGCTTAGGGGCTTCCTTAGGCTCCACAGCCTTAGGAGCGGCCTTGGGAAGAGGGGATGGTTCGGGTTTGGGGATTGGCTTGTAGTCAGAAGGAACCTCCTTGGGTGCGGTTCCCTCGTAGATGCTCTCCAAATCAATCTTGGCTGGGATTCCACTCTTGCCGCCGAGCCATTCCGAGGCGCTCACAGCTGGCTTGTTGCCCATGGCTGGGGGAAAATGTCAGCCTGGAAAGTCTCTGCGCGACGAGGCACGGTGAAGGAGATGGGCTCAACGTAGGAATCGTTGACCGTCTTGTAGGCCCTCATAACCTCGTTGTCGTGGACCTGTCTATTGTCAGCAAGGAACATGTGAGCTTGGCGAAAGGAGTGGAAACCTTACGTTGATGCCCCTCCGTGGCATGAATGCAAGACCACGCTGAGGCTCAGCGGATTTGTATTCACTCAGATACTCAAACTTGTCGTTCTCATACTCGTAGTAGCGGATATTGCCGTCACTAAATTCCGTCAGAATCCAAGCTCCTCAGACTACAACAGGAACGAACTCACCCTTTTCCAGCAAGGTAAAGACAGTTGGAACCATCATCTGGAGAACAGGTTAGCGGCCGACCCAAAACCATTTCCCGAAGAGACGCAAGATAGACCTACCCCAGAAAGGCATGCAGACACCAGAAATGGAATCAATCATAGTGAATCCACCAATGGGCTCGTTCCTGCCAGGTTCCCACAGAGCGATCTGTCGCTCGCTCATTCTGGAGAAACCAGTAGTGGCAAACCTGTTATGTTCGCCCATCCAGACGGCTCTGCTGTTCTTGGCGCCAGCGTGTCCGGGCGCCTCGTGGACAGGTCGCTCCTGGCGAACATCCCATACGCGGATCTTCTTGTCGCGAGAGGTGGTCACGAGCATGCTACCGCTGGCATCCCAGGATAAGCTCTGTACGATATCGCTGTGCTTCAGGGTCAGGGCGTTCTGGCCGGTTCCGACATCCCAGAGCTTGATTGTAAAGTCGCCGGAGGCTGAAGCAAGAATGTTTTCTGCGGCAGGGTTGAACAGGACCTGGCCGACCTTTCTATTGGGCTGTTAGTATTCACACAGTTAATTGGCGCCAAGGTCAACTGGCTGAGGTACCTTGTGTGTCCTCCCAGCTTGTGAACAGGGGAGACATGGGGAACCTCTTCAGCATCGGTGTAAAGCGTGAAGTTTTGCGGCACCTCCCAGATAAACACCTTTCCGTCTTCCGAGGCAGAGGCGATGATACGGTCGTTGAACGGGTTCCTGCATCCGAAAATGAGCGCGATACTCTTGGAAGCCAAGAGGTGGTAGGTTCGACCACGTACCAGTCGGTATCGAGAACAGTGGCTGTGTGTCCTCGAAACAGCGGGATTTGGTCGGGCAGCTTGCCTCGTTCGTTCAGGGGAATGACTGCGAATGCGCCGCCGCCAGAGGAGTCCCAGTTGACTGAAAGGTACTCAGGGTTGACCTATTGTAAACAAAAAAAACACGGTCTGGTCTTAGCACTCCTGAATCTCGTGGGAGCTGGAAATCGGCTGATTAAGGTCGAACGTACCTTGACCAGGTTGGTGTCCCAGGCATTGCGACTGATGTGGATGTTGTCGTAGCAGATGTCCTTCTTGGTCGGCTTCCCGAAGATGTGTCCTGGAAGAGGGCAAGTCGGCGAAAGTTAGCTTTGAATTATGGCACATGACCAACGAGGCTCAAGTGCGCCGGGCTGCACTCACGATACTTCGACGCGCGAACGAAACGACCGGCCATTGCGGCGAAACGAGTCGCGGAACGATTAGAGGTGTATTATCGAAAGGTATGATGCACGGAGCGAGCAATTGCTTGTGGTCGTCTTGGCAAACTTTTGGGGGCCCAACGTCTGGAATGAGGGCGTCGTGAGCTTGATGAAGCCAACAGGGAGTGGATGGTGTTGTAGCTTGGGTACGGGCTGGGACAATTACAAGCCTCCTTCCTGCCCACCTCCCCTGTACTGTCGTTGGACAGCAGTACGTACCTCGCATTACAGGCTCGAGTGTAAGAGCTAGGCTGAGAGATAGACCCAATTGGTGGCGCGTGCGACCCCCATTCTCACCACTGACAGGCAAACTGGGTCTTGAAACTCGGGCTGCGCCACATTTTTTCGACAGCGGCTACAGTAGCCCCTGATCTCAGGAGAGTGTATTTGGTATGTGACTGTTATACCTACATGCCTGCGCAAGAGTGTGAGAGACGGTCATCACGTGATGCCCTTTACAGTCTATAGAAAACGTCTCTCACTAGCTGGCATGTTTTGTAAAAGAGTAGGTTCAAGTTATGGACATTATTCGGTCATTAGTGAGTCCTGAAATTTGAATACAGAAAGAGCATGTGAGATAGCGCCTGAGCGCCCCTCCCAAGCCGGAACGGCAAAATATAAAAAACAGTAACACCTATAATGCGCCGCCAAAGAGCCCGCTTCATACCTCCAACCCGAAAACAAATCCATTCCAACCAGGTCTGGCCTGGATGAGCTGTATAGCAGTGGCGTCAGCTATAGCCATCTTAAAGGGCCACCTTCCGTTGGACCTCATAAAATTCTTGTGTCAATTCCATGCACATTTCAAGTTCATACACGTATCACATCTCCACTCCATGCATCGAGGCCGTAGGTAGGCTCTCAAAGGTACATGCTCTTAGTTCGTGAATGTACACGTCGAGAACTGGAGCGCCGACGCAGCTGCTCCTCTCGCCGAAGCACAAGCTCGCACCACTTAGATCGGGCTCGGGCGTTGCCGCCGTCATCCATGACATCTCCACGGCCGATGACTTCGTTGAGAACCTTCATCCAGCCTTCCTTGTCTTCAGCAGTGTCGGCGTAGAAGTCAATCACTTCGCCGTTGTTGAATCGAATGCGGAAGCCTTCTTCAACGAACATGTACCCTTCTTCCTCTTCCGCAAATGCGGAGCGACGTCGCCTGCCGCCCTTGCCCATCGTCTCCTTCTCCGTGAGGGCTTGACGGTCATCGATCAAGCGCTTAGCGTTGGAGAGATTGATTGTAGCACGGGGCTGGCGTGTCATTTCATGATAAGCCGTGAGCTTGGTGCCTACCAACTTGAAGTAACGGCGGCGCCAGTACTAATCTCGTTGTTAGTATTGTTCTTCAAAAGACGGATATTGTTGATGGGTGAAAACTTACAGGGCAATCGCCTCCTTGTTGACTCAGGTGGCCCTCCCAGTTACGGGACAATCGTTCCTCTGCCGCCTTGAGCTCTCGGATACAAGCATTCATGCTCTTGGGCATATCCTCATCGGTGGTATTCTTAGGACGAGGAACGAAGAGGAGCTGGAGCTCAAGTTTTCCGATCTTATATGGAGCGCGCCTGACAACCGCAGTGTTTCCACGCTTGCTCTTCACGCTGGAAGCAAAAGCTGGTTCTTCAGTTGCCCACTCGTTGAAACAGGCAATCTCGGCCATGTATGGGCGGCCGTAGCAGCGGTTCTCATGCTCCTTGAGGCAAACATAGGATCGGGCAAAGCTGCCATCCTCAGCTGCCAATGGAGACAGCAGCTCATAAGCAGTAGGTGCAGCGTTTCGCTGCCGCGCCTGCGCGTCCCTCTGTTGCTGAGCCTGTCTCTCCTCTTCCTCGCGCTGGCGAATCTCGAGCTCCTTCCTCTTCTTGGGAGACGCGAACACTCGGCTGAACGTGGAAGTCTTGGGCTTTGCCGTCTTGGTAGTTGTGGGGTTGAGCTTGATTGGCGCTGTGGGCTTTTCAAGCTTGACGTTGAGTGTGAGCTGGAACTCAAGATCATTGGGGACGACCAACTCAAATTCTTGGCCGATAGGAGCATTTCTTGCAAGCTCCAACCAAGCAGTTGTTACGCAGTGGACGCCGTTATCCAAAGTGAGGCTGAACCATGATCGTTCATCTGGATTTGTAATTAGCATACAACCTGACTTTGCGTGTTCATTCTTGATAAACTTACTCTTGGGAATTGGGAGGTCAAGGTCCTTGACACCCATGACCTTGACGAAAAGGCGACCTCTCTCGCCGCTCTCGGGAGTGGAGACCTCTGCTGGCTCAGCATCTTCAGCAACCTGGTCAAGGGCCATGGCGTTGCTCTGCTGACCGGGAACTGGGGGAACGGGGCCAGTGCTTAAGCGTGCTGATCTTCTGCGAGCGCTCTTCTGGCGTTGCTGTGTGTGCCAGGGCTCGACAACCCAAGATTGTGGTCGCTCCTGCTTGACCGGCGAGTTACCTGCAGAACGAGCTTTGAAGCCCTCATCTCGGTCCTTGTCAGTGGCAGTAACAAGTTTGGTATTCTGTCTCATGAGATATCCACGCTGATTACGAGATTGAAGGTTAGCACCATTCTCATCAAGTAGCTGGCCAGACGATAGTCTCGCCTCAGAAAAAGGTTCTGAAATGAAATCGTTGTAAGCAACCTTTTGTGCCTCCATAACCCTCTCAAAATCTTGATCCAGGCTGAGACCAAGATCGAGGTCCAAAGTCAAACTTCGCTTGTGGAAGCTGGGGTGACGCTGCACAGCTTCTTCTGTAGGAGTAGTGACGTCTCCTTCCAGATCCCTTGTCACTTTTTGGCGGTGGAAGTCGGGGATCATTGGCACGTCGGGAACCTCGACACTGACTTGTCGTCGAGTCTCGCGCATGGCGGCCAGATCAGCAGGAGTGTTGGAGACGCGCGTCTTCAGCTTTGAGCCGGAAGATGATTTGATTGTCGCTAATCTCTCCGGAATGACGGGCTCCTCTTTTGGCTCCTCATACACCTGCGCATCCTCATCGGCTGATGCACGGTGGTGGATGACTGAGTCTGGTGTTCCAGGCTCTGAGATACTGTCCTCTGGCTCGCCCCAGCCAGAACCATCGTATTCAGGCTTGGACATGGGCTGATCTGGTGTGTAGGGGCGAGAGGCAGCTTCCTCCTTGATCTGCGAATCCTCCTGCTCAGGTCGGTGTTGTTGGGATTTGCTTTCCGGCAGCTCATTCCCTTCAACCTGGCTCTTCTCAGCCTCCAAGTCTTCTTGTGCATCTTCAGTCTGCTCATCCTTGGGGAAATCGGAGTCAAAATCCAACGAGATTGATGATTCATCTGGTTTTCGGCTGAGGTCTGGAATACACTTCAATGGGTTGGGCTTTAGATCGACAGGGGTTGTGGCACGGGGGGTGTCAGCCTCTTCCTCGATGAGTTTCTCAGGCTCTTCCTGCGGTGTTGTGGCATGGTCAGAGTAATTGCTGCCATTGTCATCAGCGTTGGCAGCCTGGAGAAGTTTGTCTTCGGCTTCGGCCAGCTCCTTGTCCACAGCTTCAGGATCGAAGTTTTCGAGGAATTCCGAGAGATCCTCATCTTCCTCATCATCATAATCGTAGTCTGGGTTTCGGGTGATGATGACGCTGCCCTCCGCATCCTCGTCTTCCAGATCCTCGCTCAAGATTGAGTCCTCGGTTGAGGGAATGGGGACATCAGGATCAAGAGGAAATGACCTCTCTGGGCTCTTGCTGGGGCTACGCTGGGGGCTTGAGCTTGGAGCGGGAGAGGAGAAGTTCCAGTCTGACTCTCGTTCGTTGACTTTGTTGCCATTAACGCGTCGCATGATCGACTCGCGCGAAATGCGGCTGGGGAGTTGATAATCCTCCAAGCCTGAGATGTCACCAATAGTATCATCCTCGACGATGCTGGATTCTGCCTCGGAAATGGGGCTGCTCAACCTCTCACGGCCGTTAGCACGTCGGAGGCGGCGCTCGCGCTGCTGCTCTGCTGCTGATTTGCCACCAACATCATCAGAGAGCATCATGAGCTTCAGTCTTTCCTCAAGAGACATCTTGCCATGCCCAATACTTGGCACATCAGTTTTGCCGGTGGCCACGCCTGGTGGAGGCGAAGGGAGGCTTCTACGTGTTGAAGCCGCTGACAAAGCTGGAGAAGCGCGAGAGGAGTCATTTGATTGAGTCCTGGAATGACCGAAAGCGCCGGGCAATGGGGGCAAAGGCCGGTGGTCGGTGTTCGAGTTTCCAGATTCATTGCGCTTTGTGCTTGGAGTTCCATGCTCGGCAACGGATGGTGCTGCCTCTGGCATAGGGCTGGCTGACCACTCCTTGGACTGCATGCTGAAATTTGTAAATGGGCTCTCTCCTCGCCAGTCATCAGGACCGACGACGGGGGTCTTGTCTGTGTCCTCGAGCGATGCATCAAAGCTCTCCTCGTTCATGTCCACATCCCCTGACTCGTAAAGCATACTGTCATCTTCGTCTCCGAAAGATTCGTAGCTGCCTTCTCGTGAATTTGAGCCCACAGATGATAAATCCGGGGTAGCCATTTCATATTCATTGATTTGGGGAGGTGCTGCGTCAAATGTAACACTCTTGGCATGGCGATGTAGTGATCGACCGCTCGGCATGTCATGTTCATTGATGGACGAATCAAACGTCCACTGTCCTGTCTCTTGATCGAAGCTGCTCTTGAATCTAGAAGGCGAGAGCGACGACTTTGTTGGGGAAGCCTGGTCCTTGCTTGGTGTGCGTGGTGTGCTGTCGACTGGAGCTGCAAGGACAGGCTTGGGGCTCGCCATTGTGGTCGACGTGCTCATAGTACTCTCGTTGTGGCTGGAGTCGAAGACAGACTGGTCTGAAGAGTCAGGGCTTTTCGGACCAGCGGTGGATAATCGAAAGGCGTTCCCAGAGACCTTAGCAAGGGGTCTCTCGATCTGAGGCAGTCGAGTAGGATCATATTCTTGCTTCTGCTCAAGAGCTAGAATGTTGCTGTTCCTGACCCGTGACGCCTTCTGTAGGCGTTCAATAGAGGAGCGGCGGGTGGGGGATGGCGAACCGTTACGGCCACCCTGGAAAGTGTTCTCGCTGTTGCGGTTCTGCCAAAACATGCGAGGGGATGAGACGGTCTCCAGAGGAGACGACTGGAATGGCGAGGAATCATTGTTCAATGCCGCCTTCTAGAAGCCATGTGTTAGCCACCCGGACCAACCCGCGTCGATGGACATGTTGCATTCCACATAGAGAACACAAGCGGGTTGACTCACCTTGGGCGATATTTTCGGCTGGCACCAGCTGGGCGAGTTTCGTCTCTTCTCCATTGGAGAGAGCTCTGACAGAGGACGGGGATTCCCAGATCCCATCTTGAGTGGTGATCCCAGTGATTGTTTGTGGATGCGAAGAGGGGAGACCTGCGATAACACAATAGGGTCAGTGCCATGTATGGGCGAGTCGATTTGGGGTTTGCTACATACCGAATCGGACGCCATCTTGGTCAAATAGGCGGTGGTAGGCTCGTCTGAGTCCCTGAAATCATTGGTATGCAGATTGTTTAACACTCGAGTGGCTAATAAAAGGTCGTGGCGTGGACAGGCCAAAGTAGAATAACGTATGGGAACGGAACGGAAAACGCTAGTATCGGGAAAGAATGTTGGGTTGCCTCAGCTGTCGGCGCGCGAGGGCCTCGACGGTGGAAGAAGACAATGAAGACAATGTAGACAATGAAGTGGTTGAAGAACGCATTGACTAAACAAATAGAATCGCGGCATGTGTTCTTGTCAAGGGATGGAGGAAGCAGAGAGGATGCTCGGTGCTGTGTTTAAGGGACGCAGTGCGAGCAACAGACGGCCGGCTGTGATTGGCCGCAGCCAAAACAAACAGCCAGCTTCTGATGGTCGGGCGTTGCCTAGGAGACGGAGCAGGGACCCCCTGGCCTCCAGCAGGCTTTCGCATGCTCTTGCAGGGCGCTAATCACTCTGTGACAGGCTACCATCGACCCCGCCATGCCCTGTGGAGGGGGAATGACTGTGTCTGGACCGTTGGACGGAGCTCGAGCAACAACTCGAGGTCACAAGCAGCTGAATATAGTGGGCTCGTATTCTCTGTTGACCCATCCATCCATACCAAGTGCTGCATATGCGCACGCACGGCATCAGCAAACTCCTACGTGCAGCAGACAGTAATCTACCTATGCAGTGGCGGCGGCTATCTGTGGCAACCCTTCCTGCGCACGTCGGGGATAAGCCGTAGGTGCACTAAACTTCTTTTCTTTTCTTTTTTTTCCTGCTTCTTGCATGTGCGTCGGGAAGCATTACTCGTAATGGGGACGGAGACGGAGAGGCAGGATTTGAGACGGAGACGTGGCAACCAAGCAGCGGGAAAATCCAAAACAAATAAACAAAATAAACTTTGCCCATGAATATGTCCCGGTGTATTCGATCTTTCCCATTGCCTCCTCCTCTCGCTCATGCTGATTGGTGGCTGACTCGCTGCGACATGGGCAAGGGTCGTTGCGCATCACCCTGGGATGCGATTTAATTATTGCATTGACCTCAACCATGTTCTGGGATCAGTTCCTGCTTTCTGGTCTTATGACGGTATCAAGAGTTCTTCTCGGAGGATAGCGCTTTCATGCAAACACTGGGGTTGGTTAAACCAGCGAGCCCCTCGATGTGGGCGCAATGCATTCCGGCCGAAAGACGACATTACTTGAACCTCCATTGCTATTATCTTGAGGCGGTTTTGTTATTCAGCCGTCAGGATCAAGGCACCAGCCAACCAATTGATTTTACTCTTACCTCTTTCAGCAAGTGATGAGGTCTTATCGGACGAATAACCTCTTAGGAACAATAACAACATGGACACATTACTTTGTATTTGAATCATTTACTTTCAGTTTACTCAAAATGAACATTCACCAGTAGCAGGTCTTCTACCAACCAATCTGCCCCCATTGCCATTGCCGTTCTGTTCTGCCCCACGCAACCCGGTGAAGTGGTGATAGACCACATAAGCTCGCCATTTTCCCAAGCAGGTTTGGTGTAGTGGCTATCACGTATCGTTCACAGTTTCTATTCGAAACTACCGATAAGGTCGCGAGTTCGATCCTCGCAATCTGTATTCTTTTTGGATCACCCAGCAAAAAGCTTTTTGTGTCTTCCGGTTTACTTTCACGCGCCCAATTTTAGATTCCTTTTGTGAGAAATTGCCGCAGTGAGATATGACAACTCTCTCCACCAGAGCATGCTAGAACACATCTAACATCCGTCCACAGGTGTGTGGATATGGAGCGCCTACACGCGCTTATATAATAAGCTAGACGTAGGTTTAGACGGCTAGCTATTGGGTGTGTCTTCATAGATTTTAATGCGAACAAGCTGTCTGTTGTAGAGTTTCTCTCCTTCTCGCCTCTTCTTTTTTCCGTCCCAAAAGGCCAATTGGGTGCAGAATACCATGACTCGTTTCAGGCCCTGTATCGATCTGCACGCTGGTGCGGTGAAGCAGATTGTTGGTGGCACTCTGGACAGCTCCTCGGAAGCTCTGAAGACCAACTATGTCTCCAAGCACCCCTCGTCATACTACGCACAGCTCTACAAAGACAATGATCTTACCGGAGCTCATGTCATCATGCTTGGCCCTGGGAATGAGCAAGCCTCTAAAGAAGCACTGCAGGCATGGCCTGGTCGCCTCCAGGTAGGAGGTGGCATTTCGGATAAAAACGCCCAAGAATGGATAGATGCAGGCGCAGAAAAGGTTTGAGATAAAATGCCATCAAGAGACTGGCTCGAAACCTCGACAGATAGACCATTGCCAGCTGACTAGTTAAGTCAGGTCATCATCACTTCATTTTTGTTCCCAGAGGGCAAATTCAGCCAGCCAAGGCTGGATTCGGTGCTCAAGTCCTTGGGAGGTGATAAGAATAAGCTAGTCATCGACTTGAGCTGTCGCCGCCGAGGCGACGAGAGCTGGTTCGTTGCTATGAACAAGTGGCAGACAATCACCGATATGGAGGTGAACTCGGGTGCGTTGCTTCTGCCTCCATCTGGAGGATGTGCCTTGAAAACACACCAAACTGATAAATGAAACAGAATCAATCAAGGCGTTGGAGCCTTATTGCTCTGAGTTTCTCATTCACGCCGCGGATAATGAGGGCTTGCAGAAGGGGATTGATGAGAAGCTAGTTGAGCGGTTGGCGCAGTGGTGCTCTATCCCCGTTACTTATGCGGGAGGCGGCCGGAACCTGGAGGATTTGGAAGCCGTGAAGCGACTGAGTGCTGGCAGGGTAGATCTCACGATCGGGAGCGCTCTTGACTGTTTCGGTGGATCTGGAGTCAAGTTTGATGATTGCGTAGCATGGAACCGAAAGCAAAATGGTGAGAGCGGGTAGCAAATTGGCTTAATCACAATTAAGAAAAAAAAGGTTGTTAGTATCAGATAATTTGAAAGCGTCTTTGCAGGTATGGAGGTGAGTGCTGGTTATTCCTAACAAACTGTGATAGGCTTATGGGTGCCATTTTCTCGGCAACTGGCAGGAAAGATGTATGGGAGCTACGACTTTGTCATGAGACACCAAAGGACGGAGCAGTGCCCCAGGGGCTTCATGTCTAAGTGGCAACGCCTGATTTCATATGGAAATGGCACGTAAAGTCAGCTGTGGCATGATATTCTAGGGTAGTAAGGGGTGAGTGAGGCAATCATTTTCTCAGACAGACTACCTGTCATATGCGCTGGGATGTACTGAGCACAGACGAGTACATGATAGATGCTCAGTATAACAGTAACGAAGCGTTGAAGCGAGCTATTGTTTGCAGGAAAGGGCTAGGAAACATGCACGCAGAATGGTCAATGGATGTGATATGGGAGCGGAATACTGTATTCTCTTAGACATATGCTGTAGGTAATATCTTGGCTGCACTGATAGCGCACCCACACCCTGCCACACTCCCAGCGGCCACTGGCGGCGATTACTGGTTGAGAACAGCCCGTGTGCGCCACCTGCTGGGCCGCGGAGGGCGCTGTCTGCTTCCGTTCCCTCCCGCCTACCGCCTGTAAGTAGCTCCTGCCAGCCATTGATAGCTGCGTATTACCAACAGCCAGACGTCACAACTTGGCTATTAGACTGCATCCCCATCGTAAATGCCTCAGTGGCCTGCTTGTAGGGAGGCAGATGAGATACGCGTAGACGTAAGATGATGTACCTCTCATGTAGCTGCGCTGTCCAAATTGAACGAACGGGAGCCCGGGAATCAGGCCGTGGCTGGACAGACCAGGTCGGGAGCAGCGGTGACCCGTGCAGCAGGCAAAACCTCATCTCGATACAAAATGCTGCCCCTCCTTGCCCCTCCATTCTCCAGTGCCCCTCGTATGTTCTACCTGCACCTAAAACTACCTAAGGCTAACGTCCATGCTAAATTTTGAGACGAAATAATAGTCGACTCTCCCCCTTCCACACTGCAAGCAGCTTTTTAATTTCGTTCTTTTCTTTTGCATTCTCAGTCAATTCCCAATTCAAGACGTAACTAAACATCATGACCTCAACCGAGACCAAGGCCTGCCTCAGTATGCTTCCTCAGTTCCCGGACGGCCCTTCTGTCTCAGCAGGAGCAGAATATCGTCTTCTCGCGTCGCGTTCATCCCCCAACTGACACCGAGTTTCCTAGTCGTTATCGATGGCTGGGGAATCCCCGGCGAGCAGTCGCCCAAGGACGGCGATGCCATCACCAACGCCAAGAGCCCTACCATGGACGCCTTCGCCCAGAACAAGGAGAGCTTTGCTGAGCTTGAGGCCTCTTCCACAGCTGTCGGTCTGCCCGAGGGCCTGATGGGCAATTCCGAAGTCGGCCACCTGAACATCGGTGCCGGCAGAGTCGTGTACCAGGATGTCGTGAGAATCGGTAGGTGTAGGATGTCCAAATTCGTTACTTATTTTTATTTCTTTTTTTTTCCCTGGCGGAGGATATTTAGACATATATTTCTTCCTTGGGGCTGATCTTAGGACATAGACCAGACAATTAAGAAGGGAGAGCTCAACAAGAACGAGGTCCTTGTTCAAACCTTTGAGCGGGCCAAGAACGGCAACGGGCGACTTCACCTTGCTGTAGGCATCCACCATCCTGACATCTTCCCAGATCTGGTAATGTTGGAGAAGCTGAGGAGCTAACTTGTCGATCTTTCATCATGATAGGGCCTTGTCAGCCATGGTGGCGTCCACTCCAAGCAGACTCACCTCTATGCGCTGCTCAAGCTCGCCAAGGAGATTGGTGTCCCCAAGGTTTTCATCCACTTCTTTGGTGATGGCCGCGATACTGACCCCAAGAGCGGAGCCGGTTACCTGGAAGAGCTCCTCGAGACCGCTAAGGAAATTGGCACTGGCGAGATCGCTACAATCGTTGGCCGATACTATGCCATGGACCGTGACAAGAGATGGGAGCGCTGCGAGCTGTAAGTGCCCCTGGACCTGAAATCTACCTGTCGAGTTCGAGTTTGCTAATGCATCTCCTTTTAAGTGCCCTGAAGGGTCTTGTTCTTGGAGAAGGAACGCCAACCGAGGATCCCGTCCAGGCTATCAAGGATGTCTATGCCCAGGGTGGATCTAAGGATGCTGACGAGTTCCTCAAGCCTATTATTGTTGGTGGTGATGAGAGGAGAATCAAGGGTGAGTTCACCTTCAGAGGCTTGGCCTCTTCAGCCGATGATGGCTTGGATGCAAGACTAACCAATCGTTCAGACGATGATACCGTGTTCTTCTTCAACTACAGATCTGGTATGCCTCCCCGACGAGCTCCCCCCTGCGAGGAAAGGTATTGCAGTAACTGACGTGAATGTTAGACCGTGTCCGCCAGATTACACAGGTTCTTGGCGATGTTGACCGATCCGTTCTCCCCGACTTCCCTTACCCCAAGATCCATCTTGTTACCATGACCCAGTACAAGGGCGACTACCCATTCCCTATTGCCTTCCAGCCCCAGAAGATGGACGATGTCCTTGCCGAGTGGCTAGGAAAGCAGAATGTTGAGCAAGTCCATGTTGCTGAAACTGAGAAGTACGCACACGTCACCTTCTTCTTCAACGGAGGTGTTGAGAAGATTTTCCCCTTGGAGACACGAGATATGGAGCAGGATCTCGTGCCTTCAAACAAGTCCGTGGCCACCTACGACCTTGCTCCCGAGATGTCTCAGGACGGTGTCGCAAACCAGGTCAACAAGCGACTCGCAGAGCAGAAGTTCCCCTTCGTTATGTGTGTAAGTATTATTCATACACTCGATGATCCCTATGTCTTTCAGAGCTGACAATACTGGTTGATCAGAACTTGGCTGCCCCTGACATGATAAGTACCCCTCCTGAATCCGCAAAAGTTTGATGATAGGCTGGCTAACATTATAATACGTCGGACATACTGGAGTGGTGAGTCTAAACCATGACCTTTCGCGTTGAGCAGGGACCAGAATAGTGAATGCTAATACTTTTTCTAGTATGACTCTGCTCTCGTTGCTGTCGAGGCTTGCGACAAGGCTATTGCAAAGATCTACGAGGGCTGCAAGAAGGAGGGATATGTCCTCTACATCACCGCCGATCACGGCAATGCTGAGGAGATGAAGTTCGCCGATGGCAAGCCCAAGACCAGCCACACCACCAACAAGTATGTGACCTTACCAACGTGTCGCCCATTGAACCAATCAAAGCTAATATATGCTCCAGGGTCCCCTTCATCATGGCCAACGCCCCCGAGGGCTGGGGCCTGAAGAACACATCCGAGGCCGTCCTCGGAGACGTTGCGCCCACCATTCTTGCTGCTATGGGACTCCCTCAGCCCGAGAACATGACTGGCCAGAGTCTTCTGGTCAAGGGCTTGAAGCGCAACGCCGAAGAGTAAAAGAACAACAGGATAAACAGAGCCACTACGTGGCAAACTGACTGTTTCAATAAGAAGCATCTGTTTTTGGTGGAAGTTGTATAAACCTATACATGCATCGTTGTTGGTGGAAAATAGACTGGAGTTAGACTGAGGCGAAGAGATGAATTGGAGTTAGAACGTGGCGATGAGATTTTCAAGAATTGACGACTTTGAGATTGATGCCTTATTGAATCTGTTCTCCCCGTTGTTGTCACACCTTGACGAATCACATCTCCAAGGCTGGACTCGATGCTTGTGCAAGGATGTTCTAAGACAACAGCTCTCCTGTTGCTGTGCCAACAGGCGACACATCTCCGATATATTGACCCTGAGCGTTGGCCATAAGCATTTGCGACACTTTGGACTGGGATCCGGCATCGATACCCAACGGCCCAAATTGCAATTCGTCTTCACCTGGAACCCATGTTCGTGCTGCCTGCTAGAGCGATTGGATGATGTTGCGATTGCTGGGGTGATCCAAGTCGAAGGGACCCCACCAGGAAATGATATGAGTCTGTCTCTTGGTGGGTTGGACGAGGGTTCGAGTTGGCAGATCAAACACCTGCCCACACTTGGACGTACAAACACGCACAGTGGGAGAGCAAATGCATATGCAAGGTAAGGGCCCCTTCGTCCCCCCGCCGTTCGCATAACATTCATGCCAATGTTTTGCAAACCATCAGCTCCTTTGCACGTCACCGCCCTGCACGGATCGGATTCCTCTTGCTCTGCTATGCTATAGCTTCGGGATTCGGGCCCACTAAAACTTTTGCGCTTCTTGCGCGCGTCATGGCTGCAGCTGCTGATGTGGATGGTCTCGCAGCTCGCCAATCATAGAATGTGAATAGTCGCACTGGCAAGCATCGACTTATCTCTGCCGTACGACGTGCCACCAGCCCACCGAGAGGGCGCCGCGCGCGCACCCAAGGCGCAAAGAGGGACTTTGCGAGGCCCCCAGCAACGGCTCAGGCCGAGAAACAATATAGCAAATCCAGGCCAATGTCCGGCATTGGCCGGTCGCGCGATCGCGATCGCGAGCCGAGCAAGCGCAACAGCATCACCGACCGCCTGGTCAACACCTTCAACCAGGTTCGCAACCGAGATCCGTCCTCCCCCTCTCCCCCTGGGGCGCCGCGCCTCATCTGCCTCGTCCACGAGCGGGCCGAGTCCCATCGCCAAGGTCCGCGAATGGCTCGATACCTGCAACCGCGAGCACGACCATCATTGCAGCATCAGTAACCCAGCTGATGATCCCGACCCGACAGCGAGTACGGTCTTTCGTCCAGAGTGGCTGATTGACTCCTCCGAACGCTGCCTTGTAAGGTCACAACCAGGCGACCGCTATGTGGCTCTGAGCTATGTCTGGGGGATGGGGCCCAACCAGCGGAAGAGCGAGCCAGAAGAGTCGGCCAAGCTGCTGAAGAGTAATATAGAAATGTACCGGGACGGCCTGCCGGAGAGGGATGTCCCCGATACCATATACGATGCCATCAGGCTGTCGCGGAAGCTTGGCCTCAAGTACATCTGGGTCGACCGGCTCTGCATCGTGCAGGACGACGAGGTACAGAAGGAGGCGCACGTCAGGCACATGGCGGACATCTTCGCGGGCGCCTACCTAACCATTGTCGCAGCGCATGGCGATGCGGAGACCGGGCTGGTGCAGCTCGACCCGCGGCGACCACCGCCAGCGCGCGGGGGTGGGTTCCGTCCGCAGGGCCAAAGCCACGATGAGCTGGTCTTGAAGTCGAGGTGGCACTCCAGGGGGTGGACGCTGCAGGAATACATGTACTCGCGGCGCTGCGTGTTCTTCTTCGAGGATACCATCACCTGGGAATGCCACTGCGACCTGTGGGAGAACACCCCGCCCAGTATTCTGAAAGCGATTCAGCGTAAACCTACTCCTGCCTGCACAATTGCGCCGGCAGAGGCCATACTGGGCTATCGCCACACGACCTGGCCAGATCTAGACGAGTATGCCCGTATCGCGATGGAGTATAGCGCCAGGAAGGTGACCGTCCCTGAGGACGCGCTCAGGGCCTTTGCTGGAATCACCCACATGCTATCGCGGGTGTATCCAGGCGGGTTCATCTACGGGATGCCGCTTATGTTTCTCGATGTCGCGCTCTTGTGGCGACCGCAAGCGTCTATTAGACGACGGGCTGTGATGAAACCCCCTTTCCTCCCATCCTGGTCGTGGATGGGCTGGTGGTTTGACGGAGTCCCCGCCGATATGATCCTCTGGCGAGCTGCTGCGGACTACGTACACGATACCTTGGCCTGGGGAAAGGGCGGCACCGCACCCAAGAGGTTACAGCCGACTTCTGGCTTCAAATTCAAGTCTACCGTGACATGGAGCCTTACCGATAGGCAGGCCAGCGTTCCCGTCGCGAACACGGGCTTACAGTACCGTGACCTCAGGGCAAGGAAGACGCCGGCCACGGTGCTGCCGGCCGGGTGGTCGAAATCAGGCAGCCACTATTTCAAATATGACGGCGACCCGGACACAACATTCAAGTATCCCGTCCCCGTCGAAGACCTCCCCGAACAGGGCACCTACGAGCCGCCGGTCGGCGAGCTCGCCTACCCCGGCCCGCTACTATCCTTCAGATCCAAAACAGCCTTCTTCGAGGTCGACTACTCCGAATCCCTCGCGCCCCGGGACGCCGACTGCCCCCCCGTGGCCGTCGGCAACATCTGGACCAAGTCGAACCGCTGGGCGGGCACCTTCCGCGCGCACGACGGCTGGCTCGGGGTCCAGTCGTCCAACTACGGCCGCGACCAGGACGAGATGCTCGAGTTTGTCGCCATCTCCACCGTGATCGAGCGCCGGGGGTCGCACCTCTTCAGCGAGGAGCAGTTCCAGGCGAACAGGGACGTGGAGGAGTACATCTACGTCGTCAACGTGCTCTGGATCGAGAGGATTGGCGGCATCGCGTACCGCCGCGGGCTGGGCCACATCCTCGAGAAGGCGTGGGATGCCCAGCATAAGGAGGAGGGCGAGATTCTTCTTGGATAAATGCAAAGTTTGGCTTGCTTAAAATGGTTCAGGGGACCAGATTACCCCTTTGTTGTTCATGTCTATCTTGCATAATTTCTCTTCAGCGTGGGATTCGCCTTGTCGAATCTAATACCCCCCCCCCCCCGTCGTTTCCTCTCCCCAATGTTTGGGTTGGATAGTATGATCCAACAATTTCTAGACAGCTTTCGAGATCAAGGTCCGGAAAATCCGCGACCTATCTGTATTTTGTACGTTTACATGTGGAAAAGCTTCACATTTTCCTGGCGATGCCATTTGTATAATAGTCTCTTTGGGCATGTTCTTGGCTGATTTGGATCCTTCTCCCGGCATGGTTTCGAGCGTCATCGCAAAGCGAATACATTTTGCCTCCAACTTTTGCCAATTTTTGAGTTATGATAATAAAAACTCCGTTGATTCATACATCGTGTGCTCAGGGGCCTTCAAACTCTCCGCCATCTTTTGTCGACGAGGCAGAGCTCATTTTATGACTCAGAGAAGATGTGTAGGGAATGCCTGCTAGAAAACCCCACAAGAACATTGCATAGCATACGGCATGTTTCTTTTGGTTCCATCAAATTATGTTGCCCTTGCTAGATAATGTACATAGCTATTTTGCCACTAAATTAAACGCATTGGTATTAATAACGTTCGGAATTATATTTCAAACCAGATCGTGTCCGGTTTCAACTAATATGCCTTAATACAATAGAGTGATGATGACAATATAGTACGTTGAAGTGTGTTGTTACAGGATTTAACCACGCGTGGTTTGCTTCTTCTGGGCCTTGCGCATCTCCTTCTCCTTTTCCTTCTCCAGATACTTCTTCTGAGCCTTGGCATTGAGGCCAGCAAGCTCAGCGTCACGCTTGGCCTTCTTGGCCTTCTCCTTCTCCAGGAGACGCTCCTCAGCCTTCTCATCATCAAGAGCCTTTCTGAGCTCCTTGTCCATCAGCTCACGGGTAGCCTTGACTTTCTTGAGAACCTCAGGGCGGAACCGAGCAGTCTGTACAAGAACGTCGGGGAGGCGGTTGAAGTAGGTGAAGAGAGGAAGGGATTCCTTGTAGTTGTTACCAGAGTTGAGACGGTACTTGAGAATGATGCGCTTGCTGGAAACGTTCTCGGCGAGGGTCTTGGGCTTGTCAGCCGGCTGGTCGGTGATGATGAGGTACTGGAAGGCATCTCCGGCAGCCTTGACAGCAGCAGCAAGTTCATCGGTAAGAAGGGCGTTGGTGATTTCGGCACTCTCGCTCATGACAGTAAGCCAGTCAGCCAGCTTCGAGTTATCCTTGGTGGAGGTGAGGGAGACGTCGTATCGCAGGTCGCGAACTTGCTTCATAGTGTTCTTGTTCACGATAGCCCACACGAAAGAATCATAGTTGCTCTTGCCATCCTTGGCACGAGCCTCAGCAGAACCGGGAAGGCTAGGGACAGTCTCGTTCTCCTTGCCATCGAATGGGTAGATGATGGCCTCGACGGAATCCTCGGGAGTTTCAAAGGCAGACTCCATAACAAAAGCAGCACCATGCTCAATGGCATTGACGATGGGGTTGTACTTCTTGGTGAGGTTGATCTTGATATCCGCGAAAGCTGTGTTTTGCCTGCCGGTGGCGTATGAGACAAACTCGGTGAGCGACTTCTCCTTGATGAGGGTATTGGTGTTTTCATCGTCCTTGTTCGAGTTGGGAACACCGCTGAAGCCGACTAGGGCATACTCGCTCTTGAGAAGAGGGGCGTGGGCGCGGATCCATCCTCGAGCTTTGGAACGATTCGCGCGGGAACCGATTATGTGCAGGACGACGATGACCAAGCCAATGACGAGGATAATACCCTCGCTCTTGAATTCGGAAAGCGAGTGGCGCTCGTGGACGTTGTACCACTTGGTGTAAGGGACCTGGGTCGACGTGGCAGGGGCTGAACCATCAGTACCAATGACAGGAGCAGCTTCAGGGGTAGGATCAGGAGCTCCAGCGAAATCAGCGAAGTCTAATGTTGCACGTCAGTGGTAAGCTTAGATTCGGGCTGCGACAGGTTGTCGTGTGAGAAATTACCAGAGTCGGGCTTGATCGCGACAGGCTTCTGGGCCTCGCCGCCACCAAATACGTTCTTCAGGAAATCAGCCATGACTGGAGTCCACCCAACGAGTTGATGAAAATGGCCGAGGAAGAAGAGAAGAGGAGAAAGAAAAAGAAAAGGAAGGGGAGGGGAGGGGAAAGCGTCGGCGCAAATGGCAATGACACGCGGGTGAGGAGAAAATTAGGGTGGAAGCTTCGATGTCGCCAGATGTTGGTCTAAATGAGCACGTACATGGACTTGGAGCCTATCCGCCCCGTGTGGGGGGCCTTCTCCAATCGTGAGTGGCCAATTCCAAGCCATCCATTGCCTAGCCACAGGTGCGTTATCTGGGGCTCGCTTGGACTCGAGTCGTTCTGACCTGCAGCAACAGATTACGGTTAGTCAGCGAATGCCAGTCACGGTTGCCCTGCCAACCGCTCGTTTATGGCGACCTATACTTTGAGCTCGAAGTTCACCATTGCAATCAGTCGAAGAGGCATTCGCAACATCGACCAATTCGCACATGTATGATGGGACACCATGGCGGGCACAACATCTTCACGCAAGTATGGAAAGAGGACAACCAGGTCCAAGGCGGAGCGACTATTTGCAGAGCTTCCCCAAAGCCCCTTGAGGAGGAAGCCTGAAGTGCAGGTTGATGACAAAGCCGTAAATGAGTTGACTGAGAACCTTTCCGTCATAAAAATCTCAGCCGAACAGTTATCTTCTTGTGTTCCTGTACAGGTTGTTGAGGAGAAAGAGGAGGACAATGAGCATATCAAATCCGAGGACCCGCCAGTTTCAGACGCTTGCCCACAAGAGAGCATCCAGGAGGTGGTTGAAACCGAAATTTTTCAGCCAGAACCAGAGGACTATCAACCATTTGTGGCAGAGATTCACCGCGAGAGCCATGTCGAGGGACCTAGATTAGACGAAGGGGATGCGGGCGATGTTACGCTACGAATGTTAACCTGGGAGGATATTTGTCCTCCAGGAGATCAAATCACCAAAATTGCAGAGGCATCATTCGCTGAGGTTTATCGTGTCAGCAATGAGAGAGGAACGAGCATTATCAAAGTCATGCGGCTCGAGTCGCCTCTCAAGGCGCAGACGAAAGCACAGGTCCGGTCCGGGCTAGTGGATGAAGAGCCACGCTCGGGAGAAGACGTTGAGGGAGAACTCCAGATATCAGAGTGGCTGGCCGACATACCTGGCTTTGTTGTTTACAAGGAACGCTATGTAGTGCAAGGGAAAGCACCCCGGCAGTTGATTGAAACCCATCAGGCGTTCCAAAAGAAGCTGAAGAAACAGGATCCCGGCCGAGCACAATTTTATCCTTCCCCCACCAGATATCTCCCCGATACGAAATTCCTTGTCGTCGAACTTGGAGATGCGGGTAAGGCTTTGGAAGACTGGGAGCTTACAAGCATGGATCAACTATGGGACGTGTTTTTTCTCGAAGCCATTGCGCTGGCCCGAGCCGAGGATGTGGCTATGTTCGAGCATCGTGACCTCCATGAAGGCAACTTGTGCCTCAAGCAGGTGTCACCTCCCCGCAAGAGGCATCCGGCCTCATCGGGATACTTTGGATACTCGGGACTTGAGATCACAATACTGGATTATGGCCTATCTAGGGCCGAAGACCTCAGTATTGATTACGCCAAACCAGTCGCCTATGACCTGGAAAAAGATCTCAGCCTCTTCACGAGCACCCATGCACCACAATGCAAGGTATACCGGCAAATGCGCTCGTTTCTCTTGCGAGCTGATCGCATATGCCTTCCCCCGAGAAGCACAACAGCGCCTACGCAAAAGGGATTGACGGGCCAATTTCATGGGACGCATATGCACCCTACACCAACGTTCTCTGGCTTGCATACCTTTACGAGTATCTCGTCAATAATTTTGCAGGGAGCAAGAAAGAACTGAACGACTTTAAGAAGCTCACTGGGGAGATGTGGGGATATTTGAACCCCGAGGCAAAATCCGATGTTCCCTGTTTTGGGAGCGCAGAAGACATCGTCGGCTTTGCTGTTGAAGCTGGGTGGGTGAGAGAAGACCAGCTCATGGAGTTGGGAAATTCGATTTTGGATAAAGAGGATAGCATCATCATATCCAAGGCAGAAGATGATGTCGAGGATGCCTCCGTGAGAAGGTCTCCCCGCAGGAAACGGTGATGGAGGCACATGAGATGACCTGCTCACATGGAGTTGTGCCTCGGGGCCATGTATTCTTGGGAAAAGACTTCTTTGATTTAGGATAGATTTTGGTTTGGCGTCATTGTAAGCTTTATGGTGAATACCCCGGGATTGTTCTACAAACATCAGCATTGGATTTTAGAGCTATTAGCGATACTATCATATTAAGATAATAAATTAGAACCTGCGGTTTACAGCTTTGAGAGTATACTTGACGTTGGATGATATGCCTATGAGATAGTCATTGAGACTACGTAGTAGGTAATAAGAGGGTCTTCGTCTCCGGATCGGCATCCTAATCATATTCATGCGAATTGCTACAGTTGAAATAGTACCTGTGGCATGATGTGCTTAAGCATGGACCAAGAAAAGGACGAGGCTACCCTGCTTCTTTATGCCTGGCAGGTTGTCTGTGTGCGATGGCGCTTTCGAGATGAGCCCGGCTGGCGATGCCCCAATAACGATGGTTGGTGATGATAATCTACTTGCCTACATACTCATTGGCGTTGTCATGAACCTCGGACAAGGATGGATGGGGCGAGTCGGTATTATGCCTCCTTTGGTAGGTCGTTAGTTCGACGACACATACCGGTAATTGTTTTTATTTGCCTACTCCGAGTAAAGGGGTCCGGGTGTCTTTTCACGTGAGTCCGTGCCTGAGCATCCGATCTTCGTAAGTGTGACAGGGAACGGGCCTTGGGTCACTAGAGACATCCAAACCGTAAATGAATGCGTGATATTTCCTGCTCAGCCGACATACAAAGCCAGGTGGCTTGATTCGTTATTATGCACGGAGCGAATCGGAGAGTGAAGGAGTGCTGCAAAAAAGTAAACATGCTGGAGGTATCCCAAGCGGCGGTAAACCGTAATACTGCCTGCTCTCACAGCGAGGCTGGTGGAGCCTTGCTCCCCGCCACAAAGCAGCTCTCGATCCCGGCCCATGAAGCTCAGCAGTGGATGTTGACGGTGCCGAGGCTAAATCCCAACCTGCTCGGCCCACTGAGAAATTGAACCCAGTGGCAAGGCCCCCAGCTGAGCACCAGACCGCTGAACCGTCGCGCGCCTCACCTACACGCTATTCAACGCCTGTACATCCTCAGCCCGACCTCCATTGCCATTCTCCCCTTCGGCATGCTCACTAACAGCCATGTCGCAAATTCGCTTGTGACCACACGGCTCTAAATTACCACCTGCCACTCCTTCTATTTGACCACCCATGCTCCTCTTCCTCCTCCTTCCCACTTCCTGAGGCGCAATTGCCCGTGTCGTCTCACCCACTTTACCCCGGATATTCTGGAGCCCTGTTTTCCTTTGTCGACTCCATCCTCACTTCCTTTGGCTCCCTACTCCTATCTCGAGCGGAACCTCACGCCATTGACCACACGCATGCGTAGGGTTGTCTGATAGACCGTCATCAGCTTTCTTCGATCCCAATCTCTGCCATGGCTACAAACGGCTCCTTTTCAGCGTTCAGCTCGGCAGCAGCAACCGCCCCAACCTCGGAACGATTTCCGCAACACGTTTTGGCTTCCTCCATCTCCTCGCTCTCCTCACCGAACTCTGCCAAACAATCTTCTCATATATCCAAGACCTACCGCCAATCATCGACGCTATTCCTCACGCGTCGTCTACCTGAAGCCCTGACGACTCTGCTCCCGCTCATTTCGCCTCCGGGACCGGAAGAGGATGGAGAACCTGTACCAGTTGCGCGGGCCTCTCGAACCACGCGTATCAAGGTCTGGAGCTTATATCTCACTATCCTCAACGCGATAGTGGAGCTTGAGCCTGATGAGGGCAAGGACTCCTTCGGCCAGACAGAGTGGAGAGCTCTATGCTCCAAGATCCGGGACGGAGAGATCTGGGAGGAGGTGGTGAGGAATGGATACCACGGCGTGGAAGGTGATGTCGATGCCGATGTCGTCATTAATTTGTAAGTTGATGTACAATTATTCTCCATGTTGCAGCACACGGCTGGCTAAACGAATGGGGTCAGGGCTACAATCTTGCTCACGCACGGCCGGGACCAAACTCTCAACCAGAAGAGACTCGAGGCATACTTAGCAACATCTGCAGCGCCGAACCTGGATCTCAATGGCCGGTTTGGCGAGCCTCCCTCTCCATCATCTCGGTACCGATCTCCTGCCAAGGGGCCCAGCGGCGCCAACACACCAAGAGATCTCAATGCTCGAGTAAAGCTCTTAGAGCTCTATACACTTCACATTCTCCCTCGCAACAATGACTGGGAATATGCTCGAGAGTTTATCGCCATGAGCCCAGTCCTCGATGAAGAGCGGAGAGAAGCGTTTCTTCAAGCTCTGCAAAGTCTCCAAGATGACCAGCACGAGCAAGAGAGGCTGGAGCAAGAAGAACACGAGAGGCAAGAAGCCCAGCTAAAACAGGAGCTCGAAGAAGCAAAGAGGCTAAGAGCAGAAAATGAGGAGCGAGAAAGAAAACGACTGGAGGAGGAGCGCTCGAACAGAGAGGCTGAAGAGGAAGCAAGCGAACTCGACTTTGGCGTTGAAGATACACCGAGCATATCGGGGTCAGCAAAGGGAAGGCAGACAAGGAAGATTCCGGATACCGTCCGGTCCCCCCGCTTGCCACCAGCAAACCCAAAGACGAATCGAAAGGCGGTGGCTCCTCCTACTATCACAGCGAGGGCATCCATGGTTTTGTCTCGATTTCGTGCTATCATGGAGCAACTCACCCTTTCACTCAACAGTAATCCCATGCTCTTAATGAGACTTTTGGTGTTCATGATGGGATTCATTATTATACTGGGGAACAAGAATACAAGGCTTCGTGTTCAACGTGCTTTGGGCACTTTCTGGGGAAAGCTAAAGGCCACTGCAGGGATGGGGACAAGGGTGAGTTATATCTGATTAGCAAAATTGTATCTGTAGTTTTTTTTTTGTTGCATGGGCTGGCGTTTTGTTTTTACATCCTTGGGATTTCGATTGGGGACGGTTTTGGGTATTGTGATCACGACTTCAGAGTGTATATGTAACTCTACAGATATGTTAATTGGTGTTCTGTAGAACAATCCAAATAGTACAGTAAAGCAACAATTCTTTTCCCTGCATATGTGTTTATGTCATTAATAAAACAGCCAGACAGCTCATTCTTCTTGTTGACATGTTCATGCTGGCACTGTCACAGAGTAGGCTTATGCTCTTGTATTTGGAAGCTTCCATTTAATAATAAACAAGTCCCGTGCTCATGATGCGAGGGTAAGCTCGGTCCATCTAACGCCAACCAATGCCAAATTTTCCAATATTAAAGAATAAAAACGACAAGTTTGATATCTTTCCATGAAAGCCCAACCCGGGCCGCTCGAGGGTTAATAATTTTGCGTCCGATTCGTTTTCTTTTGGTAGAATAACTATTTGCGAAGAAAAGATGGTTAGTATCTGAAATCAAGGAGCACCAGAAGGAAGACAAGAGGCAGCTTGGCCAGGGGTGGGAAAATAGCACGTGAGGCGTGAAGGGAGAAGACGGTGGGCCAGAAACTCACATCTGTCCTCGAGCTGCCCAGATTGATAATCTTGGGGCAGCCGTCACGGTCCTTCTCGAGGCGGGTGCACTCGAAGCAGTAGAAGGCGTCGGAGATGCCCTCGCCGCCGCAGACGACACACTTGTTCTGGTAGTTGCCGAAGCTGCACTCATCGCAGATGCGGACGAGGGTGGTCGGGCGGACGTAGGAGTCGCAGACAGGGCACTTGCCGTCGCACTTGTCGCAGAGGCGGCCGATGGCGATTCCGGGCTGTTTGCGACACATGACGAGATCGCTGGAAGCAGAGCAGGTTAGTCTTCTGGCTGAGAGAGGTGGGCTATCTGAAGGGGATTCTCTGGGGGACTCACGGATGATGACGCGACATGATGGACTATTGATTGATCGCGGATCGGCGGAGAATAGGAACCTGAGGTTTGTGACTAGATAGGAGTGTGGAATGGTTCTGGGGAGAGCTTCTGTTGGAGGTTCGTTGGAGCTCTGAAGAAAAGATGGCGATGATTATCTCAGCCAGCTCTGGTGTTTGCTCCATGATTCTAGGTGCAGCCATTCTGTTGGCCACCTACCCTGTATCGGTTGGACCAATCAGCCACTCAACCTCAAACCTGTTACTGCAGTTCGTACTATTGATTCTGCGCCTAAATGATATGATACACCTTCTACTAACCTTGCGCGATTCTATGCCTATGCCCAAAATTACAGTCATTCGATGTTTACTGATTTATCATCTTCTAAATTGGTTACTGGGCGGTCGTTATTCGCTGTGTAGGAAGTGGGGCGTGCTACATGTAGTGCGCGAACCGCCTGTCATTCCAACCAACAGCTCCAGCCATCTACATCCGTACTCGCTGGAGGGAGCTTCGGCAGAAACAGACAGGCAGATGTGGTAGCATCTCAGGCAGGACGAGAGCACCGTTGCATCCATGTGTTTGATGCCTGTATCTAACCTGCAGCCCTCCGAGATCCGAGTCGCCTAAGCGACATTTCCTCCCAAATCATCATTGGCAAATGTAGGCCTTAGGTTTCGGGAACATACCTGTCGAGATAGCTTCATTCTCTTGGCGCAATATTGCCTAGCCGACCTCATCGTTTCACCGGACTGCGCCCTCGACTCCAAACAATCGCCACGGCCAAAGAGTATGCTCACAGTGATCTATAATTCCTGGAAAACATCATTTCGGCTGCTAATCAATCCTGCGTTCGTCGCCATTTAGGGCCATGGCCTCCGATTCATACATGCCAGAGGCAGAGCTTGCCGATCAGGTACAACGTAAGCGCAAGGCCTCACTGGCTGATACGACCGAAGATGGATCTCCGAAGCGGCCCAAGCAACAAGACGACACACAGAATCCCGGCAGGCCACGGCGCGCGTCTTCCCCCGCCGAAACCGCGCAGAGTCAAACGAAGGACGGCACTACGATGAAGCATCGAGGCAAAAGCCGGCGTCTCTGGAAGAGAAGAAGAGAGGGAGACGGTTATTCGGAGGCTTGTTGAATACGCTGAGCCAGACCAATACCAGCTCGCACCAGCAGCGGCGGCAGGAGATTGAGAAGCGCCAGCAGGAGCGACAGAAGAAGCAAAAGGCGGAGGATGATCAGAAGAACGAGGAAAGGTTCGCGCAGCTGCGAGAAATCCGCATGGGTAGACAATTGGAATTCGAGAAGGAGGTGGTGAGCATCAGCCCGTTCCAACTTCATGCTTGTCTGAAGGCACTCAGACTGACGATTTGCGATAGATGCATCAAAAGCACTCCAGATTGCTCTGGCAGTCACGCCATCTGAAAACGAAGGCTGAACCTGTGATAGTACGTTACCAGCTTGATATATTTGTCCGAGGCATTCACATGGCTGACCTTGACCTTAGTTCTATTCTCCGTGGAAACTGACAGGGGACCAAGAGAATGTTATTGATGAGCAGGTCAGTGCTGCAAAAGACCTGATAGAAACCGAACTTCAAGCTTTCAAGGAGAAGGAACGGCTTCATGCTGAAAAGTATGGATCGCGATCCTCTCCACGTGTTGAGCATGAGTCCCAGAATCCTGGTCAAGAACTTCCTGAGCCTGGGATGGAGACTGAGAAAAGGGATGTTGAAGACAAGGCCGAGCCTAAACCTGAGGGCGCTGGGGCTACGGCCAGCGTGGTAACCGCAGTACACCATCACCATGATGACTCTGAAGATGTCGTCGTCGAAGGTGATGAGGATACGGTTATCTACTAATGAGCCGTTGACTTGGAAGGCGGCCATGAAGCCTTTCTTAGTGTTCATTATTTTCCGTTCATGGGGCTTCACCTGTATCCCCGTTGTCGTCTGAGAAGCCATCTAGGGTCGTATTTGTATTTGTGCTTGGGGTTCCATGGCTTGGAGCTGGGGCCCGTCCAATGGCCGTTTTAAAACGAGGAACTGACATGATGAGTGTTGGACTATGCATTGGTAGTGGTACGATATCATGTGTACAGATTAAACAAGTCTTGCGATACCACAGTGTAAGCAGGTTCCGGTTTGAATTTGCTCCTGCCGTTACACCGAACAGGAAGGGCGGTGAATCGACCCAATTTCTGCCCAGAATCAACATTATGGAGCCATACAGCTAAGTTCCTGTTACGTAGTCCATTCAATGACTTCCTTGCCTGGGACGAGAAAAACATCATGGCAGCCCCAAAGGTGCTCGTACATATCCAAGACTCTGGTCAGTTTTGAAACGCTCCAAGCGACGCGCGTATTAATCATTGGCCCGGGTCCTAGACTCCCGCCCGAGCAGGGTCCCTGGTGGACAAATATCCGCAGTGACACAAGCGGCGGACGGAGCGATCAATGGTGTTGTCAAATTAGGTTGTTCTTGGTGGTCATTGTTCGGGACTAAGAGGGACCCAGAAAAGATGCCTCGGCATTGATCGATCATTGCTCCCTGCGATCACACAGATCAAGCTTCGCAGCCCCGCTGCTGTGGACGAGTACATGAAACAGGCAGGTGTCGGGCCGCCCGCATCTGAATCCCGCCCGAGCCTACGGGAGCTGGAAGAATATAAAGTAAAAGACGAGCCCGTCTCTCTACGCATTTCCCGCTGGACATTGATTTGTCACGATATATTCCAGCGTTCAGTGTATCGATTTGACCGCAGACATGAGTGCCGCAGACAAGCTGACACCGGGTGACACCCGCGTCAAGTATGAGACGGCTCAAATAAGAGGAAAGACATACAGCTATATGCTAGGCGAGCCTGAGGGCCAACCAAAAGACACCATCGTTCTAGTCCATGGATTCCCAGATATTGGCTTCGGTTGGCGTTGTCAGATCCCCTACCTCATCTCTCTCGGCCTCCGGGTAGTGGTGCCTGATATGCTTGGCTATGGTGGAACAGATGCACCTGCCGAGATCGAACCCTATAGCCTGAAGAGCCTGTCCGACGACCTCGCAGAGCTCGCCAGGAAGTTTGTTGGAGAGGATGGGCAGATCATCCTTGGTGGCCATGACTGGGGTGGTGCTGTGGTCTGGCGACTCCCGCTCTGGCACCCGAAGCTCATCAAGGGTGTCTTCAGCGTCTGCACTCCCTTTCCACCCCCACGAAGCGAGTACCATGACCTGAAGGACGTCATCGCTCTTGGCATTTTGACCAACTTCAAGTACCAGCTGCAATTTAGAGGCCCCGAGACGGAGGCCAACATCCAGGGCGAAGAGAAGCTCCGCCAATTCTTCACATGCATGTTTGGAGGCCGGACCAGCGACGGCGAGCCTGCATTCGACGTATCCAAGGGCATTCTCTTCGATAAGCTCGACTCCTTGAAGCCGTCCCCCCTGCTCTCGAAGGAGGAGCTCGAGTACTACGTGAAGAAGTACGCCGCGCACCCAGCACCGGAGCTGCACGGCCCGTTGAACTGGTACAGGACGGCTAAGCTTAACTTTGAGGAGGATAGGCCGTTGGCGGAGACGCCGACGGTCCTGGAGATGCCGTCGTTGCTGGTCACGGCGGAAAAGGACACTGCGTTGCCACCCGAGATGGCGCGGAACATGGATAAGTACTTCAAGGATTTGACCAAGAAGAGCGTCAACGCTAGCCACTGGGCCTTGACACAGGCTGGTCCCCAGGTCAATGAATACATTGGCGAGTGGATTAAATCTAGTGTTTGGTGTGAAGCGCTGCCTACAAAGTCTTCTCTGTAAACCGAAGTCTACAAGTTATTGGGGTGGAAGGGATTGGACCAGAGTCAAGGCTCAAGTATGCACACAAAAGGCGCCTTTGTTGAATGAAGAGGATAATTGGCAATGCGCACAGCCATTTCCAGTCATAATTTGAGCCGAGGGTACTCGGATATGTTCATAACCCTCTTTTGCTAGGCTTGAGAAGGCCATAATAAGCACGCAAGCAGTAAGCACCAACAGCCTGGCCTGGCTCGCTGATGATTCCCAAAACATGGGGGAACCTATCAGCAGGGCAGATGGAATCGGGTGAGATATATAAAGTATTGTGAAAAGTTCCCTATATCTATGTAGCAAGAAACAAAAGACCCTCTTGTAGCTGTCAAGAGCTCTCATATGCACACCCATGTCTAGTTAAATAAGTAGAATGACGATTTGCGAAGACGATTGCGAGGAGGCAGGGCAACAGCTGCCATGTGGCAGTGCAAGGGGCAGGCATCTACATGGTAGGTAGGTATTTCTGGCAACGGTCAAAATGGCGACAGAGATTTAGCATGAAGGTGCTCGGGTCTTTACTTCTGGGCGTGATGTATGAATAGAACTATCTTGTTAATCAATTCCCCTGCTAAATAATAGAAACAATCGATGTCTGTAACCAACAAATAATGAAAAGTATAGAACAGGCAGTACGAGGCACAAACATATCGCATGAACGAACTCGAAGCGACAACAATCGAGCTCGGCTGTGCTGACGCGGCGACACAGCAAATAGGCACGTACGGAGTACTTGCAGCTGATCCCACCAGCAGCGAAGCTCGTACAAGCTAGCGGACAGAGGATAATAATAATAGCAACAAGGGACTTGGTTGGCTGCCCCCTTTCTGTAACACTCGCAAGAAAAAAGGTGGCGGAAAGTGGGTGGTGGAGACTACAGTGGCCTGTAAGAGACTCCATGTTCTTACCTAATGCACTACGTCCCGCCATAGCAGCCCTCTGGCGATGATTTCAGTGGGTACGCTACAGGTCATACAGGCAGGTATTTTCAGAAGTGGCTGGGCACTCTCGGGTGGGGAATGGGGGGGCTGCAGAGCTATAGCCTCCACTGGACAGCAGGTAGGTAGTGCTGTAGGTAGCATGTCGGATCCCTGATTGGGGCAGCAATGCCACTCACTGACGACCAAAACTTCCAGCACTGCTGTCAGCAATACCCATACATTCCGAAGCAAGCAAAGGGACGATCTCAAGTTCTATCCAGCATTCTCTACACTGTTATTTGCGGGCAGGGCCACCTTTTCTCTCCTTTCACCATACAGCAGCTCGACGTTCGTCCCTCACCGACAGCACAGCAACCCCAGGGGTGACCCATTCTCAATCTGTCCCACCTCGGCGGCATCGTTCTGGCCACTGTAGACGGGAGGTCATCCAAGTTGCGCGCCAAAAGGAGGCTGAGTCCGGCAGACGCAACCTCGAGGGTATCAGCCAATCTAAGCCGCCTTTCACGACAGGACACACCCACACCCAGCTGCTGAGCAGCACCGCATTGGATACGCATAGCATCGATCCCTCGTATCCACGAATTCCGTTTCCAATCCGATTTAGGTGGCCATCAGCTCCAACGGCGCCCCATCCTCGCTCTTTATCCTTATTTTCCGACCGAGTGCTGGCTTCTCTTCCTCGATTCCGCATGGGCCATTCCCCGAGCTTCAACACCTCTGACTGACATCGCTCGTCGTCTCGCATGGCTGGGAGACCGACGGGAAATCCCTATGGGGGACCTCCCGGGAATCGCGATGATCTGTTACTCGATCTCGACAACGAACAGCCCGTTTACAATAACGGCCAACGATCCAACCTTAACGATGATGAAATGATGCGAAACTATAACCTCGACCAAGAGTCGCAGGCCAGACCCTCTGTTTCCTACGATGATTTTGTCGGTGCACAACAAACGTCCTACCGCCCGCCGAACCGCGACCCGGGCAATCTGAGACCGACGGGCGGCCTTCAGCGACAGTACAGCCAGACCTCTGACCTCGACAACTACCAGCGCTACGCGGATGAGTATGACGACCATGACGATTCATATGGCGGACCCAGCGGGCAAGGTATCCCCCAATCGAGATCCAATGCTCGGCATCGGAACAGCGTGCTGGGTCTTGGTGGAGGGTTTTTGGGCCGGGTCAAGAATAGACTCGGTATGGGCCAAGGGTATTCAGAAATGGACCTGCCCTTGACTGAATCTCGCGATGGCGGGGGCGACGCAGGTTCATCCCAATCAAAGAAGAAGAGCAATTTTGACATGGGTAACTTCAAATTCGGCTTCGGGCGAAGTAAACCTGACCCTTCAACTCTCGGACCCAGGATCATCTATCTCAACAACCCCCCGCGAATGCTGCGAACAAGTACGTCGACAATCATATTTCGACCTGCAAGTATAACATCGTTACCTTCCTCCCGAAATTTCTTTACGAACAGTTTTCCAAGATTGCCAACGTTTTCTTCTTATTCACGGCCTTGCTGCAACAGATTCCAAACTTGTCGCCTACCAATCCGTATACTACCATTGCACCTCTTGCCATTGTGTTGGCCATCTCGGCCGTGAAGGAATTGGTAGAGGATTATCGAAGAAGACAGGCTGATAATGCGCTCAACACCTCCAAGGCACGCGTGCTGCAAGGGACGACCTTCGCAGAAACCAAATGGATCAATGTTGCGGTTGGAGATGTGGTCCGGGTAGAGTCTGAGGAACCCTTCCCAGCTGACATGGTACTTCTCGCCAGTTCTGAGCCTGAAGGTCTCTGTTATATCGAGACAGCGAACCTGGATGGTGAGACAAACTTGAAGATCAAGCAGGCACTTCCCGAGACCTCCACCATGGTTTCACCTAGTGAGTTGAGTCGCCTGGGAGGAAGCCTCAAATCGGAACAGCCAAACAGCAGCTTGTACACCTACGAGGCTACCATGACCATGCAAACTGGGGGTGGAGAAAAAGAGCTACCCTTGAACCCTGAGCAGCTTCTCCTTCGTGGAGCTGTGCTCAGAAACACACCCTGGATCCATGGTGTCGTCGTTTTCACAGGACACGAGACGAAGCTGATGCGGAACGCCACTGCAACGCCGATTAAGCGCACCAAGGTCGAGAAGAAGCTCAACTATCTAGTGCTGGTGCTCGTTGCCATTGTTTTGGTACTCAGCGCGGTCAGTACCGCCGGCGATCTCATCATCCGCAATAGCAACCGCCTCTCGGACGGCGAGGAGGCTGGCCAGGAGCCATACGAGTATCTGAGACTGGGCACACTGACTGATGCCGGCACCATCGCAAAGATTTTTGCAGAGGACATGGTTACTTACTGGGTGCTGTTCTCTTCCCTTGTTCCCATTTCGCTCTTCGTCACCGTTGAAGTTGTTAAATACTGGCATGGCATTCTCATCAATGATGATCTGGATATGTACTATGATAGAAACGACACTCCCGCAACTTGCCGAACTTCGAGCTTGGTCGAAGAACTTGGAATGGTAGAATACGTCTTCTCTGACAAGACTGGTACTCTGACTTGCAATATGATGGAGTTTAAGCAGTGTTCCATTGCTGGCCTCCAATATGCCGAAGAGGTCCCGGAAGACCGCCGCGCAGCAGACCAGGAAAGCCCAGAGCAAGGCATTTTCGAATTCAAAGACCTGAAGGCCAATCTGAAAAATCGCCATGAAACTGCCGAAGCGATCGACCATTTCCTTTCCCTGCTCGCCACCTGTCATACTGTTATCCCCGAAACTGACGAGAAGGGCAAGATCAAGTACCAGGCAGCCTCTCCCGACGAAGGTGCTCTTGTAGAAGGCGCCGTCCAATTCGGTTACAAGTTCTCTGCCCGAAAACCCAAAGCTGTGATTTTCGAAGACCCCAATGGCCAGCAACTTGAGTACGAGCTTCTTGCAGTTTGTGAATTCAACTCGACCCGAAAGCGCATGTCTACCATCTACCGCTGCCCGGACGGCAAGATCCGCGTCTATTGCAAGGGAGCGGACACTGTTATCCTCGAACGCTTACACGACCAGAACCCTCATGTTGAGGCGACCCTACGACACCTCGAAGAGTACGCATCTGAAGGATTGAGGACGCTTTGCTTGGCAGTGCGCGAGGTCCCTGACCACGAATTCGAAGAATGGTACAGGATCTTTGACGCTGCCGCCACAACCGTCGGTGGAAACCGAGCCGATGAACTGGACAAGGCTGCTGAGCTCATCGAGCACGACTTCTTCCTCTTGGGTGCCACGGCCATTGAGGATAGGCTTCAGGATGGCGTGCCAGAGACGATCCACACGCTCCAACAGGCCAACATCAAGGTCTGGGTGTTAACTGGAGATCGACAGGAAACGGCTATCAATATCGGTATGAGTTGCAAGTTGCTCAGCGAAGAGATGATGCTTCTCATTGTCAACGAGGAGACTGCAGTGGCCACGAGAGACAATATACAGAAGAAACTGGATGCCATTCGGACGCAAGGCGGCGGGACCATCGAGATGGACACTCTCGCCCTCGTTATTGACGGAAAGTCGTTGACATTTGCCCTTGAAAAGGACCTGGAGAAGCTCTTCCTCGATCTTGCCGTGATGTGCAAGGCTGTCATTTGCTGCCGTGTCTCTCCTCTCCAAAAGGCTCTCGTTGTGAAGCTCGTTAAGAAGTATCAGAAAGAGTCGATTCTGCTCGCTATCGGTGACGGAGCTAACGACGTGTCCATGATTCAGGCTGCGCACATTGGTGTGGGTATCAGCGGTGAAGAGGGTCTCCAGGCTGCTCGCAGTGCTGATGTCGCCATTGCCCAGTTCAGGTTCCTGCGCAAACTCTTGCTTGTTCACGGTGCTTGGAGTTACCAGCGTGTGAGCAAGACCATTCTGTTCTCGTTCTACAAGAATATCGCCCTGTACATGACACAATTTTGGTACGTCTTCCAGAATGCCTACTCTGGGCAAATTATCTTCGAGTCTTGGATTCTGTCAGGTTACAACGTCTTCTTCACTGTCCTGCCCCCCTTGTGCTCGGTGTCCTGGATCAATTCATCTCTGCTCGCCTCCTGGATCGATACCCCCAGCTCTATATGATGGGTCAGAGCAACTCGCATTTTAGACTCAAGATCTTCGCAGAGTGGACGCTGAATGCCATCTACCAATCCATCATTATTTACGTCTTTGGAGTCTTGATCTGGTGGGGAGACATGATCCAGGGCGACGGTCGGATTGCTGGGCATTGGGTCTGGGGTACCGCCATGTACAACACGATCCTGCTCACAACTCTTGGCAAGGCAGCGCTGATTACTAGTAACTGGACCAAGTACCATATTATTGCCATTCCAGGTAGTATGGCTATCTGGTGGGTGCTTTTGGTTGTACTGAGTTACGTTGGACCTATGATCAACATGTCGAACGAATTGTACGGCATCATCCCCAGGTTGTACTCTAGCCCTGTATTCTGGTTGCAGATGTTTGCTCTTGCCTTCCTGAGTCTTTCACGCGACATTGCATGGAAATACGTCAAGCGGATGTACTTCCCACAGACGTACCATCACATCCAGGAGATTCAGAAGTACAATATTCAGGACTATAGGCCTAGGTAAGTTGGGACCCCTATTTCTTCAGATCCGGATAACCATGATGCTAACCGCGCGTGTAGGATGGAGCAATTCCAGAAGGCAATCCGAAAGGTACGGCAAGTCCAGCGCATGCGCAAGCAACGTGGCTATGCCTTCTCGCAAGCCGACGAGAGTCAGACTCGTGTCTTGCAGGCGTACGATACAACCAAGCACCGTGGCCGTTACGGAGAAATGGCCAGCTCGAGACCCGCAGGTCAGTAAAGGAGAGGTTCCAGAACCAACGAGCAATACATGAAGGGGCGTGTATGCTTGAGTTTTCCATATACACACGAGAAAATATATATCTTTTGCCCATCTTACTTTTTCGGCATCCATCTACACAGGAAGGGAATGATCATTTACTACCACAACGAGTCCGGAGTTGAGAGCTGGTTTTTGTCTGTGGATGGGCGGACCAGTCTTTTATTCTTTTTTTATATTTTGCTTCTTGTCGCTTCTAATTTTCATACTCCCCTGAAGGAGCTGGCTGCTGTATATTACATTATTTTTCTTGGCCATTTACCTTGACTGCGTCTCAGTCGACATAAAGAAACAGGGGGAGGGAAGAGACAGACGGAGAAAAAGGCTGGGAGGGGAGAAAACTCGGGATTGATGCAGGGAGCAATCACTTGTGTCAAGCCAGTAGGTTGGCAGAAGAAGTGGAGCGTCATGACATTGAGCGTTTGAGAGGAAGCAGGACCATCGAATCACCTTGACTTTGTTGTCACCAATTAGGGGCACCGAGCAGTCTGTGGGGAAATAGGAAAACTGAATGGGAGTTTTTGAATGTTTTTGTCACCGTGCAGGAGGCCCCATGCTGATTGTGATTGAGTATTGGGAACTAAGGATAACTCCCATGCTAGTGCTACCGCTATTGCAAGCCCAAGTTGACCCGTTCTCCCTTGGCTTCTTCTCCATGCCGGTCTTCCATCCGAATCCTAGCCCCCAGAGCCCATTCTTGGCGCAACGGGGTAGATGATGAAATGGAATGGGGTAAGAGAGTATGTGGGGGCCATGGAACAGAGCAGCCTGTTTACAGTTACAAGGTAGGATAGGATGTGATGTACGGCGAGGTAACTGAACGGTAACTGGGACCATGAACAGAACACGTCAGGCGTCAACCCGCTGAGCCCATTCCTCATCGCGGGCTCTGCTGTCTGGACAGCAAGATCATATGACGATCCTCCCCATCCAGACCAGTCATGTCTCTCGACCCCCCTCCGGTCCTGGCCGACGACGCGCCCCCCGTTTCACGATGTTTCTCACGATGGCTTCAAAAGCCACTAGCCCAGTCGACACGTCAAGTCCTGTGACTTTGTGACAACGCAGGTCGCTGGCGCGCTATTCCACGGCACTAAAATACCTTGCTTTTTTCCCACCCCCGCAGTTGATGTCTGCTCAGCTAATGCAGGCTTCCATGGTTTTCTTTTCTTTTTCTCCTCGGAGTGTTTTCCCCCATGCGTACCTAATGCAGTGTAATGGACTATGTTGCGGCCCTGTACATTATACTTACTCCCTTGCTTGCTTTGTGGTCACATGTGCGGGTTTATTTTAGCCTCAATTTCGTTTCGTTCCTTGATATCCAGCTAGTGTAGACACTGTGATGTGATAGATTTCCCAACCAAAACCCTGATTGTGATTCCCCTGGGAGAGAAATCCTGTAAGCCAACGAAAGAAGGAAGCGAAAAAAAGGTTCCAAATCTCGGCGTTCCCCACTTGATACTGGCTGTCAGCTTGGTCATCCATCATAGCCGTCATCATCGTCATGACCAAAACAAAAAGGCACAAGCTACGCCTCATCCGCGCATATCTCGCTTGCTCACCTTCCTGGGCGTGTGCGGTGGCCGGCGCCCAGCAAAGGATCCTTAAGGCACCACACACACACACACCGGTTACCGAGGGGGCGGAACCGAGTGTTTGGTTTCTGGGAATAGATACGGATTGGATTACGTACCTCCCTCTCTCTCTCATTCTCTCTCTCTCACGCCCTTCCCTTCCCTTCCCATCCCTCCAGGCCAGGGGCAAATGGGGGCCAGTGCCACCACATGGCTACCACCTGCTTCAGTCAGTCGGGGCCGGTGTCCGGATCTCAGGCTGATTGGCTGCTTTCTTTCCCCATCCCCCGCCCTTTTGTCTCTGCCCTCAAGCGAGGGAGGGACGGGGGTGGTGTCTCATTTGTAGGGATAGCATGGAAGCACGCGAAAGGGACCAAAAACCAATTACAATCAATTGAAACTAGGTACTAGGAAAAAGAACCAAATTGGAAACGGCTAAGACATCAATTCCCTTAGCTTCGGGGACCTCACATGATGTGGTTGCCGTACCCCACAAGAGTGAGCATCTCATGCGCAAAAGCTTCGCTGAAACCCCCCATTGCCTAGTGCAGTCACGAGAAGGAAAGAGAGGTGAGATAAGAGCGAGAGAAAGAGATAAATAAAAATGGACTGCTTTGAGTGATTCGCAGATTCGGGACCGGAATTGGCCGTATCGCAACGCACGCTAGAAGAAACAGCCGAAATGGGAAACCCGCCCGCAACGCTTCTCGAAGCAGCGCAATTGCCACGTTCGGCCCCCGTCCGTCTCGTTTATTTCCCTTCAATCTCCTATTCCGAGGACCAATGCCTACCTAGGCAGAAGACCAACGCCCCCAGGCCCGCCCCGCACGATTCATAGCCATGTATGTAGTACATTCGCTCTAACAACCCCCCGCCTTTTATCTGCCATGTTAGCCAGGAAAGCAGAAAGAGGCAAAAGGGGAGAGAGGCTAGAGGCAGATAAGCAGGCCAGAAAGACTACTGGTGAGGCACAGCTGTAGCGCGCCCGACTAAGCAAGCCGTTGGTATAGCGCGGCGTGGACTTTGGGACATGCGACTACCTCCGCATGCGTCACTTGTATCATATCATATCATATCTCGAAAACGCAAAAGGGACAGCTTGAGCAGCCAGCGCATACACAACCTTCTCGAGACAGCTGAGGGTGGGGTTCTTTGTGCGCTGCATGTATGAATGCATGCGTGTGTGTATGTGTATTCGATATGAGACAGGTCTTTCCTAATGCTAAACATGTAAATGCCAACCCAATGATGCTCAAACAAGATGTGAAAATGATGGGAATTAAACAAGTCTGATGGTTGTCCACATGCAAAACAAGTCTCGGGTCCTGTTCTTCTCCCCAGCATGCTGGTTTCGCTCATGAATTGTATCCATCAGCCTCTGCCATTCCACCCCAAACGCTCCTCCTCATGCGCACAAACCCTTCCTATCCAATGCATTGTCCGTCCGTCAGAATGAAAATGTCCGCTTAAAATGCCATGTTAAATCTAAGTATGTATATATATATGTATATATATTATGCCTTGATGCATCTGCTGAATTGTGACATGTGGTATAAGTCCCCCCAAAACAAAATGTAATAAAAACAATCTCACACCAGAAACAAATGTCAAATAACTATCTCAAAAGAATAATGAAGCCTCGTGAATCGTGATGGGAGATATGTGCCCTGCCCTTCAGACCACCATGAAAATATGCGGGTGGTAGCCGAGGAGGGATGGATGTGTAAAACAACAAGTTTAAAAAAGCAAAATGCCGTCCCGAGCTCCGGAAAAATGTGATGATGAGGTTAATAATGCAGTCGAAACCCAGTACAAAGACAAATGACAGAAAATCAATAAACTTTTTTTGCGGACGCCTCTTCGTCCTCATGATAACATGCGCCAAGGCGCGGGTGATGCAAATATTGGGAGGACCCTCAGCCCGAAAGGTCTCATCCTTGTGACATGCTAGTTGTTGCTGTAGGCAGGCTGTCTTATCGGATGGCGTTGGGTTGCCTGGCATGCAAAGGTCCTGCGGCCCCGCACTCGCAGGTCACACATGGTACACGGGGTAGTGTGCGGAAGGGGGGTTGCTGAAGGATCGCTGAGCTGAAGCCCATGACCCAGCCAGCTCCTCATGCACAGGACCATCTCCAGCCCGAAGAGCTAGGCACCCACACTAGCGTCGGCAGACACTTGTGTAATACGGTGATCCCTAATCCGGAGCGGAGGCAGGTTCGGCGCTTGGGGTGAGATGGCACCATTAGCGACCATCCGCATGCACCGACTACCGCCCACCGACCATGGGAGTAACGAGCTCGATACTCTTTGGGCGGGCATGGCTTGGTCGGCGGGTGGGCAGTGGACGATCCATGCCATTTGATCCGTAATCGTACGTGTAGTAGCCGCCATTGTTGTAGCCAACGTCGTACGTGGACGACAAGTAGGTCGCAGAGGGCCGAGAATAGGAGGTGCTAGGACTGGTTGCAGCACTTCGGTTGTTGTTGAATGGCCAGAAGTTGCTGCCACCTGCCGATGGAGAGGGAGGGCTTGGTGGTCGACCATGTATCGATCGGAGCGCCGAGAGTGCCGAAGTGTGGTATGACGTTGTAGCCGGTGTGGTAGGGGTTGGTGGTGAATGATTGTAGATCGTGGAGCTGGGACGAGAAGGTGAAGCTTGAGGAATAATATCCCGAGGCTCAGGCTCCCCCGCCGAGTAGAAAGGGTAGTTTCCATAGCCATAGCTTCGAGGCATCGAGGATGTTGCTGACGACGATTGATCGACCCTTCGGCAGCTAATTCTTCATGTTAGCACGCGAAATACATTCTGGCGCACAACTCCCTATACAGGACGTTGCGAATTGGAAGAGGGTAGGGAGTGGCGTACTTCTCGGAGCAGTAGAGGTGCTTGTCATCGTAAGGAACGAATTGCTTCTCGCAAGTCATGCTAGTTGAGTTCTGTTAGCACGAACTCGTTACCCAAACCCTCTTGGTAGAGAGGGAGATACAGAGCAGTCTGAAAACGCCTGACATCGGGGGGAACATGAACACTTACCAGAATTGTGGGAAGCTCTCACGCTCGTCGTCAAAGGCTTCATGCCATTCTCGTTCTCGCTCCCGCTGGCTCTTGCCAAGCTTCTGGCCGGTGACCGGTGTTTGCCTGCGTGACAGGCCGGGTCGTCGATGCTTCGTCATGTCTGTTACGGTTACGGATTTTCGCATGTCTGAAGTGGATGTACCGCCAGACTTTCGGCGTTGGTGAGGCATCTCGGGTTTATTTATCAATGGTCGAGCTGTTGCAGGACCATAGGGCGAGAGAGGCCGAAGTCGGAGAAGGTTGGTCCTACTATAGAGTAATGGACAGGGATTGATGTGTAACCAAAACCACTTTTTTCCTCCTTCGAAGAAGCGTTGTCAATGAGCAATGGAAAGGTCCAATGGGTGTGAGGGTTGAGTGTTGGTCTTGTTGAGATAAGCTGTAAGGGAAAGCGAGAGGGTGTGCTGATGTGAGGGTACCTGAGGGGAACTGAATTAGGCGAGAGACGAGACACCGGTTGACGATAGCAACCAGTGGTAAGGCCAGGTGGGAAGGCCGCCGGGCGGGAGAGTCACTATGTATGTATGGGGGAGCTGGAGCACGCAGGTGGATTCCCTGCAGAGCACCGCGCGAGTGGTCACGAAATTGCGCCCGAACCCTCCGGGTGCGAGCAAGGTGTTGTGGAGGGTGAGATAGAAGGGGCTATCAGCTGTTGGTGGTGGGATGATCGACAGGGCTCCAAGAAAGCAGCTAGAGAACCGCCAGCTAGATAAAGAAAGCCGAGATTGGCGGCGGGCTATCAGGATAGTTCAATTGCAGTAATGCCGAGTTCCCAAGAGCTGCCCTGCTCCGTTCAGAAGAAGGGGGGAGATGTGGGATGTCGTCAGTGGTGCTGAAGCGAGAGTAATGGTTATGTATGGATGGGGCTGCGCGTGTCTATGTATGCACGCAGAGAAGTGTCCGGTGATTGATGCACACAATGCAGCTGATGATAAACGAAGCCACGAAGATTGCGACTTAGAGGTTGATACCGGGCATGTACCTCGTAAAAGTGCGGGTGGTACCTGCTAGGAACGGTAGGAGGAACAAGGCGTGGGCACCGTCCAGATAAGAACCGTCAGGTATGCGGTACCTGCCAAGGTCTCAGGTCGAGGTACCTCAGAGAGGTAGGTGCAGGACAGCGGGAGTCGGGGTACGGCTAGCAAGTACCCAGTTAAGTAGCAGTAACCTGTGTGGGAGAAGGATGGCGGAACGGCTGGGCCAATGCTGGACGAAAGCGTAGCGAAGAATGCTGGTCGATCTTGACAACCAAGGGGGAAGAAAAAAAAAAAAAGAGGGAAGAATGGTCTCGATAAAGTAAATTCCACTCGAGAAAAAAAGTTTTATCGTGGCGGCCTGGAGTGGCCTGTCTGATTTTTGCACGATTGCGTGTGACTCTTCCCGTTGTCGTGATTGACTGAGAGGGAACCCGAAAGCGGAGAACTGTCTCGAGGATGACTCGGAGCCAATCAAAGGCCAATGTGCTGGGCGTGTGATGCTAAGGGCCACTCAGGAGGACAGTGGTTTGTGTAGGCAGGTACAAAGAATGGGGGGAGTGCCCGGCATAAATCACCATAAATTGCACTGAACAAATGGGTTCCTTGCACGGATCAGAGCAAGGGTGTGTGTAAGGCGACAAGGGCGTTGGTACCAAGAACTTGCTTCTTCTGACTTGTTGATGACGGTATGGTGACCCGAGGCTGCGGCTTAGAGGCTGCACTTTAAGGTTGGGTTCGTTCGGTGTGAGAAAATGGAAGAAAAGAAGCACACACACAGGCAAGCCTTGTCATGCAGTAATACGTTGCGCAATAGCCCTATCGCCAGCTCATGCTCGGGGAAGTCTGAGGAGGACGATGAGACGAGGGAGCGAGAAAACAAGAAGTGGCCGTCTGCTATGCAGGTAGGTACAACTAGGTGAAGTCGGTCTGGGGAAGCCTGGCCGGTACTTAGTGAAATGACATACATAACGCCATCTTCCCTTGATGGATAATATCCATAAAATGGTACAATCACGACATCCACGAACCATATTGTCCCGCTGTCAGGTACAGGCACACGTAAAAATTGCTTTTTAGCCCAAGCCCACGCTGCTCTAGTACATAGTACGTGGTACAGCACCTTGCCTGTCCGTGCGTGTGGGCGGGGGCGCTCAATGAGGTGCTCGCGGGCTGGCGGCCGTCATGTACATCGTACATGGCCGTAATGTAGGAGTGGCTCGGCGAGATGCATGTACATGCGTACACCTGCACTTACACTTCCACACTCATGCACGCACGGCCGAGCTTAGTGCAATCAGTTGGGACAGGTTATGCGTGTGGGGGGACTAGCTCGAGCTACCGGGATCTGGGCGTCTGCATGCACAGAACCTCAAGTAGATGCCGATAGCTGCAGTACTTGACGTGTCCGCGACCCCGGCCAATCAAGGCAACCTGCCACAGCACCATCTGGGCGGACTCTGAGCCAGGAGCGGATGCAAATTTTAACTGGCTGTAACTTTGGGGGCTCACGCTGTCGTCTGACTTCATCTCATCCACCCTGCTGAGCACGTTTTCACCTAACACCCAGCTTGCCAACGAACCGTCGTTTTGTGGCCAGGGGCGCCGTTCTCATGGCCTGGTCATGATTACATCTTATTGCGCCAGTCTGGTGCCAAACCCGCCTAGTTGCGGCTCCAATTCGTCGACTCGCAAATGTGGCTTGCATGCGGCCTCCATCCATCATCTTACCCCAACCAGATGTTGCAGCAGCCCTGGGGGGGACGTGCAAGAATGCATCGTCCCCAGATGCCCATCGCCAGCAAACTGCAGGCATGTACCCTCCTGGCCACAATTTGGCCGGAAAAGGGTGTCCTGGCAGGCCTGCCCTTGTATCTGCTACGCGCTATCTCCTGGCTACAGTCGGTATGTAGCACTACCATAGCAAGGTTTAGGAGAATTTTCAAATCCTGGCACGCACCGTTGATTGTTTTATAGTTCTCTTCGTTGTGATATTGAGCCACGGAGGGTTTTTGCCTTTGGTTGATTTTTTCAAGGTTTTTTTCCGGGTCCCCGTGCAGGTACACATCGTCACCGCCGTGAGCATTGCGCAAGCCTGCCTTGAGGTGACGAAGTACATGCTATTACGCATCATCGCAGCAGGCAGCACTATTCTCAAGCGCCTGTGGCTTGCTTAGTCCTGCACACACATCATCCTGCCTCATGTATATGTCATAGGCGCTCTGCGCTACCTCGGTTGATATTAATTGCGTATCTCTCACGTACGCACCGTCCCTACCTAGCGACAGATGTACACATCAAGCTCCATGGCAGTTCTGGACCACCACGGGTAACATCCTCCAGGCACACCCAGCAGATCTTTTCAGCTGGCGGCCATGCATCTGCAGTAGCTTCCACACAGCGCCAGAAGTGCGTGGGGGCGGGTATCGGCCAATTAACCCCAGGGATCAGGGCACAGAACCACCTAGACCTCGCGCTACCACCCGGGGTACAGTGAAGAGACTCGGCACAACTGCTGGTCTAGCACGTCGCTAGGCTGGAATTGCACAATCAGAACCGCCATTGTGAAAGAATACCACCCTGCACGTCTCCTCCTGTCGCGTTTTGGCTCTGTTCCTTGCGGTTGGACCCCTGCCTGCCCAGCGGACTTCTTATCCGACCTCCCCACCAACGGAACATCGTTGCATTCGCTCGCCTGCAGAGCCCTTTAGTCTCGCCTTGGGGGTGCCTCAGCTCAGGCCTTGGCGCTGGGCAGAGTAGCTCGGATTACTATTCCTGGAGCTCGCGGCTTATCACGACAGTTTTGGTCCTGAGCACCAGATATCGCTTCTTTCTGGTGTGATTGCGCATCTTTCTACATACATACAGACTCGCATTATCAGGATTGCCATCCAGCAGCGCAGATCAGCCACCCCCGGTTTCATGGACCGTCCGGGACAGATTCTACGCCTCCGGCCAAGCCGTGTTAGTGGCTGGCCCCAGCTTCCTGTCCCTGGCCGAGCAGAGAGAGCCAACACGATGCGGCGGTCAACTGGCCAATGTTGATGTCGCCTAGAACCTCGCTCCAGGCTTGGCGAGCATCAGACCATGGCCTTCGCTTCGATAAGGTCCTTCGGGTCCCTTTCTGGGCAAGCAGTTCCATAACCAGCCTGGTGGATGGGGTATCGGTTGGTGGCCTCTCTGTGGGGCGGGCGGTGGAGGCTGAATTTTCATAAATACTAGAAAAAAAAAGTCCTATCGTGAGGACCACACGGCGAGGGGGACCATGCCATGCCGCATGCGGGAGGGGCAGTTTTACCTCCCCGAGGCCTCGCCAGTTCCCTCGGGCCCCTTGACGAGGGCATCGTGCCCCCATTCATCCTATCTCTCGAGGACGCCGGCTGCTGCAAGGGCTTGATTCCGAGTCATGGGGCCAGCGTTTGGACGTATCGCTGCCGCCGTGGAGGCCGTTTCCCATGCAAAGGCCCCATCAGCGTTTTCCTTGCCCTTCCCGGAAGCAGTTGTCTCTGTCAAGCAGTGTTTCGTCCATTGCTCAATTCCTCTTGTCCCGTCTTATCACCACCCACAGCAGGGGTATGCAACACCAAAAATTTTGCAGCCAACCTTGCCAGTCCAGCTCAATTTCGGTGAGAAGGTGACCGCTCGCCATTGGGGTGGGCTTGCGGCTAATCAATCGCAAATTTCCACTATCCAGTCCAGCCGACCTGGAGAAGCACTAGCTTTGGTAGCGGCCTGCCTCATGTGGATTTCTCATGTCGTTGGTTAATGACTCGAGCCACGATATCGCACATCAGTCATACATATTACCGATGTACATGGGACATGCGGGCGGCGTCATGGGAAAACAACCCGCCCGTGAGAACACCAAGCATCCCGCGTTGAAACACTGGCATCTCCAGACCCAGCGCAGGATGGAGCCCAATACAACGCGCCGTCATCAGGGCTCAGCATTTCCTTGAGCAAAACCCCGGACCTGAGGTCGCCTCCAAGGCCATACAGCGCCTAGGGAAATGGTGGGCCAACTGCGAGGCACTTGAGAGGGAAGATCCGCCCAACCGCAAGTGCCGGGTCTTCCCTCACACGGCATGGTGGATACCTTCCGACCGTCCAAGAGCTCAAGTGATTCCAATGGCTTTGTGGGTTGAGCTAAAGAAAGCACCTTTCTGGAGAAGCCTCCTGTCCAGTTAGCCATGCACATTCTTGGCTGCTTGGTTAATAGCGCGCATGCTTCTAGTCTGTGGCTTCTGGGCAACATGCGGGCTTACACAGGCATACAGACGTCCTACGTTCCCAACCAGGCGCTATGATGCTATTGTGGACTTTGGAACCCGACTGTGCAGTTTTATTTCTTCGGCCTTGACAAAACGTAAGACGGGACTCTCTGAATGTCCACTGCCTCCGGGGCCCTCGGGTAGAGTAGGAGTGCTAGCTGAGTTGTCGTCTGACGTGGATGATTCTCTGAATCTCTTCTCTCTTTGCTCTCGAGATGACAGGTCCACACGGCGTAACATGAAACGGGCACGTTGCGACCCTCATCACCCATCTCCTCCCCGCCGTCGACGAATGCCATCTAGCATCCCGTGCAGCATCTCGCCGCGCTGCGGGCTCCATCACATCCCCCGACCCATGGATGATTAGGGCCCAACGCATTCCCTCTCTCGCAAGTGGCCCGCTCGCCCGGGATCCACCTGCCGTGGTTGAGGGGTTGCCTTCACTCGCTCAATCTCCAGACCATGAATGAAGGCCATTGGGCGACGGATGTTCAGAGAGCCCAATTGCATAATCTTGCTTGAGATGCCGTGGACCACCCCTCTGGACCACCCCTGCGTCCATGGGCAAGGCTACCGTCGGGTCTAAAAAAACGGTCTTGGACCGAAAGTGGTAATTTAAGTAGGAGTTTGACTGTGGAACCTCAACTCTAGAAACTGTGACATCCTTTTTGATTACTGTGGACTACACAGATAACGGTGTGCAAGAAATTTTCAAACTTCGCTAATTGTATTATGTACGCTATGAGAGTCACACCGTAACTAACTATGGGACGGGACGGCATCGTCATATGTACGAACGGAGATGATTGCCGCGGAACAGGCCAATGGACGCCGGTTCGCCACTCAAAATATCCTCCCGCCCCCCCCCCTAGGCGGTGCCAGGCCGGTATTAATGCAGGCCGGCCACTTATTGGTAGGCGGGCAGTTAACCAGAAACCACAACCGCAGCATCTTGGAGATGTCGGTCTGAGTGTTGAAAAATTTTTCATTTGTCGGGCGGTCAACGGGCCCCCCTCCCCGTGGAGGAGGAACATGGAATTAGACTCAAGGTTGGCGGCGTCTTAGTTGCGGAACTTGTGCGGTGGTTCCTTGGTCTACTGCTCCGTGTGGAGTTTTGCTCGGCGGCGGTGGCTTTCCATGGCCTTGAGCGAGTCATTCAGCGGAGGCTCCATCAGACTCCTGACCTCGTCTATGGTGAATATCTTCGTGGGCTGCTTCGGGAAATTCGTTTTCTGGTCCGCGGGGGGCGCTATTCCCTTGACGATCCACTCAGAGTCCATTCTCTGACACTCGGCCAAATCTGGGTCTGGGTTTGCACTCCCTTGCTGTTGTGCAAAGGACTCCGGACCGGAGACTGAGAGGGCTATGGGCAGTGCACGGGAGAAGACGTTTTGGATCTGTGCTTCTCCCGTCGTGGTCTTGCTAACCTGTGCCAAGCTGTGTCCTTGAAAGAGGTTCGAAGTGTATGTTCTCCATTCCCTCCAAATAGTCCGTAGAGCACCAACACGCCCTAGAAGAAGGATGTATTCCTCGTATGCCTCCAGTCTCTCTTGACTCTGCAACTCCGAGGTTGGATAACCAGAATCGAACAGTAAACCTCGGAGGGAGGCTCCATCTGCCAAGTTCTCACCCAAGCCTGTTAAGATGGTGAACAAAAGCTGGCGCTGAAATCTATGCTCCAGCAACTTAGTCTCGTCGGCCAACTTATTCCAAGATTCTAAGCTGGCTCTAATATCTGGCAGGATGTTCAGCTTGCTGTTTAGCATGCCAGTTGTGATTCTACCTTGAAGTTGCCTCACAGCCAGGTCGAGTTTGCCCAGCCTCGCCAAACATCTTAGCCGGAGTACAAATATACATGCCTCTAGGTCCTTGCGCATATGCGGCAGCCTATGGCTGAGATTGTTGACAAACTCCAAGGTATCAAAGTACGCTTCAGGTCCTGGTGATGCGTCCATCACTCGGACGCAAGCATCTCGGATCTCTTGGGCAACACTGAGTTGTTCTCCTTTCTGGGCCGACGAGTCCAAGTTCAGGTCCGCATTGGCGGCCAGGCTATGGAACACAACTCTTCTGATCCCGTTGATGCTATCCTGTTCCCGCAGGTCATTTGCAATTTGCTGCGCGGATGGTTGCTGTTTCTTGGATTTGATCTGGTCGAACCGGAGCGAATCCCGTCGGCTCAGCACCCATCGCAGCAGGAGCTCGTTATTTTGGGCAGCATGCCGTGGAATGCCATTGTGTGCTCGTAACTGTTCGAGAAAGTCGGGGCTCCGGCGAGGATCGATCTGGTCAGGGGCAGGCATTCCTTGTTGCTCACTGGCTGGTTGTTGATGAGAACTCTGATACTTCTTCATCTGAGCTCCTTGGTCCGGCGTGGCGTAAGTGAGAGTGGAAATACGAAGAGTGTCGGGTTCTCCGTCCAGTACACCATCTTCCCTCAAGTCCTCTGAGGGCGCGAGGCCTCGAAGAGCTGCAGAGATCACGTCGTGAGAGGTGATGCGCCATGGGTTCGTCGAGCTGGATAACACCTTGCTCCGAGTCTCTCGGGACTCCCCAATCATCTGCTTCAGGTCTTCAAGGCGCGACTGAACGTATCTCTGCTGTTCCGTATGAGCCCAGATACTGGCCATGGTGTTTTCATCCTCGTTGTCACTTTCGCGGACGTCCTTTACGCCATACGCGTCAAGATCAAGGACGATGTCGGGCATCTGGAACAGCTCATCGGCCCTCAGTTGACGCGGAGGATCCTTTCTTTGCTCGCGGGGCGTCACTACGTGGAAGGCGTAGTGGCCGTTCGGGTCGAACATTGCCGTAAATGGCTTGCCAACTTTGAATGTGCCTTGAAGTTCCCGATCTTCAATCTCCTTTTTGAGATCATGATCTTTGATATTGGGATATGAGCCTCCAGAATAGCCCCTCTCAAGGCACCATGTTGGTCTCTTCGCGCCCGCCAGGTCGAACTGGGACCGTCTCGAAATGAGGGAGCGCCTCATTTTGGAGCTGGCGATTCACCAGTTTAAGTTTATGTTCCAATGCGACCTCTTGGTCTTTCCCTGATTTGGTGACACTGGCGCATTCGTCTGCCCAGATGCGCGGAAGCAGTTCCGGGTGACGTGCGATGAATGAGCGCAAAAGCCAGAGTTGCAATGAAAAATTTCCAGTTGCTCACATCCCGATGTGACATTTACCGGCAGATGAATCAAAAACCTGGGGTTCTCATTGAGGGGAGCCTGACAGGAGTACCTACAGCGGAGTTTACTGCATTCCTTCTCACTGACATCGCTGTAAAAGCCCCTAGAATAGAAGGACAATCAGTGGACCCAGCAGCGTCCCGCCGCCCGGTTTCCCCGACTCTCGGGGAGTTTTAGCGGTTGCCTTAGCACCTTTTGATTTCTGGGGAAGTGGGAATTCATCGCACGGTCCCTGTAGGTGTTGGCAGCTGTGGCGGTGCTGGAGAGCCACAGCAGCCTCGGAGTCGCGACCACTTTTACCCGTGGCGAGTGCGAAAAATAAAAACACCCGCTGGCTTGATTCCTTGCACCATAATTTGACTAAATTTGTCCATATGTATACCAAAATAAGATTAGCTTGACTTTCTGTTCCCACAAAGTAGCAGGAGAAGGGTGAGAATACTGCTACTTGACCTGATTCATGTAAGGACCCTCTCAAAAGTCAATAGCAACCAGGTGACAGGCGTGATTCGGGTTCGATACTAGAATTCCAACGAGTCTTGATCACCAGTCCATCCAACCACAAAAATGACTCCTCCGGCAAAGAAACGCAGAACTTTACCTGAAGCTTCTGCACCAGTAGCGGAAGATCCCTCATCAACGAAGCAGGCCGATCAGCCTAGTGAGGACGGTGCAGATGCGACACCACAGGCAGATAGCAAGCCCAAGGCCAGCGACCGCATGGCGCGGTTCAAAGCCCTCCAAGCCCGAGCGAAGTCGGGCTCCGAGACCAACCTGAAGGAGGCTACGCTCGAGTCACAGCGGCTGGCGACCGACCCGGCACAGCTCAAGACGCTGCACCGCCAGCGCGACATCGCCGCACACAAGCTCCTCAAGGCGGAGACCGAGGAGGCCGGCGAGGATTTCGAGCGCAAGCGCGCGTGGGACTGGACGGTCGACGAGAGCGAGAAGTGGGACAAGCGCATGAAGAAGAAGGACGCCCACCGGGACAACGTCGCGTTCTCGGACTACCGCCAGGAGAGCAACAGCGTCTACAAGAAGCAGCTGCGGAACGTCAACGTCGACATGGATAAATACGAAAAGGACAAGAAGGCGCTCATCGAGAAGGCGGCCGCGTCAGGCGGGCTGGACATTGTTGAGACCGAGGATGGAGAGCTGGTCGCCATCGACAAGGACGGGACCTTCTACTCAACGGCTGACTCGACGAACTTCACACAGAACAAGCCGGATAAGGCGGCTGTGGATCGTCTTGTTGATGATCTGAAGAGAGCCGAGGAGCAGAGGCTCAAAAAGAGGAAGGAGAGAATGGCAAAGAACGGCGACGAAGGGGACACGACATATATCAACGAAAAGAACAAGCAGTTCAACCAGAAGCTGGAGCGGTTCTACAACAAGTACACGGCAGAGATCAGGGAAAGCTTCGAGAGAGGTACGAGAATATGATTATAGAAAGAACAGAGGGGGTTTTGGAAGAGGAGCAGAGCCCCCTGTGTTGATGACATGAGATTTTTTGCTCGGTATTAATGAATGAATATCCATCCGCGCCCGCGCCCAGTCTATATTACATGCTTTTTTCTTGGATAGTGCAGCATACAGTCTAGCGAATAATACACTGGCTTAGAGACCAACACCTTTCACAGCATTGTCTTACGCCATGCCTTGGCTGAGAGGTCCTCAATTTCGGGGACCTCGACAGGGCCCTTGATGTCTTCATCACTCAGAGCTTCAACAACCGCCTCTGCAACAGTATCAACCTTGAGAGGCTTCGCCCCGCCGGCACCAATGAGGTTCTGGAAGTACTTGCCAGTGAGCTGGTTGAAGATGGCACCACCCCCGCAGCAGCGGCCATGGCAAGAGTGAATTTGCGCGAGCTGTCGTACATGAAAGGTGCCCGAATAAACAGACCCCTCATATCAGGGAAACTTGAGGTTACGATGGCCTCAGCCTCCCTCTTCGTGGAGATGTAGCGCTGTGGGAGGACCGGAGCACCGCCAGCGGCCGAGATGTAGCAGAAAGCGCCAACCTTCTCCTCGGCGGCGTGCTTTGCAAGGGCAACAGCGCTGTCTCTGTTCATGACCTCGTACGAAAACTGGTCATTGGCGTTGGCCGGCTTGATGTCCTCCCCGTATTTGGCCTGGAGTGGCTTGATGCCACGATCTCGGGTCGAAGCAAACACTTTCTGCAGGCCAGTTATGGGCGATTCCTTGCCCGACACAAGACCTTTGTAGTCGGCCTCTATCAGAATACCCATACTATGGACTACATAGTTGGCTCCTTTGAGAAGCGGAGCATAGGTAGAGGGGCGAAGGATATCACCTCGCTCCCAGCTCACTTGATGAGACCATGATGGGGGAGAAGGGGACGATGTGACGTTTTCCCACCGGGGTTCACCGGAACGACTATAGGATTATAATGTAAGTATGATGAAATTATAAATAGGTGGAAAGGTCACATCGAGTTGCTTATATCATTGAGAATGAAGGTGCATCAGGAGTTGAGGTTAGTTACCTTATTGAGGTTACGTCCCATCCGCGGGCAACGGCGTATTTGCAGATCCTTGAGCCCAGGAAGCCATTGCCTCCACAGACAACCAGTTTCTTGGCCGCGGCGGACATGGCTTTTCGTTTGGTGCTCAAGGCTATTTGTGGGAGAGAGCTTGAAAGAGCTTGGCAGCCTCTGGCAGGGTTCTCGGCTGGAAGAATGCGGTTGCGCCAGAGCTTAATTGGGGTACGATGGGGAGCCAATCAGGATTGTGAAACTTGTTCAACGATCGCTGCAGCAATGTGCTTCCAGATACTTGTTGGAAAGAAAATGGAACGAGGCGCAGTCAGCTCATGAGGTCCATCAACGAAGTGGTCTGAGAGATCCTGGAGCGGAACGTAAATGATTGATGAGATCATGCATATTCGGAGCTACCCTGGCTGCCAGGCAGGGTCCAGTCCAGCAACCAACCAGTGAGACAGCACTTGGGGTGGAGGGCCCAGCTGCCTTGCCCAGCGCCTCACAGAACTGTAAACGCAACTGAAGGCCTGGAGAGCGCAGTGAGTTCTGCTGAGTCATCAGCCTCCTCACCCATCGTCTGCCGTCCAAATGAAGATGAGACGAAAAGACTGGCATATCCTTGCCCCTCAGGAGACTGTGATTTCAATAGCTAAAAATCAGGCCAGAGGACTCTAGATAATTGGAAATTACTCCATCTCAAACCGTTCCGCGGAGTTGCAGTCGCCAGCTGGGTCCTGGCCTATCAGAACCATTCAGCTCGCCCAATAGTAATACATAGCGAGTAATAGATATGGGAGGAGGTTATCAGGCTGCTCAGCTCCAATGGACCCGCGGAGATGTCAGCTATCGGACTTTTTATCCTCTTACAAACATAGAGTGGCATGTGAAAACAGCAATCGGATGCGGGATTGTCAGCGGCTAATGGACAAAAGGGCCTGTAATAAATCACAGACTGCCAATTACCACTGCCGGCGTGAGTGCGGATAATCCCAACCACTCAAGCCCCCGCCGAAGTCGGCAAGATATCTGTAGGTTTGTAATACAGCGATCGGATTTGCGCTCCCCACCCCCACCCTCCAATCATACGCTAACAACCCAAAAACCTACAAGAACTCGCCTAGCATCCCTTCACTATTGCCTTCCACACCCGTCTCTCCGAAATTTGCTTGTTTTCCAATCTTCCTTTACTGTTCCCTGCACCCAAGAGCCCAGAAATATTCAGCGGATCCAGAGATACGATGGCTCCCGGTCCTGTCATTATCGACGTCTCCGACGACCTCGGATTTGTCCCCTCGGTCAAGTCGGTCTCGAAGCGCAACCTTATTCTTGCCCCTCCTTCCGTCGCTGCCCACGAAGAGCAACTGCACGCCGTCTTCTCGACCTACGATCGCTCTTCATCTGACCTTCAGATGCTGGATCGCCTGAGTGCTGGCCTCGTCCCTCTTCCTAACGATGCCTACGATTTTGTCCTTGTCCTGACAGGCACCAATGGTGGACTGAGGCACGAGGCCCTCCAGCTCCTCACCCGCAAACTCTACAGCACCCTAGTCCCAGCCATGAAGTCTGGAGCCAAGTTCCAGCTGCAGGATGGCCCTGTCACACTCTCGGAGGCCCGCGAGGCTATTCTGGCCGGATTGGTTGAGAAGGATGGGGTATTCGAGAAAATTGAAGAGGAAGAGGTTGTCGTCCCTCTGCGATTCGGTGCCAAAAAGAAGACGAACGGCCTGTTGAATGGAACCGCTCCTGCCGTTCAGCCATTCAAGCCTGTTCAGGTCAACCTGGACGATGATTTCGGCAGCGATGATGAGTTGATTGACGAGGATGACCTCCTCACCGCTGACGACTTAAAGCGACCTATCGTGCAGCGTGAGTTTCATAACCAACATCCACCACCCTTGTTAGTCATTTTACTAATCCATATTGTATTGCAGCCCCAGAGTGTCGACCTCAGCCAGGCAAGCGCCGACGAGCATGCAAGGACTGCACCTGTGGCCTCGCTGAGAAACTGAATGCCGAGGACCAGGAGAGACAGGACAAGGCGACAGAGCAGCTGAACGTCATGAAGCTCAACACAGATGATCTCTACGACGAGCTCGACTTCACTGTCAAGGGCAAGACGGGCTCCTGCAACAGCTGCTCCCTCGGTGATGCTTTCCGCTGCGCAACCTGCCCTTACATCGGCCTCCCGCCCTTCAAGCCAGGTGAGGAGGTCAAGATTTTGAACGACATGGTACAGCTATAAACAAACTTGATTTTCTGGGCGGTTTGGCATTTTATTTCATTATACCAAAGCTGGCGTACATGGGAAAGGACCATTTCCGAGAAATAGACACTCGAGTCCTTTGGTTGATTGGTCGCACCCTCGTGTGCACTTGACGGTTATTGCATATAGACGGCACTTTGATTCTTGTGCGTTCATGGGTTGGCAATTGTGGTTTCCCGGAGTACAAGGACTGAAAACAAAGTAGTATCCAGGCTTTAACGGGACAGGATTCCCAAGATACTACAAAACAATACTTTGAATGCTCGTCCCTTTTCCCCACCCGTGAATCGGTCTCCTGCAGACCCCTATGATGACATTGATGGATTTCGTGTCCCATGAACATATGACAGGGTGCCCTGTAAATGCATCCACTATCCATTAACCGGCATCTATCCTGCTGCGCGACGAGTGCTCTGCTCCATAACGCGCCTTTACCCTCACTTTGGTGGGGATCGTAGCTGGGATACGCTGCTTTTAGCCAAAGCCCTGATCCCTTAGAGATGACTAAGTAGCTGGGGGATGAACACAAGGGCGGCACTAGCACCTTTAGTGGACCTGGATGCTGTCTTTCACCCATTCATTGTGATCGGCTTCCCAACTCACCTCAAATCTGGGCCTATGCGCCCATCCTTCCAGCTTCTCATTGACGATGATTTGTCCCTCCGTGTAATCAGCCCATACCGAAGAACAGCGCCCTCTTTCACACCTTGACAATGGCGCCCCCCAACCAATTGGGGAAGCGGGTGAAGCTGACCCAAGTCCGCCGACCTTTCATCGTGGGCAGTACCGCGCTGCCCTTCTCAGAAACCAATCCGCGACCAGCCGGCGTGCCTGATAACCACACACACTCCTGGCAGGTCTTTGTGAAGGGAGTCGAGGATACCGATATCACATACTGGCTACGGCGTGTACAGTTCAAGCTCCACGAGTCCATCCCTAATTATGTACGAAGTCAGTAGCTACCCCATTCCATCTCCCACCCTCCAACCCAAAACCATGATAGCTGACATACCGTGCGCTAGTGGTGGATGGCGAGCCTGGCAAGCCATTCGTCGTCAACGAGACCGGCTGGGGAGAGTTCGACATCGCCATCAAGCTGTACTACGTAAACGACTCGGGCGAGAAGCCCCAGACCCTCTACCACTACCTGCGCCTCCACCCCTACGGCAGAACCGAGGAGGAGAAGCAGGCGATGATAATGGAGAACGGCGAGATTCGCTCCTGGAGCTACGAGGAGCAGCTCTTCAACGAGCCCTTTGACGTCTTCTACCGCATCCTCACCTCCGGCGCCGTGCCCAGGGGCTGGAAGGGTGCGCCCCCAGCCTCGGGCGGTAAGGGCAAGGGCGGCAAGGGCAAGAATAAGGCGCCGCCGCCGCTGCCGGCCCCGGACGGCGGCGACGTGTGGGAGCGGACGGCCATGATACCCAACTCGAACCGGCCCGGGCAGCCGTTCAGCCGGGAGACGGAGGCGGCGGAGGTGAAGAAGCTCAGGGACGCGCAGACGACGACGGAGGAGTGGGCGCAGAAGATACTGCAGGAGCTCAAGGGCAAGGAGGACCTGCTGGCCAAGCTAAAGGCCGAGAACGCTGCCGCCGCGGCTGCACCTAAGCCCTCCTAGGAGGAGGACGGGGGAACGATTGCGGTACGAGCGCGGATCAGGCGGACGCCGGCGCCTGTGAGGAACCGTCACCTCGAAGACGATTATTAAGTGTTGATGCTCGGTCCACAATTGCTGGGCGTCTACGGGGGCCAAGGGGCGTGTCGTTCCGGCTGAGGTTGGGCTCGCTTCGAGATGTACGGTTGCATTATGCGATGCCATCAGACTCTTGGCTAGAACCATCCAGGGATTTGATGGCCGAGGACTTCAAGGACAGACGAAGCGGTGGGACGGCTTAGAAACCCCTGGCTCCTGATGAATTGTCCACGGCACCAAATGACCGTGTCTGGATAGTCGGCTGTTGGTAATAAGAGCAAGAAAACGATACTCATGCTCTGAACAGCCTGTTCACAATCAACAACGAATCCGCCTGTCTATCAAAGAATAGAGAATTGAGAGGTATAAAATACCACGACATATGTTTCTCCAAACTAGACAGTGCTCAAAAAGTGTACATAGTAGATGGGAGTGTATTTCATGAAAAATATGCAAAAATTTGCGCTATTCGCTCAATCTGATGATCATGTAAAAACCCACGCATCATACACACCAATCTCTTTGTGATTATCTGAAACCACTTCCGATTCCCAATCCCGGCCATCAAAGCCTCGCAATCCCGCCATGATTTTACTTTTAGAAACAGTTCCCCGCCCAGGACCGGTGTAAATAAAAATATCAAAAACAAGTCTGTCGCTCCCGGTTCGACGTCATGATGGATTCGTGCAGCAGACATGAATGGTCGTTAAACAAGACAAAAGGAAAAAGGATTCAACCATTTCATCTCTGCTGATCCGTCCATCGTCGTCGATAAAGAAACCGTAAAATCATGCCAACACCCCTGAACCCTTCTTCTTTAATTTCTGAAATCTCTTCTCAACAAGAGAGGATAAACGCCCCGCAAATCGCCCCAGACCGGTTAAAATAACAAGAGCACGCCATCTAGGCCGTTTTCTATAAAAACAAGCGCCAGCGCACATGAGTAGAGACTGATAACAAAAAAGGGAATATTAGCTAGTGATAGGACGCATACTGTATCGCTTGAAATATGCAATGGCTGAAGCAATTAATGAATGGCAGCTTCATAGGTAGGGGGTGCCTCTTGCTCCTCCCACACACCGCCTGAAGGGTTGTTGTTGTTATCGTTGTTCTGACGATTCTTTTCGTCATAGACACGACGAGCAATTTCGCCGGCCATTTTCATGATCCAGGCTTGCTCAAGAATGACTGATGATGAATCTGAGCCTGAATCATGCTTGGTCTGGGTCCGTTTGGGTAGACCTGTATCAACTGAAAGTTTCTTGCTGGCATCTTCCAAGGCTTTAGCAATAGCCGACGTTTGTTCACTCGGTCCGGGGACAAGGGGGGTTGAGACAGTGGGCTCTGGTTGATAGGGGCAGCCGACTTCTTCTCCTCGTTGGTGAAGTGAAGCTTGCTCGCTAGACTCTCGACAAGGCTATCTTCCTCATCCTCCATCTCGGGAATTGAACTAGTCATCAAAGGTTCAGAAAAAGGACCCTCCGAAATAGTATCAGATCCGGTCTCGCTCTCAGTCTCAGTCTCAATCGGCGAATCGACCTGTGACTTGCTTCGCCGCAAATTGACAACTCTGGTCTTCTTCTTTCGGCCCGGGCGAGACCTGCTTGAAGTTCCCACCGCCCGGCCTGGCGACGTCGAGTTCAGGTTAATCTGTGATGCGGATCTAGATGGCAAATAGCCTTGTGTAGTGCTACTTGTATCCGAAAAAGTATATGTCGTACTCGTGCCAGTGGGAAGAGAATGGGTCCTAGACAAGCTCGGGGGTGCCATTGCTGGCGTCATAGCTTCTGACCTGTCTCCATGACCCGTCCAAGCTCTGAAAACAACATCACGAATGCCGGGGGTGAACAACGACAGGGTGCGGTGTGAGTCGGTAAGCGCCGCAAGTCGGAGCAGGTTCTTTTGTGAAAAAAGAGACTGCGCGTCGCCGGCACCCTGGAGGGTAAGCTCAGATAGAGCATTCGCGTCCAAGAGATTCCCATTGGCATCTACCGGATCGTCGGGAGGACTGATGAATGGATCCACACCTTTTTCATCAACCTCATCAGCGGGATACTCACCAGGCTTGTTGGCCTGGTCAGGACACCATAACTGGAGTGATAGCCGATGGATAATGGCAGGCAGCTCGTTCATCATCAAGTCCCGTAGCTTCTGTTCAATTGTCCGTTGCAGGTAGTCACGAACGAACTGGATAGAGTCAAAGGTCGAAGAGACCTTGAGAGACTCGAGGGGATCATTGCGGAAGACTAGCGTCAAGCCTTTCTGTTTTGAAAACACCAAGATAATAAATGCGGACAGCTTGATTTCAGACAATGTAATTGATATAGGAATGGTGAGTGATGAAGCAGCCGCAAGAGGCTTTGGAGATGTGAAGCTAGGCTTAGAGTGGAGATAGGTGTTGAGAGGATTGGCCTACGTCGAAGGTCAGTACTGGGCGGTTACATTCGGGGATTTGGTCTGGGTTTAGCGGCGAGAACATGTGTCTGGGAACGGGACGAACGTGACCAGGGACGACTTCCTCCGATCATCCACCATGATCTCATTCTGGGGGTGAGGGGCGATTAAGCCAGTAAGAGGTCAGGCGGAGTGTATATGGCATGATTCTAAGGTTCATAGCCAGATAGACTTTGAGCCTGCAGATGAACGGGCAAAGGGTCTTGGTCAGGGGGCTAACGGCATGGGACGCATGCAAAGATGGCCGAAAGAGCCAACCAGTGCATCCGGACAAAGGCATGCTGGGCTCGAGATACCCGAAACAGGACGATTCCAGGGCCATGAGGCGATGGACATAGTATGGGGTTGGGTATCATGGCGAACCAGAGCGCGGGGGGTACGGTGAGGTGAGTCGGGCATTACCGGGATCCGGTCGCAAATAGCTCCTCGGTGGCTCCAGCGCAAAGGGCGACCGGGTGGGTAAGGCGGATTGATGGAAGGGGGAAAGAGAGAATGGATGGCAAAAACGAGAGCGATTGAAAGAAAAGAGGCATACCTGAACTCGGGTTTTGAGCGTGAGATACGCATCGCCAGAGTAGGTCATTTTAAAGATGCCACGGAATCTGTCCTCGGCCAGATCGCCAATTTCGAGGATCTCCAAGTCCGGGGGCACATTGCCCAGGTTGAGCTCGTCGACGAGGATGTCATCGACAATGATGGGCGGCTTGGGAGATTTATTCAGAGCTTTCGTCAAGAGGTCGCGCGCTCGAGAATAGAATTCAGCGTCGGCCGTCAGAGGCGACCAGTTGAAGTTGAAGGCCATGTTAAATGGCTATTAAAGTCTCGCGACCATTGAGGTCTGTTGAAGCGCGCCCTAGCGATGGATCGAGATGCGTCGCTACGGAACGATCGGTCGGTCGGCGAGATGGCTGGAAAATCGCAGAATCAGGTAATTTCGCTGGCGCTTGTCGCAATCGATGCGTTTCGAGGCAATGGCGGACGTTGAGATGCCACTCGGTATAGGTTTTACAAGCTTCGTGTGACAGTAGGGTGTGATGATTGATGATGATATTATGGAGACTTTTTTAGACAGGAATAAATTGAAATTTCACCGCCAGCTGATTCAGGAAGCTTTCAGCAGGTGGGTGAAACCGGAGTGCGCTGTGCTCCCCTAAGTCCGGAGCACTGGAGCACTGAACGCCACTGATGGCTGTGCTATGCGGTGAGGTCTGCGGTGTGTTATAGCGCCCGGTAGTCCGGTGTGTGCAGGGATGAATCCATTTGCAGGACAGCCACTGCCCTTCATCCAATGCAAGGGCCGCTTCCGATACCAGCCCCCCTTATCAGTAGGTTACCGATACCGCACGAGAATTTTTTTTTACGCACGCAACCCTCCCAAGGCTGATCCGGCCCGTGGCTAGGCCATGCCCGGGCGAAACCCCCTCTACGCGCTGAGGGACGGACAAAGAGGAAACGGACCCCATGCCAGGGGATGGACTACAACACGACGTTGGATTAAATGGCATCATTTACGTTATGGTGGGAGCCCATTGTGCCTTATAGTCCACATGGGGTGGCTCACGCACGTCCGCCTTGTGTTTCTTGGGAGATGCCGTCTTCCGTTGAAATGGTCATGTGTCGGGACTTGGCAATGGATCGAGACTTGGCAGGCAACTGCCATCATAAACTCGCGTAACCAACCTAGTTGTGAGCGAGAGCACAGAAGAACCCGTGCGCGATAGGCGCGCGCTGAAATGCAGAGATAAAAAAAGGCCCCCATGTTACAAAGATGGAGTATATGCAGCACCTTGGCAGTGAGGTTGCGTAACAGTTTCCTGAGGCTGTAATTGCCCTTTGGGGAAACACCGTCATCCTGTGGCGAATGCGCGTTCTCCTGGCTGTGCGATTGGGATGTTATGTTGGTGTGGTTGCTTGAGGTCAGGTCAGCTTCCCGCATTCAGCACATACCTACATATGCGTCTGCCATGTACACATGGTGACATGGTAGGGCAACCATTTCTCCACCCCAGCTCGCTTATGGCGGAGAAGTCACGGCCTCTGTTTGGCAACCTTATGGGTCCTGGGTCGCGTGAGGTCGGCGGAGAAAAGGAGAGGCATATAAACTCAGACAAGAAGAACAGGTCCCGAGAATCAATCATCTGTAGGCATGCCCGTCCAGGTGAAACGCTGCCAAGCCGCTTCTCGTGTAGTCTGTAGCTGAATCTACCCAGCGTCCACAGGGCGTGGTTTGCGAATGCACACGTCATCTATGCTGGGCAGGCAAGGAAAGTCCCCTGTGCACATGCTGAATGATGGGAATGGAAAGCTGATGTTTTCCAATCCTCCTCATGTAATTATGGGTACTCAGTCTGGTACCAATCGTGAGCCAACGAGTTTGTTGGTCTGTCCATAGAAATTAAGCACTGCGTGATGGCATTGGCCGCAGGTAGACTACTAATTTGTTAGTACCATCGCCCGCTCGTCTAATACATACTAAAATGATAAGATCGTCCCATGATCTGGGTATCAAGGGGAGATAAAGAGGGGAGGGGAGGAGGGTGAAAGTGGACATGAGAAACTACATGGGCAAAAAAGGCTTCCCCATGGGACCAATCACCAACAGATTAATCTGGATGGAACTTTTTTTTTCCTTCGGCGCCATCAAAGATACGACGCAAGAGTGCTTCCTCGGTGCTGTTGTGTTGCACAGGTAAATCCAGGCAGAGCATAGCCCACAAGCTGGCTAATCATATTGCAGCGGGTGTTGTGCGGGCCTCCCACATCCCGAAATTGAGGTAAATGTCTGCAGGGCACATGATCATCCTGTCCAACTTGGGACCACAGGTGAGCGGGCTAATATTGGCTGGTCAGAGAATTCACACCAGGTGTCTGCCCGTGTCACTGCTTTATCAAAAGAAAGAGACGCGGCTCAAGGTAGACTTGCTTGTCTGGGTAAATATGGATCTCTGCGCTAGGTGACAACGGGTGCGTATGACTTGGAGAAGCCAAGCACCAGGGAGGTATGGACCTGACATATTGAGCGAAAGGCGAGCACAGATGATGCCAAGAGAACACTCGTAATTCTCCGTGGGTTGTTGCGTCAGGACGGCCGTCGCCCGGCCACTTACATGTTGTGCTAATATTAATCAGTGGCCTCGTTGTATTGCCCACACCACACTCACCACGCAGCTGTACCAGGGTAATGTGTGCCGAAAGCATTATTGCAGCATTGGCCATGACATAATGCAGCCAGCCCACCCATGCTAAATCAGCCCAAAAGAGGCTCTACCCAGACGCAAGGTAGGTCTGCCGAGCTTTTAGCTTCCATAAGGGAATAGCGTAATGCATCCGTTTTTATGGAATGAACAGTCGTCGGCCTCCTGATTCCGATATCCTCTGTGCTGGTACATGCGACCTGCCAGAAAAAAAACAGAGCCCTTCGTCACGGCACAATCATGGCTTGATGCGACTGGCCAGGAGTGATCAACGTGGTGGGTTTAGTGTAAAATTACGTGGCAAATGAGGGCTACGCATGTCGTCCTCCTGTGAGCGAACTGGATCAGCCGGACGGTCTTAAATATTGGTGGATGGTAATACGATCCAGAATCACCGTGGAGTCGGTCGTGCAGTAGGTGAGAGCGAAGGGGAAAAGGGCCGCTTCCTCTCCCACGCTCACTCAGAAGCGCGTTGCCTGGACTGAACACGCGGTGCAATGGTCACCGCCTGTTGGGCTAGATTGGTCCTGGTTAGCCAGTATTGGTACTTGGTACCCAAATGGTGGTGGGGTTGACGATGTGGATTAAGTACAGTAACCCACTGGACGGATGTAGATATGTTGTGCAGGTCAGGTCTGGTCGCTCCTGCTGCTAGTAGACTGACTGGCTGGCGGGCAGGAGCCAGGAGGCTTGTTGGGTAGGAGGAGGTAGGTAAAAAGGTTTTACGGGGCGGCGCCTTCTCTGTCTAGGCTCCGTGCAGTTTCAATTCAGTCAGTCCAGTCCCAGACCCTTCCATACTTCTACTTATACCGCCGGCGTTATTAAATTGTCATGGACTATTATAGCAGCAGAGCACAGCTTTGCGTCTGCTAAAAGTGCCGGACCCGTCTCGACTTCTATTCCTCTGAGCCCCGTTTCACTTCTCCCTATCGTCACCAGGATATCCCTTCGTTGGTTTCTACGCGGAAATGTTGTCGTCTGGCGTTGCGCTGCCTCGGAATACCCTCGCCGTCTCTCCAACCCTCCGTTGTCCTGCTCTGAACTAAACCTTGCAGGCTCCCCGCCGTGCCTTGCATCGACCTGCAAGGCCACCCCTCCAATCCAGTCATGGTTCTATGGCGGAAGAAGCCCTTTGTCTCCCCAACCGCTGTCATAACACCAAGCAGCCCAAAAATCGATCTTCGGCCAGCTTCGCCGCGAACAGCCCATGGCTATGCGTCATCCCCATCCTGCTCCATCTACTCGGTCTGTGGAGATGAAGCATGGATCTCGCAAGAGGATATGGATCATCTCAGACAGCTAAGCGAGGTGCATCATCCTGCCCCTCAGAATGGAGATCCATACGGCAAGGGAGTGAGGCTTCTGCCGCCTGGCTGCAAGGTTGGCCGCTTGGTCGGAGAGGGTGCTGCTAATGCCGTCTTCGAACTTGTGCTTCCAGATGGCTCATATCTCTACCACCAGACTTCTCGTTCGTTGACTCACCTCTCCCTCGCCGACATGCGCTGCGCGGGTACTCTGCTTGGGCCATTTTTTCAATATGAGCCCAATGCAATCGCCACGCCATCAGCTTTTTCTATAGTCCCTGATCTAACTTTGCATCTTCTCCATTAGGTCTTTTACTGCGAGTCGCCAAGGCTCCAATTGATGGCGATCGCCCCCGCTTCAATTACTTGCAGCAGTACCAGTACTATTGTACTCATATCAAGCCCATTCTTGGATCCTACATTTTGCATCAGGAGCTTGTGATCCTGCGTGATGCGAACCTCATTGACCCCATCAACGACTATCTGAGAGCAATTGATCACCAACGAGACCTCAAGTTCAGAGGCACCTTCATAGAGCCATCTGAGTGGGGGTTTCTCGTAGAGGATATGCAGCCTCATGGTAATAATTGCGACCCTTCCCACCCCTTTGAATTCTCATATCCGGACCTTTCACTCACCATCTCAGACCCCGAAACCACAATATTGGTGGAATTTAAGCCAAAGTGGCTGTCACAGTCTCCCAACGCCCCCAAAAATGCCATCCGCTGCAGGCAATGCGCCAAGGAGCTCTACAGTTACATAGTTGATCCTCAAGTTGGAAAACCTGTTCCTACAAAGGCTAAGCCTTGTCCACTCATGATTAGGAATGATGCGAGCAACCCTGCATTCACCGATTCCGTGTGTCGAAGAGTGCCTAGTACCGACAAGAGAAGGAAGCGACTCAATAGCACCTTGGATGTACTTAGAAGTGAGCCAGCTTTCAAAACTCTCCGGCTCGCCCAGGAAGCAAACGACCACGTTGGACCTTTGAAAGCGGACAAGAAAGATGCACAGTTTGCTCTCGCTATGACGCTGCGGGATTGCACATGCTTCGCCCAGGTCCTAACTGCGCCAACCCAGCAACAAGACTCGTTCAAACCACTCAAAATCAGGTTTGGGGACTTCGACATGAAGATGCCAGAGTTCAAACTTACTTATTGGCGAACTATTGAGGAGCAGCTCATCAAGGGTGGATTCTACACTGCCGACATGATCTACTGCCGGGGCCAATTCTATCGTCCGCCAACCAAGTGTTATCTTGAACGAGGTCGCCCGACAAAGCCCATGGAGGAATTGGAGATTATCCATCTACAAGAGCCTCATCAGAAGAACGAAGTGGATTCATTACCACCTATGATGAAATCGATGACGCATTCTATCCATACAGACGTCGATCTTATGGAAAAGTGCCTTGAGCACTACAAAGTCAGAAAACCAGAAGGCTCGCAGAAGGACTAGCATTAGCAGCCTTCGCAATCTGGATAATTGAACGGCCCATAGAGCCGGCCATTTTGGCTGCGACTCTCACCGACTCTCACTTACTCTCACACACCTCTTCTCTCTCACTCACACACCCCTCTCTTTTGTTAATTTTTGATACGAAATCCAACACATACCTGTTGGAAGACACGGCCGAAAGACATGGAAATACTGGATATTTCAAAGGCGTCGAGGGCATTTTGGGAAATTGCTTTTTATACCAAGGGATACACATACAGATGGGAGGTTGCATTTTGGGTTCATTGCAGCGTAGATCCGCCTCACGGCATAAAGTGTGCATATTGCCAAGTGTCAGGAACAGATGGCAAATACATGGTTGCTCGAAACTGAGTGCGATTACCGTCGAGAAGCTCTTCACAGATAGCAGCAACCAATAATCTTTTCAGAACAATTTAAGACTTGTATTTCAGATATGCCAAGATATGCTACGCTCTCTAAGGTAATATTCTAGATGCTGGCAACAGAGAAGCTCAGCAAGCTCCCCGCGGTCAGACCAATCACAATGCAAAGACCCATGAAGCCGCCGGCGGCCTCCCGTTCCTCATCCTCGATCCAATCCCCAGAAGCCATCATGCATGTGGAGCCCATCCAGCCGTTTGTGAGACCAAAACAGAACTGGACGATGAAAAGGTAGAAGAAGTCTGATGAGATGACGGCGCCACGACCGCCAATGTTGCACAGGAAATAGAGGGGGATGAAGCCGCTCCTGGCGAGAGATAAGATGAATAAAACAAATGGACTCTTCTTTAAAGGGAATGGGATGATGGTGGCCACACGGCCGGAGAGGTCGCCCAGGTTCCAGAAGAAGAAGGCGAGGGGGATAAAAGCGGCGGGCTGGAAGAGGGCGCCGGCGTTGTCGATGGGCACGACGGAAGTGATTTTCACCGTCAAGACGGGGAAGAACATGGCCTCGGCGAAGGTTATGCCGAGAGCAAGGGAGAGCCAGTGCAGCTTCCTGAAAAGGTGCCAGAGGGAGACTGACTTTCGCGATGCGCGCTCGGCGTCCTCGACGGAGGCGGTGGAGTCGGCCATGCGACTCCGGACGACTATTTGGTTGTGGCGGCGGACGAGGGGCGCGAAGGCGATTAGAGTGACGAGGGAGACCAGGACGGCGGCGAGGAAGTAGAAGAAGGCAGCGGACTGGCCGTCTGCGGCAGAGTCTGTCCTCCCGTTCTTGGCCTCGTCGCTGGCTGGGGGAAGGCGAGGACGGTGACGACCTGGGTGAGTGCGGGCAGAACGCCGGCAAGGCCCTGGCCCGCCATGAGGGCCTGCATATACTCTGGGCGGCCGAAGCTGGCGGCGAAGGCGAAGGCGCCATTCTGGATGAAGCCGGTCGCGCAGGCGGTTGCGGCGACCGTGAGGAGGAGGAAGGAGAGGAACAGGCGGGGGCCGGCGTTGACGAAGACGACGGTTGAGGCTGTGAGGAGGGCGAAGACGGAGATGTTGATGACGAGGGCGATGTTTATGCGGTACGGGTAGGAGGCGCCCTTCTGGATCTGGGAGAGGAGGAGCATGACTCCCAGGTTTGTCATTGTCGACACTGCCAGGATGGCGGACTGGAAGTTGGTCTGGGACCAGGGATCGCTTGCTAGACGGGAGGAGAAGTACGGAGCGGCGGCTAGGAACATGTTCCTGGTTTCAGATTATTAGCTTTTGATTTCCCAAGCGTATATCATCCATCACGTTCGTCGGGATAGAAGGGAGGGCAGTAGCTCACCATGCCCACAGCATAGCCATCCCGAGAAGGGCGAAGATGCCGTACTCGAACCATGAGAATGGTATCTGCTCGTGGTCCTCAAAGACGGCAGAGCTTTCGAGGGCTTCGACCTCATCGTTGCCCGTTAAAGGCTCATATTCGTGAGATCGGGCGTCCTCTCGGGCGGAGGACCGCACTAGTAACGAGCTGCCCATTTGCGCTGGTGGGATGCTCCCAGATGTCGGAACTGAGGGGAGGGACGACGGAGCTTTTCGAGCAAACTCCCCCTGGATATTCACGTCGTAGGAGGACGCGGGATGACCTTCGTGATGTCTGAGTGTTGAACGGATGCAAGAGCTGGCCCGGGTAGATATCAGGTAGCGTCTCCCAAGTAAGCTGATCACACTGCCTCGTGCTGGGCGGGAGCCTCGGGGAGGGTTTAGAGCTGCCTGAGAGACGCGATCTAGAAAGCGCAGTACTAGTTCGCTTGATGTTTCAGTCGTTTGGTGGTGGGATGGACGTCGTTAGCGGAAGGGATAATGTCGGAGGGGCGTCGACTCGAGAGCAGCTGAGGTTGTCAGCAGGACGGTCGCTGCGCTGGTAGCCTGCTCGATAGCGGCTGGATCTGCGATAAGATGCCGGTGCGGCGACGTGGGGAGGAGCCATGTCCCCCGTAATTTACGGGGGGTCGGAAGAACAACGACCGATTGGGACGGTTTGGATCTTATCGTCATCATGCGATCTCGTGTTACGGAGAAACTACATAAAAGGCTCTGGTACTCATTGGGGTAACCTAGGTAAAGGAAGAAAATCCGAATGGGGGCAGATGCCTTCCGAAATGACGTCCCTTTTTCTATCACATGCATGTGCCTGATGCGCCGTAACACTCATCCAGGTATTGTTCTTTCTCAGACACGCATGAGCCGTGCAGATATATCAGTCATCAGAGACATGCTCTCATCTGACTTGGGCGACGGTCTCACAGTCAAGTACTCCACCGCAATGTCTAGAAGTACCCAACAAAGGCATCATTTCCAGCGCAGAAGCCAACCTGTGAAGATTGAAACGGGCTGAAGCTGTCTCCAACCCAAGATCTCTGTATAATAAGCCACCCAAGGCCTAGACTCCCCGTCATCACAACCATTGTCGCCTTTTCTTAGTTCAATTTTTCCTGTGCTTTCCCTCCCCCCTCTATTTCTTCTCCGACTCTGCCAGCAGACCCTCAACCCTCTTCACCTTCTCCTCCGCGGTCTGCTTCTTGTCCGTCCTGGAGCCCACCCTCATGGATGACTGCACGCGCACCACGCCTCGCTCGTGCACCACGGCGTGGGCTTTCCCAATGGCTGACATGACCTCATCCCAGCTTCCCTCTAAATTTAGAAAAATTCCAAAGGCCCTAGTCAGAAGATCATTCCCAAGTAGACAAGTTTGATGGCAAGCCGGGGTTTTTATGGATGGGACGGGTGAGGCAACAGCGGACCAAAGGGTTTCATCCGTGGGTATCAAAACTCACCTACGGTCGTCCCGGCAGAATGCATGGTATACTTGAGTCCACTCTCACGGAGCACCTTCTGCACCTCGGCAACCTCAGCAGCCACGGAGACGCTGCCCGTGCCAATCTACCCATCCATTGTGAGCATGTATTTCCTTATCTCGACGTTGTCATGGGATGAAATAAGGCCTACGAGGGGGCCGATTATAAACGTACCGGGATGAGGCAGAAGTCAGCATAGCAGGACTGAGGGGTGCGGATCGACGAGTAATCCATGGTTGTTGGTGGGAGCACAAGAGGCCGGCAGGGTAAGCGTAAACGCTTGGAAAAGATGGCGGTCGACGGGCGAGTGAGCTTAGCTGCCCAGACTGAGCAACTCATTTACGCGGAAGTTAAAATTATGTGTAGCGACAGAGGGAGAGGCCCAATCCACGTTTAAGAGCTCGGGCGGAGGAGGTGAGGTCCGGCAGCGTTGCTGCGGAATCAATCGCGGACCAGATGGTCGGGACTTAATCGGAGGTTGCAGCCCCGCTCAAGATAGAGACCAACAAAGGTCAGACTGGGAGCATTTCCGGGCGCAATCCCCTATACTTCACACAACACACATATGCTTCTAGCGTAACTCGATGATAACAAGACTTCATTGCTTGTTCATATATTGATCTATTCTAATCTTGCCTGTCCATATGAGGAGGCTTTATAATATTCCAGCCCACCTCCAGCATTTTACCAGTTGTGTCCGAAAAACAAGGACAGAATCACCAACCCAAAAACGCCTCGCTAAGTGCTAACCCAAAGGAGAGTGAAACCAGATAATGAGAGAGAGAGTTGTCGGCTCTAATGTGAGATGAAACCACGCCAAATGAGAGATAAAAATGAACAGGGTACACAGATCTCGGCCAGCGCATTGCTATTATGGGATAAATCAAGGGAAATGATGTGATATGATTTGCTTGCTTGCAGAGCATCCAAACCAAATCTTTTTTAGGGTGTCTCTCTCTTCCACACATACCACGCACTACCTTGCTTAGCAAAGTATCAGCACGGCAGAGAGGAAGGTAAGAATGGCGACAAATTCAAAGGGCTTTGAAGGCCGAGCGGCACCAGACGTTTTTGACCTGGCTGGGGCGGCGGTACGGCCCGTCACGTCGGAAATGCCGTTCAAAGAGTCAACAGCATCGAGAGGGTTCCCCTCGCTGAAGAAGTCGACGAGAACATATGTTGGCTTAGTCGACCACTCGCTGTTGCAGGTGTTCAGGTGCTTGCCGATGTTGCCATCAGTGGAGGTGCCGGCATCGTTCACGATATTGATGTTATCAACATCGGGAATCTGAAGGGTTCCGCCGGTAGCGTACTTGAAGTGGTTGGCGAGGCCGAGAAGACCACTCGAGAGGGCGCTAGAGGCAGTGCCGGCCTTGGTGGGACGGTCAAGCGTGCAGTTGAAGCCAGTGAGCGAGATGACGTTGTAGGCGGTCTCGAAGACATAGCTCCATTCGTTCAGCAGGTAGGGAGCGCTCGACGAAGCTGTGATGCCGGTGACGTAGGAAACCAGGCGCGTGCCGTTGTTGATCATGGACTGGAGCGTTGGCCACGAACCCGAAGGCGTGAAGCCGTACTCACTAATACCGGAACCAGTGAAAGCACTGGCATACTCATCAGTGGTTGCAGAGTCCGAGTCGACGAGAAGGATGGTCACGACATCATTGGGGTTTTTGTCCATCCAGGACTTGACATCGCCGAGCCAATTCTGGAGAGGGCCTGCGTCGAGGAGGCTGCAAGAAGTATGGCAGAGTCTGAGAGTGTTGTTCTCCTTGTGGACTTGAGCTTGCAGCAGTCTCAAGCCGGCGCTGAGTGCCACTGATGCATTGAAGTACTGGTTGCCGGAGATGGAGTTGTCGGTGCTGGCGTCTCGCAAGAAGGCACTGTTATGGCCACCAAGATATGTGATGTTGTTGTAGTTGCGGTTGCAAAGGGTGGGAGAGTTGTTGCATGCCGTTGCAGCGGAAGCGACTGATGAGAAAGCTCCGGCCAGAGCCAGGCTTCCGAACGAAAAGAACTTCATGGTATCTGGTATCGAAGTGTTGGTCAAGATCGAGAGCGACAGCAGGCTATCCGTCAAGAAGATGAATGACCGAGAGACAAAGAAGAATCAACTGGAAATTCGGTCGGTCGTCCCGGAAGAAGGCGGAGTCGACTTGGATGCCGTTCGGTAGCTGCGATGGAGGTGGAGCTATGAAAGGGTCGAAAATAGGAAAGAAAGATAGATGGGATAGACGGCCTTTGGAAGGGAAGGGAAGGGAAGGAGATGCAATTCTAATAATAAAGAAAGAGCAAAGAAACTTGGGAGGTTAGTGAAAGCAAAGGCTTTGATCTGTTCGTCAGCTGGTGGAACCGCTGTTATTCTCAGGCACAGTACGTACGACGTGCACAGCGATGATTTCACAGGGCATCCATTGATGCACCCACCTGCATGCGCTATGCACAACCAGAAGGCATGCCATCCACCCATCAAGGAGCCCGTGGCTTGCGTGGGTTCCAGCGGTGGGGACAGCCCCGTATTGCCTCTGCGCTGCTGTTGGCTCAGCCTCGCAGACCCCCGTTCGAGGACCTCCAGGGAAGCCTCTAGGGGCCCCTCTGGTGGGCTCTAGGGTCCCTGCTGCGCCCCGGGGACCAACGTCAGCGGCCATCAGTCAGCGTAGATCGCCAGGAGGCGCTGCCAGCTGAGGCAGTGGCTGCTCAGCTGTCCGAACAACGCTGAAACGGCGTCCAATCCATCCAAACTCTACCGGCTCCCCGAAGCGTTTACGGATTCCAGCCGGGGGCTGCTAAGTGCCGGTCATCCCAATAGACTTTCGTGGCGGCACACACACAAGGGCTTCCCGTGTTCTATTAACAGCAGCAACGGGCAACATAGTGCTGCATCGGGCGAGGTTAGATGCAGATGGATGCAGTACGTATACCGCCCAGACCCAGCCACCGTCTGAAACACAGTCGGTGGAGACGGGACACTGTCCTTCTTCACTGTATCAGAAGTAGTCGCTCATACTGCCTACGTATTGGAATTGGAATCCATCAATGCTGCCAGTATCAGGCCCAAAACGAGCGCTAACAGCCAGCAGCCTGTTTGGTGTCTTCCTCCCTTGCCTACTCCCTCCTGTGCTAGCGTGACATTGATCGCTAGCACCGTGTTGCGAGATCTGCCGATCCTCGCCGATGACTTCTAAATTGCCGGAGAGAATGTCCAGACTGATCATCCAGTCCCATGTTGCTGCATCAACCCATCATAGTGCAAACAGCAACCACCTCCTCTCACTCTGATCTTGATTTGTAAACCACAGCGAGGCGGTTTAGTAGGGCTTACTGCCCCGTCTTGAAACAGCGCTGCATAGGTCCAAACAGCGCCGTTGCTTACCTCTGCGTACAACACAGCCCAGTTGACGTATATACGTAATCTTCCAAACTACATGGTAGGGGTAGCGCCTAAATTGTTCGTAGAAACATACGAGAACCGGACCCCCGGACAACCCCCCGTAAAAGGAGTCAATAAACCAGGATCCGAAAGCGAAGCTTTTCTCTTTCTCCATCTTTCCCGGCGGCTGTGCGCATCGGCGAATAGGGATCAAAGTTGGTTGGTCCAGACGACCACACCGGAAAGCAATCTCGTACCCCCTGTCAAGCTTGTTTGTGCAATGCCATCCGTTGCCCGGGCACACCTCGTAATTAACCTACATACATGTGCTCTCATGCAGGGAGGCATTCGTCTGCTCGTACCGGAACATCGTGTCGATCTATCGCTGGTGAATCATAGCTGTGGTGTTGAGGCTCCATCGAACTACAAAACATGAGGCTGGTGAGGCAGTGAAGGACTGGGATAAAACATGGCACACCAGAGCTCTTCTCGTGCAAGGTAGAGACCTCATTTTCCGACTAACAAGATTAAACACAATAATAATGAAATAGCAAACGACTTCTACGTTCTTTAGCTTGATACTGCGGTTGCCACTAGCTTGTTTATTTCGATGCTGTGTCAAGGTTCGACGCAGATTTGCGTGCCTGTCTTACGCAACCCACTTGGGTATCTCATTGCCTTCACATACATAGACGAGGTTGCATACTGAATATCTAAGCATAGTGTTTCGTTAAATAGTCATCATCTCATTCATGCATGCTTGTTTTCATGCCTTCACTGAGGCCGTAGTGTTCCCTATGCTCTGCTCAGAGAATGTGAACTATCGTCATGTGTATACTGGTTATATATATTCATCCCTCCCCCTTTTCGTGGACATGCATTATCCTACTCCGGATCCGAGTAGTGTTTCTCTTCAGCTGCTGCCTTCTCCATCTCTTTCAGCTGCTGTTGACCCTCCTCCGTTGTCGCGTCGATGATCTGCTCTTCCAAGCTGAGAATATTTGCCTGGCGAAAAGAAAATCAGTCAATCTTCTTAACTCACCAACTAGACAGAGCGAGAAGACGAGAACGATGGATATAAAACATACCTCGCCAAACAGGGCGACAAGATCTTCGGCCTCTGGGACGGCCATCTCACCAAGAACCTTGTTCACCGCATCCAGGGTTCCCGATTCCAGAGCCTTCCTCATCTCTGGAGCGAATGAGTCGTAAATCTCGCGGGCCTTCTTCTCCTCCGGGTCCTCGCTGTCGGCCGACGGCACGTTGATCTGGATCACCGTCCCAGGCTCCATAGCATGCAGCTGGATCTGCTCAACGCCGCCGGCCTCGCCCTCCTTGGCCCTCTCCGCAACAATCTCCCGCGCGCGCGTCCTGATCCTCGTGTATGTATCCTGTACATCCTTGTAGAAGACCTCCTGTGCCTGGTGTCCCTTGGTCGTGATCCTCTTGAAGAAGATCCCGACCCCGTCTCGTCCGAGGGAGCGGCAGTACTGCAGGAGGAGCGCCTGGTGGACGTACTGCCTGGAGAGGTCGTCTTTGCCCTCCAGCGCCGCATCAAATGCCAGCACCAGGATGCCATCCGTCTCGCGCTCCGACAGAATCTGAGGGTTCTCGGCCAGGAACCGGGCGCTTGCGGTGTAATCCTGCGAGCTAAACTCAGCGAACTTCTTCCCTGCAGGTGAAGCCTCAATCTCCTCGTCGTCGTCAATGGCCGCCTTGGTCCCCCCTTGTGAAGATCCTGACGCCTGGAAGTTGGGGTTGAGAAGCTCAACCTGGGCTGGCTCCTCCTTCTTCTTCTCGCCGGGCTGCACAGGTGCAGCCTTGCTGACGTGGGAGCTGTCGAAGCCCGTGTGGTACCCCTCGCTCGTGATCTTCTTGCCCTCCTCCCTCTCCAGCTCGGCCAGCTTCTTCTCGAGGTCCTTCTGGAGGTTCTTCACCTTGGTCTCGTGGCCCTCGATCTCCTCCACCATGGCGCTGTACCGGTCGTCCGGGTTCTTCTCGTTCAGGGCCTGGTTGACCTGGTCCAGGAGGGTCATCATCATCTTGGAGTAGCTCGGCTGCTCCTCCTGCCCCGTGTACACGCCGCTGGGCGGCGAGGGCGGCTTGTCGTCCTTGGGATCGCCCACAGACTCCATCACGGCCTTGAAGGCGACCTCCCCAGGGTTCCGGTCCGCCGCCTCCGACGACCGCGCCCTGAGGGCGGCCAGCAGGGATGATATTCGCTTCTCGAGGCCATCGTTTATGATGCGCTCGTACTTGAGGGTCTCGATCTGGAGCTTCCGCTGCTGACGCTCCTGGTGAATCTGATTTTGCTTCGCCCGGATAAAGGATCGCTTATCGACGTTGGGGTGGACCTCGATGTCCGAGTCGTCGCTCAGCTCCAGAGCATCCTATAAATTGGTTCCCGAAAGTTAGTCGAAGGCAGTCCTCGGGTGCATTGGCAGGTTAATAAATTCAGAGCACGAACCCACTTGCTGTAGTCGACAGGCATGCTTGGGGAGAACGGGATGGCTGGTCGGTAAATTATGTGTATGAAACCCCAGATGGACAGAACTTGTCCAGGTTCGATTCCGGATTCGAAGTAGAGATCAAATACCCGAGTATCATGTGAGCGCAGCAGGATAGAAGCTTCTGGACTGGTGGGCGACCAACGAGGCGCCTTGTTATGGAGCAGCGAAGCCTTGCCTTCTTTTTCAGGGCAATGGCGGGGGCGGGGGATGGTGCTGCCTCTGGATTGCAAATGCGTCACCTCTCAAGGGTAGGCATCGTCCCTTACAATGAGACGGAATTTTTCGGACAACATTTCACACCGACATACGTTTGCATTCATCAATACTGCTAGCAACATTTAAATCGATTGTCTCGTAAAATATTTACTTTACAAACGGGCAGTGCTTGTGTCGCAACCTCTTAGCGACAAAGCAAGCCGCCCAGCATACAATTAAAATAATTTAGTCCCCTCCCGTCGCCATTATGATATTGTCTTCATGTAGTCGTCCAGATCGAAGCTCTCCTCGTATTGCTTATTATCCCAGAGCTCGCCCAGGTCGTCCAGCCAAGCCTTCTTGCCTGGCTGGCGAACGTCGCCTGTCTCCAGGTCCACCATGTCTTCCTCGCGTCCATCGATCCCAGAGTCCTTGGGCTTGTCGGATATGAGACTCGGCCCAGAGTCTCCCAAATTGAAGAGATCCAAGATCTGATCTGTATCCATGGTCGATAGCCCTGCATTCTGTTGATTCACGACTGTCGAGGCCACGTCTATCTTGAACCGCTGGAGATTCAGAATCTTCTCCTCGAGCGTTCCGCGCGTGATCAGTCGGTAGACATTGACAACCTTCTTCTGACCAATACGATGAGCTCGGTCCATGGCCTGCAAATCTCTCTGCGGGTTCCAGTCGTGCTCCACGAAAATAACCGTGTCAGCACCAGTAAGGTTAAGACCCAGACCTCCTACGCTCGTTGTCAACAAGAGCACGTCATACGAGGGATCGCTGTTGAACTTGTTGACAATGTCCTGTCTCTTATTCGCCTCCACCCCGCCATCGAGCCGAAGATGAGACACGGAGGGAAGCAGTTTCTTGAGCACTGTATTTTGAACCATGTCCAGCATTTCCTTCATCTGACAGAAAATAAGAGCACGGTGGGGTTTGATAGGCTGGTACAAGGGATCGTTTGATGCGTCACCACCCTCAACTCCGATGCCGCAATCCACCAGCAAATCTCGCAATGCCGTAAGCTTTGGTGCATGTACTGGATCTTCTAGTGATGTGCCTTGTTTCTGAAGAATCTTTTGTGTCTCTTCATAGATCTTGTTGTCCGGTTTCACCACCAAGGCGGGCGAATTGCAAAGCTTTCGCATGTACTGAAGGGCTTGGAAGATGTGCTGTTTAGCTTCCTTATCTTCGCGGCCGGCCTCATCTTGGATCTTCTTGCCCTGCTTCCTGGTGAAGTCATCAAACAACTTCTTTTGGAGATCACTCAGATCACAATAGTAATTCTGTAGAATCTTAGGTGGCAAGTCGTTGAGAACTTCTTCCTTCAAACGACGTAACAAGAATGGAAGCACTTGCTTGTGTAGCGCCTCAATGGCTAAGGCGCCAGCTTCTTGTTCTTTAGAAGACGCCTTGCTGAATCGACTGGCTGCTATGGGTTTCGCGAAACGGTCTAGAAATACCTTCTCAGCACCCAGGAAGCCGGGCATGAGAAAATCGAACAGCGACCATAATTCCAAGACATTGTTCTGAATCGGTGTTCCTGTGAGGATCAGGCGGTGGTTACTCGCCAGTTTCTTGACAGCTTGGGTGATCTTAGCTTTGGGGTTCTTGATCAAGTGACCCTCGTCTAGAACGACGTAATTCCAACTATGCTTCTCGAGAATTTCAGTGTCGTTACGACAGACGTCGTAGGACGTAACAACAATATCTGTCTCGCCCAGCCTTTCTCGCATGGCCTTTCGCTCTCCAGGTGGACCAACGTAGGCCGTGACGCTGAGGAAGGGCGCGTAGTTCTTGATCTCCTGCTGCCAGTGACCGGATAGCGTGGGGGGCATACAATGAGAGATGGCATTCGCCTCGAATCAGCGGCTTGGGTCTTAGCAAACTGCTCTGCTCGCTGGTGGTGGTCACTTGCAACGATGCAGATCGTCTGCAACGTTTTGCCGAGACCCATATCGTCACAAAGAATACCGTGCAAGTGATATTTGTTGAGGAAATGAAGCCAGTTCACGCCTTCTTGTTGATATGATCGCAGCTCTGCCTTGATTGCGACCGGTATTTGGAAAGTCTCGACCTTCTTCGGGTCCAAGAGTTGGGAGATGAATGCTCGCTCACGGTCTCGGCCCTTAAGCAGTTCTTCTGAGAGACCTGGAGGATCAGGTATACCGGCTTCTAGGGGTACAAGCTTCACCAGTGTCGCGAAAGAGGTCGTTGCGATCAAGCGGATTTCATTGTCCGAGTCGCTCATACGTCCGAGAACCGGCACGATGAGGAAGATGACATAGGGTAAAATTGCATCACCCATGGTTGCGATAAGGTGGTATATGGCCTCGGTAACACCTTGTCGGTAATGTAGGTCGATAGGGTTTGTGATGGACGGTAGAACCTTCTCTACCAGAGCTGTCATACCCTCAACGGTCATGACGCTGCATATTGTGGCCAAGCACTTGGCGGCCATGTAACGGAAAACAGAGAGCTCTGAATGCAATGCTTTGATCACTAAAGGCATCATGCGCATAACAAAAGGATGGAGAGCCGGATCTAATGTAGGCGTCATGGTGCGAATAACTGAAAGTGCATCCACAATCTCCTGACCAAAGTTTTGCTCTGGATCCTTTGCCTCGGGAGGGAGTTCACCAGTGAATGATTTGACTAATGGATCTTCCATAAAAGATTGCAGCTTCGGTACAGTCTCGAGAAGACTAGCACCGTAGGTCTTAGCCAGAATCTCCAACGCTTCCTTCGCACCTCTCCTAGTGATGCGAGCAGCCTTGGCCTCCTTAGCCCATTTGACGGCATCAGCATGGTCGACACGGTCCTCTTCCTTCTGCATTGATAAAATACAGTCAGTCTTTGCTGCATGGACAGGAAACTCGGGAGTCTCCGCGACTTCCATGCAAGAAAATTTGACGAGATTGCCAACAATCTTGTCGGCTGGACCCTTGCGGCCTTTTTCGGTAAATAGTTGTACAAGCCTGGCTATCGAGTCGGCAGATCGGTTTTGAAGTTCCTGGCTGTCCTCTGTCTTGATAGAATCCATAATACTCTTGATCAAAGGGCTAGGCTTCTTGGGAAGCTGTCTCATCGACACAATGGCGCATGCTGCAGAGGCTCTGACCCTAATGTCCCGGATATCCTTGATAGATTTAGCTTCTTCAATCGTTGCCATCGTCATCTCGCGAGCATCTGCCAATTGCTGGCTAGCAATCAGCCTCTGCCCAGGAGGCATTGCCTTCTTCAACTTTTCGTAGTCATCGTTGACACATTTCTCGGCCATAGCTATGGAGAATGCACTTGGGCCGGCATCCGGCTCTCCTTGTACAACCACGGGAAGGATAGGTAATTTATGATGAGAGACCTTGCCGTGGTCCCGGAATAGGTGTATAAGCTGCTGACAATGCGTTCGCACTCTTTGAACATAGTTGACGAGATCCCTGTAAGACGAAGGTCGCTCTGTTTCGACAATAGACTGGACATGATCGAAATAGCGTGAGGTGACGGCATCCTTGGAGAAATTCTTTGCATATTCGTCTACGACAGCGCACGCAGAGAGCTGGGTTGAAGAATAAGCAGAGGAAAAGCCCGGGATAAGCACAGCATCGTAGTCGTTGAGCTTTTCAGGGGGGATGGCCGACATGAGGAGCCCCATGGCCTTGGCAGCGGAAATGCGAGAGCGGATAAGCACATCCATGCCAACAAGATCAACATCTCCCTGCATCATATGGCCATCAACATCATGTGTGAGGTTGGCTGACGGCGCATCATCGACCTTGGCGGATTTCCGACGGCGTTTCGAGGCTCGTTCTGATCCATCAGGAGAAGAGGGCTTTCGCAATGGCACCGGTACCGAACCAGGTGTTGAGTACATACCACCTGAAGGCTTCTGGAAGAGAGTGACATTCATCGGGATAGGATTCCGCGATGTGCCAACGGGGTGCAGAGTGAGTTGCATTAAGGGCTCGACATGAGCAGCAAATTCATCAGCGAGGGCAGCCGGATCCTTGGAGGCCAAGCTCCGTACAAGGGCCTGCCAAAGTTCGAAGGAAGTCGAGAGAGTCTTTTGGTCTCTTTCGACAAGAATGTTCTGGAAAATCAATCGTAGCACTCGCCCATTCAGCCAGCCTTGGGAGGACTCGGATTCCAAGTTGGCAAAAGTCAGCAGGGCTTTCAGGACAGCAAGCCTGACTGAGGTGATGGTATGTCGCAGGAAGGGATACAGGCGTGGGACCAGGAGCGTGAACGAGCGTTCCTCATCTTGCGCTGCACTTGCCTTCATAGCTTCCAAAACCTCCGGGAAACTGCAGAGAGTGGCCAGAAGATCCATAATGCGCCCAGTACTGGCGCTCAGGTCATCACCCAGATTTGATAAGCTCTCCCATACAATGCCAATGAGAGCATCCAAAGACCCGGGACGCATCGTGACGAATTCTTGAGCCATGGGGATGAGTGTTGCAGCACTAACAGCCCTAACATCATCATCCAGATCACCCAGGCCCTTCATCACCGCGCCGACGACGCCGTCAATCATGTTGTTATCCTGGAGTAGAAGGTCTTTCCTGACGGCAACGACGTATCGAAGCCCAACCATGCCACCATGGCCAACAGCCCATATAGGACGTTCCAGTGTTAGGTCATCCTGCATCACCATTCGGTAGAGGATTTTGTAGATGCTGTAGACAGATTCGGATGGAACATGCTTCAGGACTGAACCCAGAGACTGGCCCACTGTCTCTCGGATAGGGGCGACTGAAGTGTCAGAGCTGTAGTCGGTGAATCGGTCGAGCATGAGCACGCAGCACAATCGACAGGCGAGGTCGTCGAGCCATTTCTTATTCAGTCCATCGTTCTCAACTCGCGATTTACCGAGTTGTCTCCCGGCGCCACCTCCCTGCACACGGACCAGCTCTCGCAGGCCCATTGCAGCACCATGACGAGTTTCCCAGGATGGGTCAAATAGATCCACCTTGAGAAAGTCGCACAGGCGATTGTATGGCCAATCGACTCCTTCCGTTGCTTCGTTCGTTTCCAGCTCCGACTTGATGGGTATCACAGGGCCTTTGAACTCGCTGACGATTTTCGAATCCTCGTCGACGTCAGTGGGCCGGTCCAAGTTGAAGTAGTCGTTCACCTTGCCATTCTTCTTCGTGTCCGTCTCTGCAGCTGGCGTTTCGTCCACCATCCCCTCCGATCCGACAGTCGTCGAGCGCCGTAGAGACAAGTCGCCAAATCCACCTTTGCCTTGCGAAGCCTTCATTGCTTCTCTCTTGCGTTTTCGTTTGAGGACATTCAGCTGTCTCGAGCTAAGTTGTGACTCTTCAGCGTGTTGTGAGAGGCCATCGCTTCGTTGCTGGCCATTGCTAGTGCTGTGGTCGATGGGGGTCATGGGAGCAGCCTGGCTATCGCCGTTATTATTGACGGCCGGCACCTCTTCATCCTCAAATTTGCGACCAAGGAGCCCAAGACGTCCAATGAGTGTCTTTTTCTGGTGATCAAGACGAGATTGAGGATCCAGCGAAGCAAGACCATATTCAATAGCTCCACCTCGTAACAGTTCTCGTCCATACTTGAGGATCATTTCGACATCAAGCGTTTCTAATCGGAAATGATCTTCGTCTGGCAGTGTGACCTCTCGCTCTTCCTCTTTCTTAATGTGGCCATTCTCTCCACTTAATTCATCGTCCTCTTCCTTTTGCTTCTTTACCTCAGCTTCCTCCTTCTTTGGTTCATCAGGCCCATCCTCCAAGTTGGGATCATGGACAGGGGCATGCTCCACGATTTTCCCAATAGCCTTGGCTGCTGTGCTCCTGGTTTCCCACTCTTTGTGCCGCAGGTATGGTACAACCCGGGATAATAGGTTGAAAAGCTCATCTGGGTGTTGCTTCTGCCAGTCAGCCAGTTGGTTGACAGCAGTGTCTCTAATGAGCCTTGTACTACCAGTCTCCAAGATGGTGACCAGTCTATCAAGTCTTGAAGCCATGTTGGTTGGAGCTCTAGTTCGTCCTAATCATGTGCATGACAAGGCGCTTTTCCCAAGTTAGATATGGACGACGCAGAGGTTGGAAAGAAAAGGCAGCCAGGGGCAACAAGCGCAACATCCACTACACTCCCACTTAAATAAATAAAGAAATCAAAAAGGAACAATGCTGGAGTCATGAGCAAAACTTCGCTTGAGATAGGCATTGCTGCTAGGTCGATACAGCCGAATGTAAGGAAGGGAATGTGTGTTTAGGCAGTATGTAACACTCAGAACAAGGATGAATGTCTGGAATACACAACGGTGATACAGGTACAAAGCGCAAGGGTAAGAGACAGGCATGGGATAAGACAAAGGCAAATGTTATGGGAAAACAAAACGCGATTTCGATTTGGATGAACGTGATGTTGCAAATAGAGCCCGACTTCATCTCATCAATACACTTACTTACCTGTGAATATCAGGCGGGTTTGTTTTCCCGGAGATTAGCCGGGCTGTGTGTGGGCAGAAAAATCGGCCAAGCCACTGCCTTAGATGCACCTGTTCAGTAGTAATTGTGCAAGGAATGTGGGTGGTGAACGGAAATGCGCTCATTCACTAAAGAAATTCATCGCAGCTGCCGGGGTGGTTTGCGCATATATATAGATGAATTAGAGTGAGAGGTGACCTGGAGCTCGCTGTGGCTGGTGGTGATGATGTGGGCGGTGCAGGCCTCCAAATGTGTGGTGGTGCTGGCTGCTGCGGTGTCGTAATATGTATTGCGCTCCTCGGGCTCGGGGTGCAGCACAGCTGCTGGGCGGGCAGGAGTGGATTGGGAGAAATCGGGTGGAGGGCAGGCCGGGCCTTGTATATGTTGGTTACCTGTATTTTTATACACGGGTCGCGCGGCCCATCAGCAGGCTCCTTCCCTTCCCCCCCCCAACGGTTCCCTGCTGGCCAGTCGCTTAATTTCCCTTTTTGCCTTTGGCTAGGGTGGTTTAGGAGGCCCCTGCTCCAGCCTCCTGAGAGTCCCGTTGGTCCTGACTACTAGTTACGCCATTGCTGCCCCTCCACTGCTTGAAGCCTTTTATTTAGTGACCTGGTAGACTGACGCTTCCATCATTCTTGTTTGGGGTCGCGGCTCACGGACTCCAGAGCAAAAATTAGCCAACTAGTGCTTCCAAGCCGTCTTCCATTCGCCAATCCCGAGGCTGTAGGTAGCAATCAGGTAGCAAACAACACCGTCGAAGTCAGCCACTCAGCCCTTTGATCTAGTGTTACCTACTATTTGGTGCTTAGACTACCATCAGCAGCAATCCGGGGATGCTGAGGGTGGTCCAGCTGCCACCAAGCTGCCCATTGGCATGAATGCATGACGAAATTCCTGAGGGCCAGTGAGCAGGCGCTCAGTCATCCATCCACCTAAGCTTTTCATTTGGCAAATGCCCGAGGACTCTTCGTAGGCGGTGACAAGGACTGCTGACGGTGATGCGAAAGAGGACAAAATCCAACGACTCAAAGAGATGGTCCGCGACGATATGAACCCATGCCACCCGGTGAAATTTGCTGCCTCAGTGCCACCCTTGCATGATCGACCACCGGTGCTTGTTGCCAGATGGAGTCCGGCGATTTACCATGTGCCACTAACACATGTCCATCTGTGCGGAAGCTGCCTAGATGCAGGTGCGCGCTCGGCGGGACCCAGCAGCGTCTCGGTCTATGGTGGTAGCGGGGATGCGATGGATTAAGGTCGAGCCCATCGCTTCCATCACCAACAATGGTGATGTGCTCCTGGACAGAGCAGCTGCGCCTGAGGGTAAGTTGCAGGGTACACCCCGAACCACCAGTGTGAGCACGGTTGACAGATCTTTCCAGCCACCTGCAGTGACAACTTATTACAAGACACATCTGACACTAACGCGCCAAGCCCCCATAGACCAGTCCGAATTTGGATTGGGCTGCCGTAAAGATGATTCTTTATCTATGTACCTACTTTCCCGTTGCCAGCAGCTGCCAAGCGGCATTGGCTTTTTCGGTACCTGGCCGCTCCCCAGCTTCAGGATGATCCAATTACCTGTTGCTGTGGATAGCGCCATCAAAGCTGTCCTCTCGATAGATTGAATGTACCTACCACACAGCCAACTCGGAGAGGCAAATCCATGGTCAATTATCGATCCTATTATCACATGCGCTGGTGGTGGTTGCTGGTTGCGTCAATTACGCTGGTCAGCTTGGTGATCGGACGCTTGGTTCTTCGCACTTGAGCAAGACATCGTTTCGCTTCCTGCCGATTTCTGACATTTTCTTTTTTTTTCTGGGGTTGGAAGGGAAAGGGAAGGCTCTAGCTAGGTAAGCATCGGATAAGCGTGGCAATTTTGCTCGAACTATTCGTGATTGAGTTCTTGGGCCAGTAAACTTGCGTGTCACCTCGCCCTGGAGGTCCGCATCTGGGTACATCAGTACTAGCAGGTGATACAATCGTAATCGGGTGATGTTATTACTCTGCGACCTGTACCGAAACTGCAGGACGCCCTTCTCGGAAAGAGGCACAGATTGTGGCGCATGGGGCACATTCTACCTAGTCACACATTGGTACCTAGGAGAGCTAATCGTTGCCCAAGATGTAAAACCTGGGGATAGAGCTGCCCCTGCAGATGGATTGCAGCAGAGTGCGACAGTGTGTACAAGCTCGAGAAATGATCCTGGTTGCTGGTGAAGCTGCCCGTGCGAGGAGAGGCTTCAGTGTCGGTCGGGCCTTAGCACGAGGATACCCGGTACTGCTTGACTCTAGTGATGGTGGGTGTGTCTGGTATTGCGGTAGCAATGTGTGATAAAATACCGTGTCATTATGAATGGTCGACGAGAGCTGCATGGTGTGATAACTTTTCATACAGCAGAACCGGCCTCAATTGGACTGATCATATGCTACATATACATCGTGGGGTAGCTTCTTTTCAAGACGCAGGCGACCTGGGCTATCCCTGGTACATGTCGAAGAACGACCACTAAGTCCATGACGAAGGTGGTGTTAAAACAACACAAGAATAGTGATTCCAACCGACAATACTGATTTAAAATACAACGAGTAGTACAAGACTAACATGCACTGAGATGCGCTGATGCAGCTAAGTAGGCAGACACCCGTCAACGGAGCCTCGGGAGCAAGGTATAGGGTAGCCAAACTGCACGTGGTACAGGAGGAAAGTGCGTTCAGCTTAGGTAGGAAGGCGCGCCTGCCAATGGGCAGCCCACATCCTCCAGGTTAAACACTTAATCGCGGTTTGGGTCGGACGCGTCGAATTGCTCCTCACCACACGCAACCACGCTCGACCGAGCGCAGGCAGATCTACAGATTGTCGACACTTCTGCCGTCCTTATGCCACGCACCAGTGACAATTAAAACTCACCATGTATATCAAACAGATCATCATCCAAGGCTTTAAAAGGTGCGATTGCCCACGGAACACGCGCCGTTATCTTGTTGCTATCGCTGACCAAATTTCTGCAGCTACAAGGACCAGACCGTCATCGAACCATTTTCGCCTAAAACAAACGTAATTGTTGGTCGCAATGGATCTGGGAAGAGTAACTTCTTCGCAGCTATTCGGTTTGTCCTTAGCGATGCCTACACCCAGATGAGCCGAGAGGAGCGCCAGGGTCTTCTCCATGAAGGCTCTGGCTCCGCTGTCATGTCAGCCTACGTCGAGGTGATTTTTGACAATAGCGACGACCGCTTTCCTACTGGCAACAAGGAGGTTACATTGCGCCGAACCATCGGGCTGAAGAAGGACGAATACTCGGTCGATCGCAAAGTGGTTACCAAGACCGACGTGATGAATCTCCTCGAAGCTGCAGGATTTTCGAGGTCAAACCCATACTACATCGTACCCCAGGGCCGCGTCACCGCCTTGACCAATATGAAGGAATCAGAAAGACTCAACCTCCTTAAGGAAGTTGCCGGAACACAGGTGTACGAAACTCGTCGTGCAGAGTCGCTAAAGATCATGAACGAGACCAACAATAAGCGGGAAAAGATTGATGAACTTCTCGAATACATCAAAGAGCGCCTCAGCGAGCTCGAGGAAGAGAAGGAAGAATTACGGGGCTACCAGGACAAAGACCGCGAGAGGCGTTGCCTTGAGTATGCCTACCATTACCGCGAGCAGGTTACGATTCAAGAAGCACTCGAGGAAATTGACTCAGCTCGTCAAGACGGCATTGACACAACAGACTCAAGCCGCTCAGACTTGCTCGAGACCAAGAAAGCTATTTCCAAGCTGGATACTGAGATGCACAAACTGCAAAGAGAGATGGAGCTGCTTCAAATTGATCGACGGCAGCTGGAAGAAGATCGTCGCGATTGCGCAAAGAACCTTGCCAAGGTGGAATTGAAGGCTAAAACCCTTAAAGATGGACAGTCTGCACAAGAGTCGGCCCAACACCAGTACTCCACAGAGCTCGCAGCTGTTCAGGCTGAGATTGCTGCCAAGGAGAAGGAATTGTCGCAAATCAACCCCAACTATATTAAAACCAAGGCCGAAGAGGACGAGGTTCGCAGAAATCTGGACAGTGTCGAAGGTCGGCGCACCAGGCTTTTCGCCAAGCAAAATCGGGGTTCTCGCTTCAAGAACAAGTCAGAGCGCGATGCGTTCCTCAGAAGTGAGATCGAGGAACTTTCCAATACTATCATGGAGCAAAAGGCCAACAAGATCGACGCTGACGAGGAAGTTGCAAGAGTCAACGATGCTATCGCTCGGGCAGAGGAGAATGTCGCTGCGCTGAGAGCTAACCTGGCCAATTATAGCGGTGACAGGGCAAAGTTGGTAGAAGAGGTCAATAAGGCGCAAGACAAACTTGAACGTCTCAACGATGAGCGAAAGCTACTTCGACGTGAAGACGAAAAGCTCAGCTCGCACATTTCAAACGCCAGGCAAGAAAAGGATCAGGCCGAGAAGGAGCTGAGACACACAATGGACCGGGAGGTTGCTCGAGGTCTGGCTACGATCCGGCGACTAAAACAGGAACAAGACATTCCTGGGACATATGGACCTTTGGCCGATCTCCTTGAAGTTAATGATGCCTATAGAGTGGCCGTGGAGCAAACTGCTGGCGGTCGCCTGTTCCACTACGTCGTTGACAACGAGGAAACAGCAAGCTACTTGCTCAACATCCTCCATAAACAGCATGGTGGACGTGTAACCTGCTTGCCGCTCTCCCGCCTTCGACCTCGACCCGTGAATATGCCTAGGGCTCATGACGCGGTGCCGTTGCTCAGCAAGATCACTTATGATTCAAAGTTTGAAAGGGCATTTCAGCACATCTTCGGAAATACCGTCGTTTGTCCAAATCTTCAAGTTGCAGCACAGTATTCAAGAAGTCACGGTGTTGATAGCATTACACCCGAAGGTGATACTACCAACAGGCGTGGTGCGTTGAGTGGTGGTTGGATTGATCCTCAAAAGTCGCGTCTTAAGGCCGTCAGAGCTGCTAATAAATGGAGAGATGAGTACGAGAAGCTCGCACAGCAGTCTCGCGACATACGCCGATCGATCGAGGCCAAGGATCAGGAAATCACGAATGCCATGTCGGAGCTGTCCAAGGCTGATCAGAGATTGCGACAGGCTGATGATGGTCTCGGACCTTCTAGACGTGAGCTGGAGAACATGACCTCTTACCTCGAGAACTCTCGCGCCCGCCTTGACACTGCCATTAGGCGGCGCGATACGGTCGACATGAACATGAGTGGTTTCCTTGACGATCGCTCGGCTCATGAGCAAGAACTGACAACAGACTTCAAGAAGAGCCTGACGGCGGCTGAGGAGAGAGAGTTGGAAGAATGCAGTACCCAAACGCAACAGCTGCAGAAGCAGTGGAGCGAGATAAGCAACACCCGAAGGCAACTTGAGAGCAGAAAGCAGGTTCTTGAAGCTGATCTCCGCCAGAATCTTCAGCTCAAGCTTGATCAGCTGAACGGGCAGGCCTTTGATGCCTTAGCTTCAGGATCTACTTCGGAAGGCCTGAAGGAGGTCAAGCGAGAGCTCAAGAAGGCGCAAAAGGCTTCTGAGACTGTTGAGGCCGAGCTTCAAGAGATCGAGGCGAAAATGGAGCAGCTAGGCCACCGTATGGACCAGAATGTCAATGAAAAATCTGAACATGAGCAAACGCAAGCCGAGATCTCACACCGGATCGAGAAGCAACAGAAACGAGTAGAGAAGAACCTCGCCAAAAAGAGTATTCTCACGAACCAGCTGGCTGAATGTGCCAAGAACATTCGTGACCTTGGTGTTCTTCCAGAGGAAGCGTTTGACAAATATGAGAACATGGAAACTAAAACGGTATGTTTGAAAATTATTATCCCACGTGTTTTGAAACCTATCTAACCTCGCCACGTGCTTAGATCAATTCGAGACTGAAGAGGGTGAATGAGGCCCTAAAGAAGTACAAACATGTCAACAAGAAGGCATTTGAGCAATACAACAGCTTCACATCTCAGCAGGATCAGCTGATGAAGCGGCGCACTGAGCTCGACCAGTCTCAGACCTCCATCGAGGACCTCGTCAAACATCTTGACCAACGGAAAGACGAAGCCATCGAACGTACTTTCAAGCAAGTCTCGAAGGAATTCTCTACAATATTTGGCAAGCTCGTGCCAGCTGGGCATGGCCGTCTCATTATCCAACGCCGGACCGACCGACGACAGGAGCCGGAGGAGTCGGATGAAGAAGCAGGCCGCACTGTAGAGAACTACATTGGTGTGGGCATCAGCGTCTCCTTCAATTCCAAGCACCTTGACGAGCAGCAGAGAATCCAGCAACTCAGTGGTGGCCAGAAGAGTAAGTGTATCCCAAACCCCTATTACGTGAGCAGAGTGCTAACGGCTTTATCTCTCTTTAGGTTTGTGTGCTCTGTGCCTCATTTTTGCGCTGCAAGCCACAGAAAGCAGTCCTATGGTCATTTTCGACGAGGTTGATGCCAATCTCGATGCCCAGTACCGAACAGCTGTTGCAGACCTTCTGCAGTCCATCTCTGATGAGATTGGTACTCAATTCATCTGCACAACTTTCCGCCCCGAGATTGTCTACGTAGCGGACAAGAGCTACGGTGTGACGTTCCGTAACAAGACCAGTTCCATCAACTGTGTCAGCACTGAAGATGCTCTGGAGTTCGTGGAAGGCCAGGCTAGACCCAATTAAAAGATTATTATTTATTACCTTGTTCTTTGAATCTTTGGGTACATGGCGACCCGGGATTTTGCTCACATTTGCAGGACAGACAAGGGCGTTGGGCGTTTTCGCATATGGAATTCCATTGAAACTTGGGGTGGAGCAGATGACCGAATTGTATTTTCTACTTGAATCTGCGGCTTTTGATAACGAGAAAGGGTTAGATGAGGACTACAATGGAACTTGGCGGCTTATTGCTTTCCCCTGTCAGACTTAATGCAAACGTGAAGCATCACTGTTTGTTTGTTTGCGATTAGTTGAAGACAGATACTTCAATACACACTTTAGCCATGAACAAGCCCCTTTGTCCTGAATCCTCGTGGGCAGGTATAATAAGTGATGGTCTAGATAAATACAAATACTAGTATCGGACCACGTTGATGAATTTTGTGTACAGAATGTATACATGGGTGCTAATATTACAGGCGTCCTGCGGCTCAAATCCACCACTACCTATCCGACATCATGTTGCGCACACCCTTGAAGTCTTGGGGCGACAACTCCTTCTCCAGCTCTTCCCTCGTCAGCCATTTGAAGTCAGTGTAGCCGAATGGGTTGTCCTTGAGATCCGCCTGGCCAGCCATGATGCGTCCCTTGAGGAAGAATGTCTTCTCTCCCTTGCTCTTGACAACACCACTTGCGTCACGGACGGGCTCCTTCACCGTGTGGGCAACAGGGACACGGCCAACGATCCAGGTGTTCATGTTGACCCCGGCAGCTTGGTCGAGGACTCTTTGGGCGCACTGTCGAACGGGTTGTCAGCGCTCTTCATTCTCTCTCATCATTACAGAAGGAAACCAGGTGGTTCTGCAAATAAAGAGGGGGCAAACTTACCTGGTGCAGATTCTCGCCATCGGGGATGACGTCGGCTGGGAAGGACCAGCCGTCCTTGCCCTTGACGACTAGATAGAGGGTCCTGTCCATCGCGCGGTCCAGCCTCTTGACATCGGCCTTCTTGTCCGCCTCGGACAGCCGCTCATTCGGCGGCTCGACGGGCTGGACGTCGGCCGCGGGGATGATCTCTGCGTCGTCCGACACGCGCGCCTCGGCGTCCTTGAGGATGGCCCTGACGATGCTCTCCTGGGAGCTCAGCCCGTCGCCCACCCTCAGCTCGTCGTCCCAGGCCGCCGCGCTCTTGCCGTGGTACACTCCCAGCTCCTTGGCGACGGTGCCCTGGCGCTCCTTGACCTTGAGGTCCCAGTCTATGCGGCGGGCCGTGTCGGGCTTGAAGTAGACGTTTGTGACGAAGGGGGTGTTGAGGCGCTCCTCGAGGCGCTTCTGGTAGAAGAAGAAAGCGTTCTCGAACGGGTGCAGCTTCCGGGTGAGGAGGGGGGACGGGTGAGGATGAGGCCGGAGCGGATGTCGTAGGCGCCCGGCGAGGGTGTCGGCGGCTGTTCAGAGGCTGCGCTGGTGGTCGTGGTGCTTGCCGTCGAGGAGTATAACCGGTTGGGGGTTCTTGTGTAGGTGGTTGCGCATCTTGAGCAGATGCTGCTGGGGTTTGCTATAGGTCACGAGCAGAAGGGAAAAAAATTAACACTCAAGGTCTGGGGCCATTGATCCGGGGAATGGGGAGAACCTACAGATTAATGAGCCTTTGAAGACCCGTGCTCCCTTTCCTGAGGCCGCCATCATGTCGGAGTCTCTTTACTGACTTCTGGAGAGGTTCAAAAAGCCCAGTGTCGATTTTGATGTAGCTCGAGTCTTGAACTTTTCGATGGTTGGTTGGCGGGTCGCTGTCGGTGCTGACATAATGCACTTTCCGTCCTGACCTTGTGCTGGTATTCTGGGACTGAGCTGTCAAGAAGATGTGCTGGGTGGCACAGTGTAAAAACAGTTGGTATTAAATGCTATTAAATTTCTGCTTATCGAAATTTATTTACTACAATTACATCTTCGACTTTTTGAGGTTGGTAATATTGATAATCTCACTGGTTCAGGTAGTGAACATCCAAGCCGGGCCAGGCATAAGTGGTAGCCAGTGATGCGGTGAGATGATTTTAGCCCTTCATTTTATGGATATGGAAAGGATTTCTGGCAGCTAGAATATTAAGAAATAAATGCAATAGCAATACGATTAAATCGAACATTTCTACTTTTTTTTAATCATGCGAAAAGCCATACCTCAAGGTAAGAAAACATCAAAATGCTCCGGCGTCTGAACATTTAGGATTACCTAAGTCAAAGCTCGACACAATTGTAGCCTCATTCCCTAGGCCACATCTTCTCCCGTGGGACCCGCAGCAGCTCTTCCTTTTAGTTGGACCAGCACGCTTCCCTCTTTTCCTTTCTTCTTCCCTCTCCAAGGCACCATTACCTTATCGTCAAGACCTGTTTCCTCCTCCAGAACGTCCTGACCATTTACGGGCGCCGAGAGTGACTCTCCAAATGCAGTCTTTTTTCGCTAGCGGCACCTGCTGAAAGGATGTTCTATCCTTCTACCTCTCCTACCGGGTCCTGTTAGATAGATACTGCTGACATTTTTTCCCTTCCCATGTGCTTATCTCATGATCGTCCCACCACCCAAGTAGCTGACCAGCTTCGACATGAAAATCAATTGAAAAAAAATTTACCGAGTTTTTCTTGAGTCTCGCACACCGCGCAAGTTTTCGCTGATCCATGCTAATGGAGATTTACCTGATGGTCCTGTTTTTTTTTGTTCTTCACACAACCATTATCGGTAAACTCCCACAACTTGGAAGTCGCACATTTGCTAAATGTGTAGGTGCGCCGAGTATGTCATCTCGAATATGCGGCGACATAAAAAGCCTGTCGCTCCGAATGTATATTTGCTCCCGACAGCTGATAGAGTACATTTCCATCCATGTCCCTTGTCGTGTTCCTCGAACCTGTCGATTTGCTATCTCAACTCCGATACATGAAAGAATCCCCAAATGCTATGGCCTGCATCGGCACACACAAAAATAAAGGCCGATGTTTTATCTAATCATGATATTAATAACCGCAAAATCCCAGCCCTGACACGCCGATGCTCGATTTAAGTACAAATCCGGTCAAAAATGCTGGGTATCAAAACCAAATTGAAGCTCCGATAAATGCTCAAAAAACGCCCCGCCCTTAACCCATTAGCAAAATGATGACTTCCCGTCCGTGATGGGCAGTCAGGCAGAGAGCCCGGCGATGGCTTGGGCTACTTCTTGAGTGACCCTCTTCTCCCATGTCCGTCGAGTATCTTGGTCGAGCGCAGTTGCGTCTCCGACTTCTTCGTAAAGCTTCCGGGAGATATCTCGGTTTATCGTGGCGTATTGATCCGAGGTCAGCTTTTGAGCTCGCCAATGTGGTCTAAGCGCGTTTTTCACAATATCGTTGATGTTCTTTTTCTCTTCGGGAGTCATCGTGGCTCGGGTTGGCGATGCTTCCTCTGCACGTGATGTGGCCCTAGATGGCCGGCGAGGTCGAGGCTGGCGCAGTTCGAGTGTTCGAGTCTCTGTTGGTCGACCGACTCTAGGTTCGGACTCGGTCTGCTCGCTCGAGTTGCGAGTTGGTGAATAATTTGCTGGCGGGTAGCGTGGCTCGATGTGTGTACTCAGCGAGAGCGTTGGTGAGGTTGGCCGACCGCCGACGCTGGGCAGCGGAGGCGGGGTCATGGAGAGTGCGCGAGGGCTGCTATGAGCTGAGTGGACTGGTGACAACGCTGGGGAGGATGCTTCAGGAACGCCCTGCCACCATGAGTTTATGACTGAGTTGTCGTCCTCGGAGTGAGCATGAGGCTCGAGCTCTTTGAGGAGTGAAGACACCAGCGGTGGACCATTTTCGTCGCGGTTCAGCTCTCGATTTGCGGTTGGTATAGCCACAGCTACGCGGGTGGCTGGGCCGCCATTTGTCAAGCGATGGTTGGGCGGGCCTGAGGTGACGGGTGAGGAGGCGGACGCCGAGGCTTCGCCTTGTTGTGGCGGGAGTCGTCGTGTTCGAGGGCGCTTTAACTTTCTCTCAGGTTCCTGTACTGGCTCAGCTGGGGACGCTGTCACAGAACGAGTCTTTCGCTTGCGGGAGTTTGTTGGCGTGCCTTCTTCGACCTCCCTCGCTCGCTCAAGGGCACCCCATGCTCTTCTTTCGTCGACGGTTTCTTCAATAGGAGGAGGTTGTAGGTATTCGCTGATTTGAGGCGGGATGTTGTTCGCAAAGGTCTCTCGGGCGCCAAGGCGGTTAGCGATGTTCACCCGCTGCTGCCACCTCTGCAACTCTCGTCGATCGAGCTGTTGGAATCTCCTGAATTGCTCCAGCTCTTCTACCTCCTCGTCTGCATTGTCGAGGTCGACGTCGCTCAGGTCAAAGAAGCGACCGGCAAAGTGACCCCATGCACCCTGCCACTCGAAATTCCTCGCCTGTTGGCGTGCGCGCCTCAGGTTGGCACGGGTCCGAACGTTGTGGCCCCTCGAGTCTCGAGGATGAGGCCGAGGTGGATATCGGGGACGGGGTGATCGTATCTCGTCGGCGGGCGTTGGGGGATCGTCGGCTAGTTGGAAGAGGTGTCGGCATTCCATGCAGTACCAGTCGCCTTGGGGCACTTCCTGCATCCCTAGGCAGTGCGTGTGGTACGCTGCATCGCAGCTATCGCAAAGAAGGAGGATGTCCTCCCGCTCGGAGGAGTTGCAGATAGGACATGGGCAGCTCTCCTCCTCCTCCTCTTCAACATTTTCAACAAGCCACTGCTGAAGGTCAAAGTCGGCGACTTGTTTCTTGTCGTCGACGTGGTATGTAGATAACAAAGTGCCTGCATAATTTGATTGTGTTAGCCAGGATGAACGTGATGCTGCTGCACGCATTAATGCACTCAGGCGGGAGAGGGACGACGTACCGTCTACACCGTTGAGTACTTTGATGGTGTGGAAGACCTTGCGGCAAATTGGGCAGGTGTTGGTCTTTTGGGCCCAGGACCGGATGCACGCATTGTGAATAATGTGTTCACATCCGTCTAGTTCTGCGACAATGTTGAGAAGGCTGTCGTCGCTGTCGCTCTCGATGAGAGCGCCGTTCGTGATTGTACCCGAGGCGGCGCTCTCACTGTCGCTGGTGGCGGCTGCGGACGGTGCAGTGGATGCAGTGGGCGTTGGTAGTAGTGCTGTAGGCTCAACCTTGGTGGAGGCAGCGACAGCTTCAGAGGCGGGCGGTGGTGGTACCTGCACTGCAACGTCTACAGCGGTTGACGACTGCAGACGTGGCAGCGGCTCGAGACATATAATACACTGCTCAGGCTCAGACATGATGCCGATTGCAATGATACATGCGAGCTCTTGATGGAAACATGTAAAAGGGGAACAGAAGGCCTGGGGAAAATGATATACAGCGGGGAGGCAAACAGCTGGGAGCAAGCGGATGATGGTTTGAATGTGGAAGTCAAGGGAAAGGTCGGGGCTGCTGAAAGGAAAACAGTGATGTAGCTGTGTTTCATCAGCGGCAGCGGGCGTTGAGTGCTGGAAGCTCGGGTGCAGCCCGCTGTGGGTGGTGGAAGGGGGCGACCTTTTTTAGGTTGTATGGGTGATTTCCTGGCCCCAATGCCCGAGGACAAGCAAGTGGGATGGGGGGAAAAGAGAAGGAAAGAAAGAGAGAAGTGAGCACTGGGTTTCGAGGCGCTGTAGACGCCAGCAACCGGAACCTAATACAAGGCCAGGTATTAGTGAGGTGTGTCTCAATTGGGAGAGAGGGGCGGCCTAGCACACCTGGTGGCCACCATGATTATCTCGAGGTACCTTACCTGGTATGAATAGTATGACCTACAACTTCTGACGAGCGGGTCGTACTATTTGCGAGCCCCTCCCAATCAGCTGCTGCACGGCCCTCCCAGACGATGGGCTGGCTGTTGCACCTGCAGGTCGACCTTGTTGCGGTCTCTGGCTGGCGGGCGATATGATACGGCACGCGGCCTTGTTCACACAACCGCTGATGCTGCAGATGCACAATACCTGACCATATCACGTGATCCACACCAATAAAATCCCTCCCAATTGTGGGCTCTTCACATTTCCCACATTCCACATCCCAACCACAACCAATCATGAATCTAGATCCCATCACTCCGTCTGACCAGGGATCCCCGGCCTCACTGGCTGTCGCCTCAGTGGATACTAACCCAACAACGGTATCCATCAAGCCAGAGGAGCCACCCATTATCCAATTTACCACGCCGCAAGCTCTCGACGAGACCATCAACAAAGTTACTGGTGATACAATCTATGTCAAACGTATGAGGAAAGTCTTTATCTTATATGCCTTGTATAACCCTAATATTCTTAATTCTGTAGGTGTAAATGCTACCAGCTTTAGACTCCTTGAGGAGTTTAGAAGTTCTCGCAATCGAAAGTATCGCTTTAAGCGCTACTACCCTGCCGATGAATTGTTAATCATCACCGTCCCTACACAAACCCATGAGTTCATGCACATCAACTTAATGCAGCTTGTCACAGGCCAAATCATACGTATGAGGCTCGAAGAGTACTGGCAAGGTACTGCTGCTGTAACATTCAAGTCACTGCACGGCGGAACCAAAGGCGAGGGCGACTCCGGTGGAGGCCCTCTCAATCCTGGTGATAGTTTCAAGGGCAAATGGCCAACAATCGTGATCGAGGCGGGTTACTCGATGTCTATAGAAGCCCTACGACAAGAGATGAGGTGGTGGTTTCATGCTTCCGACCACCAAGTGAAGATCGTGCTCCTTATGAAGGCAACTCTACTACCAAATCGTCAACTAAGCAGTCTTCTTATTGAGAAGTGGAAAGCACATCGACATCCAGGACGATCCGGATCAACTACTACACGATCCATATCTCACTTAGAGCCGCAGCTCATGCAAAGTATTATCATCGAAAGGAACCTCGGTAGCACAAACCCCAATGCCTCCGAGTCGTATACAGTCACTAGTGGTGAACTGCGACTGGCTTTTGAGGATCTTTTCCTTCGACCACCGAGACAAGGGGAGCGTGATGTTGTTATCACAATCCGGAACCTACAATGGGTCGCCGCCAGGATTGGAGATCTAGAAGATTGAACTGGGAAGGATAATGATGGCCCTAGGCTCAATGAGAGAGCAGGAAGTTGTATCTCTGTGTCCTACCATGAAAGAAAATGGATAATTCGTACAAGAGTAGAGTAGATACAAGAGAGAGAAAGGGAAAGGCACCTCCCTAATGAAAAAAAATTATATATGCCAAAGCTCCGTCACTCTCTATACCGAGAGAATATACTTTTATAGCCCCCAACACCAAATAGCCTGTAAATCAACCATCGCATTGCCCAATGTAGATGCTAACTCGCGGGATAGACCATCGTGGACCAGTTTTCAGGGCTGCAGGGTCTAGTCCAGGTGTTTGCCGTTGTGATGCACTTGGTCGGTATGGCCAGGGAAGGGTGGGCGAGCGGAACTCTAAGCAGACTAGGAGCCACCGGTCCGGACGTTTGCGATCCTTATTATGGAGCCCCTTTGGTGCCCTTTGGGATGGGGGCTTTAAACAAAGGCGCGTGAGGTGTGTGGTGTCGAGTTTCGCAAGTAAACGAGTAAACGGGGTTTGGCTCTCTGGCCCGCCCTTGGATTTGCAGAATGGGTGGCTCAGCTGCCGTTGACCGTAATACCGAAGAGGAATGGCTAGGACTGGGCGAGCAACTTCGCCTATTTTCGGTACGTCCTTTACCAGGTTTCAGGGTCAATTGGTTCCTCAGGGCGAGGGGTGTGGTGTTTCTGTGCGGACTGCCTCTACTCGTGCAAGGGCACAACGCACGGATTGCAGATTGTTGTGCTTTTTTTGGGGGGGGGGTGAAAAATAATAAAAAACGAGATTTGAGACTGTGACAACTGATCCCAGGAATAGCGTGAGTGGGAGAGTGACCAAGAGCGTATGCAGCCACGAAATGCCAGGGGTGTAACGGTAATATCGATACGGGGAATCTTGTTTTGATTATCTCCTTCAGTTTAACAGTACGCTGCCCCCCCAGAATGGTAGGTGAGCATGAAAAAGGCACACTGCTCAGTTTATGACAAGTAATTGCAAGTAGCATATAAATAATATAAGTCGGTAGGGAGACGGGGAGGAGAGACAGTGCTGAGCAAGGGAATGCCCAGCAAGACCTGGAGATTCACAAGAGCCCACCCCGGAGGAAAAAGGCCAGGCTAGGCTAGCAAATAGTGATATGAGTGCTTGACTCAGGGCCTCAGGCTGGCTTAAGCTCAGGGAAACAGCCGTTCTGCTCGCTTCCACGGGCAACGGAACCTCGCTAGAGCCAAAACGGGGAATCGGGACTGGAGAATAATAGGTGAGGTTGGGACGCATGTACCGGCAAGTGTGTATGTGTATGTGCAGCTGCATGCATGAAAGTGCGAGTGTACCTTGATGATGATGCTGGGGAATGCGGTGGGAAAAGGCTCGCACGTGTGACCACTCACGGGGTTGGCCTGGGCACCTAGCATAAGACTGGGCTTGTTGTATTGGTCATGAGCGCATGGCCACTCGCCATGAACCCGCAAGAGCGCACTAGATACATATTTAGCCGTGTGTTTGTGGGCTGTATATCCCTTTATATGCAATGCCGGCCAGGCTGTACAAGGCATCGAGATGGGGGCCTCGCCTACTGTGAGGGTACGAGGAAGGAAGGTCAGTCACAAAAGTATGGGACAATGGGGGCATTAGTTGGCAGGCTGACGATATCGCGGCTTCTAGAGTCATCATCGCCGCCTTGTCTTCAATACCGGTGCATGCGTGGCATTCTATTTGCTCCGGAGAGCACCGTGGCCAGCACATGAATGAAGAGAATGAGCCTGTCTCGGTGATTGAACCTGCCAGCAACCGTTATTAGGCTGCCGGCTCCCGCTGTTGGCCGCGTCAAATGAGCGTTCCCCATCCAATGTTACATAGTACGTACGTGCCACTCGCAGTACACGGCCCTCGCTTATGATGCTGGGACTTTCGATCAGACCCAACCATTACAAACTAACTACAAATGGGGCTGTCATCATCAACAGCGATTACGGCGTAATGGGCTGCGTGCCTGGATTGACCAAGATCGATGTGACGCTTCCCTGCCTGCCTCTGTGCTCGATTCCCCCGACGCTGACACACGTGCAGATGGAGGTATATCCATGTACATGTGATATGCATGTTTCTGTTCTCCAGTCTACTTTCCATAAGTTGTATGATGTGCATGTTTTTAGATTATGAGAGGCTGGCTCATGAGCATGCTCGAAAAGACCCAATCCTACTGGAGCGGGTACCCTGCCGCGGCCAGATACCCTTGGCTGGCTTGTGCTTAAAAATACAGCCGTGTAGGCAGGCAAAGGCACCGACTGAGACTATATCCGAGATCACAGACATCTCCGATAATCATTTCGAAGCCCGGAATGACTCCATAGCGTAGCAGGTTCACCGTGCACGAACGCCCATTGCTGGACCGCGCGTGGTGTACTATGTAGAGAAAAAGAGTCATGGGTTCAGGTCGATAGTCGTCGACGTGCCCCACGATGCTGTTTCTGGGCGGCGAGTGGGGGAATGCGTTGCAAAAGTAAGACTCACTCACGCTCGGAAATGTGCATTCGCCACGATTTTTTATTATTTTTATTTTTTGCAATCTTACACCGTCATCCGTTTGAGTCATGGTTTCAAGGCAGCGGCATGAACACGTTTAGCAAAATGGGTTTACGAACTGCACACCGTTTGGCGGTGGCGGGTTTGGATTGGATCAGTTGACTTTGCCGTATCCACTTGCATGGGCGGCTGAGGTGAAGGGAATAGAATCACTCAGTGAACTAGCTCCTGGAGAATTGGAGCCCAATGCGAATCACGCGTGCATTTCTTCTGAAGCCTCACGATGGCACCTTCTCAGGTAAAACAGGTTGAATACATAGTCATAGAAACCGAGCCTCCGTCCGGTGCACCGACGCGAAAGGAAACAAGACGGCAGGTGATCACTCTCCTGTGGATATGGGCGAAGCAAAGACTGTAACGAGGCGAACCGATTTGACCTGTCACGTTCTCCCAGGCACGGAGTGGCCTGGTCGACTGGGGTTGCGTCCGAGATAACCATGCAAGTCATTTTTCTTTTTTGTTCCATTGCTAATCGAACGGCTTCTATGACCGCAGACCGAAAATTGACGTCCTGTCGTCAACTCGTAGTGTAGGCACGAAAACCATGTGATCCCCCATGCTCCAGACCGGAAACCAAAGCCGAAATATTTTCCGTCACAGCGATAAGCGACAAAACAATTTTAAACCTCAGCAATCTCCCTCAGACGACGCAGAGTTGATCGCATAGCGGCAGCGGCGGGGGTACTGCATAGACAGTTAGTATTTCCGCTCTTGTTCATCTTCGTAGTCCACGAGGACGGCGTCTAGAGACTCGAGGGGTGAGAAGGGGGCTTCACGCACGAGACAGTGTAAGCACCGCCGGCAACGGTTCGCTTGCAAGACTTGCAGTCCCAGATACCAACGGCCTGGCGGCGGACGGTGACCTTGCCGCAGAAGGTGCAAGTATACTTGGCGTGCTGGGTGATTTCCATCTTCTTGACCTGCTTTCGCAGGGAGGCACCGTAACTATATCCAATATCAGCATGGCCTGCATTGGAGTTGTGCTTCAAGCCCGAGTCTCCAGCGTCTGCATCTCCCTTGGGAATGGCGAATTTCGACTCTAAGCAATCTGGACATTATCGAAGTAGGTTCCTTGATTCGAGTTCGGGTTTGAGCTATCCGGAAGAGATCAATTGCTCTCGGAACTCAACGCCTGGAGATTGGTGTATCATGGAGGGTCGAGATCGTTTCCTGTCGAGAGATGCAGACGCCTTTGCAAAGGGAATAAATTCGGATGTTGGCGAAGCTTACCGGGTACCGTATTTACCGCTGCGATATAGTTAGCATTCTGGTTCTTTGGCTGACAACAATTGAACGAGATCAATACGTACGTCACGCCGACCTTCTTTGTGCGCTTGGTCATCTTGTCTGAGGTTGTGTGGTTTGACGACTCGAGGGGAGGAGTTCGGTGTGATGCGGATGAGGCTTCTGATACCCGGATTTGTGATGGGAGTTGGGGTTGTGATTTTTCTTAGGGCACGCACGTGAGAGTTGGTGGGCTTGCAAAATTGGGCTCTGGTGGGGCCCAAAATTGTAGTCAGCACTTTCCAATTGTTTTGCAGCTGAGAAGGGCTTCGGAAAAAAGATTATTCGGGGGGAGCTGTGGAACCCCACCAAACGCAACAGCTAAACTCTTGCGCATAAAGGCAACAAGGTCAGCAACATCAAATTCCGATACCTAGGTAGTAATAATCAATTTGATATCAGTTAACTAGCATTTCGAGAGTGGTATCGTTGATATCATTTGGTGTTGTTAAGGCGACATTTTATCATTTCAAGAACACGAAACCTACAATGTGTTTTATCTCATCCTCGCTAATCTTCGCTGTAGTACGTACCTACCGACCTATCTGGTTGGGCTACAGATTCCCACTCCGAGGCATTTCAGAGACTTGAAAATAAGCCATAACACCTTGCGCAATTTTCAACACCTATCGTTTGGATGTAATCGCAGTCGCTTAATTTTTTTTCGGTCAAAGGACGGGTTTCATGTCAGTTGGCCTGCCTATCAACTACATAGCACTGGCACGTGGGAGCACAAGCCTATACACTATCGTCGGCTGGGTATGCTGCCTTTTCTCAGCAATGATGAAGAACGGAGTAACTCGATATAAATACCACACGTGTGTATTAGCTAGTAAAGGTGTAGTTTAATCGTAAAAATGAGATCATAACTTTCTTTTAATCCAAACTACTGAAATTATCTATTTATTGAAGAAAGTGGCATATTTACAACCAACTCTTCTATTAGTGTCTCATTTCTCCTGCCACCCACTTGACTACCTACCTACATTGTTTACAGGTGGCTTTTCAAATCCTGGGCTTTACTTTCTTAGCGCAAGCACCCAACTTATCAAGCTGCTCACGAGCTACCATCCTGAGTTCTGCATTTTATATTGTCCACTCTCTTCTAATAATTTAATTCAGTTTTCAAAGCTCCTGTCACCGAGCTAAGATGTCGCTGAAAAAACATGATCGCCAGTATGACCTGGTCGTATTTGGGGCAACAGGTAATTCTGTCAAGATTTAGGGGTAATGAAGGAGACGCTGATCGGGTCCAAATTCTAGGATATACTGGCAAACACACTGCGGAGTTCGTCACGAAGAACCTTCCCACAAATTTGAAGTGGGCGGTTGCTGGACGGAGTCAGCCGAAGCTTCAAGCTGTGGTCGATGCGTGCCGAGAGCTGGTTGCTGACAGGGAACAGCCAGGTTCGTCTCACAGCAAACCCCCATCATGTTAAACAAACAACGGATGCGCAAGGCCAACTGCCATAACAGCCCACTCCAGCATTGTGATATGTCGACTAATCATGATTGTTGAGATTTAGCCATTGAGATTGCTGATGTGACGGATGAGGCATCGATCGTTGCGCTTGCAAAGAAGACCTTCATCGTTATCAGCACTGCTGGTCCCTATAGTATCTATGGCGAGACCGTCTTCAAGGCGTGTGCTGAGAATGGCACACATTACGTTGATTGCACGGGCGAGTTCCCATGGGTTGGCAAGATGATCACCAAATATGAAAAGGTAGCCAAGGCGAGTGGTGCGCTCATGTTCCCCCAGACTGGCCTCGAGTCTGCCCCCCCTGATCTGTGCTCATGGGCAATGGCCAAATCCCTCCGAGAGAACCTAAATGCGCAGACGGGGAGGGTCATCATGTCAATTCACACCCTCAGGTAACGTTCATTTTTGTGCCTACTGGAGATGATCGGTAGCTAACTCTCATTTCAGATCAAGCGCGTCTGGAGGAACAATAGCATCTGTGTTGAACGTTTTCGAGACCTTTAGCTTGAAAGAGCTACAAGCAGCCACCAAGCCTTACGCATACTCTCCAGTTCCTCGCGAGGGCCAGGGGAGGTTCCAGCCAGGTATCATGGCTAGGATATTCGGATCTAGGAATATCCCCGACCTTGGTACAGTCACTACTTCGCCGGCAGGGTCCACGGATGCGTTCATCGTTGAGCGCACATGGGGTCTCTTGTCTGCGACGCCAAGCCGAAAAGCTGAATTCTACGGGCCCAACTTCACCTTTGAAGAGTACCTAAGAGTGCGGAATTGGATACAGGGAGTGGCGCTCCATTTCTTTTTGACCCTTGGACCGGCTCTCTTGTTGCTATCCTCATTTGCACGGTCACTGCTGAGAAGGGTTACACACCAACCGGGACAGGGCTCTGACGGGGCTTCAGCCTCAAGGGAAGAGGTTGAGTACCGTGGCACTGCTGAACCGGATGTTAAGTCCGGATCAGGCCAAAAAGCGTTCTGTCGCGTGCGCCATTTCGGCGGCCCTTATGCTTGTAAGTTTTACCCCGAATAGGCTTCAATGCCTTTTCTGGATGATGAATTCGTTGCTGACGAGATTGCTATAACAGTGTCTGGACTTCTGATGGCCCAAGTGGCTCTTACTCTTCTCGAGGAGGATGTGCAGCTCGACGGCGGTATCTATACGTCAGCATGCCTGGGGCAGGGCTTGATTGACCGAGCTGCAAAGGCTGGTTTCAAGATAGAGACTGAGCTTATCTCTTGATACCTGAGATTAGAGGAAGACATCCGGTTGGTTTCCGATGTAGGATGTCTTTTCCTCTGGTAAGCTTAAGTGATGTCTGGTCTAATTCTTCCCCTAGGATTTATTAGCCAGCTGGGCGAAGCCGATTCAGCCATTTACCCAGTACCTTTAGATCTATTCTTTACTCCTTGCCGCAAATACCATCCACATAGCAACCAATTATATGATGTTAAAAGAGTCTCGTAAATTTATGCGACAGCTATGCGTGGCGTTTGCTTCGCATTTGTTGTGTATGGTAACGGCGTTGCCCTGAGAACTGAGGACCAGGGCAGCAGCACGACTTTGCTAGACCTCCACTGTAGACTGTGCCGGAAGGCCCTGGGGCCGGGGAAGTTTAATGGTTCGCATCCACTATTTCTAGGCCCCACACCCGCCCTTTCATAGCGCCAAAGTGTTGTGTTGCTGCGGTGTCAAACGTCATCATATGCAGTTTCCCGCGTAGCTTTTTTGTACGGACCGATCATCGTTCATTGGCCTGGAGAATTTAACTCCAACCACATCATTCGACGACATACGACCAGACACTCGTGCCGACCGAACGGAAATCGCCAGTTCGGTTTGTTTCCCACTTTACCCATGGACATGATTGCCGCGCATTAAATCTCAATCGTTGGCTTTTGCCAGCATACTGAGTAGGACCTCTAGCTGTTGCGATCGAATTCATAAACAATGGCCTCCAACTCGAACACCACAGATGCGGGACACCAGGCCAGCGAGGAGACCCCCTCCTCCACTCCCCTGATAGCAGCCGTCACAAGAGCCACCGAAGCGTCACCTTCAGTGCCAACCCCGTTAGCAGGACTATCGAGCCGGAGCCGTTCCGACCTTACAACAAGAGGCATAGCACCGCCTTGGACACCCGCAACCCTGGTAACACGACGAGTGGCCCGCCGGTGCTCGCTGCCCTGAACAACAAGTTGCGGAGGAGGAACAGCCATAGCTCTGCTCTCCCAACAGTCGCGCATCTCTCCGGTCCCAAGATTGGGCCTCAGCGAAGCACAAAGAAGACCGAGAAGCTGAAGCTTCTGCCGAACCCGGACCTTGGCGAGGATGCCCCCGATGAAGAGAGCGGCCGAGATGTCTATTCCCAATACACCCGAATCAAAGATCCCACAGCTAGGAGAGATGCGGCAAGGTTGGGCAAAGCGGACCGAGACAGACTGCCGAGGGTGACGGCGTATTGCACCGCCAATCGCTATGAGATGGAGGCGCTCATGCGCTTCTTGAAAGGAAAAGCAAAAACCAGAGCCTCAAACCCCAAACTCATAGACGAGTGTATATACACTCCTTACCAATACGTGAAGGCGCCGCCTGTGGCCAGTAGCCACCATGACCCTGTGACGGTATATGAGCGCCGGCACTCAACTGGAAGCGAGACCGCTCAGGAAGAGCAGCAACGGAGGGAGACACTCATCGACGTCCCAGAGGACCCCAGCAATGGGCACTCCAACGGATCTTCTGTTCCCGATCTCAGCAATCTTCGCGGCGAGACTCTACTGGGCCCAAGCATAATCGATGACGATAGCGCTATTGATAGCACACCCGACTTTGACACAAATGTTCACACACCAGAAGTGTTTCTTTTCGACTACGGAGTCGTTGTGATATGGGGCATGACCGCTTCACAGGAGGCCAGGTTCCTGAAAGAGATTGCCAAGTTCGAGCTTGAGAAGCTTGCACCAGACGATGTTGAGACGGAGCATTTCAACTTCTATTACACGCACGAGTACCAGGCTCGCATTTATAATGACTTCATCACGCTGCGGGATAAGAACAACTATATGACAAAGCTGGCTATTTCGCATGCCTTAGCCCAGAGCGTCAAGGTTTGTGCCCATTCGTCCCCTGGCCGAGAAGGCGCGATTGGCTACTTTCATGTAACTCAATTGACTGACTTTTGACCTAACAGACCTCTCTATTTGAAGAGCTTATTGCTTCAACTGTTGAGACATGCAAGGACATCCCGACACAGATCGCCCTCACCGGCAAGATCGACCTCAACCCGTCCCAAATCAACATGCAGATTGGCGAGCTCTTCATCCTTAGAATCAACATCCACCTCAACGGCTCCGTGCTGGACACCCCCGAGCTCTTCTGGGTCGAGCCGCAGCTGGAACCCGTCTACCAGGCCGTCAGGAGCTATCTCGAGATGGACCAGCGGGTCGGGCTTCTGACCGAGCGCCTAGACGTCATTGCCGATTTGCTCGCCGTCCTCAAAGACCAATTAAGCCACGGCCACGACGAGAAGTTGGAATGGATCGGTGAGTAAACCCAAGACTTTGTGTTTTCCGAATGGTTGTGGTCAATTTTTTGCTGACAGATGCTTTTCTTCCTTAGTGATTATACTTATTGCTGTCGAGATCTTGGTGGCGGCTATTAATATCGTGGTTGACATTACTGCAGAGGGATGAAAAAATATCCGTGCACATCAAAATTGAGCTCTTGGTATAGAACAGAGACAAGAGCGCGATGCGTGGGATTTTTGCTGGTTTTGCTTAGATACACGCAGGCACTGTATTCATAGTTCACAATCTTGGTAGAACATCTAATCTGGTAGACATATGAGCTTCACAGCGAAGACGTGTCTGGGAAAGAGATCCGGGAATGTCATCCTTGTTTTCTTTTTATCATTCATAGAGGGACTCTCTCGAGGCTCGTCCACCTCCCCCTCCGTCTAGAGCTTAGTAGATGATGCGTAGTTGCATCTTGGCCAGATATTCCCATCCTTAAAACGCCATGTAGAGTTACAGAACTTAATCGCAGATCAATCCTTGCTTTCCTTTGCCTCCTTGTCTTCCTTGTCCTTCTTCTCTTCCGCTTGCTCGGCGTTTTCGCTATTACCCATCTCCACATCCTCATCTTGGGCAGCTGGCTTGGAGGGCGCCGGCTCATCCTCCTTCTTCAACTCGGGAGCGGCGTCATCCTTCTCCTTCTCCTCATCCTCTTTGTCCTCCTTGCCCTCCTTGTCCTCCTTCTCTCTCCGCTCCTCCAGCTCCTCGAACTGGGTCTTATACTCGTCCTTCTTCTCATCGGACAGCCCCTTCCATCGGCGCTCCAGCTCCTCGTCGACATTGGCATCTTCCTTGTCCTTGCTCTGCTCCTCTACTGCCGCCCGCTCCTCGGAGCAGAACAGCTCGAACGCATCGCCCGGCTTGGCGGACTTCTTCGCGCCATTCGTGGTACCTTTCTTACCGGCGTCGCCTTGCTCCGACGGCGCAGGTGATCCAGATCCGGCTCGCTGGGTGAAGGAGGCCGAGGGGGTGTCTTTGCCGTCTGCGTCGGTCTTGCGGTGGCCGCGCTTGATCCGCAAGGGCTTGTCCTTAGGCTTGCGGACGTTAGCGTCGGCTTCATGGATGCCGGCAGAGAAGTGCTCCTATTGGCACACAAGTATCAACACTGAAATGAAAGTAGGTTATAAGAAGAAATCGGAAGCTGGAAGCTTCCAATTCTTTGACGTGCACGCGTGACGGTTTATTTTGGGGGGAGGTGTAGTGTGGACGGGGGAAGCAAGAAACAGATGAAGCGAACGCGGAGGAGAAACAGTAAACATGCCATGATGTGCTACAGCTAGGAGAGCGGACGTGAGAGGAATTGGATAATAAGCAACAGAGCGTATTATATCATACCGTGGGTGGAGGGCTTGGGCTTCCTTCGGAGTCTTCGACGTTGGTGCTCGTGCGCTTAGCGAGTTGTTCCAGGAGGAAGGCCCTTTCGATTCTCAACTTCTCGACCTGGCGCTTAATTCGGGCGAGACGAAGTCTGGCGGCGTCGTTGGCCTCTTCGACCTCGTTGGTGCGATTCTTTAGCTGGATGCATTTGCGACGGTAGGCCTCCTCGACAGATGGAGGCAGCGACGGCGGGACGGCTGATGCAGTTGGAGCAGAGTCAACTTCTGTGTGCTTGCGCTTGGGTGGCATCGCGACCAGGCGAGACGATACGGGAGGCTTTGGGAAGGAGGGAGAGGGAGATGGACGGAGGATGGTCTCGATAGTTGTCGGGATGAGGAGTGATGAGGAAAAAGTGGGAAGATGGCTGGCCGAGAATCGAGCTCTGTTTGCCTTGTCTGCATGCGCAGGCCGTACTGGACCGAAGGGCAGCGCGCCGTTGGTAGGTAATTTGCCTTGACAGACAGTGCTGAACTCAACTGGGTGGTGCGGTTGCAGGAGAGTCGAACAGGGTTCAGGCAAACAATGGGGACCGCGGACCTGGTGTAAGGGAGGAAAACTTACATTGGGGAGCCATGATGCTATCAAACGCCAATTTCAGGGACGCGCAGTGCAGCGCCGTGCGGATAGCCCAGGGAAGGACTGATTGTCTTGCGAGAACTCGACTCCCAGCAAGAACGTGCCAACGTGCAGCAACTCCCAATTGCGAGACTCGATCGCGCTTGGAAGGCGGTGGGCGAGTTTATAGGCTCCTGCAGCTCAGCTCTGGCAGTCCCCAGACACCTTTCTCGGCCGGGTGGGTCACCACGCTCCTGCGCCAGGGACGTGCATCTGTCGAATTGTGCATTTGGGATTAGTGCTGTGCTATGCACGTTGTGCAGAATTGTGAACACCCAAACTTCTCCATCGTTACCGTTGATGTGAGAACTGTAGCAAGTTGACTTCCATACAGATAACTAGAGAGAGTTACAAATAGTTAAAAATATGCACAGGCTTCCATCACAGACAACTCAATTGCGAGAAGACAAATTATTCCAGACTTGGCCATTTCGCTACAGAGCAAAAGATCTCTGGCAGTCTATCAATCAACTCCTTCTCCCTATCCCAAGCACGCAGACAGAATGACAAAGCAGGCGGTGGAAGGCCACTATCAAGAGATGAGCCCAGCGCTGTTGCCTCCAAACTCCACCGCCCACGTCCAGGGGTAACAGCAGAGTGGAAGCTTCCCGCAGCTGGAACGGATTAACTGCACCCGGAGGGGTCCGCAGCCTGCCTGATTGGCTAGCGGGGCACTTCAGCAGCACAAACATCCCCCCCAACTGTAGATTTTCTGAGGGCGGCGGTATCCATACAATTATATTTGGAGGTGACGCTTGGCTTGTCCTCGAGGAGAGTCGTTCAGCTTTCCCGGACTTTTCTCTCCCTTCTTTGGGCCATCGCTAGAAGGACTCTCAAGTCAACATGTCTCTCAATATTCCCGGCGCTCCCAACGCCAACCTGTTCAAGCAGGGCTACAACAAGTAGGTCCATTCTCCCTAAGCTATCTATATTCCATCCCCTTCCTCGCTTCACCCCACCAAACAAAAAAAGAGGAAAAGGGAAGCCACCAACATTCGCCTCGGCGCTGCACTGCCGCCATTACGTCCGAGGGAAATGCATATGTTCAATGACATGTGGTTCAATGCTGACGCTCAACTGGCAGCTATGACGCTGAAGATGGCGCCGTCCTGCGCAACATCGATGCCTGCCGGGCAATCTCCTCCACCGTCCAGACCTCGTTGGGTCCCTACGGCCGAAACAAGGTAATCATCAACCACCTTCAGAAGATGATCCTTACCTCCGATGCCGCGACTATTCTCCGAGAGCTCGATGTAGTACACCCCGCCGCCAAGCTCCTCGTCATGGCCAGCCAGCAGCAGGAGGCCGAGATGGGCGACGCCACCAACCTCGTCATCATCCTGGCTGGCGAACTGCTCAAGAAGGCCGAGGATCTCTTGCGAATGGGTCTCAAGGCCTCTGACATTGTTATTGGGTACGAAAAGGCACAAAAGTTTGCTCTCGAGACCCTAGAGGAGCTGGAGGTGGACAAGGTCGAGAATATGCGTGACCAAGAGGAGCTTAGCAAGGCGATCCGCACTGTCATCGCCAGCAAACAGAACGGCAATGAGGACTTCCTGGCCGAGCTCGTTTCTGAGGCTGTTCTCTCTGTCTTGCCAAACAATCCAGCAAACTTCAATGTCGACAACATCCGCGTGGTCAAGATCATGGGTGGTAGCTTGGACCAGAGCAGGGTTGTCAAGGGCATGGTTTTCCCCAAGGAGCCCGATGGAAGTGTCAAGAAGGCCACCAAGGCCAAGGTCGGTGTGTACACCTGCCCCATCGACGTCAGCCAGACCGAAACCAAGGGAACTGTTCTCCTTCACAATGCCAAGGAGATGGTTGATTTCACCCAGGGCGAGGAGTCTCAATTGGAGACTTCTATCAAGGAGCTCTACGATTCCGGTCTTCGCGTCGTCGTCGTCGGTGATCGAGTTGGTGACCTGGCCATGCACTATCTGAACCGATTTGGCATCCTATGCATCAGAATTCTCAGCAAGTTCGAGCTGCGCAGAGTCTGCCGCGTCGTCGGTGCTACCCCTCTAGCACGTCTAGGTGCTCCTATGCCTGACGAGATGGGCAATATCGATGTTGTTGAGACTTTGGAAATTGGCGGTGACCGGGTTACTGTCTTCAGACAGGAGGATGAGGTCACTCGCACAGCTACTCTGGTTCTTCGAGGAGCCACACAGAACCATCTCGATGACGTTGAGCGTGCTGTTGATGATGGTGTCAACGTTGTCAAGGCTATCTCCAGGGACCCCAGGCTCGTGCCCGGTGCGGGTGCCACAGAGACTCAGTTGGTGGAGAGGATACAGGCATTTGGAGAGAAGACCCCTGGTCTCAGCCAATATGCTATCAAGAAGTATGCTGAGGCTTTTGAAGTTGTCCCGCGCACTCTGGCAGAAAGCTGCGGCCTAGACGCTACCGAGGTTCTCAGCAGACTCTACGCTGCTCACCACAACAGCGAAGAGTGGGATACTGGTGTCGATGTTGACGTATGTATTACTTCTTTATCCAGCATTCTGGGCTCTCCGATCCTATACTAAACAAACTGATTTTCATAGAACGAGGAAGATACAGGTATCCTGGACACCAAGGACGAGGGCATCCTCGATCTTCTCGTATCCAAACATTGGGCCATCAAGCTCGCCACCGAGGCAGCAAGAACAGTTCTGTCTGTGGACCAAATTATCGTCGCCAAGCAAGCCGGAGGACCCAAGCCACCCGGCCCCAACCCCGTAAGTCTATATCCATCACCCTGATCGTCAACTCCAAATATCCGTTGTCTTCATCTCCATAAAAGTCTTTCATGAGCTAACAGCTATCTTTAGAACTGGGATGAGGATTAAATCTAGAATAGACAATACAATGATGATGCCCAACGCCCCGAACCGATGTGAGAAAAGATGAGAGGCACCTGGCGTCAAAAGGGATGAAACGCAAAATGCTTATACTTCTATCATGTAATGCACCCAGGTGTAAAAACGGTGTCTACCTATCTATCCCCCCTAGGTCGAAAACTACCTAGAAAGTCCACCCAGGCAAGATGGTCAATATCTTGATTATATTGCAGCCTGGGAATAATCTAACGAGCCAGGAAACAAAAATAGACTGCATTATGATGAAATTTGAAGATTATGTGAAGACAATGTGTTGAGGAGACAATGTATTGAGGAGCGTTAGACAAGGTGCCCTCGCAACGCCAACGATGGCCGTAACGTGAACCATGTAGACCCCCTTAAATTTCAGTTCCGGGATCATCACGACTTGGACTTGCGAGCAATCGGGACAGCGCATGAGGTACTAAACTTGATGTTCGTGCTTTCTTCTTTAAACATTGCATACATTTATATCCCCTGTAGCAACATCTCATTGCGGCATTCCGTCTTCAGATGCCCATGTCCTCGCAAATGTAAAAATTGTACAAGCTTTCTCCCAATGCCTCGATATTCAAAGGCGAATATGTCCTCCAGCCTTTCAAGCCACCGTATGCGCAAAAGCATCATAATCGCATACTTGAAGGGGCAATGACTCCCATCTCCATAAATCATAGCAAAAAAGAAAATGATAGGTTAAAGGAATTGATCAGATATCAAAAAGAAAGAGAATATCGAAGAAATGAATTCCAACGACGTAAATAGAAATGTAAAACCTTGAGGTTGCACACGCTATATGAAATAAAATAGCAGTGGCGGGTATGGGAAAAGAGAGAAAATGATGATCAACAAGTAACCCAAGAGGTATCATTTCATGTCTCGCACTCCGGCCAAAGACGAAAGAGCATGTATCACGCGTCGACGACAAAAGAGCAATCAGCATAGTGAAGGGACGAATAATGGACGACAAAAAAGAAAAGCTGAAAAGCATCTCCCAAAACACCGATTTTCAAGACGCCATTGTCAAATCGCTTGGAGAAATAATAGAGCAGATGATGGAAGTTGCTCATGCTTCTTCCACAATGCCACCCTCTCCACCACCCTCGTCACGCCATTCGCGGCTCTTCTCGGTAAGCTTCTTCACTCCACCGACGCGGCCGGCCCATAAGCTCTCAATAGGTGTTCTAAAGGTGAATCCACGTTGTGAGCTAATGACACCAATAGCTTGGAGAACTGCCTTTCGGCTGTCGCGGCCAAAGACCGCTGGGTGGTTGATCCATTCAAGGCTGCTCTCGAGTTCGTGATCCAGGGCTGCAACAGTGGTAGCGTCGATTCCGGTGCCAAGGCTCAAACCTTCCTGAGATCGTGTTGCGGGGAATGGTGTATTCGAGTACCCATTGTTATTACCGGATGAGGTTGCTGAGGTAGGCGGCGAGGGGCTTCGTTTACGATCCGGCGTGTTGGACGGATTAGATGATGAATCATTGCCTGGAAGTGGTGTTGGGGGCCCGGCCTTGCTTGCCATCGGTGGCACCGGGGGAAGGCCACCCTTGCCCAGGCCTTTAAGAATTGAGCGTGTCTCGTTGAGGAGAGTATGCGCTCTCTCATGCTGACCTCGGCTGACCAAAGTCAAGGCTCTCGTCAACATATCAGAGGTAAGCAATTCCATGCGCCTCTGCACAATGTGTGGGTGAGGGGGAATAGGGGGCTTCCCTGCCATGACTTCTTCTGGCCACTCCCGGCTGGCAACATTGTGATTGCCAATAGCGACGGTCGAGGCATTTGCATTGTTGTGCCATCTCTTAGAATGTCGCCCCATGAAACGTCGGCTTGGATAAGAGGAACCTCTTCAACTGAGACTGCTCGCTCAGCATCATTGTCCATTGAACCACCCAGAGCCTCCAGACCAGACACAATGCTATCCCAGGAATCTTGGGGTAGCTGATCCTGGTTAATATTATCAGGCAACACGACGAGCTGAACAAGAATATCACGCTTGTCACCAAAACGAAGATCTCCTAGTGCAGCTTCAGCATCACGGCCGGTGGCGCGCTTGGTAATCTGCAGAGCACCGCTAATCTTGTGAAATTTAGCTGGTGAGCCTTCTGGCAACTTCAGCTTAAGCTTCACGTTCTGGTGAGAGAGGGTCTGCATTGAGCCAAGACAGCCTGCCAAGCACTCGCGGAGCATCATCCAGTCCTTGACGTAGGTATACGAGGCCTTAGTCCTAGTGGAAAGCTCAATCATTGTATCTGGCTTATGAGCGGTTCCTAAACCAAAGGAGTGAATTGTGATCCTATCCCAATGTTAATATACCGGAGCAAAATTCGAAACAAAATAAAATACGGGATACTCACTTGGCTGCTTCTGCTCGAGAAACGACAAAGTCGACACTGTCGGCATCAGATGTTGATGCATCGCTGATGAGCAGAATAGAAGCAATCGGGTTGTTGTGCTTGCGTTGCATCAACAGATCCATAGCAACGTTGGCGCCCTCAACAACATCTGCCCGATGGCTCTTCTGGCCAACAGGCTTGATGGAAGTTAGGATGTTACCCCATCCAGGCCAGGCTTTCGTCGTCATACCAACTACGGGCACACCTCCACCTCCAGATCCAAAGGTAACCAGACCCATGCGATCTCTCTCCCCTAGGGTGTTGACCATGAACTTTAGTGCATCTCGGACAAGGTTGATCTTTACGCCTTGCATAGATGATGAGATTGGAACAACAACCACAACATCAATAGGCACGTGGATGGTACTAGCAAGGGTGGCGTTGCGAGGGAAGTTGCTCGTGTACTCTGTTGCGGCCGTCGTGACTGATTTGCCAGCACCCCAAGATGATGCAACGGACGAAACCCTTTGAGGGCGAGATGATCGTTGCCAGTCGGCCTCCTCCTCCTCAGACATCTCGCGTTCATAATCTGGGCTGCGCATGGGTGGGGCCTCGATTGCATTGAGATCTAACAGAGCCTGTTGCCAGAGCTTGAGTTGATTTCGGTTGTCAAAGCGCAGATGGAACTGCGGCAATTCAGTAACGGACAGGCTCAAAGTCAAGACGTTTTCGTCGATAGATCCTGTTTCAGAAACATCGTTGAGGTGCTTCTTGATCAAGATAGAACCCTTGAGTGTGCAGCGGGGCTTGCGGGGGTTCCATCCTCTTCCCACTGTTGTTGTGACTTCTTTTCCTTGACGCAAATGAGCATCTCAGCAAAGAGGAAGCATTCGAGCTCCTGCCAGTTTACCCTATCCTTGCCCACCCGAAGTGTTCCATAGAGTCTTAATTTACCAAACCTGCTGAAATCCAAGCCGTGCCAGTTATCTACCCGATTGCGTAGACTCTCTGTCATCTCTTCGAGCACCTCAGCCGATTCGTATGGGAAGAACTTGGGTGCGCTTCTGGCAGGCGAGGGGGGCGGGCCGCAACATCGTCGATGCGTGGATTAGGATGAGGCATTGACTGTGCGACAGCAACGCCAAGATCCTCTGGGTCGGGTCGCCATTTGTTGTCCGGGACCTCAATGGTGACAAGGCATGTGAGGGTCTGTTGCTGTCGGGAACGGTTGAGAGTCGGGAACTCGGAGCGAACTGTCACGGTAGGCGCAGGAATAGGGTTGCGGGTGATGGACCGCGGGCTACCGGGAGTCGTCTCCATTGCCTGAACATCATAATCATGTCGTCGAGCTGGACCACTCTGTGGTGTCTCTGGATAAGTCATGCCAGTTTGGCCTGTAGCCTCACTGTCAGTCCGGGCATGTCGTGGGTTGTACCGATCAGATGTGGATGAGGCGTCTCGGCTGTCTCGACTGTCACGCAAGCTGCCGCCCCGACCGCTCTCTCTTCCGCTGCCAGACTGCGATAAATGGTGTTGTTTCTTTGGGCCGCTCTCTAAGCTGGGTGGTCTGAGAGTCTGAGCATCCCAGGTAGGAGTAGGACTGTGAAGAGAGCGCGAGTCGCCCGCTGATCGGACCATGTTGCTAATTTTCTCTGTTCGCATGGTTAGTGCAAGTCGGACAGGAGCATAATGTTGGAAGATTCGTACCAATATCGATAACATTGCCTCCCCTGCTCGTGTCCAAGTGCAATGGTGCCTCGCACGTTGGGCAGTACTGTGACTCAAATTCGCGAATGAATTCATAAAAACAAGCCTCATGGGAAACATGAGAACAAGAAAATTGCAAAATGCGTTCACCTCGCAGGGTGTGCTCTAACGGCTCCTCGCAAACAGCACACTCGCTTCCCACAAACGTCCTCTCCCGACGCGAGCGGGATCTATCTGCCGAGCTCGCCATGACGTTGTTATCTATACCACCAACTCGTCGCGAAACGTTGCTCACAGTTGAGCGGACGGAGCTCGCCGATGAATGCGACCGATTCTGTCGAGTGCTTTGTGAATGTGTTGAGTATGAATATCCTGCGGTTCTGCTGGTTAGTCGCGTTACATTCGGCGGCTACAAACTTTGTGCGACGCTCGACTGGTGCACCTCAATAACCCAAGGTAGGACAAAGAGGAGGTATCAGAAGATATCCCATACAAAAGGAAAATCAAAACGAAAAAGAGCGGGAAAGCGTACCCTTTTCAGATGTTGAAGAGGAAGGAATCAACCTGGACTGAGAGTCGGCTCCCGAACGAAGGGAGCCCAGCCTCACAGGAGAGAAACCGGCAAAGCCAGGTTCGGAAAACCCCGAGTCGTAATTGTTGTGACGCTGATTACTAGAGGAGTTAAACCCTGAATTGTTTTGGCCGTGATTCTTGTGAAAGCGACTAAACATTGAGACGCGGTCGTCAAGTTACCAGGGGGGCGCAAGATAAGTTTGTGTCGGTCGGTGAACAAATAAGAGTATCAGGTCGTGGATGTAGATTTTGGTCAATTGCGGTAGCAGGACTGGAAGAAATGGTCGCCGGATACCAGGTTGGAAATGCAGGACGGTGGAAGTCGTTTTGGTAAGGTAAGACGGCTGGGACGAATGGACCTCTAACAGCTATTTCAGATGCGGCGTACTATCGCGAATGATAGGCATAGACTGTGCATGATCGAGGTGTAGAAGAAAAGGATGAAATGATTGACCGAAAAGAAGACCGAGTTGGTATCTGTCAAAACCAAATGTGCCTTGTCATATGCGAACCGCTCGTCATAAGGTGATGAAATGGAGGCGTTCGCTTGCGAAAGATGACCAGCCGTTACAGGGCCCGCACCACCAAACTTCCTCGTGGTACAGGCGGCAGGTCGCTTCAGTGCGTGGCTGCGCGAATGGCTTGGGAACGGTTCGGTTCAACACAGATCTGTCTGTTAGGGTGCGTAAGCAGTCGTGAGCATTGGCAGGCAAGTTGGGCGGACAGCGAAAGAGGAGGCACTGGAGATAGGCGGGACAAGGTGTGGAGGAGAGAGAAAGAAGCGGACCCAAGGGCGAAAGGCGATAAATTGGGTGCAGGCCAGATGAGGGCGCGCGGGAAAATCGATACCTGCACAACGCCAGCAAGGGCTTAATGCAGAAGGCAGGGAAAATGCCAGGCCAGGACGGGGAGGGGGATGAAGAGGGAAGAGAGGACCACCTCACCTTAGGCAAAAAGACAGGCCAGGGCTGTTGCTGGACAGCACTGACTGCTGGGAACCTTGGGCTTCTTGGTCGTGGAAATCAGATGCAGGAACCAGGCGCTGATAAAGGGGGTCGCTCAAGAGGAGCTTAACCCAGGGAAAAAGGAGCCCCTTCGGGAGGAGTCTTCAGACAAGTGGAAGGCTGGGGGGGGCTCCCTGATCCTTGACACAGAAAGAGGGCCCCAGTTAGGTCTGGGGCGACTTGTAATTACAAGCGTACAGTAGCGTGCTGGCTGAGGTGTGCGCGGGTACGTAGATTGGCCTAGCGGTACTAGCAGTCCTGGCAGGTACCTCCCCCATGCTGCGCTGGACCCAATACACACTGTACGTGATCCTGGTCAGGCGTCCAGGTGCATCGGTCAATCAATCCCTCAATTCTACTTACCTACCCACCGGTAGAGCTTGGACGATGGAGGCCCCCGGCAATGGCGGTCGCGGCAGACAGTTTGGGTTTCCAGCATGGATCAATCCAAAAACCACCAGCAGAGACCACTTCGGTCAGGCTCTTTCTTCACCGTGGCCGAGCCAGCAACCAACTGCCTCGAACCGGGTTGGTCCACGCACGCGAGCCAGTCATCTCCGACACGCACGTTGCAGAGACGAGGCAGCTTTACTGTGCTTGGTTGTACTTCAAGGATATCTGGGACACCAGCATGCGAGCACGTACGGGGGCCAGGCCAACCTGCATGCTGCTGGCTGGCTGGTCGTAGGGAATAGGTTAAAACAGTGTGGTGGTGTTCAACGTTAGACTCGTGGCATTGGAGATCTCCAGGCGCCCACCCCCGCCCACAACAGGCGACTAGGAGAAATAAGGACTGGCGAAATTGTACGAGATCCATCATGGCTTGCGTACCACCACCATGGGCCTGGCTTGACCTTGCCTTGCTGCACCCGGCTGTATGGACGCTCTCTAATTATGCAGCGGGAGCTCACAGCGGGACAAAAGCTCCCATCTGATTACAAGCGTATGAGAGTAAAAATTAATTCAGATAGAAGCCCTCATGCCTCAACTTCCATATAAACCATGACGCTAAGCTGCGCCCTGTTACGTTTTGAGGCCTCACGTCGGTGGGATGCCATGTTTCGAATAACCCCGCGTGTTGGAAAGTAGAGCAGAGAGCATAGGATAATACAGACCACACCAAGATGCAGGCAGCATCCACCCACCATCGCATGTGCCGTACATGCTCGCTGTCGTCCGGGCTGGAGACTTGTCCATGCCGCGCCCCTACATAGGGTAATGCTTGTTTGGAGGTGGTGGGCGAGCAGGACGGGTATGCAGATGCTCATGGAGCATTGCTATAATCGGCGACCTGGGCTGTCAATTGTGCCCTCGGTGCCAGACATAGTAGCACTCGGAGTCAGCCTATGAAACGAAAAGGGGACAACTGTTTCAGGGGTGGTGTATCAGAAGACAATTCAGTTGAAAAGCAGAGCTCATCTAGACCGCGCACTCATCTCTGGGCGGTAGTCACAATTAAAGTAAATTAGCAGGCAATGGCTCCCAATTTATTAGGCGAATGTCATTGCTCAGGTCATAAGGGAGAATGGAACCAATAGTAAGGATACGGTGGTGGTGAGAGTGGTGGTGATGTGATGGATGTAACTCGGTCCCAGACAGGCAGATCCCACGTCCCGACAGCGAGACTGGCACTGGGCAATTAGCACTGTGCTCCAAGGTCACCACTTTGGTACCTGGCGGGTGGAACCTGACACCGGCCCGTGGAAGGTTCGAAAAATCTATGAGAAGACCTACCGAACAGGCAGGTACCAGTGCAGGGGGTGGTGGGGCTGCCCTGGGTTGTCGACTAATAAATCTAGCCTACCCAAGCTCTAACAAAGCATCCAGCTCAGATTCGTTTGCGCCTGTCGTTGGATGGCGTCGTGAAGAATGCCAGCTAAAATATAACATCATCGGGTATACACCGAAAGACATTGGCCAGCCCAGGCCTCTTTTTATTGTCTGGACCTTATCACGCGGTTTGATGGTGACTGTCCTGGGGCTCCCTTGCTGCCCGCTAGTTCCCAACGTTGGCCCGGGCTGAGAAGCCAGTCCTACGGGGCAGCGGGGGGAGCCCAGCGACCTAACATTGGCTAATCCCAACACGTTAGTAGGCCTACCCTGCCAGCAGATGTCCATCCATGCGTGGCTACTAGCGGATTGTGTGAAGTGGGCACTAGCAAAGAGCCACGCTCAGCCGGCGACAGGACGATGCGGCCAGGGCCATCAGGCCTGGTTCCCCGCCAGGCTAAAGCGTTTGACCTAGACAACAGATTCCCTGCTAAACTTCTACATCCAAGCTCTCGGGCTATTGACACAGAAATCTCCATCGTTCACTCTTCGTTGGCTAACTTGGCCAGCCCAAACACCAAGGGCCGGGTCTGCGATGCTGCTGATTGTCTCCGCGTTCTGGTGGGACTGACGAGGGCGCCAAGGTTGGTCCTGCCTGACCTTCGAGTTTCCTTCATGCAGGGCGGCTCACGTTCCTGGTTGGCACGAGGCCTAAGGGCCGTGCGGTCCCTCGTGGTGGTGCTGGCGTAAGACATGCACATGTCAGTGCTCAAGAGGCGTAAGCCACGGGATATCTGCTGCCAGATTGGATCTCTATCTGCAGTAATACGCTCCATTCAGAGGTGCGAGCTTATTGCTCATACGTAGCAAGTGTCGTTGTCGCAGACACCAGATAAGATTGCCTCGCCACCTCTACCACACCAGACTTGGCCTACATTGACCGTCGAAAGACCGTCGATACCAAGGTACCTAGGTGACATCGTCTCATGTAATATATGCCCCCAAGGCGTATTCTCGACACGGCAGAAGAAACATCACGCTAGATATCAGTCGAGTGCTTTTTTGTCTCGTTTCTTTTTTGAATAATGCCACCGGTCGCCTCAAATTATCTCAATGCAACTAACGTCATTAGGTTATTTATACACAAGATACCGCAAAGAACAGACCGATTTATACTGTCCATGACGAAACCCTCACTGGCTCTCACCGATAAGATCGATCTGAATAAGGTCTCGTTGGTCAAATGCATCAGACGTCATATGTTCCTCCTTCAGAGCGAGCGCCTTGGGCTTCCACACTGAAGAGGGGCGCTAATCGATAAAATCCGGTCAACAGCAGTGGAGGGTGGCAGTGCTCTGCCCTATCATGTCTCAGAGGTGCGTCCGAAGTGATACTCTGGCGCGGCATAACGAATCCTACCTCTCGAATGTAACGCTACGTTGACAGCATGCAGGCAGAGAGCGTACATTGGCGCCCATGCGACTCTAGGATGAATCTTGCGAACCAGAAGGCTCACTTGGAGAATCCACACCACCTTCGTGTTCATATGTATCACTGCCGGCCACATATTGATCAGCACCGCTACGAAAGCAGTCCCGAGACACGAGAGGTCGACTTTATCGGGGTGAGTCAGCCTCTCTCACCGCAACGAATCGGCATACAGCAAACGCATCATATATCTCGGCATCCTAGCGGCGAGCTGAGATTGAGATCACGACGGTGGTTGATAAGCCCGGTGTATGCGGCGGGCGGCGCCTATGTAGTCCAGTGGAAGAAGGTGTAAAGATGACCGCGGTAGTGCTTGCCCCGCTTGGGATTCCTACACGGGAAAACGAGAATCCTAGCAGGTTTGGAGTCGTGTCATCCGTCAATGATGCGAGACACCCTGGCAGCAATCCCAGCTGAAGCCCTGAAGTGTTGTGCGGTGTGTTGCCGCCGCTGCGACGGCGCACTAAGCGCCTGGAGGGAGGCAGATGCAAGCCAACACCAAAACTAGACGCGGTTCTGCTGCATCGGATGACCCTGGCCATGTCTCAGCTGAATTTGGCGGTTATTATGCATGAGCCATGTCACTGGGCGAATTCCTCCGAATTCGGTTCCTCCTAGTGGTGATCGCAAGTCTCCCTCAACGAGCCATCAGCTTCGCATTCTGCTGCAAACTGCTAGCAGTCAGTCCTCTGCAACTTCGCTGAGGTGCACAGCCGAGCTGCCTCTCGGGGGCAGCTTCCGTCAAGGCCACAGATTGTGCTCCCTTCCTTCCCTTTGTGCAAAGTGATAGATGTTCTTGCCACCGCGCAGGCGACCCTTCCCAGTATAGCTGCCATACATAAGGTACCTATGTACGATGTACTTTGATGTATGATAATGCATTCACTGTAGGCCAAACCAAGCCCTCCCTCAAGCATCAATCTAGCGCCAGAGCCGCAGTACGAAGTACTGCAATTATTAAGGGCCTAGTTACCTTATAGGTGAGTGCAAATATCATCCAGGCCCCCAGCAGGGCCTGCTGGGCCGGTTCATGTTAACTGTCCAGCACCCATGCCTGGCCTGGTTACTGATAATTTGCAATAATTGATCGCTCCCGAAATGCATCCGGTGGTTCTTTGCATCTGCAGCACCTAACACGAGATCTGCTGACCCATCGGCCCGCGAAGCAAAGGAATCGAAGGAATATTCTTATGTGCCAACATTCCTTCGACTCCCACTTCCACTTGGCTGTTATCCGCTGACGGCCACTTGCAGAAGGCCATGCCCCGAGGTTTGGGCGCTGGCAGGGCATCTTCACTACGGGAGCGGCTCGCTTCCCGGCAGCCAAGAGGCCGACATGGGGATGCAGGTTGTGCTTTTCGTGTACCTTGCCTCTTGAGGCAGCCAGGATGGGGACGGCACTGCAGGCGTACCTTGCTACTGCTGCTGCTGGTACACCCATAGTGTGTATGGCACGTTGTAGCCTCAAGCCTCTGCCGATGGCCTCTTGCTCAATCAGGATGAGATCTTCTATTTCTCGTCAATTGAAACCCCGAAAACAGGTGACCCTATCCTTGCCTACCTGCCGTCTCCTTGAGCCCGGACGAACTGGCTGGCACAGCCATAAACGCATCAGCACCCTCCTGTTCCTCAGAGGCCGCACTGCTCTGCACAGCAGCCAACCCGTCACTCGAGCCGTCCTGTCACACCCGCTGTTCATTCCAACTCCGTCCTGGCAAAGGGCCAAATCACCCTGGGACCGTTGCATTGGGTCTACCGCTAGCATGTCCCCACCCACTGGTTCAAGCAAGACACCAGTGGCCCCGGGGAGCTTTTGCTCTGGTGTGGAGGGGGAGCCTAAACGAGAGCTACCCATGCCTTGCTGTTCACGTCTATCGATACGGGCAACCGAGGCGAGCGGACCGTACATAATAGTTTTGACCTCAGTCTCATTAATCGCGCCAGCGACTCAATTTGGATGTGCATGTTCCTTGGGAATTCCGAGGGGTTACAACGTGCCACTCGGAACAAAACATACCATTACCCTGAGATATACAGTATGGTCTGCCTCTTCCTCCTCCCCTCTCCCTCTACCCTACCCAAGTCAGAATCATGCAAGAGGGCGGGGGCTGGGGAGCCCAGACTAAAACCTCTTGAGAATCGGCTTCAGCAATGGACGATCAATGCAATTGAATAGTCCAGATATACGGTTCCCGCTGCGAAGAACGAAAAGAAAACATTCCCCACGGCGTTAAAAATTCTGCATATGAAATTCAGATGGTGTTCTGGTCCGCTTAGCAGGTAAAGCCCGCGCATTAACACCGACATGCCAATAAATTGCTATATGGTAGGAGCTTGCCTGTGCATGCATATATGCATCCCCAGGATGGAGTATCACCATGCATCATGGCCGACGAAGCAAAGAGCGGTGGCAGCGGCCATGATACCGACGACGAAAAGACATCGGGGGCACGTAAGACAGGGAGCACAAGTAACTATCGGTGCATATCCCAATGAAGAGCAGATGGCCCGAGCATGCTTTGGGACCAACGAAGCACTCCCACTGATCTTTCTCGTCGCGCTCCAGAGCACTCGATTATTTCTAGCATTGCCGATCGTAGGGACAATCTACGCCTAGGGTAACCGGCTGCGAGGGTGTGGCTTGTCCCAGCCATTTCTTTTCGCCGTGCCAAACCATACTGCTGGAGCCGCTTTCGTGGATTGAAAATCAAATGCGATGAGTAGGGCAATCTCGTGTTATGGATATGCTTGACTCGCGCACGCCGAAATTTGCGCCCCAGTGATATAGGTAAATGAATTAGCACTCTCAGACCAACACGCGCACGACGATCGGCCCCAGGGGCAGAATGAATGATCCGCGTCGGCGGGCTGAGTTGAGACCTTCACTCAAGGCGGTTAGACACATGCATGGTGTTAATTGGCTGCAGAATCGGCAGGGTCTCTATCCTCTGAACCAGGGGTTCCGCTGTTACGTGTGAACAGAATTCTTCAGTTGGTTTCATCATGTTCTATATATGAATACACTGGCTTCTTCTGAGTAATACAGAAAGGCGCAGCATATTATGTATGTTCCTATTCTCACATTGGTTGATTCCGCCAAATGCCATTCTGGAATACCGCTACTAATATTCTATCTTCTACGCTGGATTTTGTAGACGCTCGAGACCTATGGCCCATCGAGCAACCATTGTGGGCACTTGGCTTCGTCTCCACGTCATCTCCTGTTATTATTAGCGAATTCAGGAATCAGGGTGCCCGAGATGCAATAAATGATGGTCTTTTCAGGGTGTTGATGAGGTCACGCTTTTAAGTGCACGCATCAGCTACACCATGAAGATGATCCAGTTGAAAAAATCACCTACTAGCGTTCGTTAGTTGAGCCGATGCAACAGGACATGTCACGACTAAGGAAGGGTCTTAGGCATAAGCACGGCCTGATTCTCACCACGTGGCTGCGCGAAGTCCGGGTGGTTCTGGTCTACAAATTTGTCTATGATCATCGTGGCCTGATGCGTGGATATGCAGAAGAGGGGATTGAAGAAAAAACCAAAGAGAACGAAGATAAAGCTAGCATGTCAATAGCGCTACTCGGAGATTCCACCGTTGCGAGTCAGGTCCGGTGCAACAAGAGGGCCTGGTTTAGTGCGCCTGTTGCTCGTTGGACGTTCGTCCGGCCGCTGCGCCAAGGCACCGGGCCACGGGGCGCATGCTTTGTGTCACATCATTGGAGCCTGCTAGCCCCAAGTACCAGTCGGTCACCAAGGGCAAGCTACTGCAGCTAATGAGTGGCCTCACCTCGCTGCATGCCACCTGAAGCGGGCAACGAAAGCTCTGGAGAGGTGACATCCCAACTAGGCGATTGCTGACGTATCACGGGGCGGCCGGGAGTGGTGGAGGGGCTCTCGAGAGATGAAGGGCAGCAAAGAACTAGGAGCTACTATGCTTTCAGGGATCGCGGCCCTACGCCTAAACGGATATTGATTGTGTCTATTGTTCTGTCGGCTTGGTGGTGGGGTCGGCGGGAGAGGCCACCGCGAGATGGATGCATAAGATGCGGTGCTATGATAGCATCATTGGCTCTTGCTTGATGTGTGTGATGAGGGATGCAGCTGGACCCCTCCTGCACGCTAGTCCTGTCACACCGTATTGAGAGCTTTGTCTTTGCCATGCTTCCACTCGTATTCCATCACAGGCGCTAAGCCTGCAGCATATCTTCAACCTCAGGTACGTACCCTAGACACTGGAAAAAGGTAAGGTAATTGTGCTACATCAAGTTGTCGCTCCGATATCTCTCCCTAGTAGGAGTGCCTTGCTAGTGAAGAACGTTACTGTGAGCTGGTCTCAGTAAATTAAAGGAGTTTCGTAGATCAGATATTTCAAAGGTGTTGGTCAGTAAGTCAAATGGCTGGCAATCAACACCAATACATGTTACACCGCGTTGGAGTATTAGTAGCTTGTATGGAGGATTTGCCTGCATATGATGTTGATTGGTATCCTAAAAAGAACATCTAGTCCCTTATCTGCCCCATACGACAACATTGGCCGTGCTAAGACCGAAAGCGACGAGAATGGGAGGCATCGGATACTGGCTCATGGCGGACAGGTCTATACCAGACAAAATCGTCTGAACAAGAGAAGCCCGAAGGCGAATACTCGACCCAACGCACTCTGAGCCCAAGGGCGAAGGTTTGATATACCTGTGAGACAGCAAAGACAGCAACTAAATTTCAAGTTGGGTCACTCTAGCCCAAGATTCCTATACTGTAACACGTCAAAGTGCTGGCTAACAAGCAGTCAGTTGATGAGAGACATGTGCTGGTGATATCCAAGTCCTAGTTTCGATGTTAAAAAAATGGGAAATCTAAGTTAACCGCATCCCCCGTACGCCTATACATGTATATATGTATGTACATAGAACTATAAAAAGAATCGTCGACCCATGATGTAAAAGCCGGAAACGCCAATTCAGAGACGACCGCTAGTTTGTGGTGGTATCTCTTGCGCCAACTCACTCACTCTTATTCCTTGTTATTCACTCTTCAAACATGGCCAAGCTGGCCAACGAGGGGTCTACACTGGCATTGATGACACTGTATTCCAGTGCCGAGACAGGGAGCTTCGTCTAAGGGAACATCCAACAGCTCGATTGGGCAAAACTTGGTTTCCTATGAGCTCAAACCGGGGCCGGAATGGTGGTATGCCACGTGGTGATAGGAATTCGAAGGGGCTCCAGAGGCAGCGATTGGTGAGGAGCCGCGGATCTCGTGACGCTAGTTGGCATCTATTTCTTGAAGAAACCACCCCGAGATGGAACAGCAGTGCGGTTCCTCCTTAGCAGTACGTCCTTGGCGCTCTTCGTGTACTTTTTCGCTTTGGGAGCCAGCCTCTGATCGTTCTTGCGAGCCACCCGATAGACTGTTGAACCGACCGTCTCATCGCGCGGTCCACGATCGAGGCGAGTAAGGCTTCGTTCCACGCTGGCGACTTTTCTGCGCTTGGGGCCCGAAGCCAGCTCTAGATCATGCCGGTCTTCGTCCTCTTCATCGCCCGAAGAATCAGTGAGAAACTCGTCGGGAAGAATAGCGGGAACCTGGATCCTATCCCCCCGTATCCTCCTACTTGAGACACCGACTGAAGACGGACCAGCGACGGCTTGACTGTCGCTGTCTTGAGACTCTGCTGGCTCCGTGGCTTCCTGGGTCTTCTTGCGCTCCTCTGCCTGCTGCTTGAATAAAGCGTCTCTTTCTTGGCGCTTCCTCTTCTGAGCAGCCGCTTGCCTAAAACGCAGAAACAATGGTTAGTGATGCTCATCTTAGCATAGCAGAGCGGAGGTTCAACATACTCTTGTGAAGCCTTCTGGGCAGCCTGTGCAGACTTCTTTAGACTTGATGCAGCCTGATGGGTAGAAATTGCTTCAGGAGCCTCATCGTCGTCACTGTCGCTCTCATCCTCATCCTGAGGAGGCGGTGCTGCTGGCTCTTTCGTTTCTAATGTGGGCTTGGCTGAAATAACCTCATCATCGTCATCGTCGTCGTCGAAGACCGTCAAATTCCCAGGAGCAGAAGCAGCTGAGGTTGAAGATGAAGACCTTTCACCTTTTGTTCTCACAGGCAGCTTGGTGGTGTCTTCAGCCTTGTCCTCTGCCTGCTTGTTGGCGACTTTTCCTGCTCGCGCCATGATGTCTCCCTCGATTTTGGGACGGAGGCTAAGCTTCGTGCAGCGTCGTCCGGAATTGGCCTATCTCACTCTCTTGACAGTATAAAAAGAAAGTCGATCAATACAGACGTAGGCCTTGCTAATGTAATGAATGCACTGATGCTTGAGCAACTTCATGGTCGTGAACCAAAAAAATTCATGTGGATACCTTATCGGGCCTCGGTGAGCTTATCTTCACCAACGGTGTGGCACGCGCGGTCCCATTGGCCAATCAGCTCTCGGGCCACTTTGCTCTCATTCACCTCAACCACCCAGATACTGTACGAAGCTGTGAACCACGCTCTTGTCGAAGGAAGCGCCTCGGAATCTCGTTTTCCTTTATCTAAATCCGGAATATATCACTTAATTGATTCAGATACTTCCCGTCAAGTTGCCTCGCCTAGAATGGCATCCAGACGCTCATTGAGAGCCGTCCTGAGGGTCTCATCATTAGCTGTCATCCCTGCAGAGAGATCGGTTTACCATCGATTCCTATCCTCTTATCCGTTTTCAAGATGCGACACGAACTGTTCAAGTCTGCAGCAAAAAAGATCCTATGCCGTAGCGCGTAAAGCGCAAAGAGCCAGGACGATGAACTGGGGACCTGCTAATCTCGACACCATAACGCTGAAGGACTTTGAACGTGCTCTCAAGCCGGACATGTTCAAGAAGTCAGATCCCTTTTACACTTATGACCCGTCGACGTACTACAACTGTCTGCAAAAGTTTGCCACCGTGTCCGAGAAAGGAGATCACCGCTGGCTTGATTTGATCGAAAAAGGTGGGAGTTCGCCCTCTCTTCATGCCGCAGAGGACATGGACCACACTGCTAACTCGACATAGCCGAGCGCCCAACGCCAGAGATTTTGCACGAAACTGGCTGCATTATGCGTGACATGTCATGGAACCCCCAAGCGTCTCGCTGGTCCCTCGCTATGTGGGCAGCCGCGGCGGAGATGGATTTTAACCCCTCCATTGCCACTCTGGCATTGTACCTCGTCCGTTCGGGCATGTTCGGATCTTCGCCTCTTTTCAAATCCGCCGAGTCGCGTTTCCAAGCACTGGTCAAGACGGGCCAGGACCCTAACGCGCTCGTGGTTGAAGGCGAAATGCTCCGGCGGCGGGGGACGTACAACGCAAGCATCAGAGTTTTCCAGCGGGCACTGGAGATAGGGAGCGAGGATTTTACCTGGGCGCCATTGTGTGAACAACAGATAGCCCAATGCTACCGGAATATTGGGAAGGAAAGCGACGCGCTGGAGCACTACCGCAGAGCGGTCAAGATGGGGCTTGAGGAGGCGCATGAGGGTATCGCCATACTATCCAAGGATGCTGATGAGTCTTATGAGAGCATGTACAAGGCCGCGTGTCTGAACCCAAAGTTATTTTCACACATGGCGCAGATGGAACTGGAAAGATCGACCGAGTTGAAGGATGAGGAAGCCGTTAAAGAGGCTGTGAAATGGGCGACTGAGTGGTCGGAGTTATCAAATGTACCAGGAAAGCCCTAAGGGCTAGGTGCAAGAAAGTCTTGTATATGTAAAAACAATTGGATACATTATCGATGGAAGCAATATAATTAGACGTACGACTATCCTATGTCACTATTTCCTTGAAGGTATAATGTTGAGTCCTTGCACAAGTAGCTTCTCCGGGATAGTTTAATATCCACTGAAGATCTTTGACATTGATGTTGCTTAGATGTTGCCTAAGTACGTCGCTTGAAGTCATACGTTTCTACCCTGATCTGCAGCCTGTTTTCCACCTGACGACGAACACAAGAAGACGACGATTTACTAACTACAGCACCTATACCATTCTCGACCAAAGACTCGAGGTATGAGCCTTTATTCACGTAGCTGCTTCTTGAGCTGATCTTCAAAATCATGAGGCTGCTAGACAGAGGAAGGTGTCAGCTACTGTACTTGATGAGCATGCCGGTGTATCTCATCTATCATGACACAAGTCACCCTGTCGATCTTTTCACAAGAGCCACACGTCAACGCATATACTCTAAGCTAGAGCAACAATGAAAAAAAAGCGATAGGAGCTCGGCAAGTGGCTGGAATAAAACATGGCACGCCAAGGCGCTTTCCGCGTGACACAGGGACCTTGTTTCTTAACTAAATACAATAAGAAGAGAATAATAAACTATTCTATAATATCTAGATTGGTATTGTGTTCAGTACTGGGTTATTTATTGTGATATTGTGTTGGATTTCAGCGCTGAACTATCTTGATGTGTCATGTTTTATTTCACCCACTTGCTCAGCAAGTGTCACGGCTAAAGAGAGAAACGCCCTTGTGCCCATCTGACATAGACCCGCTCGCAATGGCACCTTTATTTGCCGCCCGCCGTAATGTCGTACCGAGCTTCGTCGCAGGGTGTTTGTGAAGCGCCCGCGATTATGTGAATTTCGGGTCAATCACTCCGTCTCCCTCCCTTCCCCCTGCTGATGACTGGTTTATTTTATCCAAAGAGTTGCTATGTGAAAGTACGCTGATTGCTGGAAATTATCTCCAGTACAATGAGCTCGGCAGGTTAAAGGAGACCCACGCAAATATTTACTTCATGAATTAACAGCTATTTTGTCGGTTAAGATGAGTGTTTCATTGATGGGCAGAGATAATTAATATGAAGTCGGTGGCCGTACATGAACAGCCGTCATTGAATTTCTTCTCACTGCCAGCCAGCATAACACACGATGAAGATTCTTTTCGCTCTCGCAGCGATCTCTAGATTATTGTTTTTAGCCTCCGCGACAAACAACGGATTGACAGACGCCGTCGAGTGGGATGAGTATAGCTTGACGGTGAATGGGTCACGGCTGTTTGTCCTGTAAGTCGTTCGGGTGATGTCTCAAGACAGGAATTGGATTCTGATAATATATTAGCGGCGGAGAGTTCCATTATCAGAGATTGCCCGTTCCAGAACTATGGCCCGTAAGATGTGCAAATGTGTTGGGTTGAATATTTCTGATGCGCCAAATAGGACATCTTCCAGAAATTCAAGGCAAATGGATTCAACGCTCTGGGGTAAATTACATATTTTTCCATCCTTTCGCTGAACATCTCTCGATTTAACAAGACTCACGATATAGACTTTATTTCTTTTGGTCCTATCATTCTGCCGAGGAAGGAATTTACGACTTTGAGACCTCTGGAAAGAACCTCCAGAAACTCTTTGATGCTGCAAAAGAGGCTGGGCTCTATGTCATCGCCCGTCCTGGACCATACATTAATGTATGTTTATAGGACCCTCGAAACTGAAATCCACGCGGCTAACATCTGCTGTTTCAGGCAGAGACCAATGCTGGGGGTTACGCATTGTGGGGATCTGATGGCAGAATTGGTCAAATTAGGACGAACGATGAGCGTTATCGTGATGCTTGGGCCCCCTATATCAAGAAACTCATACCGATACTGGCCGCCAACCAAATCACTGAAGGAGGTGTCAGTCATTCCGTGCAATTCTCTGCAATTAAATTAAATCCTGACTATACCCATAGCCGGTCATCTTGGTTCAGGTGGAAAATGAGCTCCGACAAACCGTTCACGAGCCGGACCACACCCTCGTACAGTACATGATCAAGCTTGAAGAAGCGTTCAGAGATGCAGGAGTTGTGGTACCACTCACGCACAATGAAAAGTCAATGAGCCGCCAGAGTTGGTCATCGGACTTTCAGAATGTTGGCGGTGCGGTCGATGTGTACGCCCTTGACCACTATCCTGGTGCCCTCTCCTGCACAAACAATGAGACAGGATTTATTGTCAACCGAGGCTATTACCAGTGGTTCAAAAAGACAAGTTGGACACAGCCTGAGTATATGGCTGAGTTTGAAGGGGGCTGGTTCTCAGGTATGCCAACTGGCTCTGCTCCTCTTGGCCCACGCCGTTGAGCGATGCCATGCTGATCATCTTGTAGCATGGGGTAGCGATACATTTTACGATGAGGTATTGCCCTTGCTGTAAATTGTATTTCTGTGTAAAACTGACATGTAATTTAGTGCTTCACCGAGCACAGCCCGGAATTTGCGGACGTTTTCTATAAGAACAACATTGGACAAAGAATTACTCTTCTCGGGATATATATGGCTTACGGAGGCACGAACTGGGGTCATTGTATGTTTTACGCGTCATTTGACTTGGGATTTTCTGCAAGAGGACTCTTTCTAACTGAAACTAGCCGCTGCCCCGGTTGTGTACTCAAGTTATGACTACAGGTCTGTGTAAGCTTCTTTTAACAACTCTCTTAGCTAACTGAAATGTGCTGACTGCTTATTCGACGTAGTGCGCCGCTGAGAGAGACACGGCAGATATGGAGCAAACTGAAGCAAACCAAACTTCTGGGTCTTTTTACCCGCGTATCAGAAGACTTGGTCCGGACCGAAATGGTTGGGAATGGAACCGGATACAGCGTATGGCCGTCACCCTGCCCTAATAAGAAAGATCTCCATTAACAACTTTTTCATGCCTAGACTTCCTCATCCGATATCTTTGCATGGAGGTTAAGGAATATCGATTCGAATTCGACATTCACAGTTATACAACATAACAACACCCAATCGAGGGGGTCAGCGGAGTTTTCTGTTTCCTTCGATACATCTGAGGGGACCATCGAGGTTCCAGGTGTATCTCTAGATGGGCGACAGAGCAAAATCCTGGTCACGGACTACCCATTTGGTACCAAGAAACTTCTCTACGCCACAGCGGATATTTTGACGTATGGGATCTTTGATACCGAGGTTCTGGTTTTCTATCTCCAAGACGGGCAGGCGGGAAAATTTGTCTTCAGCGACCAGGAGCAAGATCTCGCATTCGAGGTATTCGGGGACTCTGAATTTACAGTAAACGCTCGCGATGGGCGCTCCGTGTACTCTTGGAAGCAAGCACCCGGCCAGACAGTAGTCAAGTTCTCGAACGGAGTCATTGTCTACTTGTTGGAGCGAGAGACAGCCTGGAACTTCTGGGCCCCTCCCAAGGTCAGCACTCCCCTCGTAAAACCGGATGAACACTTGTTTGTCCTCGGCCCCTATTTGGTCCGGTCGGCCCGCATAGCGAACAAAGTCCTCCATATCTCTGGGGATAATGATGTGGCGACGAAATTGGAAGCCTATGTCGGCCAAGAGATCGAAACTGTCGTCTGGAACGGCCTCCGTCTCGCGGCAGAGAAGACGGCATATGGTGCAGTTACGGTGGACATCCCCGGTGCCGACGACCGAACGATTTCTCTACCTCCTCTGAAAGGCTGGAACTCGGAAGACGGGGCCCCTGAGATCAGGCCGGATTTCAATGACTCGAGTTGGACGGTGTGTGACCACAACGAGACTCTGAATCCTTTCTATCAGCCAGCCACCCTGCCCGTACTCTACAGCTCTGATTATGGATACTTCACCGGGGCCAAGATCTACCGGGGATATTTCGAAGGGAGGAACGCATCAGCAGTGAAGCTTACCTGCTCAGGCGGACTGGCCTTCGGATGGAATGCCTGGCTGAATGGCAAACTCATCGGCGGGGATGGCGGCGCTAGTCTTTTGGGCACCACCAATGCAACGCTCACTCTTCCGGAAGATGCCCTCTTGGATGGCGACAACGTGCTGACGGTGTTCGTAGACTACCATGGTCATGACCAGGATTCCACTGGAAAGGGCATTAACAACCCGAGAGGTATCCTGGATGCTCTAATCCTGCCCCGGGGCACTCGGGAGGATACCGGGTTCAAGACATGGAAGATTCAGGGCAACGCCGGTGGTTCAGCCAACATCGACCCTGTCCGTGGACCCATGAATGAGGGCGGGCTGTACCCTGAACGACTGGGTTGGCACCTCCCTGAATTCGAAACCAAGGGTTGGACTCGGTCCATATCTCCGCTAGACGGCATCAAAGCCCCCGGTGTGAGGTTCTATATTACATCGTTCCATCTTAATATCGACTCGGACCTGGATGTACCACTCGGCGTGGAGCTCGGTGCGCCAGAGGGGACCGTGGCCAGAGTCATGATCTGGGTCAACGGGTATCAGTATGGCAAGTTTGTGCCACATATTGGCCCGCAGTATCGGTTCCCAATCCCTCCTGGCATCATCAACAACCGGGGGAAGAACACTCTGGCGCTCAGCCTGTGGGCACAGACGGAGGATGGTGCTGCCCTGGACAAGGTTGAGCTGTTCTCGTACGGCAAATACCACACGGATTTCAAGTTTAACAGGGACTGGAGCTATTTGCAGCCAAAATGGGAAGATAGATCACAATATGCTTAAACACTGGTGGACTTTTTTGTCCGCTTAAGTAGCTAAACTAATTTCTCATGCAGAATTGCATGTGCGGGTGCTGGTGCTTGAGTTCCAACACCCGGAATGACATTATAATTTACAGTGGACGTCTACGATTAATGCATTGAGATTTCTAAAATGATAGGATAAGAGGAGGGGCTTGGATTTGTGAATACTGCGGGTTATATTGCTGTCTTCGGTGCTGAAGACAGGATGGCTGGATAGGATATACCGTCGTACAAAGTGTGGTTCCTGTCGCTGCTCCTAATATCGCATTTAGACATCCAATAGAGATTTCAAACAATTTTTGTTTGGCTTATGCGCGCCTGAGGCTTGGGTAGGATGCACCTAATGGCATACATGAAGTTAGCACTATAGCAACGAGATATAGAAATTAGATACTATGGGATGTTTGGTTAATCGGGCGGATCTACGGGTGAGGGAATACTACGACTCTCGTTGAGAAATGACTCTATCTCATGCTGCTTGAAACCTGTGATTGTATTCGCGCTACTAATCAAAAGAGAAACAAGAGGACTGCTGACTGGGATGATGAGACATACATAGTACGCCTGCCATCGCTAGAGGTAGCTCTCATTGAATGTGACTAACACCCTGTCTGGTAACGACTAGAAATGCGATGAATGGAGGGACGTTTCCTCGCTGCCCGTCCCGCCCCTTGTGTAAGTAAGTAAAAGAAACCGGCGTCGACGGTGGGTCTCCCCTGCACACAGACGCTTGTTGGCCACATACAGCTCATCGAGCTAGACTTATTGGATTTAAATGCCGTGGGATGGCGGGCTGGGTAAGTGAAGAGACCGAGAGCCCAGGAGCAGGCTCGACTCATTTATTCGCTGGCAAGAGTTGAAGCTGGGTCATGGAGATGGGACAATTTACAGAAGCGCTTTTAATTAGAATGCAGTCTAAGCAAGGGGATATGTTGATATGTGGATTGGCTTCAAGACTTTGCAACCTTGGAGCTGTTGTGAGGATGTGACATCTACCCAAAGCGGGTGGGGTGTGATTCGGACGCAGAGTTCGAGATAATGGCGGACGGCGGCCGGATGCCTACCGGCTTGACGGGACCTTTGGGCCATGTGGCAGACTCGTAATGCCCCTTGTGTGTGCATACGAACGGTGGGGTGTTGGCGACCAACAGATGAACCAAGAGCGGTGCCCTCTTGAGCTGTGCGGCTGGCCTTGTTTCCCCACCGGCATGCAGTCATGCAGTCATGTAATCAATAATGCTACGCGAGGCGGATCTGGCTCGCGTAGCTGTGCGTAGCTCTAATAAGAGACGGGGGCGGCGTGAGAGTATTGATAATTGACCGAGAGCGACTGTTGGCGGCTTCCCCGGCCCAAAGTTCCAGCTAAGAGGCTGCAGTCAGCTGCACGGGCAGTAATGGCATGGCATGTGGCAATCTCGGCTGATGGCACGCGGGAGGTGTGTGTGTAGGAAGGCTGATTGTTTGTTACAGTAAGCCATGGATGTAAGTCCAAGTCCAAAGAAGGGCAATGCCCAGCCTGATATCGAGCAAGACTCTATTCTGCTCTGCTCTTTCCATCTTTATTTTCAACTCCTGCGTTCATATTGTGCGAGGCTGTTAGATAAGATGCTTTTGTTCGGCGCTTTCTATCTCTCTCTTGCTGGGTTGGGCGTTATCGCTGCAACCACTAGAGAGACATCAAATTGCGTGCCTGTCTCATTTCATTTCTCAGTCTCAGCCCTCAATACGGTTTGGCTTTCGCCCCCGGACCCAAGCGGTGAAGCTTCGATTCTGAACTTCTTCTACTCTGGTTTGGCAAATGGCACGGGGCCGGCAGTGGCTGGCACCACAAAGGAGACGGGCACATTTCAAATCAATGGCATATATTGCTCTCCAACCAGAGAGAAATCGGGCCAAGCGCTCCAAGTATTGGTTCATGGCATCACATACGACAAGTCAATATGGTCCGGCACTGGATATGGTACTCAGTATGACTGGCAGGCGTTTGCCACCAACCAGGGCTATCACACGCTCGCCATCGATCGCCTTGGACACGGCAGCAACCCTGAGCGCCCAGATCCTCTTGCTGTCGTTCAGGGCTCCTTCCACATAGAGATGATACACAAGTTGATCTCAATCGTTCGCAACCAGTCTGGAAATCCGCTTGGACGCACGTTCAACAAGGTGGTATACGTGAGCCACTCGTATGGAGGCTGGGTGGGGACCGGCCTGATCGCGAGATATCCCAAGGATGTTGATGCCATGGTCCTCACTGGATTCAGCACCGTGCCCAACTTTGCTCCATTCGCGAATTCGAAGCTGAGGTCCGCCGCGTTGCTGGCTCCCGGCCGGTTCCCTGGTTTGCCGCTGGGATACATCACCTTTGGCGAGAGCAGTGGGCGGAAGGCAGCCTTTTTTGCCGGCAACTTCGATCCAGCCTTCCCCGCACTGGACTATGCCAGTCAGGAGACCTGGACGATTGGAGAGACCGGTTCGCTGGGTTTCACGTCCACATCACCGGTCGACTATACAGGACCGCTCTTCCTTGCCACTGGAGCTGATGATGCCATCTTCTGCCAGCCACCAAAAACGGCCTGCGAGGCTCTGCTACAAAATTCTAAGCAGTTTTATCCCAATGTGAAGAAATTTGGGGTTTTCGTGCCAGAAAACACGGGTCACACGCTGACGAGGCATTATTCTGCGCCGGTCACTTTCGCTAAGGTGCACCGGTTTCTGAATGAGGCTTTGGGAAAGTGTTAGAGAAGCATGGGCACGAGGGTTTAATATTTGGTAGAGTGGAATCTGGCTATGTACAGTCGTCATGGAAAGCAGTCGTTGTAGTGGATCAATGTGATATGTTCATAGCGAAATGCAAACTTCAACCTGCTGTGTTGCACTGACCTCACATCTCCACAATAAATTTGTTCACAATGAGATATAAACCTCATCTAAAGCTATGGATTTGCAATTTCAACTAGAAATATGGAAATGCGGACGGCTCTCTTGATCACTCCTCAGTGTTCCTGACGAAACTGGCTGAGGCCTACTGCCTCTCGGCACAACTCCTCCAGGGGCGAATTTCCCAGCAGCACAAAAACTGGCATGTCAGCACCGACTTCTCGGGCAAACCAGTTTCTCAAATCCATGGCGATCAGAGAATCGATCCCATATGTGTGTGCCGGCTTCTTGGTATCCATGTCATCAAGAGCTATGCCCAGCATTTGGGTGAGCTTGACTTTTAGCCAACCTGTTACTAGAACTGCTGCTTCATCGTCAGATGACGCTCCGCGGATAGCAGCTAAGCGATTGATTCCCAAGGAGGCAGACGAAGCAGTCCTGCTATCTGAGTTTGGGTGGGCATTTCCCATTGCAAACAAATGCCGAAAGATGGGACGATGGATGGAATGATGCAACTCCACGCCCTTGGCAAGGACCGCCGAGGGTAGCTCGACACCGACCAAGACCTGGGCGTCAGCATGGCTGAGAATAGGCAGCTTTGGATCACAGTAGTATTCCATCAGGGCAATTAGATCCTCCATATTGATATCGATTAGATGGCCAATGCGCCTCATGCCAGCCAGTATTTTTTCGTTCTCGGCGACCATCCCCTCGTCAACCATGAGGCCGAGATCGATAGATACCGCTTTCTGGCCCTGAGAAATGCGATAATGTGCCAACGCATCCTTGAAAGTATTACCCGCAGCGTAGTTGGCCTGGCCACGGTTGCCGAATATGCCATTGACGGAAGAGAGCAGGATAAAAAAGTCCAGCTCCTGGGGTAGGGCGGCATGCAAGTTCCAAGAGCCAGTCACTTTGGAACTCGTGCTTACGTGCCAGTCCTCGAATGACATGTTCGGCCAGAAATTATCCTAAAGTCCATTGATGTCAGTCTTTCGTTGATCTTGAGAGGGAGAACAAGCCGCAATGGTTGGACCTACTCTCAGAGCGACAGTAGCTTGAATGCATCCTCGGATGGGAGGCATATCTACACTCAAACCGCGGATTGTTTCTCGGAGCATTGCCAAGTTGCTAATATCCACTGCTGGACAAGCGACTGACGTGCCCATGTTTTCAAGGTCATGGACAAGAGACACGGCCTCGGGCGTTCTGGCACCTGAGCGGGATAGAATGACGAGGTGACGAGCGCCTTGCCTGGCCATCCAACGCACAAGGCTGCGCCCTAGGCCACCGAACCCTCCAGCGATGACGTATGTGGCATCCTTGGAGAAGTTAGAGCGTGGTAACGCGATCATGCTGGCCTGTATTGGAGTTTTGTCAGGTTTGCAGTTGGTCCTTGGTGGCCAGAAGAGCTTGACTTACGGTAACTGAAGCATTGGGTTGAAGCTCGACGATGCGCTTCCCAAAATCTTCCCTTCCAAAGTGGGAGAACATCTTCTTAATGTCAGAACCCTGAAAAACATGCAAGAAATGCGGAGGCTCAAGTTGTTGTGTTGAGGCAAACGCAACGGCTTGTCGTAGGGTCTCATAGGCAACGCGAGGTTGGTGTTTGAAGAACTCATCCATTTGTATAGAGATGAAAAGAACATTTGCCTTCCTGGGAATGCGTGCCGAGGGGTCTAGACTGAGATCAATAATGCGGCCCAACGGCTTCACAAAAGTCGTAAAGTTGAGCTGGTCCACCCCATCTGATAACGAACCAACTACGACATCAACACCCTGACCCTGGGTACGCTGAAGAATGGTACGAAGGGACAGTTCATCCCCCTCAGGAGGATATTGGCTCGAGGTAGCTTGTATTGCTGCTGTAGAAAGTCCTTCTTGGAGTGAGAACTTGTTGTGACCAAGACCTCGGCTCCAAGACGCATCGCCAGCTGCAAGGCCACCTGGCCCAAACAACTGGAGCCATGCAGAATCAATACGGTTTCACCAGGTTGGAGTCGCGCCACATTGACCAAGCTATGATAGGAAAGCCACAGGGCGGAAGGCAGAGCAGCGGATTCGTTAAATCCGAGATGCGGAGGGATACGCGTCACAGATCTGGCCGGGACAACCAACCTGTTGGTGCAGCCTGAGCTGGCGATGGTAAGTACTGGTTCCCCACATGTAAAGCCTGATCTTGCACCTGCTTTGACAATGGTGCCTGAGAATTCTGCTCCCACACTGGTGTGGCTTCCATGGCCTTTGGTGGCAAGATAGTCCTTGCGAGTGAATCCCACCGCGCGCACTTGCACCACGACCTCCTCCTCCCCTGGAGCTGTGGCCTCTTTCTCGTCAAGGGCTCTTTCCTTCCACCTCAGAGTGTCACCTTGGCTAGGATAGCCGGGTTCCAACTTGATAGTAGCATCGGAGCCGAGTCTGAATTCTTCGTCGTGATGGGATGAGGTCGCATCAGCAACTACTCGGTTCATCAATGAGTTTTCGGTGATGCGGTTGATGCACTCCAAACCGTTCTGGGATGTGAAGTTGGTCTCGACACTTTCCACAGATCTTTCAACAAGATCCGTCGAGACCGTTAACAAACGTGACACAATTCTTTCCGGACTCTCCAGTGAATCGTCAAGGTGGAGCGTTGAGAATTTGTATGTTGAGTCTTCCGACATCAAAACCCGACCCAATCCGTCTACGATATGATGCCTTGGGTCGTCCGCACCAGATGACCGGGTCACCCATAGAACCCGTTTGGAACGTGACAGTGCCGCTTGCAAGTGCCTAAAGTCGTCTGCTTGGATACCATCCAGAAGTATGTTATCAAGCTCAACGAGAAACACCGTGACCATTGAGGTTGACACCAGGGTTTCAGCTTGCGCGAATTGTTCGCATGACCATACATTGCACGTTGGAGCCATCAGTTCAGCTACGCAATCTTGCGAAGATATCCCACGATCTACTATCAAGTGAATATCTGGCAGATTTTGAGGCAGTTTTGGCTTCAAGCAACGAATCCCCGAGATGATGATACTGCTATACCTGAAGGTGCCATCTGCTTGGCCCGGGATATTGACGTCCACGCCTGAAAAGCCGGCTCGCTTGAGACGATGATCCCACTGATCAGCGGTCAGCAGCGGGCTATGAACCGATCGTGTTTCATGCTCCAATGGTTTCCACCAGTCCTTCAACAGACCCCAGATAAAGCCAATCTGTGTTACATTTGGTGATGTGGTCTCTATGAGCAAAAGCTTCCCATCTGGTTTCAGGAGCTTTCTGATGTTTTTGAGAGATACATCGATATCCTGCGTGGCGTGCAGTACGTGCGATGCTACTATGAGATCGTAGCTACTGGACTCGAACCCTTGAGCCTGCGGGTCGTTTGAGATATCCAAGACTTCAAACTTCATCAAGTGCGCATACTTCTCAAGTTTATCTTTCGACAGGGAGAAGAAGCCCGAAAATTTGTCCGTGAAGTCATACTGAGACCACTTCAAGATTCCGTCCTGGCTCATTGCTTCGAGAAGACGAGTAGTAATCCCACCAGTTCCCGCACCGACCTCGAGGATCTTCATAGACGGGTTCTTGAATGACAGCAAGTCCACAAACTCACATACTGGATAGGCGTGGTGGTCACTTGCAAGCATTTCTTCGTAATAACGGTCGGCAAGACGGTTGTCGAATATGATGGCCAGCGGGTCCGCGCTTCCTGATAAAATCTTGGCCAAGTTACGGCCAAGCGTCATGAGCAACAGACCTTCAGTGTCGGACTCTGTGATCTGTTGAATTCTCGCCTCGCGGAGTTCTGCATCACCCAGAAATGTGTTCAAATCATCAAGGCTAAATGGTGATTCTCCCTCCAACATCAGCTGAAGTTGGTAGGCCATCCAGCCTGCGTAGGATTGAAGATGGCCCTCTGATGGCAGAGAATCATGGGCATCTAAAAACTCGAGAGCATCCTTGATGAAGGCTAAAAGGGCAAGGATCTTGATTCGTTGCCTGCTTATGATTTCATTATCTTGATTTGGCCTGTTACTGGTACAATAAGCAAGAACTTGGTCGTGGCTCATCATGCTAATATCAGGCTTCTGAATAATCCGATGGCAGAGCGGTCGTAAGACTTTAACAGGAGTTTCTTTTGAATTGCTAATCACCTTTGTTCGTAGACCACTCATAATGATAACCGGGCTAGTAGAGCCGCTGGAGGTGGCTATTACATTGCCTTCGGCTCTTCTTTGTCCTTGCATCTGAAAGGAGCCATAGGCACTCAGTTCGCTTGCTTGTGAATCCAAGCCCTCGCAGTCAATCCAAAGGCTGCCCACGTGGACTGGCATCATGGTGAGTGACCCAGAGGTGTTCTCAGTGTGGGAGAGGGCTGGCACAAGCAGTTGGGCAAGACCATCAAGTGTAGTTGGGTGGATAGGATAGTTCGGAAACGAAGAGTGTTTTGGCATCTTCGCCTTCCACGCTTCAGTGGCAATCTGGGCAGTGGCCTTCCCACCAAAACCGGGGCGAAATTCTTTCACGTTCTGAAAGCATGGCCCGTAAATAATGCCCTCCGGACCCTGGTTGTCGTATATATTATGCACAGGACCCTCGCCTGAGCGAGTGATATCGGTGGCCCAGGTGCTATGATCTTCAGTTCCTGGCCACGAGTAGGACGATACTATCTGGTTTCGATCGTGGCGATCCACAACAGAACGAATAGTTCCACTACAGCATTCGATGTAGCTGCCATTCTCAATGATAAACAACCTGAACTCGGATGGGGTGACCCCTCGACCCTTTCTTGTGCTGGCTGGGGTGGATAGAGGAAATTGGGTTTCGATGTGGTCAGCCCCCCGGAGGAACGCAATGGCATGAGAAAAGGTAGCCTCTTCGACATAAAGACCTATAAGGGTCGATCTGTTGCCCTGTATCTGCATCATGGATTCCAAAGCCATCGCAATCATGCCCGCGGCAGGGAAGATGATCTGACCATTGATCGTGTGGTGCTCTAACCAAGGCACCTCAGCCAGTCTCATGACATTACGCCACTGTGCAATTTGTGCGTTCCAGTCCAGGCTGCGCGACCCAAGCAGATCGTGGCGAGGCACACTGGGAAATCGGAGGTTCTTGCTTAGCCGACCTTCCTTCCAGTGCAGCTGTGAGTGATTAAAGGGGTAGGCCGGCATGTTGGGCGGAGCAGGACGCGCAGAGTTCTCCAGGCCATTCACTCGCAGCAGATCGACAAGGCACCCAGCGCAATACAGGGCGCCAACGGCCTCGAGAAGGGCCATATCTGCACTACGGCCACGAACGAGAGAGGAAATATAAGTGAGCCGAGGCGATGAGCCAGAAAACTGCTCGAGACAATCCCGTATTGGGGCTTGCAGTGCGCTGTGCGGTCCGATCTCGAGCACATGAGTGGCGAGAAGATCCTTGGCCGTGTTCTTTTTCCCCAGCCGGGCTCTCGGCTTCTTGTTCCCGGATGGGCGACTTTCGAGAGGGCCAGCTCGAACTCGACCGTGGATGTAAGATTCCGCACCCAATACTCCCCGTCAAGTAGTCGCTCAGGCTCCAGGACATCCCCCGTGACCGAGGAGACCATTGGGATCTGACAACAATCGCCAGCCTCGAGAGTTTGAGAAAGGGACTTGCGGTACTCGTCTGCGACTTGTCCCATAAAGTGCGAGTGATAGGCGACCGGGACGCGAAGACGGCGTGCAAACCGGAGATCCTCATTCAGCCACTGTTCAACCTTGGAAAGCGCTTCCCACCGCCCAGTCAATGTGATACTTTTCGGGCTATTTACGCAGCCAATCTCGATGTCGGGTGGACAAGACTCGTCTTTGTGGAGGCGGTTTAGGTAGGTCTTGACCTCCTCTCTTGACAGACCGACTGCCACCATTGTCAGCTCGTTGTCCTTTGTCGTCGCCGCGAGATGAGCAGACACCCTGCCGCGGTGGTAGGCAACTCTAACAGCAGCCTGATGTGACAGCGCTCCACAGGCATAGGCAGCAGCGACCTCTCCAGAGGAATGTCCCAAGACTGCTGATGGAGATACACCGAAGCTCTTGAGAAGATCTACTAGCCCTATCTGAAGGCAGGTGACTAGAGGCTGGCTGTATTCTGGGCTGTTGACCGTGTGCTCCATGATTTCGTCAAAGATGATATCGACAGGTGACCAAGAACACCCTAGGGCTTTCAAGAACTGTCCACTTGATCTTAGACTCTCAAGGAAGACTGGGAAGACCTTCAGCTCTCTGCCCATGCCAAGATACTGCGCGCCTTGCCCGGTAAACACAAACGCAATCCTGGGGCCACCAGGCAGTGCTTTGATAGGCCCAACGAACGACGCATCTTCCGGGGCTGGAGGAATGGCCTTTGGCCCAGCTACAGCAAAAGAGCGCCACGAGAAATGGCTCCTTCGTTGAGCCAGTGTAAAGGCCAAGTCGTCCCAATCCACTGGTTGACGTTTGAGATATCCACGGTAGAGTTCGAGCAGATCTCGTGAGCTGTTTCGTTCCGTGCCCGAACATACAAGTAATCTTAGCCGAGAGCCCTTGCGATCTTCGTTCCCATTTAGTCCGTTGACCTTTTCCATCCCCGCCTGAGTGGCCCCGGATCCAGGCCGGGTTTGATGGAATCCAGAAAGACGATGTGTCTTGAGATGGTTGTAGGCGTCGTCGAGGATGACAGTCGCATTCGTGCCGCCAAACCCGAATGAGTTTACCTGAGGTATGTAAGCAATGGAAAATACCTCTCGAGAGGATGGGAAATTGCTGGCTTCGACTTACACACGCGCGACGGAGTGTCTTAACTGGCCATGGAACGGCTTGTTTAGGAAACTTGAAAGTGTTAGGGGCACAAGTTGCGATGGATGAAGATTTTGTGAATCGAACTTACGCGCAGATGTAGTGCTTCCTCGTCGATCTTGCTGTTGATGGTTTCGAAGCTTGCAATGGGAGGAATGACGCCCTTCTCCAGGACCATGACTGTTTTGATCACCCCGGCAAGTCCACTGCAGCCTTCCAGATGACCTATCGTTGCCTTCACAGCACCGATATGAAGAGGATCGTCTTTCGAGCGGTATTTGTGGAAGGCAGCACCAATGGCACTGGCCTCGATGGGGTCACCAACCGGCGTCCCCGTCCCGTGAGCCTCGAAGAAGCGGGTTGGACCAAAGTCCAGACCTGCTTGGTTGTATGTGCGCCGGATAAGCTCGAGCTGAGCCTCGGCACTGGGCTGGGTAATCCCTGGTGTTCGGCCGTCTTGGTTGGAGCCAGTATTGCGGATGACTGCTCTGATCGTGTGCCCTTCTCGCAATGCATCATCCAATCGCTTCACGACGAGCATGGCATGGCCCTCCCCTCGGGCATACCCGTTCGCCCGGGCGTCGAAACTCCATGATCGACTATCCTTGGACAAGAAGTTGAAATCAGTCATCATCTTCATGAAGTTTGGATGATATACAAGATTCGCCCCTCCTACCAACGCCTTGATGTTCGATTAGTTACTTGATTGTTGTTTTCGCTCTGAAGTGTTTTTTTTCTTCTTCTTGTCATTCAACTCACCATAGAGCAGTTGCCTGCGCGGAGATCTTGACAGCCGAGATGTAGCGCTATGAGACTACTCGAACATGCTGAATCCAGGTTCATCGAGGTACCCTTCAAGTTGAAAAACCAGCTTATACGATTCGCCAGCATAGACGGGGCCACTCCAATTACAGCATGCCGTTGCTCCGACTCAAGGTCTTGCTGTAATATGCTCAAGTAGTCATTCGTGAAGCACCCGGTATACACCGATGTGTCCGAGCCGGCGCATTGGTCAATGGAAATACCAGCTGTGGGTGTTAATTGGGTGAAAAGACGTTCAAGAAATTCCACATACCATCTTCCAAAGCATGGTAAGTTGTCTCGAGGAGTCTTCTATGCTGCGGATCCATACAAGCGGCCTCGCCGGGACTGATGGAAAAGAAGGGTGCATCGAATGCCGCAATGGGTTCTTTCACGAAATGACCCCCACGGACAGGGAGCTGTAGTCCAGGATTTCAGTATAATGGTCATCCGATATGAATGAAGGAATAAGACCTACCGTAGCAGGGCGACTGGTGTCAGGGTGATAGTATGCATCGATATTGAGCCTGTCTTCAGGAAACTCTGAGCTGGCTGACCGGCCTTCCTGGATCATCTGCCAGAACTTTTCTGGAGAGGTAGCATCACCCGGAAATTCGAAGGCAAACCCAACGATGGCTAGAGCAGCCGATGCCTGAGATGACTGACCACTAGGCGCGTACTCGTCCATTTTCTGGTAAAGACAGTCTGAGGGACAATATTGTGCTAATATGGCACAGCAGCTACAAATGGATTTTGCCAGCGAGACTGGTATGTACGACAAGAATTTTGTGACAATGTAGTTGCAACTCTTCAAATTACAGGTAAGAATCCTATTTATGCCTTGAAAAGAGTCATGAGTACATGCCTAGACCTTGGTTCTTTACAGCCTCGTTTCGAGCTACCTGGCAGCCTATGGGATTTACAGGAGTGTACTTGACGTCTGGCCAACCAACATGCAGCAAACATGGTCCGGTGTGTCTGATCCGCGTGTCTTAGCTACCTGCCAGACTCGCGGCTCTGTATGAAGGTGTTGGCAACACATGTTACCCAGATTAATTATGGATACCCCATCAGGAAGCAAGAACTTTGGCTGAGATTTCTGATTGCTGTCTACAGCCGCCTCGAGATCGACGAAAGCAACCTCACGTAAGTCAGGCAGATTCCACATTCTGGACCACACCATTTTCGGACTTGAGCATAGAAGGCGGCGGTTAGAACCCCTTGACCCTGCCAATATCTGGAAGGCTTGTTGGTGTGGAGGGAAGGGGGTGTATATCTCCAATTCACTACCTGGGCACGATCTGAGGCGTTGGTCTTCTGTTGCCACATGAGTTTGGCGATATATTCTCAAAGGAACGCCTTGCATGCCACTCCTGCATAAACTGCCTGCATGCTACATCAGTAATTGCCCTGCATATCGCCCGCCTACGCTGGAATCCTTCATTCGGCTATCATTCGTTTGACGGCTTCAGCTAGGGCTACTACCTCACTGGTCTCCCGTGGCACCGAATGCCCTGCACTGTGGGTGAGCTCTAGACTCCAAGGACCGGCGAACAGGCCTGCCAACATCTCTCCCTGCTTGGCATATTGCATATCCTGGGGGCTCCATGCATGGACTGCCCTGATGCTGAGCATCTCGTGGGGCGGTACGTCCCCTGGCCTAATCTCCTCCATCTCACCCCTCTCTAGGCTCTCCCACCTCTGCGGCAAGATCCCGCACAAGAAGACAACCGACTCGATCATTGACTTGGCCTCTTGCAGTTCTGGATCAGGGTCCTGGCAGAAGAGCAGCGTCCCAATCATACTGGCACCCAACGAGAACCCAGCCACGCAATCATATGGCCCATTCTCGCAGATGTACGACGCCAGATCGCGTACCGCCTCCACAGCGCTGCTCGCCGTTCCGTCGTAATAGCTGAAGCAGTTACGTGCGAGGGCATCACCGTAGGCCGATTCTACACCTGCCGCAGCTGGCCAGGGGTGGGCTCCATCTACGAAGGTGAACTCGTACTCGGGGCCGAGTTGGTAGCGCAAAGACGAGGTCTGAAGCTCGAGAATCTGCAGCCAATGTAAGATTTGTGAAAGGTATCTTTGACGGAGAGAGGGCGGGCAGGTAGAGTATGGCAATGCAGCCCAGCACACATCCGTAACCGCAAAAATCGAGAGGTATTGAAGCAAGCAAATCCAAAACCCACCTCGCTATTCGTACCGATCCCATGAAGAGACAAGATCCGGTAAGTGGCTTTCTTCTCCCCAAGAATCATTCTTGGTAGTGGAATGGGGGTGTATCAATGACAATGCTATCCCACTGGACTTGACTACAGGCAAATCTATGTTTTTTAACTCAATGGAACCCATCAATGCGCGTGTCATGAAATATTTCCTCTACCGCCGTCGCATGAAGGGCTGTCTCAACCTGACGTGGGTGATAGTACTGGGCTCTTCAGTGCAGTGACCACTCCGTTTCCATGGTGCATGATGTAAGATCACCAGCTCTGAAGACCGAGGGATTCCACCCTACAGGACCGAACGGTGGCCTACATAAATCACCGAGCAGACGGCCGCATTGTGCCATCGTTCTGGCATTGGAGCACCAACAGCCGGATTTTTGGCGTTGTGCCGATGTCATCCACGCCCCACGGCTTATGTATCATCTCAAACCGCTTCTCAGGGCTGAACCGCATGCACACACCCTTCCACATCGAATATCGTGCCGTAAGCATGCATATCGCACATGCCAAATCGGGGAGGGATCTCCTTTTGCTCGCCAATCGTGACATACCCCACAAAACTACCTCCCTTGGTAGGATGGCCCGGCTTCCTCGTATTTGCTCTCTCTCGATCTTGTGTTTCATTAAGTTTGTTCATCACTGTAAATCACGTGGCCTACTGGATCACCAGGTATGTACGTACTGGCACGACAAACTTGTAATTTGGACCCCCAGTACTCTGTACATAGTAATCGATGCTCTGAATCACGTCCTCCGCTCTGTTCAATCAATGCTACACTACGAATGTGTTGATTTCAACTTTATCTTGGTGTGGACGGTTTGGGTATGGACCGCCAATTGTATTCTTAAAAAATGTGTGATCAGATTACGTGCTGCCTGATCTTGGGATATACCCTTGTTTACGGCGAAACCAAAAAAAAAAAAAAAAAAAAAATAAAAAGCTACACTACACAGACAGACCAAAAAAAAAATAGAACCACACAGGTTCCAGAGCCCTAGAAGTGATGTTACCCAGCGCATCAGCGCTGTGTGCTTGAGACTTCAAACTCTCTCCGCATCTGGGGAGGTGCCATTGCGGAGTGGTTGGCTTGCCTGTCTTGATTTTGAGCCATCACATCCGACTCAATCCGCACGTAGTGTGAACTATGATGCATCGAGATATTCTGCATTGAGATCTGCGAAGTCTGCCACTCACTTTCCTTGCTGCCCTTGGTCGACTTGAACCCTGAAATGGCAGAGCGGTCGCGGCCACTCGAGAATCCCGAAGCACCGAGCAGGCTGGTCGAGACCTTCTTGGCATGCCTTTCCCCGTTCTGGGCGAATAGGCTGTAGACGGTCGGGAGGCATGCGCAGATAATCGAGGTGTTTGTCTCTACGTTGGTCCAAATTCCAGGGACGGCGAATGTGTCTGTGGTTACGAACGATCATCAGCAGCTGTTGGGTTGTACGAAGCATTTGTGCAGCAAAAGACTTACACGTGAGGTCCGCAACATCGATGGTGAACATATATACGATTCGGACTATGCTTGCGACTACCACACTGCGATGGAAATAGTTAGTCTTGCGTCTTGACAATTCTTGGATCATTCCACTTACAATCCGCCCAGTAGGAAAACCAACGAGAGGAGGATTTTCTTCCGGCTCGACAGCTGCAGCCGCCACACTCGCGCCTGCGGGATGGCGAGTATGATTAGATCCAGGACAATATTGATCACCCCGCTCGCGCACCAAAATGGCTTCTGGTTGATACTGGTTGACGGTATTGTGAGTGTCCATTGTGCGTGGATCGGGTTGTAGGCAAAGATGAGACCGCAGACCGCCGAGAGAAAGTGACCAAAGCAGACGGCGCCAATAATGCGCAGCTGGAGCTTTTGCATTTTCTCGATGCTGAAGATCCGGGAGTAGAAGAACAGCACAGACGCCTTGGAGAGAAACATGCTTGCATTGTAGATGGTATTATTCGCGAGAGCGATCTGGGAAACCACCATGGCCTGATGTTAGCCAAAGGACCGTGAGCAGTGCCCCACAGGGTTCTGCCTACATACCTTCATGTAAGTCTCAAGTTCTGGGATGGTATAGCCTGTGATATGATAGCCAGCGTGGACAAGTGTAGCGGCCAAGACCGTGGTAGCTAGGAAGCCATATGCAAAAACGAGAGCTCCCAGGATAAACCAATCGTCCCAGCCATACTCGGTCGAGTGCCGCTGGATAAAACGAAGAAGGACACACAGCGTAGACAAGCCAGTCATGACTGACGCTTCAATAATGCAGGTCACGTATAGTGGACTAATGCCATCAGGATGCGGAACGAAGTCGGCGGCGCTCATGTCGAAAACAAAGATTGACAACTGGACAAAGCACGATATCTGGCGAGATAGCCACAGAGAATCACAAGTCGTTTGGATGCAAGCCTGGCTGGGCTGAACAAGCTGTCTACTATGTACTCGTGAGTAGAAATCGGAGACATGATATTGTGGAATGGGCGACGAAGGTGCCGATCCTTCAACGGACCGACTCCACGCAATCGGCAATATTACGTTGAAAGACATCGGATGCTGATGGGCGTTTGTAATTCTCTTGCATCCACCACCTTGCTGTCGAGCATGATCTGGTGTTGGTTGGGCGGACACCCCGATGTCACCCTACCATCAATCTGCAGCCTCGCATTGATTGTGCCTCCTGCAGGGTGACCAGCTGAAGGGGTAAGCAGCCAACCAACCAACATATGTAACCTCCGTGAGGCAGCAAGCAGTGCGCCTTGGCCCGTTATGTTGGTTGGTCCTCTTCTGCATATCACAACACACAGGCAGACACTTGACTCTCCCCCTCCCCCGTGCATCAAGTATTTCTCCCCCATCTCTCTCCTTCTTCTTGTTTTTCCTTTATCCATTTCCCCATGGATTAGAGAAACCAGTCCAAGCCCGTCCCACGCAAAGAATCGCCACCAGGACATCAATTCCCCTAGTTCTACCCTGCATACCTTCAAGCTCACCCTTGAAGTAAGACAAATGTCAGCTACCAGCAAACCAACTCTTCTCCTCGTCCATGGCGGCTGGCATGTCCCGGCCAGCTACGCGAAGCTTGCAGCCGCGTTGCGCAGTGCCGGCTTTGAGGTGCACATCCCACGCCACCCTTCCACCAACGGGAGCCGCCCCCCAAATGCCAACCTGGCAACCGACTCGGATCAGATCCGGGCCTATGCCGCCAGTCTCGTAGAGGCTGGCCGCGATGTAGCTGTGCTGATGCACAGCTACGGAGGCCAGGTCGGCACAAACTCCCTGCACGGCCTGAGCGCCGCCGCAAGAGCCGCCAAGGGCCTTGACGGCGGCGTCACGCACCTCATCTACATGGCCTCCTTTGCCCTCCCCGAGGGGAAGAGCATGACCGACAAGGTCGATGAGTTTGGCCACATGGACCGCATGCCCGTCGCCTTTGACTTCGCCGAGGATGACAGCTGCACGCCCAACTACCCGCGCGAAGGCCTTGTTGGCGAGCCCTTTGTGGAGTCTGTTGATGCCCAGGAGCTCAAGGCTTACTTTGATACGCTTGTCCGCTGGAACGGAAAGTGCATGTACGAGCCGCTCACCAATACGCCAGCTTGGCGCGATGATGTCAAGGTGTTCTTCATCTACACAAAGGGCGATCTCACTGTCCCAGTCGACTACCAGAAGAACATGGCTGAGCATCTTGAGAAGGAGGGCAAGACAGTGCAGACGGTGGAGATAGAGACGGGACATTGCCCAAACCTAACCGCGGTGGATGAAGTGGTCCAGGCTGTCCAAAAGTTTGCATCTCAGTAAGCTGCCTAGGTCCCAAGAAATGGCGGGAGAAGATCTAGGCTTCCTTGCATAAGCTGTTGCAATGGGCCAGTTACCCCGTATATCCTACGACAGGGACTAGCACATTAATTCGTGTAGCCCGCTTGAAAGCTTCATGCTTTCTATATAGTCTGGGTAGCCTGGAAGATGGCGTGCTTCCCAGTACTGCTCACCAATAACCTGAAACTCAATGCTACCATGCTTAACACCCAGTTGATCCATAAGGAAATCTATTTCAATATCCCACAGGTAATAATCACCAACAAAACATATACAGTGTAGTCGTGGCAAACTTGATGAGCACTGTCTAGTAAACGCATGGATTACTGTAGTGATATAATGCTCTGGACGCGACTCATCCATGCTCATGTTCTTGAACTCTTGGTTTGAGACTGCTTCTGGATAAGACATCCACAAAACCGCGTCTTTGTGGGTTAGCATCGAAGGTGTCAGGCAGAGCGTTTCAAGCCTGTCCGGGATATAGCGCTCCATAGGCTGAGGGCCAGGCCCCACGCCAGTCAGAGACATCAATGGCTCATCAAGATGGGTCAGTCGTTGGAAATCGCGAAGGCCGTTCCACGATCCCACGGTAGCTATTCCTGGGTCGGCAGCCTGTAGCGCCTCCTCATCTAGCCGAAAACGCAGGGTCTCTAGCGTGCCTTACACTGGTAATAAAGCTGTAATGATCCGATCATAGTCCAGAATAGAATCAGATCCTATAGTAGCGTCCTCTTGATACTGCTAAATCCAGGAGAGTGTCCTTAAGTTCCGTGTGTAGGTGAGGATTTTAGCTAAACAACGTGGGTAGACCCAGTCGACCTCAAGCGAAGTCAGATGGTCAAGGTTAGGCTCACCAATCGGCCAGTAGAATACTTCTGGATTTGGCAGACATATTACCAAGTCTGTGACAGTTGGAAGGCAAAGCAGAGATATAGCCTCGATGAAATACTCATCATCGTCATATTCTTCAAAGGGATCGTCTCTTTGCTTACAATAAACCAAGTGGCTCAGCTGCCCAAACTTAGGCAGCTTGCCAAAAGTTGTAAACTCAGGTAATTGACCAAGGACTTTAGACTGTAGAACTCGAGGGACGATTTCACACTCATGAATGAAGTTATGGGTGATGGCGAGGAATACAGTCTTGGAGAGATTGGCGATTAAAAGGCCAGCAAGTGCATCTATACTGCCTGACCTTAACTGGTTAATCCACAAGCTGGTATAAGGGACCTGGGTCTGCTTGATCGTAGCTTGGAATTGATGTAGGGGTACTGTAGTCGTATCCAGAAGAGGACGTGTTACCCCAGCTGCAAAGTCAGTTCTACACAGAGTTACCGAGTCTATGTAGACGAATAGCTCTGGTCTCTCCAGGAGGGTGCGGAGGAGCGGGATAATTGGAGGTATTTCATGGTGATACCAGTACAGAAAAATCGTAGAATAAAGAAAGGGCTCAGTAGAGTGGCGCAGGGAATTATTAACCCGGCAGAGCTTTGCAAGATCAGATCGTGGGACGAAGCCCAATACGTGATCAATAATTTCGTTGGGAAGGCTGGGGAGCCGCATCATGATGTTGTTGCGGATGAATGACGGAATTGAGATGGCAAGAGGTTTTCAAGTAAACCTGAGAGGTAGAGGGCTAGTCGCACCCAATCGGCTGCATCGAATATAAATAAATGAAAAATAACATGGCTGGGCAAGTTTGACATGTGCAAAGGGGACACTGGGCTGGTCTGACTGTGCCCCTCTTTCTCCGTAAGATGAGTTTGATTGTGCCCTCCTCTCCGTAAAAGATGATCAGAACAGAAGTCTTGTTCTAGCTGATCAATTTCCTAGATTGCTTCACCTCTTCCTTCAACGCAAGCTATCTATTTATTATGCATTAGACATACATCTGTCACATACGACCATACCTATTCGAGAACACGCGATCCCGTCCGCTCTCGCCTAGTTAAACGGATAAGGGGCCGATTAGTAGTTGGGTCGGTGACGACCAGCGAATACCGGCTGTTGTATGTTTTTGATTTTATTTTTTGCTTTTCATTTTCTTTTTGGTGCTTGATCTTTGAGAGTATTTAGGTTTCTATGGCTGTTGTCAAAGTTACCTGCCTTGGGAAAATAAATGAGGTGGTGATTGGCCAATTCCACTTTAAAGTTACTAGCTTGCACAAGTCGAAAACATCTGGCATAACTAGACCAGCAGCCCCAAAATGCAAGGATTATTCAGGATGCAATAGTGTGTTATTTGCTTTTTATGAGTTATTCTTGCCAGTCGAAGAAAGAACCTAAATCTGCCACGTGAATATCCGAGGCCGAACGTGGCGTAGTGATGTGTCACTCACTTATTGTGATGGCTTTTGCTCTATCTGAAGTTGCTGACATCATGGACTCGTTTCCAGCCTCTTCACTAGTTCTCTGTACACACTCGCTCCCCGCAATGTGAAAAGTCTAAGACTTGTAGACCGATCAATGTTCCCCAAGTTTTTGTCAAATAAGTCCTTGTGGCATATGCAGTGCACCTGAAGGAAAACTTGCATTGGGGAGCCCTCACTCAGATCCAATGGCCAAAACTCGAGTCATCTACTGGTTCCGCACCGACTTGCGACTTCATGATTCGCCAGCCCTCAAAGCTGCCTTGGATCTGAATCCTACTGCATTCTGGCCTATATTCACCTGGGATCCGCACTATGTATACCGGGCAAGAGGAGGCCTCAACAGATGGCAGTTTTTGTGAGTTGCGCATATATCGTTATATCATCCTTGTGAATGGTTATTGACCTAAATCTGCATACCAAAGACTGGACTGTCAAAATGATCTATCCAAGTCCATAAGCAAACTGAACCCGAAGCTGAAACTCTTCGTTCTGAGGGAAGCACCCCAGTCATTGTTCCCAAAGCTCTTCAAGGCTTGGGAGGTCACCCATCTCGTCTTTGAAAAAGACACAGACTCCTATGGCCGCGAGAGAGACCAGGTGGTCATGGAGGCAGCCAAAAAGGCCGGTGTCGTGGTCATTGTAAAGTCGGGGAGAACATTGTGGGACAGTGACGAGATTGTCAAGAAGAATGGAGGCGAGCCCACAATGTCGATGGCTGCACTGCGCGCGGCAGGAGGCAAGGTGGGAAAGATTCCTAGGCCAATTCCAGCTCCAAAGCATCTGCCGGATCCTGGCGAAATGGCGGTTGACTTTGAGCAAGACCAGCCTGAAACCGCCCCGGATTTGAATGCCTCCCGCCGGACGGAGAAGGATACTGGCTACAGGAGCATCGCCGGCCCTTCAGGGGACTTCGCTATTGAGACGATGGAGGAGCTAGGATTTCCCTCCGCAACAACGCCTCACCGCGGTGGAGAGTCCATTGCTCTCGAGCGACTTGACAAGATCATCCAGGACACCAAATACACTGCGACTTTTGAGAAACCCAATACCAGTCCGGCCCAGTTCGACCCTCCCGCAACGACATTCCTTTCCCCTTTTCTTCATTTCGGGGCTCTCTCCGTTCGCGAATTCTATTGGAGAGTCCAGGACGTGGTTGATGCCTATGGAAAAGGCGCCTCCTCACCCCCAACGAGCTTGACGGGCCAGCTCCTCTTCCGGGACATGTACTTTGCTGCCCAGGCCGCCCTCGGACCAGTCTTCCACCAAACCGCCAATAACCCATCCTGCAGATTTATTCCCTGGCATCTACCTTCTAAGACCGACCCTTCAACTGGCATCGTCACTGGAGAGTATCACTTAGACAGCGACACGGCAGAAACCTGGTTCCAGCGCTGGAAGCACGGCGTCACAGGATTCCCCTGGATCGACGCCCTGATGCGGCAGCTCAAGCAAGACGGCTGGATGCACCATCTCGGCCGGCACAGCGTCGCCTGCTTCCTCACCCGCGGCGGCTGCTACATAGACTGGGAGCGCGGGGCCGAAGTTTTCGAGGAGTGGCTGCTCGACCACGAGCCGGCCTGCAACGCCGGGAACTGGCAGTGGCTGTCATGCACCGCCTTCTTTGCGCAGTTCTTCCGCTGCTACAGCCCCGTGGCATTTGGTAAGAAGTGGGACAAGGAGGGGGCCCTGATTCGCAAGTTTGTTCCTGAGCTGAAGGACCTGGACGCCAAGTACATCTACGAGCCGTGGAAGGCCCCCCTCCCAGACTTGAAGAAGGCAGGTATTCGTCTCAAGGGCAATGGCTTAGATGATAAAGAGGACGGAACGTATCCGAAGCCCATGTTCGACTTTAATGAGCGGCGGCAGATTTGCATTGATGCTATGAAGAAGGCCTACGATGTTGGCCTCCATGGGGCGGACAAGCAGGTGTTGGATGGGAGCTGGAGAGAACTCTTCCCAGATTCAGATACATCCGAGGTTCGCGGCGAGCTCGATATTGACGGTGAAGATGGTGGGGATAAAAAGGGTCGGGAGTCTCACGTGGGTGAGAAACGTGCTAAGCCCAAGAATACCATAGCGGCTGCGTTCAAGAAGCAGAAGAAGTGAGGAAATCTCAGACAGAGTAATCAATACTCTCTTCCCCATCCAACTCCTACGCCAAAGTGGGAGTTCTCAGGATATCTCTCTTGGTACTGAGCCATTTTTGAACACTAAAGAATAATGCACAGTCAATCTGGTGAAAGCTGGTTGCGACCGCCATGCTCACCCCTTTTCTTTGTCGCAACACATCCTTAGATTTATGGTATAGCCCTTTATAATTTGAACTACTTCATAAATCGATGCTTAGATTCGACACTCTCGCCGCCAATGTAGATTTCATCAGGACACAGTTCAAAGATGTGCATAAATCATTGATGAACGAGCATCCCATCTCTGCAGACAGAGCTGTGATATGTTGCTATGATATGGTCAGTCGTAAAATGTTGAATATCCCCCCCCCCCCCCCCCAATGGAAGTTCTTGGTAGTTAGGTATTGCTTACTGGGTTACTTTTGTCCAAACTAAAAATATTCTCTATGTTCATAGTTCCGGAGCGATGCAGAGTATGGTAGATTTCTGAGTGCGTGTGCCACCTATATATACCAGCCATCTCGCTCATATCTTAGAGCGTATGAAGCAACAGCACATGAGTGCTCCAATAGTTCAACCAATCCAAGTCACCCATTCTCTAGCCTCACTCAATTGCAAACTAATAGCCTCCAATATGCTTAACGCGGCCTATCGAAGCGTGCCTGGAGCTTGTCGAGAATGGCATTCCGAGCGAGTCCCCAGACGCTGAGCAGACATATGTTAGTGAAACCCCGTCTAAACTCGTCGAGTATGGATCTGTTTCCCTCTAGGGCCAGTACCAGCAACCCGGTCGGTAGAAGTGGATTAACTTAGGACTGGTGCTCTCTGGAGTGTACTGAGAAGACTCGTTTCAAGCGGAATATGAAGTTATGAAGAATATGAAGGTGCCGAGTATAAGTTTATGGCTTGTAGGTCACCTCCAACTGTTACTCTGGGAGTTGATCTAACACGTACTACTCCCTCTCTATAGACAGGGTTTCTGGCTCAACAACTCCCTTATCAAATCTTCGCTAACGTACCTAAAGCGTCGAGAAGAGCAGCGTTCTCTTGAGCTTTTCACAGGAGCAGACCGAGGCTTGACAGTAGGAGGATCAGTTGTTGGTGGGTGAAGCATCCAAGCATCCATCAATTCGTTTGAACCATCTCAGGCAGACTTGTGGAGAATATTTCAATCAAACAATTTCAATCTTTCCACTACCAATTTCGCCCTAGCTACTCAAGTGGGTGACATTGAAATTGAGACACTTAGACATTAAGCTGCTTATTGTCGAGTCTGCAATTTAAATTTCTTGATCTATCTTCGAAAGTAGAACCACTCTTCCATTGGGTGTCTCATTTCTCCTATCACCCACTTGCTACTCTTACTCGCCTGTTTAACGTTTGGAACGTTTGAAACATTCGGGAAACAGACTCAAGCGCCCGAGAGCCAACTAGAAGGTAACGTCGGTCATCCTTAAGCAAAGCGAAGGGTCTTCACAACCTAAACAATGAGGTCTTTGTAAAAGCCACCCCCACCAATATTGTTCTCTTACAAAGCTCTACTGTGCAGAGTGACCTTGGGTGAACTAACAAGACGTTAGACTTGATTGTAGAAACATTGCCATTGACTTTAGCACAGAGTATGTCAGAAACATTCTCCGTGGCAAATTGGCCGTGGCTCCCCAAGTTAGGGTTCTGCATGCTACAACAATCGCTTTCTTTGGCGAGCAGATAGAAGGAATTGAGATTTCCAGTTTTGGATTCACGGATGCCCCAAAAGCCTTGGGCTGTAAAGCTCCTCAGCTACAGAAATATGAATCTGCCCCAAAAAGATGACTCAAGCAGCTTCCAAATAGCTCATATACTAAGTAGCCCGCACTATAGGAGAAAGTAGAAGCCTCTCAAGTTAAACCCCCAAGTATTTCATCCTTAGTTCAATGTCAATTGATGAGAATTGTCAAAACATCTTAGCCCCCCTTCAAAACATTCGACGCAAATGCAAAATTGTCCAGCCCAACATATGCTACAAAAGTAGAGCGGCGTACCCCGCAACACCGAGCCTATACAGCAATCACAAAAGCCTCTTGATTTGCTCAAGTGAGGCGGGTCACTTGAGATGTCTCTCGTGCCATCCTCACCGTGACAGTTTTTGGATGTCAGCGCCATGGTCCATCAGGAGCTGCGTGATCCGTGGAGACCTGATATGGTGTGCCGACCAAATGAAATCTCGCCCGAGGCCGTCCCTCCAATTCTTCCAGTCCGGAGTTTTCGGTAACAAGAGCTTCACGACCTCACTGTGGCCGTTGCGCAAAGCGTAAAATAGAGGTGGCAGGCCAAGCCCATCCGATAAGTCTGCCCTGGCGGTGTTGCGGATCAATGCCTTGGCAACGTCAGTCTGATCACGGCGAGCTGCATCGGACAATGGCGGGCGGCCGAAGAGATTGAGGGTATTTGGATGAACGCCAGGCTGTCCAAGTAGAAAGCCCACCACTTCGACGTTGCCGCTGTGACATGCTGCATGCAAGGGCGTAGTCCATGTCTTGTCTCCTGTATTTATACTTGCCCCCTTCTCAAGAAGTAGCCTGACCATCTCCGAGTGCCTCGACCTGCGGCGAAAAGGAGCGGAGTTTTCCCATCATTATCTGAAATATTGAGGTCCGCCCCTTTCTCAACAAGTAGCTTGATCATCTCCAGATGGCCTTGGCTTGCAGCGAGAAGGAGCCGGGTCCTTCCAGATGTCTTCTCTGCAATGGCAAGATCTGCCCCCTTACCAAGAAGTAGCTTAGCCACCTCTAAATAGCCTTTTCCTGCAGCAATATTAATGGGAGCCCATCCATGTTTCTCCACAATATTGAGATCTGCCCCTCTCTCAAGAAGAGAATTAGCTACCTCCAAGTGGCCTTCACGCACAGCGATATGAAGTGGAGTATTTCCGCCTCTGTTTTGGCATGATGACCTCGCTCCCTTTCCTAGAAGGAGCAAGCAAACTTCGAGGTAGCCTTCACTTGCAGTGATGTGAAGTGGAGTATTCCCTTCTTCTGTTTGACATGATGGGTTGGCTTCCTTACCTAAAAGGAGCTCGCGAAGCTCCAGGTGGCCAAACGATGCGGCTGTATGCAGCGGGGTCCAACCTTGATTGTCTTCTGCAGCAATCAGAGTTGGTTCTTCCTCGAGCAAAAGTCGAGCCAATTCCAGATGTCCGGCATACAGAGCTGAGCTCAGTGGGCTATCTCCGACGCCATCTCGGGTGAGGATAAGATCCCTTCTCGCCCTAATCAGCAGGTGGGTGATTTCTAAGTGGCCGTTGCGCGCCGCTGCATGAAGGAGACTTTCATTACTCGTTGGGCGAAGAGTCAAGTCTGCCCCTTCCTTAATGAGAAGCTCAGTCACTCCAAAATAACCACCAATGATAGCCTTGTATATTGGTGTCCTTTTGACCTCATCAAAGCAGTCTTACTTGCGCTCCTTTGTTCAGCAAGAGTTTGATCACTTCCAGATGACCTCCAGAGGCGGCGGCATGAAGCGCGGAGCTCTTCTCATCTGCCATGGCTGAGAGGTCAGCCCCTTTGTCAACAAGTAGCTCTGTGATGGGTACATTGCCGTTCATGCAAGCGAAGAACAAGGGTGAGTGTCCGCCGTTACTAGACGCAGTGACGCCAGCCCCAGAGTCGACCAGTAGTTGGGCGACTTGGAGGTGACCTTCATGAACGGCTGCCAATAGGGGTGTATTACCCGACTTGTCTGGTAAAGAGATATCAGCGCCGTTGTCAACTAGCAACTTGGCCAGCTCTAGGCGTCCATGACACGAGGCCCAGATCAGTGGGGTTCGTCCGATTTCCTCGATATCTCTAATGTCAATATCGGCGCCCGCCTCCAAGAGAATCTGAGCCACATCCATGTATCCTTGATCTACCGCAATACAGAGGGGCATATAGCCCTATAGGCTTGGTAAGGGTATGTCTGCGCCAGAAGAGAGGAGGCGGTTGACAACCTCAACTTGACCGGTACGGCAGCCTGATGTGAGCGGTGTTTCTCCGTGGTATCCTCTTCCGTTAATCTCTAAGTTCCCTACCATTAGAAGATCTTCTGTGGCATTTATAAGTATCATGGATATAGCATAAGGCAATCGATTTGCCTGGTTTTCTTCATCAGGGACTTGCGACAACACACCACGGTTATACGCTTGTGTATTGATCCACCGTCTCCATTCATCAAAGGATCCAGTTGTATCGCTGAAAAACTGGTTGATCAAGTTGACAACCTCAACATTCTCTGATCCAAGGTTTGCATGTGTGTACCAGCTTCCTGCGGCATAATCGAGGAAAGCTGTTTCAAATCCATGCGCTTCCTTTGGCAGAGCATTCATTTTCCATAATTGGGGATGAAAGATATATTGAAGGCAAGCTGCGGCAAGAGCGCTGTGCTGATGTTTCTCGTATGATGCAGAAATGCCGAATCACGTTTGAGTGAAACGTCAGAAACCAGAAGGCTTGCGAGAATGAACTCCTTGACAGAGAAGTGAGTTATATGCACCATCATAGAGCGTATATCTTCCGTGTTCCCTACCCCCTTCGTACTCTTATTGTCGGTTGTGATCTCAAGAAGTGAGCCACTGTGGGCTTTGATATCCTCTATAAGATGTAGCTCGTCATCAAAATCCGGTAGCTCTTCGACTGGCACACCAGGGCATCCGGGGTTGATAAGCACGGCTACCGCGATCTCACTGACTGATAGAGGTCGGATAGAAAACGCAGCCCACTTGAGTAGAGAGAGTGCCCGTTCCGTATCTATATCAAGATTCGTACTGATAGACTCCCATTCTCGCTGATATGGTTGTCCAAGGCCAGTCGGAGGACTGCTAATGTCTCTTTGAAGTTGAAATTTATTCGATATCTTTTACAACTTCGTTGCTTGTAACCGTACGCAAAGGAACTGTCCATCACATTGGTCCGCTAGTTGCTGCGAAATATCCTCTCTGAGATCTTGGGGTTTGTTTGATAATCTTTCGTTGACGATATTTCTTGAATAAGAGACGACATCGTCATATGCATCGCGAGCTATCACCTGTATTTCTTCAAAACAGCGAATAAGACCATTGTGCAAGCTATTTCGGTTACTCTCATCGTTGCGGCTAAACAGCATGAAACGACTAGTAGATCTCTCTATAGTTTCTCCAACGACTTGTAGGAAGGTCTTGATCGAGTCATGCTTTTGGTGATGAAGGCCAACCCAAGTACATTCATCAAGGCCGTCCAAAACAAAGGTACAATCAGGTATTGCTTGTGCTGTTTCTTGGAAGAGAGAGACTATAGTCATGCGGCTCGCAGTCTGCTCGTGTTGGGACAGCCGCTTTGCTCGAACAAGGTTGAATGCATCGTCGTTCTGACCTATAACCTGAATGATCCATGATCGGATAGCTAGATAAGGGTTATCCCGACTAGCGTTTTGGGATGATAGAAAGAAATGAGCAATGGGCTTTTTTAGAGTCTCTGAGAGGTACTCAACCACCCTTGCGCATAACACTGTCTTCCCGCAGCCTGCAATGGCATTAACCCACAGCACTGGAGACACGGAAGAATCACCATTTGGCTTGAGCCAGTCACGAAACTCTTTTCGGTCTAGGATCCAGTTGCAGGTGTCTGATGCTCGAGTCTCTTTGAAATCTTCATAGATGTCGCTCGGAACTTCGGCTACTATCCACATATGCAATTCTCTCCGCGTCTCGGCCTCAATGTCTTGCTCAATTTTCTTTAGCGTGTTTTGGATATCCTTGGTCCACAATTCTGTGCCGGCTATGACATAGTAGGCATTAGTTGACGCATGTGTCTTGACGTATATACAGGCATATCAAACCTTGTAGCTTCCGAAAGGCGTCACTATTCGTTGCACTGATTTCGGCTGCCTTGTTCGAGTCCCCGGTTGGGATGAGCTCGTACAGCTTCCGAACCAAACCATGCAGCGTTTCAACTTCAGCGGCCAGCCTCTCTTTCCCCCTCAACGCCCACGCAAGCTTTTGTCGTTTTGGCGCCAGGGGAGCGGATGGGATAGCCGGGTGTCGAGCCAGGCGGAACGGCTTCGTGGCTGCTGCATCTTCCGGGTTCCCTAGATCGCTAACTATGTTTCGGATCATGGAAATGATTTCAGCGACCACAAGACAGACAGACTGGTCATCTAGGCTGGGGTGGTGGTGAACCGAGACCTGTCCTTTCTCAAGACCGATCGCGCGACCCCATCGCTCAAAGAGAAGCCTGATGGCATGGAATTGGGTTGCGAGAGCATGCGAGTCATTCCCGAATTCTTTGCTGGCCTCGATTCTCGCGACAGTCTCCAGGCAGGCGTTGAAAAGCCCGGCGAGACCGACGACCCCGATGGCCGGACTTTCAGGCTCCATTTTGTGAGGTTTGTGAGAACCACCGTGTCTGCTGATGATCAACATCAGAATACGGAAGATCCTATCATCGTAAGCCCCCTTGCGGATGAAACATGTAAGCACATTCTCTTCTGCGCCCGGATTACACCACTACTATGCGTGAAACTGTTGTTATGATAACCAAATACTGAAGGCACGACTTGATGGGCAAGTGTGCCCTGTAAACCTGACAGGCCTGACTTCTGAGCTCTTTGGTGATATATGAAGGACTGCCATGCCTAAAACAGGGGCTGGCTTGTTCGGCTCGTAAATGGGCCGAGCATTAAGCTTAAACATCCCGCCACGCATATTCAAATCTCGAAACGACCTTACCTAGTCCATTACTAGGCTAATCTAGCAGACCAGGCCTAGTGTAGCAGCAGTAGCTGTAGCAATTGAATTGCTTATCTGTCTAGGGACCTAAGAGCAGGGTAAGAATAGCCTTCTCAGAAAGATGCATAGTGGGCACATGGTCTATACGCAAGCAATCGATGAATGAATTCAGATGATTGATTCTTAAATTTCCTCTACTCTACCCATTTTTAGCACACCACGCCGAAAACAAAGGTACATCTCATCATGAAGAAAAGAAAATGACAAAAAATAGCTGCCCCTCCGTCCGGCGTCTAGCCAAACAGATTTGAATCGGGGCATAAGAGAATCTTGAAAACCACGCCGATCCAACTAGCCTCTTCCAGAAGCCTAGGATATGCCGGCTAGGACGAATAAAGTACAATCGAATTAAAACACCCGAGGAGCTGAAAGGAGCTTTGTTCCAGATCGACTGGTTTCGGCCTCGGGGAAAGTCATCTGGGCCCAATCTCCCAATCTGCCGCCTTTAACAAGTTGACAACCTCACCATCCCATATATACACCAGGTCGTTCATGCTCCATTTCGTCAAAGCACGCAATCTTACAGATGGCGGTTGCCACGGTGGCCGTGTACGTGCCGGCGGACGTGAGCGGCTTCAGAGCTCTCGGCACTGTGGTCGGCGGTCACAGTCACAGTGTGCCAGACAGTCTGTACGACAACATCAACGGCGGCAATCTTGGGCTGGTCCTGAACGGCGGAGGAAGACTTGACGACCTCGAATGTGGTTGCAGGCTTGGCATCGTTCTGAACAACCTTGGTAGGGTAGTAAGGGAAATCCTGGGAAGAAGACGAAGAGGAAGGAGCAGAGGAAGGAGCCGCAGAAGAGGGGGCTGCAGAGCTAGGAGCCACAGAGCTAGGAGCCACAGAGCTAGGAGCCACAGAGGAAGCTGAAGAAGAGGATGACGGGGCTGAAGAAGCAGAAGAAGAAGCAGAAGGTGAGCTGCCACCACCGTTCTCAACCTTGTCACCGTACCCAGTGATGGGGTTGTTACCGGGGAGCTTGGAGAAAGGTCCGTCGACATCCTCATCAACCAGAGTCTTTATAGTGCAAGTGGCGGTGTTCGGGGTGACACCGGGGCAGGTATGGGTACCCTCATGTCTGACATCGCAGTTGTCGATGATGTTCTGGAGCACGTCCTCATCCCAGCCAGCCATAAAGTCAGCGTGCCAGCCATAGCCAGTCGTATCTCCGTTGGACAGGAGGAAGGGCTGAGGGCCCTTTCCTGAGGAGTGATCCCATCTATCCTGGAATCCCTTGCCCGGAACAATAGATGAGGTCTCGAAGTACACCTCCAGAAGCAAGCGAGGCACGTGAATTTCTCCCTTTGCGCAGTTCAGGTTACCGTTGCCATCCGAGGTAGGGTATGCCATGTTGTTCTTGTAGTCGGTCAAGCCAACATCAGGCTTGTAACAAGAGGGGAAGTGGATGTCACCACGCAGAGGCGAGGCATAGCCATCGCAGTCCTTGAAGGGGAAGCCAATACCATTGTTTCCCTCACCAATTCCAGCGTTGGTTCCATCCGAATCCAATGGCCACGATGGAGGCTCGTATGAGGAACGAGGGCAAGTCCACCTGACGTTACCGACAGGGCCCACACTGGGGTCTAGGTTGGCGGTATAGCCACCCTCGGGGGCGGTGCGGCGTGTAGGATCACCAACGAGGATGGAAAGGCCAGCAGGGAAGGCCTTGATAGTGTCGGTCGTCTTGTCCATGCTACAATAGGGCGGGTCAGTAAGTGCAAATGGGCTCGCGAAAGCGAGTCAAGAGTTTTATTCATCACTTACTGGTAGTACACATTAACATAGCTGATGGGTACGCTCTCCAACTCCCCAGTTATGGGATCCTTGAAGAACATGGCAGGGAACCAGTAGTTGGACATGTCGCCTGCAACCCTAGCATTAGTGCACTCAGACTTCAAGAGGTCGGCGCCGGTGGATGACCTGCTGAAACCGCTCCCACCCATGATTTGGTGAATGTGGGAGGCAGTCTGGCCGGGGCTAACAATGGGATCATCGCGTGCCTTGCGGATTTCAGTGCCGGTGAACTGCATGACGGAGAAAGTCAAGGCGTCGTTATACTTGAAAGCGGCGGCAGAGCCAGCCATGGCCGCCAGAGCGACCATCGAACCGTGCTTCATCTTGGTCGATTGGGACTGGCAGGACTGCTATAGTGGGTAAGGGCAAAGTTTTCGTATGTAACCAGGACTACCGATGTCTTGGTTACCAGTGTTCAAGTGTATGTCTGTAAGAAAGAAGTTTCGGACTGGCCGTGGGAGGAAAAGAGAGTCAGGAACAGAGGGAACTGTTTGAGGTTAATGAGAGGATATACAGGACAGTGCTCAGCAGCCTGGGAAATTGCAAACAATGGAAGAAAGGGGGAGAATGAAGGCCAAGAAGATCAAACAAACAACAGGTGGAGAAGCAGAAGAAGAAGAGCTTGGGAATGGGCGGCTGATGGGGGCACATATATTAGGACGCAGGTCCTCATCAACAGCCGCGATGCTCAGGCACCGGCGCCCACAAACGGTCTAGCGGTTGCCAGTTTTAGATCTTCCCAAGAGAAAGGCTGGCCAACAACCAAGCGGAGACAAGATAAAGCCCACAGTAGTGGCAAGGCCTAAACTGCACAAGGATTGGTCTTGGCTGTGGCCAGGGGTCAGGTTTCATGGTGACACATGCTAATACGGTGTTGTAGAATTGGCGGTACTCTCGTCCATGGGCCAGCCACGGGAGGTGGTACACACCAGGTATTGTGCCCAGTACACTCAGGCACTCTCAAGACCCAAAGACTTGGCAATCTGTGATGGAGGGTAGCCAGTCCCTTGCATACCTCAGATCCTCACGGGGAAATGTGGTTGGTTATGATGTCAGGCACATGAGCCGATCAACAGATGGCGGGATTTAGCATTGGAAAGTAAAATTACTCGCTCGGGTGGCGCCTTGCTGATCGACCTTGGCGCCCTTTGTTGCCCCTGGCGCTCTTGTCATGCGTGCGACTGTAAGCGTCTTTCTCTTTATCCCTCTTTGTGAAGGCGGATTGTCGTCTTTGTGGTGTGAAAGGACGGGCCCCCAATGGCGATGGATTGCAGTGTAGGTGAGAAAGCAGTAGTAAGACGAGTAATATGACACAAGAAGATCCTGCCGTCTGGATTTTGGATTCCAGACCTGCTCCTTCTGCAGCGAGTTGAGGCATGTGCATGTGCGATGTAGGGCAGGCACGGCAAAGTGGAGCAGGTAGTACCTGCCAACAGTGGCAGTGAATGGAAGTGCTAAAATAAAGCCCTCGTCAACACCCTGGCGGGGTGCCTACCTTAATTTGTCACCTAACCTCCATCAGACAGGCCTCCCATGCATGTGCTGGGAAAATGAAGATTTCCATCACCATGCTGGCTTGAGAAGGTGAGCCAGAGGGACAGGGCAAGGTTCCATACAGAAAACCCTCATGATCACCACCCGCGGAATTCCGACGGCAAGAGGGTCAATCGTCTCGGTGATGCACCCGATGAACCTACCCGACATGTGCAGTGTACCTGAGTGGATGAGGCTGAATGGACGGGCACACAATCAGCCATAATTGATTTTTCCATGGCATATCCCGTTTGGAGATACTCATGGGCAGGATGAATTACCCCATTAGACAAGTACTTTGTCAATGCTAAAATTGGTCCCGTGCTTATTTAAGGTAAGGTAGGTACTTAGGTGAGCACTAACCAGCATCTGCACCGATGACTGGTTGCACCTAATCCCGGCGTAATATCTTAATTCTGGCAGATTCTGGCGAGTCCTGCTGGTCCAGTTCCACAAGGTCATACGAATAACCCTTAGGTCAGGACAGCGACGGTGACAGCTGGCTCGGTCGCCAGCTGGACAGCTTGTCAATTGGATTCGGGCCCGATGCGCTTGGCCATGGGACCAACAGCCAAAAGCTCCAAAATACGCAACAAAGAGGGAAATATCACTGCTGTGCCTGTTCCTGCAGCCACTGAAACACGCTTAATTCAATCTTAGCGCCAGGGGAGCAAACCTAATGTCCCTTGCCGCTGATTGGCTCCCATCCTCAGCACTTCCCCACGTCACCAAACACTTCGTGCCGCTGTTCGTCGAAGCGCATTCCATCCATGGTGAACACCGAGAGGGGCCTGGCCACGGCGCTTCGGGGCACCGGGTAACCGCTGGCTCTGGTCACGATCACAATTGCCAGCTAGGTGTGTTGTTGGTCATTGGAATCTATTCAGCTGCCCCACAGCCCACCTCACCGCAAGACGAGGCACCAGATCTCTGCTCTGCGATTGCTTTGGGCGCAAAGTGAGAGAGCCCTTACGAAAGATCGCCAACAACTCCATACCTACTACAACGCGGCATGCGGCCAGAAAGGCTACACTACCTATTTGGTTCGCGAGCTTTTCGCAACCTAGAGCTCTAGCCCCTCCTACCCCCTCCTCAGTTCACAAGGCCCCATGTCTCTTTTTCTCCCTTTGTAACTGTCCCTTGCCTGCTTGACGCCGGGGAATTTCAATCGAATTTTCTACATCCTAATTTTGAGATGCTCTGGTACGAGGGTATCGAAACAGGCAACCAGGGTCCAAGGCTCGCAACATTGCTGTTATTGCTCGGATGGTCACCGTTGGTCAGCAAGGCGGGATTGGCCCAAATTGGGTTCACTAGGAAATTGCCTGCATTCACGCGAGTACTTCTGAAACCCAGATAAACTCTCAGCATCCACACGTCAACGAGGGCTGAAAAGTGGTAAAGTCTAGCTCCCGCCACATGTGCGCCCACGGTTACGCTGTCCCTGTTTTGGCAAGGCAATTCTCGTGGCAGCTGATGGTTTGTTAGACAGAATGCCCACATGACTGTCGATGCCTCGAGCGGTATAATCAATCGAGAGTGAGAATACTGCAGGTCCCTGACACGTGTACCACCAATCCAATCGAATTGCCTCCTTATGCCGTTGGCTAGCTTGTCAGCCTACCAACAAGGCTTTGACCCAAGGTAGAGCTACCATACAACAGCAACGCTGTACCTGACGCCAGCAGCCCAGGCTCCCTCAACTGCCGTCAGTTCGCCCCGTAGCCGTTGGTAACGAACAGGCACGGCATAAACCTGTTTCAAATCACCGACGTACCGCATAGAGTTCAGCCAGACACCAACGGTTGGTCTCGGCCCTATCATTCCTCGCGGTGCTCTGGGCAGCAACCAACTGATGCATACCGGGAGAGCTGGAACCTGCCACCATATTCCGACGGCTGCATCGCATGGCACCCAGCCGACCCGAACGGGGAGGCACACCGGTTGTTTGCTCAAGACCTTTTTTCTGCGAATATGTGCTTTTCTTCAGCTCTGCACCCGACCGCCACCTGTCCATCGTAATTCGCAGTGACTCAGGGTTGTCATTCATGCCGCCCGTACCGGTCAGAAGCATGTTGGTTGCCCAAGCTCCCCCTCCACCCCCAATGGCAAGCATCCCTTCTCCTCGTTTGCTCGTCACATCCTATTTTTCACCCAGGCGGTTAATTCATTGCGGCATTTTGCTGGCTGACTGCGTCCGCTATTGTTCTTCGGCCAACAAAACGAAAGCAGAAAAGCCTGGAGGTTCCTCGCCGCCAACGGTGCCCAACGGCAGCAAACTAATGCACGCAACCCGCCGCCAAGGCTCAGACGAATTCTCTTCTCTCCCCTTAGGTAGACATGATGATAGTCGGTGAACAATCAAGGTTCATCTCAGGCTAATGGCGATTTAGCACTTGACAGCTGAAGCCACAAGCTTTCATTTTCGGGACTAACACCAACCAGGCTGGGGGCGCATGCCTTTTTTCGGCTGAGAAGAAAGAAAGAGAGGGAAAGAAGAAGCATGCGCCGGCCTCTTGTCACAGTACCATCATACGTGTTGCATCGGGTGCAGCGCAACCAACCACACCACAGTAGCGATTACGCCTTGCCAGCCATTGAATCTATCACTGGCTCCAGGCGGAATGTGCACATTTTTTTGCCCAAGGGGGGCACCGCACGTATTCAGTAGGTAGGCGCATAGAGGCGTAGACTCGATTCCATTCGCCAGTCCTTGTTTTGGACCTTGGTGAAAACAACCCAATTTAAACTGACCATTCAGCCTTGCAACCAGGCACCTGATCGTATCGAAAATCGTCAGTGGTGCCGTCCGCCGAATCTTGTGGACCACAACCTACATCAGTTACGAGAATTAATTTTTGAATACCCGAAGCCAAACCTAGGATTATGGTTGATTCGTGAGAAAGAACATAAAAGGGGCCGATGCCAGCTTGAGTACGGTATCTGCTGTATTTAATTATTCGATTAACAAGCGTGAGAATTGTTACATGTATAGAAATCCCCAAGAACAGGAAGAAACGCGTAACTTTACAGATTTTCGCCAAGTCGTCTGGCCAGGGCAGGATTTGCCCATCCTATGGTATGATATGAATGAGAATCGTCAGTGATGATACCTAATCATCACTCGAATCGTCGTCCTCATCGCGTTGCCTTCCAATTCTCCGCTTCTTCTCGTTTCCTTTCTTGATGGAAATGATGCAGCCCTGCGCTCTCAGCGCCCTGACCAATCCGCTGCTCTCGCTGATACCAGGGAAGTCCTTCGCCGTATACACCGTGAAAGGGCGGCTGATCACCTCACACAAGTTGGGAAAGTGCCTACTCTGCCCAGGATTGGTAACGTCCATCATGATCATGTTGAACTTGAGTTTGTATGTCCCCAAGGTCCGAACGGAGAGATCTGAGAACGTGAAGAAGCAGCCCTCGACTCCTTTCTGGTCCTTTCCAAAAAATGGGGCAGCAACCTGGGACCCCGTCAGACGACGTTGATAGTGGTACTCAGCTGGCATTATCGATGCCTCTGCTGTCCCATACTCGTCCCAGATCCAGCAATGCGTAACGTATCCGTCCCAGCTGAGGTACTTCTTCTTATCGTCAGGAGAGAGATTGGGTCCTTCCACATGGAGCTGGACAATCGGGGGAGGGTCTATGGTTCTCCTATCACGTTCTCCTGAGCCACAGGCACGCGCCGCTTCCGGCTGCTGGCGCACTGAAATTCGAAATCGAATTGACGCTACATCCAAGGCTCTCTCTGGACCGAGGAGGTTCAGGACTGGTGCGATCCTGTTGGGTGTCTCGCTCGTAGGCCCAAAAGTAATCGCTGCTGGCCTCGCTTGAAAGGTAGATTGCCTCTGACTCATAGCTGATGCATTCGATTGATCTGATACCCCTTGGCGAAAAGTTTCTGTCCTTCGAGGGGTCGACTGATCGATACTAGGATGAGAAGACGACGGATAGGAGGGATTATGAATATCAGAATAGGAGGGATTATGAATATTAGAAGGATAGGATGGATTATGAACTTCAGAAGGATAGGGTGGATTATGAACGTCAGAAGGCCCTATTCTTCTTTCCGCTGGCCTGTTTTCTACGGCCTGGGGTGAATTAGAAGTTGGCTGGGAGTACGTAGTAGGGTACTTATAATCTGGTTTTGGGCCTCGAAATGAACGATCGTGATGAGCTGAACGATCTTGGTGAGCTGAATGATGGTAGTGAGCTAAACGATCGTCATGAGCCGGCTGATCATAGCGAGCCGAACGATCGTGGTGAGCCGAACGATCGTGGTGAGCCGAACGGTCGTGATGAACTGAACGATATTTTTGAGCTGAATGATCGTAGTGAGCTAAACGATCGTCATGAACCGGATGATCGTAGTGAGCCGAACGATAATGAGTCGAACGACATTGATGAGTTGAACTCTCTGGCGATTGGACCCGAGGCAGAGTGGCATAAGAAGATGAATCTCGATACGGTTGGGCTGGCTGAGGGGCAGAAGGTGACGGATAATTATAATGCTGTTGATAATCTGGTTGCTGGTTACCTCTGGTCGGAACACCAGCCACCATGTCCCGCGGAGGAGGGAGGGTGAACCTATGCTCGGGCTCACTCGTCATTGAAGAGGATTCCCTATGCCCATACTCATATCGCCCCGGCCGAAGCTCGTAGCCTCGGTCATACTGAGGGCGAGACATGATGAGAAAATTCGTGATATGCGTCAGATACCACACTAATGCGGCAGTACCTGAGACGGCGCGAGGTTATCTAAATAAGGTATAAATGGTCTTGAACGTTGGACACGCTCTGAACGAAAAAGAATCGAGTTGTTATCGGCTGCAAGAGAGGTCCCTAGAAGAACCAGTGGCAGCCGACAGGTAATATCCTCTCGCAAGAAGGTATATGGCCCAAGTATATTGAGCCTTTCGAGGAGTTGAAAATATGACAAGGGGAAATATTCCAGAACGTTGTTGGAAGTTTAAAGGCAAGCTCTTGAGATGTTGTGGAGTAGAGAGAGACGAGAAGGGCGCGGAGGATAGTCGAGGTTAAAGAAGCGAGACTATCCCCAGTTCGCGAAGGCGTTCTTCCTTTTTCCCAGTGCTACATGCTCGTCAGACTGTATTTGACAAAGAAGAAATGAAACATGCTCGACTGGCTCCCAGGGTGATGGTGCCAGGGTTTCACTCAAGCTGCAGTTCTGAGACAAATGCCAATGTACATGTGAGGAAGGAACGAGATCCACATCGACTTGGTCTAGAGAACTGGAGAAGGCTTCGGAACTTGCTTGCGTTAACCAGAAACAACTTAACAACAGAACTAATGCATCGAGGTGCTCAGTGACGGTAGAATGAAGTCTAAGCGAGAAAAATGGATGGCAACTGAGACATGTTTCGTCGAAAGAATGACTAGATCTTCCTAAATCCAGGTTCCAGGAGCAACGTTAGATGGTTCGCTTGTAAGAGGAGGCCTCTGTCGTGGATAGTGGAGATATGATGAGTTGGGCGATAGAAGGCGCACAGGAGCCAATGAGGTGCGACAAACTCAACTCCAAAGTGGCTGCGGTAAAACTAAGAAGAAGAGAAGAATACAAAGCCAGTCTCAGGGGTGGAGGCACAGCAGGTATGGCGGGTTGATGTAGTGAAAGCCGGAGAAGGTTTGGTGTGAGGAAACTGGGCTAGGTATAGCGTCCACGAGGTGGGGTAAGATCAAGTAGTTAGACGGCCAGAAAGCGGCCGCAGAAGCAGACAGATCAATCGGAGAGCGGGAGAGCGTTATTGTGCGAGTGGTTGTGGAGGCAATTGGGTGGCACAAGACTTGCAGCTTGGAGTCATCCAGTGTCTGAGTGCTGTTGGTTGTTTATGAATCGGATCACTTTGCAGTCTGGGACCAATCATGAAGAGGCCACAGTATTGCCCATACTTGAGCTCACACCCACGCCCAGGAGGAATTACCAAATGGACTCGATGGATGTGACCCGTTCCTACAAGCTTATTAGCCCAACCACATGGACAGTGCGTTAGGTATGCAGATGATGACAAGCCCCAAAGTATAATGAGGTGGACGATGGACGGATATGCATCGCCTAGTCCAGGACGGCCTAGGGTTGGGGCTGACGGCAGGATCTGGCTAGTTTAGCGGTTGTCAGAGGAAAAAGCAATTAATACTTTGTGTGCGCTTCGAAGTCGGGATCGGCAAATGGAAGGGAGTCACTGTCTCATGGCTCGCCTCGTTGGGCGCCATGGACAATCTCACCAACTTGCGGCCGGCACCGTGTACGCAGCTTTTCCTTTCAGGAGTAAGCAAGGGTAAGGCGAATTTCCAGGTTCTTGGGTTCCCATGAGCGGAGCTGGCGGTGATCAAATGTACCCATCCAAGTCATCGGCCCCTCGTTTAAAGGAGGGGACCTATTCGTACCGGTACAGGAACAAAAGCAACACCACTCTGCATATCGAGAAGGAACATGGATGTAGAAGATCGATCGAGAGCGAGGGTGGCAATACTTGTGCCTGCTTGCTCACCGGTACGTTGCGATGCGATATCAGTGTGAGGTATCAAAAACTGCTGCGGTCTACCCCCGGCTTTGCTGGGTAAGTCGGCTAGATCCCAGAGCACATTATCCGGATCTGGTTCGCGGTGCGGTAGCCCACATTATGCGTAGGTGAACTTCCAAGACTTCAATCGGAAGAGGGAAAGCTGAGCCGCATGGTATCTCGTCGAAACAAAGCAAGTTTGTTCTTGGCTTGGCTTTGGTCGTGTCGTCCCAACGCACCACCGATTGGGGCAAAGGCAGTCTTCCTGCAGAACAGAGGCTGAGCGATCACACGACCACGCAAGGAAGAGGAAAAGATCAAAGCACACTGCTCACTCACACGCGCGCGCACTCGCACACACACACCAAGAGTGACCCACCCCTAATCCTTTACTCTTGCTTAAGGCCATTGGGCCAACACTGACCAACATGCAGATGAGCACTGCAGAGTCACATTCGAGCGTGAGAGGTGTCTGGCTAGTCCCCATCAGCTCAACTCGGCGAGGGGTCCTGATTGGCAGAGATGGGCGCTCGGCTGGCTTTCAGCTGGCCAAGACATCCTAAGACATGCTCGAGGATGAGGTGGCTTTTGGGCTGGAACACATGCAGGTCGCACCACAACGGCTGCTGTGCGACTGGCGGGCTAGCAGCAAGGCCATTGGTCATGGAACTAAAAGCAAGACAGCAAATAATTGAAGAAGTTGGTGATGAGAGACCAGGGCAGGAACAGGGGAAGGACGGTAGAAGTCCAGGTACATTCAGCATACCCCGATAGCGAGGTACGTGCCTGCGCTAGAGAGCCAGATCAGACAGGCACACGCGTGTACCCTCTAGTACAAGGTACACGTGCTGGAATAGCCCGGTACCAGTACCTAGCGCCCGTTGCCGATCGATTCTAATTGGACTTCCCCACTCCTCCCTCCTGTGCTCCTGCCTCGCCGTGGTCTTAGACTCTGCTGACACCCAGTAGTTTCCCCACATCCTGCTCCTATTCTCCGGCAGAGCTGTTAGCCAACTCCCCATCAGCATCCTAAACAGCGCCAGCAGCCAGGTGGTCCCGGGAGGTAATTGATCACCCCGAGCTGTCCTATATATCCTCGGAGTTGTTGAGGTCTCACTGCCAGGTTGCAGCCCAGGAAGAAGGTCGCCCAACCGGCCCCCAATGTCCACAGCTAGTCCCATTTACGGCAGTACGACGCGAGCCTACCATCTTGCATATCATAGCCTTTGCGTTTTGGAACTATGGCCCGTTAGCTCCAAGTCTACCCTACCGTATCCTTACCGTACATGTGATCTATCACCTTATTGCCCAACAAATGGGAGCACTGGTCTCCGTCCCTCATCCGACAATGCAAGGGAGGGGCGGAAGGCCAAGAACAGGAAGCCCTCGAATCCTTGGTGCCATGCAATGTGCTGCATAAGGCAGCTAGCCCTCTGGTTGCCTCCGTCAACGGGGCGGAGCGGGATGCAAGGTTGGTGGCTCCCCGAGAGATAACAAGCCACGGTACCTGCTGTACCATTCGTTGATTCATGCTTAGGTGCGGTACCAAGTCCAGATCTCAACCGCAATGCTATTGACTTGCTTACCCGCCTTGGCACCTCGCCAACGCATTGACGCACCAGCGATTGGTGATGGATATACCGATGGTAACACAAGGCCGCCTCGCCACTCACCATGCAGCATGCGTTCACGGTTACGAAGCTCTGGCTGCAAATTTCCCACAAGACACATGCGCAGTTGACAGATCGTTCTTGTGCCCCTCTCCTGCTGCCGCCATCTCCACTTCCATGGGGCATCTTCCGCCGAGCTGAGTCTCGAATCTACGATGCGGGCTCCTCCCCGTCCTATTGTGTCCTATTGCTTCCATCATGGGCGCTTCCTCATGCGGCCACCACCGCACCACCACCACAATCAACAATAGCAGATGCGAAGCTCGCAGCCTCATTCAAACATCACTATTGCTTCCCTCACCGCCTTCTCTCTCTCTGTCCATCCTCCCCTCCTCCTCTTCCTCGCCTTAATTCTTCCCGCCCTCTCACTCTCGCTATTTCCCTCCCCACCATCTTCCATCTGCTCCGCCTGTTTTTCCCACCCTCCCTCACCTAAATCATCATTCCTGTCGTTACCTGGTAATCACCCGCATCCGACCTGGTCCGGATCTCATCTGATCCCTGCCCAACCCACGACCCAAGGCGATCCCATCCGAAAGCGTTCCACCCTGCTTCTCAGCTTTACCCAGATCGATGTGTCTCAGTCCCTTGGCCCTCGAGCTGGTTGGTCCTCACCTCGACCTCATTTCCTCCCCCTCACCTTTGGTTTACTTTTTTTTTTTTTTTTCCCCTTCGTCTCCGCAGAGACGCAGACGCATCCGAGCAATCACCCCCGAGCCCGGACTGAATATCCCAGGCCACCAATATTGGGGGGAAAATTTTGATGCCCTCATCATCGGAGCTGACCGTGATCCACCAGGGCAGTGTAGGGCCGACTATCAAAAACCTTTTTTTGTTTTGTTTTTTCTTCGTCTCACTTTTTCCCGCCCGGAACTTCACCTCAGACCGCCATTGGTCCGTCGGAGGGAAACCACGCGCCTTGCCTGCCGCCCCAGGTCAGATCTCTGATCACACCGCCGAGTTCGGAGCTCTCCGACTGCACCAGCTTTGCATCGGTCAGGAGAAGGAGGTCGAGGTTCGGACGAACGAACGAAACGCCTGCCCACCTTTTCGCTCGTCGTTGCTGTTCCATTGTCGCCGGTGTTGATATTACCGTGATGCAGCTGCGGCATCCGACGTATACCTAGGGTACTACTACGCTACGCGAAAGTGACTGGGCAGGGGGGAGAAGAAGGTTTCAACCTACATATTGGAAGGATCGCAAAGTCTCAACCTTACCGCAAGGTCGCAGCGACTTTGATGCCTACACTGGTGCCCACCGTAGTGACTCGCCGAGTCCCGGTACCAGTTTGAGCATCTCGACGAAAGCCCGCCTCACTATTGCAACCCCAAAGTCACTTGATATACCGAATTGTAGTCCTTTCTACCCAAGGTGAATATTGTAGTATTAAATTATGCGTCTGACAAGACTGTTATTATAGGTCGATATTACATATGTATATGTACTCTAGTATTTCTCCTGTGCGAGAAAGCGGGATGAGGGAAAACTTCCATCAAAAATGTCCAGCGCAAGCCAACCCAATGCTACCATGAATGTCCACCATACTAAGGAAAGAAAGAATGAGAAAACAAGATTCAAACTGAGCCCGTCTACCTTCCGTGGAAGGGGGAGGACAATGCTGAAGGCCACTTTGCCTTGATGCAGTCCATGTGTGAATCCAAAAAGAATCAGGGGCCAAGAAAACCATGTACCCCCAAACCAGCGCCCGCTGAGATCATAAAGCCTTTCCGTCCTTTTCGTTGTGTAACGTATTTGCGCCATGCCACTTCATCTGATCGAGGAAGTGCGCAAAATCCCATAGAAGAAGAATAATAAGAAATGTTGTCCGTCTAAGTTAGTTAGAGTAAATGGGATCGTAAAATGTGTGTCGTGAGTATAGGGTGAGTTATTCTGTCGGTGTGCTTTGGACAGCAGACGTATATAAGGATTGATTGGTTGGCAGCGTAGTCGGTGTTGGGGAGAGTTTGCTGGACCGAATTTGAGAAGAATAGAGTGGCCGTATGCCGTGTATGGTAGGAACCAAAATAGTATATTATGAGGGTATCAAGAATTAAAGTATCGAAACGGTTATTAAGAGAGAGCAGGCAGAGATACAAGTCATCCCTGGGACATTGCTGGCTCCAGGCCTATAGGAAAGAGCCGAGCATGAATGCCAAGGCCAAAGTCAATGTGAACACTGACCAGGCCGGGCCGTTGGCAACCGTCCCGCCTGCCTCAGGTGTTGTCTCGTTCACAAAGTTCGGCCCGCAAAGGGTATTGAATTGGCGAGCTGCGCCGGTGTACGTTTGGGAGAGACTCTGGCTTGTATCAGCTGATGCTGCGTGCCAAATAGCCATCGTCTCCTTATTGCACCAGTTGCAAGTGGGCGTCGACGATCCTGGCAGGTTCAGGTCGTACGGCATCAGATAAAGGTATGCATCAGACGGCGCGGAAAGATTGGTAACGGCATTGGCAAAGCAATACATTCCCGAATCAGGATCCTCGAGACAAGTCGCGCTGTACATGGTCTGGTATGCTCTCAGGCCGCGGTACGCCTGCACGATAGTCTTCAGGTTGCCCTTGTATTCCGCCGAGCAGTTCTCATCCTTGGTCAGGTTCTTGGCTGCATTCTCCATGAACTTGGTGCAAGCATTGGTGTCAACTCGGCACGATTTGTCGAGCACACGGACAGTGCTGGTGAGCTGTTTCCTGGCATTGAAGAACGATTGGGAGGTCTATTAAAGGGGGTCTTGTTAGCACGTCAGTCGTTCAAATACTGGATCTACCCAATTGCCATCTTAAGCTTACCTCCATCATCATTGAGATCGGCAAGCAGTCTTTGAATGTCTGGTGGTTCAACAAGTCGCTCATGAAGGTAGGGCAAGAATTATCTTCGTTACTGAGTTTGAAATCGGTCGGGATCGAGTCGTCGAAAGCCGAGGGCAACGGCGAGTTGCTGGCGGCGGTGGTGGATGTCCTGATGGACACCGTGAACGTCGTCATGCTGTCGTCTTTGTCTGTCGTCGCAGTCTTGGTACTGGAAGAGGACTTGTCAGAGGCACTCGCGCTCGTGGTTTTCTTCGCATCGCTGGAGGTCCTCGCGCTGGAGCTAGAGCTGGAGCTGGATTCCCTTCCAGAGCTGGAGCTAGTCTCATCCTCGTTCTCAGCTCGATGTTTCAGGTCCCAGCCTTGGTCAGGGACTTGCGCATAAATTGACTGGCGGGCAGTAGGAATCGGAGCTTCCACGACGGGCACGGAAGGTGATGCTGTTGCGAGGGCCGTAGGCTTGATTTGCATGGAGTAAGGATCGACAGCTGCTGCCCATGCAGGGGAGCCGAGGAGTGCGACCATGGCCAAAAGTCGTAGGTAGGGGCGGGTCTGCCACGAACGGCGTCTCAGCGCAGCGGGGTCGGCGGTTGATGCCGCCATGTTGACTGATGGTGAAACAGTTTGAAAATGCTGGCCAAGGGTTAATTGTCAGTTCCTCGGATGAGATCTGCTGTCCCAGGTGTTGTCCGCATTAGATGGCCAGAAAACCCGCAAGGTCGCCTTTGTGGAAATAGGTTGTGGTCGTGATGGTCGAGACCAGCGTAAGCAGTCACCAAATAGGGGACCAGGCTCCTGGAGACGGTGATGGTCAACCAGTGATCTGAGCCGAGACCGCACCAGAGCCAAGATCAAATGGCGAGGACGGGGTGGAAACCCGCAATTGGGTCTCCTCTGCTGAGCTTGGCGATTTTGACGATAATCTGCTTCTTCGCTGTCGACAAATTACTCTCGGTCGCGTGTAGCTGAGCAGGGCTGGTAGTTGCTCTCAGAAAGTACCTAGTGATCGTCGGGACTCCACGAGCCAAGTTGAGTAGTAGCAAATCAAGCGCGTTGGTGATGCTGATCTTTGTTCTGCCGAATTCGAACCTCGACGACGTTGCACAAACGATCGACAAAGGGTGGGAGAGCGAGGTAAGACGAGGTAAGAAGGGCAGAACGTGGGGACGAAGGGCCATGAAAGAAGATAATGTTCAACTGAAGACGACAAGGAAGTATGGCTGACGGACTGGAGCACTCGAGGACCTAAGCTTCAGTGCTACGCTGGTCGATCCGGGTCGAGAACAGGGCATGCGTGAGCAGGTAAACATGCATGCATACACTACGGAGAAGAGGATGGGACTTTGACCCAAAAGATTGACTTCCTCTACAGGGCCAAGGGTGCCCTGGCAGGCATATGAGCAGCCAGGAGCATTAAGTAACCAATATGACCAGGGGGGCCTGGCAGGTCGTACGAGGGCCCCCTGGCGATTGGCGAAGTTGCGGTTTTCTGGCTTCAATGGTAGTCTGGGGGTGCAAGCCACGCGGGACCGCCAGGCTCTATTGAGGGGATCTAATCAAAGCAGAATACGACACTGCCTGTGGAGGCGGCGCGCCGTGGACGGTTGGGCAAAGATGGATGCCAATAGATCGAAGCAGCCAATTTAGTGGGAGGCGAATAGGGGGCCGCCATGTGAAGACAGGCCTCTGAATGGGCGGCAGAGACGGCGAGTAGAGGAGAGACGCCATGCCGAGTCTGCAGCGGACTGGTCGGCCAAAGACATGTGGTGGGCTTTCATCTCCCAATGCGATAATTGATACATCAGCCGTCGAGCGAGGTGTGGCGGATGGGTGGGCTTGGCTGGCGGCGGACACCATCGTCAAAGGAGAATGTGCGAGTGGAGGAGGATGAAATGGCTGCAGGTGGCGTCAGGCCCCTTCCGGGCTAGATTACTCAGGTGAGAACATGTTCCCAATCAGGACCGTTACGTCCAAGGTTTTGGCCCGCAAGCCGCTCAATTAGGCGTTACCGTACCTGAGCCTATTGCCCACCAGGAGCCACTTAGAACGGGCTTGTGTGCGTTTTTCTCTCCTCCGCTGCTAGAGTCTCCATTCCGTGTAATTACCCTCCTGGGTACCTACATTAGGCACTGCTAGCATGTGTTTTCGACGACTTCTCCAGCCACCAGACCGAACTGAACCAGCCTTAAACAGATCAGCGATGCTAGCAGGGCCTTAGGCACGTTGATGTTTTTTTATATCCGCAGCCCACATGTTGCATAGCTAGGTGGTTCCGTCCGTACATGCATCCTAAATACGACGAAGCAGCCATCTGTCATCATCCGTCCGGGCAAATCTTTCAATAGCCATTGCGCACCGACGACGCACCCAGGTGAACGGCCTTGGCCCCGATCCGTGCTTACTAGCTAGTGGAATGCATTGCACGGAAGGATTTTCTGCCCTTCTACTCTCACTCAGCCCTGCAGAGCTGAGCTGGGGACAGCTCACATCTAACTTCTTATGTTTGTCTTTGTCATGGAATACAACATCGGGAAATCCCTTCAATAGGTAAGCTTCCTCAGGCTTAGGCAGCTTTGAGGAGTAAGACCGTTCCGAGGGCCTCAACAGAGCACGAGGAGATATTACGCCTCGTCCGCACCCGATGGGGTTTATTAATATCGATTTCTACTATAGGCAGGGAACTGACCGTGTGTACCTACTCTCGCATACTTCAATATTGCTACGATAGAGCATGTTGTGTCGCACCACAGGTTCATACATATTGGTTTCGCCGAGGCACGGACGGCAATTGTCTGTGCCACGACGGCAGTCTATCCATTGATGGACCACACTGAAAACCCCACGACATGGCGGTGGTTGTGGTGGTGGTGCTGCATGAACAATTATCGCCCGCAGCCCACTCATTTCTAATTCTGCACGACAAAGATTCCGGGTGGCTTGCTCTATTCTCCTTTTTGGTTCCTTCACTCCCGATGTCCCAATTGACGCCTGCTCTGGATGCCACCTCAACCTCTAGCTAGTTCCTGGCTAGCAGAATCATAAGCAGCCACAGCATCGACCCTCCTGGTCGACGCAACAACACAGCCTCGACTAGCTAAACAAATGCCCTCAGCGCTAATCGCGTATAACGAGTCACCGTCTGGTGGTGGGTGTGAAAGGATGGATGTGGCAACCGGCCGTTCAGGTGGCTATCCAGAAGGGAGAGGCCCCTGTCCGCTGGGTCCATCCTCCGCTGTGCTGTCGCCCTACGGTTCGCCGGCAGTAAGGGCTTTAGGGTGGGCTGCACTAAGACATTAATCCACGCTACCTGCCTACTCTAATGCACAAACATTCATATTCTTCCAGCGCCTTCCCTGTACTATGACCGTCGTCCCTTTAGAGCCACCGCAATGACTGTGTCTCCGTCTATGGCTCGTCCTTCCGACAGGGATCGCCCCAAGGTGTGCATCAAATCCCCATCTTCTCCATCTCCATCTCTGCTGGACAGAATCTGCCGTGGAATAGACTGCCAAGGCGGGAATTAAAATTCCAGAGCGAGTGAAGATCGTCACTCTCCAGGCACATATAGCACGACCACACAGCAGCGACGTGAGCCGCGACGCAACCTAAGGGGATAAGAAAATAGCTCAGCAGCGTAGCATCATGGACTGACTGCATAGTGCGCCCATGCACATTGTTGTATTACTAGTTCATAAACATGTGCATTTCTCGACGCTAGAGGAGACGGCCATCTTACCATCCTACCCAAGAGGCCACACGCGACCCTCCATCCCCAAAGATTCCAATATTGACCCCACCAAGCACCACCAACTCCACAGCCAGGGCGGAATAGGAAGCAAACGGACACTCACATATCACATCTCTACGCCAGAACAAGCGCCAGGAGCGCAAAGGCAGACAAAATGCGTGAGAATCGCGTAATATGACCAAAATAGCGGCTACGAGTGCCATACTAGACAGTGCCGTTATTGCCACTATTCATTGGCTTGGATAACGTCAAGTTTTTCTTTCACATTGAGTGCCATATGTTCATCAAACACCTAAAAATAGTCCGAACAATACCAAAGCGGTCATGTATTTCTGAATGAAAAACCACCCCCTTGCCTGTAGTGATGGTGCAAATGCATTGCCCAAAATGCATCTGCCTTGACACGGCTCGCATGTCAACCAATGCTGCCTGCAAGCATTCCTGGGGAGAGCTTACACCGATCCGTGCCAGCTTGGATCTTGGGACCAACAATACCTCGAAGTACACTACTCTTGGTGGGTTTATTGAAAACACGTTTGTGGGATTCAGCTCGGTCTGCGGAATGGGCAGGGCTCCCAGCAAGCTTCCCTGGCACCCAGGTGTCAATAATAACACCCCCGATTTTAAAAGTCTCTGAGTGTCGGAAGAGACTACTGGATTTTAGCGACCTCGAGGAGAAACCCCCAATGTAACAGCAAGCTGTAATCTCGGGCCCGAGCTTCATGACACCGTATCAAAAGACCAGCGCACATGTGTAACCCCCGAAAACTTTAAAGTACAAGAAGGAAGCATAATTTCTAAATTTACATTCTGTCGGGATAAGCCTAATCATCTGGACGTCAGCCTCTATTTGAATTCCGAGGGTGGAGATTCCCATTTGTTACGAAAATCGTTTGTGTTGGTAGTACAGCAGTCCAGTACGAAAAATTGCATGTGAGACGAAAAAAAAACCCACATCATGGTGTGTCTCTTCTTAGTGAACAAACAAATTATCTCTAAGTCTACCCTGAGCCGGTGACTTTCATGTAAATTTAGAATAATTTGAACGCCAACGTGACACTGTGGCCTATTTTATGAGCCATGTCATGGAGAACCTGATCGTTTGGATTTCAGGCTCGTCGTCAAAGTGGAAGCATAGCCATCCATTGGGTATGCATATTGACTGTGCTAGATATAACTGCTCATATACAACTTAGGGGAATCACCTTCGAGTATGAATATTCCAGTCTGTTTCTTAGAGGGGGTACAGGTTCAAGTGTATTTGATTGGTTTTCTGAAGTTGATGAACACTGATTTTCGGAGTGAAGGCTTTACGATCCAGATCATTATCCAGCTAGTTTGTCCTCCGCACATTGAAGCTTGTGACTGCAGCTGTGAAGTTAAGATACAGGCACGAACCTTCTATTAAGCTTTTGGGATGATTCTTTTTTCTTCCTCAACTGTGCTGATCCCATTCTGTTGCTTGGGCCACTCTCTTAGTATGATGAAGATGTCGATCGCCGGCCATGTATAGGGTAGATTGTCAGAAATGGTCGCCGGGTGCTGGGTGGCAACTCACCACTCACTTAGGCAACTAAGCAACTTCAAGTAAACCAATTACGTCCCGCCTGATTATCCGCCACATGCCCGTAAACAGCCCACCGGTCAATTAGCTGAAGTGACGTTATGTATGGCCTTCTTGACACGGTACACCTTCATCAAACTGCATATCTTTCAGCTCCCCTCCCCGCCGCGCGTTACCGAGGAAGCCTAGCGTAAGAGTCTTCGCGCACACGTGTTAGTTGGAGATACAGCCTTTCGTAAAACACCAAGGCTATTTCAAATATATACCTGGCCAAATTCTTCCCAGCTCATAGCCATGCAGGGACCAGGCTCTAGACATTCACCCCTGCAACGATCAACCACAAGCAATTGAAGGGACAAGACCCAGCAATCATATTACTCCTCGTCCAAGAGACGAGAATAAAACCCCGAGAGCCATGAAGCCCTTTACTTCAGCCGTCGTCGCCTCCCTTCTTCTCGCTGGACCCGCCGCAGCATGGGGCTCATCTGCCAAATCCAAGAATGCCATCCTCCTGTCCAACGTGCAGACCCTCACCCTCCGCGGCAACGGCGCAAAGACGACAAACCGTCGCGTGTCGGCCGTCCCCCAGCTCAAGTGCGTCTCCCACCCGGATCTGTGCCGCCATGTCAACATCGACGTGATGCGCTGCACCAACCAGGGCTCCTCCTACGGGACCGAGGACATCGAGTGGAGCTGTGCCGCCTCTGTCCCCGACGAGTTCCAGCTGGGCGGCACCAATGTCATCTGCGAGGGTTATTCCAACTCCGATGACCCGTATGTCTTCAAGGGCAGCTGCGGTGTTGAGTACACCGTCACCCTCACCAGCAAGGGCGAGAGAAGATATCCAGACCTCGCCGATACCATTAGAAAGCAAACTGAATCCTCGTCCAATACCGTGTTCTGGTCAATCTTCTTCATCATAGCAGTCTGCATCGGTCTAGCAGCACTGCTCCGTCATTCAGAAAACGCAGCACCGCAACAAAGGCGTCCTCGTACTAGAAGAGGAGGGGGAGGGGGAAGCGGATGGGGAGGAGGTGGAGGTGGAGGAGGCGGCGGAGGTCCTGGTGGATGGAACCCAGGTTGGGGCTCTGGCGATAACGACGCACCTCCCCCGTACTCAGAACCGAAACCAACCTACAACTCAGACTCATCCTCGTCCTCTTGGAGGCCTGGTTTCTGGTCTGGTATGGCTGCTGGCAGTGCTGCTGGATATGCAGCTGGTCGACGTGGTGGTGGGAGCTCCTCCCGTGGGTCAACTTACACAGACAACAGTTGGGGTGGCAGGAGTCATGGGGAATCGTCGTCCTCTCAATCAGGACGATCGGGACCCTCGGGTGAAACTCATGAAAGCACCGGGTTCGGCTCTACCAGCCGCAGGTGATCCTTTCTCGTAAAGCAAAAAGCCACATTTGGAGACGGTGTGAATGATAACAGCTTATCTTCGGTTGCCTATTGCTAGCAAAGCTCGAGTTTGAATTACAAGATGTATAAGTGCATAGTTGCCCCCATATTATCCAACACCAATGAACTCCGACTGCCGATTTGCGTTGATTGCAACTAACTTGCGACAAATAATATGTACATGGAGAGTACCACGCATCTTCCTACAGGGGGAGGATGCTTGCTCTTTCCTTCCTTCCTTTCTTTTTATTAAAAAAAGTACACAAAGCCAGATGTGAGAACCGCCATCATGGGTCCTTGCAGTTCTGGCGAGTCCCGACGCCTCAACAGCGCCGCCAAATATTCTCAAACATTGTTGTTCGAATAAAAACCAACAGTGATCTGCTTGGGTCGTAAGGGGTAGCTAGAAATATTGCGACCCGAAGGTTCGTTGGTAGTAGCGCCTTGGGTCGAAGAGACTACAACTTGGGCTGTAGTTTTAAATAGAAATCGGTCGAGTGGTTGTATACAAAGGATGAGATTGGTGTGTTAATAATCGTGTTGGTGATGAGCCTGCATGACGTCCATCTTGTCAAATGACCTAGCACAAGACGGACACTTCCGCATGCGGTTGCTGATGCGGTCTTCGATGCAGCCCTTGCAAAAGAGATGACCACATGTTTTTAGAATTCTGTTCTTGAATTCCTTTTCGCATATTGAGCAGAGAGCAAAACGCTAGACATCGTGACATTAGCCAACAAATCCCTTTCAACGCAAAAAAAGTCCACAGGAAAAGGAACAAACTTACCCTCAAACCCTCCATTTCTACTGAATGGTTGCTCAGCGCTTGTGTCTTCCAGTAATCACGATCTTTTTGCATAGCATCAACCCGCACTTTAAGCCTTTCCGCCTCCGTCTCTTGAGCCGTATTCCGCTCCTTCACGGCTGCTGCGGCGGCGTCCTTCGACTTCACCAAATTGGTCAAATCACTAACTTGCTTGTTTAGGGCTTCAGCACGGCGGATCGACTCCTGGCTACTGTTCTCCGTCTCCTTGCTCTTCGCTAGCAATTGAGCATTGGTCTGCTTCAGATCTGCCATTTGTTTCTCCAAATTGCTGAGGAGTGTCCGGTTTTGAGATTCCAAATCCTTCAGTTGAGCAATAATTTCAGCACTCTTTCCGTTCTGAATTCGAAGAGATCGAATTTCGTTGTTTCTTGTGTCAGCATCCTTTCTGGCGGCAAAGTACTTTTGATCAGCCTTGCTCTTCTCTGCCGTCAAAACCGAAACACGTTCCTCAAGCGAAGCGAAGTCCATGATTTTCTTCTGCGCCAAGTCCTTCATTTTCTTGTATGCCTTCTCAATAGAAGGCAGCTCCTGGTTAATTGATTGGAAGTCAAGTAGCAACTTCTTGTATTTGGCTTGCAGATCCTCATGCGATAATTCTGTGACATCGCTTGACTCCGCCCCTTCCTCGTTGGCTGGGTTTAGTCTGGCAATTTCTGACTCAAGTGCCGAGATTCGATCGTCCTTGGCGGCGGCGAGCTCCTTGATCTGTTCAAGAGCAATCCTATCACGCTCCATGTGTGCTTTCCGCTGGGTATTTTCAGCCAGAATCTCATCACGAGCGGACCGAACCCGTGTCAAGTCGTTGTCGCGAGTTATAATCTCTGCTTCCAGCTCCTGGGTGATCTGATTCGCATCCGTTTCTAACTGAGTCCGGAATGCGGTTCTCTCTGCCTGGAGCTTCTCTGCCTCTTCTCGTAATTGCTTATTCGTGGCTTCAAGATTGTTGATCCGTTTAATAAGATCCTCATTCTGGATTTTGAACTGTTTGAACACATCCGTACGAATGTAATCCTCGTCAGTTAACGCATCGCGCCGAGCCTTTAATGACGAATTTTCGTCTTGTAGCGTTTTGACCTCTGCCAGAAACTTGTCGATCTGCTCCTTTTGTTTCGCTGCAGCTGCTGTTGCCTCCTCATATTTCATCAGGATTTCCCCATGGTTGGCATTGCCGTTGGTTTCTCTTCCATCCGCACCATTGCCTGCACCGGAAGATGGCTCAGTTACTTTTGCAAAAGCTTGTTGCTCAAGCTTTTGCACCTGAACACTTTTAGCGCGATCCAACTTCTTCTCAGCCTTGAAATATCGGAGCGTTGCCGCATTCAGTTGCTCGGAGAGCTGCTCTTTCTCGCTGCTGAGACGGTCGAGTTTCAACAGGTATTCCTTCTGGGATGCTAAAAGCGCAGTGATTTTGGCCTCTAATTTAGCACCTTCAGGCGACAACTCTCCACGATGCGCTGCGATTCGATTCAATAAGGACTCGGCTTTCGATTTTATGTTTTTTCCTTTGTCTTGTAAATGTTTTTGAAAATCATGAAGGTCCTTGAACGTAACGCCAGTCAAATAGCGGCCATCTAAAGTGTCGCGTGTCAGTCGAGATTGATCAGATGTAGGGAGTCCGGGCGCTTCTCGCCCCTTGATAGAATTATGGAGTAGAAATACCTGATGGAGTTGGGTTCGACGATATGGTGGACTCGGCCAAGAGTTGCAACTCCTCAAGAACCTATCGAGGTTAGCGTACGGCACATGCCTCAGAAATCTTGAGCAACATACCTGCAGCCACCAAGCATCAATGATCCGGAGGTGGTCATCGTGATGTACTGATCGCTTATGTAGTTCTTCGAGACGTGATTCCGCAGTCGATGCCCTACGGCTGTATTCCTGCATTTGTCGATAGATGGCGCCTTTTGTGTATGACTATCGCCTTGTGTCAGTCCATTGTTTGTCTCAAAATCAAAGAAACGCGCTCAGTTATGGGGCCTTGTTTCGCAGCGGTCAAAAGGGGAGAAGGTAGACGAGAAAACGCGGGGATATGCATAATTTCAAACGCGCGACTTCGAGTGGGATGTTTTTCTGGGTAGACAGAGCAATCGATCCGCTGATCTAGTTGGCATCAGAACACGAGAGGATAGTCGTGTCATCACCCCACCCAAAAGAAGGGTACGCACAGCGGACAGGGAGGACGAGCAAAGAAAAAGTGGCTGGTCGGTGCGGTTTGAAAGTATGGTATCGGTGGCCACCGGAAGGGGATTGATTGTCGAGGGGGCAAGCGAAGGGTTGGAATTCAAATGCTTACCTCGATCCAGCCTTCCTCTTTCATTTCAGGGCCATCATCCTTGGTCCTAGTACCGTTCACCGCGACTCGCTTGCTGGGTGGCGCGAGCTCGTCGGTGTTGATTGCCGGTCTCTTCCTGTCCTCCATCTTGGAAGTCGTGGATGGACGGGGTGAGGCAGTTGGTGTCGTGGCCACAGGCATGAGAAGACGTGCGCGGAGCTGAGCCAGAAACCGCCGGCAAGGAAATTAAAACGCGGCTATCGTGACTGGGAGGGCCTTTAAGCAAAATCCCATCTCAACACCTGGCGCGCGGGCGGTCATGAACTTGGGGCGGGGCGTAATGCGTGATGATGATAGAGGATGTTGCGTTTACTAAGGAGTTGAAATTTCGAGGTTGCAGAGTCGCAAACCAGAATGCACGAGTCTCCACTCTAGAAGAGGCTTAGTGGACGCGCTAACCGAATCTAGCATCCCTTATCGTGATCACTTTCGGGTAAACTTCGCTGTGACATCCCACCACTGATTATGCCGCTCTTTTTTATCGGTGGGGAAGCCAAAAGCTAATGTGAATTTCTCTGTCCCGCCTCACAGTTTCAATTGTCGCGTTGGCTTCCATCTCGCAAATCCTGCGATAATGAGTTGTATACCTCATCCTGAAACATGAGCTCGATGTTCAAGAAACGAGGCGGCCTTGCCTTCAAGCCCAAGCTTCCAGTCGCAAGGCCACGCCCGACCGCACCAACCTCACAACCACCCAAGCCTGCTGCTGCTGAGGCGCAGATCACCCCTCCGCCATCAGACGTGCCTTCTCTGACTGAAATCGCGCAATCGGAAACCTCTGTACCCGAAACTTCGAGCACCGGCACCCCAGAGACGTCATTGGAGCCTGTCCAAGGGCCAGCCGCCAACCATCCAGCAATTGCGACTCAGCCAAATCCATCACCGGATCTGCCGCCAGCCTCTGAGTCAGACGATCACCCATTGGCCGCCGAACATACAGCACCCCCGCCTCACGCTCTTCCGAGACAAGATACCTCAGAGACATTACCCGCCAGCACAAACCAGGCTGATGACCAACGACCGCAACCGGCAGCCGAATATGCCACTCCTTCCAGTACTTTACAAGAGCTAGTTGAGGTGCCACCAGCCGAGGCCGCCATAACGCCGGGCGCAAGCGAGGCCTGTGAAACCCTGCAGCCCACGCCACCATCTTCAATCACCCGAAGAAAAAGGACAACGGCAGCCGCGACGGCCGAGGCAAGCGACAGCACCGCAGTCACAGCACCCCGGAAGCGACAACGAAAGACAACCCAAAATGAAGACGACGGCGCAACAGAAGCACCCGCGCGAAAACCGCGCCGTCCCCGGGCCACCACAGGGGAGGAGGGGACTAGAACACCAAGGCGTGCCCGGTCTCTGACACCAGAGGATGCGGAGAACCAGGTGGTAGACCTACAGAAACTGAAAATGTCCGACTTGACTAGAGATCTACACATTGGAAAGAAGTTTAGCAGACACGACGAGCTTAGAGAGCGGGAGAGACAGGCAAGGATAAAGGGGAAATCGAGAACCGAAAGTGAAGGGCCCGAAGCCGAAGGGGAGAAGGTCGAGGCAAACGGTTCTACTTCGAACAGCGCCGGAGCAACCCCATCAAACCCCGCGCTAAGCGCCGCGCCCTCGCAGGCGACCGCAGGTCCACAGTTCCGCATCGTGGATGGTCAGATCGTCCTCGACCAGAGTTCACTGGTCATGGACCGACACGCTCGGGCTGTTGCGACACAGGGTGAAATGGAAATGGTGGAGGAGAACGACTTCACCCGGCTCATCACGAGCAGCTCCTTCATGAACACATCCAAACTAAAGGGACCCAACATCTGGACGGCAGAGGAGACAAAACTCTTCTATCGCGGACTCGCCATGTTCGGGACCGACTTTGAGATGATTTCCAAGATGTTTCCTGGCAAACAGCGTCGGCACGTCAAGCTCAAGTACAATCGCGAGGAGCGTCACGCTCCTCAGCTAATCCACGCCGCCACTTACGGGGAGAAGACGACCAAGATGGACCTCAATGAGTATAAATCCTTAACGGGCACCGTTTTCGAGTCGGTGGAAAGCATCGAGGCCGGGCAGCGCAAGATGCAAGAGGACTTCGAGGCGGAGCAGAAGCGCATCGCTGATGAGCAGGCCGAGGTTATGCGGAAGAAGCGAGAGGAGCTCTTTGCCGATGATGACAAGGCGGAGGACGGGAACGCAAAGAAGAAGAAGAAGCGGAAGACGAAACAGCAACACGAGGATGAAGGGCGTTATGGGGAGGTGGTCATTGAAGAAGACTTGTAGAATCATCTGCTGCGGTCGCACATTTGGGAAATGGAAGGGAAGGTAATGGATGGGAAGGGCAACCATTTGGGGGTAAGGAAATGTCAGGAATGATACCCAGCTTAAAGATAGCATTTTGCGGAGTTTTTAGTAGGATATTTTATGGCGTGCACGGCAATTAGATTCGTCTTTTTTTTTCGTTCGATTTTGAACGTTATTCAATTTATTTATATCCGTTTTCTCACGTATACTTGCCCGCATGACCTATAATCCGCACAGCGCTATGGAACACGTCTCGGGTTTGCACCATTTTCCATTGATGAAGTATCTTGACTGAAAAGAAAAGGTAATCAAATATGAATAGGCCCAACCTATGAAGCCTCTTGCACAGGTCTGCCTCCCATCCTCCCAGTACTGACAAGCATCTGACGTCCTCGTTTCATCAGTAACGCCATTTGATCCCCCCGAATTATTTCATAATCATGACATCCCGAAACCCAGTTCATCATACCCAAATACTTAATTGGCACCGGGTTGATCATCATCATCGGGTTGGTCGAAGAGAAAGTTGGCGGCTAACTCCTCGTTCTTATCGCAAGCGAAGTAAGCCTGGATGGCCTGGTCGCGGTCAAAGCCGAGTCGGCATAACTAGTCAACGGGTTTCATGTCAGCAGGGTTTCGGTATTAACCAGGTAAGTAGTGGGGTTTTTACCCTCTCGATCGCATCCCGTTCCTCCTCGGTGACGGAAATAGCCTGAGCACCAGGGGGTAGAGGAACATCATCGTCAGCATCCTCGCCAAGGAGCTGGAGAAATTGGTCTGGGTTGGAGGCGATCAGCTGAGCCAGTTGAGGGTTTCCCGCGCCGAGCTGTTGCAGGATGGGCTCCAGCATCTGAGGCTGCTGCTGGACTACTTGTCGCAGCTGTTGGAACTGTGCATTGTTTCGGAGGAAGTCCAAGTTACCAAGATCACCAGCTTGGGCTGTGGCAGAAGGATTCGAGGTTGCCGATCGGTCGGTGCCTCCTTGTTGCGCAGCGAGATCGAAAAGATTTACGTTTCCTCCGTCACCGCCCTGCGCGGGAGGGGCAGCGGCGGCTGGGGGAGCCTGAGGGGCGGCAGCGGCAGCCTGCCTCTGCTGCTGCTCTTGTTGGATGTTGTCGGGAATTCCCTTGACCAATGTCAACACTACATCCTCTCGATGTTCAAGGATTCGTCCAATACACTCACAGTCAGAAGATACTCGACGGCACGGTCGGGATTGTTAAATGCGGCGCGCATGGCTGCCTCAATCTGACTCCTCTCGAATCCCATAGCCTCCATATTCGCAATGGCCTCGGCACGCTCAGGCCCCATGGCCAGACCCGAAGGGGCGCCGCTGGGTGCCTCCGTGCTGCGCTGTGGAGTCGGCGTGTGAGGAACTGCGGCTGAGACGGATGAGGAGTGCGATGGAGCAGGAGGAACAGCAGGTGTAGAAGCGGGAGCCTGAGCTGGTGTGGCATGAACGTTGGATGGTGCGGCTGCGGGCTTCTCCTTGGGCTAAATGGATAGCGTTAGAATCCCCAAATAGCTTTCCATAGAGCATGAATATGTGTCGCTCACCTTGTTCACCATACAGACAACGTATCCCTTCTCCTCGATGTTATAGGAAGCCACAGTCTCTTCATCTTTCAAGATTTTGCCTAAGAGCCTATCAGTCATCGCCACTCGCTCAGCCTCAATACCTCATAAGCCAAACATACCAGAGTAGATGAGCTTCTGATGCTTGGGGTCCCAGCCCTTTTCGGCCGAAATCTTCTCCTTGAGGGACGATATCTAGAAGTAGCCACAGGTTAGCGGCGGTGTTCGAGATCGGAGGGCCAAGATCGAAAAGTTGCTCCAAGGTGGGAGGAATAAGTCGGGCGTACCAGATCAGTCGGCTCGGCATCGAGCGAGAACTTCTGCTGCTTCAGGTCCTGTTACAAAGCCTAGAGTTAGTCGGGTTCGGCAAGTAACGAAGCAGAGTGGATGGAGCATAGGGCACAGCTAGGTGACGTACCTTGAAAGTGATCTTCATGGTGGGCGGTTTCAAGCAGCTGGCAGACTGCTGCGCCAACAGAGAAGCGGATTTGAGTGGATGTGGAGGGGGGATAGAATCGACGGGGGAGAAGCGTCTCTTGATGTGCGAAACGGGCGAGAGAAGCCGGACACCTGGAGCTTGTGAAGCGAAAAAAGACGAGATGCGTAGATTGGGTTGGCGCTCAGGGCTGGAGGTGTGTTGACATTTGGCTAAGGTCAGTCAGCAGGCAAAAGCCGAATGTGAAAAGGTGGGGTTTGCGGCACTCGCCCCTCTCGAGCTCCAGTCACAGCTTATCGTCAAGAGGAGTCGCTGATGTCTGCCTAGTAGGCAGGCAGCTGGGTGACATTAGCTTAAGACACTCAAATAATATACTACTTATTCTCGAGTCTGCGAGTCGGTTTATGATAGCCGAGGGCTGATAAAATATATCGAATAATACACTAGAGATCATTGACTTTTTCTTATTTTATACTCCCTTGTTCGGTTACCTGACCATCAAAGAAAGCCGCTGTCTATAACCACCGTTTAATTTAGTGTCTCATTTCTTCTGTCACCTGCCAACCAGCTCCCTGTTGCGCTGGTAGGTTTAGGGTAGCTGGAAATGGCACTACGCATACAGCTACTGCCTAATGACCCAATTCTGTCGCCATCCATTGGCCTCGCCTCTCCCTTGGGTGGAAACGCGGTTCGCGTGAAAGCAAGGCAGGTTCTTGTCACATCCTACCAGACCGAGAACTTCATACCCTGTTAATTGCTGTCAATTAATCATTGATCATGTAAGATCTTTACCTCGCTCAACAGCAACAACCCATCCATCACAACCCAAGTGGAACATCTGTGGAAAGATGCGACATCACAGAAGCGCTGATCATTAACTTGCAAGTGGTTATGAAAATTTTACTTCTTTTGATCATGGATATCGTTTCTATCATCTATGGGAGCTCCGAGTACTCCCATGACACCTTTTTGCCTAGTAACGCCTGCTCACCCACCCATCTGAATAGCTCAAGAAAAGCTATATGGAAAATACAAAACAAGAATATTGGCACAGCCATATATACATAAACAAGGGCTCCGTCCCCAGAATTACCCTATTAGTCTCCATCTTGATCGGAGGGTACGACTCGGCGGTCCCCTTCCAATCCGCTTAGCGGCCCCCAGCGTTGAGCACAAACATGGGAATAGGTGAAGCCAAGTCTGTCTCCTCTTCCACCTCCCGAATGCTCTGCTGCTCGTCGATTGGCTTTCTTGAGGGGGCGGCTTCGAACGTGCTCGACTGAGCCAGGGGGCTGGAGTTCGAGATCAAACTGCTGCTTCGAATCCGCTTCAGAGACTGGTTGCTGGCACGTCGAGGTAAAACCATCCCGGCATTGGGTGCTGAGAAGACTGAAGTTCCTGGGCTGGCGAGAGGAGGTGGAGTGGGTGAGTCGGAGCGGAACAATGGGTGAATGTGAAGCTCGGCGCTCTCGACACTGCCGCAGGGTGAGCTAGCCCTGATACTTCCCCTAACCGATCCATCGCTATTGCTGCGTCCACGCGCATGGATGGGTGGGGGAGCTCCAAATCGCCGGGGGTACCGAAAACAGGTGTGTCGTTGACAGTCGGGCTGGCTGGGATAGGTGCAAGCGATCGGGGAGGGCCGTATGCTGAGACAGAGTTCTCACGCTTCATGCCCCTGTTATTTCTGCCCAATTCCAAAGAAGCCCCGTCGCCCAAGTCGGAGTGGTCGTCGGATTCCCATCTTCGAGAGCTGGTAGATTCAACTGATGGGCTCCTCCGCATATCTCTGGTTGGCAACAGTCTAGTCTTGGATGAGACAGTGCGGATGGTCTGAGACATGGAGGATCTAGGCGACACGACAGCTGCAGATGGTGGTCGACTAATGGTAGAAAATTCAGTTGATGACTCGAACGAATTGGTCTCGAGCTTCTCGGACTTGGTAGGCCGAGTTCGATCATAAGGTACTGCCTTTACACGCAATTTCAGGGAAAGCTTGGATGAGTACCCCTCGCTGTGGAGTGAGGAGTTTTCATCGACAGAGAGGCGGCGAATGATCAGGAAATACATGGCAATGAATGCCAACTGGAAGACGACAGCCATCGCCATGAAGACGGACAGGTTGAGGACGAAAACCCGCTTAGATCCATTGAAAGCCTCCCTGTTGTTCTTTTCCGACACCTGGTTGAGACAAATTATGTTTGCAATTGAAGAGGCAGTCCCACCGACAATGAGCAGGACGCAGATGCCGAATTTAATGCTGCGTCTTCTAGGAGACCAATTGCTCAGAAATGTCGGTGCTGACTTGAAGAATAGACTGGAGAGGGAAGTTGCAATGACAGCCCATACCAGGGTTTCCAGAACGGCAGAGGCTGTGGCCGATGCCCTGACTTGGGATCCAGGCCCAGCTTGAACAGCAAGAACGAGGTCGATGCTAACCAGGGCAACCGTACATAGTAAGGCAGCCAGGCCGGATACGACGGTGAGAAGGTGAACCATTTTGATTTGGGATTTGAGGCAGCCTGCTCCTCGGGGATGAACGAGTGTGGGTTTTTGCTGTTGGGATTGGTGGTTTGGAGGCGTCCCTCAACAGGGTAATGGCCTTTTAGAGAAGTACAAGTCCACCAACCTGGTGGTAGTTGCTGGCCATACACTTACACAAGGCTGTCAAATATTGATGTTGCGTCAGATGGCCAGGCGCGAAAAGAGGTTCGTTTGTTTTGGGTTTCCAACTCAGCGCCGGTACGGGAGTATATATCCTGGGTGGCGGCGGTGTGAATGGTCGACGCCTTGAGTGAAAAGAATGAAGTACTTGGTAGTTGTCGTCGCCTTGTCTTGACTTTTTTTTTGGTCGCCGAGGGCAAGGAAGGTATAGGTTTGAAGAATATGGATGAGTTGACGAGATCCTATCAAGACGGATAGCGGTACCTTTCTGTAGGTCGCCAGCCGGAAATGGAGGACCAGCTCTGGAGCAGATGTAGTCGACGCGGGGTCTTGAAATCTACAGTGGGATGTGAAGGGATCTGCCCGCTGTTGCCGAGGGAGGCTTGTTGTGAAGAAAACAAACCCAGATGAGATGGTGATGAGACAAAGAGACAAACCGGCCAGAAGGGAGGGCGTTGAGTGTCTCTGAGATAATGAATGTCAGTGAGATCTTATGATTAAGATCAACCAGTTGGGAAAGGCAAGTAGTAAACGAATGACGGAACGAAAGTGGGTGACGGCACGTAGGTAAGTACGGCAACAAAGCATGAATGAATGTGAGAAGAGGGTGGGACGGGCCTGTTGGTCGTTGGTTGGGGCTGAGGGTATATCTAATATTAATTCCGAATGGGAGTCAAGGCAAGCCGCCCTGCAGGACAGACAAGCTCTCCTCTACGAATGACGCTCCGTGCTCGCAGGTAGCGCATGGGCATGGGCATGGGCATGGGCACCGTGGATGACATCCATGGGGAGGTCTTTGGTACGGACTAACACCAGCCGATGGGCCATCTGGGGCGGTGGGCCCAGGCTAGGTGCTTGGACGGACAGGACAGGTCACCATCAGCGCCCCAATCGAGAGGTTCAGCCCAAGAATGACAACGTGTAGGAGTGGCCGGGGTGGGCAGGGGCTCAGGAAGCAAGCTTGAGATCCCCCCGGAGGATGAGGAGGGATTCCGTGACGGGAGAGGTGGAGAGTGCTTGAAACTCGGGGCTGACCTGACCTGGCTGCTGGCTGGGACCAAAGCTGAAGCCCAAGCAAGAGTGAGGTAGGCCTTCTGGCTCTTTCCGTGGCCGCCCTCCTTTTCCCGCTCTTGACCAAGATTTTGGTGTAGGAGCTTGGATCTCGGAGTGGAAACCCTACCCTCCCTCCCAGCCGTTAGAAGGGAGGGCAGAAATTTTTTTTCTCTGATTTTAGTTTTCTGTATGTTGCCATTTATTTCTGAAAAAGAAGGCAGCAAGGAGATGGTGGGTTGATGGGTGGGAATTATGGGGTCAGCTTATTTTGATTTTGGCTTTTCTTCCGACACGACGTAGCAGTGCGACTCCATTATGCTACCCTACGAGCATGCTAATAAACAGGCACTTTTTACCTCACAGCACTGCGCTGCCCAGCTGCAAGGTACCTTACCTGCTCTGGGCCCACGGCAAAACAGCACAGTGCTCTGTTCCTGAGCGGCACCAACGTCTCACACCAACGAATCCACCCATGGCAGCTCTCAAGGCTCTAAGTCGAGGCGAGGGGGCCGCAGGCTCAGCAGGCTCGAGCAACTTGTGCGCTGAAGGAGGGGCTTTGTTTTGTGTGGGCTCAACCTACGACGTGTGCAATCTCGACTACGAGCCCACAGGATCTGAGGGCTCTGGAGGAGAGTTTCTGATTCTTCCCCGAATGCGCCGTTGATTTATATCCTTGTCAGCGTTTCTCCCGCGTTCTCCCATCGCGTGTCGGTAGTCTGGCGTGCCTCTTCCTCCCCTCGGTCCCGGTCTCAGCGTTCTCTCTCTTCCCTCCTCCCGACACTGTGCGCGAGATTCGCCTACGATGCCATCATGCACGACAGGCGGCGGCGGCTGCTCTAGCAGCTGCGAGAGAGCTTGCTTGCGTGTGTGCGCCGCAAATCACCCCACCCCTTGCATTAAAGCTCAACTGCGCCAGTGTCTCAGCAAGTCAGCCATTCCCTTGTCTCTGAGACAGCACCAAGTGGGCTATTTTTGTGGCCAATGTCACAATTTGTGCTAGTCCCTTAGTGCAGTGTCTTGTGCGCTAGTACCTGGCTAGAGGTAGCAATCCGTTATATCCACTGCGGAGAGGTACATGCATGTAGTTAGCTTCAGGCAGCCAATTTGTGCATCGCCTCCTTGCTAAAGGGTAAGTAACTTTGCTTGCCCGTTATTCGCCTAATCAAGACGAAGCAGAAGAAGCAAGAAGAGTTTTCTTTTTCGTTCCCTCTGTCGTTTTTCTTGACATTTCCCCTCTTTCTCCATAACCAATAGTGTATAGCCCACCACGACGACTCCGCTAACGCTTCCCAGTAATGTATCAAGACATATTGATGACGCTGCCAGCCGGCAATATCCTGTCTGTTATAGCCCGTCGTAGTGTGTTATTTGTTTTGTTTGTTTGTTTTCGTCCTACCCGCTTGGGCCTTGGTCGTGGGTGTTCGTCTACACAGACTCAGTTGAGAGCAAAGACCTCCTCACCCGAGCTTTTGGGACTGGCAAGACGAGCCATCCACTCTACTTCCCTATCCCACACATGAGGTCCTACTTGCATTCCAGGTTTCAACGTCCTAATGGAGGCAGGTGGTACTCTCGGAAGATAACCGCTCAGCAGCATTTCTGTTCCGGGAGACTCGCTGTAGATCCTCCCACGATCCCCCGAGTCTCACTTACACTTTCGATCGGGATGAGCTTCCCACCCCCCGGCCTGTTCCGTCTGGCAGCAGGCAGATGCCCTACACCTACGCACTAAGGTGGGACTTGCACGAGCCCTCCAACGGGATAAGCTGCGTTGAGAGCTAAATTTGCTGACCGATCATCGACATAGGTGAGTGTTTTTTTTTCTTTTTTTCTTTCACTTGTTCCCAAGTTCCCTTGATCCCTGATCCCGAAGTACAAGCACCCGCACCCGTCCGTATTCGCGGCGGAGCAGGGCTCATTTGTCTCCCACTGCTTTTTACTCTTTTGCTTCCGTGCCATCCCTAACCTTGCTTGTTATGAAATGCTCTCTTAGCGATCGGTATGGGGCATTGGTAATACTTACTCTGACCTCGGTCACCGGCGACCTAATTCGCGGGGCAGAGCAGCTGATAGGCTGTTTTTTTGGCCGCTTCTACGGACCTTGTGCGCGTCACCGCTCTCAGCTTCCCCCAGCACACAGCTCGTATACATGATCTCGTCATCTATCATTTACCTCCGGCCGGCAATCAACAGCTTAGCCAGCCAGGCGCCTGTGGTTGGCTGTGCTCTCGTAAGCGGCAATCTTGATCACCGTGCCGGCAGTGAGCAGAAGCAAGGTAAGCTTGCCGATGTAAACCCAGTGATTCGACGGCTAGGTGTCACAGCAGAGGTTCGACCGCGAGACTACGCTGTGTGGTAGCAAGTACAACCCCCTATTCGGGTGCGGTGAGTTCTAGATGCCATCTGATGTCAATGGTCAGTCTGTTATCCTCTATGCATGGAGGTTTGTATGGTCCAGAACAGCTTCCTCTCCCACCAAACTAGTTTTCCTGATGCAATTCATGCCGGGAAAGAGCGAGCACAAGCCATTCCCAGCTCGACGTGGTAGTAGCAGTACATAGTGCGCGTAAAGCGGTACCTACATCTACTGGTGTAGTAGCAATAACCGTTCTGAGTGTGATGTTCTCGGAACCCTTTAATTCGTATGTCGATAGTTGGACGACATCGTAAAGTTTATGGCATGCCGGATTCACACCTTCTGATTCCCCGTCGGCCGTATGAATCGCCTTGCTCATGCCGTCATCATAACACTTCGATTGGCTAGACTGGGATCATTGCTCTCAAATCAAATCTCACTTTGCCCCCCCTCCCCTCCCCGAGAGGGGCCGGTCTGAGCGCTCTTGGCTGTGCCGTGCCTGACTTTGATTCGATCTGGATTTCCAATGTTCCATGCTTGTTTTACAGGGATCTCCCTTGACCGAGAAAGCTCCCCTTGTTCAGGGCTGCCAACGGCGGCCGGGCTCCCGCAATTTTCGTGACTCGTACAAGTCGCGATTTGTTTATTTTGAGAAATCCCAGACGGTGAGAAGCGTTCTGAGAATTATAAGCGCCCTTCCAGAAGAGCCTTCTTTTTTGGCTATCAAGGCAGGGCATCTTGATGATGCTCCGACCGGTCCTTTTCCCCGAAAATGGAGGAGGGTGAGATTTGACGTGCTGGGGCCCAGCCAATGACGACCTGCAGCCATGCCGGGGCCTCCGCACATAGAGTGTGTGCGCAATATGTACTGTGATGAATGCACGGCTGAACTTTACGAGAGTCTGGATCCAGGAGTCCATCTGCAGATGGTATATGCAGTTCGGGTAGCTTGTTTGGCCCTTTCCCTGCCTCCCGTTGCAGAGCGTCGCTCTTGGAGAGGGGACTCGTGTTGGGGGAGGAGACTTTGAGTTCTGCATGGCACCGCAGTGTTGCATGGCCTTGCGTTCGTATCATGGGGCCATCGTTGCTTTTGGCATTGCTGTCGTTCTTGCTCGATATCCGTGCCCTTGATATCTGAGACGGTCATTAACCCGACGCCGCTAAAGGTAGATCAGTGGTTCATGGGGTTGATCATAAGGTTCCATGCAGTGTAGCGTCTCACAACGTCACAGTTGCCTCCTTGGGGATGCAAAACCGGCGTGACCAGCACTGGCTTCGTCTCGAAAGTTCCGTAGTAGATGGGCTTGACCCCAACAGTTCGATCCATGTTCCCATGTGTCAATAACCCGTCGAGACTCGAGAATACTACCCACATGCATTCAATCCATGTCGATGTCCACTAGAGGATTTCACACATGGTTTGTTGCAGAAATCCCGGTATGATCTTCCTTAATGACACAGGGTCGTATTGGCATGGTTTAGGGTAGGAAATACCCTGAAGTAGAAATTATTATCCCGCTAGGTCGTGAAACGAAAAAGTTAAAAGGTGCAATATCATATTCATCGAAACCCGAAAGTTCCCCTAAACCATGGCCTCCACTTGGACTGTGAGTACCTGAGTAAGTTAGGTTGCAATTGAAGGGCGCTATCCCTGCACAGAAACATGACCAGGAGAGCCCTTGATCTCTTTGGCAACACATGACGTGGTGGCTCCTTTCCATACCAGGCCCGACTGTTGGCGTGGAGGGATTGATCCCCGAGCCAAATCAAGAGAAAGCCAAGAGGCAATTCGCAAGGGTCCTAGCATGGCACTTCAAGCCATCTCGTTTTGCTGGAGTCTGGAGAATGACCGAGAGGATCATGCTGGGATTGCTGTTCAACACTGCCCCTAGCGTAGCGTAGCAGGTTACATGTTGGGAAATGTCCTGGGGGGCTAGAAAAAGGTCGCATTACACAGGAAATTTGTCGTCGAGATTCCGGTCAAGCTGATGGACAGCCTTTGCGACATTGCATCAACGCTAGGCTTACATGCCTGGGTTGACGACGTCCCCATCTACCTAACTCCCATTGACTTTGTCCCTCACAATGCCTTCGTTGATTCGAACTCTATGAGTCACATCGTTTCCTAGGTCCGAGGTTGGGACAGCGCTATCCTCTCTTAGCTTCATTTGCTGCGCACCACCTTTGTGGATGTGAGCCTGTGGTGACGAAGACGAAGACAATGAGAGAAATCCCAACAATTTCTCTCTAATCAACAAAGGATGCCAGTCAAAGAGGCTGCTAGTCCCTAGAAATAATAACCATAATTTTCAGCAAGAGATAAAGTAAGACTGAACGCAGAGATTAGTTACCTGGGTGGTCCCATGAACCGAAGGGGAATGTACAGTTTTCTCCCTCGGAACTTGGAGCATTCTCCCGAAGACGAAATATTGCCCTTTGCCGACAAACGACTCTTACCTGTAGTGAAATTGGTGATGAGTATGTGATTGTCTTGATGGTAGTGTCAGGAAGTTTTCCCTTTTCTGTAATAATGCCACCTCCCGAGGCCATAAGGAGTGTTTCTACCAGATCTCGGGGTATTTCAAGTAAACATTGAACATGTCTAAATGAGCTCTTAAGAGCTTACGCTACAAGGCACAGATTAGTCAATTGATCATGCGATGATGAGCTTGTTCTATTCAGCCTTTGAATCCGCGTTACGCGAAGGCTTGATCTGTCGGAGTATAGGGTGGCTAGTTTCTGGGTGAGTTGGGTAGATGAGGACGTCGTCAACCCCAATATGTAAGCCTACTTCGTGAACAACGTTGACCAACAGGAGGTCGTCGATGATCTCTGGCTCCTCTCCCACTTCCGGTTCCGACTATTCTGAACTGCTGTCCTGAACGGCTGTGGCATACGTGATAAGTTAGCGGCTGGAGCGTCCGTGAATATGTGCTCGATTTCTATTAGAGGCTTGCCAGTACCTGCTGGTAGTGGTGAAATTTTGCCTTACGCGAACCTCTGTTTTTCATGCCCCAGAGCAAGAGAATCTGTGTTGGCGTTGGAATGATGCAACCCTCGACTCCGAATTCCGACGTCGTGCCGTGCTGGATTAAGAAGATCTACTGAAAGTTAGCTCAGTAGCGGTGCTATGCAATCATAGACTGACTGGAAAAAAAAATCTTTGAGTTCCGGTCTCTAAGGTCTCTGTGGCTCTGGAGTTTCTTGAGGTTTCCATAACCGCTGACGGCCAGACCCGGACATCAGTGATCCGTATGTCATCAACCAAACTGTCAAAAACAGCATGGCTCATTGAATTTGCAGACCATACGGTGGGGATGAATGAACTTGACCACGCCACTAATGCATCTGGACTGAGTCTCCGGAGTCTCTCGCATCTCCTTTATGTGCTGATTGTCCTTGACTTGTCCTTGACCTGTCCTTGGAAAATGCAAAGTCGAGTCCTTTGGGGCCGCTGAATATCAGGGCCATAGTCCTTTGAAAAACCGCCGGGTTTGATAGTTTCTCTTCCTCGAGGAGTTTTGCTATAGTCAACTGAGACCGGTTTCTTAGCTCGTCACTGATTCTCCATGTCCCTTGACATGGTTGGATAGACCCTGGTTTCTTAAATTGTAGTGACTGTAACATTCAGCCTCGCTGCTAACCCATTCAAAGCGCCAACTTCGTCGTCAGCAAGTGGCGTACTGTCCATTCCTAGTAATTGATTTTATAAGTCCTGGGCCAATTCGTTCAGCCGTTGGATTTCAACCATGGTGCCCAGGAGCACGGAGTGTTGGTGAGTAGCAGCATGAGATTTTTGAAGCTCAATATCCGTGATAATGGACCATTCGAAGTCTGAACATTCGGAACTTTGAACAATTCAAAGCGCAAATTACTTGGAATGAAAATGTCTAGAGGAGCGGAAGCTTGGGATTTCGAAACACTGAGAGTTCGAAAGCTTGGGAGTGCCGAGGAGCTGGGAGATGATCCGCTTGTCCCCCACGACGTACCACCCTGGCAGCCCCATAGTCACCCGCACCCGAGTCTAGGAGACCCTTGCAGGCAGCAAGTTGGGTTGAGGTACGTCCTTGCTGGTCAGGATATACTTCAATGGTGACCTTGAATATTGCCCGTACCTCCGACCAAGAAAAGGCTATTGAACATCATGATTCACAGACGAGAGGGGGCCACGATATGTCTAGGAGAACAGAAATCATCTATTAAGAGGCCCGGCTTGAGCGAACCATGAATCTTTCTTCTTAATTTTTCAAAGCAGATCTTTCTTTGAGCTTTTTGCCACTCCTAGTATCTCCTTGCCACTCCTTGGATCTCCTTGCCACTCCTTATGACTACTAAAGATCTATCATAGCTTCTTGAGTTCTTTGAAACGATTTGAAGAAGCCCCTGCAACTTTTCGACAATCACTTTGCGACCCCTTCAACTTTTTAAGATCTTTACAACGAACCGAAGCACCTTCATTTACCAGAATGGCACTTCGAACTCCTCCAAGAGGCGCATTTGACAAGATGACCTTCCAGATTTTACCGAAGAAGTTTATTACTGTGACGGTTAGTTAGTGGTGCCCTTAGAAACGCAAGACATATTGCTTACCAGTATTAAGAGGCGGATAATATCTGGAAGAAGGGGGAAGTCCACAAGTGGTCGCGAAGCTGCCTTACTCCCGTTGTAAGTAATGTGCCCACGCAACAAGTCAATTTGGATCAACTAACAGAATTTCAGCTTTAGGACGAGAAGACCAAAGAAACCTTCTCTATTCCCTATGAAAGGGTGCTACTCAGAACGTTCTAGGTAAAGAAATCAAAGGGGTTTCAAGGCTAGATCGCAGTACCTAAGGGTATCTGGACCGATCACGAAACTTCTGCCCAAAAGGGGTCATCACCCCAACGGCAAACATGGAGAAACCACAGACTGTTTTCGCATGTGCAAAAATCAATCAAGCACTGATGGACTTGGCCGAGGCTCTGAGGACACGGCCTTGCTCATGCGACCGAACAAAGAGACCATACAGCGGTAGCCTGAACTGGGCAATCGAGCTGTGTTTTGACGACGGTGTCGTGTGAATGTTCCGATCACCGTGTACACGTGGAAGCCCGATGAACCTGGAATCTATGCAACTTTTGCTTGCTAGTGAAGCTGCCACACTTAAGTATATCGGGGCAAACACCTCTATTCCCGTGCCTCCCACAAAAAGTCGGTGCCTGCCAGCTAGACAGAGCTTCCAGGTCATTGTGTCTGCCACGTTGAGGCGGCGGTTCTACTTGCTATATCTCATGGCTCAAGTTCAATTGGTCTTCAAGCGCTAAATACCCTTCAGCGTACAGAAAGATGGATTACATGTCTGCCGTGACGGACAAGTGTGAGTTCTGTACTATCGGGGCAGAGAAACAAGTCTTCTAGATTTCTGTTAGCCTTCCTGTTTCTTAGTATATTTTCTAATTAGATAGTATCGAGGAGACTCATCTCAGCATGTCTGAAAATTGCCTCCTCGATCGCGTGTGTAGAAACATGATGCGGCCAAGTAGAGAGATTTGATCTCACACATTGTGGCGCCTATGTAGAAGTACCTAGGATGGGCTTGAGGTCTATTATTGCAAAGGCTCTTTTTTTGGCTGGATGATATTGGAGAAGCCTGTCTCATCGGCCAACGGGTCATTCCAGGAAGGCGATGCGATACATGTTTCTTGAGCTTGATTTCGGCTGACACGTTGTAACTTGGATCGGAGCCGGAGGGGCCTTCGGAGGGCACAAGCAGCATTCCTAATACGAGCACAAGGGTGAGCACTATCCAGCAGAGTTTCTCTGTTACTATGAGCGCAAGTGCTTACCCAGCCTTCTCAGCCAGTGAGACATAGAATGTAAAGTCCCGATGGGGCCGTTTCGTCCTAAGACACGGCGGGAGGATGCACAACAACAAATCCTAGGAGCGGGCAAATGCATGGGAAAGTTTCCCATCCTCTACGTGGTACCTTAGCTGCCCCCCGGGATGTGTCTCACAACCTGTTTTGTGGCGGTTGGTGAGTTCGTCGTCAACACTCGCTTGAATAACCTTTGATTGCTGGGCAAGGGAGGAGAACTAACGGGATAAGGTGTCGGGATGTGACACACCAAAAGCCATCTCTGGCTGTAACTTGCCGGTCACAGGCTACCAAGGTAGACTATTGTGAATCGGCTTGACAACAAAAACTGCTGACCGCCTGTCATGTTGTTGGGGGTTCGCCATGCACCTTGCATCCCAGCTTGTTGCGTACGTAGCCGCCTTAGGTCCCTAGCTGAGTAACACAACGTCAATAACCTCCAATAGCGACGCCTAGACGTTTATCGTTGGGCCAGCTGACAAGAACTAGCTTGCTGATTGTCTGTCACGACGCCGGGAGTCCTCCCTGCGTCTTGTTGTATCTCGCATGAATGTAAATGTAGAAGGCCCAGGTGCCTAGCCGCAGTGCACAACGTCAATAGTCTTCAATAGCCAAGGCTGGCTGATGGCGATCAGTTCTCTGTTTGGCTAAGTACCGTGCCACACCTATACATCTGTACACACTTTTGATCTGGCAGGCAGCCGCTGCCAGGGGTTGAAGAGGCAGCACCTGGAGTACCAATTGTAAACATGTTGAGAATCGTCATGCTGTAATCTGGCCTAGAGCCAAGAGATCACCAATATCGAATGTGCGTGCTTGGGAGGAAGCCATACATATTTCTTGTATCAGAGGCTGCTTTCCATAGGCCAGCCAACCAGCCCTGCTTATGGTAGCAAGAGCTCAGCCGACAAACTTCCCAGTACCAGTTCCTCTATGCCTCTTTTTATGCCACTGAAATGCGTATTTACATCCTTGTAATCCTTGATCGATGCTCTGCTTTCGTGGATTTGCCTTTCCAGCTCAGGCTCGGTCTAGGCCGTTACTATTGTGCTTCCTATTGTTCAGACGCCACAATCTTCTCATCAATCAATGTTATTCGCCGCTGCCAAGGCCAACCCATTTCTTTAAATATGAGGAAAGATGGGGTGTAACACCTCTATTGTTTGTGTGTCACAATCAAAGCATGTAGGCAATGGGCGGATGCGTATAGTTCTTGTACATGTAGCTCGGTAGCCACACGCCCTTCCACCCCCTCCCCTGCCTTTGTCTTGAGCCCCAAGCTCCCCTAACAAGCTGAGAGATTGCGTTTGTGTGGTGGCACTCGGCGGTTCTGGACGTCTGGGTTTGATCAGCTCCGCCCCCTCTGTCTCCCTTCACCAGGTGTGTCCGTGGCCCAGATTCTCTTGCCTATAAGACTTGTGCACACTCTAGTCGGCTGACCTTCGATTCAACCAAGATTCGAACTCTGTTGCCCATCAATTTTGCTCTGTCTCCCTGAGGTTCCTGTACCATACGTTGTTTGTTGGCCAGGTTATCATCAAGTTGGGCTTGAGAGCCTTCATTCACCACTACTCTTCAGACCACGCCGATTGAAACGTCAACGCCAAACATGGGTTCGTTAATCCCCGATTCCCTTGTTCAGGCCCATTTGGGTTCGAAACGTCACAGTCCTGACCTCGAGGATGGCACAGACGAGCCAGCCACCAAGCGAAGCCGGTCTGCTGTAATGACAGATGAGAATGAACACGGCAAAGAGAGCCTCGAGACTATTGCTACTGCCTACACCCAAGCGCCAGAGCCCGATTCCACGGGTCATCTCACACATGACGGCCAGGGCTCTACCAGCAGCGTCCCGAGTGCTCCAGATACAACCGGAAACGACGCTGACGACACAGTAACGGAGAAGTCCGCCGCCCCAGACTCGACCCCCGAGAAGAGTATCGACAACGTCGTCGATACCGACGCGCCAAAGGCTAGTCCCTCCGGCCAGGACTCTGCCCTCTCCGTCTCAGATCCTACTGCCGTGCCTGGCGACGGAGTTGACGACGCGGCAACCTTTAAACCTGCCGTCTCGGGCTCAATTCCCGAAGCGAGCGCCGATAATGCTTCCAACAACCCAGCAGGCCTTGTTTCCGAGATTGAACCTGCTGCTTCCACCACGTCCCTCCCGGTTGGCGTCGAGGATGCCAAGTGTGGGCTAGAACAGTTGAAAGAAGCCATCTCTAGACCTTGGGACTATGACTTGATTAACAAATTCGAGTGCAATGAAATGGTATATGATTTCTGGAGACGTCTGAGCGCTATCGTCGGTGGATTTACTCTCGCCACCTTTCCGCCAGTCTACTCTTGGGATAGGCTACCTGGTGTGTACCAAGACGAGATCTGTAAATGGGCGACGAATGCGCCTGATCATTTCAACTCCAGCAATGAAAATAATGTTATCAATATCTTCACTGCTTGGATTCACCACATCCTCTATGAACACGTCTTCTCGGGAACGGACCCAGATAAGTGGAATGGAGAGTTGTGGCAATCATTTGGCAAAATACAGGCCTCTGCTCAAAGTGTGTGCTTAAATTTCTGGCATCTATTCCTAATAATAGCTCCGTAAAGACAGCGCTGACTCGTTTTAATAGAGCTCGTTACCGACTCCGATGACAAATTCAACCCCTTATACCATCACTGGCGCAATCTCACTGCTCGATTAGTACATCGACAGAATCCCAAACAGAGACACTTGGATACTTGCTGGCTACGAAGCCAAATAGAGAAGCGTGTTCTTGGTATCCAGACTGAATACCTCGAAACTCATCCCGACTTAGGGAATAGGACGGTCCTCGGATTCCTAGACGCGAGTTACACGGAATTGATCAATGCAGTCATGCGTATGGATATGCTCATGATTACAACTCGCTGGCGCTTGAGAATTGAGATGTTCCACCCAGATACGGCTCAAGTCAACGGATTCCGTCCGGAAGAGGATCGAATGGATATTACAGTCACTGAGCTCGGAGCAGAGCCGGAGCTTGTCGACTACATCATGGTCCCTGCGTTTGTAGTCTACGGAAAGACCAATGGAAGATATCCACAACGGGGAACAGAATCCGTCATCTATCCTCTCGGTTACAGTTATGAGTTTTATGATTATGAGCTCAGCACACCAATGAGCGTTGTTTGTCCGGAGAAGCTGGAGGAACGGGGGCCAGAACTAGGATACCAGGATACCGCGAGCGAATGCAGTGGTGCTAACAATTGATAGGGTTGCACATTGATCTCACAATTCGCTACATACCATTTTGCTGGAAGCTTGTAGACAGATTTTCACCAATGCTAGTTACCTGATTGTGTCATTAACTTTTTCCATATCCCCTTTTACTCAAGTGTGTACTTTTCTCTCCTTCCTTTTTTTAGGCTTTTCGAACAGGCCTAGACTGTTTAAAAGGTCTCATATCTTACTACCAGCACTGCTTGCTCTCTATCATTAACCTACGACGCTTTAAGAAGAGAAGACGTAACAACGTGATGGGACTTTCCCCCAGCACCGGCCAGTCAGCTCACTCCTCTCGGCAACTGTTGGGTTCTGTACACCCCCTAGCTAAGCCACCGCACCGAAACTAGGGTAAATCAGCTGCAGCCAACCTACTCCCCCCCCCCCCCCCTGTTTATCATGCCTTAGTCCTGTGCCCATTAGTTACACAACAGCGGGAACCAGCCAGAAGGTACAACATTATGCTGCCGTCTCAGGCATTTCTCTTATGCTGGGTCTGTGGTCCAATGTCTACGGGAGCTGGCATTCAAGGTCCCCTGACCAAGTACGGGGGGAGGGGGTAGGGATGCAGAAGCGCCTCTTTATTGCCTGTAGAGGTAGATCGCACAGTCTAGCAATATTGTTATTGGACGATGCGGTGTACACTTGCTGTTCACAGGAATTAAGTCTTTCGGGCATGCCATTCAGCTTCTTCAGTTATAAGTACTCCTTTGCCCTTCTCCACCTACCCTTCTTCGTCCTTCCCTCTTCATCTTCAGCAGTTGCTTCAAACATACCGTTCTATTTCTAGAGACCTTTGAATATTGTATCAAATTTTTTTCTCGCCATTCAGTCTTTCGATATGGAAGAGAACCCTCCTTGCTGTCAACCCATGTGGTCATTGGCCTTGATGTAGGCACGACGTAAGTGAACCAGTAGTACGATGGGTGTCAGCCAGTGTTGCTAACACCTCTCAAGGTACTCCGGTGCGTACATCATTGAGGCCATCAACTGTTTGACGCATGAACGTCACGAAATCCTTGATTTCGACTCGATCCACAAATTCCAATCGCTTGTAGCGGTCTCTTTGGACAACAATGGTCCGAAAGCCCGCTTCCTTGGTCCGTTTGAAAAGCCGCACGATGATGAAGAAATCCAGAGGTTTTTCAAATTCGACCTTTTCTACGAGTTCAATCGGTCCGCCGAAAATACCGGACTGGTGACTTGGGTCAGGGAGAACGACGGACACGAGGCGAAGAAGGTGGGAACACATAATGCATTTAAGACCTTTCTCGAGGGTCTCTTTGTTCTTGCTTTTGAGAAATGCAAGGACAAAGGTGTCCCCATCACAACTGCAATCACGTACCCTCGGAAACTCTCTCGTAGCAGTTTCTCAATCATCCAACATATTGTCAGCAAATCCACCATCCCAAACCAATGCAGTAAAGTGATCTATGGATCTGAAGCTGAGGCAGCGTTGGCCGGCGCATTCCACCTTTTGGAGACCCGTGGGCCCATCCAGGTATATTATTTATCTTCTCTCTATTAACGTCCTTCTCAGCTTGACTTTTTCCTTAATGTTCTCAGCAAATCTTCCCATGACTTTCTTTTCTTCTTGCTTATCATCTAGAACTTTCCTACCTTTGACTTCACTCACTTCCTCCATCTCCTTCCCCAACTGCCCCGTCTCTGTGTCCCGTGTCTTTGGATTCTATTTGGCTTCAGCTGACAATCCCGAAGGAGCCTCTGATCATCGCCGACTGCGGCGGTTTAAGCATTGTTTGTGCCTTCCAACCTTCCCACACCCCATCCATACTAATCTGCTCGAAGGATGTCGCCGTTTTTCGGCCGGAAGATCACGGACGCTCGATCCCCCCGCCAACAAAATCAATCGCTGGGGGTGGTCTATGGCTAGACCAAATTTTCAGGGACCTAATGGAGCAGAAGATCTCACGCGCTGTCTCCCATGTCCGGCATCGCCATGTGAACGACTTCGAGAAGTTTCTAAACCGTTGCCCCATCTACAGAGCTGAAATCCTTCGAAGGTGGGAGCGTATCAAGCTTACTTCCAACCTGCTCACACTGAAGTTTTCCGTGCAAGTCCTGCACACCAAAATCTATTTCTCCAGGTAGGGCATCTCTTTCTTCCCCTGCATTCGAACACCATTGCTCCATGGATCAACTGTGGTCAATTTCAGCCCATCATAAACTCAACCCAATCCTTCCTTCTTCTTCCCACCGTCACCCTCGAAAGTAGGGTCTAGTTTCAATCTAGTGCCGCTAACATGTCTAAACCAAGTGACGAGATCCATGGTGTGGTCCATGAGTACGCAAATCGACTAGTGCGGATAATCGACAAGATCGGAAACGACGAGGTCGAGAGCAATGAGCGCAGAGAGCGCCCTTCCGTGCGTCATCACCACTTCTACATTCTGCCCCAGTCTCAATGCATTCTGCTAACAACCATATGACAGAAGGTGATCATGACCGGCGGCCTGGCCAAGATCAGTTTGTTCTACCGCAAGGTGGAAGAGCAACTGCGCAGCGAGGGAGTGGGTTCCATGTATTACCCCTACGGTACCATTGATACGTAGGGTTACCAGAGCCTTGTCGTCGGATAGTACCGTCTGCTAACGTGGAACGAACTAGGTGGAACGTCGTGGCAATCGGTGCCGCCCTCTTTCGTCACCAGATCATTCCCGTCAGCCGTCAGATGGCGGAGCATGAGCCCCAGGACCATGCCATGCAGAACAGTGGTCTCTAAGGCCTAGGGAACGGTACGTCCCACAGCCAGGGAGGTGACTTATGACTTGGAGATGTGATGGGGCGGCATATTTCGCATGCACCTCATGAGGTGTGGATGATGTTGGAGGCTACGACGAGGAGCCCCAGATTTGCGGAGTGATATTGCGACGGCCAGGGATATTGGTTGGTTGTGTTCATGTAGTTGATATGTGACTTACATCCACTATGTGGTCGTGCAATCAAGCTTGCAGAACACTCACGTAGCGATGAGTGAGCAGCACCTTTTTTTACCCACGATATAGACCTATGTGCCATTGTCAGTACTCAAATGGTGCATCAACACTCGGAGCTTGTCATCCTCGACAACTACCCGGTAGCTAGACCATTTACCTGAGGTACATAACGTCGTCGCTTTCCCTCAGTGTCGCTGAGTGGGCTATACTTTATGTGATATACACTGGGGAGGGGATATCTTGAATCTATGCATGAATGTGGTAGAATAAGGCTTGTTTGTTCTGATGCTGAGTGTAAATAGAGTGCTGACAACTGGACCCTCATGTCTGGGTCAGTGGCGGGTAATTTGCGGGTGAATTCGTCAATTTCCCAATCTGGCGTCGATTTTTGAACAACTGTTGGTTGGGATCCTTTTTCCCATCGCCCTTTTTGCCTGCTTGATTGAGCAACCCAAGTCGGACATTGTGACATCCAGCCCGGGAAGAAAAAGAAAACCCAAGGGGATCAAACCAGAGATTCAGCCCTGGGGAAGATCAAATGATGAAATTGGCATTTTGGTGATCGACATGTCACTTTACCATGAGGCGGCAGAGTTCCTCCTAGCGCCAACTTCAGACGGCGGCAGTCTCAAAGCTCGAGTCTTTAAGAAGAAGGGTCTCAAGTCGCCCCCCAACCAGCTGTACGCTTTGGTGCTGGAAACTTGCAAATGGAGTGTCGTGCTCAAGGATGTTATCGAGAGGGCCGAGCTTTTGAAACTTGAACGAAAGGTATGGTTCTCCATTTCACTTATACATCTTACCTGCGTCGGCGCATTGAATGTCAAAATCGGATTCTTCGAATGTTTTTTTTTCTGAAGTTGATACTAATTTATCTTTCTAGTTGACTCCGGCTCTCTCACTACTACTGACACATGACTTGCTCCTGGCCAAGGGCGGCATCGCCCTCCCACAGAGCCATGGTCTCAGACAGAGCGTCGAGCGCCACAAGGGTCGCCTGACGTCCGAGCTGACGCTCGCAAGGCTCCGGCGCAAGTCCGCCTCCGCCGAGCAGCTACGGGAGCAGGTCGAGCGAGCATCTGCAGGCGAGGAGGCCAACATCCCGCGCTGGGTGCGCGTCAACGCCCTCAAGAGCAGCGTCGAGGACCAGCTGAAGACCACGTTCGCCGCGTACAAGAGGACGACGGAGCTGCAGGAGGTCATCCGCTCCCTGCCAAGCAAGGCTGGAGGAGCAACCCGGCTGGTCTACATCGACCCGCACGTGCCCAACCTCCTCGCCGTCACGCAGGGGACCGACCTCACCAAGACGGACGCCTACGCTGCGGGCAAGATCATCCTGCAGGACAAGGCGTCGTGCTTCCCGGCCTACCTGCTCGACCCCCGCTCCGAGGACGGCGACGTGGTGGACGCCTGCGCGGCGCCGGGGAACAAGACGACGCACCTGGCCGCCGTGCTGCACGGGCACCGGCCGGACTTTGAGAGCGCGCCGCAGACCATCTTCGCCTTCGAGAAGGACTCGCGGAGGGCGCAGACGTTGGAGAAGATGGTCAGGATCGCCGGGTCGAGGAAGCAGACGGTCATCGCCCCCGGGCAGGACTTTTTGCAGGTCGACCCCGAGGCGGACAAGTACAAGGACGTCGGGTTGCTGTTGCTGGACCCGAGTTGCTCGGGGAGCGGGATTGTTGGGCGTGATTCCATGCCTGAGCTGCATCTGCCGGATGCGTTCGACAAGCAGTCCCAGGGCAAGGGTGTACAGCCGCCAAAGAATGGGCAGACAGCGAGGAAGAGGAAGCACGGGGAGGTGGAGAAGGGGGAGAAGGAAGCATCACAGAACGTTCTCATCGATGACGAAGGGAACGAGACGGTCGTCAATTCCAGCAAGGACTTGCAGGCAAGGTTGGAGGCGCTTTCTTCCTTCCAGTTGATTATCCTTCTACATGCGTTCAAGTTCCCATCTGCCAAGCGGATTACATATTCTACATGTTCTGTGCACGCGGAGGAGAACGAGCGAGTTGTCATGAAGGCGCTACAATCAGATATTGCCCGTAGTAGGGGCTGGAGGATTTTACGGAGAGACGATCAGGTCAGTGGGCTGAGGGATTGGGACGTCCGGGGCCTCCCAGAGGAATGCGGCGGGGATACAGAGATTGCGGAGGGATGCATTCGGAGCCACAAAGGGGACGGGCGGGGAGTGATGGGCTTCTTTGTTGCCGGTTTTGTTCGATCCGGCGGCGATGCGGATGGCCGTGGTGGTGGTGGTGGTGATGACGATGATGAGGGTCCATACCTCCGGGATGTGGAGGGGAGAATCGTCCGGGACCAGCTCGGGATGCCGGTGCTAAAATCCACGGGAGGACCAGTCACACTGATTGCCAGGGATGAGTCTGACGAAGAGGATGACAGCAGTGGTGGCACATCAGATGACCAAGCAACGGACGAGATAGAGGAGGACGAATGGGATGGATTCGGAGATTAGCCTGGTATTGGTATTAAGGCCGCCGCAGGTGGTGATCTGATTAGAAACGGGACATTCGTGAGAAGGCAGCACAGAAGATCAGATGTTGGATTAATGCGAGAAGAACCGGCAAGATTGTGCCGAGCTGGTACGTAGCACTGCGCGGCGACAAGCAGCTATGAGTGGTCCCGCAAAACAACAGAGGGTCCATTGTTGGAATTATCTGGGATTTGAAGATCTTTGAGCCCCGAATCCCGGTTGGTGACCAAACTGTCGGCGTCCGAACGAGGCGAGACGTGTCCGGCGAAGGAAAGGTCGAGAAGCCTAATCAAAGAAGCGGGTCTTGATAATTTGGTGTGTCGGGTTCGGGCAGGGATTCGCTATCGTTGGGGGAAGCAAACATTTTTTCTGGTCGCATGGGCCGACGATCGATGGCGTCAGATGGCGGTTAGCGGCAGATGATACTGGTGTGTACTGATTCATCTCTTGCCGGCTTACGGCCAGGAATGATTCAGGCCACTGCTCCTTCAATGATGCCTCTCAGTGAGCCTCTGCTGCAACCCTCACGCAGCATGATACAGCCCCTCATATGTATGTAGCCGCATGTAGGGCAGCCGTTTGGAAACAACTCTGTTACGTCGCAGCCGGAGATTGGATCTGGAGCCTCTCCAGGCCACTGGTCGCTCCATCGAAATTGCAACGTGCTGCGGGCAAAGCAAAACTCTTGCGCATTCGTATATAGCCCCCACCAGCTGCACGCAGCCTCGGCACATTAAGTAATGGGCAGTGCATTGGAGCCGGGTTGCCTAGCGCCGGGCTCAATCAAGTTGGCGACGCTCCACCTGATCCATCTCGGAGGTCCAAAAACTAGCTGATTCCTGGGTATGGCCACATGGACGGAGCGGGAGCCAGCCTGGGATGTTGTGAATCCCGGCCTCCCTTACTTGGTACGGAGGGCTTGGTGTGCAAGATGCCTCAAACCCGCTCCATGGAGCGGGAAAATCTCTCGATTCGGCTTGGTAATACAGCAGTCTTTTTCGACGTCTTATCTCCGGAGATTTCAAGGGCTAGTAGTCGATACAGGTAGATAGTAGTATGCGGGCATGGCGGCGACTTTATTAAGAAGCCCGACTGCCCCTATATAACTCCCCTTGGTGGAGCTGGGCTGTTACTTTGATGATCTTCAACTTCAACACCACCATATCGTAGGACCGCATCGCCGTCTCCAAGCAGCCATGGCACCAACGGCAGAAGCCCCGATATCATCCTCCTCCTCGTCTTCATCGGCCACAGCGACAGGCGCCGATGTCGAGTCACAACGTACCGCTAGCGACAGGCACTCGTACTTTCGCACTCTAATTGACCAGGCCGGTATCACCCAGGCTGTCCTTGACCATAAGTACGCTGGCGAGGGAACCACCGAGTCTCCCTTCCAGGTCGAATTCATCCCCAACGATCAACACGACCCGACGACATTCTCTCAGTCCCGAAAATGGTTAATCACTCTCGTCCAGGCCATGGCGACTCTCTCCGTAGCCTTTGCCAGTTCGGCCTACTCTGGTGATGTCACCGGAGTTATCAGGGAATTCAATGTGTCGACAGAAGTCGCCATTCTCGGTGTTTCCATGTTTGTCCTGGGCTTTGCCATTGGACCTCTGATCTGGGCACCCCTCTCCGAGTTGTACGGCCGTCAGCGGCTCTTCTTCTTTACATACATGGGTTTGACCGCCTTCAATGCTGGAGCTGCAGGAGCCCCCAACATTGCAGGCTTGATTGTGATGCGATTCTTCGCTGGCTCTTTTGGTTCAGCTCCCCTGACCAACGCTGGTGGTGTTATTGCCGATATGTTCTCGGCCAAGGAAAGAGGCATCGCCACATCCATCTTTGCGATGGCCCCCTTCTTGGGACCTTCTCTCGGTAAGTAATCGTGATCCGGCCTCGTTTGTCTTGATTCGGTGACTGATTCATGTAGGGCCTATTGCCGGTGGTTTCCTGGGCCAGGCTGCGGGCTGGCGCTGGGTCGAGGGTTTGATGGCCGCTTTCTGTGGTGCCGTCTGGATTATCAGCACTCTGAGCTACCCCGAAACATATTCGCCCGTGCTGCTCAAGGTGAGAGCTGCCGCTCTGAGCAAAAAGACCGGAAAGGTTTATGTCTCGAAATTGGAAGCTGGCAAGCCGACCAAAACCCTTCGCCAACAGTTTGCGGTCGCATTGTCGAGACCCTGGGTTCTGCTCTTCAAGGAGCCCATCGTGTTCCTGACTTCGCTTTACATGGCCATCATCTACGGCACCATGTACCTCTGCTTCGCTGCATTCCCCATTGTCTATCAGCAGGGGCGTGGGTGGAAGCCTGGTGTTGGTGGCTTGGCCTTCATTGGTCTGGCTGTGGGCATGACCATCGCTACAGCTGGCAGCATTCTCGACAACAAGCGCTATATCCGTGTGGCCATTGCTCACGGCGGCGCAGCCCCCCTGAAGCACGTCTCCCACCCGCCATCCTCGGCTCGATCCTCATTCCCGTGGGAATGTTCTGGTTCGCCTGGACAAACGGTCCCGAGGTTCACTGGGCCGTGTCCATTGTCGGCTCAGGAGTATTCGGTACAGGCATTGTGCTCGTATTCCTGTCGCTCATGACCTACCTCGTCGACTCCTATGTCATTTTTGCAGCATCTGTGCTCGCAGCCAACTCCGTCCTGCGGTCGCTTTTCGGTGCCGTCTTCCCCCTCTTCACAACCTACATGTACCAGGATCTTGGAATCCACTGGGCCAGTTCGATCCCCGCCTTCCTGGCCGTAGCGTGTGTACCATTCCCGTTCCTGTTCTGGAAATACGGTGACAGGATCCGAATGAAGTGCGAATTCGCTTCCGAGGCGGCAGAGGTCCTAGCGCGCATGCGCGCGACACATCAGCCCGTGGATGAGGATGAGGCTATGGAGGAGGTTGTGAGGCATAGGACAAACAAACCACAAACGCCTCCGCAGCATCTCGTCGTTAGTGAAAGAGGATGTTAATAGAGAGACATGGACGCAAGGAACGGTGGTCATATGAATTATTGCATTTTTGCTCATGAGGTGATGGGTCCTCAAGCATAAGGCGTTCGGGATTGGCATCAGAACACCTGGACAGGTCGTTACGAAACATAGACAATAGACTGGCCCTTAACTGGGCATTTTAATCATAGAGAAATTAAGAGGCAAATAGATGATACCACTTTAAAATGTTCGAGGAGCTAAACAATGAAATGATGTGGTTGTTCTGCTGACCGATACAATTAATTATCGTGACCTAAAAGCGGCAATCAAGGTGTGGCGCCGACGGTTAAAAACAGTGACGGTGTGGCGCAGGCGCGTTCATCCCACACAGTGCCACTGGACGCGTCGGCCGAGTTGAGCCTAGCACCAACAGCGGCCCGTGCTGTGGTTGTCGAAGGACAATAATTGAATCAGTTCCAGCCGTCTGCAGGACTACATGGCGACAATTTATCTGCTCCTCCGTCCCACCATCCCACGGCAGCTGCTTTACGCGTTGTCGCGTACTCACAGATAGTTGCGCCCCTGAGATGCCTCTACCGACAACGATGGCAACCTTCTCACCGGCCAGCTCTGTGTCGAATGATTCGTCCTTCTACACCGCTGTTGATTCCCACTACGGCAGCAAATCAACGACGGCTAGCAGCCCTGTCTACGAGAATGCGTCGCCGTATGACGATGCACGGCCCCTGCCCTCCGAGCTGAGGGACCACTGCCACATATTTCTGGATGAAAAACTCTGTGAGTCCCGCCTTATCCGTGTCTTCGATGCGATGATTGAAGATGGCCCGACGCTGACAGTGGCGCAGACGGTTCTGGCGTGAGCCTGCTGAGCAGCATCCTTGCTGCTGGCACATCAAAACGATCACCAGCGCTATCTAAGCCCATATCCGTCCCTCCTGCGAGCCACATAGCACTCCTCAACACCTTAATACTGCACCCACAATACACCACACGGGCTACGAAAGAAGAGCATCGCGATCTTCCAGCTCAAGCGCTAAACTATCTAAAAAGCCTGCTCTCGACAGTTGGGCCCTTGAATGCTGACTTCAAAGCGGCTACACGCTTTTCTCAGCAATCATGGTCGAGAAGACGACAACGACACGGCACCGAAGACACCGAGATTGACGCAGATATCGTCGCAGATCAGCTGGAGTGCAGCCTCGCCAACAGCGGCAGCCTATGGAGCCAGGCGCAGGATTTCTGGACGGTACTGGGATGGGCATTCAACTGCAGCGTGCTGTACCCAAAGCGTTGGAAGTACTGGAAACCTTGGCTTGAGTTCATGCTTGATCTGATGGAGAAGGACTGGGAGGAGCGTGAGCGACAGGACCTGGAATGTTGCGATACTAACAGCGGAAGCGACGACGTCCAGGCCAGTTTGCGGCAAGAGTCAATCATCTCCACCTATATGGACGAGGACGGCCCGGGACGCAAGTGTATCCTGAAAGCCATCTTCGCCCATGGCGACAACATTTCAACGTCTGCATTCAAAGAAGTGTTTTCGGACGAGCTCAAGGGGCCGAGGAGGGAATCTAAGAAGAGGAAGCACGAGAGTCTGGATCTGGAGAATGGCAAGTTCGGAGACTATTTCGATGACGAGGATGCCATCTCGTCAGGGGGCTCACAACCACCCACACCTCAAAAACCGCGGCAGGCAAGAAACGCCGAGACTCTCGGCGTCTCTCAGCCTGGGTTAGTCGAGTCCGTCTACCTGCGGCTGAGAGTCTTCAAGCTACTGTCACTTGCAACTCACGCGTTGGGCACCGCGAAAGAACTGGAGAGGTTATATGATGACACTGCAAAGCTACTCAAGGTGCAGCCATTACCGTTCTTCTCGTTGTTTGTGGCTTGCCGTGAGTCGCCGCTGGTTCTTGCATCGGAGATCACCCTTACGAAGCTCCTATTCCTATTCCTCCTCCCTCAAAGTCATAAGAACCCCGGAAAAGTTGACCCCGAAGGTGAGCTTGAAGGGGCCCTGACATCGATCATGCTTGAGAAATGCTTCATCATCCACCCAGCGAATAATGTATCCGTCGAGGACAACGCAAAGCTATCTCTGGTCGTGGAAAAGGCTTTGCAACTTTTATGGTTGGCCGATGAGATCGTGTATTCCAAGACATTTGCGACGGCTGTCGAAGCTGGCGTGCAGGCGCGAGACTCAAAGGTCAAGAATAAGCGTGCTTCAAAGAAGGTCAAGCTAGACGCCGATGATCTCATGGCCGAGAAGGTTCTGGACAACTCGGCCGCGAGAATACGACTTCTTGTGAGCGCCATGACAGACACCGAGGATTAGAATTTACTTGATATGCAATGATTTTTAGAGTTATTGGTTGGCCTTGGGGGGCACTGTGTTACCTACTTTTAGCGGGCGTTTGTTCGGACTTGATGGAATGGATTTTCTTTGTTCGGGGCGAAAAATATGGCACGGGAACAGGTATTAGGAACAGTGGAGTGTAAGGGATGGGATATGTGTTTCTTTTTTGGAGCGGTGCTCTTTTTTCTGTTATAGGCGAAGATGTTATACATATTAGCCAACCAGGCCGGACCGGTTACAATGAGACGCAGCTAGACGCCAGGTCGGATATATAATATACACAAAAATTACAGAGCGAGTTGTTACATGCATGATCATTACTTTTTGCGAGCACTGGGGCTCCACGCCTCGGGCTGCCAGTTCTCACTGGGACCCTGAGCCTTGTGCTTGGCCCACGGATCGGGCTTGGCCTCCTTCGTGTTCTCCTGACTCGTAGATGCGGTTTGAGTTGGTGTCGATTCTGGATCCGTGTTGGCGGAACCCAACGCAAGCACAGGTTGGCCGTTGGCAGCACCAGGCGCATCCATGACCCGAGGCTTGGCCTCCCACCGCGCATCGGCCTCTGCAGCAAGCTTCTTCATCCGGGCCTGGCGGGCAACGTCTCCATGCTGCTCTCTTCAAGGGAGGGCGGGCTGTCCCGCGTGTACCGGAGCCATTGATGCCAGAGCGGGCTCACTTTGACCTCGGAGAAGTGCGTCGACCTCGGGTACTTGACGATGCGTCGCCAGCGTTCTTCGGGGCCGTTTGTGAGGCGGAACTCCCAGTAGGTGTTCCCGTTGAGGTCAGAGCCTGCAATAGGAAGATGTCAGCATTTGAGCAAGTCGCTTAAACGATGCGAGCTGGCTGGAGTGTGGGGGTGAAAGGGACTTACCAACAAGGAAGCGCTTCCGCCAGGGAAGTCGAAGAGCTTTCCACTTGTGCCATGCCTGCGCTAGAGGCCCTATTCGTGCCTGAGCCATTGATAGTGCTCTCTTCTGGGAGTCAATCGGCAATGATCCTGGGGGGTGAAACTGCGAGCTCCCCACGTTTTCCCTGCGCCACAAGTTTTCTTTGCGCGAGGCGATTTATTACTGCCAGGCAGTTTGGTAATGCGATAATGCTGCAAGCTGATAAGCCCAGCCACACTTAAGCAGGGGTGGCACCCGCCACCTCAACCCACGTCATTGGGCCGCGACGCCTCGGGTACGTACCCTGTAGGTGCCGAATCAGTGGCTTGGGCCGGTGACGGGAGCCAAGCATGAAGCAACGGTTCGCTTCACTAGTCGTCTCTCCTGGCGACAACCTAACATGAACTTCTCTTCCTCACCCACCTGCGCATTCTGGTCCAAGAGCTCTCCCCTGTTTCCCATTAAGGACCTGTGGCTGTTTCACTCCTCGAGGAATGCGATCGGCATCTTTAGGACCGGAGAGAACATACACATAACAACGTCCTGCGACATCCAATATTCCCCCTCCAACGGTGGCACATATCCCCCACCAGCCGGATCCAAGTGCGACACCACTACGCTTTCTGCCAAAAACCCTTCCGCCCCCTTTTCGCTCTTGATCTCAATACACTCTAAGATAGCGAGCGGGAATTGGAAACAACCATGGCTTCAGTTTCGTCCTTGGATAAGGATTTGCGCAAGGTGCGCTTAGACAAGTTTACGCCTGCAGCAGCGAACGAGGCCAGAGCTTGGATCGAAGAGATTCTCGGCGAGAGACTTCCATCATCAGACCTCCTTGAAGCCCTCAGGGATGGAATCGCTCTGTGCAAGTACGCGACAATCAATATTTCTTTCCATTGCCATTGCCCTCCCTTTTCTTCGCTTCCGAAGCGCCCGCGCAACAGCTAGCTAACCTACCTTTTTTTTGCGCAGATTGGTGAACCTCGCCCTGCCACCCCCCGGCGTCAAGTTCAAGCAGTCGGCGATGCCCTTCGTACAGATGGAGAACATCTCCATATTCCTTCGCGCCTGCCAGGCCCCGCCGCTGAACCTGCACCAGCACGACACCTTCCTGACCGTTGACCTCTACGAGCAAAAAGATCCCGCCCAGGTGCTCCAGTGCCTCGGTGCCTTCAGCCGGGCCGCCAATGCCGCCAGCCCGGCCAACTTCCCCAGGGTCATCGGCCCCAAGACCCGGAGCGGCGGTGTGGTCAGCCCCCAGGGTACCGGGCCGCCTTCGACCCCTCCGGCCTCCTCCCGTGACCGTGGTATCTCCGTCACCAGCAACTCGTCGTCAAACTTTGGCGGTGTCTTCTCCCACAGGACGGGGGATTCAGGGCGCTATAGCCCCACAAAGGGTTCTCCCGCCCGCGGCCCTGGATCTCCTGGTCCTGTTACTAGCTGGAGCAGGAAGGAGCACGAGTCCGCCTCATCACCGGCATGGAACATTGCGCAGTACGGTTACATGGGAGGAGCCAGTCAGGGGAACCTTGGGATCGCTTTCGGGGCCCGGAGACAGATTACAAATGCGGGACCCAAGGTTCCCAGTCTCGCGGAAAAGGAGCGTATGCGCAAAGAGAAGGAAGCTGAGGAGGAAAGGCTGCGGCAAGAAGCAGAGGAGGATGAGAGGCGCGCTCAGTTGGAAGAGGCGAAGAGGTGGGAGGAGGAGGAACAACGCCAGAGGGAGGAGGAGCGACGAAAGGCAGAGGAAGAGAAGAAGCGGTGGGAAGAGGAAGAGCGACAGTGGAAGCTCACAGAGGAGAAACGCCGACAAGAAGAGGAAGAGGCCGAGGTGCGCATGGAGGAAGAGCGGCGGAGAGCCAGGAGTCGAAGTGAGAACAGGCTCAAGGGACAGTTCCTCAGCCAGTACCAAGCAGAGCAAAAGGCATCCGAGCCCCCAGCCGAAGGGGAATACAGCAGCCGGGTGAGGGAGCTGGAGAGGGAGCTGGAGCTGGCCCGCCAACGCGAAGCAGAATATCAGCGAGAACGTAAGGGGAAGTTGGGACGGCAGGAATCGGAGGCTGAAATCAAGCCCAAGCAAGACCCCCGAATCAAGCAGGCGCAGATCCCAACCAGGCAGGACTCGTGGTCAAGAGACGAGCGCGAGTTCCTACGAACAAAGTGGAATCAGCACCAAGAAGCACCAGAGCCAAAGCCTTCCACCCCTGAACCGGCATCAGCTCCCATTTCAAAACCGGTCACGTCGCCTCGGCCACTGCCAGAGCCCACCGCAGTTCCCAGGACTAAGAGTCCCAGTCGGCCTCTCCCTGACCCCTCAGCTTACTCCTCGACCCCCCCAGCCCCCAGAACAGAACAGATAGATTTCTGGCGGGCAAAGCACCTCCTCCTTTGGCACCGAAACCTCAACAGACCTACTCCCGCGAGCTCGGACTTACCCAAGAGCAAGATTCTGAAGACCGACGCCGGGTACAGAGCCAGGAGAAAACAAAGGCCGGAGGCTGGGCCTCCAAGTCCCTTCTCGAGCGCGAGATGGAGATGGAGCGTCAGCGCCAGAAAGAATGGGAGGAGTCGCAAAAGGAGACAGCCGCAGCCGTCCGAAGCGGCAACGGCGTCGACGGAATCGGCGGTGGCATCGGCGGCAAGTGGGATGTCGGGCAATGGGCCGGCTTCACGGGTGGTGATGGCCAGAACAGGGGAAGCCAAGGCATTGGTGCCGGGAGGAGGCAGATTGTTGGGCCGCGACCCCTGCCAGGGCCTAAGTGAGATGGATGTGGCCGCGGTGGAATCGGTTTGGTTGGTTCTAGGTTTCTATGCCCATATTTACCCCCGGAGGTCTATTATCAAGGAAAACCGTGATGATAGTTAGCACAATACAAAACATGGCAGCATACAATTCACAATAATGATAAAGCAATAATGCGTCTTGATGCAAATCAAAGTGATGGGACTTCATATTGGGTTGCTGATGTCAATGATCTCATCTGTTCATCATCAACAAACTTTCTCCATGTCTCTGTTATAGTATTCTAGACCCCTGTTGGTCTTTAACAATTATATTCGCACAAGTCTCAGCATCCTCGTGAATCTCCTGGGACAACCCTTGAAGCCGCCGTTTCCAAAATACCCAACGATGAGGGCTATAGCCGAATGAGGGGGTATTATCGGCCTTGGCAGCCTGTTCACCAAGAGAAGACAAGTTCGGGTAGTTCATGTAGTCGGTAGCAAGGGTTACAATGTATCAGTTTCGATACGGAAATGTTTGTAGACATCAACAAAATCACAAGTTTCTCGTCTCTGTTGTGGGCTTGCTGCACGAGAACTATCATGCAGTTAGCCGCATATAGACTGGACAACCTGAGTAACCCGACGACGAAACAACAGCCAACGGGGAGGTGTGTGAACTGGGGCGGATGTTATCATAGACAAGAGAAGAGAGTGTATTTATAGACTACAGGCAACGCTAGACTAGGACGTTAGTTATTCATCATGGTTAACTAGAATAAACCTACACTCATCTTGGCCTCAGCGTGATATGGTTACCCAATTGAAGTGTTTATTTATTTGTTTTTCTTGTCATTAGACTTATATCCAAGATTATATAGAGGTTTAATATGAGCTCGTATACACCTCGCCGGAAGCGTGGTGCATTAAGTCTGAGCAGATCAAAGAACCGGAATGCCTGCCGAATCAACTCCTACAAGCTTGACTCTTTCCATCTCCATTATTCTCCGTTAGTCTCGGCGTTCCCACCTGCGGCTGCTGCTTCATCACGGCAACGCTGGCACATACACCAGCCGCCCAAGCTACCCAGAGCCCATTCACGTCGCTGTTGGACGGGGAGGTTGATGTCACAATAGTGATTTAGTACTTCTTCGTCGGCCTTGATCCCGCCCTCTTTGCCCCCTATCCGCTCTTTCTTAGCCCATAGAACCATATGGCCACCCCATTCCCAAGTTACATTTGGATTGCAATCGTGATTGGCCAAGCACCAGTATGGATGGACAGCAGCAACATCTGGCCTTCCGTCTCGAAGGCTTTTCCGAGCTGAAGCCGTCCCTCTGAACTTGGCATAAAGGGTGTTCAGTACCCACAAATCATATTTGGCGAGAGTGGTGTAGATATCCACGTCCATCTTCTCGAGTACGTGGAGCGGGGTTTCGATGTTATACTTGAAGGAAAAAGGGAGTGTCCATTCCGGAGGCGGGCCTGCGTTTGGCGACGGGTTGATGTCATTGAATCTGGAGGGCACGAAATCTCCCCAGATGAATTTCACCTCGCGGACTTCGAGTGGGTGTATTTCTTGATGAGCAGCTAGGGCAAGTACGCGGGAGAGCAGTAGAAGGTACAGGGTTTCGCCGGCTTCGAATGCTTCGGGGTCTTTGGCAATAGCATCTACATCTTTTTCGCATACGGATGGGTGGTAGCGCTCCTGGGCTTGATCGTGACAATCCTGGCTGCAGAAAACAGTGTCATAGCATTCATCGCAGTTGACGGCTTCTTGGTCACTACCGAGTGGTGGAAGATCGGAGCTGCAGGCATCACAAACTGGGTCCTTTAGTCGGTTATTCGCGGTCAGCAGCGAGTATTCCCGCAACACGGTTTCTCCCGGAGCGATATCCTCCTTAGCAAACACACCGAGTTGCTTGCAGGTAGGTATAATGTCGTATTTGTCCGTCTCGCTTGCTCCATCTAATAGTACGGGCAGCGTGGCCACTCTCACCTCACACTTGGGTGCCATTTGTTCTAGATCGGCATTGAGAGTGCCGAGAGACTCATCCGAGAATCGATCGGGCTCATGATTGTTCCAAGGGTAGACTTCTCTTCTGACTAGGCCGTGGTCGGGAAGATCATTGATATCAACGCCACTCTTATTAAGCTTGCGGCTAGATACAGTATGGATATGGCCTTGCACATCGAGCAACTCGCGATTTGAAGGGGCCATGTTGAGCCCGCGTGCGCAAAAGGTAGCAGCGCTCTTGAGGCACCCGCAGAGGAGCAGACTCAAGGAGAGAATCTGGTAGGCCCGTATGGATGCGATTGTGGCCAATTTCATGGTAGCTGCCTCGGTTGGACCATCGGGGTTGGACCCAGGGGTGAGCGACCACTCGTTCCTTAATGCGCCAAAGCTGAGGACCTCGGGGAGCGCAACGCCAACGTGCATTTGGAGGCTCTCAAGGGCCTGTTCATGGTACTCAAATCCTTCGTTGGCGACCTCATCGCAAAGTAAGAGTGCACGGTAGGCATCGCCAGCTGCAAGGTCGGGATAGCCCAGATCAGAATGGACGACAGAGCGCTCAAGGTAATGGATCAGATCATAGGGAAGGCTGCCCAGGGCTTCTGTTAGCTGGAGTCGGCGGTCCAGAAGCTGTTCGTGCATGTCAACCTCCCCATCCATGGTCGAAGGTGGAGCGAATGGTTGTGTCCAGGGGGGTCAGAGGATAGATAGGTAGAGACAATGCGATGAGCAATTGAGGTTGAAACTGGAGGGTTATAGACGAGCGCCAGTGCAGACGACCGTTGCCTTGACTGTGTCTGTGCGCCGTACCTATTGGCTCCAGGTGATTAGCAATTCAGGAGGTGAGGTCGGCAGGTGAAAGAAAGTCGCGGGCAATGATGTATGCGCCGGGGCCTAATAAATGGACGGCTCGAGAGCACCTGGAATAAGCATCGACGCTTCGTCGTTCCTTCCACAGGCCCGCCCCTCCATGAGGAAGGACCCTGGATTTTTCATGAATTTTTTAGGCGGGGCCTGGACGAGGGTAACCCTCCCTAAGCCCCTCCTTTCTCGGCGTGTAGCCCTTCCGGTGCACCACCTCACTTGAGATGCTGTCGCTGCGATCTGCCATTCGACGGCTGTCTACACTATGGTTAGCTGCACGTACGTCACACTGACTAAATTCTGCATGGATGTGTCTGCTGACAAGTAGTCGTGGGGTGTGCTACTGCGCAGTTTGGCCTCGAACGATGTTGAATCCCCCACCTGGATAATATGTTTAAGAAAAGCATCTTAGAGAATATTAAAGCGATGGTAATCCTCGATCCTATGACCCATAGACGGCTTAATATTACAAGCTAATGTGCCTATCGCTGATTATTTTCCCACACAGGTAAGTTACGCTATAGGTTGTTGAGTTTAAGACTTTCACGGTTCTTCACCTGACCTATCCCTCGAACGAACAGTGCGACCTACATACAGGAGGGATGGCACACCTACGAGCAGTGCATACAGGAGCTGGCGGGGCACAGCATTGGCCCCTCGGCGAAGTCCTCGTACCCTGGAACCCTGGAAGGCATGAAGCAGTACTAACCTACCTGAGGTAGTGCGATGAAGGAACATCAAGGGAATCTTCAAGAACGCGATCTGATTGCACCAACGGCCAGACAGGAAATCTCCCGAAAGCGGCTTGGACCCTGATGTTCAGGAGCATTTCCTCCTGAAAACCCTGCCTGCACCTGCCCGGAGGCCGGCTAGGATAAAAGAACGCACCCGAATACTTGATTGTCGTGACCGCTAAATTCATCTTTATTGGGGGCCAGGACTATTTCGTGCTACGCTCGAAGCCTTTGACGTCATTTCTGGCACTGAATTTCGGAGCTCCGGGCACCTTTGACATAACTAAAACATCCTGGTAAAGGACTCCCTTTAGAAATAGGGGATTTCAAAACCTGGTTCCCGCTTATGGCCAACATATCTCCGAGGCTGAAAGTACATGGATATGGAAGGAGATCTTGAAGTTTCAGCCCTGCCTGTTTTGCTGAAGCTTCACTTGTACCTGTTCGGCTCCTATATCCACACTACACCCAACACTGCACCTTTTACCTGACCATCAATATAGAATCACCATACAATACAGAATCAGACTGACATTTCATAATGCTTCGTCTATTTACTAGGCTATTCCTCTTGATAGTTCCATTTGTTCCTCCATCGGCCTTGATCAAGGATTCCGACCTGGTACTATACTTCATCAGGGAAGGATCGAGGGAAAGTGACCGATCACATGGGCCACGGTACAACAGAGCGTCGAGACACCAAATGTTACTGAAGAGGCTGCTTCGATTCAATCCATACGTAAAGAAGTATATCTTGACTTTAATTGCCGAGGGTATCTTTCCAGGAGATTGGCCGTCGTTTCAATGCAAAGAGTAGGTAGAGAAACGCTATCCATGAAGGAAGGAGCATGCAGCTTGGTAGGATGCTCTTGTTCCCGAACTTGAGAAGGTGGCAGGCGAGAGAATTATCGAGGCACCCTTCTCGATGTTGGGCTCAGCGAGGAAATACCCCATCCAACTAAAAGCAGAATCACCCTTCGAGACCACTGCGAGGCATCAAGACTTCGCTATTTTCCAATAATGAAGTCTATATGGTGCCTACTTTCTGTCCAGGACGGCCAATCACTTCATGCTCTTCTTAAAGCTGAGCGAGGACAAGCAAGATGCTGGCTTGCTACGGCTGTATTCTTCGCATATTTGTCATAGAACCTTGTCATTCAACAAAAGATGGAGACACAATCATGTAGGTAGACGATACTGCGATGGAGTTTTAACGACGGAAGATCCAGACAGCAACCTATGAATTGTAAGGTCAATCCCATTCTAATTGCTCAGTATGATTGCCGATATGGTGTCCGCGTGGCTTTCTGATCTTCTGAAATATACTACCTCGGACCTAGCAGAAAGGAAGATCTGATTGTAAGACCGAGGGATGACATATATACTGTATGTACCAACACACCCCTTTTCTCGTTGGAAAGATTGTATTCTAAATTTGCCAGTCAATAGCCCCAACCCTACCCCACGTACCCTGCCATGATTGACCCATGGCGTAATGGGCTTCGCTCTTGACTTCGCTCTTGGGCTGATAAATGCTATCTGCAATTCCCTGGGGCCAAATACATCACAGACAGAGGGTTGCAGCATGCTTATTGTCGACGGTTAAACATTGAGATGCAGGCCACCAACGGTGGAAGCACCATTCTTCACAGATACCCTCAAGCCGTCCATGGCCTCATCACCATTTCGGATGGTTCAACTTTAATCGATGCCATAATTCGAGCGCGAACGCCTTTCCTCCTCTGCACCCCTGCATAGTCATATTCAGGCCCAGCAATCCAATTAACATGGACAACCAGCTATTCGGGATGCTATTTCAATTGCGTTATGGAATATCTTACATCCTACCAGGCTAAGCTCGCCGAGTTGCCATATCAATACGATAGTCCCAGCCCAAGCCAGCAATACATTTGTAATTTTAGACGAGACCCAGATGATCGGCTGAGGAATACTTAAGTCCTCGGGGACTCCAAGGCACTTGTTGGAAAATCATACCAGGGGGTTCTTCCGAAAAGGGCAGAACAGGGCAATCCTTCTATACAGTAGTTCACGTTCCCCGTCAACGCAAAAGAAGCAGCCAGATGGTCCCAGCAACGTATCCACCTACCAAGTTTCATGTTGCGCATCATCGGAGGAAAGGGAATCATGTCTCTATCTACTTGTGGTCGCTTCGTCAGGACCATGTAGTGCTTATTTCCGGCTCCTGAGTTGCACGAGTACCTAGACAATTGGCTTTGTGCAATCTCACCAGCCCTGAGCTGCCAACGACCAACAGATAAGGCACCGTGGCATCCAAAATGCACATGCTGGAATCCAAAGCATGAGGCATTGGCCAGCATCCTTGTCTTCCTCTTCCGGCTCGAATAGAGGAGCAGGGTACAAGGTGAAACAGCGGGCGCTGGTTCGCTTCGCTGGCTCGTTCTCATGCCGGCTCAGGGAGCGAACCCCGGCTGGGGCATATATTGTTTGCATGTGCCTTGACCTATATCCCCTCCCATCCATGGTCAGCCAGCCAACCCGCTTGCTTCCTCGGTGGGCGAAGCAAAACGCTGGCTATCTCGCGGGCTCGACATCAGAAGGTAGGATGGCGAGTAGGCACAGCATCTTCAGCAGGGCCGCGGTCTGGCGAGAAGGTCCGTCGAGCCGATTGGTGTTTTTGAACGGGAACATGAGGGAACCTACGATGCCGCCCGCTGGCTGCACAACTGGCATGATGTGACACAGCTCTCGGCGACCAATTTCCCGCTCGGGGTGATGAGAACGGCAGACAGATAACGTTAGCGGGGCCACTTGAGTAAAGTAATATGGCGAGCCCCAGAAAAACGAAAAAACCTCATCACCACCAACCATCGTCATTTCGTCATCATGAGGGGCGGGCATTCGACGGTGGGAATTGATGAGATGAGATGGGCTGGAGAGGTGAGCGCTTACGGCTCTAGTTTCCGGGCCGCCGCTTTGCCACCATTTCTTCCAATATTTGCACCTCGCCTGCGTCCTAGCCATTGGGTACACAACACATGCCACAGACATTGCGGGACGTCGATTCTTCCTGCAGTGGAGGGAAATAGACGAGAGGTGATTGATTGATGTCTGGGCTGTGATGCCATCATCCCACATCACATCCACCACGCCAGCGATATCCACAGCCCACAGCCCACAACCCACACCTTCGCCCTCGGCACCTTAATGTGAAAATCCGGAGGCAAGGAGCATGGGTAGGGCGAAAACTCAAAACAAGGGAGAGCTCGGGAGAAGATGGTTTGTCTGCCGCTTACCTGATAATCGTAATTTCTTATAAAGACCACCAATACAACACATGGGTTTTCCAGACGTTCTGGATGACACAGAAATTCATCAGGCTCAAGGGAATCCTTTGCTGCTATGTCATTAGGTACTAGCTCTATTAATTGTGGTGGTCTGGTACTCGACCCCTGTTGATGTTACCCCTCCATCTCATTTAGATAAGTCACCTCCCCCTCCAAGGCTCCAGCCCACCTTATACCGAGCACATTATAGCAAACGACTGCCCGGGCTTGAATCCGACAGCTCAACTTTTTTTTTCTCTCTCCCTCTTCTCCTCCTGTACCCACCAATTCCCAACCCGGTCCTGCCTGTGCCCTCTTCAAAGTACACCGAATAAGAAACAAAGAGATCGAAGAGCGCTGCTCGCCCATCTGCCGCCATGCCCAAGACGCAGCCCAACCTCTACGCCTTTTCAGGCGTTGACACTCTGGCGCCAGCCCTGCGCAAATACATTGTCCAGAGCCAGGCCCTCGGCCTCGCCCGCCACGGCATCTTCAAGGTCGCCGTCTCCGGCGGCTCCCTCCCCAAGACCCTGGCCGCCGCGCTCCTCGCGCCCTCGACCTCGGACGACGACGTAATCGACTTCAAGAAGTGGGAGATCTTCTTCGCCGACGAGCGCGTCGTGCCCCTCGACCACGCCGACTCCAACTACGCCCTCCTCAAGTCCGAGCTTCTCGACAAGCTCCCCGCCGACCAGCAGCCCACCGTCCACACCATCGACGTCGCCCACCTCGACGACCTCCAGGAGGTCGCCGACAGCTACGAGCAGGTCCTCGTCTCCAGCTTCGCCAGCCGCGACTCGGTCCGCCTCCCCATCTTCGACCTCCTCCTCCTCGGCTGCGGGCCCGACGGCCACACCTGCTCCCTCTTCCCCGGCCACCCCCTCCTGCGCGAGACGAACGCCTGGGTCGCCCCCATCGACGACTCCCCGAAGCCCCCGCCCAAGCGCATCACCCTCACCTTGCCCGTCGTCACCCACGCCGTCCGCGTCGCCTTCGTCGCCACGGGGGCCGGAAAGAAGGACATCATGAAGGACATCTTCGACGCCGACAAGGGCCTGCCCTGCGCGCTCGTCAACGAGGGCGCAGGGGACCGCGCGAGCTGGTTCGTCGACGAGCCGGCCATCCAGGGCGTCAGCTTCCCCCGGCGGTCGTTCCTATAAACCAAACATTAAAAAAAAAAAAAAAAAAAAAAAACGAAAACAGAGAGGAAAAAAAAGAAGGGAACGGAAACATCACCTCAGCTCAAGCCAGTGAAGGAGAAAGCCCACGGGAGGGGAGAGACTACAACAGAGCTACGTGCGCTTGAAAGTGACCACGACTGCGGAGGAGGGGGGGGGATACCAAAGGAGGAAAATCGAAAACCTGAAACTAGAATCTCTGCCATTGCGCTGTTTCTCAGCTCTTTTTTTGCTGCGTTCTGTCGCTGTTTCATACGCATGGAGCTTTGGGGGAGTTTTCTGTTTTTCCTTTTGCGTGTGAGTCTCAGGAACAGGGTGATTTTTGAATGGGAGTGCGAGGCATCTCGGCTCCTGGACACATTGAAGTCTCATTTAATACGTTCTTCTTCTTTCTCGGGCCCTCTCTTTTAGCATCTACGGCTTGGGGTGGCTATCATGAGTTTAAAGAAAGTTCAATCGTTGTTCATAGAGAAATTCGAGACGAATATTCCCAATATGGATTCATTAGTACGCGTGGCGAGAGCTGTATGTTAAATCGTCATGTCATTATGTATACCATGCGCCCAAACTGCTAGCGAGCAATTATGCTGCCGCTCAAACAAGGCGCCAAATCGCTCCAGCTCCGGGGGTATCATCTCTCTCCTCGTCTCCATTCATCCTTTCAATCCAAACATCCTCTCTTGCAAGAATCTGAGTCTCAATATCCTCCATCAGACTGAGCTCGGCGAGCGTGTCGTGGATCAATGCCCGAGACCCCTCGAGCATCCGAGCCAGGTTCGACCCCTGGGTGCCTTCCCCTGCCGGAAGATCACCAATATCTCGTAGTTGTCTGCGCCACCCATCCAAACGACGGGTAATGCTTGACAGATCCTCCTTCCAAGATGAGTCCAGCTCGTCGACGAAGAGGGCCTGGCCCCCACTCTTCTGGACAGACATCTGGCCCGTCTGGCGCGCTTCCTCCAGCTCGGACACTTGGTCGATCCAACGCTCGAATCGTCTGACCAGGCGTGCGTATCTCCCACCTGCCTCTGTTAACGTCCACAGCCCGTTGACTATCCCGTCAAGGGCCTGGATTCGCTCTTCGAGACCACCAGCTGCACCCCACTCTCGTAACACCAGAACATTCAGCCCTTCAACTGCTGCCCGGTCCTGCTCAGCAATCTCACGATTGGTTGACACAAGCTGCTCGAACCTCTGCCCTAGCTTGACCTTGGCGCTGGCCTGCCAGTCAGCATCGACAGCGGCCGCATCCCGGTGCAGAAGGTGCAGCTGCAGGAGCTCCGTCTGCAGCCTGCTCGTCTCGGCAGATGCGGCGACATTGGCTGGGAGCTTGGACGGTGAGGGTGGAGCAAGGATTGCCGAGGTCAAGGGCTTCGGCGCGGCAGATTTGGCTGGAGAGTAATGCTGTTGCAGTGTGGAAAAGGCAGGTCGTAGACGGGGGGCGGCCTGTTGTGGAGGCTGCTGGTGCTTGGTAGGAGTGCTGATGCTAGACCCTTTGTCTATAGAGACTTTGGGTGCATGGAGGGAGCGGGTGGTTGAGCCATTGGCGGTTGGCTGCGAGGGCACCCGCGAATTCAATCCGGCTCCATTGGTATTGCCTGTGGTTACGGTGCTTTTCGCACGTGTATGGCCAGGCGGCACACGCCGTGTGGTGGTCTGGCTGCCCGTCGATGTTGGCCTGGTGCCCAAAGTACGGGTCGTTGCTGTGGTCGCTCGGGTCGTGGATGCGATAGGAGGGTATCGGCCGGTGGCTGTGGTGGTAGTGGGAGACGTGGCGGTTTCTTTCTTGGTAGGCTCCAGCGGCTGCTTTCCGGGGACAGGGCGAACACGAGAGCCAGATACCGACCGTGGCTGCCTCAGTACAGTGGTAGGTCTTGCCGTCGTCGTCGTCGCAGTCATAGTATTTGCCGTTGCTGCTGCTCCTGTTGTCGGGATTGCAGTGGCAAGCCTCGTTTGGGAGGACGTGGATGTACTTGTTGAACTCCGGGTCGGAGGTTTGACTGGGAGACGGCTGGGCGAGCCATACCGTCCATCTGAGTTGGCCTGGGAGTCTGCAGAAGGCGATGAGGAGGTGGATGCAGATACGGGTGGCACTGTAGCTGGCTTCCGGAGCGAGCGAGTGCGCGCGATGGAAGAAGACATGGCAGATTCGGCCTCAGCAGCAACAACAACAAACAACAACTACGGCAGGACAATGTGAGGCGGAGGATGATGACAATGGCCCAGCTGTTAGTCGGTCAAGTGCCATTTGATAGCGCAGTTCCCCCTTCTTGCAGCATGTGCATGCGCCTATCAGCATGAACCTTACTGATCCTGGCTTAGAGTCAGCGGTGAGCTGCAGTGGGTCGCAGGGGCGGGAGGCTCTGTAACCCCTCTTGGACCTATCCGCCTTCCTGGACCACATTCATGGACACAAATTGTAAGGAACCAAGGGTCATGAGCTTTGATTTCAGATTACAAGAAGCTACTATGTAACGGTGGATATCCATTTCGGAATTACTCGATGCAGCAGCGTATCCTCTCCATTGACGCTGTTGCCGCTTCCGTCCATGCCAGCGGGTTGCTAGCTTACACGACGGGGTGCATTATCTCATCATCTTCTTGAAGGAACAATGGGAGCAGTAGAAGTAGAGGCACGAAATTCAACCCAAAACTTGAGAGGCCTGCTTTCTTTTTGAGATACACTGGCAAAGTTCCAAAAACTCGATATGCCTCTCTGCAAATATCTCGATTCTGGCAAGGTAGGATCGTTATGCAGGTAGCTTGCCAAGTGCCTCCCCCTCCTTATTATTCGTCTTCACCACGCTTTCCTTGACCATGCGAACATCAAGAATTCGCAGCTGAGGCGTTCCTGCTCTGGTTTCGAACTCCCGCCCTCAACACTCCCGATTACCTATATATCGCTTTCCCACCTTCCTTGTCTTGCAAGTCTCTTCCCTGGTTTCCATCCAGGACAACGTCGACGTCTCTTTCCGTACCGAAAATACCTGTGTATGTATGTGAGCACTTGGTAGACTATCTGGGTAATGGAGGCAGGTATCAATGCCGACCCCCTTCCATTCCGGGCTCTTACATTCGTGCTGGCTCAAGTGCTGCTTTCCCTCGCTTCGTCTTTCTCGGTTTGGGATGCCATCCATCGCTTGGCGTCGCGTCTTCCTGTCCTTCTGTCAGCTCAGCTCCTCTCCAAGGCAAGAGTGTGTATGTGGAAAGAGTGAGCGACCCACGGTTATAAAATGCCCTCCCACCCCAAACTCCGTCTTGATTTTTCTTCTCTTCTTTTCTCTCATGCTTGCGGCACACCTTACCTTTGCAGTACGTGTGCGCTGTCCTGCCTCGGCGTTGTCAAGAGCCAGGCGGGTGTCGGTCAGTCACCCCTTTGCGTGAGGCATACTAACCATGACTGACTGGCTGGTCCGGTAAGTACCGCAGCATAATTTTTGATTTCACTCTTGTGGCCCTGGTATTACACTACCTCCAGGTGCCGCACCATTTCTTTCTTTTTCTCATTGAGTTGGCGACTTGTTCGTTGATGCTCGTGGCGCCTGGTATTGCACTACCTCCAGGTGTCGCACTCTCTTCTTTTTTTTCATTGCATTAGCGGCTCGTCCGCTAATGTGAAGAAGAAAAAGCATCACTTTACCTAACGATTTAGTAGAATGAGTTTGCCCTCCACAGTTGCCTCGGTATCTTCTTCTTTTAGTTTCATCCATAGCTTCTTGATGATGAGGCCCGCGGACGGTGTTCAGCCCCCGGTACGTTGGCTTAGCTTCTTCTCCTCATTTCTCTCGTGTACTTGGCACCTTGTACTGGGTACATTCTCGCTTCAGCCGGAAAGCTGCCTTTGACGTTCAAGGTGTCGATGACGGGGGCCGGTCTCCCCTTTGCGTGAGGCATACTGACAAACGTTAGAGGCTGGCTGGTCTGGTGAGTATCACGGGATGACTTTCAGTCTAGATTTCCTGGCATACTCTGTTCAGGGATTTGGAGGGATCTTAAGTCATCTAGGGCACTGAGAGGGGGGCAAACAGTGCCTTTATACACATGAGTTGGTTGTGTGACGTGCCATTTGAGAAGGGGGGGGGGGGGGGGGGGCGCAGTAAATGCTAACTTTTTGCGTTGGACATTTTTCGGCTTTGAATCTAAATACATGGCGAAGCAAGCCAAGGGGCAAGATTTTCTTTTTCTCTTGTCATCTGTACATTTAAACTTAGCCGTGGAGCTTCCGCGGCGGGTTGTTGTAGGCTTTTGGGTGCCTCAAGTCGGGTATGGGTATGCACCTAGCTGGGCCTGCAACAAGGAGAGTTTAGCCACGGAGGCCATTTTTTTTTTTTTAGAATTACGAATCTCTCATCGGCGTGAATCTTGTCTTTGTTCTTCTCTTCATCTGAAAGATGCCTTCTTAACCCAGCTAATGGGGGTTTGTTCCGAGCCCTCGTGCTTGGCAGTAGGTGCAAACCCAGATATCTAGAGTTTGAGCCCAAATGATGGGTAAATCTATATGATCTCGTGTTGGAAGTGAACTTACTTTTTTTTTTTTTACCACCAAGACCTCGTGTAACCAACACGAAAGTTCGCAGTGGCTACGGATCCTCAAGAGATCCCCCCCCCCCCGAGTAGCGCTGCTGTGATGACAAGAGTCGTAGTGGCAATAGCAGCCAGTGCTGGTCGTGATAATCCAGGTTCTATGTGAGCGCTTGGTCGCTATGCTGTTTTGATCTCCCAATGTGAAAGAGTGTCTGGACTTCTCGTTGAATCCTTTTGGGATTGCAATTCAGAATAGATGATGAGTAAAAAACGAAAAGAAAACACTCCTCGTCCACCGCCGCTACCGCACCTAGCGTTGGTATTGCAGCAGCAATTTCCCCCTTTGTTTTAGGATGGACGGTCATCTGTCTAAGCTGGGTGTTCGTCATAAATCGCCATGTCATCGGGCTGGTAGGCTCTGACTCTCGCGAACACTGCTCTCACCGACCGCTGGGTAGGGCACTACTTGGATGATCCCCTCCAGTTTCCAAGTTTGTGAGGGAAGCCTTGACAGAAGGTTTGGGTGCCTCCAAGGCCGTTGGTTGCATGGTCAGCCCGTAGTCAAGCCCGGGGTTTCTTGTTTGGTATTACGGTCTGGCATAGTTGCCGGGAAGTTTTGTCTCCGAATCCGAGTCTGCTTGAGCAAGACTCACCTCTACTCTCGTCGTCTTCTTTGAAGGAAGTATCAAATCATTACGTCTTATTTCAAGGTTGATTATGCTTGAATTACTTTTTGTATTTTTCACATCGACTATATGTGACAGCGCCCTTCGTCTCCATCTACCTATTCGTAGATGGAGTAATAACGTTCGGCCGACGACACCCTCTCCATCCACTCGTAGAGGCATAGCTTTTCCCAGGCCGCACATCCAGCGGAGGCCTTCCCCCATCATCCAGGTCTGATGTACAATAAAACATATGAACTTGATATCATCAATAGTCAATCCAAGACTGGCGAGTCCTGCAAATGGCATTTTAGCCGCTGTTTGTTCCCCTTCTATTATATTCGAAACCCAAAAGATCAGTGTTTGTTAAAGAACCCAACATTCCCGTTCTATATAGCGCAGCCGGGAGAGACTTGAGAAAATAGGAAATAGAAGACATCGAGGTAGGAAGAAAACAAGGTTGAATAGGTTGTATATATTTGGCCAGGCTGAGGCCAAGGTAGAAGGAGAATTATCGGTGGAAACAAAGTGAATTCATTCGTGTGTGTGGCTTTCAACTCAGCTGGCGGAAGGCGTTTGGCCAGCCAGGCTGTGCATGAGAGAAGCCAAGTCTTTCTTGTTAGAGTCCAAAACGCCCATACAGGATTCGCATATTCTCAGGGAGCAGAATGTACAAGCCCATCGATCTTCCGTATCCGACTTCTGGCAGGTTTGGCAGGCCAGAGGGTAGAGTTTATTGTTGCGCCGCAGCATAGATTTGTGGGATTGATAACAGCGGTAGTGCGTGTTTCTAAGAGGCACCGCTTGGAAAACCGTACCCTCGGCGACAGGCTCGCTATTCTGTAATGGGAAATACGCGGCCTTGGGGTCGGGCTCCCGAAGCTCCTTCATCTCCGGATAGAGCGTTCCGTCTCGTCCTCTGTAAAGAAGCTCGCCCGAAGATGAGCGAACAAACCTGTCAGGCTCCGGTGCCGTGCTTCTCATGGAGTCTAGACGTCGTCTTGAGTCAGGATGGGCTGAGCCACTTCTTGACTCTGGGCGAACAGAGGCATTTCTTGACCCTGGCCTGAAGTAGCCCTCAGGCTGGCGACCACGTGGTCCGTCTGGACCAGGCGAGTTGCGGCCGGAAAGACCAGGTGAGTTGCGGCCAGAGAATGACATGGCCGCGTAAGATGGAAACGGTTCAGTCAAAGGGGGTGTTCCAGCTCTCGACCTCATATCAAGAGAAAGTCTTCTTGGTGTTGTGGGGGCTGGAGCTGAAACCGGCTGAGGAGCTTTAAGAATAGGGTCACCAGGGGTAGGTTTCATTAGTGGGGGTTGAGTCTCAACCTTCACTTCTGACACCAACTGATCCTTTTTCATTACAGTAGGTTGATTTTCCGACTGAGCCTTGGGCAAATCTTGTGCTGACTCGTTATTGGGAGGCTCGGGAGAGGAGGCTGGAGAAAGAGGGGAGGCGAAACTGTCAACAATTGGAGTCTTAACATCCTCCTTTTGATACTCCGGGGTTGGTGGCCGATATCCAGTGGGTCGGCTTTTCTGACCATTGCCTTGAGAGTCCTGCGAAGCCTCTTTATTGATGTTTTGGTTGCCCTCCTTGAGTTCGTTGGTGGGTCCTTTGATAGGCTCCTTGGCAGGCTGACCGATCACTTTCCTCGAGGGTTCCTGGATGGCTGTCTTTCCGGGCTCCTCGACGAGTTCTTTGGCAGGATTCTTGGTGGGCGGGTAGGGAGGGCTCTGGAAGTCATCAATTGCAGGTTCCTCGACAGTTTCTAACTGAGTTGGGGCGGCCTTGTGTTGCTCGAGCCAATCGGAAGACAGGTCAAAGAAGCCGGAACCCGACTTTGCGAGTGATAATCTCGGGGGTGCCTGATTCACCTTTTTCTCGGGACTTTCCTCGACAGTTTCATTGGCAAATTGTGACGGAATCCGCCCATGTTTTGGTGGTTCCGGCCAGTTCTCCTGTGCCAGGCTCGGCCCTCCTTTCGGTGGTTCAGGCCAATTCCCCTGTGCTAGGGTTGGCGGTCCTGTTGGCGGCATTGGCCATTTCGCTTGTGCTGGAATCGGTTCTGTCTTGGGGGTATTTGGCCAGGCTGACTGGGATGTGAGTGAGGATGGCAGAGGTGGCTCTGGCTTCGCAGTGTCTACGCTTGGTTGCTTTGGCAAGCTGGGCATAGCTTTCGATAGGTCCAATCTTGTCATTCCGGGCTGGGGGAATTCCGGAATGGGGGCTCCGGCGCTGTCGTGTCCTTCATCGAATTCTTTCGGGAACGGCTGCCACCATCCTCAGAACGGCGGGGGAAGTGGAACTTGTCCCTGTTAAATACATCTTTGCTGAAGACATCCTTATTAAAGACGTCCTTGCTGAATACATCCTTGTTGATTTTGTCCTTGATTAATTTATCCTTGAGCTGCTTGAACTTGGAGGTTCCATTGCCCATGGTTCGGGCAAAGGCAGACTGCTCAGCCACGTTTGAAGGCTCAACAGTAGGTGCTGTCGGTTGCTTCTGAGGGAGAGGGGGTGGGACTTCCGTCGTCGTAAAATCCGCCCGTGTTTGCGACGGTTTGCGAAGCCCAACGACAGACTTGGGTGTGGTGGGAACTGTGGTGAAGGTTGTGGCGAAAGTAGGTGCAGGTGATGGGTTGGCATTTACAGCCGTGGAGCCGAAGCTGTGATTGAGCTGCAAGTCCGGAAGATCGCGACTCCCCTTACCTGTTCGGCGAGTCCAAAGTTGTTCTCTTGGAGGTGAGCGAGCCCTGAGATCGGGTGTGGTCGAGGCTGGTGGGATAGATACGGGAGCCGGGGCCGGAGTGGGAGCGGGAGCAGGGGAGGGCCGCTGAAGCTGACGCGCAGGGTCCTTGGATGGAGGCGGCGGCGGTAGCGGGGAAGAAGATGGCTCAACAGCACTTGGAGGCTGCTGCTCTTGAGGTTGTGCGGGTTGAGAGTGTGAGCTGTCAGTGACGGCCGGGATTGTGGATACGGGCTGGTTTATGGTTTTAGCTTCGATGCTGGAGGAGGGCCCGACGATCGGTGTCGGAGCCTGTGCCTGGGCCTGTACCTGCGCCTGTACCTGCACCTGCAGCTGTGCCTGAGTCTGCAATGGGGGCATAGGTGGGGCATGAATGCCCAGTCCCTCGTCGTTCGTATGCGAATCGCGCGTGCTGTACGTGCCATCAGAAGATCGATAGACGGACTCGGTTGAGCTGCGCGAGTATGCAGAGAGGATGCTCAGCACCGAGTCGGCAGGCGATCTGAGTGGCTGCGCAGGCTGCGAGGGATCCAGGAAAAGAGCCGTGGAAGCTTCCTGTGGCCGCACGTCATCCCCCTCTGCAGGCCCAGCCCTTGGTTGCACCTGGTTGGACGCATCTACTTTAGGTTCCGCATACGCCTGCGTGGCCTCGTTGCCCGTCTCCTTCGGCTGCCTGACTCTTGGACTCCAAGTTTCGGGTCCCGATATCGAGAGGGGCCTCTGCGGGCTGAATTGGGCTGGAGGTTCGCTTGCTTTCGGAGATGATAGCGATTGGGGGGAGTTTGCTGCTGCTGTTGTGCTGGTGGCGCAGGCGCAGACGCAGGCTGCTCCTGGGCGGGAACCTGAACCTGAGTTTGTCCCGAGATCACACCTTGATTCACCGGCGACGTGATTGAGGGCTTCCTAGCGGTATGCTTGGTGCTACCAACGGGGCGCCTTGGAATCATCATTTTCGGCAGCCCGGTCGCGGGCGTCGCCGGTGCCGTGGCTTCGGTAGGCGCGGGTCCCGGGGTCGCTGTGGCTATCCGTTTCTTCGGAATGGGAGGCAGAGGTGTGAACTGAATAGGTGTTCGAGGGTCGTCGTTATGAGGCGGAGGAGGCGGAGGAGGGAGCTCTGAGTCGCCTGGAGATCTGAGAGGAGTTGCAGGCGTGGGTAGGGCGGCGGTGGGCGAGGTTGTCGAACTTGGGAATGCACGGCTCTCCTCCACATGGCTTGTATCGAGGCCCGGGATGGCAGGGAGCGCTTTCGAGAAACGCGACCGCCCAGTCCCCGTGGAGGGGACTTGGAGGGATCCTGATTGCAGCATTGCGAGCTGGTCGGCGTGGTGCGCGCGCGGTGTGTCACAGTGCTCGTGTTGAGGTAATAGGGCCTAGGAATGGGTCTTGGTGTCGTCTGACGACGAAACATGTACGCCCAGGTCAATGTTATGCGTCGTCCTGTACAATCGAGTTCCGGCTGGGTCCGCACGATGTCACGAAAGGGCCTGGAAAATCGAGAAAATGAGTCCGGCGTGTTACAGATATGCCCTAGGCCAGCGAGTGCATGGTGTCGGCGCCTTCGTTGTTCATGCCGTTTCCCCCTCTTTGCGGGACCTTCCCTGACGTCTGTTCTCGAAACTGCGGCGACAAGCAGCGGCTCTTTGTGTCGTTGAAGTTTGGGTTCCTGCGCATCTAGTTCCCGGCTGCTTCGGGGGTGAGAGAAGTTGTACGATGTGGGAGACGAATTATACGGCCAAAGAGGAAGGCTGGAAACCTTGGAATGCTGTAACCGTAGGGGCGAAAATTCCCACAGAGGCGCTATAACGACTAATATTGAAGACAGGGGTCGAACGATCTGTGACAACACGCGATGTAATTTACAGCAATCCAACCCCTGCAGAACGGGGCCACCTCCACTCTCTCCTTGAGGTGACTCTCTTGATTCGCCAGGGCCGCTTGGTGGTTCTGTCTCCTTGGACCTTTAGAACCCGGGAGGCACCGCACATTGTTCCTGGCGGCTTCGTCACTAGCAAGCGCTTGTTGCGGGATAGCGCTCAACACTTTGAAACACCGACTAGGCCGGACTGCTCGGCGAGAGTGGCTTCTGTCCTGTCATTTATTTTCTTCGCCGCTAGGCAGATTCGTGTGGGTTTTATTTGGAGCATGCCAAGGTGTGGGCACTGGGCAGCAGCGATCGATTTCGACTTCAGATGAATGTCGCATCGCGGCCGAACAGATGGGCCTGACTCTGGGGGAAGCAACGAGGCCATCGCCATATCCAATCCGAAACGTGCCACCAATTCAGGCTGTCTCAATCTGGCAATCCCCGCTCAGCAGCTAAAAGAACCATTAGCCCTCCGCTTCAGCCAAGCACTCCAAGATTTGATTTTGGCCACGGGACGGAATGTAGTCAGGAATCAAGAGACACTAGAGGAGGGTTGGAGGGCAACCCAAGTTGCCCGAGGGAATGTCTCAAAGCATTGCCTGGCGCCGATGCTAATTTCCCGATACTTGGATCAAGCTTGTTCGCTGTGCTGAAATATGCACGGCGTGCATGGCACTGTGGTGCACTGCATTACCGTATTCTTGGTTGCTAACGAGCGATACGGAATTGAGCCCAGGGGAGGCAGCCAAGGAAGAACTCGTCAGAGAGGGAGGTGCCAATGACGCACATGTCAGATGAGTCCATGTTTCAGGCACTCAGCTCGTCGATCACTTTTCAACAAGTCAGGGGTTAGGCGAGATGTGATGTGGCGCAGCCGTTGCCGATCAGCCACGTCGTCCCTCTATTTCAGCCACGGACTTGATTGTGCTAAGTGCACCGAGTCAGTTCCATTCCAATCCAAGACTCCCTCGAGATTCAAAGCTGAACAATTGTGTCTGGGTGAATCATCAATTAAAGGCCCCTTCTTTCCTTCTTTTTCTCAGCTTGAGGCTCAGGAACCCGCAAGCCCTGAAGCGAGCGACGATTTTAGATGGCGGGAGTTTTAAAATTCGATACCCACTGGCTAGCATATTCCCCCTGTAAGCTGTGGCTCGTGTCTCTTCAGCTATCGGTGCCTGGCAAGCTGGATAAACTCCACCTATTCTTATCCCGAGGCTATTGGCTTTGGTGCGACGAGCTTCTTCGCCCTAATCTCTGCTTTCTTGCTGTCCATTGAAAACCGCATAGTGTGAATCTTCAGGCTATTTTTCGCACAGGATGTACTATGTAAGGAGGGACGAACGTCGGTTCTCTAGCACTTAGAAGGCCTTCTAGAGCCAGATTTTTCGTTGAAACCCTCTTCGGGGACATCTTCCGCATCCGTAAGTACCAGCATTGGCTCTTGAAGATCACACGAAAATCCAGCATATCGATCATTTCTAGATTGTCACGGGGTATAGGGTCCGGGACTTAAGCGATACTCCAACACCCCCAACAAGCTCTCTAAGCCAATTTCTGGTAACCATTTGGGATGGGTTAACCCAGGGCAGAGCTTTAAGTGAGACTTCGTGAACGTAGTTACCAGCATGCTCAAGTGTAGCGTTGGCATTTGGCTCAATCTCTTCTCAAATAGTCGTATTTGTATCTTCATACATTCACCAGCATGACGCACGGACTGATTTTATCTAAAATAGCCAAGGCAGCAAGGAATACTCAGCCTATGATGAGTCCAGTTGCAGTGCAGGAGGGAGGCGAGAGTATTTACGAGCCAAGGCCAAGTACACATACTCAGTACAGCATGATATTTGACTTCTGCTAGGCAATATTCATGAAAAAGAGGAAAGCAGTATTAATGAGTCCCAGGTCAACCAAGTTCTACCTTGATAATGCAAAAGAGAGGAGCCAACGCCGAAGAGAAGGTCATATTTCTATATTAACGTAAAATGGAAATGGGTATAGTTCGACTTCGTATCCTAGTGGACCCAATCAATTCAAGCGCCCCCCCTACTTCTTCCCTTTGATGGGCTCCATGCCAAAAATATCGTCAGAACTCAGGGGATCTTTCCCGTCCACCGGAGAGGTCACCTCGCCAAAGAGAAACGCATTTCTCTCGCGGCTCACATTATTAGATGACCGCTTTTTGTGGCTCGGGCTAGCGGGAGACTTGATAGATGCTCGAGGAGAAAGGGAAGGGACAGACTCGTTCGGTTCCAGCATCCAGGAGAAGGATGATTGGGCCAATGTTGAGCGTGTAGGAATGGGCTCGGGTCTCTCTGGAATAACGGTCTCGGCTGCCAGAGGGCCCTCCGTAACGCCGTTTGAAGAGGTGTCAGTGCTCTTTTGTTCGGTCCCAGAGTCTTTTGAAACTGTCGATTGTTCAGGTACGGCATTGTTGTCCGAGAGGCTTAGTGAAGAGATAGCGAGACCCTCCGGTTTGTGTTGTCTTCTTATCGGCTCCTTGGCGACAACCTTGGGGTTCGGCTTGTCGTCGGTTTCCATGGCATCGTTATCCAGGCTAGAGTTCGGTTCGTTTGAAACCAACAACTCCATCGTAGGGTCTTCCAGATATATTTTGACAAATTGGATCTTGGCCGCCGCAATCTCGATGAGTTCGAGGCTTTTAGCCTTCTCGTCCATGGGGAATGCCGAAAACTCTTTCAGGCTCTTTACTGTTTCCTCGAGCATATTCGCTAGTTGTTGATTTCGCTTCTCCATGGCTGCCAGCGCCACTGCTGCATTCTCACCCTTGAAATCCTCCGGGACCATGCGGGGTGTAATCATCGATTCATTAAATCCCTGCATATTTCGCTTGATTTCCCCGACGGCATCCCTAACTGCCTGGTTAATCCCAAGTTTCTCGCCTCTTTCAAAGACGCCCCGCGCGCCCTTTGCAGCACCTTGAAATATTGCCTCAACGCTGGCCTGTTGATTTCTGAACGCGTTCGGAGAGCTGAGCGGGGATTTTGCACCGAGCGCTCGCTGGCGGAAGGCATTGAAGGTGCGGAAACTAGGCGTGGACGGCCGAGATGCATTTGGTGATTTAGGCCCTATAGGCATTTTCCCTGTGTATCTCACGATGAGCGTAGCGCCCCCAGAAATATCCAGGTGCGTACGCAGGTACTCAGCATCGTCAACAAAGGTGTGAGGTCCGTGGACTGGGTCAGGAGCCGGATATTTCAGTAAAAGCTGTAAGCAAACAGAGTAGTCGGCCTCCAACACTAAGCGGAAATAAAAGCAAATTGTCAGACATCCTCACACATGATGCGTGGTTAACAGAAGTAGCGACTTACATTGCCAGCGAATTCGGACCAGCATCGCAACACATATCAAGTCTATCAACTGCAGTGTCGGATCTACAGCAAATATAGTGTCCCATAGAACGAGAAACTGTTCAAATGGGAACTCTCTGCTAAATAAAAGACGCACCCATCGGCTGTGCCGAGTTAGAGGAATCAGCTCTCATATCTAAATGAGGGGTGAATGAAAAACTTACATGAGGAAGATTTGAGGCAGAATTTCTATGCTTGTTAAGTGGGACGCAAGCTCCGGGTCTACTTTTTGCAAACAGACTTGATGTATGAACTGGCTTCGTTCCACAATGGTCGACGATTGTGACCGGTTCTGTGATGCCGACTCTGCCTTTCCAACCGTAGGCTCTAGTGCATAGAACGATTGAGCATGCTCCATCAACGTCAAAAACATTAGAAATGCATCATGTTCGATGAATGAGATGTCGACCAACTCCAGGAGAAGCGTATCGATAGATGATTTGTCGGCAGCGGCGGATGCGTCAATGGCATCACTCTCGAGTACATGGACAATCGGTGCCAGTAGTTCGTGCATGCCTTGACGGTATCCGCCTCTCTCGGGGTACAATTTGCAATACATGAAAAGGACGTCCAGGATCAATGTTTGGATTCGTTCCTCATGATAGTTTGCCTCATCGGGAAGCCTCTTTACATCTTGCTGGATTTCAGCGCGAATTGCATCATCTTGCCGCGCGGTTTCCCAAGGGGACTACATGGTATATCTCCTGTCAGTGGGAGCAAATCATACAGGAATAAGTGTCAGGTTCATGACATACGCTGGGGACATCTGCCAATGGGTCGACCGATAGCTCAGCGAGGGCTTCTGGGTGCTTCACATATTTCAATAACGACTCTCGGCGGCGAGCGTAATCTTCTCGGCCATCACGTAGGGTCTGAAACCAGTCTTCTTCGGCCTTGTTACTTTTGGAGAGTAAGAATGTCTAGAAAGTGTCCAAAAGTTGTGTGAGAAGAAAAAACACGAATTAGGCCAGGAACGGTAATCGTAGTGCTTTCGAGGCTCACCTTCCAGCATAATGAGCGGAGCCCTATGATACAGGGGCTTCCTTGGCCGTTATATTTGACAGCGGTTTGAAGCTCAGAGATGCTGTTGCTTTGTGCTTGTGTTTCATGCCAGCGTTGGCTTCCTCGTATGTTAGCGGGATGACGAAAGTAATCAAGGGAGGAATAGCAATCTTCAAACGCAACGGCTTAAGGATTTACTCACATAATTTCGTCTAGAGGTCTCATGCTGGGCGCCGGAAGGGTACTGCGAAGCTGGCGCGGGCCTGGGCGGTGAATAACGCAACTGATGTATTCGAGAGTGAATCCTAGTACGCGGATGATGAGGCGGGTGGAGTATTGATTGGGAAGTAGCCGGCGTTGAGAGACAAGATATTCGGCGAAGGCTACGTTTAATGGCTGTCATAAGTCTTTCTAGTCATTTCGTCTCATCTCATTTCATGGCTAATAGTGCTGTGCTTCCTTGTGTGTCCCTATGTTCAGAGCTCTAAGGAAAGAGATCAGTACCCCAAATGCGCCTACTTTCTACCTCTCCACACATATGTACCTAGGTACCTCCGCGTCGGCTTGTCGGCATAACGTTTCCCCCACCCCTACAGTCTTACTAATATCATAGATGCAATACTTGTTGAAGATCGAATTCTTGGCTCCTTGGAGATTATAAATTTGCTCCTTGGGGATTATAAATTTTGAGAACTTGTTTGATTGAGTTTGAGTTTTTTTGTCGTTTGACTCGCGTTATTCAGGGTTGTGCCTGAAGCATCACGTGATCGTCTCGCCAGTTATACTAGGGAAGGAGCAGCCTCGCCGACCTACGCGACAAGCGATCACTTTAAGCCGGGCCAGGCAGTCAGCGGCTGCGACAGCCAATTCGTACGGGCTCGACCTCTCTGTCTTCTGTCAAGACGAGCGATCGCTGCGGACTTGACCTCTCTGACACCGTCATCCAAACCAAAGGAAAGTTATCACCCCAGTCATGTCGAAAAATAGGGTACGCCTGGTAGGAGGTAGGTATCTCCCTCGGTAGCTTTGGCCGCAGCTCGAACGACGTCACTGGAATAGTGCATACCTACAGTTACCTTACATCCGGGTCAGGTACCAGTCACTCGGAAACACTTGTTCGCTAGACATAACTGCCAGGAGCGAAGAGCAAGGGGCGGATATTTATCATAGTGGAAAGTCAACGTAATTTAGACAATATGGAACTTGGTAACATCAAATGCCAAGGAAATAAGTAAGTTTGATGTAAATCAGTGAAATACTTCACTTTTCAGCATGATTCCAGGGCAAACACTGCTCTTGGATTTATTTAGATGAACTGCCGTCAACATAGTACCTAGTTCACTCCATCTTTTTCAATATATCCTCCTGCCGGTGGCGATACACAACCAGCGCAGCATAATATAACACGGCGGCAAATAGATGCATTGATGCAAGAATCACCGCCTCGGTGAAGAATGTGGTGTTATAGCTAACACAATATAGCGGGATATCACCAGTGACAAACCACCCGATGTGTGCGAACATATTAAGCAAAAAGAATCTCGCTTCCTGTACTAAGAAAGCTGGCGATCTTTGTGAGAACAGGCCTAATTGATCCGGAATGTGGAATATATTCGACTGGATATTGTATCCTTGTCGCGCAATTTCGAGCAAAGCGATCCGATTGCCGTCAGCATCCACGTTGCGGAGATGCTCCCACATCTCACTCATCATTCGTAGTAGTGGCATAATTGGTTCTGTGGGGCATTAGCTGTTGGTTTCTGGACGAGGTCATACTTCACATTTAAGATCTTACCGGTGAATTGACTGCGATATGGTTAGAGAAGAGACTTGAATATTGCAGAGCTTTGAGTAGAAAGAGTGGTGTGTTGTTGGTCTGACCTCAGAGGCAGGGAGAGGAAGATGCTTCGTCACAGCAGAGAAACCAGAGGGCTGAGTACAATTGAACCCTGCTGTGATAACTTAGGCAACTAAAACTCTAATGTTTATCCTCTGCCACCATAAACTTAAGCTGAGAATTAAGCTCTTCATCAAGGAAGTAGATACCCCAAAATGATGCAAAATCGAAGAAGAGGAAGTAGACCTTTTGTGATTGTCCTATGTGAGGCTGAAATGCACTTACCGACCCAAGCAGCCCACCCCAGTGAATGGGCTACCTCGAACCCGGCCTCGGGCACTGAACATCAATCTATATGGTGAATTATTGATGTCTACAGCATGTGGCTAAGCCTTTTAAAGGTGGGCAGCTTGAAATCTTGCCGGGGCGCGGCAATGCGATGTTCAAATTCTGTCACAATTTCACTACTCCTCTTGTCCAACCAGTTTCATGCTGAAGTTGTGCGAATTTCCCACAGAAGCGTCAGATTAAAACTCAACCTAGCGTAGGCATCCTTGATAAATCAAGATATGGAGATCCTTCTGGGACTGACCTCAGCAGTAAAAAAAAAAATCGCCCCTCTAAAATCTTACCTAAAATACCCGAAAAGAGAACCAAAAGTGCCAAAAGATATCTAGCAACTAATCAAATATTATAATCGGGGAGGAGAAGGCTTAAGATAGAGGGAACTAACTTATATATATTTCTTCATGCAATCTTCATTAATGATTTGGGTATACTCAGGTAGGTTACTTAAGAGGCGCCTACCTACCATGGCAGAAATGGCGGTGCTTCAGCAGGGTGGAGACACGGAGGCCAGCACTTGGTGCCACATTGTTCGTGGCAGCTCCATCAATGGCCATGTCCAGCATTGTCCTGTTGAGTCCAGGTCAAGCAAGAAGTGATAATTGTCTGTTCTAGCCTGGCCGCAATTAGCTGCCCGCTCGCATTCCTGCTTGCCAGCTGATCCGCCTACCTGAGGACAGCAAGGGTCAACATGTCTGCGGATCTCTTTGCTGAGTTCAATCAGCTCTCGAGCGGCCCTCCGCCAGCTCAGCAGCAGCAACAGCCCCAGCAGGCGCCGCAGAACTCGTCCTCGGCATTCCAGGGAGCGCAGAATACTTCACAGGTCCAAGACTCGTTCGATTTCTTTCAGAGTAGCAACCCCCCTACGTACCAGCAATCTCAGCAATCACAACAGTCCTCAAGTGGGCTAAACACCTGGAACACCTCATTCACTCCCGCCGCCCAGCAACCACATCAGCCTCCAGGTGGACTGGATACGTGGAATAGCTCATTTGCGCCTGCTGCTCAGACGTACAAACCACAGGAGCCTGTAGATGATGACGATGGCTGGGGCGATTTCGAAGTTGCCGAGTCTGAGGCAGTCAAGCCATCGCCAGTCTCGTGGGCAACGCCTTCACAAAGCATGCAGGCTACACCTCCGCCTCCTCCTCCTCCTGAAAAGCCCGTCAATACCAATAGAATCCGTGCCTCCACAATGGACATTATGACGAATAATTTGGTTGATCTGGGGATGTCACAGCACCGGACAGCCACTGCAATCCCCACCTCCGCAACCATCAGAGAACGTGTAATGCCAAAGCAAAAGTTTGCGCCTTCGGATCCAAACGTACTGTTTGACGCCGATGACTTTGAGCTCCAAGTAGTTGAGCAGGATGACGATGACGATGACGATGATTTTGGCGACTTTGAGTCGGTGACTACGTCGAAACCTAGCGAGAAGCCAAAGCAGCCTCAAGCAGTGCCTGCTCCTACGCTACCTTCCATGGACTTACTATCCCTTGGTGATTCTCCTATGACGGCTTCGACCCAGAGCCAGGAAAGGCCCAATGTTTCAGCCAAGGCTGCCCCGAAACCTGCTACTCGCAGTAAGCCATCTATTTCGAGTCAGCCTCGAGAAGCTGTGGCAAGACCTGCTACGGCCTCCAAGGGCGGAAAAGTCACCAACTCAACTATCAATGAAGAGGAAGAATGGGCAGCTTGGGATGATTTCGAGTCTTCAAGTGGTACTAAAAACATGCCCGGGCCTGCCGCTACCAAATTACAGTCACCTACGGACAATTGGGAATGGGGTGCGGATGATACATTCCCAGAAGCGACAGACCCAAACGTAGGAGTGGCGTCAATGATATCGGCCATTTCACAAAGTGACAATGACCCCCCTCCTACTAACGTACCGCCGCCATCAGTCATTCTCTCTGCATTTCCTTCGCTCTTAGCATCGGGGAATTCTCTATTCAAGCCCCTGGTGGGACAGAATATTTCAATCAAGCAGCGAATACTGTCAGACCCGAAAGCCATCGAATTTCTCAAAGGATACATTCTCCTAGCAACAACGGCCGGGCACGTCATTGCGGGTCGAAAGCATCGATGGCACCGGGACAAGATCCTGGCAAAGAGCATGTCCATCTCGGCGGCGGGGAGCAAAGGGATGAAGTTGGCAGGTGTTGACAAGACACAAGCCGTACGGGAGGATCGGGAAGCTGCAGATATCGCGGGGGCGTGGCGCGACCTCGTCGGCCGGGTCCGATCTGCAGTGGCAGCAGCCAACGGCGAGGGTCTGGCATCCTTGAAGGTACCGGAACTTTCCGACACCTTGCAGGTCCAGACGGCCAAGTTTGTGCCCACGGGGACAAGTTCATGCATCATCTGCGGGCTCAAGAGAGAGGAGCGGGTCAACAAGGTCGATCATGATGTCGAGGACAGCTTCGGGGAGTGGTGGGTTGACCACTGGGGCCACAGGGCATGCAAGAACTTCTGGGTTGAGCATGAGAAGATGCTACGCCAACGTTAGCACAACTTACACATCTATTTGCTCACCTCCCACATTGCACCAATACACCTTTAACTATGGGCATGTTCGATGGAAACAAATAACGAAGTGGCACCCTGTTTGATCAATAGGAGGCTGAATACCTTGTTTATCCATCCAACTGGCGTGATGCCTGGCCGGGCGACAACCATGTGCATAGGTGCACCCGACCTGCAGAGTAACACACGGGCTACCATCGCACCAAGCAACACCAATCAGTCCACATCCCCCAGCTTTTTAGCCAAGTAAATTACCATCTTGATTGGTCGAAACATGCCGAAAACCGGATTCGGCACGCGTCCTCAAAGGGTTGAGGGGGAATTTGAGCTTGATAATATTCTCAGCACATGGGCATTTGTATTGCTGTTATTTCCATAGCGGCTCATTATTTGGTCGCACTAAATATCTGTCATAGCATTTTAACACAGGAGATATTGAGAGAACACCGGGCCATCCACCGCACTTGTGCCGGCCACTAAAGGTCGTGGACCACAATTTGTCCCTTCCGTATATGTATCCTATGTCAAAGTCAACGGTCTGGCGTATTCGATCACAAAACATGAGGCCTCGTGAAATACGGAAGCTATTGGTGTGACACCACAGGTGTCACGGGCCTGATCGACTGCTCAAAGCTGGAGTCCTGTGAACCCAAAGCGAAACAATCCCTGCCCACACTTGACGATCCTGCATTGGTGATGCAGACTCGTACCTCACGATATTACCCTTTGCAGTGGAGGTTGGTACTGACCGCAGTGTTTCAGAGTGATGCAGAACACATTGCGGTCAATGAGATTGACTTCTCTTATCAGGTCGCCCGATTTCAACGTCCTAGGGCTTGCCGTGTCGCAATTAAGGGCCGTTGCTTGATGATGGCATGGTCTTCACGCACTGCCGTGTGCCCTGAGCTAACACCGGCCCCTCATGGCACAATAGCTTTATTTCCACCATATCTGGTTTGTGTGATTGTCGCTCTCTTAATGGTATCCGAGCCGCGAGGTCCATGTACAGTACCTCAAAGCAAGTAGAGGTACATCTGCATGTCTGCATATTAACCCACAATTCCATGCAGTGATTCATTGATTGATTGATGCATGGGTGCTGCAGGCTGGTCTACCCCAGCAACATCCATCCGCACGAGGAACATGGCCGGATGCAGACGCTACACAGACGATATAGACATCGTCCAAGACATCCGGCTCTATGAGGCGAGAGCAGCAAAGTAGTTGCAGCTGAAAGGTAAGTCATGTCGGCCATTTCATCACACGTGCATGTGTCTTTGCCTCTTTCTTTCGTTTCTTCTTCTAAATCCGACCGGGGTTTCTGAAGCTGCCACTATCCGCAGCCAGTTGGTAGGTACTTGTTGAACTTGCCATTGAGCCTCTGTTCCCATCCATTCTTGGTCTCCAGGGGTATATGGGCGAGCTGTTCAAGAGACTGAAAGAGGAAAGATGCAGGGCGATAAAAAAGAAGGCAGTTTCTTTACAACTGCGATATTTCGCACAGCTAGACGCTTACCGCTCAATAAGAAAAAGAAAAAAAGGAAACAACGTGCGGCTACCGCCACTACCCTCCCTCGTACCCGGTACTTTGATCGCCAGGTCCTCCCCCGGACGAACCGAAGTACCTGTTGAGGGGTTAAGCAGTCCCTCGGTGGACTTTGAATTCCATCACCATCTGCCGACCGACCTGACTACCACCCTTAGCGACCAATTACCCACCTGCTCCCGCTGAGGGGTTGGACGTGCCTTGGGTTAGGTAGCAGTCCAAGGCTCCTAGTTCCCTGACACGACCTCCATCCACAACGTGACGGGCTGCGCTAGTGCCTTCTCTCATGTCCTGTGCGTGCAGCAGAGGGCTGCCAGCCGCCGTTGATCTAGGCCTGTGCCCCCACCACCACACTCCACTCGGGACCACCTCAGCATCAAACCATCCATCCTTTGACTGGCCGATGAGGCAAGCAAGATGGATGTTGCAGACAGGAGCGCCATGACTCTGGGACGGCAGGTCCGTTATACTTGCCAGCCGTAGCTCCACGTACCACCCGCGATGGCCAGGTAGGCACGAGCCTCGAGGTGTCGGATGGGCGCTTTGGCATCCATCATTGGAGAAGTAGCGTCCCAGGGCTGCCCGGTACATCCACCCCAATACCATATCCGCCCTCACACAAGGTACCTGCTACCTGTGGCCTACATGCCTTCCTCGCCGCGCTCTGGCAGCCAGCACACTTTTCCCTCCTACACCTCCATCCACGCCTCTCTTCCCCTCCGACAAGCGCGTCCGCCACCACCCACCTCCCACCTCCCACCTCCATCCTCCCTCCCTCGACTTCAACACCTCTTCCTCCTCCCTCCCAGTCTCCCATTATCAACCTCCCCATCATCCCCCGTCCTCAACCATTCCGCTCCCGCTCTCCTCACCTTCTCCCCCGTCCGTCCGTTTCTACATCATCCATCTCTCTCCGCCGCCTCATTTCGCCCCTCCACCCGTCAGCAGGCTGGGCTCTCTAGTTGTTCAGATACCCACCCACCAGCCAGGCTTGTTGGCGTCCTCTGCTCCTCAACCCTGGGCCACGACCCCGCCATTCCAACTTCTACTGCACCTTTAAAAAAATTCCGTCCAGTAGCCTCCAGCACACGACAGCATCCATCTAATCTTCAAGGTCATTTGTCCTTGCCAAGGGTCAGGTTTACAACCCCATCCAACTCTTTCACTGGACAATCCAAGGTTAGTTCAGAAACCCTTGCCTATCTCGTAAATATAGCCCAGCGCGACCCCGCGCACCACCACGAGTTGCAATATTGCCACCCAGGCACATGCATACCTATGTTAGCCTTGTGTCACACAACGCCATGACTGCTTATCGCCTTAAATTACGATGCACTTTCTTCAGGTCGCATCTAGGCTCTCGACTGTGCTTCATTTGCATTATCTGCTCAAGGCCCTAACCGCTTCTTCAATTAGGTCTTCCCCTCCAACCACTTTCAAGCTAGCTTTGAAAGCCTAGGTTACGCTTCCCTCGCGCCAGCCCTCCCAACAACAGCTCTCATCGCGTACCAGTCTTTTACAGGCGCGCCTCATTTTCTTCCACTTGCAAGATGTCGACTGCTCAGGATATTCACCCATCCAATGGAGGCGACCTTGTTGACGGCATCGGCCAACTGAAGCTCGACGACCGACTGGGCCCCGACGGCGAACCTGCCCCTAAGACGGACGAGGAATACGCTCAGGCGCAACTGACTCTTCGTGCTATCGTTTCTTCCAAGGAGGCTGGTGTCATCATTGGCAAGGGCGGAAAGAATGTGGCTGATCTTCGGGATGAAACTGGCGTAAAGGCTGGTGTGAGCAAGGTGGTGCAGGGCGTCCACGATCGTGTTCTTACGATTACTGGTGGCTGCGATGCCATCTCTCGAGCTTATGCGATTGTTGCCCGCGCTCTTCTGGAAGGCGCACCTACCATGGGAATGGGAGGAATTGTCCAAAGCAATGGGACCCATCGTACGTCATTGTATCTTTCCACTGCACGATGTTGCTAACAAGAGAAATAGCCATCAAGCTTCTTATTTCTCATAATCAGATGGGCACCATCATCGGAAGACAGGGCCTCAAGATTAAGCACATTCAGGACTCATCAGGAGTAAGAATGGTCGCTCAGAAGGAAATGCTTCCCCAGTCTACAGAACGAATTGTAGAGGTTCAAGGCACCCCTGAAGGTATCCAGCGAGCCGTGTGGGAAATTTCCAAGTGTCTGGTCGACGATTGGCAACGCGGAACTGGCACAGTGCTCTACAACCCCGTCGTTCGAACCCAACCCGCTGGCGCAAGCAGCGCTAGCTCTGGCTATGGCACAGGAGCCCCGAGGTCAGACTACAACAGCAGCCCTCGCGTGATGCGCACTGGCAATGGGGCTGATTTCAGTGATGGCGGCGCCCGTCCGTTTGGTCGACGCTCTGATTCTGACGCAGCAGCTCGTGGCCCTCCCACACACGACGAAAATGGCGAGGAGATCTTAACACAAAACATCAGTATCCCTGCAGACATGGTTGGCTGCATTATCGGTCGCGCTGGTAGCAAGATTAGTGAGATCCGCAAAAGCTCCGGTGCGCGTATTTCTATCGCCAAGGCGCCTCACGATGAGACCGGTGAGCGTATGTTCACAATCATGGGCACCGCCAAGGCCAACGAGCAGGCTCTCTTCCAGCTTTACGAGAATCTTGAAGCCGAGAAGATGCGCCGGACTCAACTCCAGGAGTCAGAGTAAACCAGGCCATCAAACTATGTTGCTTCATTCTTAAAGGTCTTCCAAGTATGATTTAACAAGACCGAGTTAGAGCAAGCCTGGCTGCGGGCGCATCTCTCTACTCGACATTCTTTGGGGGCTTTTTGGGACTGTCGAATACCCCGCTCGGGAGTTTGCATTGGCAATTCTTCCCGAAAGCGCACACATATTCCACCAAAATTCCCTGTTCGCATTCCTTAGTTTCTCTCTCTCTCTCTCTTAACTTGTCTGTCTACACCTCATCACCACCTATACCGAGCTCTTCTCCTCTACCGCCTATTACTCCGTTGTTCCTCCTTCTCTGGCTCTCGATGTCGACTTGGGCTTCGTCTTGAAGTCCAACCAAAAGATATCAAGGTCCGATACGGCAGCCCAGGTTCTCATGCGCAATGATTCAATCTAGGTTGGCAGTAACGTCTCCCTCTTCGCCGCAATGCAATGAAGTATCTTCAGCACCTCACGATCTCGCACCTACGAATGTGGAAGCAAAGGTGGCAGTACGACGCTCATGCCACAATCTCTACTCCTCCCGCTCACGATCCTTGTCTTTTACTACCGCCTTATCATGATGACGAAAATTCCTCTTGACTTGTCGAAATGCCATCGCCAAACGACCCTAACATTGTTAGTGGCACTCAGCCACATCTCAAATCCTCTCCGCCGTTTCCCCCCTAGCTTTACGATCCTCCTTAACGCCAGATGTAATCCGACGACTTGGAGCCTATCAGCTATACCCGAATTCTCGATGGGCGGATTTGGGACGGAATGTCTTGATACCTTGGAAGTCTAGTTAGTTAGTCTTTCGTGAGGAGCTTAAATATATTGAGCGTAATGGAAATCCAAAAACCAATTTTTTCAAGTTTATGGCCAAGAGTTGTGGTCACTGGTCTACAAAGGTCTGATCTAGTGAACGGGCATTGAGTTCGGCTCCTTCGTACAAGTTACATGTGTTCCTAAACTAAGTCGATACACTGATGGCTTTTGTATGAATCTGCAAGAGACATTCCAAGGACAAGAACAAGAACCTTGTGCTAAGTTTATGACTGGATATACGAAGTCAAGATCTAGACGCTAAATTATTAAGTTTTCGGGATGGTACTCCAATTTGATACAACTGTATGTGGCCTTTGCATGTTTCCTTCCAGCTGTTTGTGCATCCAGCTGGCAGGCATCTGATGGCAGCAGGGATTTGATTGAAAGACCCTGGAGCAGGGTCAGATCAGGGTCCCCATCCCCACATTTAAATTTAGACAGTTGGCTCACCCCGTCGGAATGACGCAGAGGCACGCGATAAGATAATGGGCCGCATGTCTGGATAAATGCTACTGCGGATTGAAGCCAACCTGGCCGTTTCGCCCAGCTGCCCCATTCGCAACGGAAGGTTTCGTGAGCCACCGGCCACTTAACCCACACATTCGTTCAGTTCGTCTTCTTCTTTCTGACTTTCTCTTTATTAGAACTGGACGGTCCTTTTTGTCTTGTTTTATATTTCCCTTTTGCACTGTATCCACCCCGAATTCCGCGGAGAATATAAGCATCCATCGAGCGCGTTCCGTCGCGACGCAAACCCGTTCCCTACATTTACCCACAGAAGGCAGCAGCAGCAATGGCTCGGTCAAAGCAACCGGCAGTGAAGCGCGAGTCGTCTTCGGAATACTTCAACAAGAAAACTGCGGATTGGGAAACGACCATTGATGGCGCCAGCAAGGAGAAGCAGTCCAATGGCCATGTTGCGAACGGCGGCGCAAAGCCAGCCAAGAAGGAAGCTGGCGTGGTCCAGCTGGTCATTGCCGTCGCGGGAATCTATGCGTCCTTGTAAGTTGGTGTCGATTCCGGAAACTAGATCGCATTGTCCATGGCTCTCTAACCAAGCCTCTCCGTCGCCCCGACTATAGCTTGACGTGGGCATATCTCCAAGAGAAACTCACCACGACACAGTACGGCCCCGAGGGGGCCAAGGAGGTCTGGCGGTTCCCCGTCTTCCTCAACACCGTGCAGTCGCTCTTCGCCGCGACGGTCGGCCTGTTCTACCTCCTTGCATCGACCCCCAGGGGCCAGGCCGTCCCGCCCGTCATCCCCTCGTCCGCGATCCTCTTCCCGCTCGCGCTCGTCGCCGTCACCAGCAGCCTAGCCAGCCCGTTCGGGTACGCGAGCCTCGCGCACATCGACTACATCACCTTCCTCCTGGCCAAGAGCTGCAAGCTGCTCCCCGTCATGTTCCTGCACATCACCGTCTTCCGCAAGCGCTACCCCCTCTACAAGTACCTGGTCGTCGCGGCCGTCACCGCGGGCGTCGCCGTCTTCACCCTCCACTCGGGCAAGAAGCACAAGTCCAAGTCGAGCAGCAGCGACGCCAATGCCGCCTGGGGCCTGCTCCTCCTCGGCATCAACCTCCTCTTCGACGGCCTCACCAACAGCACCCAGGACTACATCTTCCAGACCTTCCGCCCTTACTCGGGCCCCCAGATGATGTGCGCCAACAATATGATGAGCACCCTCGTCACGGGGGCCTACCTCCTCGTCAGCCCCTGGCTCGTCGCCACGGGCGTCGGAGAGTGGCTCGGCATGGACGTCGCCGGCTCCGCGGGCGAGCTGCGCGCCGCGCTCGACTTCATGGCGCGGTACCCGGCCGTCTGGAGGGACGTGCTGTGCTTTGCGGCTTGCGGTGCCGTCGGCCAGGTCTTCATCTGTAAGTGAAAAAAAAAAAAATCCCCTCTAAACATCCCTTTCTCTTCGGTTCTCCTGTCTTCGCAGGCCCCGAAGAGCATGAAAGCTGGAGGTAACCGGAACATATCCCGCTAACACGTACATCTAGTCTACACCCTCTCCACCTTCTCCTCCGTCCTCCTCGTCACCGTCACGGTGACGCGCAAGATGTTCACCATGATCCTCTCCGTCGTCGCCTTCGGCCACCGCCTCACGCACATGCAGTGGCTCGGCGTCGGCCTCGTCTTTGGCGGCATCGGCGTCGAGGCCGCCATCGCCAGGCAGGAGAAGATGGCCAAGGAGAAGAAGAAGCAGGGCTGAGCGTAGAGAGAAAGCAGCGTAGATGCAATTACTAGAAACACACTTGCGTTTATATGTATATACACCGACATACACATAGATCGATTTCGAGAGACAGGGGGGTTGGGCAGGCGGTGGACAGCAAAGTTGTGGAGGAGACACAGGCGCAAAATCTAGAGAATCGTTACAATTGGGCACATGGGCGTGAAAATTACTGGGACAAATTGGATGGGGAATATAGCCCGGGCTTGATTAAATATAAGCATTTAGATCACTTGGTTGTCTATCCACTCATGATTCATTACAATATGTTTCGACTCCTATCGTAAGGCAAAGTAGTTAAGTTGCTCTACACTGAAACACAAAAGGAAAATAAGCAAGCACTTCACATCACTTTGCGATTGGACAAACAGGGGAATTAAGAACAGGTCAACTAATCTAGTTGGCCGGATTCTTTTGTATTTTAACTCATCTACTTCTGATTCATCGTCAGGGTATATGTATATATTCCCAACCCGGTCCGATTCCCTGGAACCTCGGGTGTTAAACGCGACGAGCCCTCGAAACAAAACCAGTTTCTCCATATTGCAAAGTCCCTCCCATACACTCCTTTTTTGAACCAAAGAAACAATATATAAGACAAATAAAACAACATAATAAAAGTGCCAGAAGGCTGGGGCGTGATGCAAACCCCTTCATAAGCTCCCCCAGGGAGTCCAAATGATGAAGAAAAAAAAGTAGAAAAAATATATAAGAGTTGATAGAAATCGACAAAGTAAATAAGTGAAATAAATGTACCGGGTTGGTGTTGTGACAGTCGAAATTATACATTTCTAATAGGAAATGTCCATGTTGCTTGTATATGATGATCCCAATAGGCTTTCATGATGTTGAAACAAGTCGTAATGCTTAAAAAAAGAAGATCAAGAGTGAGTGTAATGGCTTCAAGTAAGCACAATATAATAATAGGTAAAGCGATCATCTTGTTGATGTATGCCTTGCCAGAAAGATGAGCCAAGCCAGAATGAATAAAACGCCCGGTGATGTCCCCACCATTTCATGTTCATCCATGGCAGAGAACAGCAATTGCTAAAAGGACGTCCCAATATAGAACGCTCAAAACGCTTATCGTAATCCCAATGATGGTTGCTAGAGTCATATAGCATTGCGTATATATAACCAAATGCAATAATCGAAAAGAACGCATGCTAGACTATCATAAGATGTCGTCAATAGATCGAATTATGGGCGCCTCTCCCCTGGTGGGTGGGCTTCGAGGATCCGCAACCTGAGCCGGTCGTCCAAATGAGGGAAATGAGTCGCGATTGAAGGCGCTCGCTCGGGGCGAGAATAGATCACCCGTGGGTGACAACGTCGTCTGTGCAAACTGGAAGCCAGCAACAGATGGGTAATTGTGAAGAGGATTGTTTGTCATCAACTCGGCTCGAGGAGACATGACCATGTCGTCATCCTCGCTAGGGTATGCCGGGTGCAGCTCAGGAGCAGGAGTCGTGGGAAACGCAGGCTCCGGGGCCTCCATAATCGTGCTTGGAGGTGGGGGTGGTGGCGCCCTCGATGGAGGATCAAATCGGAAGCCGAATCCAGCTGGTGGTCCAAAGCCAGGCGTGGGGGGGATTAGGCCGGCCACTTCGTCGATCTTTCGGGAAAAGTTGGCCACCGGTGGTGGCTTCTGCTCTATCTTGGGTCGTTGAGGGAGCTCAGCAACTTGTGGCAAAGGTGGAACCATGTGCTTCGCTTCAACCTCTTGTTGCCATGACATGTTTGGCGGAGCCGAAGCTGGACCAGGCGAAATGGCCTGAGATCCCGGGGTTGAGTTTCCTCGGCGTCTGCTGTCAGGATGAGCAGATTGCACCTGGTCGCAATCTTGTTCTTCTCCAGGCAATGGTGCCGTCCTTGGCTCTTTGGGTGAGATCTCAATGTTGTCGGCGGAGAGTGTAAGCCTGTGCTTGGTCGGGCTACGGCCAGTTCGAGGGCCTCGGAAGCTGCAAGGAGGTGCAAGTCGCCGTTTGGAGATGTCCTTTTGGAAGTCTTGGAGGCAGTACATGAGCTTCATATTGGGGCTAATCCACTGGCTCTTGAGCTGTGCTGCATGGTATGCATCATTGACACTGAGCTCTGGGTTGCGGTAGAGACCGTATGCGATGATCAGACTTGCAGAACGGCTAGCACCCTGCTGGCAGTGAATAAGGACCTTCTTGCCCTCCCTGGTCCGCTTGTCTATCGTCTCACAGAGCTCCATAAGATCGGGAGCAATATCGGTATTGTGGTCCCAAGGCATGTGAATATACTCGGGGGTGTTGAAAGGGTTGGCCTTTGGAGTGGTAGGTGTGTCTGAGGGGAAGTACTCAAAGGCTGTAGCAAAGCTCGCGTCGGTCATTGCTGTGTTGGGGACTGGACTCAAGTCCGAGCCAACTGGGCTGACCATTCTCCGCTTAGCAGGGTCCATATCAAATGGGTTGCGAACCTCTTTGGCGACGTTAATGACCACGTCAAACCGAGAAGCTTCGTCTGCGGTAGGCTCCAGGTACAAATACACATTGTCCTCGTAGATGGCAATGGGGCCGTCGGGGTAGCCTGGCGTTTTCTGATCCTCGTTATTCTCCTTCTCCTGGAATGGATCCAATCCCATTCGGCTGGCGAGCTGCGTTCGGATTGGAGAATCCTCTTCTTCGATTGTCGTCTCCGGAGCGACGACAATGCTGCCTGGTTTTGAAGGACGAAGAACCTCGGACAGTCCCGATTCGTTCCTCTCCAACATATTAGGAAGTCTCATACCCCCAACCGGACCAAATGCTGCTGACTTCATACTCGAGAACATATGGGGTGAGGAAGTAGAGTGCTTCAAGGCCCGTCGTTGCAAGATCGGGGGCATCCCAGGAGAGGGCGGGACTTCCATGGCCGGTCTGTGTAGATCCTGGCTACTCGTCTTCAAACTGAGCATACTAGGTTTGCGCTTCATGGCGGGAATTTGGGGCTTGATAAAAGCCGATGGAGACGAGGGCTCCGAGACCAGAGCGGTCGTCGTGCGGATAGTGCCAGGTGGCTGAATTGAAAGGCCCTTCATGTTCCTTGGTCGTCTGGGCGCAGGGGAAGTCATAGGACGTTCCAGTGTGCTGGGATCGGTTGTGGGCATGGTCAAGGTAGGCCTCAAGAAGTTGCTGTTGAATGAGGGAGGTGGGAAGTCGGCCGAAGCAAAGCTCGGCGGGGGAAGTTGTTGAGAGGCATGACGCTCACAGGTGAATCGGGGGACGATGATGGCGAAGGGTCGGAAAGTGGCGATGAGTCAGTTGTCGACAAGGTCGTTGTTGGAGAGGACTCGGTCGACTCTGACATCTGCGTCGACGTGCTGTCGTGATGCTTATGGCTAGGATCATGCGCAGCAATCGCGTGAGTAAGCTCTGCTGGGTGGCTGTTCAAAGTAGGCGCTGTCTTTGCGTCTGAACCAACCAACCTGGGATCAACCACTGTCACCGTATCCCGATCTGCCATTGTCTCCTCATCCAGACCAAATACTGACATAAACGACGGTATTTGATCCTCATACACCCGTCGTGCTGCTGCTGATGGCATTGTTCTTTTTTTATATTTTGCTCTGTACTCTCCCCAACCTCAATCTCCCCCAAGGGTTTCGTATTCCTCCACGACAGCGGCAAACAATGAAGCCGCTTCGAGCTAGACTGTTGAGTTGTTAGGGATCCTGGTGTTGGAGGTGACGAGACGGCACCGAAAGGTCGTTCGTAGTGGCCTGTCTTGGACGTCGCTCTTCGTGAATGCGCGGTTGCCTTGTAAGTTGGTTCTGGTGTTGTGGACAGCGCTGCTGAATCCTCGTCACCAAATGTTAAAGGGAGTGTGTAGGGCGAGACGGTTGCCCAGGGTGTTGATCGAAGCAGTGGCGTGCTGGTTCGGAGAGTTGGAACAAATGAAATGCAAAGAGCGTTGGAAGAAAAGAATATAAGAATATAAGAATGCCAACGGCTGAGGGATGGGGTCGGTTATCGGCTCGGTCAACTCAACTGCAACAGGGAGAATCTAGCAGGCAGGTTGTTGGAAGGGGAGGAAGAAGGAATTGGCGACTGGACAAGTTGAGGTTAGAGGTATGTGCCGGCAGGTACTAGTAATAGGCAAGCCACCAGGCAGGCTGTGGGTAATGCGAAACAGTAGCGCTTGACGCACCTTGAGGCGGTAAATCCAGCAAGCGGGCGGCTGCAGGATTGGTGTTTTGGACTAGAAGCGGCACGATCAATATCAGGCTCTGGACATGGTCCTCGGCGTCGCAAGCGGCTAAGGAAAAGAATATATTGGAATCGCCTGGTAGGATTTGGGGAAAGGAAGAAGTGCTGGAGAATAGCCGGTTGTAAAAGAAGATGGTTGATCTGGCGCCGGTTGGTAAGTGAGGTGGGCGTGGGCCCTGCTCGAGTGGTGGAGGGGGCAACCGAAGGCCCGTGGGTGGGAGGAGCACGACCTTGCCTGCTTACTGGGTACTTGCAGAACTATTATTACCTACACTTGCCTTCTTGAACGAGCTGCACGCAGCATATGCGCTACGATGGAGGTGTAGAATGAGGGGGTGTGCACAGGGGGGCCCAGCGGCCGAGGACCCAGGAAAGGGAGCAGGGAAAGGGGATTTACTGATGGGGGGAGGCCTAGCCCGTCTTCAGCGCTTGGCTTGCTTGGCTGTTGGCGATGGCAAACCAGGCCAGTCACTCGCTCCGCCGATCCTTCAACCGGGCATCTGGCTGGTTTGCCTCGCTCGCGGCCAGCAATCATCCCATGCTGTGCTGCGCTGCGGGAGCGAGAGCACGTGAGTGCTTCCTCTGCAACGCTAGACGAGCATCTGCCCAGCTGGGAGGAGGGAGTGCGTGAGCAAGAGACAGTCACACACGAATGTACATCGAGCAAGAGTCAGGGTGCAGCCGCTACTCGCTAGCCCTGGCCTTGCGTAGGAGAGGCTTAAGCCAGCCCCCCGCCCTAGCGACACGCAGCTGCTGCTCAGCGCTTCCTGGGACGTGCTAAGGCACCTGGGGCGGACCCAGCCCACTGCTTTTTTTTTCCCAGCGCTGTGAGTGGCTAGCCAGGTCCTATATTTAGACACATGCAGACATCCATGCAGGCTGCTGGCGCCAGCATCCTTCCAATCACAGCCTGTCTCGCCGTTTCTGGCTCGAGATCCCAAATATAAACCTACCCGAAGCGCCGTACTGTGCGCCGTGCACCGCCGACCAACCGTCATTTCTGTGTTCATCACCCCAGGCCTAGCCCGCCACTGCTATTTCCTTTTCCAAATGGCATCGTGGCCAGCGAACTGTAAAATTAAAATGAATGATTGCCTTTTACCGCCCGCCCAAGGATGGCAGGCCGCCTGCGAAGTAAAATGTTGATATCGATGCAAATCTTTCTTTGAATCTGCTGTAGATTCGGCCCCTCAATTTCCGTTTTCGATGGCCGGCCGGGCTGCGCCTTTTGACTGCGGCAACCTGTCTTTTGACGACACAGCTCGGGAAAGGGTGGTGTGTGCCAGAGGGGTGAGAGGGGGCGGGCCAACCATCACTTCAACCAGGATAGGATAGACGAACAGTGCCTCGATAAACTCCCCAGTATTCAGCTACGAACAGATAGTACGTACGTATGTGCGTACTGATTAGCCTCCGGGCAGAAACAATAGCGGCCACCATATACGATGCGACACAATGCCCACTGATGCTGGTCCGGACTGTGCTGCACTGTCTGTTCGCCATACTGTAGATCCTCTGGTATTCGTATGGAGTACATCGCTCCCATCCATAGTGCCACCTATGTTACCCTTCAGGAGGTGTGCAGCACGTCATTGTGGTAAAGCGGAGGGACGGGAGGCCCAACAAATGCAGCAAATAGCGAGTCACGCGGGAGCAGCCAGAGCGAGATCTGGACGGGGGCTGGGGCAGATGTTCCATTCCAGAACCGACGCTGCAGTCCTCACCCACACACCAACCACACGCACTCGCTCGTACTGGTGGTTATTTCGTTCCCGATGTGGCTGAGATCTCATAGGCGGCACAGTTCGTGTTGGCAGGGGGTTATCGAAAACCAATTTAGCACCCGCACAAGATGAGACACACGATGGCAATCTTTACACGTAACCGCGGGCAAATGCCATCATATCGAAGAGAGGGTATTCAGAGATCTTCGGAGGCAATTCCGATCCTCTGTCCCATCTTCAAATTGGGAAATAGCAAAAAAGGGTCCCTGTTTTTAAGGATCGGAAAAGTCTGTCCTGACGCCTTGGCTTGGGGCAATCCCCCTCCGAAGGAAGTTCCTTGCGCATCTTTGCCCATGGGAGAGAACTCCGAGGTGCAGGCTAAATCTCCAACAATAGCAGCGATTTATTTTGGCCCAGGCCCTCAACTGGGTCCAGGTCCAGGTCGGAACCGATGATTTGCGCCACATGGTGGCGGGAGCACCAGGTTCTCAGTGCGTGGGGCGCCCTTGCCTTTTTGGGCACAGCCAATTAAGAAACCAATCCCAGCAGCTCCCTCACTGCCCCCAGCTATTGGCATCGACTACGACGAGATGTCAGGGATTGATTGTGGGCATAGGTCCGAAGCTCTGCTGTCCAAAATAAGGTTGCTGAAGGAAATGCCAGCTCCCAAAGGATGCTGAGCCTGAAGCCCTCATTAGAGATTGACAGGCTCGTCATCCCAGCTCTGAACCATGCCGCACGTCCAAGCTCTTCGCGACCAGAGTAACTAAAGCCAAAACACAGGTCCCCTGATGCCTGGCCTCTCCTTTTTTGGCCGTGGTTCGTTCTTCTTACTTCTTTGGGGGTTTCTCCAGCCTTTTGCAGCCAGATTGCCCTCGCAAACGTGGAAGGCACTGATCGGTATCGCCTTGTGCTGTCCTTGTGCCAGTGGCTGTAGGGATAACCCCTTCTGTGAAAGCTTCAGGTGAGCTACGGTAAGGGCTTGCCCTATTAATTGCTACGGACCTTCGGCGGTGACGAGAGGATGGCATTATTTTTAGCCAGATGGACTGAGCGTTGCCATGTGCCGTCTGCCATGTGCAATAACAGACGAAACTCAAACGAAGGCGTCCACCTGTGGCACATGGGACGGGGCAAACCGACGCGTAGCCAGGCAACCAACCAGGGCAGTCGCATGAAGAAGAGACGACATCAATGACGAAGCTGTCTTCACGCAAGCACCAGTGGCTGAGGGAGCTTGTCTGTCATCGAGAAGCGAGATAGGCTCCTCTTCCTGACATGATCAACAGACGGCGGTGGATCCAACGCCTCAAGTAAATCGACACTACGAGCGAGTGGGTGTGGCCATCCTCGGTTCTTCAACCACACCGGATGAGAGAGATCGCAATCCCCATCACCCTCCTCCGTACATTCCTACCCATCAATTCGGATGCGCATCTCGAATAGGTGCCGATGTGCACAAAATGAGCGGGAAGCGAGAAGGACCGTTTGGGTTGGAGGACAGGGCCACAACCCCAGCTGTCGGGCATTCGTTTCAGGATCTCCTACCACTGCAACCTCAACCCACTTCGCGAAGCTCCCAGTAATAAGCGCACAGGCAGATCCCTGTTTGCATCGTAGACAATCTGTGACATGAAGGCAGCAAGCACCCATCACATGGCCAAAATTGCTCCAAGTGGACCGCTGCCAGGGTGACAGATCATTTCGTGCGTCCTTTTCCTCCCGTCGGTGTGCTGGGTTCGGTTCAGACCGATTGATAGCACACCGGGTTTCACAGTTTGGAGATCGAAAGATGCAAACCGACGGCCTCGCTGTCTGATGCCAGCCAGCAAGAGATTGTTCAATCAATATGAGAGCGCCAGTTTGCTAATGAACAAAATTTGTGCCCAGGCCTCTATTCTCGCAATGGTTTACTACCCTCACGCTTCAAGACAAGTCTGTAGCTGTAAGCATACGCCGCTGGTCAATGTCGAATGACAAAAGACATGTCATGAATAATATCTGACATGAGTCATCTTCTGTGACTATTCAATAATGATGGAATTACTAAGTTTTGCTGTATTTTCTCTGGTGAGCTCTAGATACTGCTCCCATTGCCGAGATGCTGTAGATTGTTTAGAGGTAAGGAGAACCTTTCGAGAGAGCTGAGACGTACAGACAAAAGTCTAAAGAATGTTCAGTGTAATATAGGCACATAAAAACTGCCATTCTTCTTCTCTCTATATCCAGTTCCACTGTAACTAGAAGCTGGGTCTCTAATGCCTCTGAAGCCCTGTCTCGGCCGCCTTTAAATCCAGTCTGCTATGACAGTGTTCGACACTATTCCAAGAACCATCAAATCTGAATACGTTTACCGAATAATACGTAAAAATAATCATGAGGCTAACGCAGTGATCCAAACTCATAATTTACATGCCTTGGGTAGTCGTTTCATAATACCTTCCATGCTCTTCTAAGTGATGCCCTAACTGACCCATCAAGAACAACCTCAGCCTTCCACTGAAAGCTCTTAGATTAATGGCTGCTTCTTTATACAATTTTCCTTCCATAACTTGAGACCATCAGCCCATCGTCCTGGGTACCTTTCGTATATTCTTTTTGTCTCAGCCATTTGCCTAACACAGCCAGGTCCTCTGGCCAGTCGCCAGACAGGATTCCAGATGAAAAGCTGGAGGCTTAACCTCAGAACATTTCTAACTCTACCTCAAAGTAACTCTTAATCGACTTGAAAGATACAGAGTCCGTGACTTGCGACATTTTAAGCTCTGCCAGTTCGTCCAACTTTGCCTAGTGATCTTGACTTTGCAAATGCCATATTATCTTCCGATTTTTGCAGCGTTTCGATCATTTGGGGGCCTATCCGGGTTGAAGTTTCAACGCGTGTATTTCATGAACAATTAAAACAGGATCGTTAGAAAAGGGGACAATTTTACATTGCATCCACCATGTGGGCAGAGCATGAAGGTATCTCTCCTCCCCTTCCAGGCCATTCTAAAGCGGCTCTTTCTAACACATTTCTTATACTAGCAATTCAATTTCTACTCATTATGAATCTCAAACTTTATCAGTGGTCACGAGAATTTCTCTTTTCTTCGTTTGCTTTTCTCTTTTCTGAGAACCAATACCACCACCATCACAATTACAATTACAATCACGATCACTACCAGAACCAGAACCACAATAACGGCCATAATAATAGTCATAAAGCAGCCATATAGCAGTGATATTTCAGTCACATTAATCCAGTGATCCCATCAAACAGTTTCAGCTCCGCAGCCCCATCGAACAAATAAAATCGAAAGAGTAACCCAGGACCATCACCTGATTCCGCCAGACAAACCTGTGACAAATGTACCAAGAAGTTCCCTCTCGCGAAAGCCGGATGAAACATGTCTTCTCCGACATATTCACAGAACCTAAGCTTCCATCTAGTTCGATAGAGACCCCCACGGGAGAACAGGAAGAAGAGGGACCAGTTCGAGCCGACGGATCGCCCTCCCGATGAGCACTCATTTACATTTCTACCGTAGAAAATGAGAATTGAACAGTCATAATAACAGCATGGGACCCATAGTAATATGATAAATTGTTTGCGGCGGGAGCTGCTATCCTGCCTGTATTATATGTTCTAATATAATATTGTGCAGTGAAATAGGTCGAATCACCAGGTTGGTAAGCTTCAAAGACTTGATTGCATCAGCGGGAGACGCAAAATTTGTACCAGAGCCCAGAATACCCTTGGCAATAACGGTTAAGCCACGAGAATGGTACTTGAGCGCAACGCTTCGCATGTCTTTATCACGTCAGGCTCCAGGAAGAGGTCCCATATCACTCTCCGAGTCACGCCAGCACCTCTCCGGTACTGCAAAGTTGCTTCCAACACCCTTCTTCTATTACAAAACTCGATTGTTTCAAGTCTCAACATCCTCGCCGCTGCCGCTGCGGCCAACTTGAGCATACTGCTTACTTCAACTATGCTTGCGACAGTCAGAAACAGGTTTAAAGTAAAGCGAAACGGAGTTAGGTTGGGCCACCTCCAGTCATCACGGAAGGCAAGGATAAAAGTCATCGGCATCTACTATTCATGATGCTGAGAGGGATTCGAGCTTGGCACTGACAATGCTCGCCGCTCGACTCACGGCAGGAGCTGGGGTTCGAATGACTTCAGCATGGCTAGGTATGATATGATGAACAGTCTTATTGAAATTTTCAAATCCCACAAACATCTCTAATTCATTAGATGCAAGTGACTTGATAAATGGTTGGTACTATATCGATTTATTTGCAAATCATCGCCAGCGATTGATAAAAGCAGCAGGTGGCTGTATCTAACTAGAGAATGAATCGGCAACAGCAACAGAATGCTAACATCTGCCTGTGACACGCTGCATGGCAAATCCCGATTCTCTCCAAGGTTCAACCCGGATTTATTTCAGCCCTAGAATCGCGTAAATACTTGCTCGAGTACAGCCAGTTTCCATCGTCGCCGAGTTTACTAACGAAGAAGCACGACCATTACTACAGGTGTTGTCAGCAGCTGCTTCCACTATTCGCATTCTTCTTCATCTGTATCAGATGGCGCATCGGCCATGATCTGATTATGAAACTTTTCAAGGGCTGATTTTGTTGGAACAAATACTTGGCTGGAAGCATTCCATCTATGCCGTGTGTCATCAGCCTTGCGCAGTATTGTTGCCTTCTCCTAAGAATATTGGTCCAGGCCATCAACAATGATGTCGGCTTCGATATTAGATATTTAGGCCAACCCTTCGGGTCGCTAGCCGAATAGAAACTGATGTAAGAAGAGCAATTACTTGGCACACTGGTAATGAGGTTATTATCCATCCTTCTCAGATCTACGAGTGGCATTTCGTTGTTCTTGCACTTCGAGCAGTCGTATTCCTTCGTCTCTATGCGAAGGTACAAATAACCCAAGAGGTGCTGGTAGGTACTGACACTGCCGTCACACCGATTTCTATCGCTCATTCAGTTATTGTCTTGGAGGCATGATGGTGTCAACTTGTTCCAGGCAAAAGCTATGTGGTTCGATAATACTCTGCCATTCTCGCGGCACTGTAGCAGCATTCAACAGGCGGCAGCCATTCCGCATCAAGTTCTCGAGGAACAGAAAGCGGATCACTGTGGGGAGCTCCAAGTTGCCATTCGGCGTGAAGAGTTGGGGCGAGACATGCTACACCTATGACTCCGATACGAGCTTTTTCTTGAGACATAGTACCTAAATAGTATATAGATGCAGAAGCTAGATCTTGGTGAGCTAGACTCTTGCTCTTCGTGATATATTTCCACTGCAGTCCGATTAATCTAAGTCATCCAACCTATTGTTGTCGGTACGTAATAGTCACTCAGCATGAATTATGTAGATAGTGTCGAGTTTAGAGCCCTGCAACTTTTCTACGCCTCATAGCTAAAATACGCAATGGCAAAACCCATTGGTCCTCGGCACTAAAAGACACACAAAGGAGGATATTTGTTGTTCGGCGCTGCCATTATCTTGGTCAAACGGGTCGATTCTAGGGTAGGTGGCAAGGGAGCATGCAGTTTGAACCCAGGAAGCGGGATTTGCTTGACGTGACCGGCACACGGTAGTACGTTCTGGGAAACGGGTCGTTGGAGACAAGCGCATGCAAGTGGATACCTGCTGCTAAAGCTCCCTAGTGCCAACTGCCAGTCGCATATTCCCACAGTCGAATGTGCTGCATATCTCCCTGGCTCTGCTCTGTGCATCGACATGTATGAACGCCAAGACGGAGGACGACCAAAGACGCTCGCGGCTGCGTCCAGGAGCAGTTTGGCCCAGCAATGATCCCATTTTCTAGACTGGGTCGTCGATGGGGCCACCCTTTGCAATCATATCCTGCAGGGGGCCAGGTCAGCGACCAGGAGGAATGCAGCACGAGCGTCTCCATCTGGCGACTCGACTAGCACTCAGTTCCCCTCCAGATAAAGCTCGTTTGGGAAGCGCCCCCATTGTTCGCAACGGATCGGCTGTTGTTAGCACCCTACCCACGACTCATTCCTCCCCTCCCATGCGCACAAGCCTGGGGGCCGAGCCAGCGCTGTTTGATATCATGTAGCTAACGGATTTATAAGTTAGTGCGCGGGTGGGCCGCCATGTCATGTCTGTCCTTCCTTGATCGTACAAAACAAATGGCTGGGGGCGCTTGTCGGGATGCAATCACCAAATAAAAGCCGGCGATCTGCTGCACGCACGCATCCATGGACCAGTGGCCAAAGCATGCGGTCCTGTTGTATAAGTCGCCGTAACGTGCATGCCTCCCCTGTATCCCATCCCGTGCAACAACTGGGTCGCTCTCCCTTAGCCAATGTACGCCTGCCCCTGGAGTCTGGATTGGATGCCAAAGACGACGGGAGGATTGGCCCTGACCTGAGCCCTTAAGTGCTGCGACGCTGGAGAAGGCATTCAACCGTCACTCTTTCTTTCCTCTGCCCTCTCGCTCGCTCTCATTCCCACTCTCACTCTTCCCCTCTCTCCCTTTCTCCCCTCCCTCACTTCCACGCTCTTTAGCCCGTTGTTTTGCTTCCTCCACGCTCGTTTTGGGTCAGACTTACACGGCCTGTGTGCCAATTGGCTGATCCCCTCTTTTCGATCACTTGGACGTGTCCGGGTGCTTGCCCCGTTCATGCATACGGGCAGGTCAGCAGGAACTACGCCAGCGCAGTCACTCCATCAATTGGGCATCCATCGATTTTTTATATTTTTACTATAGGGTTTCACCGGTACCGAATGCTTGGCCTGGCTTTTTGCCTAATAACCGCATCAGCCCTTTGTCGCGAGGAAAACCCGCCTGGATTTTATTATAGCCGGGCCTGTGACACTTTATAAACCATTTTGGTTTCAAACACCACACACGAGAGAGGAACCGACTGAGGTGGACGGCACAGGCGCACGCAAGTACCCAATCCCACAGGTAGATGGAGGTGCTGGGATGCAAGCCTGGACAAAAACAGAACCGAACATGGCCACAGGTTTCACCACAGCGGGCCTCGCCGCCGAAAGCACCGCCCTCAGCGCCGGCACCAGCACCGCCGCCAGCAGCAACACGGGCGCTACCGTCGCTGCCACCAACTACGCCAACATTCCAACCGCCAGCATCAGCGAGGTGCTGGACCAGGCGCTGCCCACCAAAAACCGCTGGTCTGACAGCAGCAGCAAACAAGGCAAGACACCACCAGAAAGAAATGAAAACGGCTGCCCGCTCGATCCTCCCGACCTAGACCGGGTAACATCTGTCTCACAGCGCCGGGCACTATCGATGTCGCCTAGCCTGGAAGCGTCCCACCTCGACCACGCAGCGACCCTCGTCCCTGTCAACACCGAGACCCAACCAAACGGCAATCAAGTCGCTGCAACCAGGTCACAGCAGCGTCAAGACCTGCAAAGCGCTCGCCTGCAGCGCCGGCCGTCAGATCCATCATCATCCCGACGATTCGAGCCAGTGTCACCACCCTCCCGCTACAGCGAAATAACATCACCACACAGCGACTCGCAGCCACTATCACCTTCCCGAGACGGTAGACCTCAGCCATCACCAGCTTATGTCTCATCCTACCTGAGCCGTCGCAAATCCTCGAGCCGAAGTTCATTTGGCGCTGCAATTCCTTACAGTCCTCAGACGCACGACAGCCAGGACGCGCAGTATGCTGAAAACTCCCCAGGTTTCCTAACATCACCAGAGGAGGCCCTGTCACCAAAACAGCTGCCCTCAGGCCAACGAGAATTACTCCTCCCGAAATCCCTATCTCAACAAACGAGCCAACCAGAGGAGCGCCGCGTTTCTTCACATCACCCGCCAGTGTCGTACAAGCCACCGATTAACGCGACCGCGCAACAACCAGGCAACGCGCCGCCTGTGCGTGTCCCCCCTATTCGAGCTTTTCGCTCATCTGGCTCTCGCAAGAGTTTGACTCTCGACATGAACTACAAAGACTACAAAGGCCAGTTGTATGAGTCAGGTGACGAGTCGAATGAATCCAGCCACGACTACACTCTTCGAGCGCTAGAAGGTCGATCAGCCCAACCCCAAGAGAGGGTAGAGATAACGCCGCCTATGTCTGCCAAGCATGATACGTCTGACGCGGATGACGGTGGGGATGTTTTCCTTAAAATTGCTCGCGAGGAGTCGATGCGGAGGACCTCGAATCGACGCGTGACGGAAGACATACAAAGCCCAGCGGTAAGTCTCAAACTCTAAAATCTCCCCTCACCTCGCCCCCCCCGCTTCCTGTCGCGGCCATCTACATCTGGCCTGAACTTCCCATGTGCCTGGAAGAAGCCTGCCAGTTCCTGCATGTACACTTTGAACAACCTGATTATACGAGGACACTGCCTATTTCTGCCTGCCTGCATGCGCATATCAATGCGGAAGTCTCGTCCGATCTCGCATGGTTACTTCTTTGTCTACTTCATTGGTCCTATATAACTTCACCGCCGGTTTTTTTTTATCTTTGCGATCTTGTGTGGCAAAACCGGTCTCAAGATGTTGGGCTCGCCATTTGATATGGACTTGCTAACGCTGCAACAACAGTCACGAGTCTTCCGCTCGCACAGGCGTCCTCTCTCTACCACAGTGGCCGCATACCAACCCGACTCGCCGCCACGCCTTACCCGACGGTTGTCGGACCAGGAGCAGTCGTCCTCGCGGCGCATGGATGATGCAGTTAGTGAAATTGCTCGAACCCTAACTCAGAGGTCCATGAGCCGGGACAAGGCAATGTCTGCCCACCGGCGGCCATGGATGATGCCGTCAGTGATTTTGCTCGAACCCTAACCCAGAGATCCATGAGTCGGGACAAGGCAATGTCTGCTCATCCTCTGGATGATGCAGTCAGTGAGATTGCTCGAAATCTAACCCAGAGGTCCATGAGTCGGGACAAAGCAATGTCTGCCCACCCCCTCGAAGACTCATACCACCGATCGAGAAACAGCGGCAGCGCTCTGCGACCTTCCCCGCTTACCCCTCGATCAACCACTCTCCCAGATTCTCTCACGGATAACCCTATTCACACACGCCGGCGATCATCCATTACGGATCAAAACACCACGCCTCCCACACGATCCACAACATACCGGTCATCTGGTAGTACTGTCCAGGTACATGGGAAGACATACCATTCCTCACCTCTGGTTCGCTCCTTCGATCTCGTTGCCAATCGCAACGCAGAGCCGGCACAGGCGGCAGAGGGTACTGAGTCAACCGCGTCCACCACAGCCCCGTCAACAGTTTGGGACGAACTGGACGATCTTAAATCCCGGATGCGTCGCCTAGAACTCACCGGCAAACTTCCACCCACATCAGGAGCAGCGGTTTCTAGGCTAACTGACGAACGACCTCCAACCGCGACCACAACCGTCACAACGGTATCCTCATCGCCCAAACGGGTCGTTGTTGCGTCGCAAGCTAACGACGCTGCGAGCGCGGTAGCAACTGCTCAACATGAGTCGTTTCCTGTCCTTCACTCCGCATTGGCGAAGTCAAAGCCGTTTTTGAATCCCGAAATTTACCGAGCCCTGGAAACGGCTGCAACCGAAGCCATGTCCCTGTCTTCGATGATGGGAACCTCTGGACAGCCGGGGCCTATCTCAAGCGGAGCCAGTGGTATCGGAACGGGAGGCAACATTACGGACCGCCAACTTCGTCGCAAGGCAGATAGTGTGTGTCGAAGCCTGACAGAACTATGCGTTGCACTTGGGGAAGACGTAGCCCATTCCCGCCCACCGCAGGTGTCACATTCACACAAGTCGTCTCTCAGCAAACCCCAAGTCCAACAAGCTCCTCAAGTTCCTCAGGAGGAAGGTCCAAGAACTCCAACCATTAATAAAAGTTTCAATACGATGACGTCCCTGTCGTCCCAGAAGCGTCCCAGTATGGCAGCTGAGGGCTCTGCGTCAAAACCATCAAGCACTGTGACAAGCCCTAGCCGTGCGTTGTCCAAGTTTGAGGAGAGGCGCAATACATTGCTGAATGCAAATACTTTGCCAAGCCCTCGGGCTACTGGCTCTGGCCCTCCCACGCCGCAGGACGCAAATGCAAACCGAAGGTCGTCTCTTCTTGTGGCTAGGTCACGCCGTGCCCTCACCGAGGAACCGGAAGAAGTAACCGGGAGAAGATCTTCTCTCCTGTTGAGAAGTAGGCGTGGTGCGACTGAGGAGCCCGAAGAGGGCCGTCAGACAGAGGGCCGTCAGACATCTCTTTTATATCGAACTCGCCGCGGTACAGCGGGAGAAGGTGATGATGAAGCGAGATTTACCACGCCGTCTCGAGCTTACACTGAGGTAAATTCCTCAAGAGGTCCTGGTCGAGAGTACACAGAGGTCGCAACCTCATCTAGGCTCCCGACCAGAGATTTCAACTCACAAAGCCAGCTCTCACCACAAGATGCCTCACACACCTCTGCTCTACCGCGCCGCCGATTTATGTCTGGAACTACTGGCATTAGCCGGTTGGCTACACCAGCAACTCCGACTACGACAACGCTCCCCACGCGTAAATACGTAGAAAGATCGACCCATGAGAGAAGGGATTCCGTTGGAGCCGAGAGGACCGAGAGGAGCCAGAAACGCTACTCGCTGGGGTCAAACGCAATTCTTACCAGTGGAGTCAGCCTTGGCTCAAGAAGACAGAATCGTGACAGCACGATACCCAATATCACAACGACTACAGCAACCGGGGGTTATCGATGAAGCCCCGAATAACGAAAGATGAAGAGCCTGGAAAACGTCATGACTGTACAACATGTTTTGTTTTCTCGTAATACCGGCGTTGATTTTATTTTTGTCTGGCTTTAGTCCTATTTCTTCCTCGTCGTTTTTTCTTCATGGGAGCGACCATGGCTTTTGCTCAAACCGGTATGGACATGAAATGGCGTTTGCTTCGTTCTACCACCGTAAATAGGCGAAGGCGTTGAGTTGGCGCACACAGCATATGCAGCTCTAGTCATATATTATCCTAAAACGCAATGTGAGCGAGCTTGTTGGGCAACAACAATGGCTCTTGTATATGTACTCATCGATAGCTGAATAGGAAGACTAATGTATTTATTTAATTTGGACTACAAAATAATCGGATTTAATTTTCATTTCATTTGCTTGGCTATCGTGAAATATGTTTCCAGTACCCAAAAAAATTGGCTGTTTGAGTGGCTCATGCTGAGTCACGCCGCTTGTGTCACCCACCAAACTTGAGCCACACTTCAAGCCTTCTTTCGACGCCCAACATATAAAGCAGGACCAGGTCGCCACGGAACGAAGATTACAATCTACTGTGAACCTGTGTTTCTGGAATTCCCGCATCTTATCTGCCCGTAAAATCTCTCTACCGGCCTTCCCTCGGCCTCATCTTACACAATCGAACTGTAAACCTTCATGAGCCAGCAACTATTTCCACAGCAGTGAAAACATGGCCGACAACGACGCACACCATGACGTGGAGGAGAGAGCCCACAACAGGTCAGGCGGCAGAAGAGGGGGCGGCGGGGGCCGTCGAGGTCGAGGCGGAGGCGGAGGCGGGATGAGTCGAGAGGTCCAGATCTCGAAGGCGCTCTCCAGGCTGCTCAGGCACCAGGCGGAGAATGCTGGCATCTCGCTGGACGGGGAGGGTTATGCTCCTCTTGATCGGGTGGTGAGTTGACCCCGGTGTCAGTAACTTCTTTTTTTTTTTTTTTTTTTTTTTTTTTTTTTTTTTTCAGAAGAGGAGTTTTCATTTTCATGGAGTTGGGAGCGGGAGAGAGGAAGAAAACCTCTGTCGTTTCTTTTTACTTTTTTTCTTTTCTCTTCCTCTTCTTTTATTTCTGTTTCACTTGTGCTAACCTGCCTACAACAGCTCGCTTGGGGACCCCTCCGCAGCCTGCAGGTCTCGTTTGAGGACATCCAGTCGGCCGTGTCGAACAACGAGAAGCAGCGGTTCGCACTCAAGCCGAACCCGGCGACCAACCCGGAGCTGAGCGCGGACAGCAAGACGCCGTCAGACTACCTCATCCGGGCGAACCAGGGCCACTCGATCAAGGTCGAGTCGTCGGGCCTGCTGGTCCCCATCACCGCGGGAGAGGACGGCGCCAAGGAAGGGGAGGGGGGCAACCTACCCCCCAAGGTGGTGCATGGGACGTACTTTGCGTTCTGGCCGGCCATCGTGGAGGCTGGCGGGTTAAAGGTGATGGGGCGGAACCACGTGCACTGCTCGGAGGGGACGCCGGAGGACGGGGTGGTGAGCGGGATGAGGAGAGACGCGGAGCTGATGGTCGAGATTGACCTGGAGAGGAGCATGAGGGAGGGCGGATTGAAGTGGTGGAGGAGCGAGAACGGGGTGATCCTGACGGAAGGGGATGAGAGCGGGCTGGTGAGCTCGAGGTTCTTCAAGAGGGTTACCTCGCGGACAGAGGATGTGGGCGTGCTCTGGGAGGATGGCGAGTGGGTGGCGGATCTGCCTGCGGGACTGAAGGTGAGAGTTCCTCATGGGAAGAGACCGGGAGGTGGAAGGGGTGGGAGGGGAGGAAGAGGGGGTAGTAGGAATGTATAGTGGTGATGATATTGAGCTGGGGGTCACTGGGAGATGCTGCGGAAGGTTTTGGAACGAAAGGTATGAAACGGGACTTGCAAAAAGCTATTCCATCTGGCTGAAATGGGCAACAAAGGAGGGAGTACGTGACGGTCGTTAAATTTGTAACAATCGCGGCGGAGGAAATACAAAAAGATCGGCTGCAACCAGTAACCAACTTTCAACTTGCTAATGAAATCCTCTACCATTAATGAAATCCAAGGCCTCCCCTCTCTCCTTATTCTCCTTCTCCAGCCAAGCAAGTAGCAGCTCGTTCAACTTTTTCTTCGCTGCCAATTGGTTTGGCATGTTCTCGACGGAACCAACATCGACGCCTTTGTAACCAGGCTTCAAGCGCAATCTCCCACGGAAGAGTTGGGTTGAGTCATCCCACTCGATCCTATACTCCGGATGCTCCAGATTGAGACGCCCAGTCAGCCAAACGATACGCTTCTCATTTTCTTTGTCTTTCTCGCTCCGCGAAGAGGGAGAGGATGACGGGCCCGCATTCTCATATGTAAACGCAGGAGTAGAGTCATAAGCGTCTTCAACCTTGACCCTTTTCAACCCCGGGTTGCACGAGGCTCTCATTTCTTGGGCTTCTGGGACAGGCGTGGCCGGCCCGGACAGGTTGCCCATGGACGACGACCTTGACAAGGGTGGACTTGGGCCCGCCGCGCTACTCTCATTGTAACTAGAAGAAGCAGACGTACCACGTACGGCCGCAAGAGCATGTTTGGCAGCAAACTGCCTTGCTTTCTACAGAATCGTTGTGTGAGCAACGGTGCACAACAGAAGAAAGGAACAAATCTCACGCGCCATTACATACCTTCTTGTTCTGGAAGCAGGGCTTATGGTTGTGAGAGTAGCCGTGGCCAGCACGAGGAAACTTCCCATGGCCTTGGACTGTGCAGACGCATCGCCACAAAATACAGTTGAGGTTGCCCTCTGGTCCTGGTTGGGCTACTTCCTCATCTTCCCAGTGGAGATGTATCGACATCTGTTTAGCCTGTAACTCGCCTGTTGGTTGGTGTCAGTAGATCAGCCCCAAAGGAAAGAGAAGACTGGTTGTTATCGGGGCTCGGTTTTAGTGGTGCGACATACTGTTCAGCAGGCTCAGGTAGTTCTCGCTGCCAATGTCTGGCTCCGAAGCTGCGGAGATGAGTTCATTGATGGCTGCCAACTGCCTTGGGTTCAGCTTGGCTGCTTGGCCATTCTTATTCTCCCAGGCTTCTTGCTGGTCGATCCAACGACGCAGCTGATCCCAGGGAGCTGCGGGACCGCGAGCCATGATGACGAGTTACTTGGATGAGAGGATGAGAGACAAATTCTTAAGCAGAGGGTGGTGGAAATAAGATTAAAGCACGTCAATGATTTGCGGGAATGGCTGTATGAGTAAAGTAAAGGGCTTTGAGTTTCTTGTATGAGAAAACTGTGGGGTGAAGGAGGAAGCTACGCCACTGGGCTTTGGATATTCCGAATGAACTCAAAAATGAGATGCTGAGAGACAGGGAAAAAGATGCGCTCTGGTCCGGGTGAACCAAGCATTCTTATACTTGGCCGTCCGAGGGGTCGAGGTCTAGTTGACGGCGTAGAAGGAGAGAGGGGAGAGAAGATCGGCTAAGGCCCTTCGTTGAGCTGCGCTTGGGCGCCACCCAGAGTGGCCTCCAAGGCGTTCTTCCAGCCTGCATCGTCCGCATATCAACATGCAACTTCACGCTGGCCCCCCGCAGCTTCTAGACCAGAAAACTGCGATCTCACACTTGACAATCTTTAAGGACCGAAAATGCAACCAGGATTTTTTCTAAATAGGCATTCCGGCAAGTTGCGCGGAGAACACCCCGGTCGCAACACGCCTAATTGTAAGCGTCTTGTCTGTCATGCTACGGCCAAGATCACATTATACATCGCTGAGCACCGCTGGCTTCTTCCATGACATTGAATCCTTCTAAATGTGCAGTCCTTGATGATTTCTAACTGCCGATGGCCAGGCTGATTGGAGCCAAAAGCTTACCTACAAATTGGGTACTAATGAAAGTGATAAGCACGTGTACACTTGCAATTACTGCACTTTCAAGAAATGACATCTTCATGCTTAGTATTTATTGACTAGTCAATGTGTGATTCCGTTTTCTGTTAGGAAGCGTATCATTGCATGAATGGGCACAACACAAAAAGACCTATAAGATCCCTGGTGAGTATACTCGGGACGCCCGCGAGCACTGAGGCCGCTCCAATAAGAGACGAGCTTTGTTTGAAGTTATCATATTTACTTGTACATATGGCGCCATCTGCATCTTAAGCGTCCTCGAAGAACCCCTCACCGTCATCCTCATCGTCATTGGCGGGTGTTGCAAGCTCGCGCATGAGCCGTCTCCGTTCTCGCCTGTTCATGGCTGGTGGATTAGCACCCTTCGCTTGTGACGACGAAGACTTGTGGCTGGCTGGCTGCTTTCCTGGGGCTTCGGTCGGCGTCTTGGTTTTATCCTTGGCCGCCGCGCCGCGATTAGGTCGTAGAGTAGGCTTCTTTTGCTTTTGCGTGTCATCACCAGATCTCCTTTCCCTCAATCTCCTCAGCGCATCCGGACCTTCTTCCAAGGCTGCCTCGACAGCTTTCCACATGGGAGGCCGTTCGGTATGCAACAAGGAGCTTGCAGAGTTGACCCCGCCCTCGTCGCCCTCTTCGGTTTCGTCTGCATCATCTTTGCCGGATTTGTTGGGCTTTGCATACAGACTAATGTAGACTTCGGCGTGAGGGTGGTTGACCGCGTACGCCTCATCAACCTCAGCAACGTGCAGCTCGTGCCGCAGCTTCTCCAGTTCCTCTTCGTTCTCGCACTTGTCGATCCTTTTTCGGACCTGCTTCGCTAATCGTATTGCCTTTTTCCGTTCTAGACACCGAAAGAGAAAAAAATGTTAGTTGGGCCATAGATGGATAGGCTCTGTAGATATGTCCCTACCGAAAAACCGAACCATGTGATATTTCGAGATCATTGCACTCCGTTTCTTTTGGAACGTCTTGTCCTCCACTGTCGCCTTGTGAGATTCCAGCTCTCTCTCGAGTTCATTTTTGACATTGGCAGGAAGGTTGTGGTTCTTCTGGAAGAGGCGCTCGATTGTCCGGGCTCGTTTCTTTGCGTACTCGATGCTCCCCTCCTTTGCCCTGTGTTTTGATTTGCTGTTCGGTCGATGTTTCTTGACCGATGGGCCCGATCGCCCACCAGAATGCGAGCCGATCTGTGCATTCTCGTCGTCCAGCTCTTCGTGGGGTCGTTTGGTGCCCATCGTGACGGTGTTCTTGGTGTTGGACAACATGGAAACTCGCCTAAAGCCGCTCGCAACTTTTTTTCTGGGGTGCAATTGCTTATCGCAGCGATACGCCAATCGGTTGTACCTGCTGCCGCTAGCCTACTGCATGTAGCAAGTAGAGGGTACAAAGAATATTTGTACCCGGTTGGGCGTGTAAATTCAGAGGGTTTAGCCTGTATGGGGTTAGCGTCGCATCGACCTCCCTCACCCCAAGATCCGTCCAAGCTCATGAAGCTCGCAGCTTGAACCAGCTCATGCAGAGCGTCATGAGCATCGGCGGTTCGACTACCCCCCTAATGGTAGTCAGATGAGAACCTAACCACTGCGTCAAAGCTCAGGATATTCAATTACCTACCAGCAGAAGGTCCTCGTTGCTGCGTGCCTGTTCTGTGACCGGACCCTCTACATATGCTCTCAGCGCAGTGAGCCATGCGACTTATATGGTGACACCCAATGGACATCAGTCGCGTCACATGAACCAGTAGATATCGCTTCTGGGCAGAGTAACTTGTTCTCTTTCATCTGCAGCACTCGCGCACTTATTCTGGAGACGGCGCGGTCGCGCATTCACAGGCCATTGTGTCTGGGCCAACTGCTGATCAATAAACGTATATATAATCATTCCATCTTGCCGCCATGGACCGCCCGGAGCCAGGTCTGGTCAAGTGGTCGGCCAACTCGTCTGTCGACAGTTTTGTTCACATAAACTTGCAGCACCGAGTCGTCCAGGTGTATGAGCCTACCGGGCACGCGCGCAAAGGGCGTTTCGAGTACAACAAGACCAGTCGCCATGATGACTTCCCCCTCTCACCACCTACGATTGGTCTCCCACCAATACGGGTTTGCTGGCGGTTGGGACAAACACGGGAATGGTGAATTTGCTTCGGATTGACGACGACTCCAATGCGTTTGCCGAGCTGGGTCTCAAGATGACCAGGACTTGTCAGGCTGTTGCCTTCAACACCACTGGCCTCCTGGCTGTTGGCTTGGATCGTGTTCGCATGGACCAGAGTCTACACGTTTGGGATGTTAATCGTCTATCGACCTTTGGCAAAACCCAGAAGAAGGACCTCTTGCAGGATATTGGAGGGATCACAGAACCCAAGCATCGACTAGAACCCAGTGTCTCGATTTCCAGCATCAAGTTCTTTGAAGATAGCCCCCAGACTTTAGTGGCAGGCATCAAGGCCCAAGGCCTCCGCATTCACGATCTTCGAGGTACTGTTGACATGCTCTTATTAAAGCACTTCATCCTGTGGTGCGTGCCCCTGCTTGGTTTTGATATTAACTGAAACGATTCCTTCAGATCCCAATAGCATTCTTTTGTTCCAAACTAGGTGCAATAACAATCTTGCTATTGATTATGCGGATCAAAACTACTTTGCATCGTCGGCACTGGATCAACCAGGTGTCATGATCTGGGATAGACGTGCCACCTCCCGTCCCGTCGCCTCTCCAGCGTATACGAAGGCGGTAGATGAGGACGAGCTTGCCTGGGGCGGGGCCTTGCGACTGGACAAGGTAATAGAAAGCGATTCCGATACGGAGGGAAAGCATTCCCTTATCCGCTCACTACGCTATTGTCGTGATCGTCGTGGTCTCCTCGCTGTTTTGTCACGAACCGGTCAACTCCGCGTCTTGGAGACGGATAGAGAAACTGGTCCTCCAGGTACAGCACCTTCAGATGGACCAGAGCTTCTCAGTGTTTGGAAATCGCATGAGATGGATTTGTCTTATCGAGAAGTCTCGAGGAGAAACAGCCGTATTGTGTCGTTTGATTGGGTTACATTGCCGTCGCCCGCCTTCCGACCAAGGCTCCTCGTATTGAGGGCGAATGGTAGTTTTGAAATTCTGGAGAAGCCATCGAGCTCTGCAGACCATCTATTCAAATTGATCCCGTGGCAATCCCCTCATAGAGGGTTGGAAGGTATGAGAATAAATCAACCGCTTGCTCCCCTAATATTTCATTGCTTCTCTAGGCTAACTCCTATGCAACTCAGAGGGGACGCCGTATCTCGATCTAATGCAATTTGAGCCAGCACATGCCCCAGACATGCTTGCCTCTCTCACGACTGACATTACACTCTCTGAAGTGCCTATATTTGGTCCTCAGAACCCCGATTCAGAATCCGACCCGAGGGTGATATCACGTCCAAACCTCACGACGCTACCAACAGTAGAACTAGTCAATCCCCTCAGCGCTTCGCTACCAGGTTCGTTCTATGAATCCTCCACTGTGGCTGGAAAGCTTCGTGCCCTGCGTAATTTTGTACGAGAGCAGGTGGAAAAGTCGGACGATGCGGACGCAGTCTCGACTCAGTTGGGCAATTTGAAACTTCTGAAAGATGGCGCCGAAGATATTCCGCTCGCCTCCAACGGCTACGGATCTTGCCGTGAGATCCATGAAGCGCTGCTCTCTACTCTCAAAGGCGCACAGGGTCTTTCAAGAGAGGCGCAGAGCGTCGTAGACCATGCCATGTTGCTACGCGCCAGAGAGAAATATCTATTTGATGCACAATTAAACCGATCAGTAGTGTCTGATGACCCTTGGACGGGTTTCGCCTGGAATTGGATTGCAGGTTCGTTAACATCATTCGCCATATGAAAAATATGATTGGACGACACACACTAACATTAGCCCTCGCAGACGCTGAACATGCAGCTGATGACGGTGGCATGATTCTATCAAACCTCGATTTGAGTTATCTGGGGATATACTCTATCTGGACCAACTACTTAGGTATGTCCCGTCGCCGACCCGGATACTAGCAAAACGGCTGTTAATGTTCACAGGTGAAAACGCATCAACACGACTAACACCTGGATCAACCGCCCCTGATGCTTCTCAGTGGGAACGGTTGATTGGCGCCTTTTGCAAGAAGAATTATCTTCCGAAATTCGAAGGCGTCAATACCAAAAAGCCTCATCATCGCCAACTATGCCTGCTAATGTGCGGATGGGGTGATGCGCAAAGGCATGACCCAAGTGCTGAAGTAGACTCCGAATATCCAGTCTCGAGACATACAATGGCTGCAGCTCGCGCGCTATTTCGCGGTGATATCAAGCAGGCTGTTGAGATTCTCAAAAAGGCGAGCGTTTCCCACCCAGAGCTGTTATTCGTCTCACTAGCCCTGCAGTTGATGGGGCGTGGGGGAAAGCAGCCTGCGAAAGAACAGCTGGACTTTGATCAAGCCGTGGCGTCGAGGACCGATCCGTATTTGCAAGCCATGTCGTCGCTTATCGCGACAGGGAACTGGGCTGCTGTCGCCAACCATCATTCGCTTCCTCTGGCGGACCGCGCGTTCGTTGCAGTCCGAAACTTCAATGATGATCAACTCACGGCATGGCTAGAGGAACAGGTTCAGAGGGCTGTACGGGACGGTGACATCGAAGGCATCGTACTCACAGGCATCACTGATACCTTAGTGGACATCTTTGCGCGCTACGTCGAAAAGTTCCACGACGTGCAAACCGCTATTCTCATTCTCTCCATCTGCTACCCTCGGTATATCGACGATATCCGCTGCCGGGCCTGGCGAAACGCGTACCGCTCGCACCTCCAGCGACACAAGTTCTTCTTCCAGCGGACCAAGTTCGAGGTCGAGTCCACCAAGCGCTCCAAGCGAGACGGGATTCCCACCCTGAAGCCCCCAGCCGCCAGATCGCCCTCCGGTGCGTCTACTGCGATGCCCGGACCTCCCTGGCATCGCACCACGCCGGCCCCCGCCGCCGCCGTCCACCGGCGAGGGCAGGAACACGCTCCTGGCCACCAGCGTCAACGCGGGCATCAGCTGCCCCAACTGCGGGCGGCACCTCCCCCGGTGCGTCGTCTGCCTCGAGGTCGTCGGCGTCCCTCGCTCGGACAGGCCGGAGGAGAGGGAGGAGACCAAGCTGGCGGGGCGGTTCCCCACGTTCTGCCTGCGGTGCGACCACGTCCAGCACCTGGATCACGCGAGGCAGTGGTTCGCGAGGCACGTCGAGTGTCCCGTGCCCGAGTGCCGGTGTCGGTGTAATTTCAAGGCGAACCCTGAGCTCAACTACCATTAATACAAGATAGATGTTGGTCCTGAAATATAATGTGAGATCTTTACTTCGAGGAATGCGCCTCTCGTTCAACTGCCGTGTTTCTTGTCTGTCCTTGAATAGATCAACACTGATCTGGCATCTGACGAACAGTTTAAATTTGTAAATGTATACATAGGTGCTTATGCATATATTGCTTCGCTTTCACAGGGTTTGATCATCCAAAGAGTATGTATATATATAAATTCGGGAAACCCCCCAGAAGATGAAAATTACTCGAAGGGAGAGGGGGCGAATAGTCATCTGCATGAAGAGGTATCTTTTTTATATTTCTGTCCTGTCCTTATCCATCTGTTCTCCCGTTAAAATCATCCCCCGACACGCCCTCTCGTTTGACCGATTGACCTGTTTCCCACGCTTTGATGCGCTGCTCGTGATGGTTGTAAAGAGAAAAAAAAGTTAGTGTAGTAAAAAGAAAAATCATCTTGCCCAATTGACAATAAAATTAGGGTGAAAGATTGGCAAGGAAAATAAGGTATATATAAAAAGGGGCGAAACAGCAAAAAGAAATCCCATGAAGCCTCGTCTACTCTCTCGTATCTTTGCTGGTCTTTAATCGTTTCTCTTCATTTGTCTACTGCTACTCTTGTGTATGGTCTTAAATAAGGCGGAAATGGGTATACGTTGTGTGTGTGTATGTGAAAATTTTTTAACAAGTTTGATTGGAATTATGCTTGGATCATTCTTGGTCGCCAACAGCGAGCCAGGGGTGTTCAATAACCTTGGTGATGTCGTATCGCTGGCTCACATCTCGGTCAAGCATACACCGGATGAGGTCGATGCTCTCTTCGCTCATGATGAAGGGGATCCGCAGATCGCGGTCCATGATCTCGTCGATGCTGTAGAAGGGATTCTCCTTGTAGATGATGGTGTAGAGAAGGATACCTAGAGCCCATACGTCTTGCTCTTTACCACCATACGGCTTTCCAGCCAAGACTTCTGGGGCGGCGTAGTCTGTTGAAGTCACCAGTTAGTCATCTCGTGTTGCTTCTCGAAGCTCAGGAAAACTATATCGCTAGAATCACTTACCAATTGTGCCCACAAAGACATCAAAGGGCCCACTCTTGATATACGCTGCACTTCCAAAATCAATCAACTTGATGTTTCCTTCACCATCAAGAATAACATTCTCATCCTTGATATCCCGATGGACCACTAAACCTATGGTGTGAAGGAAAGAAATGGCTTGGGCGACTTGGTTGAAGATGCTTCGGCATTCCGATTCATCCATGTTGGTTCTCAGCTCGATATAATCAAACAGGTCCATGCCTGGAAGACCGTGAGGTGCCATCTCAATGTAGTAGTTAATGCTATCCTCGAAGAAACCTTCCATCTCGACAATGTTGGGATGTCGGAACTCCGGCTTCCGGAGGTAGTCTAGCACATGAATCTCCAAGGGCACCGTGCCTAACTTCCTATCTCTAGTCCATGTGTCGACCAGGATACGTCGCTTTGTGACATATTTGAGAACCACCTTCCTCCCAGACGTCTTGTGTCGGGCGAGCTTGACTTGCCCATACGCGCCTTGTCCCATGTCTTCCAAGATAGCGTAGTCCTCAATGGTCTTCTTCTGCGGTGTTTCTGCGACCTTGGGTGGTAAAGGCTTGTCGGCAGTCTTTGTGGTAGGAGAGGACATGATCTGACCAGTGATCTTGGCTGCAGCACTCAAAGCAACATCCTTGAATTGCTGTAGCGAAGACACTGGTGATGAGCGTGACGTTTCTTCCTTCCTAGCGCTGATATCCTCGTCCGATGGGATCTCAACAGGAGTGTGGGCAGGTGGTGTTTGGCCAGGGGAAGGTTGGTGAAGCGGCGAGGCAATGGCCGGCTCGGCCGCGAATGAACCAAGGTTGAAAGCGGGCTGCTCAGCGTGGAGGTGACGAGAATACGTAATCCAGAGAGCGTACACCAATTCCGACTGAGCAACGTTGAAGGTACCGTCCTGCTTGACGTGGTCATCTTCGTCACTTCCCTCGATAACGGTCTCTTCAGCGACAGTGATCTGCTTCTCGCTCTTGACGACCCGCATCTGCACATCGACACGAAGATCAGACCCGTCACGATGCTTCGCTGGAAGACCGGCCGGCTTCAGGAAGACTTCCGAAATGTCAGGTCGATGTTCTCTGATAGCCAGGAGGCCAGAGGCTCTCCGGAATCTATCCTCAGGGACTACCATCCCTTCCACAAGCTCGAGGTTCTCGCCATCGGTGAGCATGTCCAGCAGGGTATCAAATCCAGGAACCAGCGCATTGATAGACATGCCGTCTGGCTTCTCAAATCCAAAGAGGGCGCCGCAAAACACGGAGTTCGAGCTACGGATATGGAGCGTGCTAGGGTCCAGGACAATCATACCGGCAATGTGGGGGTAGGATGATACCCTTAACTCCAGTTTTCCGCGTGTTTGCTCAATGGTGCAAGGGATGTTCACCTTGCGGGCATTCGGACAAGTGAAGAATTTGCGGCGGCGAACCTGGGCAAAGTCGATCTCGCCAGTATTTGGATCAATTCCTTGTCGCGGTATCCTTGGGATGAACGTGCACACATCTGTCACGCCAGGCTTGACAGACTCAAGGCCCCAGATTGCCTTGCAATCACCAGAGACTTTGCTAACGATACCCTCCTCGTCGAGTGTAATGAAGGCCGTATCCTCGTGGATTTCCTCCAAGACCCAGATGAGTCCCACTCGTTTCTCCTTCACCCACAAGCTCGCCGAACCGGTTGCACCGTTCCGCTTCTGGATCGGCACAATGTCTCCGCAGAGTAACACGCCCCTCGAGCGAGCGCTACGATGATTACCGCTACTTATTTTGGGCGGATTCGGGTCTCCGCTGTGCACAGTTTGGGCCCGTCTTTCAGGGTACCTGGGGCTCTGGCTCCTCGAGTTCGGTTTACTGAGCAACTGTGCTGTGATACCAGACCGTCCGCCTAGCAGTGCTGAGGCGGCTGACGAGGCAGGCGTGGATGAATGGTTGTCGCTCTTCACCTCTTCCAGTTCGTCGCCTTCTTTCCCGAGTAGTCTCCGCTCCAGCCACGATCGCCTTTCTTCTTGTACCACTTCCATGATGCCTGTCTTACGCACCTCGGCTTTTGTGACGCCGAAAACTAGACAAGCCAAGTCGTTTGCCGCAATGATTGTCCAGGGAGGTTTGGCCTCGGTAGTAAAAATCGCCTGGGCAGCAGGAACCCATCTATTCGTGTGTCCATGGGCGGTAGGACCAAGGGCGCTGGGCAGAGTCGCTGAAAGAGGTGTTTGCTGTACCGGGTTTGGAGAGGAGAGTGAGTCTTGGTAGAAGTAAGGCTGGGCCATGGTATCTATGAGTTTATCCTGCACTGACATGGAAAGCGTATCTGTCATGGTTCGCTTGAGAGTGATTGGGCGCAGGGCGGGAGGCGAACCAAAGTTCGGCGGTCTCCTGCTAGACACATCGGGGCTTGCCGTCACGAGTCTATTCACACTTCTCCCCGCTGCGTTTGCCTTTTGGGTGGTCAACTGTTGCGCAGGAGGGAACCTTGCCGGCGGAAGTGTCAATGATGTGGGGGATGACAATTCCAAGGGCTCCGGGCTTGCGCTTCGTGGGATGAGATGTCTCTCGAAGTAATCATCACCCGCGACATCAGGCGGTCCAGTCAAGGGAGGTGCAGAATCTGAAGGGTCCGGGTTCGGCAAGTTCCCAGCCCCGATCAGCTGTGCGCGAGCAAGAAGCTCAAGCATATTCTGGGCCTCGACATCACCACTCGCCCGAGCCTGTGCACTCGCAAGACCTGCCTGCGCCGGGTTCATGGGTAATCCCATGCGATCCTTCATGAACTCTAGAGACCGTTTCAGGACATTCTGGCGATTATGGATAAACTCTTCGGACTGGTGCGCGAAAGAAAATGAATGGAGGGATTCAGATGGAAATCGAGACAAGTCTTCGGAAAAGCTAGGTGACGCCGGTACGCTGGATAACGGGATGTTTCCGCTACTGGAGAGCATAGCACTCAGCGAGGGCGTTCGCGAGAGGGCAACGACAGACGGGCTCCGGGAAGAGGCTGCTGAGCCTGGGAGGGTTGGTTTTCGGGACGGCGGCTGTTGTTGTCGGATTCGACGAAGGCCAGAGGCACCAAGGCCATGTTCATGGTCAGCTATTATCGAGGCACTCCTATAGGTTTTGAGACAAAATGTGTAAGCTTAAAAAACAGGCCCAAGCGATCCCCGGAGAATGAATGTAACGAGTGTGAACGCAGGGCAGCACTAATCGTGGCGATAGAACGGCGAAGGGTGCTAAGGGTGCAACAAACCTCGTGAGCGCGTCATGGTCGAGAAGGCCAGGCGATGTGGAGGCGTCAAAGGACATTCTGTAGCGACTTCGATCGGTCTGTTCGGCGACGTTTACCAGGTTTCCAGTGCTTCGATTCTTGGGGAGCGACAGAGGCTGGAGCATCTTTGCCCGCCCGCGATCTCCATCTGAGGTTCGACTATCGGCACCTACAAGCAAGCATCAGTACTTGTTGATCGCCCTCGGTTTGGTCTTGGGCGCCTGAACGTCGAAGGTCGAGGGGGGTGGAGGGGACGTGGAGCCCACCATTTTCGTTCTTATGACCGCCGCCATGCGTCTGGTGCATAGTTGAAGGCGGCGACAAATGTGCTGCAAGGGTCCCAATCAGGTGTTTGTCGCTTTTTATTTCCGCGGGGTGGAGGGGTGCAGAGATATGCTCGGGAGCGTTGTGCGAACACACACAAGACGGGTTCACACAAGACAAGAGGTTCGGTCGCAGTGCGTGCGGGCGGCAGGGTGTCGACTACGGGGACAGGAGCGATCGTCCCTCGTTTGCAAATGGCAGAGAAACCACGTGCGCTGGGAGCAATGAGTGTTGGCGCAAGATGCGAGAGACAGTACGGTCCAATCGCCGGATGGGTGCGTGCCAGCCTGCCAGCCTACCTGTTCCTGTCTTGTATCCAGAGAAGCTTGAGGGGTGGTTGATCTAGCAGCTGTGCAACAGCAGCGACCGATGTCTCCTTTGCAGCCTGGCCAAAGAAGCTCCCTGTCACGGCGCAGTCACAGGCCAAATCCGTCTAGAACCGATTAATTAGATTAGGTATGGTATTAGTGAACCCTTCCTTCCCTAGGGGCTGGACGGGCTATTGGGTGTGCGCGGGGCAGTGCGAGGCGACAGGACAGAGTGCAGAGGTCAAATTCTATCGTGCGTGCTTCCGTCTGTTGTTGGGGTGGATTCCAGGTTTCGTCCCGGGCGAGCCGACGAGGTTTTGTGTCAACGACAAGAGTCTACTAAAATGAAGTTTTTTCTACTCGTCTACTCTCTTCAGCCTCCTTCTCTGTTCTTAATAGGTCGGTGAGGTCTTGCTGTGTTGGCGTCTCATAATTCCCACTTGCACGTCAGGAACCGCCATTGGCTCCAGGCGGTGCTGCCACACTGAAGCCTGAGGAGTGTGGGAACCTCCCACCTTCCGGTGGAGTGAGTCAGTGGGTTCGTTCTGGTACAGAGAGTTTCACTAGCTGGGCCGACGTGCCATCCGCCCCCAAGACCTGGCCGAAGCCGCTGAAGCTGTCCCTACACTCAGATCAGCCTGTCTTGTGTCTTATTAGTACCTCTCTGGCTCAACAAAAAGAGCATCAACTAACCACGTCAGCTCGCCCAGAGGCTTACCTGGCCAGTCTGAAGGTCCATTCCTCTCTTAGCCATATTCGCCTGCCGACAGAAGACTACTCGAAAAACGCTACTGCCGCAAATGCCCGCGTTCAATTGGAGCTGGGGGAGAACCAAGACGCAGTAAGATGACCTCACTGCCTCCTGGCATTGTGAAAATTATCTTGGCATAACACACCATGGAGCTGCGAGAGCCACTCAGCGCGCGAGATCAAGACACGGTGCCCCCACATCACCTCAAACCTCCAGGGGAAATTTACGAGATTCACTCTCCTCGATTAAAGATGGCATAGCAAGATTTCCAATCGACCTAGCTAAGGTCATGTAAAACGCCCGAATGAATTGCGCGGGCGATCTCTCTCGGCCTCAATGATTTCTCTTTATGCAGGTATCTTCCCACACACATTTGATCACAACTTGTCGCTTGGATGGAGGCAAATGACTTGATGTGATATCCAATGTAACAATGTATCAGCCATTCAATATTGCGTCATCTAGCTGGGTCTTGTCTCCTTACTAGTGTTGCTTTGACCATCACCTGCAAGAGCTCAGTTTGTGACAATTATGCTCTTCTCTGCCAATTTGAAATCAGTTCGTGTGCAGGGTAGCCACAGTTTAGGCTCAGGCCTGCTATCTCGGTATAATAAGATACGAACCAATATCAGGAGCTTCCATACCTCCTTTATCAATCAGGAAGTGCTAAGGCGGTTTAGGTTCAGCCACTTCACGAATTCTTCTAGTATCTGCCCTTGTTGGCATTGCACTAGAAATGTAGGAAAAATCCCCAACTAAAGCCACTTGTTGATGACTGGCCTCTACATAACAAGGCCGCCAACAGCTTGCAGGTACTTGAATGACCACCTACGGTCTTCCGCCGTAGGATCTGCATTGGCCCCTAACTCATTAACCGATTACCTGCATACCAGTCAAAATATACCCATATATATTGCATAGTACCGTGCCCTAAACTATACGAAAAGAGTACGTAGGGTCTTTGTCATAACAAAAAGCTTGACCCCTGTTTCCCATTCCTTTTATGTACGTACTACCAAACGTCTGACCCCAACACAACTTTGATTCCAGACTAGCGGCAGAAGAACCATAAATCTGCTTACCTTGGGATTATGAGAACCACGAGTCATGAACCTCTGCGATCGCCGGGGATGTCAGTGAGAGGCTAACTGGAGGAACTGGCCGGGCCGGATTTCGAAAATGGCGATTATTGCCGCAAAAGGAGCAGGTGCCCGGCTGAGGAGGTTATCGCTGCGCAGTCTGTTAGCACGCACGGATTGATTTCCCCTTGCCCCCAACAATCGTATTGGGTGGTTTGGCATTTGCAGAAGACTGAAAATATCACCGGTATAACCACGCATCTAAGTAGGCAACAATTTCCCCTACTGCCGTTAGCTGCTACAGGCCATTATACCATGTATATGTTGAAGAAAGCAAGAGATGGGGACACAGATCGAGTGAAGAGGCTGTCTCGCTATGGTATCTCCTTGACCTGGAGGTGGATGGGGTTTCTTTTACCCCCTCCGTCTGTATGCTAACATTTCTTTCTTGAATCCAAGATGGAACGCCAATGCTCTCTTGCCAGTGATACCTACTTTCCAGGGTAGGTCTGATGGTTAGCAGTGCACTGGAACTATTCTGGCTTGTCTTTCGAAAAATGGCAATTATTCCCGTTAAAGAATGAAGCGGCCTGACAGGGGAAAAGCGATTGTGCTGTTTGTTAGGTAACCTTCATGACTCGACTCGAGCCAAGCGACTTCCTCGTACACCTTAAGACAATGAGTGTTGACCGTGGTAACTCTACGGCCTATGGGCGCGCAAAAGTCCTAAGTAGGGTCTAGATGAAAGTTCCTACAGTAGTTAACACTGGAGCCTCCCTATGCCAAGCACTCTAGTATGCTGATAGTCTGACAAGTTCAGGGTCCAGGCTAGGCCAAGCACACGGTAAAGTTGGGGTAAGGGTAGACCGAAAAAAGGGATATCCGTTGCCATACTGGGTGGGAGAACCCTGGCTCTGCTCAGATACCCCGGACGGATTCTCTGTTCAGGTGGCATGTACACCCTTGGCTCTGTTTCCTCCTGCCGCCTGCCGTTTGTTTTTTGCATCACAACACCGTCCTCTTCTCCTTGGGAACAGAGCATTGCATCACTGCATGCATCTCCCAACAGGTGGGTAGGACGAGCATCCGTCCATGGCATGTTCCTGCGTAAGCTAGACTGGCCAGTCTAGGCGACCAAGACCTTCCTACCCGATCATGGTGGTGGGAGGTGCTTACACGACTATCACCAGTAGCCCCCCAATTACCCCTCGATTCTGGTCCATGTCCACGAGTACACGTCCCTCCCGGGCCTGAACCTGCAGATAAGTCGGTTGACTGGACTGGGTGTGGCAAGAATCCCCTCAGGTCCCCTCCCTCCCAAGCACAAGCGTACGCAGCCAGTCAGTTTGTGGATGCTAGGCCCAGCACCTAAGTTAGAGAGGTGGTCAGTCCGGCCAGTACACCGCACCACTGATGGATGGCCCCTTGTCGCGGGTCGCTACTTACATCGTATTTTAGCGACTCTGGCCCACTGCCTTGGCAGGTACGTATTGGCAGTATTTGGTTTGGTCTGCCCCAGCAAAAGCCGCAAAACCAGTTCAGTACAGCATTGGCAAGGTAGAATCCCATGGTATAGCAGGTACATTCCGATACAGTACGTATAGCGAGCCAAAAAGCTGGTTGGACTGGACGAGCCTTTTTTTCGCCCGTCAGCCCCCCCTCCACGGACCCCTAAAAAGTTCTCGTGTCCCATCATCTTTCTGACCTCGAGTCCGTCCTCTAGCCTTTTCTCTCTTCCTCCCTCCTCCCATATCTCCCCTATCTTGCGTGCGTGCCCGTGTGATCAAGGCTTCGGTTCCTGGTGGACAAATGTCTTATCATTAGCTGCTTCCCTTCCTTATCGCAACCTGCCTTGGGGTAACCCCGCTGAGCGTGCACAGTGACCCGTTTTGTCCTGCTGACTTGGGTCCTGGTCACCCCATGCCAGGGTCTTCTGATCACAACATCCGTCCAGCAGTTGGCGATTCTATTCACGCGACGACCGTCTTTTGGCTGCGATCACAAAAATAAATCTTACTCTTTCCCTCGCTTCCGGACAGAGGAGCCCGACCCCGCGGCGATTGATCTCTTTACCCGTTTTCCCTCTGGGCCTGTCGCTTTTTCCCGGGACTCTTTCGACTGATCCGAAACTCCCATCGCCAGTGCCCTGAGATCTCGACCCCACCGCTAGTTTGGCCCCACGCACTGGTCTGCGACTCGTAACGTCCAACGTACCGGCCTGACTTGGTTGGCGATTCCATCTTGGGAATTTCAACTGGAGTTCTTGTCTTTTGCAAAGCAATTCTAGCAGGAGGTGCCAAAGCCACATGAGAGAGCCGTCTCTACTTCTCTGTCAAGGCTAGGAGACCTCTTCGCAGACTAAAATGGCCGAGCCACAAGAACCTGCCGGCACTGTGGACGCCCCGGCAATGGTGGTGGTGGGCCAGGACAGTTCCATCACCACCCAGCCCGAAGCACCCGTCGCCACAAAGCTCAAAGGCCGGCATCGCCTCTTGCAGGGGATTCAGCGCATTTCCTCCTCGCCCTCTTTGACAGGTCTCCGACGGTCCAGATCCGTGAGCGCTCCGTACAGCTTGAGCACCAGAAGCAGCTTGTCCTGTGTTAGCTTGGCTGTGGCGGGACCAGTGCGGACACCCCACAGTCAAGGGTCTTCTACTCCACAGGCATCGCCTCTGGGCCAGCCAAGCTCCTCATCCTCTACTACGGAATTTCCATTGTTTGAAAGCATCGAGGCTCATTTGCCAGTTCGAAATGCCCAAGGATGTGTACCTGGATCGGCTCATGCCACGGCGCCAGTCCCTGCTGATATTAAGCTGGGCCGCTCTGACACGCAGAGTAAGTCAAGGTCCAGAGCTGCTTCGGCGGCTGCACGGAAGAAGCTTGAATTCCGATTTTGGGACACAATGCCCCATGAGATACAAGTATATATCTTTTCCTTTCTCCTCCCAAAGGAGTTGGTCCGGGCCTCTCGGGTGAGCAAGTCTTTCTACAGATTCTGTTTTGACGGTCAGCTCTGGACTTCTCTCGACGCCTCTGAATTCTACAAGGATATACCTGCCGACTCCCTGGCTCGGATCATTTCATCGGCAGGCCCATTCATCAAAGTTCTCAATCTCAGGGGATGTGTGCAGGTAGAGCACTATAAGCGAGCTGAGGTCCTTGTCAAGGCATGCAAAAACCTGATGAATGCCACCCTGGAGGGTTGCCGCAACTTCCAGAAGGGAACACTCCATAGCTTGTTGGAGACGAACCAACATTTGGTTTATCTGAACTTGACTGGTTTGACAGCGGTTTCAAACAAATCATGCAAGATTATTGCCGAATCTTGTCCTCAATTGGATACTCTGAATATCTCTTGGTGTGGCAAAGTCGACCATCGCGGAATCTACTCAGTCATTAGTGGCTGCCCGAAACTTAAGGACCTCCGTGCTGGGGAGATACGTGGTTTCAATAACCTAGGGCTTGCTCTGAGAATCTTCCAGACCAATAACCTCGAGCGGCTAGTGTTGAGTGGATGCGCCGAGCTTACCGATGAAGCCTTGGAGGTCATGCTACATGGGAAAGACCCCGAGATGGATATCTTGACCGATTTGCCCATTGTTCCTCCCAGGAAATTGAGGCACCTTGACTTGAGCCGTTGCTCTAGGTTGACTGATAAGGGTGTCAAGGCTATTGCTCACCTGACGCCTGACCTCGAGGGTCTACAACTTTCACGCTGCAAGCTGCTCACTGATGCCGCACTGGAGCCTATCCTTGCATCAACTCCTCGACTTTCTCATCTTGAGCTGGAAGACCTCGAGGAGCTGACAAATGACTTTTTGATTGAGCATTTAGCAAAGGCGCCTTGCGCGGGGAGGCTGGAACACCTGTCCCTCAGCTATTGCGAGAACTTGGGAGATGCAGGCATGCTCCCGGTGATGCAGAAATGTACTCGTCTACAAAATATTGAGCTGGACAACACTCGAATCAGCGACCTGACGCTTGCTGAGGCTGCATCCATGGTCAACAAGCGATCAAGGCGGGTAATGGAAGCTGGCAGAAAGCCTCAAGTCACGTTGCGCATGGTTGTCTATGATTGCCAAAACGTGACGTGGATGGGCATCCGCGAAGTCTTGTTTCGCAATGCCAACGTCAAGCCGGCCGTGGGCCACCCTGGCAGAGTCTCTTATCCTACCGAATCAATTTCTCTCAAATGCTTCTACGGCTTTCAGATGACGGTCGACGAGCACCAAAAGCGTGTCTTGCGCGGGGACTTTGATTCCGCCGCAACTCTGGAGAGAAGGTGGGCAGATTACATGCAAGCTTCCGAAGAAGCAGGCATGGGAGGATCAGGGCATCGACGCCGTCGCCGACGTGCCCGTGAAGCTCAGGCACTTCACATGAATGAAGAAGACGGCAATCTTGGACAGGGCGGTCGCCGACGAGCGAGGACAATGGGGAGCTGCCTTGTTATGTGAGTCAGAGACTCACTTATAGACTGGATGCTGGTTTACGAATCCGGGTTTGCACACTTATCGCGAAGGAACTTGTTCTTGGAATAGACTGGTTGAACGAAGGATTGAATTCTTGTTTGGCATCCAGCATATTAGACTGCCTTTTGCATTTTCTTCCCCCCCCCCCCCCCCTGCAAGGTCCGTTCCTCACTGGGCTTCCTTTTATCTTCTTTTTCTGCTTCTTCCTTTTAACTCTTTTTTACTGTGAAGATCGGTTCTGGTGTTTTTGATGGAGGAATGGCATGATGTTTGCTGGTCCTGCATCTGTTTTTTGTGCAACTGGGGCGCTAGGCGTGGGTTTATTGGGATGGGAGGCTTCAGCGATTGATTTCTACTTGATTCGCCTTGGAATGGTGTTTTTTTTTCCCCAGGATTCTTCTGTCTTGGTGTCTGGTTACAGCTTCAGCTTGAGCATGAACATCCACATCTAGGTATATAAGTGAATCTACATATGCAGATACGCATTTTTCAAAAGGCCCTTGGGTGATTTATTAAAAAAAAAAAAAAAAAAACGGCTATGGCTCATCGAAATAATGTATTCCAAAGTTCACCTTCGAGCCAATTTTATTTTACAGTGTTAGTCATATTGCCGAGGTTTGAACTGGAAGCATTTCGAGGGGTCGATCTTGGCGGATCCTACCTTGCATCCTAAATTGGCAATTTGGTTAATTTCCATTGTGTGGGGGTGGTCGCGGGGTACCTTCACATGTTCCCTTCCTGGCGACAACTTAGATCCAACATTGTTCACAAGGCCAGTTTTGCTTCTGCTCATGAAATCCTTACGTGACATCCCCTGAAGACGGCCGGTAGGATGTCGCTGGAATACATATATGTTGTTCGTCATGGAGTAAGTCGGATTCATGCCTCGCTGACTAGCGGTGCAAGTTAATTGTTGCCATCCGAGCCGAGGCAAATGAGAGATCTCAACGCAACACGCATCGTGAACCACCCAAGACTGACAAGAATGCTTTTGACGCAACTCAGTTCCGCGGGTCCTGGAACGTCGATCCTAGGACGGGAGTCTACTCGACTACGGTTCCCACGCCGACTGGCATCGCGGCTGACCCGGCGCTTACTTCCCACGGGACTCGCCAGGCCGAGGAGCTCGGCCATCACTTGATGACACTTGACCCGCCTATTGATGCCGTGTATTCAAGTCCCTACTATCGCTGCCTCCAGACCATCTCCCCCTTTGTGGAGCTTTCCCGTCGCCAGGTAGAAGCGTCATCGGGGGCACTGCCTTCTGATGGCGCGGCTGCCTCTGCGACCTCCATCCGGCCAGAGCATGGCCTGGGAGAATGGTTCGGCCTTGCCCCCTTTGACCATCCTCAGCCTGCGCTAGTGAAGGTCCTTAAGGAGAAATTCCCAGCCGTCTGTGAGGACTACAGTTCAACCACGCATGCATCTATCAAGGGGGAGACCTTGACGCAGCTCTACGAGCGGATAGCGACGTCGGTCCGCGCCATTATTGAGAGTTGCGATAATGAGGGAAAGAGAGCAGTGGTGCTGTGCACACACGCTGCTGTGGTCATCGCCCTTGGGAGAATATTGACAGGCTGCATCCCCGATGATCCCTCAGTGCAAGATTTCGGTGCCTTCACCTGTGGCCTGAGCGTCTTCAGGAGACCAGCTGCCGCCGCCACCGGTGGGGAGAAACAGCAGCAGGACCAAGCCCAGTGTCGGCCGGCAGGGCCGCCTGTAAGGGAGGGAGAAGCAGCCCATGTGTCGGATGCAGCACCAGCAATGTCGGATGAGAGCAAGGAGAGACCAAGCCCTCTGGAAGTGGTTCCACCGTGGCGTTGCGAATCAAACAGCGATTGCAGCTTTCTAAGTTCAGGGGCCGAAAGAGGATGGTGAGTTTTCCAAACCACTGCTTTGCTGCCTGCCCTCTCCCAGTTCTCCTTTTTTTCCTTTCCTTTCCTTTTTTATCCCTTCCCCCGAACTGCTGCCACATTGAAGGGGTCTATGCTAATCCGGATTTTCCTACCTATGCAGGATGTTTTTTGGCGACGAGTCGTTTCTCGAACTGGGGCCCATGTCTCAAGCTCCAAGTTTCGGTACGAAACTATAGGAAGACAAGAATTAGGTCCATGCCTCGGAGTAGGGAGGTCTACAGAAAATCAGCCGCAATCGGGCATTGCCTTGACGGCGCCGTCAGATAATTCATCAGATCTCAAGAAAAGAAAAAAAAGAAAGAAAAAGAAAAAAAAAAGGAAAAGAAACAAAAAACCAATTATGGGCCTCTGATCCGTCTAAAGTCATGAATCCCCACCACTTTAGCCTTACTCTTGCAGCACAGAAAGAGACCTTCTACACCTATAAGTTAGCCTGTTTCATTCGCGTCGTACACGGGTGGCATGGCGAGCCAGCTCGAACGTGGCTTGAGTGAGTCGGGCTGGGCATCGCTGTGATGAGAATAGTGGCTCTGAAGATGGCCCGCGTAGGGACGTGTGTGGGGAAAGCTCGAGAGTCGCTAAAGTGAAACTCTTGAAATTTGCGTCTGACCAGAGACCAGAGCGGCCGATTCCCCTTTCCGACCCAAGAAGCTAGCAGTTTCCTAGTTTTTGATGGCTCACAGAGGCCCATGGAGCGAGTCTCCTCGCTGTGAATAATTGCCCCCCCCCCCTTTACGTGCGTCCTGGTGAAAGCAGTTTAGTGTGATGTTCTCATCAGGGTCCTCAGGTCAAAGCAATCGATTTGTGAGGGTCATTATAGAGTGTGGGGTAAACACCCATGGCTGCGTTTCCAATGGCAATCGGAGTGCTCCGGCGCTTATCGATCCTCGTGGAGAGACTCTAAGTGCAAAAAAGGTCGAAAAATGCAGGCGAAAATGGGGAATGAGGAGCTGGGGCTGAGGAAGATCACCAGCTGTGGTGAAACAAACCGTTGCCACCCCGCCGGGAGCGGTTACTGCACCCTGAATACCATGGAAGCGTCTCGAGTCTGTACGTGGAAATAATCCCGTCTTACGGGTGGTCCTCTTCAAGACAAAATAGAGCTTCCAAGAGGCGGCTGGAGATGAGTGTGGCGAGGCGAGACAGCGAGCCGCCCCAGGAATTCTTGGACATACAGGACGGCGATGGCTGCGTGTGTGTGGATAAGCCAATGCTCGATGATGACGGAAATACGCAAGGGTGTCCTGCAAGGAAGAGTCAATGTCTGATTACGACGTGTCGATTCTTGAGCTAGACGCTTTTGCATCTGTATTGGATCTCGCAGGTGGGTAGATGGATCGGTGGTGGGCTGAGTACGAGTAGGGGAGTCACAGAGACACAGAGTAGGTAGGATACGTCTTGACGAGGAGATTGGAAGCATGGAGTTGGCTCGGAAGAGGTCGAAGAGATTACCTATCTATCTTGGCAGTGTCAGGGCAAAGTCATATGGGTGCCACAAGAGGACCGTGTGCTAGTTGAATGACAACATGAGTGTCGAAGTTCCAGTAAATGAAGCAGTTGGTCATCATGTCTGGTTTTAGGGGCAAGGTGCCTGGGTGCCTCATCTTCAAGACGAAACAAAGAAAGAAAGGACTCTGCAGTGATGAGAGGCTAAAACAACACATGCACCTAGTACTAGATCTCAAGGCGGGATGGGCGGAGCTCTGCTTACTACCTCAGCAGATTGTTGGGAGGTTGAGGGCCATTGTTTCCTTGAGAGCGGCTGGATAGCGCCAGACTAATAGTCGGCAAGGGACCTAGCGTGTGGGGTCGGCTACGATATCTTCTCTCAGTGTTAGGCGTCGGAGATCGAACTTGCCCCCTGCACATCGCGCCTTCCATTGTAGGTGCGTACATAGCGAAGCGCCTGCCGACATCTGTGTCGGGGACGGACGCGGCAGGCAGGACGTGCAGACGATTACTCCGTACGTGATGTACATACCAACCAGGGCTGCTGATGTATTCCTGCATTCATCTGCATGCTGCATGTACATGGCCACCAAGTATAGGAGGGTCCCACAGTCTTCTCAGCTCTCCTTTTTGTGACTTGACAATCTCCCAAGCCATTTTCCCTCAGGCCTGCATTGGCTCCCATTATGTGCAGCCTTTCTCAGCCAACAAAGCGGCCCAAGAAGTGCTGCACTGCATGTCCAGCCGGATTTGGCATAAGTGGTCTCTCTAGAGGCGGCCTTCTTCACACCTCGGCATGCCACCACCATCAGTCGCGGGCATCATGCTCTGGTCCTTTCTTGACTGCCCTATTCAGGTGGGGAAAAGCAAAGAGAGAAGCAGCTCGCAGCAGCTGTTGGTAGTCCAAAGAGCCCTAGTCATGCAGAACTGGTCACAATTGCGAGTGGAAGGCAGACTGACAGACTGCGCAAGAACAGCGTGCATCATGTCCTCGTTAACCATTGGAATTGTTGGTCGCCACCCAAACATCGGACGCTGAGTCTGCCAATATTTCGACTCTCGGGCTTGGGAGGAGTTGGTCAAGACTAAGACTACAACTTTTCACGCCACATTGGCGCCCGATTTTGCCCTTTTGGCCCCGGCCTTGCCCAGAGCGAGACCTGCGAACGTTTAAGACATGCTCACCCCACCTGGAGGCGCGCTGCCCATCGATGTATACCACCTGCAGGCCTTTCCCATCGCTACAGATGGCTTACATACATATAATCAAGGTTAGAGGGGCAGCTACTGTACAAAGCACCGAGGTGCAAAGGCCTGCCGGATTACATGTCAGATCTCGTCTAATTCAAAGGTTCTTGCTTGCTTTTTCTTTTCCTACCCTACCCCCTACATGTACATGCCTACTACCTATGTATGTACGTACGACGCGTTTGCCTGCCCTCATTCCAACCCCAAGCTGTTGATCTCTCTCACCATTCAGCCATCACAGTTGTCTCCCACAGACAAGATCACCCCGACCCGTGTTCCCCGATGGGGTAAGATGGGGTATACATGCTTCATTCCTTCAATATGGCAGGCAGTTCGAGACGTACGAGTCCCACCCACACTTGGAGTTCCGTTTACTGAAGCAAATGCTCTCTAACACACTGTTTTCAGTTTATTTCCGATCTAAGCAAGGCATAATTATGTGAATAAACCCTTCATCATGTCGTGCTTGATACTATCCGACCACCTGGAAAATACCACGGCTTGTATTCATTAGTATTGTTGCTAGTGAATGCAAGGGTTGGCACCAACACATGCACAACGGAACAGGCTTATCCTTGCATGGCGCTTGCATTTAGTTCCAGTTAGCACGACTGAGGCTGGATGGTTGACGTTACACAGCCTTCTAGTCTGACCAATGCAGATAACGCCAGTCAAAGCCCACAGGCCGCAGAGGTGGGCATCCCGTCCAACTAGATCTATCCCGACACCCATGTAGAGATTGTTCAGCGAGATTTTCAAACTGTGGCGCTTTCTCTGAGTCTGAGCTCTCTTTCGGATGATCATGCCAAGGTTCAAGCTCGGTCAGATCCGGCTGGTGTATGGCGATCAGAGGACCGTGCGTGCGAGTCTTCAATAACAGTACTGCCCAATTGTTCTCTGTTTGCCCCCTCGAGTTCAGCTGCCGACTAATAGGCAACGAAGTACGTACCGGCCCAAGGCACGCCTGGATGTGCATTATGGAAGTTTGTGCTGTTGGTTGGGTTGATCCATAATGCCGCCTCTTTTGTTGTTGACCATCCTGCCCTCTCAAATTTCCAGGCAGTGCATCACCTACATTGGTCGGCCTCGTCATCTTTCTGTCTTAGGAACAAATATGCCAATCTTAACACGGGCAGTTCGTCTGCCTTGGCTCAGACGGAGAAGAAGCAAAATCACTCGCACAGAGACTACAACGCAGAGGCTAACTTGCTAGCTTGTCTTGGATCGCCGCAGGTACCTGTTCCTCGAATCTACGCATTGATCCCTTTTCCGTGTATAGTTCTTGTTTTATGCTCTAGCCATTGGGGTTGGTCTGTCATTTTTCGCTAAACTGGATAGAGGGACACACAGACACCCAACCTTCCAGCTAGAGCTCCTTTCTTTTGCCCATATATGTTGATTCAGGTACTAGGCTCAAAACAAGAAACAATTCGAACTATACGGACTGGGTCGAATTGGACTTGGTGCCGTAAAGATGTTTGCCGTCCAATGGCCACACGTTCTCTGGCACCCACCTTCTCCTGCTTGGCAGAGTCGTTGGTGGCTGCCATTTCCCTACCCCATTCACACTCGACATCCATTCTCTATATATTAATATCTCCCCCTCTCCCTCCCTCGTCGACTCAGACCCTTATGTCTTAATACCCGCTTCACTTGACCATCTCTACACATAATTTCCAATTGCGGAGGTGCTTTGGATTGCCTGACCAGCACTCAGGGAGACACTGGGTGCCCTGAATCATGAGCTTAACTCAAGCCCTGCCAATCCACGACACACTCTCTTATCCACCGTCGAGGAAGATGAGCCTGAAGCATCTTTCAGACATCCCGACCCCACCGCCCTCTAGAGAGGGCTCATTCAATAGTGATGTTGAATCGGTCTGCAGCAGCGTATCATCAGAGATTCGTACTCCTCACAGGCGATCCCCTCATACCGAGACTGATGGTATGTCTTGTGATATTTACCCTCTTCAATGAGAGAAGAATCTAACGACAAATTGCAGACGTATCAAGACCGCCAAGTCGGAATGATGATGCCTCAATTGCCCCCCTCGCGTACCCGGCTTCGTCGCCCGCCTCTTCCATCAAACTACCTAGCTATAACGAGTTCTTGGATGGAGTCAAAGCCATGGGCCAATCCTTCGAACCAGCTCCCTCTTGGTCACCAGTAACAACACCTCGCAGCATCAGTCACGGTCTGTACGACCAACAGCCGACGCCTTCGCACTATTCCTACCAAGGCACCAGTCCCTACACCCCCCACGATTACTCTGGCTCCCCTCATCAGTATCCTCCGCCACCATACGGTTACGACGGCTATCCAAACCCAGCCACAGACCCCGAGGGAAGGCACATCAACAAGAAGTACTCAACAGAGGAAGGAGACTTCATCATCTACGCATGGCACGACAAGAAGCTCAAGTGGCAGGCCATCAAACAAGAGTACGCTATGATTTTCGGTAAAAAGCCGAGGCGAACGGTCCAAGGCCTGCAGGCATGGTACTACAGGATGAACCAGAAAATTCCAGTCTGGGACAGTGATGGTTGGCTCATTTTTGACGGAGAGGACGAGCTTGAGCCACGACAAGTCAGTATCAAATGCCGCGAAAGGGACCAGGGCCGAAGGCGAGTGCCTGAGCTCATGGGCCTTGCCCAACGATACCCAGAGCGGCTCATGGGCTATCACTGGGTCGATCCAGAAATTAAGCAGCAAGCCAGAGATTGGGGTACGTCGACGCCCCCCACCCACTCTTTGATATGCGTAATAATTATACTAATATGTTCTTCACAGCGGCAAAGCGAGAGCTTCAGTACCGAGAGCGCCGAGAGAGACGAAAGAAGAAGGAGGCACGAAGGGCGCGGCTGTAGTTTCGGCCGTTTCCCCCCGTCTCACCTTGTCAATCTCAATTTCGATGCATCAATTCACAGGAAAAGCTTAGCGCCAAGGAGTATTGGATTCGGACACACAAGATGTGATCATCAACAACTAGAATAATGAGACAAGGAATTGGTTACGCGATGGACTGGCAGGCATGTTTATTCTTATTTTTCTTTATTCTCTTTTTCTCTCTTGAATCCGCTTCTTTCATTTCTCCTTTCTTTTCTTTTCTCTGTATAATTTAAACCTTTTCCCACAGACATGATGTAATCTTGTTATACATTCTGGGAGTTGGTTGGCTCTAATACGCCCCCAACGTGTATGGCCTCGCTACTAGGCGAGGCAGTATTTAGGCATTGATAATGAAAATCGCATGACCATAAATGGAACGACAGAAACACACGTGCCGGCTTTGCTCAGGAATCTTAAAATGCGTAGATCCTTGTTGTGTAGAATGGCCCGAACAATCACTGCCCGTGTGTCTGACTCGGAGTATTGACTACACGCGCGGGGGATAACACCAACCACACCCCACCCCATGCTGTAGGCGGCCACAACAATCTGCAGATACACACACAAACACACACACACACACACACACGCCCAGCTAGAAATTGGGGGGAAGACGCCTCGTGACCGGAACCTTCACCAACCAAACACCCCTCGCGTGGGCATCCTGCAACACATGGCAGACCCCATGTTGGCTAAACTCGCTCTCTGCCTTGTATCAATAGGAACTTGGGTAAGTAGGCCACGCTGACCGAAGGGCCATTGTGAGAGCCACCCGTCTCGTTCTATTGAGTCGGGTGAAAATCTCCTTGGCACATGCCCGCGCTAGCTGCTCGGTAAGGTAGGTAGCAGAGAAGGCTGGCTCGCTTCTGAATGGAGGGAGAAGAATAGCGGAAGTGAAAATAGTGTGCCAAGGCTCCTTGTTAATCTGCGGATCCCCATTCCAGCCTCATTGAAGATTCAGCCGCAGGAGGTGTATTGTCTGCGATGTGTTCAGGTTGGTCGTCTTATTGCTATTGAAGAAACGGCACAGACCGTTTGCTGCCCTTGGGGACAAAAGCAAAGACCCAACACCAACATTCCGGCGGTCGCAGATGCTTTAATTTTAGCAATTGGTAATGCATCGTGGTCATGGCCATGCAGCCCGAGCCATGTGCCCCCTTGGTAAGCTAGTATTGTGGGATCCAATGGCGGCTAGATTGTTCGGACGCCTGCATTTGATTGTTTCTCCGGGACGAGGGAGTGCACCATCCGAGCTTATCTGCATGCGGCGGAGGGCTTAGCAATGGAAACCCATGTTTATTTTCACTCGGCTACCTGCAAAGACGTGGGGTTTGATGCACCATGCGTGGCGGTAGGTAAATGAATGCATACCCCGTACATACATCTCGGGCGTTTGATCAAACAGCAATCCCTTGCTCCCCGACCCTCCATTTCCTCGCCGTCCCCCCACCCTTTTCTCTCCTAGTGCTGTGTGGGAGTATAGACTATGCATCCGCGGCCAATAGAACCCGGCCCCGCCTTGCTTTTGTCCTAGGTGACGATGAAGATTATGCAGGCTGCCGTATTGAAGGAAGAAACTTTCCTCGGTCCCTGCCCGGCCTATGTATTAGGTTACTTTTTAGGATTAAGTAGCATGAAGTGGGAGGGAGCTGAGGTTTTTAGCGTTGCGACCGAAGACCGTGGCTGACCGGTCAAGGTCGACTCCTCATCGGCATGTCGGGCTTTCGTCGCATGTAGTTCTTGATGCGAGCCATGGTCAGATCATCGTCGTCGCCCTCCAGTACCATGTCATCACTGGCCTCTGAGTAGCGATCGTTGTCGAATTCCTCATCATCCGAAGCGTTCATGTTCCTGTAATGGTAAGGGTTGCGACCAAACTCATCGTCGGACTCGACTTCGTCTTCTGGATAATCTGCAGTGTAGTGGTTTTCAGCTGGTAAGACATGAAGGTTAGCTGGATACAGAAAATGTTTGTGAACACGATGGGGGTCTAACCATTTTCATCTTCATCTTCGTCAATGAGGTCGTCGTCGTCCTCACGCTCCGGCCCGAAGAATAGATAGTCATCTTCTTCGCCTTCCAGGACAAGAACACCCACGTCGGCAGGCGAAGTGTCCATTGCCATCGAATGTGCAGGAATTCGCACGTATTCGTCAATGACCCAATCGCCATCGTCTCCATCCTCTTCCATACCATCCTCGCCACTAGCATCGGTCATGGGTGTATCTGAGGAGCTCGGCACTTGCAAGCCTGCGGTCTGCTCGGGGTGGCGCTCCGCGAAGCGCTTTTCGGGTGCCTTGGGTCGAAACTTGAGCTTTGGCGATTGTTGTTTCTGGCTCTCTCGCTCCATCTCCTGAAGATTTGCACCAATCTCATTGAGGACCCATTGATTCATATCAGCAGTCCTCTGATCCATGTTAACGCCATGAGGCTTGCTAAAAGAATCTGGAAGGGGCACCCGACTTGGCGTGTCCGGCTGGGGAGATCTAGCTCGAGGGGTTCTTGGCTTCTTGTAGAGCCGAACAGGCTCATTCGCATCTGTGGCCTTCTCGCGCTCGGGGCCGTTACTCTGCCGCAATGCGTCCTGTGAACCATTTGCTCCCCCGAGCTTCTGGCGGATCTTCTCGGCCATCTGCTTTTGTCTCCTCTCGACGAACACTGCGGGGCTGGATCGACTCTTCTTGGAAATTCCTTGGCCTGCGGTATTGTTGTTTGCTGCCGTCATAACAGCACGGGAGAGATGGAACCGGCGAGGCTCGGGCTTCAAACGTTGCTGACTAGGCCTCAAAGATATCACCCTCGGCTTTGGCGCAGTAGTTTCGGATGAGCCCGTTCCGGGGGCACTTGGAGACTCATTCTGGGGTTTCGAGACGTGGATGACCGGCATCACAGCTTGAGGAGGTCGTGGGACAAGACCAGAAGCTGAGGCAGTCACCTCGCGTCGTTGGTAGACCCAATTGGTTCCCGTGCGATGCCGCTTGGTGGTGCCATCTTCGAACTCTGAAAGGGATACAGGTTAGATGGCGAGAATGGGATGAGCAGTCAGGAGGTGATAGTGTTGTCAAAACGCACGGAGGAAGGTGACGGGGGCGGCATCCTCATCCCGCTTTCGCTTGACGCGGATGAGTTGGGGTGGGATCGACATGGCTAGGAGCTTCGGTGACTCAGTTTAGAGTCACGAATTCCAGATATTAAGAGAAATTTAGAAGCAAGTCATGAATTAGGACGTTGTTGTCGGGATGATTGCTCTGTTGGTTGGCCTGCTGGCTTGACTAGAATAGTGGTGAGGGGATGATTAAGCTGTGATGCTGAGATAAGAAATTTGTCTTGATCAAATGTGGATGCCTCTTTTTCAATAGTGGGGCCATCCGCCAACTTCCCGCCAACATCCCTAGCTACCCGCCTGACTTACATCATCCACCACGACAGCAGAGGTCGTAATATTGAGGTAACGGATGGAGATACATGCTGGATACGTGCCAAGAATCAGAGAAGCTTGGCCGCCCGTCTTGAGCCTGTCGCCCGCGGTGCCAGCATTTGGATATCAACTACAATCAGAACCCATTCAGCCCGTCATGCCAGGCGCAAGCCCCGATAAATACTAAGACGGCTGCAGGCATCAAGCAACGATCCACCTTCGTGGTACCTGAAAGTCGCTTCGTCATGGCCATGCGCAAACCGGCATGTCTCCTGCATGTCATCGAGAGTAGCATTCTGCGGTAGAAACAATCAATGCCCCTGGTCCAATTGAGCACCAGCTTCGTTTCGCCTTTCGCCAATCTGCACCGGTCCGGCGGACCAAGACCTGTCTATCTTTTTCCAGCTCCGGTGCTCAACTCGCTACTACCTACCAGAATTGAGATGGAAGCTGGGGAAGTGGATTCCGCTCCATAACCGTAGCAATAGTGGGACAGAAAGCGCGCTGCGATGATGGAACCTGGTCAACAATCATGATGCACCTGAATACCGCCTGGTTGATCGAACGCAACTGAGGCCAATCCCGCGGCCGCATTGAAGCACCCCTCTTTGGTTTCAACGGCGTATGGACCTCGTAGCCCTGGAGCCCTCCCACAAGCACTGCCTGACAGTCTAGGCTGGGTTGACGGAGGGGAGGCATTCCGGCTGAGCCCGTGCCATTGGTGCCATCGCCCCATGACCATGGCCTTCCATGCCTTGCCAACCGCCTCATTGCAAGGCAGGCATGCACCATTTCCAAGGTCTGTAGGACCATATTCATGCGCCGTCGCCGTAGGCTATCCTCCAAGGCAGCCCATTGGCCTTGGCCTGGTGGTTTTTACACGCCAGAAGAGTCCAAGCCCCTTGCTAGACGGCAGTAGATCAGACCACCCCTCATCAAGCGGTCCGTCCGCCGCCTGTTGTTTTCAAACAGGCACAATTGCACACGCATATGCTCAAGCCCATCCTTCCACCGGCCTAGGCGGTACCTGGCATCCCACGGTCATGCACCAAACCTGGGATTCAGCGCCAGCTCAAACTCTGATCCCGTCTCCACACCTCTTTCCCATCGTCATCGCTCTCAGCTGTGCCCATTTGCGTGCCACCCCCATCCGGTCGCCACCATCGATCGCATCGCCATTTATTACTTGTGCTCTCCCCTCTCCTCTTCTTCCCAGTTTCCCGGTGTCAAGTTCAACGGGCAGGCTGTTGGCACTGTCGATCTTCTACGACCCATCTACCTACCTACCTACCTTGGTGGGCAACCATCCCTCCATCACATCCATCAATGCACCTTTTAAAGTCGTGTAGCATAGTGCATTCTTCACTCGACCCCACCCCTCCTCGCCTTCTTGCCTCTCGTCATCGTTTGTCAATTGAATACCCGATCTCGAGTATTGCATATCTCTTATATATAACTCCACGGGTGTGCATACGACGACAGGATACCTTGCCAGCTTCATCCATACCTGCTAGATATCAGGCCATTCTTGTTTGAACAACCATCCTATCTACTACACCACCCTTCCGCTATCCCTCTCGCTCTGCCCCAATCTACTTACCGACTGCACGACAAACAGACTGTGACCTCCTACCTTGAGCAACCCTCTCAATATCCAGTTAGCGTACATCGCTGCCTAAGTACTCACAAAAGCACATCGACCATCAAGCTTGCCTGCCGTGGACTCGCCAGCTCTATCTCTCCGGCAAGAACAGCAGCGCCACATTATCCCACGTGTCATCGCAAGAGACCACAGCCTTGTAAATCTAACATAATCCCTAATAGCGGACTTACTGCATATTCAATTTTCCCACATCGTCGAAATGGCATCATCCGAGTCCCAACACACCATAACCTTCAAGCAGGCAAAGACAGTTCCACCACTATTTCTAGCCGGCTCCTTTCCTGGATCCAATTGGAAGCCCCAGGAGATGAAAGCCAGCCGAGATGAAGATGGAGAATACACGTTCTCCGGGACAGTCAACGTAATTCCAGGCCACGAGTACCAGTACAACATCAAGTCCAGGGAGCAAGGGCCATGGATCTATGATAAGAATCAAGCTCTTGGTGCGTGAATGATATTGATGAACTTGGAAATCTGAACCTCCATCAATGGAAACACTTACCAACTCACTTTTCGGGGTAACAGTCGTTCCCAAACCTTCCCAGTCGAGACCAGAAAAGGATTATCTTCCAGGGCTGCCTCTGAGGCAAGCTGTTGCGGATGATCGGTCCTCTACACCTATCAGGATAGTTGCCGAAACCGCTGCGGAGGTTGCAGACACGGCAGAACAACTAGTAAGTGCTCAGCTAGCTTCGCTTGAGGCTGGATACCATTAACGATGGTTGGTATGGCAGGACAAGGATTCTGAACAGACGACATCTGACTACACATGGGTCAAAGAAGAGCCATTAAAAATGCCCCTTTTCGCCCACGAAAGCTTTGGGGCTTATGAGTTCCTCGCAGATGATGCACTTGATCATGATCAAGTCGATGATGCCCCAAGCTCACAACGGCCCCGGAAGGAGTCGAAAGACTACTCATTGGATGAAGTAGATGTTAATGACCCAACAATCGAATCATTTCCCTCGGATCGATCTTCTGTAATGGACGCCCTTCGCAAGATCCGATCGAGCGTTGACAGCCAACCGATTTCCATCGAAACTGCATCCCCAATCGCGGTGGAGCACGGCGATGATTTTGGGATAAGCGACTCCTTGTCCCCCAAGAGCCAAGCGTCGTCTGCTATACGAGAGGGTAGACTCTCGCACAGCAGTTATGGGAACAAACGATCTACTGCGTCTTTGACTTCGATCGCAGAAGAAGATTCCAAGCCGATCCAGACTTCGAAGTTAGGCTCGAAGTCAGGAAAACCCAGGACTGCACGAACAAGTTTTGGCGAGGTCTTCGAATTCTCACAAACACCCCCGAGCGACGACGATAAAGGGATGATTATGAAACAGAAAAAAAAGGTAACTGATACACCTAGGCCATATGTCAATATGGTTTCCCTTTGCTTTGAAGACTGAAATATTTATCGACATCGGCAATTCTGTGTAGCCGGGCCTAGCCGTAGACTCAGATGGTCTTTTGAGCTAGAAGCAGATTCATCCTGGCCAGTCGATCTCCAATAGCAATGGCATTACCCCGAGTCATGTGGACGCCGAGATCGAGTCCAACCTGGGAACACGCCCCAGCCAAGACATGAGACGCACGGCGACGAGACGAGACCTACAATTTGCCGTCTGTAGTAGGGATCATTTTGCGTAAGTAAATAAATTTAACCCACACACTCCCATTTGGTGAATGACTGAGAGCTCAAGGACATTCATAGGGTGTCGTTCCTCGGTCTCCTTAGCATGGTTTTGGGGTCTTTGTGGTGGAAGTATGCGGGCAGGTAAGTCGGCTGGCGGTGTCTCTTTTGAGCTCTCTTGGCTCTCGGCCCGTTTATTGTAAATACAGTTTGTATACCAGGCGCTTCTCGGATGTACAAATGCGTCAATTCACGTTAGAACCTACAAATGTATAATTTCTCTTGCCCTGTCCGTGGCCCTATCGTAATTGGTGGTAGATGCAAAATAGGATAATACAGAGGTAAGTAAATTGGGTTCTCGTTGAATACGCCATTTAATATTCAAAGCACGTAATCCAATTTGAGATGAAGAAAACATAATAGACAAGTTACCACAATCTTCAGGAGGAATAGAGTGCTTTTGGTGGTGGTGATGCATATGTCTGTATGTATGAGGTTTCAGCCCCACTACAATTAAATCTGGGGAAGAACCATAAAAAAAACCGTTCAAGACACACGTGCTGGTTCATCTACACGCCCACCTTCTTACAACCAACTCGACACCCCTCAAAACGGACTCATAATGCGGCGCTTAACGTCGCAGACCGTTTGCTCCTCATGTCTTATCACCATAAGACAGCGGCCGCTGCCACCGCGAATTTCTCAACCCTGGATTAGTGGACGGTTCGTATCTTTGAGGCAGCCGTCGAAGCCTCGTCCGTCGCGCATGGTTCTTTCGAATCAAGTCTACCGACCGCCTACCGGAGGCAAGAGCTCCAGGCCGAGGCGACAAGTCGAAGGTCCCTTTGGAGCAATGAACAGAACCGTCGCCAACATCGACCCGACCCGCCGAGGCCCACGATCTCGAACGGCCAGCTCAACAGAGGGGGGAAGAAGAACGACGGACCGAGAGATGAGCGCAAGGCACTCAAGATGCAGCGCGCCCTCGCATCGGTGTCTTACACCAAGAGAATGTCTCTCAAGGACCGCATGGGAGACTACGATTCGTTCGATCAGTTCGACCTTCTCCCCAAAATCAAGGAATCTCTCTACAATGAGCTATTCAAAGGTCTCTTCGATATCAAGCCAACGCCTGTGCAGAGACTAGCTCTACCGGCCATAATGGGTCAATCGGCGCCGGGCCAGCCACAAAAGAAGAGTTCGGAGATGGAATCGTTTCTACTTGCCGCCGAGACTGGTTCAGGGAAGACCCTAGCCTATCTGCTGCCTGCGATTGACGCTCTGAAACGAGCCGAAGCAGAGGATCCGGATATCAAGGCATACAATGAGCGATACGCGGCTGAAAAGGAATACCAAAGGACTGCGAATTTCAAGGGAAAGCCCTTTGACGAGCCCCACCCTACCATGGCTCGACCCAAGGTTGTCATCTTAGTACCAACCGCAGAGCTCGCGCAGCAAGTAATGAATGTATCCAAGAAGATCTCGCACGTTGTCAAGTTCAAGACGGAGATGCTTTCTTCGGATCTCAGGCCGCAGCAGATCCAGCGCAATCTGTACGGCCCCAAGGGATTGGACGTTATCGTCTCAACACCCCACCTTCTTGCTTCCATCGCCGACTCTGATCCCAACATTCTGTCACGGGTAACTCACCTCATTGTGGACGAGGCCGATTCACTCCTGGACCGCAGCTTTTCCCCCGTCACTACTAGTATTATTGAGCGTGCCATGCCCTCGCTGCAGAAGTTCGTTTGCTGTTCTGCTACCATTCCACGAAAATTGAACAACTACCTAGCAACGACTTATCCCAAGATGCACCGAATCACAACCCCGAATCTGCATGCCATTCCCAGACGTGTCCAGCTCGGTGTAATCGATGTCTCGAGAGACCCATACCGGAACAACAAGGACTTGGCCTGCGCCGATGCTCTCTACACTCTCGGAAAGGACGCCCAAAACCATGAGGGCCCTGTCAAGGACGAGATTGATGTTCGCCGTGTTCTGGTCTTTGTCAACGAACGTGAGAAGACGGAGCAGCTAGCAGAGTACCTCCGTGGCCAAGGTATTCAAGCCACCGCTCTACACCGTGACACTCCGGAGAAGCGTCCTGGAGAAATACTCGAGGTCTTCACTATGGCTGAGCCTCTTACTGTCAAGGCCCCGGAGAAGGTTGGCCGCTCCAGGAAGCTCAACAACGTCAAGGTCTTGGTTGTGACGGATCTCGCTTCGAGAGGTATTGACACTCTGGCCGTCCGGCACGTCATTTTGTATGACGTCCCCCATACGACCATTGATTTCATTCACCGTCTCGGTCGTGCTGGGCGCATGGGCCGACGTGGCCGAGGCATCGTACTTGCCGGCAATGATGACAGGAAGGATGTTGTCGCTGAGGTGAAGAGGAGCATGTTCATGGGCCAGGCGCTCATCTAATCAGGAAGCCGAAGAGAAAAAATCAACCGAGTTGTGAGCACGGTGAATATGCTCAAGCTGTACAACCATTGACCGCCATGTATGATACTTCGACTTATTTGTAACGATCCGGCGCAAAGGGCGGGTATGGAAACGGAACACATCTCGCAAATCAAGATATGAAGCTTTGTATAGACATACGTATAGAAGAAAGAGCGGCATGAAGTATTTGAAATTAGACTTCTCCTCTCTAAAACTAGGCAAAACATAGAGGAAATTCAATGACATTAAGAATATAATGGAGGATGATTCATGAAATTGGCTAGACCATATCCGAAGTGCTATATTTCAATGCTGATAGAGAATGATACGCTATGGGCTCGCTCATATATAAATTCCTGTTCCTTTCACCGGAGATTGGGCACTTATTCGTTTGACTACAACGCAGAAAATTAGCAAAATATTCCCGGGATCGCAGAACAAGGAGGGACGAGATAACATACACTTATCCCAGCTGAAGGGTTCTTCATTGTGAATCTGGTAAATCCTCCAAAGCCGGCCTATCCAGCATGCTACCAGGAAATCAAAGTCCTTGGCATCCAGGGCAGCAGACTGGATATCCAGACGAGGCTGGACCTCTATTGAGCTGTCCTTGGGTTTGGGCGGGTTCGTCTCCAGCGCAACGACATGTCCGTCCTTGCCCTTCCACTCGACGGGTTTGTCCTTCTGGAGCAGCTTGATCCTGAACCCTTCCTTCACCTGGAGGGCATCTTTCACCTCACACACCGACCAGTTCGGCCGCCTCGTCACCAGCTCCCTGTGCTTGTACGTGCTCTTCGGCCCAAGCTTGCCCATGATATCGACGTGGCCAAACACGTGGAGGCTGAGGGGCTGCGGGCGGACGTCGTAGATGTGACGGGTCCGGACGCGGACGCTGCCCTCGCCCGAGTGGTCGGTCAGGCGGTACATGACCTTCTCCACGCCGCATATCCCACGATTGCCATCTGAGATCCGGGTGCTAAGCTCATACAGCGGCTGCTCGGGGCAGCCGACGGGATGGATCTGGACGCCATTCAGGACGAGCGATGGGAGTTCGCTGCCGAAGAGCTGCTCCCGCGGGTCTGAATCGGCAGCCAATGCATAGGATGGCGGTTCGGCCGGGGCGTCTTGAGACGTGTTGTTGCTGTTGTTGTGGCCTGAATCTTCGTAGGCTGGGGGAGGCTATGAGGCTCCATGGTTGCGTGTTCACTTGATATGTCCGCCTGACAAATCTGCCGTCATCTCACGCTTTCGTTCATCAGGTCAGAAAGCCGTCTTCTGGCAAGTAGTGAGCCAGAAAGAGTCAGTCTACGAATGGGCGAGAGTGAGGGTATTTATTATTCCATCAAAATACTTTGGCTGCGTATCCCCGCTTACACCGCCGGGCTTGGCTGAGGCTTGGCTACACTCTCGGGGCATCTTGACCACATCAGATGAGGTCCATCCTGGATGGAGACAGACAAACAAGGCTCTTCCTCGGGCATGGATTCTACCTTAGTGATGTCAGTGGAATTAAGGTGCACACGCAGGGCGCCTTTGTTAATTGGCGCTAGTCCTTCTTGGGAGGTGTTTTTTTTTCTTAGTGGGCTGTCGAGAGTCCAGACTCCAGCTACAGGCTGTTTGCCACCTAAATATGCGCTAAGTGCCTACAGCAGGGACGAAACCAACAAACGCGCGACGCGTTCCATCTGTACTTGACCCTCCCACCACACAATCATCCAAGCTCCAATTCGCAAGGCATCCTGCATTGCCTGTTCACTACTGGTAAAAGCTGCCACGGCGCTTGCTCAAGTTCCCCCAGGACCATCGCAGCTTATCCAATTCTCTGTTTAATTATTTCGATTGGTTTTATCTGACTGCACGCAATGCCTCGGCCAAAGAGGTCGCGTCCTGGCGCTGTCGCCACAGCTAAGAAAGCAGCCCAGCCAGATGTTGAACCTGCGCCTCGAGGACGAGCGCGCACAACTAGATCCATGGCGTCGCGAACAAGCGCAGATGTGGATTCTATCCTTGATGCAGCCAACCGGACTCGCGACACCGCCCTAGATCGTCTCGCGAACGAGGACATCACCACTACCGGAGACGATGATACCGCGGGCTCGGTGGAGCTTGGACGACGAAGCTCAGCAGCAACGCCAGCCCAGCGAAGAGATATAACGGGCCTCGATCTGGCGGACGACGTGTTTGGAGACTTAGAGGACAGTTTCGAGGACGAGGGCTCAGTGCGAGGGCGCTCTACCGAGGTTTCGTCTTTCACTCTCAGTCACATCAAACCGAGATCCAGGTCGCGCCAATCCAGCATTGTCGGACGCAACGACCCTCCCATTCGCCCTAGCAGTCGAGGAGGTACTACGCCGCTCGTGAGTTCAACCTTCAACATTAGCGCATTTAGAAGGCGCGCGCGCGAGCCTAGTATTTTGGGCACTGGCCGGAAGCCACGGCCAGATGTCACGTCCACGACTTTCACCACACAAGGGGACAATAGGTCAGACACTGAGGATGAGGAGGAAGAAGACTTCGCCCCCGAGGCCGAATCTACGCCTCTGAACAACAGACGGCGAACCCGACCTGCTCCTCAAGAGCCCGAATCCGAGCAAGAACAAGAGCTGGATCCTGAGCCAGTTGCGACAAGGAGCTCCAAAAAGAGGAAGAGTGATGGCCCAGCAGAAACTGCGCGTCCAGAGAAGGTATCACGTACGGATGATCCTGAACCAGAGGAAGATGCCGATAGCGACTCGTCCTCACTCTCATCACTTCCATCCTTCGACCAACCTCTACCTGAGCTGGGCCGGCCAGTCACCCCTGTCAACCAAATGGATTACGCCGCACCACCTGCTAGCAGTGGCTCTGAAGACGAGGACTTCGAGTGGCCGGATATTCACGGCCTCGCCAAGAGACGCCGGAGGCCGTCGGCAGCAGATCCCCTTGACCACGATAGCATGTCCAATGTTTCCTCCCCTCCCTCCCTCACACACTCGCCAAACTTCGAGACCAAGGCAGCTAAGACTCGGGGTCGGGCCAGACGCCAATCATCGCCTAAGCTCACAACAGCAGACCTGGCGAACTTGCTACCTAAGAGGAGGCATCAAAGAGCCCACAGCCCTGTTGATCTGCCGAGCGATGACGAGATTGACACAGCCGGAATCGGACATGATGAGGATGAGCTATCATACGTTGATGCCCCACGGAGGAGAAAGGCGACGAGGTCCGCCACTCGTGGTGGCTCTACTCGCCAAACCACCCGGGGAGGACCTTCAACTTCTAAGCAACCAGAGAAGAAGACCGACAAGTCTCGTCCCAGTCTCACTTACTCGCGAAGATCATCAGATAAGGAGAATGAGAGTGAAGGTGACGGCACTGAAGGAGATGAGCAGAGCCGGTTCCAGCCCCTTCCTGACGATACCTTCGAGGCTGACAGTACACATACGCCGGAAGGGAACAAGACGGAGGAGCTAAAACAAGCAGCGGCCAAATTCAAGGAGGTGGACCGCTGGGAACTGGAATATGAGGAAGCTACGCAGTCATCTTCACCTGCTGGAGCTCGATAACTCGGTAATCTGTTTTTGGCGTAACGTTATTTGTTAAGCGGCGGTTAGGTTCAGGAGTATTGGCGCGCATTGGTGGTATGATGAATAGTCCACATCGTCATTTTGGAGTTTTGTTCGTTATCAAAGTTTCTCGTTGACTTTGCAGTCATGTCTCGAACAAATCAATAGAATAGTCATGTCTTGAAGCTGTTCATTCATTCGTAGATATTTGCTAAGCCCATCCCTTCTTGACGGTCCCCTACTGTACTTCTGAGAAGGTATATTTTTAAATCCCATTCCTATAGATGGGTCTCCATTTCATCCTTAATGTCTTGGTTTGCGAAGATCATCCTGAAAGAGGGCGCAAATCCTCAAAACGCCACGGAACCATACCCAAAGAGCAATCCCAAGCCTCAATTTCGCCTTGATGGTCACTACAATAGTCAGCTACTCACGAAACTTGACCGCGTCTGTCATCTGCTTCTTAACAGTGAGCAGAGGGTCCAAGATATTGGGGTCGCGAAGGGCGATCGTAACATCGTCTGGGAGTCTGCCACTCATAACCAGCTTCTATAAAAGGGTCAGAATCGCTGGCGAAGACTAATTCTCTCTTAGCAAAGCGTTCAAAAATTAACATACCCTCTTTAGAGACTGGAACAGCTCTTCTTTGGCGGTATACTCGCGAATCACCTGGTTCTGATCAAAGTCGACGTAGACTCTCGTGTCGTTGATGCGCACCACGACGCCGTCGAGCCGCATGAACAGGCGGCACAGCAGCAGCATGCGCCGCTCGTGCACGCGCACCTTGCAGCTGTAGATGGAGATGCCGTTGTCGTCCAGCTCGCTCTCGTACAGGATGACCTCCTCGAAGAAGAGCATGGGGTCCCGCCGCTGGAGCAGCGCGAGGGGGATGTAGTGGCCGATGCCGGGCGCCAGGCGCTGGCCGCTGCTGCCCTCGCTCTCGGTGCCGCTGTAGTCGGTGGTGTAGCTCCAGTCGTAGGGCTTGACGATATTCTTGATCTTCGTGGTGGTGTCCTCGCGGGTTCGCTCCCAGTCCTTAGCGTACGAGACCTTGAGCAGTTTCTTACCCTCCTTGTCAACTCGATTAAGGGCGCCGAAGGCGTCGAAGGATATGGACCAGTTGGACGGCTTGTGGGTGATCTTGATGAGGTTGTCGCCGAATATCATCTCGGGGACGGGGATGCCGAGCTTCTCGTTGAGCTCGTCGATGGGACCGGCCTTGGAGATCGGGAGCTTGCGGGCTTCGATCTGGAAGGCGCCCTGCGTGTGGACCTTGGTGGCCGCATCTAACTCCTTTGGATTTGGGAAGGGCTCGTTTGTCGATGTGACGTGGTTCGTGGTTGCGGCCGGACGGGGAGGTGGTCCTAATGGTTCGCTGCTGGAAGCCATCGCGGGGAGGGAGGGGGAGGGGCACAACAGTATTAACGAGGATTGAAAGCTCAGTAAATGCGATGGGATTGAAAATCCAGAAATCTTCAAATCGGCGCTTGAATAGAACTTACAGCCAACGGACAGATATTTGTAACTCACAAACACTGGAACCACGCCGAGCTGTTGTAAGCTTGAAGTTTTGTTGGAGGGGAGCTACAATGAGGCTGAAGCCCGTTACATCACTCAGGCCCCTGGCCTTGGCTCACCGAACTGCTGATCACACCGAAGCCGCACACGGCCCTCAACTGCCAACCCCACATCAGATCACGGACGGTCGGAATGACGATGGCATTAATTCTAAGACACTAGGGCATCTGATCTGAGATTGCTAGCCGGCAAACTTTCATTAGGTATTGCCGTTCGTTGTGCAAGAGCCTAAAACAAGGGTTCGGGATCTAGATCTTCAATGGGGTTAGCATGCCACCGCCTATACCCTGCTGTTGCCCTAGCAACGTGGAGCTTCAGCTGGTATCCGGGGCAGCCCGCTTGTCGTCCGACATGTACACACAGACTCCCTGCCTTTAAATACAAGCTCCGGTGATGAAGTTTCCTCTCTCTCCGGCAACACAGGTCAACCTCTCGTTGCGCTCTCTCTCTCCCTAATCTTAGCAGGCCACCGGCATCCTATATCCTAGCAATGGCTAGTCGCACATTGGAGTCGCGCTTCGAGCGCATGTCCGTCAATGACGAGAACGAAATTGGCGATGCCCCCAGGGCCTACTCCAAAACAAAGGTGCGAAGTTCCGGGTGATGATGGATGAAGCCAGCAAGAACACATGGCTGACCTTGCGCTTTAGACTGTGACTACTACCTCATCCTCCCATTCAGCGCACAGCAGCAGCCGTGCCAACCTAGTCAAGGTTGCGCTGCAGTCCCAGACCAGCAACACGGTCGCAGCCGTAACATTGCCTTCTCAGGCCGCCCAGCGAAAGCGAACAATCCTCCCCCCTCACCTCAACGAAAGCCACTGCCCACCAGCAGCTCGTCACGGGTCTCAGAAGAAAGTGCGGAGGAGCACTCAAGGGCCTCGCAGTTGATCGAACAGCCCAGCATCCCCAAGCAGTTCCACCTCGGCATGTTCGAGATTGGCCGGCCTCTTGGCAAGGGCAAGTTTGGGCGTGTATATCTCGCAAAGGAGCGGACAAGCGGCTTCATTTGCGCCCTGAAGGTAATGCACAAGAACGAGCTGCAGCAGGGTGGCGGTGTCGAGAAGCAGGTGCGACGAGAGATTGAGATTCAGAGCAACCTGCGACACCCCAACATCCTCCAGCTCTATGGGCACTTCCACGATAGCAAGCGAGTGTTCCTCATCCTAGAGTTCGCCGGCAAGGGCGAGCTGTACAAGCATCTCCGTAGAGAGAGCCGCTTCCCCGAGTGGAAGTCGGCGCAGTATATTGCCCAGATGGCATCTGCGTTGCGATACCTCCACCGAAAGCACGTTATCCATCGGGACATCAAGCCTGAGAATATTCTTATGGGAATCCACGGAGAGATCAAGATCTCGGACTTTGGCTGGAGTGTCCATGCCCCTAATAACAGAAGGAAGACCATGTGCGGAACTCTTGACTACCTCCCCCCGAGATGGTCAAGCCCGGAACCAGCGAGAACTTCTATGACGAGAAGGTAGACCTGTGGAGTTTGGGTGTCCTGACATATGAATTCCTGGTTGGCGAGGCTCCCTTCGAGGACACACCTATTATGACACAGCGCAGGATTGCGCGTGCTGACATGTCAATTCCTTCCTTTGTCAGTGCTGAGGCTGCCGATCTCATCAAGAAGGTTAGTTATCTCAACAGTTTAAACTTGCTTCAGTCAATCATGTACTAACTCTAGACAGCTCCTTGTACTCGACCCTGCCAAGCGAATCCCGCTCGACCAGGTACAGCAGCATCCCTGGATTCTCAAGCACTGCGTCAAGGGTGAGAGAGTGTACAACCGAGAGAAGTCTACATAGACTCGGTTTAATGAGCATAATGACTTGATTGTCTTTGTTTTTCCCTTTTTTTCCAATACTTATTGGCTAGCTTAATCGGCGTTGGTTTCATCACAGACCATGGGATGGGTTACGGATTGTGCATATAATGGAGTTCAAACTTTTGTTGTAATTCTTTCATACAGGCGACAAGAAAACAGACACAGAGACTAAGAGAGAGTATGTTTTTGACTATTGACATTACTTGGGTATCGTTAATTTTCATTTTCATGGCACACAAAGCTGAAACGGTGATTCGCTTGGATAATAGTACAAGTGTGCTGCGAAGGCCTGCCAGAGCCTGTTGCATCCATTTCCCGGTTTATCTGTACACTTCATCGAATGGCCTGGTATCTGAGAAGCACGACTCCCAAACCTGGTTCACCACTTTGGTCGCTTGTTCCTCGTCTTTACATCTGGGCCTGGCCATGACCGATTGGATGGCTCTCCGGCGAACGCAATGTTGAAACTGCTGCGTCAGGTTCCATTGACCCCGTGTGAAGGTTTCTCGAGTCCAACGACACTCGCCGCTTAGCATTGAAGCACGAATCTGTGGGTAAAGCTTTCAGTTAGCATGGGGGCTCTTTCCATTCACATGCGACCAAAGTAGGCCGTTGCATACCTCGGTGCAGGCGGCATGCTTGAGATCTTTGTCGCCCATCCAGTCCACCTTCCATCTCAAGTGGTCCCACGCGTGCACCATCTCATGCGCCAGCGTGTCCTCCATGTGCTTCCTGTCCCTGATCTCGTTGGCGCAGAGGAGGATGCCGTGGTCGGGGCTGAAGCCACCAGACTGCCTGTGGACCTGCCCATCCTCGGTGAGGCGGGCAGGGCACCGCCGGCACATGACGTTGTCCTTGTTCAGGTCGCCGTTGAGGTCGCCAATCTTCTCGGACAGGAAGCGGACGACAGGGGAGTGGGTGAAGAGCCAGTTGCGGTTGTCCTCGCAGCGCTTGCAGTCCCTCTCCTCGTGGACCTTGTAGCGCCACTCGCGGTAGTGGAACTTGCCCTCGTTGGTCATGCCGCCGGACAGGATGCGGAAGTAGTTCATCCACCACTTCATCTCCGGGTCGAAGCCCGTCCGCGCTGGGTCGTTGAAGAGCTCCTTCTTGGGTCCATCGGACACGACGGGGGTCGGGGTGGTGGCGGGAGCCGAGGTTGCTTCCTTTGATTGGTCCATCACAGGAGAATGGATTAAACTTGGGAGAGGGGAAGTGGTCTGTTACTTTCTCATCTCCCGTTCGGATTGTCAGATGCGAATTGCCTTTGGGTCAAGATCGAAGGCTATGCGATCGCGACTAGTTCCTTTTTCGTACAGGCCCTAGTACAGCACTGAACAAATTCTGCCGGCCAGTGAGAGGCAGGGCGGTGAGTTCTTGTCCAGTGAACGGGGAGGTAATACCGCCTAAATTGTGGGCCCGAGGTCGGTGTTGGACGCCGCGAAACCGGCGACACGGCTTTTCGCAGCATGTACCTACATGCTAGCACCGAAATGGTGACAGAAAAGTTGGGACACTGAATTGATGAGGAATCAAAAGTAGCGCACAATTGTACCTCAACCCAGACGGTATAATAATATATGTGACATGATTCAATTACAAGGAGTGTAATAGCTCGAAATCCTGTTCATTAATTATTTGAAGCAATCAAAATAACTCGTCACAGCTCCAGAGGCATAGAAGGACTAGATCTTTAGCGCTTTCATTTTTCTGTCACCCCTAAAAGGTACCGACCCAGTCTAAACCGTTAGCTTGCCCAAGATGGGTTTTGATCACAGCGCCGACGGTGTTACTCACATGGATGTTTTCGCTGCCATCCATCCAAATCTACACGACCCCCCTGGACTGAACAGTTCCAGGCAATGATTGGCGAGAGATGGCGTATGAAAATGATCGTAAGCCAACCCATATTCACAAGCATTAGAATGAAACTTCAGAACATACGAGTGTTCCACTACCGAGGATGCCAAGTGCCTTTGCGAACGGCTCTTTGGCTCCCTCGAGGACCGGTGGAGTTCCGTAACCCTCCAATGCTCCTTCGTCTTGCGTCAATGGCAAGGCGTGAAAACAGGCTTTAAAATGGCCTGTGGCCGAAGTAGCAATTTTTCTTACTCTCATTTATTTCATTCTCGCTTCCAAATCCATTCAATTCTTCATTTGGCTGACTCTCGATCAAATCTGACAGGCATGAAAAAGTCAAAGGTTTTGACCGTTGTCATAAAGCTTGGTAAGGTTGCCCTCTCCGATACTCGCCTTCACAAAACTTGGATGGGAGCAGAAAACTGACACAGTATCTGTAAAAAGGCACAAGCTCAATTGTTGACGAAAAGACTCATGAGCCCCTTCTGCCCATCCTGACCTTGATCGTGGACACGGCGGTCAAGCTCCGGAAACATGGCCATCGGGTCATCATTGTCTCCTCGGGCGCCATCGGCGTTGGCCTGAGGAGAATGGATGTTGAGAAAAAACCCAAACATCTTGCAAAATTACAAGTGAGTCTCTCTTAGCCGCAATTGTAAAACAGATGATCCTCTAATCGAGCAAACCCTCCAAATCAGGCCCTCGCAGCAATTGGCCAATGCAGGCTCATGAGCCTTTGGGATGGCCTCTTCCAGCACCTGGCCCAGCCGATTGCTCAAATTCTCCTCACGAAAAATGACATTGCCGACGTAAGTTGGAAATAAAAATTACAAACAAGTACCGCACCCACGTCATAAAAGTGGTTGCTTTGGTTGGTAGACCATTCGGCTAATGGGAGCTTTCCCAAAGAGGACGAGGTACCTGAACGCGCAAAACACAGTCAACGAATTGCTCGACCAAGGGGTAATTCCCATTGTCAATGAGAATGATACATTGGCTGTTTCCGAAATCAAATTCGGCGACAATGACACCCTGTCGGCAATCACTGCCGCCATGATTCACGCCGACTTACTATTCCTCATGACGGATGTGGATTGTCTGTATGACAAGAACCCGCGCACGCACCCTGACGCTCGCCCAATTGAGGTCGTCGAAGATATTTCGGAGATTCAAGCCGACGGTCAGTCTTATCCGCCGATTGTTTGTTCATTATGATGTTGCTGTGCTAATACTTGGTACAGTGTCAAGCGCCGGCTCCTCGCTTGGAACTGGTGGAATGAGCACAAAAATCATCGCTGCTAGGCTTGGAACGTCTGCAGGGGTTACAGTTATCATTACACGATCCTCGAACCCCGGCAATATCCTAAACATTGTCAATTACCTCCAAACCTCGTCTGGCCCAAGCACCCCTGACGATCCCAGCGCCCTGTCGATTGTGTCGTCTTCAACTTCCCTGAACTTGATGGCCCAATCTCAGGTTGTAAATCCAGATGTCCCGCCCCTCCATACAAGATTTCTTCCTTCTAGCGATCCTATTCGGGACCGTTACTTCTGGCTCCTTCACACGGTCAATCCTCACGGGACCATTTACATCGACCAAGGGGCGCACCGAGCACTGCTTGGCAAGGCCGGGCTGCTCCCGGTGGGTATCGTTGACGTTGAAGGGAACTTTGCCCAGCATGATGCCGTGCGGCTCGTTGTTGTCAACAGGCTACGGGAGCCCGGGCCAGACGGCAGACTGCGTGGTGACTACGCTGAAGAGGTCGGCCGAGCGCTTGTGAACTACGCCGCGGCTGAGATCACTCAGGTCATGGGTCACCAGAGCGTGGAGATTGAGAAAATCCTGGGATATGCGGATAGCGACTATGTCGCCAACCGCTCCCACATTGTGTTTTACAGAAGCGAAAGTCGGCCACCAACTCCCAAGCCCTTTGATAAAGCCAATGGCAGTGCAGCATGACGGATGATAGTTTAAGGTGCAGGTTTAGCATAATAGGAAGGAAAGGATGAAGAAAAGGGATATAGCTTGAGGGTAGAAAAACTCACAGAGGGTCGTTAACGGTTACCGACGTCTGTTCTGGTTGCGCTTTAGCAACATCAATGAGTATCATGTAGCGAGCAGTGGTTTTTTTTCTGCTATTTATTCTCATCTGGCCGAATTCCCATCGGTTTGAAATCTTTACGTCTCTTGTCAGCGCTTTTATCCCGCTCGATAAGCTGATGGTCCGATATAGTTTCTTCAACCAACATGTTCAGAAACTTGGACAGACTCAACACATATCTCTGGTGAAATAAACGATAGGAGGAACAGTACACAAACTCCGAATCAACAACAGGTAATCCTCAACGAAACTAAACTCGAGTGAGCTTTCAAAATTAGGGCTATTGTTAATTTTAATAATTAAGACAGGCTGATAAGTTGTCTGATGAAATGACATGAGAGTGTCATCCCGATGTCGCTGCTACAGGGTAGCTGGGGTTAGGACGAGACCAAGCTGCCGGGGTGGCGGCGTTAAAGTTGTTCCTGACAGGCCAAAAAAAAAAAAAAAGGAATAATTCGTCTGCGGGGGAATGAAAAATCATCATTGATGGACACTTGAAAAGTAATAACGTGAACTCGCCCATCGACATAATTTCATTCCGTCACTAGGATAGCACTTGACGCATTGGAACCCGCTAATATTAGCACAGTCATACAGCTGTTCTGGAAGAGAGGAGCTTGCGCCAGAAGCCTGGACGGTAAGGTGCTGTGACCACTGTCACAGGCGCAGATAGTACGCTAAAAAGATAGACCCTCCTTCTGCAAGTAGAAGGGTCTCCAAGCCATCGCGCTGCTCTTATTGGCAGCTGCTTCTGTGCCCTTCTCCCACTTACCCCTCCCCCACCATCAGAGGAACCAGTGCGACTTGAGTTTTCTGACTCACGCGCTCGTCCTCGCACACGTTGATATCGAGTGGATGAAGTCAATTCGAGTCATCCATACTTCAAGACTCCCTGTCTGCACCAGACCTGTCATTAGACCGTACACAACACCTTCGATTCATATTGCTACAGGACCTAGAGCACCAACCAGCTTCCCTCGGAAGGCTTGCTCCTTTAGCACCTCTTCACACGCGTACAGATATATAGTCCCGGTTTCCAAAAAGATAAACCCCCAGAACAAGATGGCTCCCAGCGCAACCACCCTCAAGGGCCAGCCCCTGGACAAGGTCCTTCTCGAGGCCATGCTGAAGCGGCGCTTGTTCTACACCCCTTCCTTCGAGATCTACGGCGGTGTCGCCGGTCTCTACGACTATGGCCCCCCGGGCTGCGCACTCCAGGCCAACATCATCGACCAGTGGCGCAAGCACTTCATCTTGGAGGAAGACATGCTCGAGGTCGACTGCACCGTCCTGACCCCCCACGAGGTTCTCAAGACCAGCGGCCACGTCGACAAGTTCGCCGACTGGATGTGCAAGGATCCTAAGAACGGCGAGATTATGAGAGCCGACCATTTCGTCGAGGCCGTTCTCGAGGCTAGACTGCGAGGTGACAAGGAGGCACGTGGCCAGGCGATTGTGGAGAAGGAGGCCGACCCAAAGAAGAAGAAGAAGAAGGCCAAGTCTGAGGCTGTGAAGCTCGACGATGCTGTGGTGACGGAGTACGAGGAGGTTCTGGCCAAGATCGACAACTACGACGGACCCGAGCTTGGTCAATTGATCAAGAAATACGAGCTGAAGAACCCCGAGACAGGCGTGCTTCCAAGCGACCCCGTGGCATTCAACCTCATGTTCCAGACCTCAATTGGCCCCAGCAGCAACCTCGCTGGTTACCTGCGACCTGAGACTGCTCAGGGCCAGTTCCTCAACTTTGCCAAGCTTCTCGAGTTTAACCAGTCCGGCATGCCCTTCGCCTCTGCCTCCATTGGCAAGTCCTACCGAAATGAAATCTCACCTCGTGCCGGTCTGTTGCGAGTACGAGAGTTCTTGATGGCTGAGATTGAGCATTTCGTCGATCCCGAAGGTGGCAAGAAGCACCCTCGATTCACTGAGGTTGAGGACATTGAGCTTGTCCTGCTGGATCGCGACACTCAGCTCTCCGGTAAGACTGCTACCAAGAGCATCAAGATTGGTGAGGCCGTCAAGACCAAGCTCGTCGACAACGAAACACTCGGTTACTTCATCGCCCGAATCCACCTGTTCATGATCAAGATCGGTGTCGATGTGAGCAAGATGCGCTTCCGCCAGCACATGGCTAACGAGATGGCCCACTACGCCGCTGACTGCTGGGACTGCGAGCTTTTGACCTCCTCTGGCTGGGTTGAATGCGTTGGTTGTGCAGACCGTAGCGCTTACGACCTGAGCGTCCATGCCAAGAAGACGGGTGCCCCTCTCCTCGTTCGCCAGCAACGTGAAGTGCCTCTCGTCATCGAGGAGTGGCAGATTGATGTTGAGAAGAAGAAGTTTGGCCCCCTTTTCAAGAAGGACGCCAGGACTGTGGAGGGCGCGCTGGAGGCCACCACCCAGGAGCAAAGAGAGAAGCTGGCCAAGGAGCTCAGCGATAACGGCAAGATTACCTTGGATGTCGCTGGTGTCGGCAATGGCCAAGTCGAAATTACCAAGGACTCAATCAAGATTGAGTTCCGTAAGCGCACGGAGAACGTTAGGGAATTTACTCCCAATGTTATCGAACCCTCATTCGGTATTGGCCGAACTCTCTATGCTCTCCTTGAACATAACTTCTGGACCCGAGCTAGCGATGGTGGCGACGAAGCACGTGGTGTAAGTCTCCGATTCTACTATAAAAATCCCCCACCTCTTTGTGAATCGTGAATCACTAACTCGCCCCCGCAGGTCCTGTCCTTCCCTCCCATTGTCGCGCCCACAAAGGTGCTGATCGTGCCTCTGTCTTCCAATGTCCAGTTCAAGCCCAATCTGAAGAAGCTGTCACAGCGTCTACGCAGTCTCGGAATCTCCAGCCGTGTAGATGACTCATCTGCCAGCATTGGCAAGCGTTATAGCCGTAACGACGAACTCGGCACTCCTTTTGGTATCACAGTTGATTTCCAGACCCTTCAGGATCAGACTCTCACGCTCCGTGACCGTGATTCGACGAGGCAGGTCCGTGCCGAGGAAGACAAAATTGTGGATGCCATCAAGTCATTGGCGGATGGCAGCAAGACGTGGGCTGATATTGAGGCTGAGCTTCCAAAGTTCGAGGGCCAGGAGATTGAGGTTGCAGAGAGGTGAAGCGAGAAAAAATGTTATGTTTAGCTATGATTATGATAGAGCAACGAAAGGCAGACTGTCGGTGCATCATGGCATTAAGTGCCACAATGCAACATACATGTGCAACCGCTTTGTGATGAGTCGGATGTAAGTGATGCGAAAAGTGATGCGAATAGATTGCAACAAACCACGATGAAGACAAACAGTCATTGTACTCACTCACCAACTCACGGTATAAATATATCCAAAGAGCACACTCCAACAACGGCTTCCTTTTGTTGTCACGAACAAACCCATAACCAAGCGTCTTCAAACAAACCCAAACGAATTTGTAAAAGTCGAAGCCCACCAGCTACGAAGCAGCAACAGCGACAGATCTACTTCCTACCATTTAAATCCTTTGAACAACCAAACTTCAGAATTCAACCACCATGCCGGACTCACCAGAGCCTAATCCCGCTATCCCCGACACCATCGTGCAATGCGACACGTGCGAGACGTGGACTAGCTCAGTTGTGGACAGTAGCTGCCCAACTGAGGGCTGCGAGGGAAACCTCTTAAGCGAACCAACTACACAGGAAGCTAGCGGAGGCACAACAAGCGAGGGAGGAGGAGAGCCGCCCATGACCAACGGGACGCATTGATCGTTGGGGACATCTTCATGACGTGCTGTTGTTAGAAGGGGATTGGCATGATGATGATTATGTGACATGTGATATTTTTTTGAGCGCCTGTTTTGCATCACCTCCAGCTTTTCCTGAAGGACCATATCGGGATCCGATTAGAAAGATGTGATTGGCAACGGTCATCGGACAGGTTTACTTTAGTTATCTTAGGGTACCTAGAAATTTAACTTGTTCACTGTTTTAACCTTTGTCTTGGCGGGCTATTTTGGTGATATGAAGTCATAACGGGCTGGTGAGGTTAGGCCCGACCCATCGGTATGGAATAGGTATCCTATTTTGTACATCACTCCTGTTCGGGTCCGTCTTTTACGAAGGATCATTACATTCTCGGCTGGAGGATTTCCTTTTCTATCGATGTGCGTTCTCTTTCGTGCCAAAGCTGACTGCATGCTGGGAGCTTCGGAGCGGGAATGGCGTATAGTGTGGCTGGTGAGCCTATCCCATGATATCTTTCCTGCTCAGGTAAGGCATGTTCCATGTCAGCATGAAATTATGTATTTGGGCTGCTATAATCAATCGCGTGCTCCTCCCAGTGCCGGACGCTTATACCAACATGGTGGTGAATCCTAAACGCTAGCCTCAGGGGTGCACCCTCCGGATCTGCAAAGCCATCAGGGACAAGTGAGATTCCATCGACGCCAGTGCATGCAACGCTGGTAGCGGGCACTGACGTCTTGCTTTGCAGAGCAAGGTAGTACGAAACGTGATTTATTGATACACAGCATGAAGAGGTCTCGGTGAGTTCCAGCGAACATGCTTACGGGCAGGCTGAATTCACCCCTGTGCTGCTCGGAACAATGAGATACGGTGCTGAAGACAGTGGTGCCCAACAGCAAATGATCGGCCGACGTCTGCTCAGGCACCTTACCTCAGAAGTTCCCAAGGTCCCTTTTGTGGTCAGCATGGGACGGAGCGCCGGTGGAGCAGCCAACTTGTCTCGAGTCACAGTAGCCGTACAGTGGGCGACCAGCGCAACCCTATAACAGCTACTAAATAGGTAAGCAATCATAATTATAGGCACTGTGGGAATGAATGGGGCGGTTGTCCTATTGCTGACTGAGCTCTTCTTATTGTCGGTCCCAGACGTGGAGTTTTTCAATCATGCAGCGGAAAGTGAGCAGCAAGGCGCATCAATGCAGACACACACCAGCAAGGTCCTGGGGCTGAGTAAGTACCTTGTACCCATCTCCTTGGCGGTACGGCATTCCGAAGATATATCTGGCTCCATGACTCGACGCAGGCTGGTTGATCGTACAATCTTGGGCAGTAGGTAGGTACCCGTCGTCTCCCAGCTGTCGGGTTGGCCAGACGCTATATTTAGGCACTGGCATTTGGCGTCGACGGCAGTAGATGGTTTGTGACACCCGTCGCACTAATTGGCCGCCGGCCAGCACGGTAGATGATCAGGGTCAATGATTGGAAAATTCGAATAACCTCCATACAGAGTACGACCATGTGTAGGGTGCAGCAGGTAGATACGGTAGGTATCAGGCAAGGTAATCACTCGTCCTGTGCAGGCGGCCAGGCTCCCCAAACGCAGCCAGGGGAAGAGCCTATCAGCGAAAATGCAACCGAAGCTGGACACCAATTGGCGGCTCCGAGAGCGTGTGCAACTACCACCTCCTCGTGGCTCCCGACGCCTTGACATCGCAACCACTCTCCTACTAATATCCATGGTTGAGCGGTAGCTCCTAATAAAGTAGGAGCCTGGGCTGACTGGGTGAGGTTGACTGGCGGCGGAGGTTCCAGTAAACGATCCCCTAGCGTGCTCCCTACCTGATGCGCCGGGCCCGCCCCAGGCCTCAGGAGAGAGTCACCACTCAACACCCACACGGGCCTCCTTCCCCACACCCAGTCTACGCCTGAAGGTGCCTATGTACCTGTCCCCGTCCTCAGTTGGCTTCTCCTGGCTCGTTCCATTGTTCTACATACATCCCCTTCCTCCCCTCTCAGCTTGCATTGCCTGGCTTCTTCCTCAAGCCTAACAGCGTTCTTTGTATAATAACGAGGCTGGACTCGTTTATTCGTGGTCTGCCCGCCACAGTCTCTGCCTCCGCAGCCCACCTGTTCGCGCGACTTCCTGCAGTGACCGCCGCCTCCCTGCGCCCACATAAGCAATACCAGTACCAACAGCCGCCTGCCACCCCTAGTCGCCCGATTGAACAAAACCCCCCTCACCTACGACCGAGCGAAGTTGGGAGACCAAGTCCTAGCGAAAACCACCGCCTCACCTATGACCTCCTCCTGCTGAGCTTGAGGAAGTGTCTGTCGTTTTGTAGGGCGGTCTCGGCTAGCTATAATCCTTGTCGCAACTGCGTCTCTTGCGACCCTCGTTTCGAGCCCTCGCCTAGACTTAGCCGCTCGCCCCATGCACTTCTCCAGCCATCTCCTCGCACACTTCAGCGTCTCGTCAAGCGTTCCTATTGAGCAGCATATGTAGGCGCACTCGAACTATTTTATATCTTTTTAGCAAAATCCACAAAAACCAGCTTGATTTACTCTCGTCAAAATGTCACAACAAGAAAGGTACGTTGACAACTCTGAAATGTCTGTTTCTGAATGGATCGACAAGGTCGCTTCAAGTCTCACGCACGCCCACCCACACATGAGAGGAGGGGGCTCAGACACTGCTTACGATTGATGCAATGATGGCCTCTCAAGAGCCATCCGAGCTGTCGAGAGCCACGCAGTATTGCCACCTGGTAGCACCTGATCCATCTCCACAATCTGCATGGGGTCTCGGGCTTTTGCGTTGGGTCTCTCGACTTGGACGCATATTGGACAGGCAATGTCTTACCATTGAAATGCATTCTTGATCAGGCAACCTTTGGTATGCTTTGGACTGTGACTGACAAAAGGCTTCAGCATATATTCGTCCGGCCAGTTCATGAATCCCGGCCCGGCGCCGCGACCTCCTACCGACCGACCACGTCTTGCCCTTACTCCTAACGCAAACCTGCCCGGAAGCATGTCCAACATGGCCATTTCACCAATTCGAAGCACAGTGACATCGACATATTCCGGTTCCACTGTTTCACTCCCAATCGCCCGCCAACAGTCTAACAATACTGATGGCATGGGCGGGGTAGCCATTAAGAAGGAAGGTTGGGCGTCTGTCAAAGAAAGCAGGAACTTCATCCAGCCCTGGAAGCAAAAGTACCTGATCCTGCGCAAAGAATCGTTGGATTTCCACAAAACAGAGGGTGGCAAAGTATCATATACTTTATATTTGAAAGATGTTGTCAACGTGGGCCGTGTCGAGTCTGCTGGCACCATCTTCGAGATTAAGCGAAAGCCCGACGGTGCCTCCAACAGCCCCGGCGACGACGATGGCACAACCAAGACCCTGCAAATCAAGGTGAAAGGAGACGATGATTTGTATGAATGGATCGACTTCATTTATGGTGCCTGCCCTGGTATGGGTGGAGTGGGCGTTCCGACCAACTTCTCTCATGCTGTTCACGTTGGCTTTGATGCATCCACGGGAGAGTTTACTGGTTTACCCCCGAGTGGTCGCGACTTCTGAACTCCTCCGCTATTACCAAGGAGGATTACGAGCGGAACCCGCAGGCCGTGTTCGAAGTCCTTGACTTCTATACTGACCACCTTACCAAGAAGGACAACCCCAACCAGTACCCCAGCTTGACGCCGACCGCCAACAAGCAGTACGGATATGGAGGAAGTTCGGTGGCACCTCCGCGACCTGCTCCCCCGCCTAGTTCCCAGCGCCCGGCATACAACCCTGCACCATCCTCCTCCTCGTCAGCCAATTCTCAGTGGCGACAACAACAAGATCCATACCAGCAGCGCCAAAACGCGCAGCCTGCCTACTCTTCACAGGACGCTCTTCGCGAGGAGCAGCGTAAGAAGCAGCTCGAGGCTCAGAAGCTTAGGGAGGCTGAGGAGAGGGAACGTCGGGAACTCGAAGCATACAATGCCTCTCTTCCTAAGACGAAGGTGCCAATGGCAAAGCAAGAGATTGGCGGAGGCGGAGGCTACTCGGCAGGATCGGGTTCTTCATCCCAACCAGATCGATTTAACCCTGCTAGGGCCGCCCCAGCAGCACCAAAGGCCAACAACCAGCAGCCCAGCCCTCTCCGCGCCCAACGGCAGGCTCCGGCGCCACCCTCATCAGCAAACAATGCTCAACCTCGTCTGCAGGTGCAAACTCAAGGACGCGAGCCACCACGCTTACAACGAACCGACACACCTCCCACCGCATCACCAAGCACGGCCCGCCATCCAAATGGAGGACCGCAATACAAGACGCACCAACAGCCACAGTCGCCTGCCCAGGCTACCCGTTTACCCGCTGCCCCCAAGCCCCTTAACGTGGCACCTAAGCAGCAGCAACCCAAGCAACATCACCATCAGCAGCATCCTGCAGAGGGCGTCAAGGCTGCCGAAGCGGCCCTCACCGCCAAGCCTCCCCCAAGTGAGAGGAAGCAGGATGTTCGCATGTCTACGATGTCCGAGAGTGAGGTTATGGCCAAGTTGAAAGAGGTTGTCTCTAAAGACGACCCCAACTTGTCATACTCTAAGCAGAAGAAGATTGGACAGGGCGCTTCAGGATCTGTCTATGTGGCAAAGATCAAGGAGACTGCCCAGGGTACAGCTCGAGAAATCCTTCGCCAGCATGGTAGCAGGGCTCAGGTCGCTATCAAGCAGATGGACCTCGCACATCAACCCCGCAAGGAGCTGATTGTGAACGAAATCATGGTTATGAAGGACAGCCGACACAAGAATATCGTCAATTTCCTTGACGCATTCCTACGCAGCAACAATTCCGAACTTTGGGTTGTTATGGAGTTTATGGAAGGTGGTGCTCTCACCGATGTGATTGACAACAATAACCAGTCCATCACTGAGGACCAGATCTCTACAATCTGCCACGAGGTACTGAGAAAACTCTTGAATTTTAACACGTTTTATTCCGTCTTAATGCTAACACATTCGACTCTAGACATGCCAGGGTCTACAGCATCTCCACTCTCAGAACATTATCCACCGTGATATCAAGAGTGACAATGTCCTACTTGATGCTCGTGGAAACGTCAAGATTAGTAAGTTTACACGAGTCAGCGCTGCCTGGAAACGCACTTGCTAACCGCGAACTAGCCGATTTTGGTTTCTGCGCAAAGCTCACAGAAGCGAAATCAAAACGTGCCACGATGGTGGGCACGCCGTACTGGATGGCCCCCGAGGTTGTGAAGCAGAAGGAGTATGGGCCTAAGGTCGATATCTGGTCCCTCGGAATTATGGCTATCGAGATGATTGAGTCCGAGCCTCCATACTTGAACGAGGAGCCCCTCAAGGCTCTCTACCTCATTGCCACCAACGGAACACCACGCCTCAAGAAGCCGGAAAAGCTAAGCAAGGAGCTTAAGGCTTTCCTCTCTGTCTGCTTGTGCGTGGACATTAAGAGCCGAGCATCCGCTCACGAATTGTTGAACCATGATTTCCTGAAGCACGGTTGTCCGTTGGCCAGCTTGGCAGATCTTCTTGCCTTCAAGAAGCATCCTAAATAATTAACTAATCAGGCCCGGGGTCGTTCTCAGGAACAATGGAACAAGCCATGATTTGGCAACGTGGCTATATTATCTATGCCTTGATGACATATATTTAGTCCATCATGATGCGTTGGCGTCCGGGTTTTTGGGAGTTGGTTCCCCTACCCATGGTTCTTCTTTGCATCTCTTCTTCTCTTTCTTTGTCTTCCCGACACTTGCCTGGCAACAGGCTAATACTTCATCCCGATGTTTCGAGGAAGGGCAGGGCAGGTTTTTCTTCTTCTTCTATATTATTATTCACTGCATCGCAAATGGACTCGTTGAGCCAACACCAAGGCTTTTGGCGATGGGATTTATAAGGGTAACGAATGGCGGGTATGTGTTTCTCATGCTTATGATGATGGTCGCGGGAAGCTATGGCTAGGTATATGTCCCTACTTGCATATTGCCCTTTTATTTATTTTATTTTATTTTTTTCTTCTATATGAAAGAGATGGTAGGACGAAATATACTCAGAATATAGACGGTTTTATATCTTTGGATCTACTCTTGTAGCAAGGCATCGCCATTGTTTAGTCCACGGCTATTAAACGAGCACCATGTCTTTCGAAGCTGACACTTCTCCACTTCCACCAGGTTATGTCCCATTTCAGCGTGATGGAGGTAAATTAAAGCCTAGCCTGGGAGACAGAAAAGACGTTTCAGGATGTGGATAATGAAAGAATAGGAATGTGGGATGCTTCTGGCTGCAACATGTTTGACCTGGCCTTGCCTCTTACCATAGATCTGCCCCTGACGGAGGTTGAAACGGCTAGGTGAGCAGCTCACGGCCCGGCGCTCTCCCCAGCGCCAGAAGCTGTTAGCCCCTCATTAGTTCTGTCGGGGTTGATGGAATTGTAGGGTGAAAGAGGCCAAGGGGTGGCTGGAAGGCTGAAACACCCACTGGAACTAGCCGGGGGTTTCTTAGCATGCAGAACATCAAGCCCAGCTGTGTCGATGAGGCATTGCCGTATCTTCTTCCACGGGCGCTTTCCAAGCCAAGTTGTGTGCATGCCGCTTCGTCCTAGCTTTTGCAGTGAGCGAGTCAGCTCCTAGGGATAGGAAGACCGAGATGGGATGGGTGGCTCAAGCTTGCCCTAGGCTGACGAGTGATGGGCTGCAAGGGATGCGTACGCATCGCATCGAGGGTCGGGATGTGAAACAGGGGTGACGGATAAGGTCTGGAGCTTGGGAGCTGGGGGGCTTTGACAGTGCTACCTTGAGCGGCTTGAGCAAGTACATCAGGTCTCGGGCGCTGGTTGGTGGGCGAGGGAATGTGCCCGCGAGAGTAATCACGTTGTGGATATTGCGGGAGGTACTTGGATGTAGACGAATGTAGTCGCCAAGAAGGTGACAGTCCTTACCTCAGGTACAGAGGATTCTCTGTGTTTCATCCCCAGTCCCAAACCGCCTCCAATTGGGTCGTCTCCCCCTCTCCAGGTCTCAAGAAGGACACGGGTCGAGTAGTAATACACAGGTACGCCGCGGTACCATGCACGATCCTCAAGTTGGGGGCAGCAAATTTCTCTCCCAATGGGAAAAGGCATTTCTGCGTCCTGTGATAATAAGCTGCAAGATGGTTAATGCAGAATCCACCGGAAGCGCTCGAGGTACCTGTGTATGGAACATTGTGTACTTTGAATTCGGTACCTCTAGAATACAGAGACTTGGTGCCTACCTGCCAAACCCCACGTACCCACGTCCTTTTCTAAATACCTACGTGTGTTGTTGGGGATTATTATTGTCATCTATTTTTTGGCATATAATAATTTTGGTGCGCATGTTTGGCAGGACTAGTGCGAGAGGAAGCAGCACTCACCAGAAGGATCTGACCAATCAATAAGCTGATGAATCCTCCAGGGATAGAGCATCATTACTCGTAGATGCATTGTGTCCTCTAGGATCGCCCGCTAGCTTCGAATCTTTGTGGGTTTGAGCAGGTTCTCGTAGGTATTTTCGTCTGTAATGTTTAGATATGGATGTGCTTACGCCTGCAATTGCTTCACAAGTTGTCGCTACGTAAGGCATAGAATATAGAAGGGTGTCTAGCCACCTAGTCGATGGGTACATGAGACCTCTCTTCCTCATCATTGTAGACGGTGGTGACCCGTTGGTTGCTGCATATAGAAGTCCCTTACGTAGCGGGTGCCGCGCTATGGATGTGATTACTGTGCCCTCCACAATTGCACTGCCTGTTAGGTATTCCTTTGTGGTCCTGGGGGTATGTAGAGGCGCTGCTGCTAACAGCTGCACTGAAAGGGTGTGGACGACTGGGCCTACTAAGCTACAGGTACTGTGGTAGGTACCTGGCACTGCCGTCACAGAGAGCCTGCTGGAGCTAAGGGCCACATGGACTTGGGGCCTAAGGAGTGACAACCACCTTCCTTACAGGCCACAGATGGTACCTCCTGCCGCAACACACGTACCACTTTTCGCTCTCTCCAGGGCGCTCAAGCCCGTCACTTTTGCTGCTGCGTCCTCATTTCCATCCATCCACGATTCTCTCTGTTCACCTCAACCCATCCCCTTCTCCAGGCCTACCAATCCCTCGACTCAACACCCACCTCTCCCAACCCGTCCCCCCAAAACCCCAATGAGGCCTGTATATTGTTCATGACTACTTTAGTTTGTGCCTCTTTTCCTGCTCTCATTTTCTTTCCACCTCTTCCTTTCGTTCGGCACGTCTCGCGGCCAGCCCTTGCCTTTCGCGGCTGATCGACCAACCCAGGGTTCAGTTCAACAGCACCCTCAACAGACGCCTCTTCTTTGCATCGTGTCCATCCCAGCCGTGCCCATCGACCATCCTGGGCTTCACTTCTCCAGGACTCCGAGCGCGACTCGTTAGCCTCTTTGCGATCGGCCACGGCATTGACTCGATTGATTGAGCCTTTGGGGATTGCTCATCGCTGGCAGCCAGTCCTGCTCTGCTTTCCCTTCTGGCCTAGTTCCGACTTCAGCTCCCTAGAGGAAGCTAATAGCACGACTTTGTAATACATGGCCACAGGTCTCTGAGCCTTCTTCGTCTGTTCGAGAATTCGCGAGAGACGCGGCGCTTTCCCCCTTCCCCTCTTACCGGCGAAGCGACCTATTATTTTTTTCCTAACCACGTCGACCTAACAACCGACTTACTGTCCTTCCGACGATACGCCACATATTGTACCTTGACAGACCGACAATATTATTCCCTCCTTTGCAGTCGAGACGATAGAAGCTGCCCGTCTCATGAGGTGGGGCCAGGTAATTGATAATGTCAACTTCTAGATCCGAAAACTTTCCTCTTGGCTTTGGCTCTCACCCTCCGAGTCAGCCACGTTCTACATCTCCTTCCGTCAACAATTCGCCTGTAGAAACACCTGGCGCCGGTGTGAACAGATCCCCATTTGGTCTTGCTAGTGGTGTCTCTTCCGCCAGCATCATGTCAGGAAACTCGCGCTCGGGGGCTGGCTCTCCGTCGCACGAGATCGGGGGTTCGAGCAGATTGTTTTCCAAAAGGTGAGACTTCCCGCGCTGAACCGAACTTGGACTTCTTGATTCTTGAAAAACGGATTTGGAAGTTTTCTAGCCCCTCCCTGTTGGTCTGTTGCTGACACCACGGCTTTGTGTAGGGCTCGCGAGATTCAAGCTCAAGAAGGTGTTGCTGGGATTCCGTTGAACCCATGGGGCGGCCCTCCAACGAGCGGGAACTCTACTCCATTGCGCGAGAATATACCCGAGTCTCCTACCGATGGCTTCCCCGACTTTGGTGGACTTCCTACCCCAGATTCGCACAATCAACCTCGTCGCGCACGTGCCGGCACAGTACCTTCTCGATTTCCTCCTGGAGGTCCCGGCCCTGGCCATTTGCCCGTTCCTGGCCTGGGAGCCAAGTCGGCCAGAAACACCCCGTCGCAAACCCCATACAACAAGACTCCCTCCCCTGGACTTGAGGCCGTGGACGGTAACTCAGGTAGCTCTGCTCTGCTTTCTCGACTTCGAGCTGGCTCCCTCCCTCAGCGCAGCCAATTTGCTCCTTTGCCCGGTACAAGCTCGCCTTTTGGCCCCTCGATTTTCAGTAGCTGGAATCCCACCGGAGTTGGGCGTGAGCGAGCATCCACTCTTGCAAGCATTGCTAGTGTCCCTTCGAACGGTCCCAGCTCGCCTTCTCAATCGCACTTTTCCAGGGAGGGCGGCAATGATTCAGATGTTCATATGAGAACGCTTGATTATCTTGGACTCGCCGAAACCCCACAGCAAGCTCGAGCTCAGATTGCCACACCGTACATACCAAACTTAGATTTTGCCCGACAGGCCAGTCGCATTCGTTCCTATTCCGTCAACAACAAAGATGTGCATGCAGATGAGTATCCTGATGATGAGTACGAGATCGATGGTCTTCCCGTCAACGAGCAACACTACGCAGCAGCCCTTCAGGATCAGCTCGCGGCCACACATGCCGCCATTCGTAACCACAACTTGGCCGTGCAGGCTTTTGCTAGCCAGGCATCGTCGACCCGACGACGCGCCCGAACCGCCGGTGTTCTCGACGCCCCCGGCTCACATCTGATGAACTCATTCCTTGCCGGTCCCACTCCTGGTTCTGCCAACCCACTTGCTGCTGCTGAGCTTCGTCTGCAAGAAGAGAAGAAATTCGAGGATCTTCCTCAAGCTGTTGCTGGGCTGAGCCTCGGCCGATCGAGCAGTCGCAATGCTGGACTTCTCGGCGTAGAAGACCAGGGTCTTGAAGGTCCCACAAGCGCTCTTTGGTTGGGCAATATCCCAACCTCCACGACGACCTCTACGTTGATCGAGATGTTCAAATCGCATGGGCCCATTCTTTCCGTGCGTGTTCTCACTCACAAGAACTGCGGGTTCGTCAACTTTGAGCGGGTTGAGAGCGCCATTTCTGCCAAGGCAAACATGAATGGCAAGGAAATCTTCCCAGGAGCAAGCCCAATCCGGATCAACTTCGCAAAGCCGGTCTCGCCGGGCAATACCCCCGGACATGATGGCGCATTCCCTTCCCCCAGTCCGGATCCATTCGCCAAGGGCCACGAACCTTCTCAGGTGGTAACTGCCGGCACCATTGGCGATACTGCTGCTTCTGTGAACAACAACGGTCCTCCAACGCCCCCAGCCTTGCGCGATATCACTGCCGACATTCTCGAGATTGTATCCCACTTTGGAGCTTCTGAGACGGACAGGGCCCGGATTTCCCACAACCTGCAGTCCTCTATTCAGTTCACCTCCTTTATCGATGAGATTCCTCCTATCCGAGAGCCTTCACACACGCGAGTCCATGACGCCCCAAAGCTCCGCGATATTCGCAAGCGTATCGATAACCAGACCTTGTCTCAAACAGACATTGAAAATGCCGCTGTAGAGATGCTCCCCGAAATCGCAGAACTGGCATCGGACTATCTCGGTAACACGGTTGTTCAAAAGCTATTTGAGCACTGCTCCGACCAGATCCGCGACCTGATGTTGAACGAGATTGCCCCTCATATGGCTGAGATCGGTGTTCACAAGAACGGAACTTGGGCAGCCCAGAAGATTATTGATGTTTGCAAGACAAGCACCCAGATGACCGCCATCACTGAGAATCTTCGTCCTTACACGGTTCCTCTGTTCCTGGACCAGTACGGCAATTACGTTCTTCAATGCTGCCTCAAGTTCAACATGCCATTCAACGACTTCATTTTCGAGACAATGATGAGCCGCATGTCGCAACTTTCCCAGGGCCGCTTTGGCGCCCGTGCTATGCGCGCTTGTCTGGAGAGTCACCATTCAACCAAAGAGCAGCAGAGGATGCTTGCAGCACTGATCGCTATTCACAGCGTTCACCTTGCCACCAACCAGAACGGTGCTCTTCTCTTGACATGGTACTTGGATACCTGCACATTCCCCCAGCGACGAACGGTTCTTGCGCCTCGCATTATCCCGTACCTGGTGCATCTCTGCACTCACAAGGTTGCCTATCTGACAGTGCTCAAGGTTGTGAACCAGAAAGCTGAGCCCGAGGCCCGCGACTCCGTTCTCAAGGCTCTTTTCCTCTCACCAAATGACCAAGTTCTTGAGGCTATTCTCAGCGACTCTAACTGTGGTGCGACACTCATCTTCAAGGTTCTTACCATGCCTTTCTTCGACGAGGCTCTCCGTAGCCAAGTTGTAGAGAACGTCAAGAATGTACTCGTGAGAATCAAGGCTCAGCCCAATCAGGGATACAAACGTCTTATGGATGAGGTTGGCTTGTCTACGAGAAATGGCGGCGCAAGCCGAGACTCTAGTGCACACCCGGAACAGCGTCAGCGACCAAGCTCGAGACAAGCCAGTGGCGGCGTTAACGGTCACCAAGGGCAGCAAGGCAACCCCGGCAACAAGTCGTTCTATAATCAGACCAATCCCTCTTCAAATGTATCAGGATTTGACTCTGCATTCCCTCAATCAAGAGGTGATCTTTCTGAGGCGAGCACTGTCTCATCTATGCCGCCGTTCAACCCTGGTCTGATGTATGGAACCCCAGGAATGCCAAACCTACAACAGCTCTCTTACCAGCAGAACATGCTTGGTCGTGGTGCTCCCTCCATGAACTACAACTTCCCGCAAGTGCCAGGAGGCTATGGAGTGTACCCCAACGGCAACCCATCTCTGGAACAGTTCCGCCAGGTCTCAAACGGTAGCTCTGGCCCCCCATCCTCTGGCCCCATGCCTCAAATTTCTGGCGGTCAGGCTGCATTCCCTCCCCCAGGCTTTGGTGTCGGTATGGGAGGTTATGGATTTGGCAACGTAGGAGGAGGGATGAATTTTCCCCAGCAGGATCAGGGCAATAGCAGACGTGGCCGCGTAAGTTATCCTTCTGGAAATGACTCCTAGCATGGCTCCTAACACAGATTCCGCAGAGGTAAACATGACCGGGCCTACCTCAACCCATCATTAGTATCAGCGATTTCATTTTAGAGGATTTCATACTTCAAACATCAATTTTTACGATCAGCAGCATGCCTCTGGCACGAACTCGAGAGCAATCATTTTGGAAGTTCAAAACTCATTATCGGCGATTCAATGAAGAGTACAGGGACGGCAGCATAACTTATTGACTTTCGAGCTTCCCATGTATCTGCTTTCCACCAATCGGGCCATCTCATCTGTGGATGACCCTCGGTTTTTTTTCTATATCAATGCCATTCCAAGGCTCGATAGTCTTCCCCTTGCGAATGCCTGACTTTTCTTGTCCATATTTGATTCTGGAGAGGCAAAATGTCCATCATCCCTGGCTGGCCAAGGGGTATTTTTTGGCCGGAGACCCAGGTGGTTGCACAGAGTGACAGAGAAGGAATGAGGTGCACGTTCTTTCACTCGTCTTCTGGCTCGCTAACCCCAGGACGAATGAACGTCTTGTAAAACGATTCGGTGGGGAGATATCGAGGTAACTCTTCATGCTTGTTAGGAAGGATAAAAGGAAAGCAAGCGACCTCTGCGAGGCCCTTCATCTTTACTTTTATCCAAGGGGCCTTTGGGTCCAGGTTGATTGGACCTTCTCTTACGACTGCTTTTTCGTCATTTTTCTATCTCGTCGTGTGTGGGATCTACTGGTAGAGAGGGGTTTCATACTAAGCGGAGTAGTTGCTATACTGTCGCTCTTTTCTTATTTCTCGCGAAGGCGAAGATTTCTTGATTTCCATGGGGAAAAGGATGGGCCGGACGATGGCCAATTCAATACAACAGTGGAACAGTGGTGGTGGGATCGGAAGCTCGAGACGGAACGGGACGTCCGGGTGGGATTTGATTTCAAGAGGGAGCCAAACTCGCCCATCACACTTGATCTGTGCGTTGGTTTTTTGACAGGGAATGAGGGTTTACGTCTGCTGTTACGATTCTTGTTAGGAGGGAAGAGAATCACCTGTTCTACCTTACTCTTCCGCATCCTTGTTGGCGTGCGTCACGTTATGACGTGCTACTACCCCGGATTTTACGAGTTGAATGTATATTATTAGTGTCACTGCTGCAAAATTACAAAATAGCATTGCTTGCACGATTCAAGTAGAGTCAATATCCTGGAACTTGTGAATGCCGTTACCATATTCCAGCAGGGACACTGAATGATAGCTCGAGTTGACTACAGGCAGTATCGAAAGATCAAATCACCAGGGACATAGGCTCCGGTCCGAGGTTGTATGTTGCTTTTACAGTGCACATTGGGACAAGTTCAGTACGGTTGACAAAAAGAAGCATGAACAGCGCTTCAAGAGTTCACATTTGCCTAATATCCGCCGGGTCTGTAATCCTTCTCGCCTTTCGCTCCGTATGATACATAAGCTTGAAGAGTGACAAAAAAAACAGGAAACGAGAAAAGACTAGAAAAAGAAAAGGAAAGAAAATGCTAGCTTCGCAGCAATGAACACGCTTATTCATTTACTGGGGGGGGGTTTCTCCCGTGTGGCCTTCTTTTTCCGTCCACCTGGCCATGCAAAACCGATCAATACACGTCCCAAAAAAAAAAAAAAAAAAAAAAAAAAAAAAAAAAAGAAATATAACAACTAGAGGGGCCGGAGAGACGGCTAGGGTGAGTAAATAAAGAACGACAGGGCTGCGATGCAAGAAGAAGATGGGGAAAGGGGCCTAGACCGGACCTGTCTATGTCCAATCATTCGATTTGCGCGCTGCTCCTTTCCCAAATTCTAGAAACCCAGACTCTTATCAGACGTGCCTGGTACTTGGTATTTCAGAAGCAGTTGCCTGCGAGGGCGTTCGAATGTCGTTGGTTTTGTGACGGCGGGGAAACCGTTGAGACTGGGATGGCGGTGTGGGGGTGAGGGTGGGTATTAAGCAGCAGCTGGTGACGTGTAGCTGCCACGCGAAATAATTCTACATCTTGATAATGGCCCAGTGGCGGATGAGTCGAAGGAAGTGAAGTGTTTTCAAACGTGTCTGATGCTCGAAAACGAAAATCAGCCAGAGAAGACGACGCCTGTTAATATTAAATAAGTGTAACGAATTCGTTGATCAACACCAGGCTGTCAACAACTGCTCAATCTAGGTCCATCACACTTTCAGTGTGGTCAATGGTAGAAGGTGGCGTTGGTTCAACGAGAAGAGGATCGGGCTTGATCGAAACTGCAGCTTTCTTATTTTGGATCCCAGAGGCTCCAAGATTCGTCGAGTCTTCTCCAGTCAGAATTTGCCGAATAGTAGCCGACATATTCTCCATTTGTACGAGAAGCGTCTGCAGACTGAGTTTATCTGTTGACTCCAACTGCTCACGTGCAATATTAGCCGCGTTGCCCTGAGCAATCAAGGCGATAACATTTGAGTCGGCGGACGCCAGAAGAGCAGACGTGAGTTGATCGACACCTTGGGCTGGTGGTTGACATAAACTTGTCAGGATAAGCGAGGCCTGCATTTCATCAACGCTTCGCTCAGGCACCTTATTGGGCGGAGGTGGTTGATCTCGATCCTCAACAGGCGGTGTGAGATACGGCGCTGTCCTCCGAGGTTCGTCTTCATGCACAGCAGTAACAGCATGCTTCTGTTTTTGCATCCTAGAGACCCAAGTCAGCTTCTAAAAGGAGAAAAATAAAAACTCAACCAGGGCGAGTGTATGAACATACCTTTCGATGAAGTCTAAGACAACACCCTGTGCAGGGATTTTGTAAGTGCGACCAAAGGAGGCATAGTCCTTCCACCCAGAATGATCGGGCAGATCGGGCTCCTCGCTCCAGTCAATCTCAATGTGGCCATTATTTTTGAGGCCGCGGCCAATAGCAGGCGTGATGATATGGGCGCCTTTGATTTTGCGGAAACGGTGTGCTGGCGCAAGGGGAGGGGCTTCAGCTAGTAACTCATCGGCGTGTGCTGGACAGCGCCATGTCTTGAGTACAGGTGGCACAGCCAGCGGAGGGTCTAGGCAATCCGTGTGCCAGTAAAGCGAACAGACACTGCAGGGAATGATGGCGCGTATGTCGGTGGCAGGCTTCTGGCAGTCGTGGCACAGCACAGCTTCACCATCATCTCGCTGCCTGAAAAAATCGGGCGCCTCCTCGTAGCCGGCGGTCTTCTTCCGCGCTGCCCGGTTGCTGGAAACCTCCTCGTAATCACCATCGGCTCCAGCGCGTACACCTTCAAATCGGTTCTGTAACTTCTTAGGTAGGCTGAAGGCGCGGGGAATACACTTTTCCAAGTTGTTCAAGGCGGCCCCAAAGACTCCTTTGTGCACGGGGACGCGCGACGGGAAATTCTTCACCAGACACTCATTGCAGTACCACTCCGCTGGTAGGTCTTCGTCACGGTCCATATCGACGCACTCGAAGTGGAATGACCTTGGGCAGCCATCGCAGCAAACCACGTCGCCCACATTCCCGCAAGCCGAGCAGTATTCATCATTATCAGAAGCCTAAATGATTGATAGCAAGTAAGACAATGTTAGCCAAAGATCAAAGCCAAGTGTCCATCAGAATCAAGGAGGAAAAGCATCAACGTAGCAGTCGTTGACAAGAGACACTCTCATTTGTCCACAGCAACTCAAAACGGGTTGTCGGCAGATCCCTGCAGACGCGGTCCATGAGACCGATCCATCGAAAAATAACACGCACGCGAAGTGCACATCTCACCCAATAACACGGGTGGCTGGGCTGGGCATTTCGGGAGGGAGGGGAGGGAATCCATCCCTGGTCTGGCCGATGCTGGCTTGGCCTGGATGGTGCGCCAATTTCACTATGGGGCCGAGACCTGCGTGACGGGTGGCGGGAAGCAAAGCAAGCAAGTCTATGCTTCTTCATGCACCCTGCAGTTCCAACCGTCACACCATCCATTCCAAAGACACTGGCCAGACCATGATGATATCATTGCGTTTCCTGGAGATGATGGTGAAAGAGTGGCGATGAACAAAGGAAAGGGCTGATGGCGGCCAGTCGGCCCCTGAGGTGGGTGGATGGGATAAACCGGGGTCAAGGGGAGAATGAAAAAAAAAAAAAATGAAGTCAACACGAACCTGTTCCTTTTGAGCGCCCTGAGCACTTCCTGTCAGACCTTCGCCTTGTAGACGAGGAATACCAGCAGCAGTTCCTCCTTTTTTCTTAATAGGTCTGTAGATGAAAATCAAAACAAGTCAGCAAACAGTGGCCATTTGATTGTCGCGTTTTTCTTAGGTTAACAAGTGAAAAAAGATCGCAAGTGGCACAACAACATGCTGCAGCCTCGCATCTTCTGAAAGAGACAAGAGCAGAGCAACAAGATTGAAAGGAGATAGAATGATTGATGCGGGCGATGACTTACGATAGCTTCACGCGAAGACCAGTCTTCTGCTTCTTGGCCGGCGGCAGGTTTGTCGGCGTGACAGCACGCGACCCGATGACTGAGCTTCCTTCACCACCGTGATTCACGACAGACACAGGGGATGCAGTCCTGTCGCTAACCTCGATGGATCTCTTGCGAGCCGAGCGAGTCGCCCGAGTGCTCGGGGGCGCGTTGAGGGACTGGCGCGTCGACCTCCGCGTCGACTTGGCAGGCGTCGACACCTGCTCCTCTGAACCATCCCTGATTGAACTCTCAAGAGCCGTGTAATTGTTGGTCACCTTCTGAGCATCCCGCCGGCGGTCCCAGCTGTCCTCGTAGCCATCGAGCATTTGCGCCTGAAGACTGTTCTTGGCGGACGGCGTAGTAAAAGATTTGCTGACAGGTGGCTCTTCTGGAACGAGGCGTCCCGGCATACTGGCATCATCAGCAGCAGCCCGTTTTTTGCGTTGGGGACGGTGTGCAGAGGAAGAAAGTGTGGGAGAGTTTGGCCGCGATGTGTTGGACGCGGCCGTCTGCTGATGCTTGCTGGAGGCGAGTGATTTGCCCCGTGTGGTGATTGGCCGGGTTTTGGGGGCACCACTAGACTGTGACTGGGGTTCCGAGTTGGAATTGGTGGTAGTGGAGATGGCTTTGCTGGTGGTGGCGGGAGCCACCACGGCCTCTTCCTCTTGCCCTTTGGCCTTGGCTCGAGCTCTCCGGGCCGCTGGGGTTGGACTCGCAAGAGCGCGGGTCACCTCGGGTGAGGAAAGACTGATGGCTGACGATAGAGATGAGTCGCTTGAGCCAGATCCTCGTCTTGCTCTCCGCCGCGACCCCGGTGTCTTCAGCTTGTTGCCGTTGACACCCGCAGCTGACGACGCCAACGACGCCCGTCGGGATGTAGCTTTCGCTGCCTTGGAATGAGTCACCTTGATTTTCTTCGATGCGCGAGGCTCGGGCTCGGGCTCGGGCTCGTCTTCCTCCTCGTCGTGGTGGATGAGGTGTGCATATGGGGCAGGTAGAGCCTTCTGAGGTGTGAAATGACTGTTGGTCGTAAGCTGGAAAAAAAGGTAACAGGCTTGTTTGTCCTTGTTCCCTTCACGTTTCTTCCTCTTAACGCGACGTGAAAAGTCTCGCAGGGTGTTTTCGTCGGCAGTTTGGGTGAAGACATCCTCAACCATTGTCACGAATGAGGCGTCCCCAGCATTTTCCTCGTAGAGCTTTTTCAAAGCCCAAGCCGTAGGATACCGGTGATGGTCCAATGCCTCCTGTACAGCCGCTTCTACCACCTTCTCAGCAAACTCGTTGCCTCGGGTCTCGATTGATTGCTGCATCTTGGGTCGGCCTTTTACAGGTGACAGAGGGCCTGAGGTCTGAGAGTGAGAGCTTCGGCGAACACTCAGAGGCGGTCGCCCTTTCTTAGGGGGAAGTGAGGGTATCGTAGATTGTTTGCGATGAGGCCTCCTGGGCTCATAATCATCATCATCCAACTCCTCTTTATGTAGAGATAGAGACTTCCGCGCTTGCTTGCGCGACGTAGATAGGGGGCTCGTAGCCTTTGATGCGGGCTCCAAGGCCACAGCGGCAGGAGCGGAAGCAGGAGGGACCATGTCGGGAGAGGGAGACGTGGAAGACGGTGTGGTAGCAGTGGTAGATGTGGTGGTGTTGGCCCTGGAGGTGGGCAGATCCGCCACGGCAGCGGTGGTACTCAAGGGAGACGAAGCAGCATCATTCGTCGCCGCCTTGGCTGCACTGCCAGCGCCCGAGGGTCTGAGAATGATCTTGCGCACCGCAGAAGCTGAAACGTTTTCCTGCCCGCCCCTTTTGGGCTTCGGCAGCGTACCCAACGGCGCCATCGTCTCCAGCACGCCGTGACGCATCAATCCTGCCTCCTCGAAACTCGGCTTGTTCTGCAACGAGGGCTCCAGCCATCTTTCCATAAAAGCCCTTGACCTGTCGTTTGCCGAGGGCTTCGGCACCTCGTGCGTCCCGTTCCCTTCTCCCTTGCCTCCTCCATTCTGCTGTTGCTGGTGCGCAGGACTCGAGTACCGCGACCGCGAAGCTCGGGTGTTTGACGAGATCATGGTAGGTTTCGCTCAAGCAAACCCACCCCCTGCTGGCTGGGCAGCAGCGCACCTCAGGTCTGCCAATGTATGGTAAGCCAATGCACGCGTCGCGTAGGGGTCCTTGGGATCACTTACCTGTCTGTCAAGAGGCAGCATGAATTTCTGCTACCAAATCGCGTTCCATCAGCTCGTTTCGACGCGGTTGGAGGAATGGAGAGGGCGGATGGCAGGGGAAGAAATTCGAGGTTGAGGTCCAGGCTTGGTCCAGGCGCGAGCGGTGCAGCTCCATCTCCTGCAGTCACTGAAGCTACCTGTATCACTACAGCCTACGGGGCTTCGTCAGCGCACCCTGCATCACTGTCACAGCGCCTCGGCACACACATTCACTACCATTCAGGGCCTACACCATCGGCGACCGACCTCTTCACTTGGCATGCCTCGGAGCTCATCTCGAGATGAGTATCCAGTAAGATTAGGAGATCCCTGGAATATCTATCATTAGAGTCAAGTCCCCATGGTTTTTCAATCGCTGTAACGGCCTGCTGAGGACGGTTCATCACAGGACTTGGAATGTGCATTTCCTCTACGAGCTCCTACCCAGAGTGGTAGGATGCCACTGCAACTACGGCAGATCGCCTCTGACCCCCTTTTTCACTTCACTTGTCGACATCCTCCTCGCCAGCCGAGCACTACCCACCCCCTCCCCAGCACCTGGCCCCTAACGGAGGATGTTACCGAGCCTCGTCTGTGAGTCGCTATTCCATCATGCATGTAGTTTTGCCATTTATCATTTCTTAGGAGGCCACGTGGATCGCCACACACCGCCTCAAGGCAGACAACATTGTCTTCCAATGGAATTGCCAACTAGCACGGCAGTGTATCATGTACGCATTCACATGGCTATTGTTTTCAGTTGAAGAATAGCAAGTCCATGACTTACCTATCAGTCTCAGCACACCTCCCTGCAATGTGCCATGTTGGATACCACCCACTTGGCAAGGCTTCAGTAGGCTGCATCCAGGAGCAGCCTTCCTTGGTGCGGATGAGGCACACTCAGTCCCACTCGAGGGGCGTGAGTGAGTGGCGTCGGAACCCATGGATTGGGCATCTCGCTTGAACTTGATCCTTCTGCTCCCCTCACATCCATGCTGTATGTCAATTACTGCGGTACCTCCACATGCCGGCTGGTTGCCCACAAACCGCGGTTTGGTGACGGCATAATGCGACATGTTGATCACACTGGCAAAATTAAGGTTCAAGTGCTCACCTTTGTGGCTGTCTCCCTGTTCCGGCTGCTTGCTTTGGCACACGGCAAGTAGTCCCTCTGTCAATGAAGAAAATCGAGGGCCCAGCTCCTGTGATGACCGAAGGTATTGGATATCTATATTAGTAAATACATGATATCACGGCTTCACTGCACCCGACTACTATGAAGGGCACTTGCTCAACCAACACGAAATGTCTTATGTTCTCGGATCCAAATCAAATAATCATCCAGACAAGCCCGACTTAAACTTTCGATCCTGTTTTAAGGCCGAGATTCTGCGATCATCTCTGCTCGCTTGATAAAAGGAATTTTGGTCGGAAACATTTTATGGATCATTCTACCCTCAATTTTTTTTTTCGCGATACTCGATACCAGGAGTGAAAGTGGCCCCAGCCAGATCTTCCAGTTAGTTGTGTTTATTCCTCGCCGCCTTCCTTCTTGGTCGACTTCTTCTTCTTGTTCTTCTTTCCAGTGTTTCTTGCCAGGGGTTGTTCAAGAATCTTGAGCACTTCCTCATCCGTGATCTTCTTGTCCGACTGGACCTTGGAGAGATCCAGGGGAGGGGGGCCTCCAAGCTTGGTGATACCATTCTTGGTGAGGGCTAGTACATTTGGATGTCAGTCTTCTCTGTTCTCATTCACGCAGTGTTTACCTATCATTTCTTCCACTTACCAAGAGTCGTCAAGTACCTGGCGACGGGGGAGTCCTCCTTGTCACCAATGATCTCGTACTGACGGAAAACATTGCCACGGACACACTCCACCACACCGGACTTGGCATCACGCTCATCCTCCAACTGTCTCAAGCTGAAGGGGAAGGTTCCAAACTTCTTCTGGACCTCGGAGAGAACCTTGCGGGAAGTGGGACGCTTAAGGCCGTAAGTCTGGGTGGTCCGGCGGTGGAGAGTAGCTCGCTGGTCGATCGACTTGACCTTTCCAGATCCCAAGCTAACACCCATCTCGACACCCCACACCTCGCCAAGTTCAGGAACGCCGTCACCCTTGGTGCCTTCGGCAGGGGCAAGCACTATCTTCTTGGTACCCTCAATCTCGTTACGAGCGAATAGCCATGAGGTGGTGCTTTCGACGAGGTGGGTCTCGTAAGCTTCGGTAACCTTCTCAAGCAGGCTGGTGATCTTGGATTGGGTAGGAGCTTTCTGGGCAGCGGCCTTGGCCTTCTCCTCGTCGGTACCCTGGGCCAGCAGTCCGGGGGGATCAGGAGTCGCAGAAGAAGCTCATTGGCATAGTAGTTGGCCAGGAGCAGATCCGCAGTCCTGCCAGTGATGACCTCGTCGGCCTTCTCGGCAGCGACAACGGTGTCGCAAACAATGGAGCCAAATCCGTCGATCTGGGCACCGAGCTGGATCTTGATGGCCTCTCCGGCCTTGATTTCCGTCGCAGCCTCAGCTTCGTCGGATGTCAATGGGGTGTATGGGGTAACATAGGAAGAAGGCGAGACAGTGGTGGGGTGGGAGAATCCTTGAAAGACCAGCAGCGTTAATCCAGAGAACCGAGCGACGAAGCCAGAATGGACACATACCCTTGACGACCTTCTTGCCTCGGTATACCTTGGCAACCTCCTCCTTGATCAGCTTGTCACCCTGCTGGCAGATGTCGACGATCTTTGCGCCAGGAACGACAAGCTTGGAGACCTCGGCGAGGACCTTCTCGGAGATCTGGGCCGCAGTCTTGTACTTGGTGAGAGTATCGGGGTTGTTCAGGGTGTAGTCCACTATGTGATTCGTCAGTCACCGCGGGGTATGCTTGGTAGAACCAGGAAAATCGCCAGTGGTCGTGTGCCAGAGCCCAATGACTACCTGCGATGCCATGGCGGGGCAGGATGTGGCAGGCTTAGAGTAGAGGAGAGGTTGTGGAATTGCTAATGTACAGATCAAACAGTGTTGACTTACCGGTCTCCTTGCCGGTCTCCTTTTCGTCAGACATGATGGGCAACTTATGAAGACCTCTGGTCAGCTCAGCGAGTGTTTATTTGTGATTGCAAACTAGATCGAGGAGGAAGAATCGGGTGCATGAAGGGATCCAGCAAGAGGTGGGAAGGGTTAATGGTACCAAAAATGGTGGGGTTTTGCTCAGCAGGCCCAGTTTCCACAGCTTGGAGGGGCAAGTCGCCCTCGAAAACCCCTCCCAAGCACCTGTACCCTGTACCTCTGCGCCCAGCTCTACGCACAATTCGCCCAAATCTCAGAGCTCCGAACAAAGTACCTGCACATCCCGAGTAGCCGCTCGAGAGGTTCACAACCGCCCATTGCGAGCTTTTGGATGGTGGAGGATCTGATTCCGGTCCTTCTGTTTGTCAGCCTGCAGCATTAGCTGCCTCATCTGAGCTTCCCTTACGGTGTAACCTGGAAGCGCATCAACGGAAAATACAAATAAGAGCTTGTGCGGTACCTCCTGCTAAGGCTCCCACAAGAAGCCCGCAGAGAGCTCTCCACCCCATTCTCCTTGCCGTCGAGGTAGGAGTGACGCAACGACTTAGTTTTTTCCACAAGCGACTGCCGCTAGACCAAACCCGATGCAACACTTTGACCATGCCGTGACTGTATTGAATAAGCTCCTGACTGGCGTCTCTTCTTTTGCCAGTCCATCGTATCGACACTTGTATAAAGGCAGAGGCGTGGAGGAAGCGCAGAAGATATGTATAGGGTAGCGTGCATCAATGACGTTAGTGTATCTTATTAGCCCGGTGCTTGCCTCGGCACATAAGAGGTAGGTAGGTAAGCAAATAAGGGTAGTTAAGCGCTTGTTGTATCAGATCTATTCAGTAGTCATTTGGGATTATTCCGCCAAAACGTGGTGCCCTGCAACACTGTACCGTGACATACAAGTTCCTGGTCCGTATGATTTCCTAGTTGTGAATGCTCAAGGTTTACATATTCAATAACCCATGGTACCCCCAAAGTCCTGGAGACCAACTTCAGATATGGTGCCAAACAGTAAGCCGCATAATATAAAGGCAGTAAACTATCATACGGACGTCAGAGTATAATCCCAGGACCATCACTCCCGTGTTCAAGGCTGAACACGGCGTTTGATACTCCCTATGGTATTCTGCTGATGTGTGAGGATTTGTCTTGGGCTACCCTACACCACGGATCTGGAAGCACATGTAGTCCCACAGCTAGGGGAAAAACGCGCAACGATTGGCCAACTAAATCAAGGCTGGAGCCATGTATATGTACATATATTGTCTATAAAATTTGCAGAAAGACAAGTACCGCTACAATATCCGATGTCCCATCTGCCTCAGCCTTCTCCTGGCTAAACATTCAACTTGTTCTCGCATTTTGCCTGCAAGATTATGAAGCTGCCATTCCGCGCGGAGCGCATGACCACGTCTCCCAACAAAATTGCCAGTCGTGTCCCACATCACCTCGAGCTTTTCGCGCTTTCCAAATCGATTCGACGACGCCGTTGGCGCCTTTATTGACGCCGTTTACCGGCACGCTGACGGGAACTGCACACGAGGCGTCGCATCGTGTGCTGCAGCGACGCGCGCAAGGGGAAAGGAGGAAAGGAAGCGCATTCTCACCACAGCCATCACCGCACCATCTGGTCTGCTCTGGGCATCTAGCTTGCCAGGATGGCTGCTCAACCTTTCACACCGGCATCAGCAACCTCCTCGACTGGAGGCCTCGCGACGGCAACGACATCCGCCCTGGGAGCCGACGAAAATGCTAATGGCTCCACCAAAACCGACGGCAGCCCGACTGGCGAGACAACTGTCATGGAGGTGCCTGTTCGCACCAAGGAGTCGTTCAACAAGCTCATGGTTGAGAGATACATGATGCGCGACTCCATTGCCGCCGCTGCCCTCCAACAACAGCTAGAGCAGACTCGCAAGCAGACAGGCAGAACGCGTGACCGGATACACGATTACAAGGCAATTCGTAATGAATACCGCCAATGGTTTCCCCCGAGCCGCCTCTATGGAGAAGGATACAACGGATACGCAAATGGCTACACGGAAACCCAGGGCCCCTCTAGAATCGTCTATCCTTCACAGAAGATGCGACCTGGCCGAAGAGTCGCGCCCGTTCTCAGATACAAGCGGAAGGATATGCTAAAGCAAGCCGAACAGCATGAAGAGTTGGTCCCCGTGCGGCTGGAAGTGGAGTGGGATAAGATTCGTCTACGCGACACCTTCACATGGAATCTGCACGAAAGGCTTGTTCATGTCGAGGTTTTCGCCTCACAGCTGGTAGAGGACATGGGCCTCAAGCCACCCGCCCCAGCCGCACAGGCTGTGTATGAGCAAGTAGTCACGCAGATGCGCGACCAGTTGAACGATTTTTACCCTTTTGCCCATTTCGACGAAGATGCCCTTGATCCCGAATTGCCTTACTCGGCCTACAAGAACGACGAGATGCGTGTGTTGATCAAGCTTAACATCACAATCGGCCAGCACACTCTTGTTGATCAATTTGAATGGGAGATCAATAACCCATCCAACTCCCCAGAGGAATTTGCGTCGAACATGGCACAAGACCTCTCCTTGTCAGGCGAATTCACGACTGCCATTGCTCATTGCATCCGCGAGCAATCTCAGCTTTTCACCAGGAGCCTGTACAGTGTCGGACATCCCTTCGACGGCCGTCCAGTGGAGGATCCTGATCTTGTTTCTGCCTTTCTTCAGACTCCTTTGCAAACCGTGTTCAGACCAATGCAGCAAGCCAAGGAATATTCTCCATATCTGTATGAGCTCTCTGATGCTGATCTAGAGAGGAATGAAACGATATTCTCCCGTGAGCAGAGACGACAGAAGAGGTCGATCAACAGAAGGGGCGGGCCTCAGCTTCCCGATCTAAAGGAGAGACAACGAACGATAAGAACGATGGTAGTTTCGTCCGTATTGCCGGGCTCAGCACCCAACCTGGAAGAGAGTAGGCTCTACAAGCGAGCTGCTGGTACCAACAGGAAGCGGCCAGTTCGAGATGGAGACTTGTCCGAGTCTGATGAGAGCGAAGATTCAGCACCCGACTCCCCCGCGCCGTCATCATACCTCGCCCAAGGTACTGCACGTACTAGAGGTATGCGCGGAGCTGCCTCTGCAGCTGCACAGAGAATGGCCAATTTGGGTCGCTCAGAGACACCAGAGGCTTCTGCGGCCATACATCATCATGAAACTAGGACATCACGTCGATTTAGGGAAGAGACGGAAGAACCACTTCATCTGTATGTGAAGTTGAAAGTCGATAAGGAGAAGCTTCGACGACTTCTTGCAGGGCCACAAACGCCGTCGATGTCACACAACCACGGTCTCGGCACGTCTGCCGCTGCCAAAGCCATGCCTCCTCCCCCTCCCACACCTAGTGCCCCTGCACCTGCGACTTCTTCTACAACTCCCCAGGCGCCCACCACATACACATTCCCTGCTGGTCAGCTGGGACGCTTGCCCGCTCCTCCCCTAGTTCCCGGGCAATCGCCACCTCCTGCTGTAAGTTCTGAGCCCAACACTTGGCATTAGATGCCAACAAGCTTTATTGAGATATCGACCCGAGCTAACCACGCTTAACATTATAGCCTCCTCCACCAGAGTGGCTTCATGAAGCCCTTCGGGAGCTCCAGAAGCAATATCCTAATGATAGATTTGAGGCTATGATGAAATATTCTTACCTCGATCCTGTCACGGAAATGCCCGTCCAGACTCAGCCCGTCCCCGAGGGCGTAAAACATGTCTGGCTCCCACGCATCCGCTGTCTTGACTGCCCGACCAAGCTGTACACCCCTGGTCCCGACATGACGGCGCAGAAGTTCGAAGCCCATCTCAGATTCTCCAGCCATAAAGAGAAGGTCAGGCAAAGGCTAGCTGGCATTATTGATGGGACCAGATCGGGAACTCCGGCTAGCTCATGAGGAGAGTGAAAAGGCTGTGACGATATGAGTGCCCTTGCGGGGCATCTCTATTTGTCTTCCCAGGAGAAATAATGAAAAAAAGAAGGAGAAGAAGAAGCTTAAATAAATGAACGACCCCCCCAAGCAAGGAAGAAATGCTCGACATATGTCATTCTTATACTACCCAATTTATTATGTTGCCTCGTGTTTACTTCTCTACTACTACCATTGGGCGAAGGAAAAGGCCCTATTTTTTTTATATCCGGTAGGGAGTTGGCGTCATTTATATGTCAGTATTATTCTCCTTGTTGTTTAATTGTCTTGTTGTATAGCAACGATCTGCTGCGTCTTGGCCTGAGGCATGGGAAGAGTTATATAGACGACTGTACTTCTGGTATGAGAGAGAAAGACTCTGCGGAAATAGCAAACAGTCTTCGTGCCGAGCGACTTTCATCCTGATGAACCGACGTGTGACGGTCGTAGTAGAGGGTATATGCACCCCCTATGGAAGTTATAGTGAGAAAGTGCTGTCCACGACATTTCCGAGGAGAGTCAGTTGCCTCCGAAGGGTGGTTGGTGTTGTGATTGTTGCCCCCTGAAGCGGCTTTCATTAAGCTAGCCTGGACCTTTCTTTTCTTCTCTTCCCTGTGGAACTCCCACAAATCATCTCTCGCGGCCTGCAAGCTACAATTCACGCCGGTTGTGATCGTCCGTAAGATGTCTAGCCACGGTACGTATTCCGCCCCATGGCATTTGCTTGTCTGTTGGCCAAGCTTGAGGATTGTATGGCTTGAGTTTAGTATAGGCAGCAGCCGACAATTACTTTTTTCTATCAGATTGATTCTTGGCCTTTCTACCACTTCCGCTTATAATGAGCGTACCTAGACTTGTGATAGACAAGATATTCACGACTGTCAGGGGCGGCGGATTTACAGTAGGAAAAAGAAGAACCAACGTTAGGATTCTGAACGCCAGGACAAGGTCCAATTTCAATTTATGCATTTTAATTATATGCGTTCGCTCTAGGATCAAGTACCCAAGCCCCTCTCCCTCGCCCGTTAAGTAATGTAACTTTTGCTCGACCGGATGAGATGAAATACAAACAAAACGACACGGCACAAAAAGCCGGAATGAAAAGCTGAAAAGACATATGGTTACAAATCTTCGGAGAAATACCAACCTGCGGGTCGAGTAACTCTACTCGTCCTCCTCCTCGACCTCTTTCATGCTTGTGTCAGCTGCGGCAGCTTCTTCATCCTCGTCCTCATCATCATCATCATCAATGATACGCCCCCTGCGTGTCCTCTTAGACTGACGAGGAGCTGCCTCCTCACCATCTTCATCGTCGTCCTTGCCTGCCTCGTCAACATCCATCTCTTCGATCTCAGAGAGTGGTGTTTCATCCCTGTTGAGGTTCCTCTCAGCCTCCTCGAGGGCGTCTGGCGCATCGTAATTTGCCTCCTCATCGCTGTCGTAGATAATCGCGTCGGACTTGGCCTTCGGGTCGTCCCTCTTCGTGAGGCGGCGCTTCTTCTTTGTGCGAGGGGCCTCGTCAGCGTTGTCATCCTCATCACCGGACCCATCGGTCCGGGACTTCTTCTTCCTTGGGCGCTTTGGTCTATCCTCGGCAGACCGTGGGGCGGCCTTTCGCTTCCTCTTCACCTTTTCACCCTCCTCGTCCGTTGTCAAGTCTGCCTGCTTGCGCTCTTCTTCTTCCCTCCTCTCCCGCTCACGTTCCTCAGCACGCTCTCGGTCCTTGGCCTGAATCTCTTCGCGCTCTCTGCGAATCTTGTCCTGTCGCTCTCGCTCCTGGTCAAGGGCTTTCTGGCGCTCCTCCTCACGCTTTTGCATTTCCACTTGTCTTTGCTTTTGAGCCAACTCGATCTTTTCCCTGTTCTTCTCCTCCCATTCCTTCTGTTGGAGAGTTGATCGTTCCATTTGTTTTCGCAAGGTGTTTCGGGCCATGCTAGCTCTCTGTTCCAGATCATGCTTGGGGTAAGGTGGTTGTGGGTGGGCTGCAATTTCATCCAGCGTTTCGATGGCGGCCTCTAGACCTTCTGTCGCCTTTTCGAGTTGCGCTGATGTCTTGCGATTCTCTGCCAAGCCGTAGATGGCGCTTACCAGTTGGATCTGCACGAACGCCACGTTGAATTTTGCGTGAACCTGATCAGGCGCCGCTTCCAATGCCTGAATATCAAGATTAGCCCTGGCTTGTCAAATGTTTACGTCAGAAGCAAGTTGAAGTATACCTTCTTCGCACACTCGAGTGCCTTGTCGTAGAATTCGATCTCACGTTCGGTTCTGGCCCTATTCAACCAAGTTCTGCCAAGACATGCGAGAATGACAGGGTCATTCGCCTTCCCATCTCTGGTCAGGGCAATCTCGTAGTGTTCGATGGCCTTGGTAAACTGTCGGAGCTCAGCATATGTGTGGCCAAGGTTGACAAAAATATGAGAGTCTTGCACGGTATCGCGAACTTTGTGCAGTATCGATAGAGCTGTTTTGTAGTCCTTCCTGTCCTCGATCATAGCAATCGCAATGCCTTGGGCGGCATACGCGTTCTTGGGATCAAGTGACAGCGCCTTTTCAAAGAATTCCACGGCTTTGCCGTACACCGTACTGCGCTTTTGCTTTTCTTGATCCGAGTCTCGCCTCATTTCTCTTGCCTGCATTAGGTACAAATTACCCATGCCAACAAGAGCGTAGCGATCGTGCTTATCATAATTCTGCAGGGTATGTTTGTAGTGTCTGAACTCGTGATCTTCGTTGATATTGGCTGGCCGTTTCCTTGAATGGACTTTGCCCAGATACCACCCAAAGAGTGCTCGAACCTCCAAGTCGGATGTGTTCTCTTGATAGAGTTTCGCAACCGCATCCGGGCCCTCCTTGTTTGGATTCTTGCGCAGCTTAATGTAGGCAAGCCTGACACGGGCATCGGTGTAGTCATCGTGCCTGGCGAGCAGCCCGTTGTAGACTTCAATAGCCTTGTCTGTCATCCCCCTTGATTCATAGCTCCTGGCCAAGTTAAAACTGATGGTGGAGACCAACCCATCTGTATCCGCTGTCGAATCTCTTTCGCCAATTAGAACACAGGCCTCTAACGCTGCCTCAAACATTTCACTGGCTTGCTCATGCTTCTCTGCCTGGGAATAGAAGCACCCAATGTTGTTTAGAAGCTGAGGAGGGAGGAACTTTCTCAGAGAAGAGCGAATCTCGTTCTCGTCTGTGATGTCCTTCGGGTACTCTGAATCTGGAATCTGGTCAAGCTCCAGCTGCTCCACTTGCTGAAGGCATTGGAGGGCCTTCTCAGGATTTTCTGATTCATATAGGCGAGCCAGATTTAGCAAGACAGAGGCATCGGGGGACAAATTCTTTTTTGGATCTTTCCAAGCATTTCGGACCCCTTCCAGTAAGGAAAATGCTTTCTTGATTTCCGCGCTCTTGTCCTCTTTGCTATCACTGTCTTGGCTGGCGAAGATTTCCTCAGCATACAATGTTCCAAGCAATATCATTGCTTCGTAATTCTTTGACTGCTGAATCATTTTTTCGAGACGCAATTTGGCTTCTCCCAGTTCGTTTTTCAGTACAGAGAGCTGGGCTACACCGAATTTGGCGGGAAGATAGCCTGTATCTGCACCACCACGGGCGTCGTCAGCACGGCGGTAGAAGTCGCTGGCCTTTTCTGTGTTGCCAGCATAGTGCTCCTTGCGGGCTAATAGATACCAACCGTCACTGGCAATGGCATTGACATCTGTGTACTGAATGGCCTTGTGGGCAAGCTTCTCAGCATTGTCCCAAGCCTTCCTGGAAAGAAAATACCCTGCGAAGGTCGAGCATGTGAGCGGAAGGTCCTTGTCTAGCTTGAATGCCTTTTGAGTAAATTCAGTCATAGCCTTCTTGTAAAGCTTCAGAAACTCATCGCTGTTGACTGGAACGTGACCGCTGGCATCGAGATATGATTGCCCTAGCAGAATGTTGGCGACCTTGGAGTTCGGATTGAGCTCCAGGCTTCTCTCCCATGCAACCTTGGCGTCATCTTTGAATCCAAGCTGCCAGAAACAGCATCCGATACCAATGCGCGGGTCAGGATCGATTAAGTCGGGCATTTTCATTAGTACATCTTGGTAGATCGCCAAAGAATCCGCAAACTTTTGCATCGAATACAAAGCACGTGCCTTCCCCATCAAAGCAAGCATATTCTTGCCTTGCGAGACACGAAGCGCATCTTCAAAGGCCTTGACGGCCGTCTTGAGCAGTTCGAACTTCTCTGACCCTGTGCCACCAGCAGTTTTGGGAGGAGCTTGGAGCGAAGCCCTTAGGAGGAGGAGGACGCCTCGAGCGAGGTACATGGGCGAAAACGAAGGATTGAGGCGGGCAGCGTCGTTCAAGGAGGAGGTCGCCAGTTGAAGGTAGTAGTCCTTGGTCTTGGCCTCTGAAACCCGCGTCCCTTCCGGTGCGACACGAGGAGCCTCGCGACTCTTCCACAGATACATCCAACACAGGCAGCAAATCATGCTGACTTTGTCGCGTTGACCTGTGTTTCCATTTTGGGCTGCAATGCTTGACTGGATGGCGACGCTGCCGCGATGCAGCATCTCGATGGCATGATCAACTTTCCCCTGCTTGGCGTAGGCAAGCGCCACAGCCATCCAGTAGGGCTTCGCGGCTCGTTCGTTTTCAAACAGCGTACACAGCTCAGTGGGGTCGTCGCCAAGATCCTCGAGATCGATTTCAACGGCTTCGTCATCTTGGTCACCTTGTACTGGGACCTCGATCGACGCGGGTACGTTAGAGAACCTCGTCAACTTGGGGCCATTGGTGTCGCCATTCGTGCCATCTTTCGCATTGCCATTCTGCAATGCTGTCGCCATGATCGCTTATATGCTCGCCGGGAAGTTTGCTGAATTGAATAATCGGTCGACTCGAGGCTCGCTCGAGGTGCAGATTATGGGGTGCAAGCAAGGCGAAACGTCGAAGAAGCGCGTCGCTTCACTGCGAAGCTAGGGGGTCAGCTCTGAGTCGAGTAAGAATCGATGCATCGACCGTTCAGAACTTGGAGATCATGTTCAACCTGATCGCGGGCCGAGAGGGAGTGAAGAAAGCGCCAAGTGGAAGGGAGGCGATTGTGGTCGCGTTTCCGCAAGCTGAGAAAGAAGGCAAACTAAAGTTATTCGTTGCATGGGTCGGTTTGATGGCCCGTGCTCCACACAAGTTGAACAAGGTACGTACTGTACAGTCCCTACTCCATCAAACCCGCGATCACTCCCTTTTCATGAATTAGCGATTACAACTGTGCTGAGGTGGCTGTAGGACAAAATGTTTCATCACCATTGTCTGGGTTAGCCTAGTCTTCTTTCTTCCCTCGCCTCACATACCTGAGTGCAACCATGATCATCAAAGAACAGTCATTTCGTAACTCGAGGCCAATGCGATGCTATCTTGTTACACCTAGCTATAACTGACTACCGCTGGGAATTGTTACTCTGGTATTTTTGAATGACAGGAAATTAGGGAGATGTACCTTACGGAATATGGTGTATTTGCGGTTTGAAAGAGTCCAGGTAATGGAGTTCCGGGCCGGTAGGGAAATGTTTGTACCCCAAGTTTGATGTCAGAGGAGGGTGAGGTTGAGGTGAGGTCGAGCTGGTGCTGGATTTTTAGTCTTTTTTCACTGATGAAAGGGAAGAAACATTCGTTCGGTGATTCATCTCAAAACATCACCAGCTTCCTCCTCACCCTTGACCTTGGTCGAAACTCTATAACCGACAATTCCACGAGGTGAATTTGCTATGGTAGACGATCCAAAAATGCCCCGCGGGGTATCTTATTGTTTTGGGTGGCACTGCCTTTCTCCTGCTCAGCACTTTGGTATCATCTTTAGTGTAATTGTTGTGATCCTTTTCTTAGCTGTCCTCTGGATGTGTTACCTTGGAAAGCTCGCAACTTTGAAGAAGCAGAGAGGATCTGTATCACTTCCTGGTGGACGCCGAGTTCCAAGAACATCAATCGTCAATGCTGAGGTTATACCCCTTGGCCAGCTTTCAAATCCTCCAGCACATGCAATCCCCCACCAGCCTGTGTATGGAAACACCTTTATACCGTTCCCTCAAGCTCAACCTTACGTGCTTACCCATCAACAACTCCCAAGACCTCCGACACCGATGCCCTACCTATCTGGACCAGTGATGAGCGGTGGACTTATAGTTCAAGGATCAGCTGTTGAGATGGATGCTGGTCCTAGGACTACTCGGTCGCAGAACTGCAATCACGAGTCAGATAGACGGAGCTGGCGCCATCGGCTGGGTGCCATGCTTCGAATGCCGATGGGTAGAGCTTCTACCATCTCGAGCACAAATTCTGTTCGGAGTTGCCATCAAAACACTCTGGGCGCGTCTGATAATAGAACGCCTAGATCTGCTAGCTCTCGCCAAAAATCCTTCCCAAGGAGCGACTCTTTCAACGATCGAAACATCCACCAACAACCAACTTCCCCATCGATTCGATTGGTGGAGCAGGAGACGACATTGCATAGCCATGGCGAGAGGGATGGTGAGATTTCTGCGACACAGTCGCTTCACACTGACGCTGCAACGGTTCGCAGTGATGATTACTACATGGCGAAGGACTCAAATGCTGGAAAAAGATCCCGCAAGGCGAACGTACCAAGTGACCGGCCACAAGGTTCGCAGCCTCCCTTGTTCATGCAAAACACTGGAGCCAGAAAACACCCATATGCAGACGACAATGACATGATCTCTGTACCTTCGGTGTCATCGGTATCATTAGGACGAGCCCCTACATGTTTGTCTGATTCGGGAAGGTTAGTCCTTGGGAGAATGATACAGGGATGCGTGAATGCGTTTTTGCTTGTTTTCTAGGAGAAACAAGACCGAACCTTTCACGGGAAACCCTCGGATCATCTAACAATACTCAGTAGTCTCTCTATTTCGAACCATGTAGGAAAACAAGGACCCATGGGTGGCGAGAAATCCGTTGGCACACCGGGGTTGGTGCCCCGTGAGAAGCTGCCATCGAAAATCATCCGCCGAGAACAAGCGCGTGCATTCTGGGACATGAGGTTTGTGGGCATTTCAAAGGCAGCTAAATCTTGTGATCAAAATGGGCTAATCGACTTTTAAAAAGGGACTCATCGAGCGAGAGGTATGAGTCGACGAAGGGACCGACCCCCCAATACCAATCGGTCAAAGCCACTGAACATGCTTTGCTTAAAGTCATCTACTACCTCAAACAAGCTGCAAAATATCATGAGCAAAAAAACAAAACAAAACAATGCTATGCATATGGATCAATGAAGATTTTAGCTCCCACCAAAAAATTAAGAGGTTAATTTCAGTATCAGACCGAGCAACATAGAGGAGCGTGGCAGGCAAGGTCTGGTCGGAGGTGCTGGCGGCAAGCCAGTGAAATACAGATAATAAATAACAAGAAAATGGTCGTAATAATGAAGAGTTAGTTGATCAATGCGAACTACGTTGTTAATTAGCAGGCTGCTACAATCTGGCATGAATGTGACAGACACAAGACACAGCCAGTTCAAGAAGGGGGTCGAAGATGCTTTGTATCACTCGAGTTTAGTCGTCGCTTGATAAGACCAGTCAAACCCAATCCAGAATGGGGTGCTGAAAGCGTCTACATTGGATAGGCCTTGGTGGCAAGTGCTGATAAGTACAACACGACTTGACAAAAACGGTGGGTGTCTTGGGTCGGTATGGCTAAGACATCTGCAAGCAATCGTTGCAGACTGCCTTAGCTGTCTGCTGACAAGGTGAGCAATTGCTGCAAGTTTGACCTGGCTGTCGTTCAACAGATTTTGTAGATAATTCGTAGAACTGTCTATGAAGATAAGAGATAGCTACCAGCGCGGCCTTGCTCTTCCTACCTATCAAAACGGCGGTGGTTTTGTCGGCTCTGTACCAGGCTGAAAGAATGGGAGGAGGTTCCGGAACGTGTGCAACATTGCACCAGGCAGGCAAAGTACCAGTACTCTATCATGTGCTGACTCTCTGGTGGCGGCGTATGTAGAAACTACTCACCCCTCCGCCGAGACCTGCTGGAGGCGGTGCGGCATGGCCCGTGCGCACAGGTCATCGTCATCGTTTAGACCTCATGCTCAGCTCAACTCGACTCGGCCTCCGCTAGCAACAACACCACTAACGACGAGCCTGCCTTATCCCAACCAAATCTCAGAAGCTGATGAGACAAAGCACCCACCAGTACAAGGCCTGGACTTTAATGCAGCTTCGGCCCCCGAAAGCATATACTAGCTCCTGCCGGGGGATTTGCGCCGCCCTTCCCTCTATCAGCTTCCTCCGCTAGCGCATCATAACCAGGTGATCACCAGATTTCTGGCAGCTGGTACAGCTTCGAGCTCGGCCACAAACCAAGGGAAAGACGCGAATTAAACCGGGCATCCTTAGGCTATCTATCCATCATGTGGAACGACGAAGACAACAATCCTTACGGCACTAGCTTCGACCGCCGCGACTCGCAGACATCATCGTCGGCCAATCCCACATCCCCAATCTCCCATGACTGTAAGTAGATTTAGGCGATGGTTGCCCAGGGTCTCGTCGGCCTCTGTTTCATTTGAGTGAGAATACGGAGCTCCCTAACTCACAATGTGCTACAGTCCAAAACATCGAAGCGACGACACCTACCTCGGAGAGCGAAGATGAAATAGAAGTCCCGGTCGCTAGGCCGCACGGAAACCTCGGACATGGCGATGACGATGTGGCAGCAAAATCTGGAGCTGCAGTCAGGCGTAAACCAGGGGGCTATGACAGCCGTATCGAACAGATTTTATACGAGTATCCAGATTTGCCTATTCTTATCACCGAGGCTGGAAAGAGCGTAGAGAGCGGCGGCCGATATATCGTGTACACTATCCGCACCGGGGTAAGGCAAACTTCCTTCAAATGCTTTGTAGCTGTGTCTCCTTTTTCTCGAGACTAGACTACATGGAATTCTACTGACACCTCAGGACTAGGATCTGGAAGTGCGCCGACGCTATTCAGAGTTCGCCTCGCTTCGTGATGCGCTCACCCGTCTGCACCCCACATTGGTCATCCCACCGATTCCTGAGAAACATACCATGGCGGACTATGCCGCCAACCCTACCAACGCGAAGCAGGACCAGCAAATCATTGATCTGCGGAAACGTATGCTGGCCGTGTTTTTGAACCGTTGCCGTCGAATGGAGGCCGTAGTAACGGATGGGGTGTGGTGGAGGTTCCTTGATCCTAATGCAAGCTGGGTACGCACACAAGCACTCTCCCATGTCTTCAGCTGATTCTAACGGTAGTGTAGAGCGAGGTCTTGCACTCTCACCCGGTTGCCTCGATTCCAAAGTCTGTGTTGCGGGCACCTCCCTTGGATCCAGCAAACCCTTCCGAGGCGCACGCGTACCTCCCCGTACCATCAACCTCCGCAAAGCTAAAGACCACAGGAAATTCTTCCTATAATATGAACGCATCTGCGATCCAGGGTGGTGCAAATGGCATTAGACGGTTCCCACCTGATTCCCTGGGAATGAGCGAGCAGGAGCTTGACACATACTTCATATCATATGAAGCTTCGATCAAGGAACTAGAGAACCTCTTGACAGGTCCTATGGAGAAAGTCAATCGTCGTACACTCAGCCACCTTTCATCATTGGCTGCCGATCTTTGCGAGCTCGGATCAAAATACAACGCCTTTGCCTTGTCTGAACCAGCTCCTACATTAGGGCCAGCCATTGAGAAGGTTGGACAGGCAGCAGATCTATCTTACATTGCTACGGAAGAGCTTTCGGGTTCCCTTGGAGCAAGTTTTGCCGAACCGATGAGAGAGAGCGCGCAGTTTGCAGGGGTGGTTCGGAGTGTCCTGCGGTACAGGGTCATGAAGCGCGTGCAGCAAGACCTCACTACTGATGAATTAAACAAGAAGAGGGCTCTGTTGGACCAACTAGAGCGCAGTGAAGCCGAGGCTAGACGTATCGACCAATATCTCTCGAGCAGCCAACAAATATCACCGCCACCGAAACGATCGACGAGTCTTAAGGAGTCGGCGCCGGGTCACAGACGAGACGGAAGTCAAGAGGATACAGAATCCATCGACTCTGATTTCCCTCCAACTCATGGGGAGTCAGCGGCCCCCTCAGCGAGCCAAGGTGTCCCAGAGAGGAGTACTAGCGTGGGCCATAGGAAGATTCCTAGCGGGAACTCATTTACGAATAAGATCTTTGGCCCGATCCGTCACGCGGTACAGGGCGTTGTGGATCATGACCCCGAGCGAACAAGACGAGACACGATCGGAAAGACGCGGGAGTCTATTGGACAGCTTGAGCAGGCTCAGGTTGTGTCTGAGACCGACGTGAAGGTTGCAAGTGCCAGCGTTCTCGAAGATTTGAAGAGATTTCAGAATGAGAAGGAAGAAGATTTGCGCCGTTACATGGTAGGTTTCCGCATTACAAAAACTCCCGTTTGTTTAATCACTTAAGTAATACTAACTGCAACAGCTCGCCTACGCTAAGAGTCAAATCGAATGGGCCAAGAAAAGCAAACAGCAATGGGAAGAAGCCAGGACTGAGATTGACAAGATAGAAGAGAGTTGAAGCTTGATGTGAATAACTTTGATTAATATTTCAGCCATCAAAGTATATATTTTAATGTTACAGAAATATTGCCACCATAAGCCACCATAAAGAAGCTTGTGAGGCGGCGCGTGCTTATTGAAAAGAATAACGATGGGGGCGAGAACATTGAATTTCTTGTCTTTGTTGTTGTCAACCTGAGTAACGTCCTTCTACCATACTAAAGAGACCTTCAAGGTAGGTGTGGCCAAGACAGCTCGGCGGGCGCAGTTATTACATATGTAGCAAAGTGGGCGTTAGAATAACAGGGACTGGTGTAGTGAAAGGCAACATAAGCCGACAAACGCTTGTCAGTGCATTGATAACATAAGTAGCGACAACTTGATAGCTAGCTTGCAGCAGCCAACTGCTTTGAATCAATCAAGATCATACAACAACTTCATTTGCAACCCCAATGTGTCAATTGGTAACATCTCTACCTTTTCCCCCGTCGGCGGACAGACACGAGGTTGAATTTTCTTTCCAACCAAAACCAGAACCAAAACCAGACAGACCAAGTGGGTGTCAGAATAACCGGGATTGCAAAAGTGTGTTTAAAACTTAACTTTCTGGTATAATCATGATAGGCAATGATAGATAATAGTGTTTGATATTAATAAATCATTAAATAATCATTAAAAAAAATTATCTATTAATACACGAAAGAATTAGCTTTTATGACTCAATGATTCTGTTGAGGTGACTCTTTGGCCTATGCTTTTCTGACAGCCACTTAGCTTGCAAGTGGATGACAGGAGAAATAGAACTATGGAAGAATGATTATGAATAGACTACCTTTTGGGATAAATCGAGACATTCAGTAGTACAAATGAAAGAAAGTGATAATATATAGTACATTATCTCCGAAATATATATTATTAGCACTCAATAATCTGAGAATAATAGTCGCAGACTTGAGAATAAGCAGCCTGATGTTTGAGTGTCTCAATTTCAATGTCACCCAATTGAGTTGGCAGCTCTTGGCAGCCTTAGACTTCCACGCGCTTCTCCACTTTTTGCTACGCTACCTGCCTTCGTCAGTGCATCTTTGAAGCTTCACTTGCACCTTCCGCTAGGCGGGAGCCGCGACTTCCTCAGCCAGCCAGACGGTCTATAAAAGTCCGCCGTACCCGTGTTCCATTCTGCTTCTTTCTTTTGGAATACCCTCACCATCACGACAATGGCCAACAATATCAACCATCCGATCACGTCCTTGGAACAGCCAGGCATACGGACGGAGGGCCCCGAACGCTTCGAGCTGCGCAAAGAAGTTGCCGACCTCCTTGGCCGATCTCAAACGAGTTTCCCCGGCGCGCAACCTGTTAGCTTTGCCAAACAACATCTGGACGAGCTTACCAAGAAGGAGTAAGAAACCCCGCCTAACGCAGTCGCTGTCTTGATTTCACTAATCAATATGTAGTTATTTCGTTTGCGAGAAGTCGGATGGAATACGCTACTTGCTCTACTCGACTGAGGATCAGGGGAGAGAGGCGCATTTCCTGATTGATCGAAAGAACGATTACTGGTACATCAACAACTCGAACCTACACTTACCTCTTCCCGACAACCCCACAGGTTTTCACACTCAAACCATTATCGATGGCGAATTAGTATGGGATAAGCTAGATGACGGAAGCAAACGACCGACTTTCTACATGTTCGACTGCCTGGTGATGGATGGCCTCAGATTAATGGACCGCACTTTGGACAAGCGCCTAGCGTACCTCAGGGAACGCCTCTGGATCCCGTACGAGACCCTCTTCAAGAATTTTCCAGATGAGATAGAGTTCCAGCCGTTTATCCTCAAGTCGAAAGAATTCCAAGTTGGTTACGGCTTGAAGAATATGTTCGAGAAAATCCTCCCAAATCTTCGACATGAAAACGATGGCCTGGTCTTCACATGCCGGACCACTCCTTACAAATATGGCACAGATCCCCACATTCTGAAATGGAAGCAGCCCGAGGATAACACGGTGGACTTCCGGCTGAAACTTAAATTCCACGATGTCGAGCCTACGGAGGAGGAGCGGAGGGAAGGTCTCGGGTCGTGGACAGACTATGACAGTTTGCCAATATCACAGTTGCTGGTATATACGGGCCACGATGGCCCAGAGAAATACGAGTACTTTGAAGATGTGCACATAACTGAAGAAGAGTGGGAAAAACTCAAGGCTCTGCAGATTCCTCTCGACGACATAATCGTCGAATGCTACCTGGATCAGCAGCGCCGGTGGCGCATCGTCAGGTCTAGGATCGACAAACCTGAGGCAAACCACAGTAGTACTGTTACTAGTGTCCTCAAGAGCATCCAGGATGGCGTCACAGAGCAGAATCTCCTCCAAAAAGAAAATGATATTCGACTTGCCTGGAAGGCGCGCCAACAAGGCGGGTCAAAATGACTAGAGCCTGTGGTGTGAGCTTGCCTAGGTTATGAGGCCGGAGTTGGCTGGTTAAACAAGGACTGGGTTTCCTTTGATTTCGTTGGCTGGATATGGTCAGGCGTTGGTTTCTTTCTTTCTTTCCCTTTTTTTTCCAAGAAGCAGTTCTAATTCACTTCTTGGCTCAATTTCACGAATAGTCTCGTGTTCAAGTTTCCCCATGTTCATTCAGCTTATGAAGATTCATTTTTGATTGTGCTACCTAACCTGATTTATTTGACGTGTCCCAAAGGTACTAAACCAGGATATGACGCACTACTGTTGTCCCAAATTTCGAATCGATTTGAGACTCCCATAATTCGTGTCATTACATTTTTCATTCCGAACAATAGCCCTTAACTCAGGCCTCTCTCTTTCCCCTTAAGGTGTTTCCTGGAATGGAAACTCGAGACTTAATTACCATCTCCAAGCTTTCTTCTTCACCCATTTCCAATCCTCTGGAGTTGCAAAAGCGGTTTACCATTAGTAGAGAAACATGATGACTGCGACGAGCACCATGGCGTGAACATGATGGAGGCCGGTGCCGGACGACCCAGCTCTGTCGTTGGCTCCCGAGACCACGACCTGGGTAGTGGGCGCAACGACGCTGCTCAGCGTCCCATACGGGTGGGAGTACGCGGTGCCGTTGCTGGGGTAGGGGGGCTCACTGAGAAAGACAGTGGCGGTGATGCTGGCGGTGGACGAGATGGTCTCGTGCCTGTCGGAGGAAGCCGTGGCGCCGTCGACGTTGGAGGCGTAGGAGACCTCGGCGGCGCTGGTGTCCTTGTCGTCGTCGATAGGGGTCGAGTAGGGCTGGGCGGCGGACTCGGTGGTAGTCGCGGTGCTGACCCTCGTGACCACCGTGGTGACGGTGGAATGGGCCGACGAGGTGGTCTGCCAGAGGTCGGAGATGACGATGGTGAGCTTTGTGTTGTAGCGGGCCGTGGAGGTTGAAGTCAGGGAGTAGGTGGCGTCCAGGTTAGTGACGGTCGAGGGGTTCCCGGAGACGGTTGCGTCGGGGAGGCCCGAGGTGACTGAGAGCTGTGTCTTGACATCGGTTATAGTAGATGGGTTCCCGGAGACGGTTGCGTCGGGGAGACCCGAGGTGACTGAGAGTTGTGTCTGGACATCGGTGATCGTGGATGGATTTCCGGAGACAGTGGCATCTGGCAGTCCACTGGTGTAGGAAGTCTCAGTGTTGACTGCTGTGACGGTGGATGCGTCGCCAGTGATTGTCACGTATCCAGACCAGTGGTCAGAAGTGGTTGGGATGACGGTGACGGTGACAACAGCAATCTTAGTCTCGGTGGTCACGACGGACACGATGCAGCTGGTATCTTCAGCGATGGAGGTAGATGCTTCCACAGTGACAGGATACTCAGTTGTCTTGGGGATTTTGCTCAAGCTGTAGATGGTAGACAGCTCAGTCTGAGTCCTAAATGCAGGTTTCTCTGTCAGATATGGCACTAAGACAGCCAAGGGGCGGTTGGCATCCAGGTTTCCAAGACTTACGAGATAGGGATCAGAAGACCCTCACCACCCGAAGGAGTAGGAGTGGGAGACGCCACTGACATTGGAGAATCCTCGGCAAGGCGTGGGACAGGAGGCATAATAGAAGGGGGTATTGCTCATCACCATGGCCGTCACGGCGAGCGTCCAGCTTGGGATCCTTGTGGACTTCAGGAGACTCCAGCATAGCGAGACCATGATTCGAGTGGAGCGAACGTTCTGGTAACGGGCCGGTTAGATGAGATTCGTGTACCACAAAACGGGACGAGGTAGAGCAAACGGGGAGGAGAACGTACCACAAACGGAGGCGAGGACGCCGAGCCCAAAAACAGCGCCGACGCCAAAGGCGAGAAGAATAGCCCACATGACTGCCTTCTTCAAGCTCAGATGATGCCTGTGCTTGACGACAGGTGTAGAGTCGGAGGCGGAATCTGCGCGCTCCGGGTCCTTCTTCTTGAGATCGTTCACTGTTTTTGGGTGGCGATTAGCTCTGTGGATGATAAGATGCAGGATGAAGGAAACTTACTTGTAACGGCTTCTTTGGAAACACAAGTGACAAAAGTGGTATCTATTTCCTTGGCTGTCAGCACTGTCTAGGATGCATGGCGGGCGTTGAATGAAGCCTGTGAAAGGGCGGAGAAGAGGTGGTGAGATCCCAGGTCGAGGGACACAGCCACGAGAACTCGAGAGCTGAGGTCAGCAGAAGAGGTGCAACATACCAAATGTTTTTGTTGAATCTTGATGTGAAAGGAGTGGAAAGGCTATCAAACTTGAAATGAGCGTTGTTGATTGATGATAACGAGTATCGTCGAGTCAAGTGTGGTTGGGATGGAGAGAATGTGTTTGTTGGCAAACGGATGTGAGGAGGGAAATGTTGTTGTTGAGGGAGGTGGATGCGAGATGAGAAGTAACCAAAGCGCGAAAGAAGAACGCGAAAGAATCACGCAGCAGGTAAACAAATGAGCGAGTCGGATCAGCTGTTTGGCGTGGACTGGTTGACGGCCGTGAATCACCGTTGACAGCTGCAAGTGGAGTGCTAGTAGAGGAGCACTGTTAGCGACGGTGCAGGTTATTACGCAGATAGAAGATGAAAGCCAGCGAGATTAGGCAGAGATCCGAGTAGTGCATTTCACATACCTCGTTCGACCTTAAATAATGCTTGAACTCGGAGGTAGATGGTGTTGCTTGGAAGTGACGCGGGAGTGAGCATGAGCCAGGCGGTCTGAAGTAGGACTCTAATGGTCAACCTGATCTGGCAGTGTGTATACCGAAGAGTTTGTGGCGTGCTACTTGACTCACGGCTACACAATAGCCAAGCAGAACAACCAGAATGAATTTCAATTCCAGATTTCTTAGGAAATGGTATTATATTGAGTCTCCTATTCTCCCAGACTCGGTTGGATCACCATGCAGCCAGGTAAGAAGCAAGTGAATGACTTTGGGCGGGGAGCGATGAGTGCAATACCGGTAGTAGGGACTTTAGAACATGGAAACATGAATATCCCAACTGCTTTCCTCAAGAAATCGAGGAATATTGCTTGCAAAGGGCCGCAATTACGAATCATTGATGGTCGAGGGGCTATTTTTATCGATGTCAACTTGGACAGGTTTCCTTCGGCCGCGTAAGGGATCAGCTTCAGAGCATCAAGTCAATCCCAGTGTATGACACCCATTCCCAGGACCGATCCATTCAGCGGCAAACATATAGCTAAAATCGGTCGTGACACTGCTCATGCGAGATTGCTGCGGGAACAAGGATGCACGGCTACGAAATCGCTCCCTTGTGTAGCCTCCATCTTGATACTGCCTGCAGCTGGAGCGTCGGCCAAGCCCAGTTGCTTTGCATGTTTTCATCATCTATATGTTAAGAAGAGACGGCTTCAGTATTGAAATTCTCGAATTCTCGATGTCTCCAATTGAAGGAAAGACACAAGATGAATATTCCCACTGATATGCGCCTACCCGGGACGAGAGATGCGGCCCCACCATTCCAAAGTACACTGTACTACGCCGTTTTGAAGGCTGGACACGGGCAGAATCGTCCCTGGCAAGCGGCTGACATCAAATATGGCACACCCAGACCTACAGCGTTGAATATCAACACAATATTAGAACAATAACCCTATATAGTAATTAATAAACATATCGACCTAATTAGTGTAGAATGATTTACAGTTGACTTATTATTACATTGAGTATTATTATGGGAAAAAACGTCCCTAACTTCTACGAAAAGAGCTTTGGTGTGATATGTTTAATGTCAATCGCTTGCCCGTTACCTCAGCATAGGTACCCGGTACCGCTGAGCTCTGGTGGGGAGGGGTGTATGATCACGCCTCTGCCTCTCGCGCGTCGCGTTCTCCAAGGTAGGATTGTCCAATTACTCCAACAGACGGGCCAATCTATCTCCAGGCGTCTGGACTGGCAGTACGTGCTCTGTTTTCCACATCACATTAATGAACCACACTTCCGATTGATTCAAGGTCCGCAGCAAGAACCTTGTCCCACCTTCGTGTCCGCTTTCGCAGTCGAGCTTCATTTCATCCCCTTGTTTGCGCATCACTAGCGAGGGCTCATCAATCAGGTTGTTGTTCCTAGGAGTTTCAGCGCATCCTGGTCAAGCAACCCGCTGCAAAGCTACAGCCAATATTCGCGGTTCCACCATAATAACAACCAGTCAAAAAGCCCACCATAGCTACGACCGAGCGCGACTGCATTGGGCCCATCTTGTACTCCCCCAATCTACGCAGCACCAAAAGTTGCCATCGCAGATAGCTCATCATGGCGCGCCGTCGCCCAGCCAGAGGCCGTGGCCGCGACCCGGAGGAGGAGCCTGTGGAGCAGGAAGAAGCGGTTCAGGAACAGCAGCCCGAAACTGAGGAACCCGAAGAGTCAGAGCAAGTCGACCAAGAAGCAGACGAGTCGGCCGTAGAGGAAGAGGAGGATCAAGACGACGAAGTCAGGACTCTACAGTTCAGGGATGAGATATCCTGGCGCCCTGCAAAGCCAATTGCCAGCGCAACTCTGGTCGCCCGCCTGGAGCGGCTATCCAAAGAGCTCGCTGATCACGATCAGGGAGCCATCGACCTCGACTCTGTCAAGGATGTGGCTGAGAAGTTGGCGCATCGAAATCTCATCCAACACAAGGATCGGGGTGTAAGGGCATATACAGCCTGCTGCCTTGTCGACATCCTGCGCCTCTTTGTTCCCGATGCGCCTTTCACCAATGATCAGCTCAAGGCATGCCTACTCGCCTCCGCAAGATGCTATTGGCCGATTTTCATGCTAACATACGCTCCCAGATGATGTTCAGTCTCTTTGTCAAAGACATCCTCCCCGCCCTCTACGACCCAACGAACCCTTACAACATGCAACACAAATACGTTCTGCTGTCTTTGACTGAAGTGAAGAGTGTACTTCTCATCTTCGATATCTCGGGCTCTGACAAACTGGTTCTTGAGCTCTTCAATTCGACATTTGATGGTATTTCCAACAGCTCCAAGTCAAAGTCAGGGGAGCAGGTTGCCAAGGACGTCGAGATTCACCTGGGTACCATGCTCTCTCTTCTCATCGACGAAGCGCCTGGCAGTGTCCCGGCGAGTGTCATCGACGCTATCATCAGTCAGTTTCTGCGGGCAGCACCACCGGGTGGTGTCCGTAGCAAGGAACAAAACGGAAACCAATCCACCTTGCTACACAAGACGGAGCCTCCAGCCTACCTCATGGCGAGTAAAATATGCAACGAATGTGCTGATAAAATGACAAGATACGTGAGTCAATACTTTAGTGATGTCATTATTGGGGCTTCCAGTTTTGCGACGAAATCCAACGGCCACCAGCAAGGAGAGGATTCAGACGAAGAAGACGCGAATGCAGGTCCCTCGGAAAATGACCTTAAAAGTCTTCGCCAAGCCCATCTTCTGATTCGTGAACTTTGGCGCACCGCACCCACCATACTTCAAAACGTCGTGCCTCAAATAGACGCCGAGTTGTCTGCGGACAACTTGTACCTTCGACAACTCGCCACTGAGACCTTTGGAGTCATGATATCCGGCATTGGAGCGGCTGGGCCTCCTCCCCCACCTGTATTAGATTGTACTGCATATCCTCCCCTGCGACTGTTGGACGATCCATTGAGCACGTCGCTGGAGAGCGGGAATGCATTGACAAAGCCATATTCTCCCCACTCCTTTGCTCAGACACATTCTACCACATACAGGAACTTTGTCGGGCGAAAGAATGATAAAGCAGGTGTTATTCGTGCTGCCTGGGCAACTGCGGTGGGCTACATTTTGGCCACATCCGCCGGCGGGATCGGCTTGAGCAGAGTGGAAGAAAATGAGTTGATCAAGGCGCTTGCAGAGAAGCTCAACGATAGTGAGGAAAAGGTCCGGCTGGCAGCCGTAAAAGCGATTGAGCTCTTCGATTTCCGAGATATCATCTTGAAACTCGGGACCGCTGGCGGTATTGACAAGGAGGGCTCCATCTTCGCCAATCTCGGAGATCGCAGCCGAGATCGAAAGCAAGCTGTTCGAGTTGAGGCTATGGTGCTCCTTGGAAAGCTGTGGGCAGTGGGTGCCGCGGAGATTGCTGATGGTCAAGAGGCCGTTACGGCCTGCTTGGCTGGTGTCCCATCACGCATTTTCAACGCCTTCTATGCAAATGATGCCGATTTGAATGTTCTGCTTGATCGCGTCATGTTTGAATGTTTGGTTCCTTTGAAATATCCTCTTGTTAAAGGGAAGGACGGCAAGGCAAAATCTGGGTCGAGTCAGAGTAAGAGTGGTGGCTTAAGCGCCGCAGAGCAAGATACACTTCGCGCTGAGAGGATTCTTCTGATGCTGAAGTCTCTCGATTCGCCAGCGCAGAAAGCATTCTTTGCAATGCAGGCACGGCAGCCTCAGTTTGCCATTGCAGTCGGGCTATTTATCAAGCAATGCGAGGCCTACAACGGTGGCGTCAACGTCGAGGGCAGTGAGGAGAAGATCAAAGCATCAATGAACAAGACCCTGCACTGGCTGGGTGCGTATTTCCCAGACCAACTCAAGGTTCGCAACGATCTGCACAAACTTGCCAAGCTCAATGACAGACGGGCGTATCAACTCATCAAGTACACGATTGAATCGGAGAGTGACTTCCAGAAAGTGCGCCGATCTATCCACGAGCTTATCCCCAAGCTGCAGGAAAGCAACGCGGCAAGTTCGCTGGATACCCTCATTCCTCTTCTCTATAGGTCAGGGTCCTTGATTTTCAACCGGAGTCATCTAACCACCATTATGGATTACTCCAAGAGCGATAAGGATGGCCTCGCCAGCGTTGCCCACTCTGTCTTGAATGAAATCTCGACACGAAATCCAGATCTATTCAAGGCACACTCTGAGGAGCTTCGCAAGTCAATTATCGACCAGGCCCCAGCAGCGAGTAAGCCCAATGACCATGCTGTTGTGGACATGCTCAAGGCATTTTCTTCTTACTCGAAGAAGTATCCAGATGAAGTGAAACCGGATAGAGGCTTCACGCAAACCCTCATGAACTACGCCCTCTACGGATCTCCCCCGAAAGCGGCCAAGTATGCTGTCAACATTCTGCTCGCAAAGAATGATGACAAAAGCAAGGTCACGGCGACAACTCTTCTACAGAAAGTGATGAAAGGCTTGGAATTTGGGTCACCCAATTTCCTCAACAAACTTGCCACTATTAGCCAGTTGGCAAGGCTGGCGCCAACCGTTACCGCAGATTCCGATGATGCAATCAGTGAGTTGACCATCAATGGTATCCTGCGAGAGGTGCGCACCGATGCCAAACCTACAGACCCGTCTTGGGTATCTGAAGCAGATATGGACGAGGAACTTCAAGCAAAGACTTTGGCGTTGAAGGTTTTAGTCAACCGTGCGCTATCTTCTGTCGAAGATGCTGATTCTCAAGAGAGAGTCAAACCCCTTTTCAAACTTCTGAAAACACTCGTTGTTCAGGAGGGCGAATTTTGCAAAGTCAAGGATACGCCAACTCATCACAAAAAGCGCCTCAGGCTACTTGCTGGGCAGTCGATTCTGAAGTTATGCGCAGTGAAGAAGTACGATGACCAGTTGGATGCTGCAAGCTTCAACAAGTTGGCTGAACTTGTTCAAGATAGCGAGCTTCAGGTTCGCTGTAGCTTTATGGAAAAGCTTCAGAGTTACCTGACTAGGGGCAAACTGCGAGCGCGTTTCTATACTATCCTCTTCCTAGTCGCCTTTGAGCCCGTGACGGACGTCAAGAACAGAGTTGAGACCTGGATTCGGTCTCGCGCTCACTTTTACTCGGAGAACAAGAAGCCTATTTTGGAAGCCATGATGGGCAGGCTGATACCCCTTTTAGCGCACCACCCGGACTATAGCTCTGAACAAGAGGATCTTGTCGATTTTGCAAAGTATATCCTCTTTTATCTGGGCACGGTTGCGGAGGAGAGCAACATCTCTCACATCTACAAGTATGCAGAGCGCGTAAAGCAGACTCGTGACGCTCTCGACCCAGAGAAGAGCGAGAACCTCTATGTTCTCAGCGACTTGGCCCAGGCCGTGATTCGTAAATATCAGGAAAAGCGAAATTGGAGCTTCCAGGCTTGGCCGGACAAAGTCGGGCTGCCAACAGGCATCTACACAGCTTTGCCATCGAGCGAGGTCGCACAGCAAATTGCAAAGAAGCTGTACATTCCGGACGAAATCGATCAGAAGCTTGATGACTTAATCAGAGCTCAGGAGCGCAAGAAGGTAAAATGGATGAATGGCTGCTTTTCCCCTTTGATGTACAAGAACTATGCTGACATTCTTTCGTCATATTTGCAGAAGAGGAAGTCTCTCCACGAGTCGGCGGATCACCCTGCGAAGAGACCAAGGAACCAAATCAAAACCGTCATTCGAGGGAAACCCAAACCAGCCAAGACGAGCGCAAAGAAGAAGGCACCCAAGCGCAAGTCAACCAAAAACCCTAACGTCTCTTCATCACCGGTGCCGCTGTCAGAGCGCAGGCGGAGTGGTCGCGCACATGTGTCATCAAACTACAGGGAAAGGGATGATGAAGAGGACGAGGAGGAAATGCTGGATGGAGTTGCTGAGTGGGACTACGGTTCAAACAGTGACGTGGCAGAAGAGTCTGAGGACGAGCATGACGAGAACGGCCATGATGCTGAAGAAGACAAAGGCGAGAATAACTCAGATAACGAGGAGATGGAAGAAGAGGCAGAAGAAGAGGAAGAACAGCCCTCTGCACGCCGAGCTGTGGCTAAGAAGAAGACGAAGCCAGCAGCCGAGGCGCGGAAGAGCTCCAGGTCAACACGAGGCAGAGGAAGGGGTGTCAAGGCTGCCGACTCGGACATGGACGTTGACGATAGTGACGAATGATTTGATTGATTGGGTAATTCTGGACGATTTCTATCTTGTTTTTTTCATCTATCGCCATTTTCTACATACCGCGTTCGACTAGGAAAGGGGTTTAAAACTATCCAAGGTCATCTTGTTATCTTTTCTATGCTTCCAGCCTTCCAATGAATATAGGCCCTTGAGAAAACACTCTTGTATTATCGCAGTGCCCAAGAAATCATTCCAATTGTTCGTAATCTCTCCTGGATGGTCTCAGCCTCGCGACGTCTTAGCATGAGAAGATACCAAGTGGAACTTTGATTTGAAACAAAGGGAAAGAGAAGAAGAAGAAGAAGAAGAAGGTTCGTTCATATATCAATTAGCCAGTATTTCTTGTCACGGTGTAAGAGAATCGCTTATTCTGATCTCTATTTGAAAGAATCCTTCGCATAACAGTGCTCTGCTCATGATTTTCATTCCCACACTATCATCTAACATACATCGGAGGATCTGACATTATTCCCCCGGGGCGTTCCGTTCTGCGCTTCAGGCTTAGAAGGCGAAGACCTGATCCTCCAGCTTGCTGACGGGGCGGGCCTTCTTGAAGCCCAGGCTCTCGGTAGTCTTCTTCAGACCGCTAATCATGGGAGGAGGACCGCAGAGAAGAATCTTGACATCATCGGCGGGCTTGGGGAGCCATTTCTGAAGAGAATGGTTAATTATACGATTCCGGGGAAATGGAGCCCCGGTTCGCAAGAACGAGGGAAAGTGGGGGTTTTACTCACGGTGATCATGTCGGCGGTGACGTAGCCGACACCGCCGGTCCAGCCCTCGGGGGGCTTGTCGAGAACGTAGTGCACGCGGATGCCGGCGTCCTCCTTGGTCAGGGAATCGAGATCCTCCTGGAGGAGGATGTCCTGGGCGGTGACGTTGGCGAAGATGAGGTCGACCTCGGTGCGGTCACCCTTCTCACGGCCGCGGACGATGGCGCGGATGACCTGGAGCATGGGGGTGATGCCGGTGCCGCCAGCGATCATGCCAAAGTGACGGACCATGTTGGGGGTGTAGACGAATGCGCCCTTGGGGCCGCGGACGCGGATGCTCTGGCCGACGATGAGCGAGGCCATGTGCTTGGAGATGTTGCCCTGGGGGTAGGACTTGATGAGGAGGTCGAAGTAGCCGGGCTGGTGGTCACCGGAGATGGGGGTGTAGGAGCGGACGATTTCCTTTGTGGTGCCATCGGGCTGCTCGATCGGGGCGCCGATGGAGATGTGCTGGCCGATGGGGAGGCCGAGAATCGAGGTCTTTGCGGGGAGCTTGAATCGGTAGCTGAAGGCGCGGGTTGGCCAGGTCAGTCTCTGGATACTGGGATCGAATTGCCTCCCGAACAGAAGAATTGGCAGGCCGGCAGGGAAATTCACTCACATGGCTACATTGTGGGAGATGACTGTCTTCTCTGCGAGCTCAAACTCCTGGAACGTGTCGGGCTTGAGAACAGGTACGATTCCTGCGGGGTACAGTGGTTAGACGAGAGACCCGACAAGACTCGAGAATCGGGTGGGAAATACTTACGGAGAGCGTACAGGTTGTATGCGCCGAACAGGACAGCTACAATGGCGGCGTAGATGGTCCAGTCCCTCTTGCAAATCCAGGTGCCGGCAATGAGGAGGCCGGCGGGGATGAAGACATAGTCTCTCCGCGCCAAGGCAGCATCTTCGGCAAATATCTCGCTCATGGTGAGTGTACAGAGTTTGGCAATCGCACTCTGTTGGCGGTGTACACTTGGCTGAGGAAGAGGGGCGGCTGCGGGAGGGCTCTTGTGGCCTTATATTGCGAAGGGGCAGAAAAGACTTGCTGTGTGAATTAATATTCTTCCCCGCCACGGAATTGTTGGGAAAGTCGGCGACCGGGGGCGGTTCGCCTGTTTAGTGCAGTGGACGGTGCGCAATTACCGTAATAGTAAGTGCGTGGTTAGGCGACAGCTTCAGTGCTGGGCCAAAGTAACTAGCCACGCACCAGTGGGATAAGCCGAACACCGAACCACCGAATCAGGCAGCTTGAGGGAGAGATGATGGGCGTTCATCGTGGAAGCTCGAAGCAAGTGATGTGAAGTTTATGAGTATCGAGAGTGACTTTGAATGTATATTTAAGCAGAAGAATTGAACCGTCTCACTTCCTGTCTCTTGTTGCTTCTATCACGCTACCGACAGGCGGGTGTGGCTGGTGCGAATTGAGTAGTGGTGGAAAAAGGAACGCGCAGTCTAACTCATCTGGTTCGGATGAAAGTGGTGATCTGTCGCGGGTGGGGGATGATTGTCAGGTTTCCCCATTCCTGGTGCCAGTCACATCCATTGGGACTTCCATTGAGGGCATTGGACATACGATGTGCATCTCAGAAACTCCTTCAGCGACTACGCATGGTAAGTAGGTGGAGATGCGGTAGGTTATCACAAGATGTTAGGCAGATACCAATCAGCACCGAGTACCCGAGAGAGACCGACCGCGGGGAAGTGAGGGGCATGCGAACATTATAACGACGCCGCAGGCAAACTCCAGACATGTCTAGAAAAGGCAATAAAGTCCGACGCGATGGAGAAACTCTCTATTCATTCCCTAACTGGTCATGGCTTGCTTCTGATCTTGTCCGAAGTGAAAGTGAAAAGAAAGGAAGTGGAATCCCTTCTTCCCTGAGCCTTCTGTGACTGTAGTAATCATTAGCAGATTATAGTATGAATCACATAGGCTGTTTATTAGGCTCTGCTCCAATGATCTGATTGATCTATCAAAATCCTCGTGTGGTTTCCTTTATTAGACCTGTCGTCTGACCCATTGTGGGGGACGACGAGTGACTGCATAACGCGCTCTCCCGGAAAAGCATAGCTTGGGCTTCTCATCTTCCATTGTAGGCTGGTCACATTATGCTCGTGGGCATGCATCCATTGCAGGTCTCTCGGCTGATAAGATCTCATCATCTTACCAAAGCCATAGCCGAAACTCAATGTGGAAAGTAGAGCCGGTCCTGAGCTACCGACTTTCGGTGGCAGCAACCAGGGACATCTCCGCGCCTCACAACTCGCAGTCACTCGGATGGCGCCTATTTTACATTCCTTGACCATTGAACAGGGCCACGGATATCATAATCTTTTCTTTTCATCTTCTTTTTCTGTTTCTCTGTACTGTTTCCGTTGTCTCCCCATTTGACCGGGGATTGAATGTTCTGCTTAAACTTTGATTGTGAGCCTCAAAGGTCCATTTCAAAACCAACCATAATCATATCTGAGCTATGTCGAAGAGGCTGCGATGTCACGCCTTAATTGATATGGAAGAGATGAAAAAGGTCAATATTATCGATTCCTGAAACTTTCAAATACCAATGGCAAGTTGGTCGTGAACGATTTGATAGTTTGAAAGCTCCACGCCAGGCTCACAGTAAACGTTGAAGAGGAAGATAAACGGCAACCACGGATATTTCCTGGTGGCGAGTTCTGATCAAAAGCCGCTGGACAATGGGACTCCAAGGTAATAGAGTCGTTGCCATTATTGGCGAATACCTACTATAAACAAACCGGGAAAACCAACCTTGAGCCAATAACAATACGTCGCACGATATAACCTTGGGGTAGGTCAGAGTAGCCACCATGACATCTCAGAAGACTGAGCCCCTGGTCGCACTATTATACATTTATAATCAGCAATATCCCAAGGGCGACACTCTACCATGTATCTGGGATGGGGATTGCCTGGCGACCACGGAGGCTCAGGGGCTTTCTACGGAACGCGAACTCACTCCGGCCTCTCACAGAGGCTGGGTTGGGTTGGGGAAAGGGTCACCATTGCTCGTTGACTCGTATTCTTACATGGCGCACTCAAGGTGCTGATGTAAGAAGGCAACCCCAGACTGCCTAGAGAGAAAACGGCCGGAAGTGGGAGCGAGGACCAAGAATGGGGGTTCTGGGCTATATATACTGGCATCGCCAACAGCATCAGATTGCTCAACCACGGCGGGTCCGAACTTGGGAGCCGAGCAGCTGGTTCGCCTTACATAATAATAGCGCGCACGCGGTGGATGGCCTTGCTCTGCTCGTATCGCTTCAATGCATCCTGCAGCACATTGCAGCTGACTCCCACGGCAACCATCCATAAAGACGGGGTCAGGCCCACAGGCAGCGTCATCCTGTAGGCAGGGCCGGCATCCATCCCAGCAAATCCCGTTCTTGGGGGAAGCTCACACGAACGTCGTCTGCAACAACCATGGCTTCGAATGCACCTCTGAGTTTTCGTCTCGGTGATAGACTGACCGAGGACTTCCAGAGCTCGACTGTGCGGAGGGTCCTCTCCATTGCATCGTCCCATATCAAATTGCACGGGGTTCCCTAGCTGTTTGGCAGTTTCGCGGCTAGAGCCTAATGGTGCTACGTAGTTGCAGCTCCGGATCCCGATCCACGACACTGATCTTGATTCTTACCCTGGTCAAGCCCGGACCATTCCATGGCACGTTCAATGCAGGCTGGTCGTTTCATCAGCGAGAAAACATAGGTGACCTCACCGTTTCCCATCAGCTCTGCATGAGGCTTGAGCCACAAGCGCGCTTTTCGTCTTGTTTTTTTTCCGCAATTTCTCTTCTTCCATGTAAATCCGCATCATCTGTCCTTGTTTCTTATCACCTTCCCACTCCAACTCCGTCCCCTTCTCCCGCCCCCCTTCATCCTCTTTATCACCTCATTCGGTGGTGTGTATGAACAAATAGCCTTTGGCCAGCTCCGTCATTTTCCAATCGGCCTTGTTTGCTCCTCTCCCGCGCTAAGCACCAGCTTTATTCTCGGCTTTCCAGGCAATTGTTTCTTAGCCCCTGGGTCTTCGCCACGCCCTCAATTCGCTAGCTTGGCAGCACGTGCTTTTTGTTGACATACGGGAATCCCATCCATTTCTCGAATACGACGGTGTGAAGGCTGCAGCTTACAAGAAGAGGAAGGACGAGCCCGATACGACCCGACAAGCCGCCAGCAGCCTAGGATCAACCACCACGCCTCCGCCTCCTCCTCGTCCGACTCTGTCCCTCCCTACACGCCCTTTTTCTCGTGACGAATCAAGCGGTGGCTCAGCGCCTGCGAATCCGTCTCTAGCGTTTCTGCAGAGCCGCTTTACAGACAACGGTCTCTTGCAAACGCCCGCCTCGATGCCCTAGCACCCGATTGGAGCATCCGCCCAGCTCTCGGTCGTCTTAACCTCCGCGGGCTCCAAGGGCGGCAAGGGGGCTAATCTGCAAGTGACTGCCGCCAACCACCCACGTACCACCCAAGCTCTAGCTAAGCTCAGCTAAGCTCCGTCTCCCAGGTCTCTGTACCTCATCACACACCTGAGGGACCCCTACGTACGTTCCATGGTGGATGGACAAGCTCACCTCACATTCCCGCCCTGTTTGCTGTGCCATGTTTGCCCCTCTCCGCCTGTTGTTTCCGTCTTGAAGATTCTTGCATAATAGCCGGCCGCTCCTCTTTTCCCCCAGCATTCCCTGTCTCTGCGCCCATTCCAGTCTTGCTCCGTGCTGAACAAGATTCCACAACCGCTCCGCTCCAGGTCGAGTAAGAGCTTGAAGCTCCTACGCCAGCCACCCTCGACCCCGACGACCACCACCCTCTCTGTCCATGCATTTTTATTTCGCCCCTGCCCCATAGTTGTTGAAAAGAGTCGATTTCGTCTCATACATAGTTTTGCCCCAGACGCCCATAGACGACAATTCAATTCCAATCTGAATTGGCGATCGCGTAACTAAAAACGGGAAAGCGATCTGCGACTAACAAAACGACGGATGCGGAGAGAGGAGCCATCAGGTGCTGTTTAGGACCGACTCGGGCTGTCTACGTGCAGCGAGTTGAGACATTCGGTCATAGCTGGGGAAAACCGAGACACAGTCCTGCATGCCTACTGAATCCAATTTCCTGGTCTGATTATCATCTCGCCAATTCTCCTGGAGCTTCCTGAGATCATTGCCTCATATCACATCGAGCACCAGCTGAAGATTGATTGTGGCAGCCCCGTGGGTGGTGGCCGTGTGGTGGCTTGGTTGTCCCTCCTCTCGTATCGTTCTACTCCACCACAACCGCCATCATGCCCTTATTAGTACCAGAGAAATGGAAGCGGATGACAGTGTCATCATCTCGGTCTAGGCCAACTACACCGAGTCCGCAGGACAGTCTCGAAGTCCCTGAGCCAGAGCCCAAGACGCCCCGAGGAGGAGGGCTATCGCGAGCTCTCCGATCTCTCAGCAACCCGTCTCTTGACTCGCTCAATAGCAGCAAAATGCAGAGAACAAACTCGGCCAAGCGTTTGGCCAAGACGTCGGCGAGCTCGTCCATGATCGAGAGGTTCCAGCGTCGGTATTCCAGGGATTTCAACAGTAGCATATCGCAAAGTGAGGTCTCGGTAAGCTCCTTTGAGCCAACGTACCACACCATGGAGGTGCTACGATCTGGCCATCTGAAGACGGATGTCACGTTACTTAAGGCTCGGTCCGAGTATCTAGTCCTAACCGATCAGACTTTGATCAAGTTTGGGAGCATCGACGCTGCGCGGTTAGTGTTCCCACAGCTGGGCCCGCCTGAAGCTCGGCGTCGCAGCTTGGGATCCCAACAGTTGATGGGCAGCAAGTCGCCAGTTACAGATATCCGCTTTGAAGTACCCCTACAGTCCATTGTTGGTGTCTTCAACGAGGAAGGGGCCAGTCCTCGCTTTGGAGTTGAGGTTTGGTGGTTCTCCCAGTGGCCTCGCCTCGGGTACTGCAAAGCCCAGCTTTTTTTCTCAAAACCGCAAGATCGGGATGAGTGGCTTGTGTCTATCCAGCGGGCGTGCAGAGCAAAAAACAGGCGCTCGCCGGCGACCTCGATGATTCCTGAGAACCTCAAAATTCGCATCAACCATATCGTTGCGGCAAATGAGCCACAGCAGGCGACAGGATCAACACAGAATCTCATATTTCCTGTCGCCAAGCGATACATTTGGACGTCGCAGAAGGCCACAGCAAACGAGGAAACGCAGCTGCAGGTAGATGGGTCGTCCTTCTATCTCGTCATTGGCCCTTATATGTGCTACTTTTTGGAAGTGTTAAAAGCAGATCATGGGACAGCACCAGGCGACCTACGGATAAAATCAACCGCTTTCGGAACTGTCACTCTGACGAGGTTCAAGGCGTCGGTGCTCTCACACGAGCAGCGGTTTGTGATGAGCTTCCGGTCAGTATGCCCATTCACCCTACAACGTCGTATATGCTAACAAATTACAACAGACCTCCATTCGGGCGCGAGACGAGACTGGACCTTGCCAGCTCCAACTATCGGCGGATTATCGAGGCGTTGACAAGAATGGACCGCATCTTAAAACCCATGTGGCCTCAACATTTCCAACAGCACATCTTTGATATCAGGGGCCTCCCGCCTCCCCTGCAGCTTACCTCTGGTAATGACTTGGGAGGCATTGAGCAGAGTCTGAGGGCCTATTGCGCAGCATATGGCGTCAGTATGCCGCAGTGGAGTGTCAATTGGGATCATGGGAGCCAACCAGTGTTCCGCCTTATCCCCCCAAAAGGGGCAACATATACTCCTCTCCAGCTCATGGCTGTGTTTCGGTCTCTACGATACAATGGGTATTTCAAGTCGATTTCCTTCAAGGACGTTGACTTATCGTCACTGGCTGGCAAAATAGACCAATCACAGGGTAACGAGGCTATCGTGCACACTTCCATTAACGGTGAGAATTCATCAGCTAGGAATGGTTGTCGAACTCAAAGTGTACTAACCTGATACTAGGCTACAAAATTTCCGAAGAGCACTACGAGCATTTGACTGGGGCACCGGTTCTCACACAGGAACTTCACTCGCTGGCATTCGCATCTGAATCTATCCGCAGCATTGATCTTACAAACGTTTTGGGCATCCAGACTCGGGGAAATCAACAAAGCCGTACTCAGCCCGACTACACGAAACTCTGCAAAACCAGCTCCGAGATGTTGCGCCCAATCACGCTGCTTGCGCGAGGACAGCTTCAGACTTGTCATACCATCAACATGTCCGGGAACCCGGTGGCCGTGGATGATATTGAAGAGTTTGGTTCGTGTCCCCATGCTTGCTCTAAGGTTTGTATTGTACTGACTGATATCTATAGCGAATGCCTTGATTCTAGATACTGTCTCGTTCAGGTCTTTGAAGTTCGCGGGCTGTCGACTTGGGGATGAAGGTCTTTCTACTTTGTGGACCGCTTTTGCTGGGCAAGCCGGCTCTTTGGAGGTGATCGACACATCTAATAACCAGGGCACGATCAAGCACGAATTACTCAAATATTCCCTCCGCCAACTCCAGTACCTTCGCAAGCTCAACATCGCTGGCAACACTCGGCTCAACCCCGGCCAGTCTCTATTCGAGGAAGCAACACTTCACACGTGGGAGTTGGAGGAACTTGATCTCTCCAATATAACGGTAAGCGTTCTCCCTCTTTTTCTCTCTCAAGTACCAAGGGTCAATACTAACAAACCGTCAAGTTGAACGACGCCACTGTCGATGTGTTGTGCGGCTACCTTGGAGCAGCCGCATCCTGGAATCTCGAAACTCTGCGCCTCAATCAGTGCGGCCTGAGCAGCAAGCAGGTTGCCCTAATCTTCCGGTGTATGGGTCAGGGGCGGAGGATGGTAGTTGAGATCGATGGCAATCGGCTGGACGAAGGCATAGATGACCTCTGCGATGCACTCTCCCTTAACTATGGACCGTGGAGCCTTTCAATTCAGATGGTCGAGTTCAACTTGGAAACCAGCTTCGTCCAGTTGTGGAAGGCTTTGACAGTCAACAGCGTCATCGAATGTCTGAGCCTGGCTGGCTCGGCCACAGCTGATGCTATGAGCACAGCCTCATGCAACATCATTGCCGAGTTCTTTTCTAAGAACGAGTCTGTAAGGTTCCTTGACATATCTGGCTTCGATGCCAGACTTGATGAGGGACATTTGGGACGAGAGTTCTCTCACACCTTGAAAGCCATCAAATCGAACCAAACGATTGAGCATCTGAGAGTTCGCAGCCAGATGCTTAACATCAATATTGGTGATCTTGCCGACGCGATATCTGGGAACAAAACCCTCCACACGTTAGACTGTGAGGACAATGACTTCAATCTATCGAACTTCCGCCATCTAGTAAGGCACCTGGGCGACAACTGCACCATTCGAAAGTTCTCGGCATTTACACCGACCGAATTGGAAAATGTGGTGAAGAAGGCGGTCATGACGGCCAACTTCCCGGTCAACCAGTCTCGACGATCGTCATTGATGCTGAAATTGCGAAATGACAAGCCACAGATTAGCAACATTGAGGGAATACTCGCACAACAGCTCAAGGAAGAATGGGACGCAGCCGTGGCGGAGCTCACATTTGTGCTGGAAAGGAACCAGAAAAGATTCCAAGAAGAAAACGGCGCGAACCTTTCTCCTTCTGATCGCGAGGGAGACAGCATCTTTGCAGCCTCGTTTGGCGGGCTGGCCCTGGAAGACTACGAGTCCAGCCGGAAGAGGCCACAAAGCGAATCCGGACTGGTTATCGAGGTCAGCGAGGGTCCCATGTTGCCGGACATCCAGACTACCCCAGGTGGGCAGGTGGTGATGCCAGCACGAACAAACTCGACCGTCTCAAGCGATGCAGCCGTGAGCCCAACAAGCGCCGCCGGCAGTTTTGCGCTTCCGGGCGAAACTCCCCCTGATGGCGGAAGCATCTCTGAGAAGCTGCTACCGCAGTTCGCGGGGGCGCCAGAAGATGACCACGACAACAGCTACACCTTTCTTGACGGGCCGCTGGGCGACAGCGACTTGGTGATGCAGATATATCGACGCCCTTGGGGTGAGACGGTGAGCTGCATCCGCGAGGAAGACGACGGCAACTAGGTATTTTTCCATCAACCCATCATTTCTGTCTTTTTTCTTCTCTTTCTATTTCATTTTTGGATATATTTGGCAAGGAAAAATAATTGGTATCATATCATATTTGGATATATGAAGCGACATTCTACTTATACAAGCGTTTGAGCATGAACGCAAAAGGGGATGAGACGTTCGAAGGCAACAGAAAGGAAACATCAGCGGGCGTTCTGGATTCTGGGATTGACATTTTTTGAATAATCATTGCATCGATACCCCTTCATAGAAAGGCCTGGAACATCAACTAGTATTCAGGGATCCCACGAGGGACTTGCTAGAAAGGAATTAACATTATATCTTAGCTCGAGTCAACTGCTGCATTGCATGATAATGTGTGTTGCCCAGTCCAGCCAGTGACGTTACTATGCGACGCTCTGCCTACAGCAGGTCATTGTGGGCATACCTCAAACATGACACCGGTTGTTCTCAAGTCTATGATCATTATGATGTTATTGAGCGCTGATAAAAATATTGAAATTATTTCAAGGGCTAATAAATTATCAGTTATCAACATCCGTCATTTACTATTATTATCTTAGCCTAATGTATTTGCTGTAGAAAATGTTCTACTCATATCTGCTCTTCAATCTGCTGTCTCATTTCGTCCGTCACCCGGCTAGGCGGGTACAGGGGCATAGCAGTGGGAAGACGGGCGAAACTGCGCCACAGCAACGAGAGGCCCACACCCATGTCATCACTGGCAACCGCTTGATTGGATGCGGCCTGGGCCTAAATCAAGGAGGTCGTCAGTCCGCATCGAAAGACAGGCAGCACTCAAATGAAGTTGGCGAGAGCTTCGTCATCTCCCAACCTCGACCTAATTTAATCCGTCAACCCTTCCTTTCCCCGCACACAATCCCGCTCACTGGGTGCAGGATTGTATCGCGTACCATCCCTAGGTATATCGCAATTCTTGCGACACTTGCTGTTAATCTCTCGCGTGCCTGTCTTGCATCCGGGCGAGAGAGTGCTTCACCCGCCGCAGCCGTCATCGACCGCCGAGCTTTCATGCTCCCCCTCCGGCATCCGCGAGCACCTCACCGCCATCGAATTCGTCATAGTGTCTATCCTTAATTAACGCCATGTATTCCAATTCCAACGCCTTCTTAGGCGGCAACAGCCAACGGCCGGGTGGCCAGCAACCGCAATATGGCGGCTTCAACGCCATGGGAGGCCAGCAGCCAGGCCAACAGCCCAGCCCATTCGCTCCTCAGCCTACTGGCTTTGGGCAGCAACTCGCGCCTCAGCCTACCGGTTTCGGACAGCAACCGCTCCAACAACAATATACTGGGTTTCCCGGGCAGAGCCAGCAGCTAGGCGGCCAGATCCAGTCGCCGCCGCTGCAGCAGCAGTTTACTGGGTTCCCAGGCCAAGCTCAACCTCAGCAGAGCTTCCAGACCGGCGTCCCGTCTATGCCAGCGATCCCGGCCCAGTATCAACAGCAATTTCAACAGCAGCAGCAACAGCAGCCGCAGCAATCCTCGTTTCAGGGGCTGCAGACTGCTTCCCAAACTGGCTTCTCCAGCTCCCCCAGCCGACCGTCGAGACCCCGATGAAACCTCAGCCAACTGGGTTCAACGAGATGGCAGCATCCTTTCAAACGAGCAGCAGTTCGAGACCCCAGGGCCGTCGAGCGGAGAAGAAGGCAACGGTGAACAAGATCCCCAACATCCGACTCTCATTCATCACAGCAACGGATCAGGCCAAATTTGAGACCTTGTTCAAGTCGGCCGTGGGGGAGAACTCAACTACAATGTCTGGGGAGAAGGCCAGGGATCTCCTTATGCGATCGCAGCTGGATGGTGACTCGCTATCACATATTTGGACACTCGCCGACACCACCCGAGCTGGCCAGCTCTACTTCCCAGAGTTCGCTTTGGCAATGTATCTCTGCAACCTCAAGATTAACCGCAAATCGCTCCCGCCGACTCTACCTGATAATATCAAGAATGAGGTCTCCAGTATGGTTGATATTATCAGCTTCAGCGTTGTTGATGATACCCCAGATACCCGATCTAGCAACGCCACTCCCCCAGCCATTCAGCATCCCCAACCTCAACCCCAGGCATCCAATGCGCAGCTGCTCCAAGCCCAGATGACTGGATTCCCTGGGCAGGCTAGCCCATCTATTCCTACCCAGCCTACTGGCTTCCCTGGACAGCAAGCTGGCCAAGGCCTTCAGCCCCAAGCTACTGGCTTTCCTATGCAGAATGCCCAGGCCACTGGGTACCAGGGACCACGGCCACCGATGCCCCCGATGCCCACAGGCTTCAATCAGCCTGCAGCGCCACTCAATGCGCAGCCCACCGGGCGTCCTGGCCAGTGGGGGCTCGTCAATGCGCCTGCCAGCGGTCTGCCTAACATCGATGCCCTTCAGGCGAGGATGATGCCTCAGCAGGGGCGCGAGGCCGGATCGTTCACGACCCAGGGCCTTCAGGGCAACGCTGTCATTCCATGGGCTATCACCAAGGAGGAGAAGACCCGATATGATTCTTTGTTCAGGGCATGGGATGGCATGGGTAGTGGTTTCATTGGTGGTGCACAGGCTATTGAAATTTTCGGTCAGAGCGGACTTGAGAAGCCTGATCTGGAACGAGTCTGGACTCTAGCAGACAATGGAAACAAGGGACGCTTAGATTTGGATGAATTCGCCGTCGCGATGCATTTGATCTACCGAAAGCTGAACGGATACCCTCTGCCCAACACGTTACCCCCTGAGCTTGTCCCCCTTCCACCCGAAACTTCAGCAAATCAATTGGTGCTGTCAAGTCAATGTTGAGCAAAGAATCAGATGATCGCAAGAACTCTGGCGCTGCTTTGCTTCCTCAGAAGACTGGTGTGAGCTACATGAAGAACCGATCTTTCAGAGGCGGTGCTGGAGGTGGTGCTACAGGTGGACGCAAGGATGCCACCGTCTTCCGAAACGACAATGAGGAGTTTGGGTATAAATCCAGTGCTCGTCGCAGAGTGGGCAACAACTCTCCCAGACCTGATTCTCCCGCATCGGTTGCATCCGTTGATTCGCACGAAGACCTTTCACTCGACCAACTCCGCAAGAAGATCCGCGAGAAGCAGGTTCTCTTGGATGCCCTTGACTTCAATGATGAGCAGCACGCAGAGGAGGATGATATTCTCGACAGGCGTGACCGCAAGGAAGCCGATGAGCTCTACCGCCGAATTCGCCGTATCCAGTCAGACATTGATGCCCATCCGGCCGCTGCCAGCATCTCCGGGGATTCAGATGCGGAGAGACGCGCTCTTAAGCGTCAGCTCCAGAACCTCACCGACAAGATCCCCGAGCTTGCTTCTCAGGTTCGCAAAACTGAGAAGGCCATCCTTGACGCTAGAATTGAATTGTTCCGACTTCAAGACGCAAAGGCCCACCCAGGTAGTGCAAGCACTATTGTCGGCACCGGTCCTGGCGGTAGCGTGACAGAATCCGACCGCCTCAAGGCCAGAGCCAAGGCCATGATGCAGCAGCGCACTGCCGCTCTGACCGGAAAGAAGGTCGACGCTGTGTACGACGATGATGCTGCCTCTAAGCGCCTTGAGGAAGAGAGTATCAAGGCTAAGAACGAGAAGGAGAGCAACGAACGCATGGTCAGAGATGTCGAGGAAAGCGTTCGTGACTTTGCTCGGGGCATCGAGGACAGCCTCAAGGAAGGCGCAGCAGACGAATCTACCCAGCACGAGAAGCGTCGCTGGGAGGACGCATTGGGTGTTGAGGATGAGGTTCGCGATTTCATCTTCGACATGCAGCGTGAGAGCCGCGCTGCTCGTGTTCGTTCTCAGGACAAAATAGCCACTCGCTCGTCAGCTCGTGTAGAGGATACTCGCTCCCCAAGCCCCCGGGTTGAGTCTCCTGTGGCTACATCTCGCACTACTACTCCCTCGGGAGGTAACTCCTACTCCGCCTACAAGACGCCTGAAGAACGAGCTGCCTTCATCAAGCAGCAGGCAGAGCAGCGAATGGCTGAGCGCCTGGCTGCTCTTGGCATTAAGGCGCCTGGGAAGGCAGGTGAGACTGCTGCCCAACGTGCTGAACGGGAGAGGAGCGAGCGGGCTGCGAAGCTACGCCAGGCAGAGGAGGAAGACGCTCGCAGAGACGCAGAGCGCAAGGCTCGTCTTGCTGAAGAGCAGGGTGTGCCCCCGCCTGCCCCTGAGCCCGAGGCTGAAGCTCCCAAGCCTGCGGCCAAGAAGCCTCCTCCACCACCCAGCAGGAACCGTGGTCGGAATGATGCTGCCAAGCACGCTGAGGAGGAGCAGGCTGCAAAGGCAGCGGAGGAAGAGAGGCTTGCCAGGGAACACGAGCAACAACAACGTGAAACTCAGCAGCTCCAGTAAGTTCAACCCCCTTTTTTTTATTTACTATAATTTTTTCTTCTTCTTTTAATGTATGCTAAGCGATGATTTCTAGACAACACGCCAAGGAACAAGAAGATGAGTTCGAAAAGGAGCAAGAGGCTGCCCAAGCTCGACTCAAAGCCCTCGAGGAACAGGTCAGAATTGGGAAGCTGAAGAAGGAAGAGGAGAAGAAGAAAAAGAAGGCTGCTCTCGCTGCGGCCAAAGAGAAGGAGGCCAAGCTGGAAGCCAGACGTGCTGAGATTGAGGCGGCGAAGCAGAGGGAGCTTGAGCTTCAACGCCAGTTGGAAGCCATTGACGACGACAGCTCATCCTCGGATGATGAAGGTCCTGAACAAATCACACCCCAAGCATCTACGCCTACGATCTCAGCAAGCCAGGAACTTGAGCGCAAGCCAAGTCCCCCGACTCTGCCTGCTGCATCACCGCCAGTTGTTGTGTCTCCTCCTGCCGACAACGAGAGCAAGAACCCATACTTCAGGATGATGGCTCAGCCAAGCCAGGAAGCAACCTCTCCCCCTTCAGTACCTGCTGCTGCTCCCCCTGCTCCCCCAGCACCAGCACCAGCTGCCCCCGCACCTCCTGCTCCTCAGTCAGATGCATCTACAAATCCCTTCTATAGAATCAAGCAGGAGACGCAAAGCGCGCCTCCGGCACCAGCTGCCCCTGCCATCCCCAAGTCTCGGAGACGAGCTGACACGGACGATTGGGGCTCTGATAAGGACGATGACGATGAGGATTCAGACGATGAGCGACCTGGTGGTGGCAACGCTGCTCAGCTTGCTTCCATCCTGTTCGGCACCATGGCACCCCCCAGGCCAATGTCCGCCATGGGCAAGGACTCGGCGACCGCGAGCCCGGTGCCAGCAAACGACACACCCATTGCTTCCCCTCCACCTCCCCCGATGCCTTCTACAGGTGCCCCTGGTGCTCCTCCTCCACCACCCCCTCTGCCCGGATCTGGTGCTCCCTCAGCTCCCCCTCCTCCTCCTCCTCCTATGCCTGGCACTGGTGCGCCCAGCCCCCCCCTCCTCCTCCCATGGGTGGACCACCAGCACCCCCTCCTCCGCCTCCAGGTAACGCCCCAGCACTTCCTTCAGGTGGGCGGCCTGCAGGATTCTTGGGCGAGATCCAAGCCGGCAAGGCTCTCAAGAAGACGAAGACCAAGGATAGCAGTGGCGCTGCAGTCGCTGGTAAAGTTCTAGACTAGATAATTGACCGAGCGAAGGAAACTTCAGATCAAGGGCGGGCTACGAGGATTCACATGGGAGACACAGCCAACTTAGAGAAGAGATGGGATGAAGAATTCAACAGACTTCGAGTCCAGTATTCAGCTATTCCAAGTGTAATAAAGTACATAGTGTCTGTATTGCGTTAGTCAGTGGCCATTTTTAGTCGGCACCAAGGCCACCTAGTAGTAAAATGAAATTTATGCTCTTTTTTTTCGGTACAATTTTGCAACTGACCAGATATAACCAAGATCCCACGTATTCGGGTCAATTCACTTCAACCACACAGGCGCCACACTGATCCAGTCCAGGCCTTGCTAGACAAGTCTCGATGAGATCGAAGGAACTGTCCCTGATCTAGCCCCATACGTCTTTCCTCGAGTTTAATCAAGGTCTCACCCAGCAGTCCCAAACTCGTATGAATCGCGATCTCTCTCACTCGGCTAGTCCAGCTCGAGCCTCACACTCCCTCCCCAATGTGTCAACACTTCATGCGAGTTTAATGGCCTGGCGGGGACGGAGGGGGATCACATGTGCAAAAGGCTTCAAGGGAGCTAGCATCAAGTTTTTTCTTTCTTTCCTTCCCTCTCTCTTGCCTACTCCTCCTTCGCTCCCTTGAGCCCCGCCATGTGCCGGGGAAGATTGGCCTTTGGCATCATCCCTTCCGGACGTCTCGGAGGCTACGTGGACCCGTAGAGGGGCTCTCGAGTCTCACGCAGGGCCCCAGCTCATGTACAGATGAGGGACGGGAGCGCAGTTGGGGGCCAATGGCATTTCCATGCCGGCAGACAACACGGGATACTTGCTTCTACGGGATTTGATTTCTCCCATCTCGGCGTATGGGGATATCGACTTTTCGTCAGAATGGGCCCACAGAGAGGGAGAATCGCGTATGAGAAGAGAAGAAGAAGGTTTCAAAGTATACATGGATAGAGGCCTCATGTTTGGCTGCAGCTAGGCCGCATGTATTACGAGTTTCGGTTTCCGCGTTCTCCCGTTTTCTTGCCCTCCACGGCCAGTTTGGCCTCTACGAGAAGGCCAGCCGTCTCGATAAGAGGGCCATTGTTACTAGTGACCGAGAGAAATTTAGTATTCATGCACAGGCAGTGGCGTGGAGGGCTTGGGCTGGAAGTTTGCCTTGCCCAAAGGCACATCGTGATGTCATGAGAGGGGAGTGTGCTGAGATTTTGGTCTTAGATAGGCGAGACTGGTGAGATATGTTTGTTCCAGTTGGGAATACGGGTAGCCTGTCTACCTGCGAACTTTCTGATAGCACCAAGCCATGACAGCAGAGAGAGAGAGGACAGTGCAGGGTCGACGACGGCCATGCGATGATATCTATGGATAGGGAGTCCTGGGCATGCCTCAATGATCACGGGGGACATCCCCGGCGACGAGGCCCTGAAGTCACTCTCGCCATCGCCGGGATTAGCATCTCCTAATAAGGAGAGAAATGGAAAAGGGAAAGAAAAAAAGAAGGCAAGTTTGGTTCGCAGCGCTACCGACGGAGCAATAGGCGCAGGTACCAGCTTGCGGCACGACCAAGCTTTGACATGACTAGGTAGTGCCGGCTAGTGATGGACAACTCATCAATTCAATTTTAAAAGTGCAATAACCCCGTAGACCAGACATGGTGACGGGTTTCGCGGGCATTCCTCATCGTCGTCGTAATAATATGCGAGGGAAAAGGGATACAGACAATGGCCTGGTCGCGGCCGGCATTAGGGCGAGTGAGTATGAGATGATAGTCTGCCCATCCAGGCAGTGCAAAGGTGGTGGCGGCCAATGCATGGGCAGATATGGGGGAGCCATGTGAGAGCCTGGTCGTATCAGGGCCCAAGCTGCGAATCTGATCTGGCGGTCAGTGAGTTGAATCATTCCATCCATCATCCTCTTTGGCTGGCCGTCGCAGGGCGGCCATACCGGGACCTGCATAAGTTATGTGAAGCGACCCGGCCGACGGCGTGAATCTGTGCACCAAATCTTCACAGACTCGTTCACGGCAGCCAGGTCAATGCACAAGAAGCCGATCTGCACGACGTTACCTTGCACCACCACCACCAGCACATCGAGCGGGGGCGATACTCGACCCTCCACAGCAGTGCCGTGTGGCCATCCAAGCCTGTCAACGGGCTCGATGGACCCGATAGGCTGAGGAGGGCAAGCACAAGTAGGTAGGTACCATTACAATGTACGAGGTAGCAGCAGCAAATGGATCGCTGGATGGGATCCGGAGAGAGTGTGAAACGCTGGGGTTGTGATAATATTAGGCCTGGGCCGGGGTGCAAAAAGCTTCCCCTTTCAGTAGGTGCGCATCCACCACCAGAAGCTTAAGCTTGCGAGAGCTCCAGTGGCCAGTTGCGTCACACCCGTGATTCTGCCGGCGTCTGATTGGCCCGCGACGCGCCCCAACCAAAACAATACGAGCGCGTCGTGGGACGCGTCGGCCAACGTCAGGCGACCTCCTCATCCAACCAACCGATACGTCCGTCCGTCAAACCAGGCAGGAGGAGACAACGAACATCAACCGTTCGTTGCTGAAGACCCATGTGTTCCCTATCAGGCCCCCAGGAACCTTTCATGCTGTTTGCCCCTCGTTCTCTGTGGTTGCCGCTTGCACCTACATGCCCTCTAGCGCTGCAGGCAGCAGGTCTTGGTCTTCCCTAATTCGAGTGGCCTGCGGGCACCCAATTACTGTCGATCTTTAGAAGGTTGACAGCCCCAGGCTTAGTGCTCGGGGCGCAGCTCCAATTAGATTGATCCCGATGGGCGGGACGCTGTAAGCCAAAAGTAGCCATCGGATGTACGTACATACATACATATCAAACTCAATTGCCCTGTTTTGCCGCCAGTAGACAGCCAGCCAGGCCCAGCGTAATTTAGCAGACCAGCCGCGCTAACGGCCTGGCAAGGGAAGTCAATTCCTATACACGGGGCGGGAGAGGTCGAGTAAAGCTGAGGGGGCCACAAGGACGGGCCTGGCACAGGCCTTGAAGCAGCCGGCCGACCTCAGTACGCGCCCTGTGTCGCGTCGACTCATTCCAAAACCCCCTAAGTCCGACTCTGGTGCTGCAGCCCATCTGCCGACGCCACTTTGCGAGCAGAGCATGTACTCGGTACCATCGAGATCGAGACCTGGGCCCACCTCGCTATCGCACTTTGGAAATCGTCATCCTCGTGGTAGCGGCTCCATCTTTTGTCACGATGGCATGGTGCTAAAATACGCAGTGTGGCATCTGGGCTCTTGGAACTAGGCAGTCACTGGATCGTAAATCCATTGTGAGCTTCACGTCTTAGCATGAAGGCTATCCACCCGTTTGGGAGAGTGCCAGTTTTAGTTGTAAACCAGGAAAGCCGAGCCAGGTTGGGAAGCTGGGTCCAGTGTTTCCTGTAGCTTGGGGACAGACAGACGCTCTCATGCAATCACATCATAAGGAACTCATGTCCTACAGACGGCTGATGGGTGGAGGACGGTGCATAAACGCAGCCAGTCACTCAGCCAGTGCCATTCGCTCATTCCGAAACCCCCGCGACGCGGCCCTTCTTTCTCCTAACCGCCCTCCAACTATTCTCAGCTTCAGAGTTCTCCCTCGCATTCGTGCTGGGGATCATCCCTGTCGCCGCTGTGTCAGCCCAGACACCCTCCAGCCAATCCCTGCCGCTGTCGCTCCCTCCCTTGTGCTCCTGAGGGCTCCACCAGACCTGGTACCGGGGCCAACTTGCTGAGTTGTCCAGCTCTTGGCTCTTCCCATCAATCAATCTACCCAAGTACATGTACCAGGTACCTTGCCGTCACGTCCACCCGGCCTGCTCCTTCCCTTGCACGTTCGTTTTCTTCCTCGCACCCGCCAGCCCATAATTTCATCCTTCAATGAATCTTACTCCTCGCACCAACGAACCGAAACCGCCTTCTGCCTTGCTGCAACACCTCGACGTCCGACCATAAACGAAACGTCGTCGAACAAAATACTCTCTCGACATTTTTTGGCTCCAAGAATTACTGACCAAGCCTCTCGGCCGTTTGCCTCGCATCTTGGAACTTCCAACACGTCCCGATCAACACGCGTTCTCCGCCGACTTTAGCACATCCATCCACCTTGGCGTCTCCCCATCTTCAGCCTACTATCATCCGAACACAACATCAAGCTGGCCCAACATTTAGTCGCTTTCGCTTTCACCCCAACTTTCAACATTCACATCACTAGGTGCGTTTTAAGGTTTCATTTTGCTTTTCATCCGTTCACTCCTTTTCCTTCGGGCCCCTTGCCGCCGTGACATGGTCGCCCTCCCCCATGACCCCTTTGAAAGAAGTGACCTCGCCGCTTGCGGTGACTTACAATAAGCACCACCTTTTTACAGACAATGCAGAAAAGCCACTAATAGTTTCTTTCAGCTGGAAAGAAGAAACTTAGACAGCCTCGACTGCCTTGAACCATTGCTTGACCAGTCACTCAGACCCCACGCCTGGCCATCATGGCCAAACATTCCCGCTTTCCAGGGTCGAATGAGCCGCTTCACATCTTCCAGGACGATTTGTTTGATTCCGTTATCACTTCTTCAGTACCAATGACCAGCCACGCACCAATGCCTACCGTCGCGAAACCTTCCCGGCGCCCTCTCGGCAGCTCGAGTTCGAACGTCGTCTTAAACCCCCCTCATGCTAATGCTCGGCGAGGCAATCTATCTCCTCACAAAACACGCTCATCCTCTCCGAGATCACCAGTCAAATCTCCTGTAAATAAGCTACATGCAGTATCGATGGCTCCACCTCCCCTTGGAAATCGCCAGGTGACCGATTCGCTTCAGAAGAGGCCCTTCCTCTCTAAATTCAAGACCGGACCACAAAAGCCCTCAGTTGATTTAGGAATGCACTTTGGCAAAGAGAACGTCCATCCTCACATTTTTCCCGCCCCGCAACCTATTAATCTGTCGGTGGAAGACTACTATCCAAAGCCAAATGGAAAACGAGGACTTTTAGACGCAGCACCCATTAATGCCGGCTTCAGACCGAGCAAAAAGATCAAGACCGAAGACCAAGCTCTACCGCCCTGGGATTCTTTCCCTCCTATTCACGATGACGGCGCTAAGCCCCAGCACAGCTACGCCCAGCTTATTGGAATGGCCATTCTCCGATCCCCAAATCGACGACTCACGCTGGCTCAGATTTACAAGTGGATTAGCGACAATTTCTCGTTTTACAATCCTAACGACGCCGGTTGGCAAAACAGCATTCGACATAATCTGAGCCTTCACAAGAACTTCATCAAAATCGAGCGGCCCAAGGATGATCCAGGAAAGGGGAACTACTGGGGCATCGAGACTGGAACGGAGCATCAATTTCTCAAAGAGAAGCCAAGCCGAAAGTCGGCTCCGAGTGCTGAGAACCTTCCAGTGATGTCTACAAGGCTCGAGCCCTCAAGGCTCACTCCGGCCCCTCCAGCTCCTGAGCCCAGTCTCCCACCTCTGGGGCTGATGCCCCAGATTCCCCTCCCGCAACTTCCTCAAACACAGCCTACAACCCAAGAGCTCTCTTCAGATGCCACTATTCCCGTATCAGATGGCTCTGTTCCTGAGGAAGTCGGCGACAAGGGTGTAGAAAATGAAACCGCCTTGGAAAACTCGCTTTATTCACCCGGTCTGGGCCTTCTCAATTCGTCTCCATTGGCGAGAAGCTCACAGCTCCGAAGTGGAACTCCTCCTCCACCCGGATCCCACCAAAACTCCGCCTCTCGCTCTCGCAAGAGGTCAAAGTTTGCTTCAATGGACGATAGTGGATACATATCCTCCCTTGAGTCATCTGCTCTCAGACCGACTGAGCGATCGTTCTTGATGACCTCAGAAGCAGATAAACCAAGGAGAAAGAAGCAACGCCTCGGGGGTTCGGGTCGCGCTGAGGATGAAATTGCTCGCTTGCGCAACTCGTCCCCCCACAGCCCTACCAAGCGTCGTTCAAAGTCGGCCTTTGGCCCAATCTCCTCATCACCGCTACGACATGCACAAGATAATCAGATGCTACCCCCTTTGACTCCGCTTGTGAAGATCAAGGCCCCTGAACAGCCAGTGTCGGTATCTCCTGCTACCAACCTTGCTCAACACCGCGACAGGATGCGCACGTTGCTGCAATCTCCATTGCGTAGAGTAACAGAAATTGGTGACGAGGTAGGCGGCATGGGAGTCAACACCCCGTGCCGCTGGAGCCCCGCTTTCAAACTGGAAGACAGCCTCTACAACTTTGATGACTTCAATGTTGACACCCTGGGTGATTTCGGCGACTTCAACACATTCAACGATAATACCTTCGGGCTTACAAGCACTGTCTCAGGGAATGGGTCACCACTCAAGCGGTCTGCCAAGAGAAAACCCCTTGAGCGCGCTGCAACCACGTCTGTCCTTGGCAGCCTCACAGGATCGGCCGCCAAGAAACCAGTCACCTCTGCTCCATTTCTCAAGGTCCCCGACACCCCCATGCAATTCCTGGAAACACCAAGCAAGGCATTTGAGGGAATGAGTTCCCCTTCCAAATTTTTTCAACAATCTCCCTGCAAGGGCGCCTCGCCATCCAAATTTGATGCAATGCTCGAAATGGTGGGCGACAACGACTGGCCTCATCTCATGCTGGATAACAGCCAATTTATGCCTGCACCGAGCTCAAACCCCATGTCAGACTTCACTGGCCTTGATATTCTACAAGGCTTCGAGAAAATCGGGTCTGGCAACGGCAATGGTTCCCAGGCAGCAAAGTCCAAGGGAAGCAAGCCTGGCCTCGGCCGCAGCTTTTCCACCACCTTTTAAAACCAGTCCAGATGAGCAATTCTGGAAATGAGAAGCAATGTTTATGAATTAATGAATAATGAGGAACACCAAATTGAGGATGGACTTGTCCTCCATCTTCATGAGGATCCCAAAATACATATTAAAAGAAAACATCTTCTTGCTGCCCTCTATTGGGTCTTGCTACAAGAAGAGTTAGGTGGACGTTTTCGAAGCTCTATTTTACATCACTTCTTTATTTTTGATTTCCTTTTTTTTTATCAGCAACGAATGCACGAATTTCCAAACGCGCGGACAGACGCAGTCTTTTATTTTTTTGGGAGGCACAGGTGTAGGATGAGCGACATCAATCGGAAGGGTCTGGAATGGTATTAGTTGGCGTTTTGTTTTTACACCAAGGTCGGATGGATGCGTTCTGTTTTTACTTTTTGCTCTTGCTTTTGCGTTTTGCTCACCATCTTGGATGTCATAACCTGGCTCTCAGGGCGAGAACAGGTTGGAGTATTGTAAGCGATTGGATTAGTTGGCACGTTCTGTAGCTAGACGCAAATTTGGCGTACGCCGCCCTGCATGGAATTGAAACGTAATTTGCTAGTACATTCGCATGCGATTGGCCCAGCTCGACTCCTTTTGATCAACAGTGATTTTATACGGGAACGGATTCACGCCTTGTGTAGTGATCGGAGGGATGTGATCTTTATGAGTATTAACAAATGTAACAATCTTCATCACGGTCGTTTGGAGTGTTTGTTCCATAGCTCGTCGCACTTTGGCTCGTTCTAGCGAGAGCCCCATTGTTAGCACCTAATGCACATACATACATACCTTACCTTTGATGGACCACATCCCATCTCATCTGGGAAACAGGTAAAAAAACGCACCACTCTCAGTTTTGGGTTCGGCGACGGTGACCTTGAGGGTCCAGCACTCCCAGCAGACCTCGTCGTCGCCCCGGGTGAGCCAGGCCTTGCGGCGGCGCTTCTCGAAGAACTGGACGGTGAACTGACCCCGGCTGCCGCCCCCCGTGCTCATGCTGGCCGAGGAGCGCTCGGCGTCGAGCTGGCGCTCTAGGGCGGCGGCGCGCTGGTCGATCATGGTCTCTAGCTCGTCGTTGTCGACGTAGGGGAGGGAGAGGTCGAGGACCTCGCGAGTCTGGGGGGTGACGGCGGGGAAGAAGCGGTGGAAGAAGATGGTGTGGAGGATGCCTGGGCGTAAATAATTCGAATGAGCGATGTGAGTTTCTGTAGTCGGGGAGTGGTGGTGGTGGTTGTCTTGGGTGGAGGAGGGAGATGAGATGGGACGGGAGTCGAAAGAGGATGACGTCGCGGGGGGCTTCTGGATGATAGGGAGGAGAGGGGAGGAATCTGCTTGCCTTTGACGACGTCGCGGACTGACCTCGGGTCGGTGAAGACGTCGAGTATCAACTCTGTCGGCTCCTGCTGGTCCATGTCGCACGGGCGGGTGCATGGGAGGTTGATGTCGGGGCGGAGGCGGGGAGCGTGGTCTGCTCCAAGCTCGATCGCAAGTCGAGTAGGGAGGGGCAGTCTCCGATAAACACGCCGCTATCGCTAGGAAGGATCTCTGGAAGTTAGCCTTGTATGGATCCATTTTTATCATGTGGTCTATTATAGCAGTTGGGTCTGCTTACATTACCCAACGCCGCAAGTTGTGTGGGCTGTGGCGCACGATCTTGGTGGTTTGGTGTGGCTGGACCAGAGCCAAGAATCCATGCCAGCGCTGAAATCGAGGCAGTTGATCATTAGCTTTGTTGTATTGACTTATCCTCAGCTATCGGTTATAGACGCATCTGACGTACCAAGTCAATGAAAGTAACACATTACATCATGTCTTCACAATCGCAATATTCATTCAGTTGACATAAAATTGCTGTCGTTGGTAATGAGCATAGGGTAGCGTTGACGATGATGAAGAACCTGTGGGGTAAACCGACGTCTCACCATCTTTTTCGGCTCTTCCCGAGGCACCAAACCAAAAGCTGGTGGTCTGGCAGTTACAACGCGATGCGAGTATGCGACGCAAAGATTTCCGGAGGACGGCTTTCTCCCGTGAAGTTTCGGAAGCGCAGGCGAGCTTCAAACACCATCCACGGTGTTTGGATTTACGAATCACTAGGCTTTCCAGTCAAATGACAGGCTTTGGTAAGGTACTTCAGCATTCCGAAGCTCTCGTGGCTTTGCAGCACCTTCTTGAGCTCTTAAGGGGGTACATCGGACCTGTGGATGGCTACGTTCAAGCAACGATGATATAGGTAAGTCAATTGTTTGAATAGGTCAGTGGGGGGCGGGGGCGGGGCAAAAGGTGACAGGGGCAAGGTCAAATGCGTCGATCACTACTTGCATTCAGCTGGTTCGGACAAGAAATGAAGAACAGCAGAGACAGGTTCATCGAAAACGACGTCCAAGAGAGAAAATGTCAACCGAATGTAGTAATCTGTATGAACTGCCTGCAGAGAATTGGAAGTTGGTGCTTAGCTTAAAAGCTCTCTTTGAGAAGGATGCTTGAGATGATAAAATAAATTCAAGACCTTAGTTCTAGGTATCCTTCAAGGATCATGAACTAATTTTAGCCTATAGATGAGGATATAATTTAAATATATATAGATGTATATTTGTCTAGCGTGGTACTATGCTGAATCAGGCTCAATACCAGTGGTGTCTGCAAGGTTTCCATGAGGCTATCAGGAACGCTGCCGCTCGCCAATCGCGTCTATGAAAAGCTTGTTGCATGTCGTCTTTTCATTTCCTTCAACCACAACAACGGCACCCACGACAACCAATCTCGAACTCGCACGGAATGACTATCGATGTCATTCTCGGGGCCCAATGGGGTAAGTTTACCCTGCATCCCTTGACTTGCATCCCTTGTCTGGAATGCATTCTTCCTGTGCGCTCGGCCGACATTGGTTAGCTCTCACGATACTAACAATAACCTCACAGGCGACGAAGGCGTGAGTCCTCGATCCGAACCAAATACGGCCCGACACCCAGACATTAACGATACTGTGTGTTCAGAAGGGAAAGCTGGTTGGTATCCAGTCCCGGGACGCGCAACAACTAGTTTGCCGAGCTGCCGTCAGTTCAACGAAGGCACCAATTCCGCCAACAGCTTCCACGATCCCTTCGCAATTGATTATCTCCCGGTTGAACACCTGCTGACTCTGCTCAAGGGTGGACACAATGCAGGTCACTCTGTCTGCTGCGAGCAAAATCTTTAGAGCGACCTCAATCGGGGCTCAGCGCTGACTGGTAGGACGGTTTTAGGTCACGAGATCAAGTTCGTCAAGCGCTTTCAATCGATCAATCAATATACTTTTTATTTGCCAATAAGTCCAAGGGTGAATGGAGTCTCCTACAGGTAAAGAACCGGCCGGCGTCGAAGCTATGGTTGGCTACTGACTTGTAGTAGCTTTCACCTCTTGCCCTCTGGCCTCATGAACCCGCGGTGCAAGAACTTCATCGGCTCCGGTGTGGTCTTTCACATGTGCGCCATTACGAAATTCTCCGGCTATGACCCGATCGATTGCCAGACGGGCATCTTATTGATATCTCGCCTGGCTCGCACCCCTCAACTGAACAGGTCAATAAGACTGACTCGGTCCCTCTAGCCCAACCTTCTTCAGCGAGCTCAAGGAACTTGAAGAGAGTATGTTGTAGGGATCCTAGTCTTTTGAGCATTAGTATGTCTAACATAGCTTAGAGGGCTTGACCACGGTCCACGATCGAATCTTTGTTTCTGGCAGGGTCAATGTCCTCTTGGACATGCACATCGCAGTGGATGGTCTTGAGGAGAAGGAGCTTGGAGGTTCGTCATGTGGTTTCGATGCCCTCTTTAAGAAACAGCAGCTAATGAAAACCTCAGACGCAGCTATTGGAACAACAAGACGCGGTAATATACCCTCAGAATTTCATGCTGCCTTTGCCCCTTTACAAGCACTCCCATATATGAACAGCAGGGGTAGTGATTCTATCAAAGCAACGGGGTTTGACTTTTACCAAAGGCATTGGTCCATGCTAACAAACAAGCAGAGCGGTAGGAAGTTGACCTGACGAGGGGTTCGCACGGTGCGCTAACTTTCCCAGCGAACGGGCATCAAATTAATTGATATCTTCTCTCCTGAACTCTCCGAGCAGAAGGTGAAGCACTTAGCTAATGGCTATCAAAAGCGCTTTGGAGAACTGTTCGAGTACGACATCAAAGCCGAGATTGCTCGTTTTGAGGAGTACAGTGAGACGATGAGGAAATACGTCGTGGACGGCGTGGTCTTCATGTCATCCGAACAGCAGAGCGACCAGAAGATTGTGGTCGAAGGCGCAAACGTAATTTTCTCGTCCCAAACGCTAAACAAACAATGCTTAATTCAATAGGCACTGATGCTAGATATTGACTATGGCTCGTACCCAGTAAGTCTGCGTTAACTTCGTTATTCGATTCTGCACCAGTGCTTATGATCAATAACAGTTCGTTACTTCGTCAAGTAACACGCTTGCTGGCATCATTGGTGGACTCACCCTGAACCCGAAGAACATTACAGAGACGATTGGAGTGGTCAAGGCTTGTATGTTAACTGCTGTAAGGCCGTTATTCACTGCTGACTGGCAACAGACACCACCCGTGTCGGTTGGGGTGCCTTCAAGACCGAAGATACGGAAGAGTGAGTCTTTATGACGTTCCCGAAACTTTTCTAGACTAATTGAAAACCTTAGGATTGGCACTAAACTTCAGGAGATTGGACGCGAATGGGTGAGGCTACATACACCTTGGAGGATTCGAGCTTTCATCGTTGACAAGACATAGGGGACGTCGACCCGCCGCAGACGCCGATGTGGATGGTGAGCTTTAATCACTTTGGCGTTTAGCTGCTGATCAGCGTACTAACTGCTCCCAGGCTTGGTACGTACAGCTTCAAAAGCCCCAGGGATTGGCGGGACTGGGAACGCATCTAACAGGCACAGACCTTGTGGTTGTTAAATACAGCAACTCAATCAACTACTACACCAGCCTCAATCTAACAAAGGTAGGCCTGGCGTGCTACCTGCATATATGTAAAGACTCTAACATTTTATAGCTCGATGTTCTGGACACTTTTGAAACGATCAAGATCGCGATCACTTATAAGGTCGACGGAAAGGTTAGTGATGCCAACGAGATCAAAATAGATGAGAGCGACGCTGACCGTCTGGACAGGAATTGGAATCTTACCCTGCGGACCTTAAGGTCTTGGAACAAGCCGAGGTCGTTTACCATGAGATGCCAGGGTGGCAAACGCCGACTACTAACGCGAAGAGCTACGACGATCTACCCAAGATGGCTCGTGATTACGTAGAGGTAAGCACTTGAATTGGGCTCGTATAGCGAACAATAGTGCTAACCTCTAGCAGTACATTGAGAAGTTTGTGGGAGTCAAGGTACGTCGGCGCGCATATTGCCCAAGCCCACAGTTGCTAACGCCCCGTAGATCAAGTACATTGGCACCGGTCCCGACCGTGAGGCCATGATCCAGCGCGCCTGATTGCACTAAATGGAGGAAGCACCCGAGCCTTTGCTTGGATTGTGAGTAAGAAAGGTTGGGTATCCAAGCCATTTCATGCCTCTAAGAAGAGGGGTTTTTGATTCCGCTTGGCTGATTACCGTAAAACTACAGGGGATACTTGACTAGCTTTCCTGTGATCTTTTTCCAGATATCGCGATGAAGTAGCTGAGCAGGTACACAGTCCAGAATTCGGTGCAAAAGATAGAATAGACAGAATGCCGAAAATCATCATATTTAGTTGTTTTTAACGGTTCGCGAAAGTCTTATGATGTTTTGTGATCGTCCTCGAGCTGTGGGATATGGTAGAACAGATCGTTCGAATCCAAAAGGGTTCATGACAAGTTGTGACTTCTCCAGGTGATGTTCCCGTAGGCTTGAGATGAATCCCGAGTTTGGTTCCTGGGCCAGTGCTCTGTACAGAGTCACAACTTGAGCCGTGGTTTCATGCAGTCCGCAGAGTTGCAGTTATGACACTAGGAAGTTGAACTGGGCGCAAGTTGTTCCTTTTGCCCCATGTACGGAGACATCATGTTGGTGTTCCTTCACAGTCTGGATGAAGAATTCTGCCTCTGAAGGAGACCAGGAAGCGCAATACGAAAGCCCTTTCATTCTGTTGTTCCCCTGTGTGAGAGGGAGTGCAAGAGGTATTGTTGAGAATCAGACTACACGCCCCGGCTAGAGGAATACATTTTCTGGATCTGTTGATGATAGCGAAGCAGCCCCAATTTGGCGACATACGGCTTTTCAGGTCAAACATAATAGGGGAAGCACGTATCTTGTATAGACATTGATTTCAGGGGAGCTGCTGTTGTAAAGGATGTATGCCATTCTCGCCTGGAGAAGAACAAGGTATTAAGATATTCGGGTCTCTACAACGTTGAGGAACTCGGGAGACTGGAAACTCTAATGCCTGGGTCAGAGCTTGTATAAGAACCTATACATTCAAATCTTCAGCTCGCGCTTGTAGTTACAGATGTGAAGATCAATGCTGATTCGTTAGGCCTTGCCATACATCCGAAAGAACATAGTATGGTACCTAGGACTGTGGTGTAGTTATAATGAGGGTATCTATCATTGTGACGGGACTATACTATGGCCAGGGCTCTGTATAATAGCTTGCGTCGAAGTATGGTTTATCTGGGACAAGTGGTATAGTTGCTGTGTGGCAATCAAAGCAGGACGCGACACTCTTATGCGGTGAGATGAAGCGTTATGCAGCTGGGGGTTGATGCATTAATTGATAGGCTCCACCCTATAGGGGCCTATTAAAACGGACCAATCACGCTCGCAGGCGCCGGCTGTCTCTCAACGCGCCGGGGCCGAGGTAAATCCATTCGTCATAGCTGAGCAGGTGCTCCGACACGCCTCCAGGCAGGTGTGAATGCAACGCTCCTGCTTCCGGTTGATGGCCATTATCACCAAAAGACCAGATGCATCGGCGCGTTCCTCGTCAACCACAAGCCCTCTCCTGGACTCGCCATAGCTGCCAGTAGGTAGTTCAGTAGTTCCCGGAGCGAATGAGCTGTCTGACCTCACGCGCTCGCTCCCTTTTTCCGTCATTGACCCCGTCGCAACGACTATCTTCCCCTCGTTCTTCTTTTTATGTCGAGACGGGTCCCACTCACTCTACCGCCCACTCGTGCCTCTAACCTCCGAGACTCGTGCTTCTCACCCATACATCATCCTAAGCACTCGGGATACGGTCGCCGCCTCAAAATCAAAACATGTTCTCGTCGGCACGGCGCTGGCTGCGCCAGAACCGCACGCCCATCGCAATTGGCGTCGGTGTCATCGGTGCTGGATATGCTGTGTCGCAATATGTCATCTCCAGAATCAGCGATGCTCGTGAGCGCATGAGCAGCGAACGAATCGCAAAGGAAAAGTACGACACCCCCCACGCCACTCCCTCTGTCCTCTCGCTTTCCATTGAAGCCATCTCAAGTATACTAAATAGCTGCCTTGCAGTCTCCGCCGCCGGTTCGAGCAGAACCAAGAAGACTGTACATTCACTGTCCTCGCCTTGCTGCCGACTGCGACAACGAATATCCTCGAGGCCATGGACACGGAAAAGATCACATATGAGATTCAACAGATGAAGAGCGCCAAAGGCCTCAGGGCAGGTATCACAGAATCGACAGCTCCTAGTATTGCCGACACCTCCCTCACCGAGGAGGAGAGCAAGAGTCTACACCCCGAAAATGCTTCGACCGACCCAGCACCATCACCAGCTGCCGCCCTCGGCGTCGAACCGCAGGAGGAGAGCGCTCCTCCAAAGCCAACAAAGTCAAAGCGACAGCTGTGGGATGATCTAGCCATCAGCGGTACGTGAAGTTCATGATCTGCTTCCAAGGGTCGAGCACGCTAACAAACTTGCCCAACTCCAGCTGTCACCCGCGCCTTTACTCTCATCTATACTCTTGCGCTCCTGACTATGCTTACCCGAATTCAGTTAAATCTGCTGGGCCGCCGGAGCTATCTCTCGAGCGTCGTTGCTCTCGCTACGAGCTCGCAACAGGCTACCATCAGCCTGGAGAATAACGACGATGACAACTCAGAACAAGCTTATGGAAGTGATTTCGACACAAACCGCAGATATCTGACATTCAGCTGGTGGCTGCTCAACAGAGGTTGGCTGTATATTATGAAGCGGGTCGAGGGCGCCGTGCGCACTGTCTTTGGCAGTTTAAGCCCTCGTGATCTGGTAAGCTTCGACAGATTCGCAGAGCTCACTATCGAGGTTCGGAAGCTTGTCGAAGGTGCGACACAAGAGGAGCGCAGGAAAGCCAAATGGCTTACCTATCTGTTGCCCCCGCGAGAGGATGAGGATCTCGTATTAGAAGAATCCGGTATTCTTCTGGGCGGCTCGTTACAAAGCTCGCAGCAGTCACCTGCTTCCCTTCGGAGGCTCCTGGATGAAACGGCGGATCTCATTGAGTCACCTTCCTTCGCGCATGTCCTCACTCTCCTGCTCGATGCGGGGTTCTCTTCTCTAGTTGACAAGAAGCTTGCCAAGGAAGCATTCGAGTTTCCCGCCCAGCCAGACGGGAATGTAGTCGTGCCTTACAGCAAAGAACTGAAGAGCACAAAGGTCGTTCTGTTACCCAAGATCCTCTCTGTGCTCACCCGGCAGGCACACGTCATTGGGAATGGCATGCCCAACGAATATCTCCAGGATATGGAGTCAGTCCGTGACTTAGAGTCGTTTGCCGCTGTTGTCTACTCGAGCAACTGGCAGAACGAGGTCCAGGAAGACGGCATGATGGACAGCGCAGTCCATGTCGACTGGCCCGAGGAGCCCGCACAGAAGAACGGAGAGTCCAGCATCTTTGTGGTTGAGCCACAGAGCGGCCTGGAAAGTGCTTGGGAGCGTGCGGTAGCCAAGCCGTGAGAAGTTTCCCGCATTTTCATAGGATAACAATTTATTCTGTCAATGGGCTATAGTTAAAGGAGCGTCATTTGGGTCAATGGCTTTTCACTCTTCTTTTCCTGGATATTTCTCACTTGTTTAATTAATATTTCCCTGGCAAATACACATTTCATGTTGTGGGATTACGGAGAGCATTGTAAGATTAGAGTGAAAGCATATGATAGGGAAGCATAGGTGGCTACGCAAAGCCAGGCAATGGGCAACAATAGTATTGTTGTTGTAGTTGGGCGCGTTATGGGCGATATTTAACGTCCCTTGATATATAACACTCGTTCTTGCTGTGACGCCACCCCTTGTGTCTGCAGCTTAGGTGCTGCGCATTGAATCCACAAATCCCCACGCCCTAGTATGATGAGCTCGAGAGTTTTCGAGGGGCCTATGGGCAGGCACACTCTTCAGTGTGCAGCGGCAGACCTTGCACAAAGGCGCGGCTCCCTGAAGAACAGCCAACCGCGGCCCCGAGAGACAATCGTCCAGCGTCAATGGGCGGACGACGCAGCAGCTTCGTCTCGAGACGTCGTGTCTCCCGTGATGTTGTTATAAAGAACAACGACGTAGCGCTAGTAATTGAGAGTAGGTTGCGCCGGCGTGCATCATGAGCAGCCAACAAGGGGGATTCCGCCCAGAACACTATCCGTGAATGTGTCCTCTGCAGTGGTTCACATAAGGCCTCGGATGAATTGGTCGAGGCCAAGCTCGAACAGCTCGTTCTTCACACCCTCACCGCCCTTGTGCTCGACCGGCGAGAGGGGGTTCTTGACAACTATCCGTCCGTGTCAGCTGGCCTGTCAACCTTCTTCAGAGGCAAAGAGTGGTTTTCTGGATATCCTTGACTTCGGGACTCCTTTTCAGGGGTTGCGGCTAGAGCAGGCCTAGCTAGATCCAACAAGATCTGAATCGCCAAGGTGATTGCCAACGTCTTGAGACAGGAAAAAAAAAAGCACCTACCATATTCTACCCAGAGGTTAATGTATATCTGGTGAAGGACGTTGCGCATGCTCAGGGTCCCCGTGTCGGTGAGGAGGACGAAGCGGAGGTTGGACGGGGTCTCGTAGTAGTGCAGCTTGTAGTTGGCCGTCTTGAAGCTGATGAAGGCGTCGTCGTCGCCGCCCAGCTTGCGTATCATGTTGCGCAGGGAGAAGACGGTGCCGAAGATGAGCTTGGCGTCGTCGGAGGACGTCGTCTGGGAGCTCGCGGGGCGGTCGGTCGTCGGGAGCCATGATTTCATGTAGATGCATTCGGCTGTTGCAGGGCGCGCGCGTGGTTAGGGATGGTTGTTTCCGGGCAGCGGTTGTGAAGGGGGGTTGGTCTTACTGTGCCGGTCAAATATGTAGAAGGAGTAGACGGTCATGTTGGCAGAGTGTGGGATGGTCGGGGAGTAATTGGACGGTGGCGGGAATTTAGTTCAATTCGGGACCTTAGTGTAGATAGTCTAAGTGGCCTCGACAGCTTCGATGCGCCAGAGTTCCCACAAGTTGGTCGATATGGGGCTGGAGATATCGAGGGGTGTAGATCTCGACAGCATGGAGTCTGCGGCGGGATGGTGGTGAGGCTGTTCCTGGATGTCGACGGTTGGTTGATGGGGTTGGCAGCCACGGAGCGGGCCCGTGCCACAGCTCCATACAGGTATGTTGGGTACAAGGATAAGGTGGTATTAGTGCTGCCCTATCACAATGGTAAGTGCCCTGTTGGTTGAGCTGTAGCTGCCCTGGCTTTGTTCCCCGTCCTGCGGGGCATCCACAGGTCCATAGGGGTCTGGCCAGCGCTTCAGCGTACCTATATTTGGTAGAGCACCACGCAATACAAATCCATGGCGGGGTCCTCAGCTCCCCCTCCGTTCAGTATAAGTTTCCATGCAGCCTAACGAGGCAATCACCTCAGGCTTGGCCGTCAGCTCACCTCCTTTCTAGCGGCAGTTCCTCTAGGACCAGTGCATTTGCCGCCTCTGCCATTGTTGCGTGGGCAGGTCAGAGTCCCCCGAGAACCGTCCCATCGTCTTGCTCTCTATTAGGAGCCCAGGAGCTATCAAAGGGCTGGATAGACCGCCGTCGCTTCAGACATCCTCCTCCCAGGCCGCCCACGTGAGGAATAAAGGGCTGTCGAAACGCCCTGCCCTGCACGGTGCTCATTCGCAATGGCCGAGTCCGTGGACGCCGCCGGTGCGAAGCAAGACGCTTCCGTCGTATCGGAAGCTTTCCAGTCTCTACAGGTTACAGTGGACAACCATGACGATCTTGGTGCAGGGTCTCGTCCCGTGTTCCCACACAATGAGTAGGTGCTTCTATATGGGGGAGGCTCTAAGGGGGGCCACATCCCCTACCTCTACTCACCATCGCGTACTAAACCTGGCTCAATCCGGAAGCTCACTGGTCTCTCTACCCTCAGGTTTGATTCTCATACTGAGCCGAAATATGCCAGCCCTATGAGACACCACAAGCGCACCCCGAGTGCTCATCGCGAGGTCAAGGTAAGATGGGGCACTCCCTCTTTCCCTAAAACACTAGACTGTTTGTATGAAACTAATATGAAAATAACAGGAGACGCTTGATGCTCGTGTGGAAATTCTGAGTGACGAGTCTGATGGCAGAACTCACCATAGGATTAACCAGTACGTAATCCAGGACGAGATAGGCCGTGGGTCTTACGGAGCAGTTCATATTGGGACGGATCAGTTTGGCACCGAATACGTGAGTTTTGCAGGTCTTCGATACCAGGTTATGCCATGTGGTGCAGTGAAGTATATTCACTAACCTCGTTTCCTTCGCAAAGGCCATCAAGGAGTTTTCCAAGGTCCGGCTGCGAAAACGCGCGCAGTCCAACATCCTCCGCCAGGGTCCTCATCGCCCATTCAGGCGGGTTCCAAACAGCAATCTGGAAGCGCATGGTAGCAGTATGCGGACGGCTGAGCAGAACGACGCACTCTATCTGATCCGGGAGGAGGTTGCCATCATGAAGAAGTTGAACCATCCCAATCTGGTTCAGCTCATCGAAGTCCTCGACGATCCAGAGGAGGACTCGCTGTACATGGTCATGGAGATGTGCAAGAAGGGTGTCGTGATGCAGGTCGGTCTAGACGAGACGGCGAAGCCATATTCTGAGGAAACCTGCCGCCACTTGTTCCGTGATCTGATTCTGGGCATCGAATACTGTGCGTTCCATCGCCCCTTTCCCCAAGGTCAACAAGCGGTAGAAACGAGGGCTAACGTCACCAAGTGCACGCTCAAGGAGTCATCCACAGAGATATCAAGCCAGATAACCTTTTGCTCTCCGAGGATGATGTCCTCAAGGTAGTAGACTTCGGCGTCTCTCAGATGTTCGAAAAGCCTGGCCCGATGCGAACTGCCAAGTCCGCAGGGTCGCCTGCGTTTCTACCCCCGGAGCTCTGTGGCAAGCATGGGGATGTCTCCGGCACAGCTGCCGATATTTGGTCAATGGGAGTATCACTCTACTGCCTCAAGTATGGCTCAATCCCGTTCCATACAGAGAGCATGATGGAGATGTACGATGCGATCAAGTCTAAGGAACCCAAGATCCCGGCGGACGAGAATCCGGTCCTTGTTGATCTTTTCAAGAGGGTGCTCGAAAAGGATCCTGAGAAGAGAATCACAATGCCGGAACTCAGGGTAAGTGGCGACCTACAACGGCAGCCAACATGTTACTAAGTAGAACAATAGGAACATCCATGGGTTACTCGCGACGGGACCGATCTACTGTTATCGGCAGAGGAAAACTGCCAGCACGTAGTTGATCCGCCAAACGAATTGGAACTCAACCATGCCTTCACAAGGAAGATGAACCATCTGCTCTGTGTCATGAAAGTACTGCACAAGTTCAAGACCATCAAAGCGAGAAAACTGGCAGAGGCGAAGGCGCTGGAGGCAGAATTCCAAGGGGGGAAGATTCAGCACAGTCACATCGACGGGCAGTCGAGACGGCCGAGATTGAGGCACTGATTGCACAGCGTCGCAAGTTCCTCAAGCGCGATACCGATGATAGCAGACCCCCCGACCGCGATGTCAGTAACCAGGAGCCGCTTTTCTTGGGGATCGGGACAGGCTCTCGGGATGATTTCAACATGGACGAGCCCAGCCCCAATGTTGTGGCCGACTCACCCACGGCCGTGGACTACAATGTCTACGATCGGGCATACCAGGCGGCCGTGGAGGAGCGGCTGAAGGCGAGTGCGACAAATAAGCCGACGCTGTACCTGACCAGATTTGTGAAGGAGAAGGACCAGCTCAAGGAGCTCGGAGACCTGATCGATGGGTCTAATGCAACCACGCCGCGGTAACAAGGCTAGCTGAGCCGGACGGTGCCAAGCACAAATAGGCGAGCGGGCATATGCAATCAAAAGGGGTGATGGGCATGCAATCGATGGACAAATCGGGTCTTGCGTTGTGAGCACAGGGCTGGAGCATTGGCCGCTGCGAGGGATCTTATCTGGGTCGGGGATGTGACAGAGGACATTTGCGGTGTGAGATTTGAAACCAGATGAACGCCCGTCGTGCTGGACAACAACTCGGATCAGGGATGGATGGGCCACGGCTGACAACTTTTTTTTTCTGTTGAGGTATCGATACCCTTTGGTGTTTTGCATATTGCCTGTGCGCACATGTAGATTCACTTTGCATGCCACTGGGGCAAACAGGAGGCCACATCATGCGCCCGCGAGCTTTCTTGGCGCGTCCCGTTCCGCTCCTAGTAACGATAGCAATGGTACACGAGACGGTACGCCAAGATCCACTGCCCTACAGGCTGGCTCCTTGGTAGACACGTCTTGGCGGCGGATATGCAATTCAATTGCGGAGCGTCCCGAGTTACAGATGCGATGTGCGGCACCACCACCACACACATGTACAGGTCAGCGTGTGTTGTGTATCACTAGGCATGCATGACTTGTTATCATATGTCGGTAGAGCTATAGCATGGTTCATTCGGGAAGGGGATCAGAGAGGGGCCATGTATCCTGGTGCGTGTTGCTCTGGTTCTCCCGCCTTGCTTTTTCTCGTTCTTGGCATCTATTCCCCTTACACAAGGTCCCCTATACGCCTATGTAGTGACGCGTTTCCCGTGCTTGGCCATGCTTGGCGGGAGAGCAGAGGGGGGTCCAGGTGGCTTGGCGGTGAGGCTGCCGATGTGAGGAGACGTTGCAACGGTAGATGCGATACATCAATTGCTGTTGATACGCTTGGTTTGATATGATGTGATTGACCGCTGATTCAGCGTTGGTCCGTGAGTTGTCTATCGGTGCGAGGTAATTGGCCGCTGAGAATTCATGTCTAGTGGAGTGAATCAGTTTATTGAGACAGAGTAGGAGCTGTCATAAATGAGATTGATTCATGGAACTGACTTGGTAAGGACAAAGGTTGGTTTGTCTGATATCGGCCTTGCAGCCAGGCACACCTTCCGAAAGTCTGTGCCTAACACTGAAAATATACTGCTTACCAATCTCACACGATCAGAATAGAAGTGGCAGGGAAGAAAGGTTAAAAGGAAAGAGGAGAAACCCAAAAATAGAGTTACTCTGAGACTGGGTTGGTCCCGGGTAGGCCAGTAGGCGGCACAGACGGTATTATGAGTGAGAGCATCAATGAATGTGTACAGGTAGGTGATAATTATACGGGGAGTATTGCAGACTCAACCGCCCACTTGCCAGTTTCACCGAGCTGTGAACCGTTGTCTCCAACGTGCTGTCTAATATATGACTTACTATGATTACGTACTGAAGCCGCAGATGGCGACAACGTTTGACAACCGGTCCAGAGGAGGAGGAACAGCTCAACAAGCGAACATGAGAGCAAGGGATAGACCAAGGATGGTGGGGTCAGACCATTGGCCTCTCTGTGTATGCGCTGCTGCATGATGCTTATAAAACCACCAGACACTGCATGCTCGTGCAGGCATTCATATGTATGTCTATGCCAAATACATACCATCCACGCCGACGGCACGACAGGGGCATGCAGCCCCTACTCACCAAACCATTCTCGAAGCGTTGAGAGTCAAAGTCTCGTCGAGTGCGAACGGGAAGAATGCCCTTTGCAATCTAGACCGCTGCCCACACCAGGCGGGAAATTTTCTGCCCCTCTCCGCTGGTACATGTGTCGTGCCAGCACTTACACCCTCTGTCGATGTCGTGCTGATGGGACCGATCCAGCCAGCCCAGGAAGTACCACGACTGCCCTTTTTTGTCCCTCGCTGGTCCGGCATCTTAGCCGGCCCTGAGAGGAATGCGCCAACATGAACATACACACATATATGACAGGTGTTCTGCGAGAAAGAACGGGCCGGCCTGGTTTCTGATGTATGCATGTAGATGTAATGCATAGCACGCACAGACACTGTTGCTCACTTCACACCTGCCACCCGCCCCTCCTCCCCGCCCCAAATATTTTTGGGCTTTCTTTTCTTTTTTTCTTTTTTTTCGTGCGCAGCCATGATTGCCAAAGAGAGCAGAGCCGTGCAACGCGCCTTTCTGTTTCAGGAGTTTGTGGAGTAAATGGGGAGGTCATTGCACATGTCTAGCCACGAGGTAATTTCCATTTCGCCTCGTTGACAGCATGTAGGTCGCTGTCGGCTAACGTACAACGAACATGACGTCCTGCATCCAGCAATTGCTGCGAAAGTACGTAGAGCCAGGCGGCCGCTAATTTGCCCAGCAGACCTGCTGCGGGGAATAAAAAGACCCATTGCCACATGCATGTCCCCATTGTAACTGCTTCGAGATAACGAACCCGCGCGCCGAGGGAAAGAGGCCGGCGTATACCGCAACGATTTTCCTCACCTACCTACCCTACACGAGCAGGTACGCGTCGAGTTCCAGAGCAACCAGCAATGTATACCTCCCTTTCTATTGCGGCTGGCTGGCCCAGACCTGAACCGAGCTGCCGCGGCCGAGGGAGATGGCATGTAGCTTTGAATCCGGTAAGGGCCTTGTAGGTACTGGATTACTAAGGTCCCTGTATTTGTCGGTGCCAAGCAGCTTCAGGCTACAGACATCCGAGCAGGCGGATGGTGTGCGGCATTGCAGCACAGGTACCTTGCGGACCAGGTCACCTCTGTTTTCAGAACCATGACCCTCGACAGACAACATCTTCCGTCTCATCCTCCGCTCGCTCCCCACCCTTCTGATCCGAGACATGATGTTGCTGCTGAACTGCCGGCTGCTGGCTTGGCCTGCACCGGCCTGCCTCGCCAAAGTGCGAAGTGACGCACCTCTCATGCTACGTGCATACATACCTGGCAAACCACCACCTCTGACCTACCTGTTTAATGAAGCATTCGCATGCACTGGAGCTGAGGGAAGGGAATCCCGCCGGCTGCCTCCTAGCCCTTCCCCACCACACCCGCGACTTGCAAGTTACTGGCGGGGTGAGGCGAGCCTGTAGCATATGACCAAGTACTGCACCGGTACCTGCAGCCAGCATCATCCGCTGGCGAGAGCCTTTACCCTATTCCTGGCCTCGTTCCCGTACGTAAAGCGCTACCTGGGCAAAACCAGCATTTAACCCTTCTCGCCCTCTCTCCCAGTTCAGCCCGCCCAGATCTACTGAACTCATCGCCCGGTCTCGCCTCCTGCTACGGCCACCACTAACCTAATAAGCCGCTTTCTAATATTCTCGTCGCCCTTGCGCCGAATTCCCTCAGGCCGTCCTAAAATTGCCAACCAACCAGCCAGCCAGCCTTTGCAATATTTTCTCTCCTTCCTCGCTCTTCGCCTTCGATTCTCTTCTCTCCCCTACTCCGGCGCGCAGACCTGTCTTACCAATCACCGTCTCTGTGAGGCTCATCTCGTCGTTCCCCACCGACCCGGCAGAGGCGCACAGGACATCCAGCGACACACGAAAAGGGCCCAGAAAGGGTTGCCCTTGCTGCTGGGTTCCTCTTGACTTTCGCGATCTGGGCCAAGGAACCAGCCCGACCCCTCCAGTGGGTTGCACCGGGACCGACCACCTGCTGCTACCAGCACCCCCTGCTAGGGTCTGGTCCGTCTCCTTGTACCAGCCCAGGTACCCTCCACAGAACGGGGAGTGTGCTACAGGGCTCAGCGACCCTCCTAAAACTTTGGCTTTTGCGCAGTCGTCACAGGGCTGCTCGTCACCCTAGTCCTAGTGCGCCACCCACTGTTCTTCGTCTGTGCTCTCGGTGCCCGGTCGCTCCCCCGCGACTTCAAAAACCCAGCCTGTGAGCGACTGGGAATTCTTGAAGACTCCCCCTCGCATAGAACACATCGCACCTGTATATCACAACGTCTACCCTCTTCTCGAGTCAGCGCCAGCCTTGCTGCGCTGAGCCGTGTCTGGCTCGCCGCTGACTGCGATTCCTTTTCCTTTCTTTCTCGGTTGAACGCCAGTCTTCAAATTATACGTTGCCTTTCTTCGCATTGAGGGCACGCTCCTATACAACCGACCGCATTGTTTCGCCTCGACCCGAACCTTTGTGGTTTTTCATTACTATAAATTATCCTTCGCCACCTCGCCTTATCCCCGATCCCTCTAAACCAACTGCAGAGACAATTGTCTACCAAGGACAACACGAAAATGCCGACGACAACGTTAAGCGAAACCAACCGGCCTGCATCGACCCCGAGCTCGAAGCCTTCATCTCTCAAGTCCCATGATGGCGGCACGAAATCACCGGCCTTGGCCTCTGACGCAGGCTCCGTCCCCAATGGACATACTCCTACACAAAACGGCGACTCGACGCTGAAGCCCCCGACCGCAGAGAAGACCTCCGTCAAGGATCGACTGACCCGCATGTTCTCTAGTAAGGACATGTCAAAACCTGCTAGTCCAGCCCCGAACGGCAGCGATTCTGCAAACCGGCCCCGAGGCTCCTCGTTCAACAACAACAGCAGCGTCACCAGTGGAACTGCCACGCCCATGTCCCGCAAGGAGTCTGTTTCTGACCAGGGAAGTACCAAGGTCACCAAGCCAAAGGAGCTCACGCAGCGATTCATGCTGAACCCTGCTGCCCCTGGCGGCCATGAACATCACCTCAAGTCAAGTCGCAGGCAGGAGAAGCTGTCCGATATGTGGCGCACCATCATTGGCAAGAAGCAGGATGCGCCTGATCACGACCTTTCCCTGGTCTCTAACTGGGTTGATACTCTGCGCCAGGAAAAGGAAGAGGCCAATGACAGGAAAGGTGGCCCCAATGCCACTCCCACCCTGATCGAGAAGTACGGCAAGTGCCACGAAGTGGTCGGAAGGGGTGCGTTTGGAATTGTGAGGATATCTCATAAGAAGGTCGCGGGCGCGGGCGGTGAAAAACTCTTTGCCGTGAAGGAGTTCCGTCGGAGACCCGAGGAGACGGAGAAGAAGTATAGCAAGCGGCTCACAGCCGAATTTTGCATCTCTTCTTCCCTCCGCCATCCCAACGTCATACACACTCTTGACCTTCTGAAGGACGCCAAGGGAGACTACTGCGAGGTCATGGAGTTCTGTGCCGGTGGAGATCTTTACACCCTGGTTCTATCGAGCGGGAAGCTCGATGTTGCAGAGGCAGACTGCTTCTTCAAGCAAATGATGAGGGGCGTCCAATATCTCCACGAGATGGGAGTTGCCCATCGCGACCTGAAGCCTGAAAACCTTCTCCTTACAACCCACGGAGGCCTCAAGATCACCGATTTTGGCAACGGAGAGTGTTTCCGCATGGCATGGGAGACCGATGCACACATGGTGACGGGACTGTGTGGTTCCGCTCCCTACATCTCTCCTGAGGAGTACACCGACAAGGAGTTTGATGCACGAGCTGTCGACGTCTGGGCTTGCGGTGTAATTTATATGGCGATGCGCACCGGCCGACACCTGTGGCGAGTAGCTAAGAAAGACGAAGACGAGTTCTACGCACGATATCTCGAGGGCCGACGCGACGAAGAGGGCTATGGCCCAATTGAATCACTATCAAGAGTAAGTCTCTCTCAGCCCGCTTTTGAATTCTCGCAGTGAATCCGAAACTGACTATTCCCGGCAGGCTCGTTGTCGTAACGTCATTTATTCCGTCCTCGACCCTCACCCTACCCGACGGTTGACAGCTGCCCAAGTCCTTAAGTCTGAATGGGTTCGCGAGATCCAGCTCTGCAAAGCCGGCGAGGAAGGCCTATAGCTTCCTTGGCCTCATAAGCTGACAGCTGACCTGTATAGTGGGTTATTGCTATCAGCGCAAACAGACCCATTTATGACCCCTTTTCACCACGCTCACCTCAGGCTCTCTAAACAGTTCGGTGAACAGGGGGCTGGGCTGTACATACAACCTTTGATACAGCGCTGCTAGACTTTCCTCTCCTCTTTCCCCTTTCCCTTTTATCTTTATATATTTGCTCCCTGTCTTGTGAGAGAAGCAAGCGACGGGCTCAGTCGCTACAGGTTTTGTTCTATCTGGGTTCCAAGTATTCATCAGCGCGAAATCTCTTGGTTTGGGAAAAATGTCAATGGGGCGCTGTCAGGATGATTATTTGATGGGAGTCAACAGAAAGGTGGAGTCTTTTGTTTTTTTCTTGTTTTTTTTTTTTCTTTCAGGTTCTATTCTTTTGCTTGGTGAAATCAAGTCTTCTGGGAACGGAGAGGGAGGAGGAAGGGAAAGCCTCACATCCACATAAAGCGGGCCAACACATACAAAATCCTCAACCGCGACACACACAACCCGCAACACCTTCCCCCCGACGCGCAGGTTACGTAATTTCAAGAACAATGGTCATATGATGCTTCAACACGGGTGCCAGTTGGACTGGCAGGACATCAGGGGGGTTGGACAACTACATGGTACGTTCTTCTGTCGATCAAGGAAGACGGAAGGGCGTCGAGACGACATAACGTATGTAATGAATATAAATATGCCAACAATTTACACCGATAGTTCTCCTCCCCCCCCCCTGTGAAATGATCCTAGATGCTTATTTCTGTAGCCGGTTTGCTTCCCATCATTACATATTAAAATAAGATTGAAGTTTCTCAGAGGCATAAACCTGAAGGAAAGTGATGTGAAGACGAGAGTGTACTTGGTACAACCGTTCATTCTCTATTATACAGCGCCACTAGCTAAACTGACACTCCCCTCAGCCTCCCATGAAGAAGGGTCCAGTCCACACGAGTTGACATGATTCTACCACTGCTGCCGGCTCTTCCACTTGGCCCGAAGCCCGAGCCGGGATGACATCCGCTCTTCCTTCCCCTCCTACTACATCATGGACGTGTATACTGACTTTGCGTACATTGAATTTGCGTGAAGGAAGTGTTACGTATAAGCACAAGCATCTGCCGCAGCTGATTAGGCCGCTGGCATTTGCCTGAGAATATATTGTAGCAAGGAGATGTGACGGAGCCAAGTTGGTAAACACAACTTCCCACCTAACAAAGTGCCGAGGTATAGTGCTAGCCCGATTGCCACCCTTCGCGGTAAACATGAAACGCTCATCCAATATCCATTCCAAAAAGATCCCCCCTGCCTCTCAACTCATCGTTCGTTATAAGATCAAATTATGATCTGTAGTGTTCGTTTTTACACCCCATGGTATTAAGTCCCGGTAGCAAAATGAGGAGAAAAACGTCTCCTCGTCCCATAACCCGCCAAAATCCCTATGAAAGTTCCTGACCTGCCAACCGATCCATTTGTGGCGACCGGCATCGTGGAATTAGAAAGAATATCGAAATTGGTCGGTATCGAAGAGAAATTAAGAAAAAAAAAGGAGAAGATGGGAGGGACAAAGAAAAACAAGTCCGCGCCGACCCTGTGTTGAATATATCGTATAGGTAGTGCAAATGTATCAAGCCCGCTCCAAAAGAAGGGTGTAGACAAAAAAAAACATGAGAGAAAGATGGATAAAAAAAAGTTGATCGAGAAGAAATCAGGAATGAAATAGGTCCCACGCTCTCTCGCACAGCTTGAGGAATTCTTCTCTCTTTTGGCGTTGTGTTTCTGGAGAGTCTCGGCCGGCACCAAATGGACCTCTCCTCGCGGAGCTTGGTCCGTAGCCAAGGGGTGGGCTGCCGCCCTCTTCGTACTCAGCCCTAGTCCGTCGTTTCGAGGCGCTTCGGCTGGCTTCAGCAATGCGACTTCCAGGCGCAGGCGAGGGAGGAGTAGGGGGTTGGTGTCCGCCGTAGTGCACCAACTTTGGCAGAAGCTCTGGTCGTCCGCCAGCCAGCTCGTGTTGAGCTTCCTCGGCGGATTTGTATTCCCGAGGACGGGAGGATGGAGGACCAGGTGGTGGAGGAGGCCCAGGAGAGGCAGGGGGTGCGCGAGCGCTGTTGGGGTATAGAGATGCGGGAGTGTTATCATTATGCCCAGAGAGGCCCTGACCGAATACATCACTGATTGGAGGCAGACGGTTGTCAGTCTGATTTGCGGGCACATGGTGAATATGCGAGGTACTGGATAGAGCCGAAGGCTGGTTTGCCAGGTGTCGGCTGTAAGGGGCTGGGTTGTTGCGGCCAGTAAAACTCTGGCCGAGGGGAGCAGATTGAATCACCCTCTCGTTGGCGAACTGCTTGTGAGATGGAGCTACAATAGACAGGCCCGGGGGTGCCTTGTTTCTTCGCGACATGCCAGGTGTCTTAGCAGCGAAGCTGGACGTATCTCTATCTGCGGAGCTGTCGCCCTTTGAAGATTGCTGATGCAGCCGTGCCTCGATGATGTGGCGCTGCTGTTCTCGGACGGACATGCTTCGCTGGATGTGGTCCTTCATGTGAGGGTCGTCGGTAACAAAGCCAGGTGACAGACAGTGAATGCCCATCTCTTGAATGCCCAGGGGCTCGCGAGCGGTCATGGGTCGGGCAGAGGCGGGGTTTCCAGCGTTGCTGACATTCTTGTTCTTGGACAGGTCAAGCCTCGAAGGTCTCGGCCGTGAAATGGGCATGGAGGGAGAGCCGGGCTCTTTCTTGACAACGATTTTGGGAGGGCCATTGGGGAGGCGTGTGCTGCATATGCGGTGAGTTTCTGTACTCGAGGAATCTTCTCCCATAGGCAACTGGGAGTTTCTTGTTTCTGCTTATACTTACGAAGTGTGCGGAGATGTGACAGTGAGGCCTGGTGTATTCTTCGGACTGCTGCTGCTAGTTCGCTGTGAGGGTGTGGCCGTCTTGGGCGCAGATGGGGAGACACTGCCGTGAGCTGTGACGGCCGATGAAAGGGGCGCTACTACTGCTGGCGCTTTCGTTGGGGTAGGGGCGAGATCTGAGAGCGAGGGCCTCTCGTGGGGAGCCGGTGAAGGAGCCATCGCGATTGCGGTACTCATAGTGATGTTGTGGCCGCAAAAGGACGAGAAAGAATCCCAAAACCAAGGTGCCGCGAAATTGATCTGGAGAGGAAGGGAGGCGTTTCAAATCTTGGCCTCAGTGGTTGGAGGCAAAAGAGAAAGGTGCGAGGCTGGACGCCGGCCGGCTTGGCACGCGCGACTTGGGCGTTAAAAAGGGTGACGGTTTTTTTTTCGAGACGGTACGCTAGCAGACGGCCAATATCACGTCTGTCGGGGGTTAGGAATGCGCCTCCCGTCGTGGTAGAGGTACTAGCAAATGCTTGGCTGGCCGGCAGTAGAAAGAAGAATTCAAGCACGACAAAGGCGAGGGTCGACAATATACTACAATGCACGCTGTGTGCCGAGTATGGTGATCACGTAACAAGCGCCCAGCTGGCTCTCCTATCCTATCGCAGTGGATAAGATGCGATTTATGCTCGTATCCCGGAACGCAGCCCAAGGTTGGTCGCAGAGGTGATGCGCGCCTAGTAATAGTCGCGGAGTGAGGGGGTGTGTGGCGAATAAGTATTTCTTGCTGGATGTGGGCGCGGTCGAGAACGGGAGAATCGCACACTGTGGTTGACGTTGGGAGCGTGAAGCCGGCCACAACAAACAGCAACAAACGGCGGAAGAGCGGCTGCTGGTGAGGAGGATGGCGAGGAGGAGGAGAGGGAGAAGATGAAGGAAAGAGAAAAAACTTCACAGCCCGTTGACGAGAAGTTCGAAACAAAGAAGAAGCAGGACGCCCAGCTAATGGAGGGCAGAAGCTCAATTAGGTATGTACCTACGGTGGTGGTCTGGCCCAGGAAAGAGCGGCCCAGGGGGAGGGGGTACGCTAAGACGGAGGGACCTCGCAGTGGGCAGCAGCGATGGGCATTTGCAACTGGCATCAGATCAGGGGGCGGTTATGGGGAACAGACGTGATGGGAGGGATAAAAAGAGGGGCCGCTAGGACAGCTGGGAGAGGGGCAGCTGTTTCATTTCAAGGGCTTTTTTTCCTTCCAATAGGTAGGTAGCCTCTGATGCGTCTGGGCCAAATCGCCCACAATGTGCATCGTACTATGGAGCATGTGTGGTGCGCAAGTTCGAGTCTATCTCGCAGCCAGCCAATTGCCTGCCGACGTGCCGGAATCCTCAGCGGCCAGGCCCTATTCGAATGTCGGGATGCAGCAAGCAGCAGCAATACTCAGGTAGCATAGGTGGGTGGGCTGGTGCTGCAGCTTCATTGCATTGTCGCAGCCATGGAGCGAACGAAAATGATGAAAGGGGCTTTTTGGCAACGTGACACAAGAGAGTTCCTGCTACCGCCGCCGCCGTGACCTCTGCCGTCGTCGCCATGCCCAGGTTGCGCCTGGAAGGGTGCGGTGCAGAGCGATCCATTCGCGGGCTTCTGAAGCGATGGCTTCGTTCAGGGCCCCCTGGTGTTGGGTTAGGACATCCAGCTGGACCACGCGAGAGCAGAGCCCACCTCTTCCTGCTTTCTCTAACAGGACAATTGGTGGGAGGAGGGGAGAGAGGGGTGGCATTTGTGAGACAGGGGGGCCGGAGATGGGGGTGTCTCAATCGCCCAGATCACCAAGCACAGTGCTGTTACAGGCCCTAGTGAGCCCCTGCCACTGTACTGCGCCGTACTGATAGATGTGCTACCGTCTAGGCGGCCTGCAGCCTTCGACGTCCTTCCTCGGGACATCCCTCACACATCTGGCTGCTTGTTTTCTCTTTAATGCCTTGATCCATGGTTCCATGGGGGAATGAAGAAGAACGATGCATGCATCCAATATTCCAATTGCATGCTTATCTCATCGCATCTCTTATACGACCTGATATTAATCACTAGTGCCCACCTACTTCGCCCGTATTGCCTTCCTGCAGCTGTGTGTAGCATTTCACCAGCTTCACCGGAACGGCCACTCACACTACTGCACCCCACGGAGCTGAAGGTAGAAGCATCATTGCCGGGTAGAAGGGACAGCAAAGACGACGAGGACATAGGATAGTCGTCTTGAGAGGGGTCGAAACCAGGAGGCACTACTCCTTCCCCCATATATCTATTACGACCTGAAGGTGATGTACATCATGGACAGGCGGCAGCCCACTATAATCCAGGGTACCGGAGGTGTTGTCCACGGAAAGTTCCTTTGATTTTTGTCACTCTCTCCAACCACCGGTGTCGTGGAATGTTTGACATGGACCCAGTGACGCATAAGCCTAATCGTATTTCTCGCTCTGTAACCCAGACTCTGATTCACCCGGGGTTTGCGATGAACACTCGGTTGTTTGCAACAGAACCGGCGGCTGCAAATGCAGTCCCAGCCAGGCCGGGACACAGTCGTGGTACGGGTTCTGCTGTGTCTGTACCGGGCGAGTAGCGGCACGGCTTGGTAATTGATTTTCCCAGGTTAGGCAACTAGTTAATATCTGGGGATCTGCAAACGGCGCGGCCGCCTCACCCAGTTAGCGATCAGACCCTGGATTTCTGATGAAACGTACTTGCCAAAGCCACCAAACTTGGGATGCTTCAAGACGAACTAGCTGGTCTTGCTCTCTTACATGCTATGCCATGCGATCGGTTCTAAAAAGCACGCAAAAAGCTTACCTCCTGTTCCATGGCCCCCTCCCTTCATTTTCAATTTTTCAATTTTGTTTTTGCTTTTTCCCCTCTTGATCTGTGATTTGCAGCCAAGCGTACAACATGGCAATAATCTGTTGTGAGGTCACCTAACATTGGCCCCAGCGGGACATTTGACGCGAGCGAGCCACTTTATTTTAATTAATTAGCTGTGTACACGTAGGACGGTGATCTACCATTGATGAATCTCGTCTGCTTGCTGATCTGATATATTGGAACCTCATCTCAACAAAAGAGCCTCACCACCTCACCCAGCTCCTGCACCTGATACGGGCTTCGCTTGAAGATTGAATTTGATGGTACACGGCATGATGGATGGGGCATGAACCCAGCGGAATACGAGATGCTCCAACCCAATCACCCAAGAGCGGGCAATCTCTTTGGTGTGACTTTACGGTGGTAGACCTGAATCCTCACACACATCCATACACTCACCTGTCTCGGACCACACAGAGAGCGTTGCATGGCTCACTGAAGGAGATCCTCCAATATAACACAACCCAGACCACAATGTCGCATTGTACTCCGTCGGGTTTTTCACATCTTGGTTGTTGTTTGCGACCTTCGAAATATTTCCCAATAGTACAAGGCCATATTATGGTACTTTGCCTCTATAATGTTTCTGCATGGAAACGAGGGTGGATTGGCCGGTAAGCTGACACGTCGGACGCCCCGAGAATGGTAATCGAAGCAGGCCTGGCCACTGCCCATCGCTCAGGATGGAAGTCATCGTGTACTTGGACTCTCAACGGGGTGGGTACTGCTGCCCCGCGGATGGGCTTTGCTGTACATGTGTAAGTCGACTTTGGGGTACTACCTCGCCCAACTCCCAGCATGCATATATCATACTGTACAGCACATACGGCGGCCGCAGGTGAGGTCCTCCATGTCAATCATTCTTCTCATGGCTGTGCCAGTTCGGCTAACGAAGGAGCTTGGGAGCAATAATGGCCCTATCAGTGGTGGCGAATCACCACTTGCTACGTGCTAGTACCCCTGATCATTACGACCTCGGCCAGTTTTTCTGTGCCATCCAGCCCTAACGAGATGCCTGCCACTCTCCTCCAAAGAGCGATCTGGTGAACACTGATTGGAGAGGCGGGAAGGAGGGAAAATTGACCGACATGGCCCCAGTCTCCGGCACACGCACACTGCAGTGAGGCACACACAGTACGCGGAACGCAGAAACCTCGAACACAAGTGATGCCCCCTAACTATCTCCACACCACAAGAAGCACGCGCTGGCGCCCTCACCTGAGACGTCGTCTCAGGTTGTCGCAGGGATAGTGGGCCCAGGTTTCTGCACATCGGGCCATGCTCACACCTGACTGGCCAGCTTTCCCGCCCCTCCTCCCCCCCAAAGCCCAATGGCCAATTTGGAGAGCTGGATAACTCAGATCTCGCTTCGTACCCAACCATTTGGGGCTCGTCGAACCAGCAATTCGTCAGCCAGTAAGTAGCTGCACTGACAGGTCGCCCTGTGCCAATCACTTGACTCGGGAAAACCGGGGCCCTCCAATAGTTTCGATTCACCTGGTCCCAGGTCCCACAGCCGGACTTGCAGCTACAGACGACGCCAGTTCACATGCTAGGACGGCACTTGTGATGCTGCAGTGGCAGCGAGAAAGCATGATCTTTGCATATTCAGTCCGAGCTGATTATCGAGCACCTCCCGGTTCTAGTTGCCCCCAACGCGCGAACAGGATGACTTGCCATTATGATACGATGCCACACAACCGCTGGCCAGCCGCTAGTTCACATAGGGCCAAGCGGTGCTCAGGTAAAACATGGACATTGCCATCTCCAACATTGCAAGCGGTAGTCGCCGCGACTATGCGAGCTTGTTGCAACTACCAGAGAGGAAGCTCCCTTTAGGCGGACTCGGCCGGACAGCCATGCATATTCAAGCCTCCTCACTCACACACCCCCGGTCTCCCTGGAAAACTGCCGCATGTGGTGGTCACTTTATCCGAACGGACGGAGATGGGGGAGAGATGAGAGAGACCTGGCCACCCCTGCCGGCCGAGCCTGTCTTCTCGGCGGAACAAACCTGATTGAGAAACGAAGAGTGAAGAAGATTAAAGAGCAATCGTTACCCCTCATCTGCATCAGGTATCGGTATCAGGTATCAGGTGTGTGCGTTCAGCTATCAAAGGTCGCATGCCACTACCGTGAATTGGATTCTTGGTCCGACCCCAACCGCAGCTCGGTTCCGAAACGACTGGCCACCTGCCCTTCGGAGGATATGCAGCATATCTTGGCGAGGGTATTCAGCAGGTCGCCAATGGTCTAACACACCGTTCGCACATTTACATTTCAAGGTTTTGGAGGGGAGCGGGGGCCCTCCTGCAAGGATACTCGTCGACCAAGCAGATTTTGAATAGGGCTGCAACTGGGTACAAATGGTGCGCCGGACAAGTGCCAATCAGGTGCTCGATGCCATTACCATGTTTGTGGGCCGCTGGCGGCTCAGCCTTATGAGATTCTTACAACTGATTTTGCCTATCTAGTGAGTTAAACCTAACTACCTACTATCTAAGAGTTATCAAGGGCGGATGGGTTCACACGGCACCATCTAGGCCTCCGCCTTAGGACGGTGTTGAGCGCGCTTCGGCTTCGGCTTCGGCTTCAGCTTCTTGCGATTGCGAGGGACCACTCGCACTGCATCTCTGGTCTCCTCTGTATCTTTCCCATCATCTACTCCATGCCCTTGGAATGGTTCGCGGACAGTATGGTTTTCAACCTTTGTCTGCACTGCACTGTGATTGCTGAAAGCTCGCACGATATCCGGATGAGTTTCATCGAGTGCTAGGGACATGACAGTCTCGTCGTCTACTGCCTCAATGTCTGCCCCGTATTTCAATAAGACCCGGATAGTCTCGAACTCGAGCTCCGTGGCAGCATAAGCTAATGGAGTCTTGTTGAAGCAGTCTCCGCTTTCGATTTTCGCTCCATTGCTAATCAACAGCTCAGCTAGACAGTAATGCCCTCTTTCGGATGCATGCGATAGAGGCGATCTTCCCCTATTATCTGAAGAATGGGGATTGGCGCCATATTTAATCAGTTTCATAGCGATATGCACATGATTGCCCAGGGTAGCATAAAGTAAAGGAGATCTCTGTTGCTCATCTTGGGAATTGACATTGGCTCCCCTCCTAATGAGAAGCCGTACGATAGCTTGATATCCAGCTTCAGAAGCATAGCAGAGCGGTGGCTTTCCTTCATCTGGGGACGGATCCAGCTCTGCGCCTCGATCAATCAGGATTCGAACAATATTCTCATAAACTTTCTCTGCAGCGAAACAGAGCGGAGTTTGAAACTTGTCGTTGAGCCAATTCTCATCTGCGCCGTGTTGAAGGAGCAGTTTGACGATACTCTCCAACCCGTAGGCAGCCGCGAGGGATAGAGCTGACGTGACATTCGCGTACTGAGTTAAGGAAGGATCAGGTCTGAAGCGCCTCTTTAGGAGAAGCTTGACAATGGGAAGGTGCCGTGCTCTCACCGCTGCCAGTAAGAAAGCCGTCGGACTTTCCTGATCTTCTTCCATCTCCTGAGGCCAGATGCCACTGCGAAATAATAGTATCCTTACTACCATTTCGTTGACTCCTTGTATTGCTTCGAAAATTGCCTTGTGGCCTTCTCTGCGCCGCAACCAAGATTCAATATTACTAAAGGTGAGCAAGTACCAGACTGATCGAACAAGACCGTTTCGGGACGCAGTCATCAAACTAGTTGCACCGTCCAAGTGTGAGCCGTACTCATAGTGCTTATCTTCAATAGAGGCCTCGTTGCGTCTGCGAACATTCGATCCTCGTGAAGGTGGCCTTCGGATACAAATTTTCCTCACTGACCCTTGAGTCTGTAGCTGTGTGTTCCTGCCAACCTCGATGAGTAATGAATTTGTGATTCTTTGGAATCGTTCCATCATCAGGTCGAGATCCTTGACATTAATAGCAATGGATTCACCCTCCTTGCTCTGGTATCGACAGTTCAGGAGCGCCATACCAACGCCCGTTCCAAACAGCATTCCTAGAAATCGTACCTCGAGGTGGATGCCACTGCTGCTTATGTACGGACCAGCACAAGCTTCATCATCGGGCTGATATGGAACAATGTGGCCAGAGTCTTTGAACGCATCTGGCGACCTGGCTAAGAGGCTCCCATGACTGTCCAAGGACGACCACGCAAAGAGGCTGTGGTCGTCAGATACTCTCATTATCTCTTCCTGAAGTCTTATGAACGCATTTTCTCCTCCACCATAGATCGGGGGCATGTAGATTCCAAAAATGCCGAGAAGCGAGTATGCGCGATCCTCAACCCTCGTTGTCGTCTGCGATGCTGCCCAGGACATCTTTTGGGCCACACTATACTCAGAGAGATCCACGCCTATGTTTTTACACAAAAGCTCCTCGGGAATCCCTGTATGATAGGATAATACCTTGCGCAGTTCCTCTTTATTGCCCAGCTCTCTCCAGTTCTGATCCAGGAATATGGCGACTGAAGGCGCAATGAGTTCTTGAAGAGTCCACCCCCTCCTAAATCATTTACTTGCTGTTATTTCCTCTGGTGATCACAAATCGACTAGAAACGCATAACATACCTTGGCTTCTTCATACCAAGTGTACACTGAGTTGATGGCCTCCGACAGCTCGGCACTACTCGTTTTGTCGATGCAGCAGGTGTCGATCCAGACATAGTTGAAACCATCCGATAGAGCCTTTATGCAACAATCTTGGACCTTTGAACCCCTTCATGGGCTTTGCGCAGGATCTCTGGATATCTTGTAGGGTTACCTCCTCTTGGCCCCAGACATGGGATAAGATGGCATCTCTTGGTATATCGCCATTAGGAACCTCAGTGAGAGCGATGGACCTCGTATCAAGGAGACGCATGCTGTGCGATGATGAAATCGAACGTCACTATTGAGAGCATACACTTATGTCGAAAGCTGATTGCGTGTTTAGGGAATCTGGATGCAAATGCTTGTAGGCAATCCGGGATTTTAAGACGAGCAGTGGAAATGGAGATTGAAATATTAGACGCTTCGAGTTGCGTAGATTGGTTTAATGAACAAGCCGTCAGCATCAGGAGATTGCAGTGGTAAGGCATACTTACACTGGGCATATATGCATACACCTTCATGACCAGTGAGACTCACAAAGTGCTACTTTCTATATCCCACCGAATTGCTCACGCATTTGTATCTAAGTACTTAATACGTGATGGGCTTACAAAAAGCCCTTCTTTAGATCAACTCTTTTATCTCCAACTTAATTTGACCAAATGATTAAAACGTTGGAATGTCTTTCCTTCTTCCATTGCTGGTTGAGGAGAAGGCATCAGGGCCAAGCGACTGACACAAAACATGGCAAACCCAGAACCTCTAGCGTTGAGTTTCAGTACAATATCAACACAATTAATCAGTAATAAAATACAATATCAAGTTAAACACTGTAGAATAATAATTATTTAAACTAATATTATTGTGTTCAGTATTATAAATAAGAAAATGAGGTCCCTGACTTTTGTGAAAAGAGCTTTGGTGTGCCATGTTTTATGTCAGTCGCTTGAGGGCGTCCAATGCACATCCTGCTGGTGGGTCAATGTAGTGGCTGGTGGGGCTATGCGCCACATGTCCCACGCCACACTAGGCTCGAAATTTCTGAGCGCCCCAATCAAGAACTTCGATGAATTTCATCAACTTGAATGAAGATCGCACAACAGACCAGTGAAAGAAGGAATTGTCGCTTTTCAAACCTTGACCGTTTTTAATCCCCACACACTGTAAGATTACAGCATCAATGCCTGGTCGAACCAAGAAAGACGAGCCAACCGCTCAAGATACAAACATGGAGGACGCCCCGCCCTCAGCACAGCCAGAGGCAGAAGAAGTAGATAACGAGGACCAGGAGGAAGCTCCAGAGGAAGAGGAGATCGAGCCCCAGCGAGTTAGAATTGTGAGACCTATCTGTTCTATCTCGACAAATTCCGCCCTTCTCGCTAACTTGGATTCAAGCTCCCGGGATCTACAGACACTGCTGCCTCATTTGAGTTCGTCGATGAGGGACACACAGTCGGCAATGCGCTGAGATACATCATCATGAAGAAGTAAGATTTATTTTGGTCCCGCGATGAAAGGTCCTATAACACGAAGAGCAGGATAGCCTAACTCATTGTGATAGCCCCGACGTCGAGTTCTGCGCATACTCCATCCCTCACCCATCTGAGCCCAAGATGAATTTGCGAATACAGACCTACGGTTGGTGCCCTTCCACCCATGAACTGACCTTGCAACACCAGCGCTAACTAGTTGATCAGACGGCCTTGCCGTGGATGCATTGAAGAAGGGCTTGGCTGACTTACAGGACATCTGCGACGTTGTCACTGATGAGTTCACCACAAAGAAAGATCAGTTCAATGCAGAGCATGGGATTGTTCGGTAAGGGTAATTGGGTACTTGGGGTACAATTCGCTGGATTAGACATGGGTTTCATCACCAATTAGACATAAAAAGTTCTCTGGGCGTTATGGAAATAGTCTCTTTTTTTCGCATGCATACGGCCTGGCCTATAGTTATATGTACAAATGAACAGCGTGCGTTGCCTCTAGTTGCGGCCCTGAACAAGTAATCCTCACGTTAGCATCCGAGTTACTCGGCTTGGATATGCGAAACAACCTACCTCTAGGAAACCAGACATGAAGCTGGATGGTAGTCTCGTGTCCCCCCTGAAGTTCTCATCCTTGAAGTATGACATAACGTGGGTAGTCTGCTTCCAGAAGTTCATCATTTCCTGCCCAGCCCTGTGTTAGCCGACGCGCCACAGCTGCAATAACAAGCGCAGAATCCGTACCTGGTACTCGGCATGCGACTTGAAGATGAGGACGTCGGCGACTCGGAGCTTGTCAACGTATCGCTGGCGCTCGAATTCCTCTCGTATCCGGGTGCGAATGGTCGAGATGGGCATCGGAAGGTTGTACATGGTCTGTATCTCGGGGACCTGGCAACTGTGTTAGTTGTATCGTCTTTGGGGTGCCCTTTAGGGACAATCGGTATTCAGCTGGGTATGGCAGCCGTTGGAAATCCAATTGCTGGTATAGAGGTTATGAGAGCAACATACGGCTCGAATCCATTCCCGGTAGGAGGCGAGCACTCGACGCTTGGCCTCGCCCCAGTTGGCGGCTGTAAAGGCAATAATTAGCATTTTATTGGTTAATATCGGTGATTGATCTTACACTGGGCCGTCTTCTTGGCGAATTGAGTCGGGGTGATAGCCATGGCGAGCGAACGATGCTGTGCAATGCTGGTGAACTACTCCCTCAAAGCTGCTCTGACGTTGAGCAATGAGTGCAGGCCTAATGGTAATCGGCTCAATGCTCGAGCAAATCACGTGCTGGAGACCGAAGCCGCGCCACAAGTTGCTGCGTGCGCCACATTTAAGGGCCCCTCCATCTCAGCTAGCCAGGTCCAGGCGACCATGTTTTAGATCTTCGCCTTAATTTAGTAAGGCGAGCAGCAATACAATACCAACGCGGAAGGCCTTAGAATTTCTACGACTTTGCAACATAATCACACATCATCCAGCGCCACCACGATGCCCGCGATCCGCCATGCTTCGAAGAGAAAGCCCCCGCCAGAGGGCTTCAGCGATCTCGAAGATGACCTTCTCATCTTCGCCAACAAAATGAAGGATGCTCAGAACAAGCCTTCAACAGGACCCAAGCACCAAGCTCAATGGGAGGTCTTTCAGATTTCCCATCAGCGCAGCCGATACGTCTATGAGCTGTACTACGAGAAGGAGGCGATCAGCAAGCAACTTTACGATTGGTTATTGAAGAATGGATATGCCGATGCGATGCTAATCGCCAAGTGGAAGAAACAAGGCTATGAAAAGGTTCGTACCAGTTCTTATGAGGAATCTGTTTCTCTTAATATAAGGAATGATGACTTTTGCTAACCATTTCTCAAGCTATGCTGTCTTCGCTGTGTCCAAACGAAAGAGACGAACTTCAACAGCACCTGCATTTGCCGAGTCCCTCGAGCGCAGATGAAGGAGGGCCACGATGTCCAGTGTGTTAGCTGCGGCTGCCGAGGGTGCGCATCGACTGACTGAGCAGCTCTATCGCCACACGGGCTTGGAAGTTGCTTGGGAGCAGTACACTCGCATATTAGGGTCGACAGCGAAGGCGTTCCGGAATGTTTGATGGGTTACAGCCTGCATTCACAAAGAAAGCATTATCTTATATTTGGTAACTTGGTTATGCTGTGAGGCAGAGCAATCCTTTTGTCATTTTTACAAAATAGGGTTTAGTGCATAATAACTGATTCTTTGAGTCATAGCCAATCGTTTCCCATTCCCGTCGTGATATCTTACTCTCAAGTCTTTGAGAATCCTGCTCGCCCACGCCCAAAACGAATGCTGGGCGGCACGAATTGTAGCGATGACATGGCGTCTGTGAGGTCTGTCATCTCCTTGTCGCCTTTCTCGGGTGTTGCTTGCTTCGAAGTCGATGCCTTGTTTTCGGCTGATGGCTTCTTGGGAGTCTTGTCAGTCTGAGTCTCGACCTGCCCCTTTATGCTGTCTCGGCGCCGGGGCTCCTTCGATTGCGTCGTTGCTGTGGATGATCGTCTTCTGTGGTGGCCATTCTCTGTGAGCAGTGACCGTCTACCGTCGATGCCGTCTTTAGTAATGGCGAAGAAGAAATTCTTGGGGTACATGTGCTTGTCAATCATGTGCATGCGCCGCTTCTGATGAGTCATGCACTTCCTCTCGCAACCTTCAACAAAACAGGAATACTATTGCCCAGTCAGCAAAGCGGGAGAAGAAGGGGGGCTAGGTTTGGGGATCCGTTATTAGCACGGAGGGTAACTTACAGTATGTTCACCATTGTCTCTCTTAATGACGACGAGAGGATCATGGAATTCCTCAATATGCAGTCCGAGAAGGTGGTGCGAGGGGAAATTCTTCCGGCATTCTAGGCATCGGTTTGTGTGGAACTTGCTGTAATGGGTTTCATAGTCGCCATACGTCGTGAACTTGAGAGGTTCCTTGTGGGGGGTAAGGAGCATCGCATGGCTACCGAGTTCTGGTCGTCTTCGTCTCCGCTTTCCACTGCCGAGTCTAACTCAGTATACTTGACCGCAGGGCGTAGAGAAACTTCGGCATCGGGCCCGGATTCTATAGCTTCTTCGGGCTCTCGTGAGCGCTTCATCTTTTTGCGGTGAGAGGACAGAGAGCTTTGGTGGGGTATTTTATTACTTAGGTATCCAGCCTCGGCACGAAGCTTGGTCCAGATATCCGCTTGTGAACCACTTCAAATGCCTGTCCTGATCATAGGCGTCCTGGGAATTTCGGCGTCACAGAAAAGCTGGCGTTGATAAACAAGGCTGTTAACCCAATGTTGCTTGTGAGGTGTGAGAGGTACCTAGAATTGGTAAGTGGCTTGGTCACGAAAATCATCCATTTGGCACTACGTCGATAGTGGGGAACCCTTGTTTGGTTCTTCGAAGTCTCGGACCCCTGTTGGTCAAATAAAATACTGCCGTACCTGAACAGTGATAGCTGTTGGTTCGATGCGATAGTGGCCAAGGAGGTACAACCCTCCATTATGTACCATATATGGATGATTTCGAATGGAAAGGAATTGGCATCCTACCGCCTGTTTCTCGTACATGTTAGGCCAAAAAGTCATCCATCTAGGTACTATTTGCTGGCAGTAATTATGGCTTCCCAGCAATACAAATATGTATGTCTCGAAGTAAAGCGCTCTACTACGTACATGCTGTTGGTTGGTTCAGAAGCTAACCAGGAAATGACGAGGGGGAAGATGAGGCATAGAGACAAAGGGAGGGTGAGACATGAATGCGCAAAGCATCCCACAATCTGAGAAAGAGAAGACGCTAGACAATGGGTAGAATTGTTAGGACAGTACAAGGCAATCTGCATTTTACTGACCTGCTCTGCCAAGCGAGAACCTACATCATCTCTGGGTAACCTTAATCGATCGCCTCGCCGAGCAAACTGCAGCCTTCGTGATCAAACCAGTGGAGAGTCCATGTACCTCCACTGCGACTGGACCCGAAGAAATCCCACTCCGCCCGACGAGACTGGGTCGGGCCACTAACCCAACATAATTTTAGTAGAGCACATACGCTTGAGAACCTACTATACTGAAACTTGAGGGGCTCGCCTCACCCGCCGGCTACAAGTTCAGACTCGCGTCAACACACTCTCACCACTGTGTCGCATTCTCCACCCCGGTCTTCGCTTCACAATCGAGTACGTCCGAGTCTGCTGCCAACAAGAATAACTTTTCGTCCTTGCGCCGCCCCGTCGCCGCCACCGTAAACTCCTCGAGCAAATGTGTTCCCTGACGGCCGCCGCTTTGATAAATGAAAGTCGCGACCTCCTCGGACACCTTGCACTTGTCCTCCCTCCGAGATATGAAATGCCTTGAGCCCTACGTCTTTCTTGGCCGAGAGTATGAGTTATGATCCAGCCGCATAGCTGAGAACACCCGCCTACTTCCATCTTGTCGCCGAGCCTGCTTTGCGCAAGACTACATCCCCCTCCTCTCCCCGCCTCTGCCGGCTCTGGGAAGGCTCTCGAAATCTCGCCCTCCAGAAAACCGATAATGGCTACGCCTGGTAACCAGGCCAAGCAGGCATGGCAGTAAGCTTTTCCCGTCTTTAATGATTATTCCGTCGCTTGCTTGAACACTACACCCTGCCTTCGGAGATTTTACTGTGTCTTGGATTTTTTTTCTCCTTTGTGCTCCTCGCTCCGTGAATTGATCGTGAATGCTGACTACACATTTCAACTAGTCAAGCCCTCAAGCTGCGCAAGCACTTGACGAAACAGATAGAGAAGTTGAAAGCAGATGGCTCATCATCTGGCACGAATGTCTCCCACTTTGATGCTATTAGCGAAAGCCTGGAGCAGTGAGTGCCAACTGGACCCCGATTTGCGCGCGACAGTCTACTAACCTCTTGGGTTTCCCTTTCTGCTATACAGATTCCGCCTTGCCTGCGTGTCTACCATTTTCCTCGATTTCGAATTCGCCGTTTCTGAGACGTCCGAAGATATACTGTGGCAAGTTCACAGCACTATCAACTCCGAGTTCCGTCGAGTTTTAAGCAAATTCCGAAATAATTCGGCGCATGTTGTCGAAAGACGCAGGGTGGAAACAAAGTATAACCAATTTCTGCGGATAGCGCAACAGTTTTATAAGGGATACATCCAGCGCCTATCTGCTCGTTATGACGTCCGGGAGCTCAAGCGTGTTGCTCATGGCATTGCCGCCGAGCAGATGCCGGCAACCGATATGATAAGCCCTGTGTCGGAGGACTTGAAATCCAAAGTTTTGACCTCTTGCCACTCTACCTTGATTCGCCTTGGAGATTTGGCGCGCTACAGAACTCAGGCAAAGCATAAGAAGTCGAGCTATGAAACCGCGCTCTCATATTACAGCCTGGCGCATGACCTTGTCCCTGATTCCGGGTTCGCTTTTCATCAGATGGGCATTATCAACCTCGACGAAGGAAACCATCTTGACGTCATTTATCATTTTTACCGTGCGTGGGCTGTCAAGGACCCTCATCCGAACGCAAAGTCGAATCTCGAATCCAAGTTCAAGGGCCTCCAGACTGCCAACTCCAATTCGAGGAACAAGCCATCAGTATCCACGCCCAATGATGCGTTTATCATTTGGTTTGTCCGGCTGCAGGCGCTGTTCTACAAGGGAGAGGCGGTTACACCCCAGCACACCGAGCTTGATAAAGAGGTCATCCATCGTCTATCAATGGCTGCTAAAGATCCCGCCACTGCACCCATTTTGTTGAAGATGTCACTTGTCAATATTGCTGCATACTGCATTTCTTCCGCTCAATATAAAGGTAAGCCTGCTGAACCGCAAAACAATTCGTCTTCGGATCTAACAACCTCAGATTCCAAATCAGAGACTGCCTTCCGATTTTGGCAATATTCTTTGGATTTCAACATCCGATTTATTCAAAAGTTGTGCGATATCATCGCGGATGACCTCAAGCAGTCCCTATCCCAGAACGAAGAAGCATCGACCGAAGGAGGTCTAGCGATTCCGGACTTACCAACTGTCAATGCTCTTCTCCCAATTCTGCGAATTTCTTGTATCTGGCTTGCCACTCATCGTCGCGAGGTCTTCGCTGTGACGGGTGCGCTTAGCAATTCTATGGTTTTGTTGGTTAAGAGTTTGGCAACTGTCATTACCCTGATAGCGGCGGCAACATACTCGCGGACGGATCTGGCTACCTGCCCATATCTCCTTGACGAAGATGTAGAGATACGCGGCCTAAAATCATTCGGCGAAGATATGGTCCCGGAAGCATGCAGATGCCACATTGACGATAACGGCAAGGCGAAGCTTCATTTGCAGTCCAAGGACGATCGTCTCCCCACGGCACGTGAAGTCACAGGCAGAATGTTGGACACACTGCGTTGTGCTTATTTCTTGACTGAGGACCCAACTGTCCCGATTACCACTCAGGTTTATGACGGCTGGCTTGTATTCGTGTATCAACCGGCCACAGCCTCTCAGCAACAGAGTGAGGTCCCAGTCTCTCAACAGAGGAGTGAGATTCCAGACTCTCAACAAGAGAGTGAGGTTCTAGACTCTGTGCCCACTGGCTCTGCCCCCACCACCTCTGTCCCGCCTACCTCTGCTCCCGTTTCTTCAGATGTTCCGCTGGAGAAGAAAGCGCAAACAAAGAGACTGCCCCGTTTAGATGTCGGCGCGTCGAATAGCCAGTCTTCACCACGTGGGCACAATCTGGCTGCCAGCTCCAGCCCTCTACCCACCTCCAAGAGTGCTACTGCTGATGTCGCAGCAATTAACGGGATGGACGATGCCGACAAGACTGTTGTAAACATGCTGTCTCCATTCATCGATTGCCCGTCTCCAGAATCCGATCATGATATGGACGAAACATCTTATGGCATGCACAGTGCAACTGCTAACGAGATCGCACAAGAGCTCCTGGCCAAATACGAACCTGAGCAGCAGGCCGACCCTGAGGCAGACCCAAGCTCGTTCGCATCAACTTCTGGGAGGTTTGCGCCTATGCATTGGGCCAGCTGGGACCCGAAGCCTACTTCCTCAGGAATGCTTCGATCAACTTCGATGCTGGGCAATGGAACTCTGCCCATCCATCTTAGCCCAGGCCGCTCATCTGGTGCTTCAGTTCCTGCCGGAGAAAGTCTCGATGACCCGTTCCGATCACCAAGTCAGCGGTCCCCAAGAAGTCTGCAGTCTCGAGCTACCAGTGGACTTGGAAACTCACACTCCTTGGCAGAGGAGGCCCATAGGAGCCAGCTGCTTCAGGCGTTCTCCAACTCGCCTGCCCCTCATCAGGCTTCTCTCTCTGGGTGGCCACAGGATCAGAATGCGTCCTTGGGTTCAACTTGGGGAGTTTCTCTAGGTACCGATATGGGAATCACATCCTCAAGCAACTTCACAAATGTCAGCAGCCTCTATCAAGGTACGCCAAGCAATGGATTTATTCAAGCCGGTATGCCCGTTTACGGTAGTGGCTCTATGGAAAGCAATCGAGTTCAAAATGGAGGTTCTCGAGAACAGCCAGCTTCCTCGTCGACTCGCCGCCTTCAGATGGATAACAGGGCCTGGAACTACAACGCAAAGGTCTTGCAGTCAGCATTTCAGGGCGAGGAGTAATTGCGCTACGGCTATAGGGTTCACATAATTAGTGACACCTAGACCTGCTATTTATTCCCTACCCACCAGCATCGGCTGCTGAGTGGTGCACGCCGGAGTCTTTACCTGCAACCATGGCCTTTGCTCGGGTCAGATCCAGGAGGATGACTAGACCTTGCAACAAGATATTACAAGTTGTTGTTGTGCTTAGCTTGGGAGTCTCAACTCACATCTACGCCATGCCTCTGTCTCTCACCAAAATCTTGCTAGAGTGAGCGTTTGTTTCGACATCTTGACTACCACTTTGGACCGATGGATTTCTGCCTTTCTGGCGCGGTAGCTCTCTCGAAGCTATGCGATCTTACAGGTGCTAGATTTATTAGACCAAGTAGTGTGAAACAACGAAGTATTATCGTTATCGGAGATAGTCCGCAGTGCCCGTTGGGCTTGGCAATGGAGGTTCAAAGTATGCTTACACTGATGGACGGGTGGTAAAAGAAGAGAGTTTCATCTTGAGTGTCAAACCCGTTCAGAATTTTTTATTTTCAAGTATTTCTTGATAAGATGAATGTTGCATCGTGGAGGATGCTAGCCGCTATGAGAATAAGACGTTCCCTTGATTTATGGGCTCTCTCAAATGCAAAACGCCGTTGTTGAAACCTTTTCCATGTCTTCCATATTTGTTCATAACTCTACGCCGTGCTCATTACGACATACATGACTCCTCCCAGGAGCCCTCTGGAGCTTAACTCCTCTGATAATCTATTGGCCATAGACCTGCTTGGGGAAGGGGTAACTGGGAAAATTGGTCAGGATTTTGCAAAAAGAAAGGGTTGCCGATATAGACTTACGATGGGCCGAGCTCCTGGATGCTCAGCTTGGCAAGCCACTGGCCCATATCGATGGAGGTGGCGAGGGACTTGCCCTCAAGAAGGCCAGCCAGGAAACCACCAGCGAAAGCATCACCGGCACCATTGGTGTCGTTGATCTTGGAGGGTTCAATGGCGTGGACAGGGAACTCCTGGATGGCATCCTCGCCCTGGATGGCGACGAGGGTGGGCTCGGTGCCCTGGGTGACGATGGCGACGCGCTTGCGCTTGCCGTTCTCCTTGGGCAGGTTGGCGAGGACCTTGACGACGTCCTTGGGCTCCTTGGAGGGGAGGTCGTGGGACTCGGCGTAGGCGGCGGCCTCGGTCTCGTTGCCGATGATGTAGTCCCAGTAAGGGGCAGAGGCGTCAACGACCTCCTTGAAGAACTGGGGGATGAAGGGGGCAGAGAGGGAGAGAACAAAGGTCTTGTTGTGCTCAGCGGCCTGCTTGGCGAGCTCCATGATGGCAGGAGGAGAGACTGGTGCTGGGTCAGCGAATGGCGTGCTGCGTTAGGAAATGTTCTAGTTATTTGAAGACGTACCAGTGAAGTGGAAGCCGCCAATGTAGTAGACCTCGGCGTTCTCGACGAGGCTCCAGATCTCGGGCTTCTTCAGGTGGTCGAGACCGTAGTGGTTGGCAGCACCAAGGTCAGTGACGAGACTGCGGTTGTGGCCAGTGATGATGGCGCCGCAGCGGCCGGTCTTCTCCTTGGGGTCAACACGGTACTCGACGCGGAGGCCAGCCTGCTTGACGGCATCCTTGAGGATGGCGGAGTACTTGTCGTCACCAGCACCACCAAGGTAGACAACGCTGTTGGGAGGCAGGATGTACTGGGCACCACGGGCGGAGTTTTGGGCAGCACCACCGGCAATCAGCTTGGCGTCATAGTTGTTGAGAAGCTCCTCGTACAGAGGGATGTGCTTCTCCTCAGCCAGAATGGCGTCGTTGGCCTTCAGCTCATACTTATCCAGCAGAGCCTGGTCAGCTTGAGCCTGAATATCTATGGAGAAACGGTAAGCAACATTTTGCAAGGCGGGGCGGGGCATTCAGGCGGTAAGGTCAATTGACCCCAAATCAGACCTGGGGAGCAAGATTAAATGAACATACCAAGGAGAGGGTTCTCCAGGACGAGAAGAGCGAATTCCTTGCGGGCAGCCATTGTGTCTGTGTAAATCAATTGGATTTTTAATTAAGTAGGAAGAACGGAGGTGAGAGAGTGATATAATTTGTTTGGGACAAGGTGGGGTGGAGGGGGAGGGGCAAAGTTGCATTGGGATGGTTGTTGAGGGAGCGAGGTACAAGGTACTTATAATTATATCCTGGCAAGCCATATAGATGTGTGCACGGCTCTGGCAGACGGCGTGAATTGGAGAAAGAATTAATAATATGCACAGATTTACTCAGTTTGAGAGTAATAAACAAGACTGCCAAAGGAGAACTCGTTGCGGTTCAAGAATTTTCAGCCGGATCGCTAAGTACTGGATACCTACTTGCCAGAAAATACACGTGGGGTTATCCTTGATCACATCAAAGCCATTCTTCATAGCCAAGGTGAGAGTATATTGTCCAGCCAAGAGAGCTAACATGTAATTATTTTCCCAGTTGTGGTTAATGGAGAATAAGGGGCAGTAGGAATGGATAGTTTGTCAAGTACAACAATCCGAGGCTCGTACTGTTGCCTTTCAAATGTAGAAGGGTGCAATTCAAGGTGTTCTTAAAGACATTCCATAACCGGAAGACTCAAGCGAGCTGGATAGCGCAATGAGCTTGAATTTCTGTGACATTGATGTGACGATTCATTATAACATATAGACCTTGATGATTTGGAGCTTCGCTCCCAGGCTCATCACACAGCACAGATATAGGGACCAAGTTGAGAAATTGTTTGGAGACGAATTTTGTGCGCCAAATGTCAAAGTGATTGCCCTCGGAGCTACTAGACTTCTGCTCTCAATAGTACCCTCCAATATTCCAAGCAAGCCAGTGTAACACCATCCCATGAGACCATGAACCAAGCCGCTTTACTCCTTGGTCTTTTGAGTACCGCGAAGCAGACCTGTCCGCCTGGCGGCAATAAGACCAGCCTTTTGACCCTGGGCAGCGTACCGCGAGATGGTAGAAGCCTTACCAATGTGTTGATGGTTACCCTAGATAAGTGATTAGTCTCCCCATTCGTTTCCAGATGCATGTCTTGGTCATAACTTACACCACCGTGAGGATGGTCCACAGGGTTCATAGCAACACCACGAGTCTTGGGCCAGCTGTTGCGCTTGACAGCGAACTTATGCTTAGCGCGAGAAGCCTCTGTTTATAGTGTTAGCGATTTGATTAGAAACCCAATTGTTCAGAGAGCAAGGAAGACGTACTCAGGAGAGGCTTGTCGGTACGACCACCACCAGCGACGATACCGATCATACCACGGGCGCCGGAAAGAACGACCTTCTTGGCACCGGAGGGAAGCTTGATGCGAGTCTTGCCCTCATCAGGGTTGTGGCCGATAATGGTGATGTAGTTGCCGGAGGTGCGGCCGAGGCTGCCACGGTCGCCGACCTTCTCCTCGACGTTGGAGACGACGGTACCCTCGGGCATCTCGCCGAGAGGGAGAACGTTTCCGACGGTCAGAGCAGCCTTCTTACCAGCGTAGATGAATTGGCCGGTGTACATGCCCTCGTTGGCAATGAAGGTCTCGGTAATCTGCTTGAACTTGTAGGGGTGGCGGAAGACGACCTTGGCGAGAGGAGCACCACGACCTGTTCCAGAACCTCTGTTAGCAATTCGCTCTGCCACAATTGCCCCAATCCCAAGCCCCCATTGGACATTGCTGAATGGTTTCGATTTTCGAAGGGTTCACTTGCCGGCATCGTGGACGATCTCACGGACAACACCTCTCAGGTATCCATGGCGCTCGGCGTAGTCGAGATTGCGGAACTTGGCAGGGGCCTTGTTCAAGCGCGTGTTGGCAGCTGCAATCCCTCCGTTAGTATTCAATCTCGTTCGATGTGAAATTTAAGATTCGTCGTTTTCGACGTCGCGGGTCGGTACTGACTGAAGATGGATCCACGACCCTTGCGCTGGTTGCGAATGACTCTACCCATGGCGGCTGCTGTTTGTCAATGCTGTGTTGATTGAAGGTTAGTATTGATGGCAACCTGGGGTTGGGTTGTGGAAGATAATACCTGGCTACGGCCGCTTGGTGTTTTGTCTAGGTCACCTGTCGTGGAGATGCTATGATATTTTTTTTTGTGTGTGGTACCTTGAAATTTAGCGGAGGAGCCCTGACCACGTGACGTCCACTTTGAACCTCAATGTGGGTCCAAACGCTTGATCCCACCCTGAGTCGGCCCCAACCACGACAGACAGTTTTCTGAGCAGTAGGGGCACGAAGGCTCCGAGGCTCTTCCCGAATCACTGTGTACTAGTTGTTGGCAGGTACAAACTATTTTGCCTATTATGTTTTATCACCCTTATCTGTTTTTCAAACCCGGTAAAGCGCATGTTTGATACAGGACTGGAAGCACTCAGACAACTTGTGCATGTATTTCACCTACCAACGTGTAGGTTGTCATGTCAGCGCGGCAGCAAAGCCGGATCCATGTCGCGTCTTGATTCCACGACAATGATGAGATTGATGCCCTCATTCATGTGGCACCAGATTATGTGAACTGGCCTGGCTGCAGACCCACCGAGCAGCTCTCAACTGACCTTGAATGGCCGCCAAAGAAGGCGTGGCAGCTATCGCGCTCTTTCTTTGCCAGTTGCTTTGCTGCTTCTAGCCAGACGGATCAGCTCGAGTTCGGGATTGGGGATGTTATGGGATGTTATGTCGGCTTTTTGAGACCTGGATGGGTTGGTCGCACTCCCGCGGTGGTGATCCAGCCAATAGCAGCCATTCAAGTTCCATTACTTTCTGGCTACATCATCCCTGGCACTTCAGACCTCGCGTCCAGCCGCCAAGTGCAACCATTGACCGCTGGATACACCTTGCTGTTTCCCACTGTGTTAATGCCTCGACATGGCTTTGTGCTTTGAGGCACCTGTCCCTGCATACTCGTTTATTGGCATTCCATACAAAAACGTTATCGGGACCACTCCTCGCCTGTGCTGAGGCCTCACGGTGGTAGGACTACGCATGCCGCAAATGCTGCATGGACTGTCGTGTGGACGTGCGTGGAGCGTCATCCATTCCAGCCCCCTTCAGAAGGCAGTTGGCAAATTTGTGGTCAACAGCTACTGGGCTGACTCTTCTTAGTTTGTCAGAGAACCATGGTAACGCTGGCCGTAGATTGAACGTGGAAGGAAGCGCACCTTCATGCCAGCAAATACCCACGGACAAGCTCAGGTCGGGACCGGTAAGTTAGAAAAAAACAAACCTGCGGAATCCTTCCATCTACCGTGCTTGCCTACTGCTCTCCAACCCTGGCCAGTGTCCAAAAAGGCGTGTTCATTAGTGCATGTTAAATCTCGTCGCCGATCTATATAATAAGACTTTCCCCTTCTTTCTCCACACCTTCTCTCCTACCTTATCCATCCCGCCACTTCTACCGAGTACCTGCTACGAGCCTGGGCACTTCCTACTGCAACAAACCGCATCTCCCAAAAGCCGTTCATCATGGCTGCGGCGGACGACTCTTCCGATCTGTCATCACTGTCATCTCTGTCTCCCGCGCCCTCGGACGATGAGATTGAGAAGTCTCTTGCCACAGGTCCCAAGTCGAAGAAGGGCATTCTCAATTATTTCCCTAAGGTATCGGAGCTCCCACCTAAGGAGCCCTCGCCGCCTCCGCGCAAACGGTCGCCGTCGCCACCACACGAATATGTGTTGGCAGACAATGCCGACATTGCGGTATGTTTACTCATTAGAATAATTGTTTTCAACTGTCTGTTTTCCTGGCATTCTCTCGTTTGCTTGTTTCACAGCACTGGGTGGTTTTTTTTGGGTGTTGGGGGGGGCAACCAGGGTGCTGTGCGCGCTGCGGCGCCCGTGTCACGCGTTCGCGTCCTAACGTCATAGCCTACAACATGTTTGCACGTCCTGGATCGCTAACCAGCAGCGCAGTTCATTGTTATGTTTAGAAGCCGATTCAACGATGCGTTCCCGAAATCTCTCGCACACTTTGGCCCTCAAGACATTGAACGCGATGTCGTTCAAACCGTTCCGGGCGACCGAGCAGAGCATTTCCTATGCGCCGTCCTCAGCCTGCTTCTGAATCGAAAGCAGGACGTCAAGTGAGCGCAGACCGCCTCGATGTATAGAGTCGCATATGTTAATAAGATCGTCTAAACAGACCGGGTCACTATGGGAGGGCGCTTGAAGACGCAATTGCTTCCCACAAGAACCAATGGGCCTCCTCTTGGGATGGCAAAAGCCCGCTCTCTGGAGGGAAGACTTTCAACACAATGGACCCAACAGAAAGAGTTTGTGCCGGTACAATTATCTCCTTCTCGTCATTTATACTGACCATCTTCTCAGCTCACTCTACTTAAAACCCTTGTATTATGGTCGCTTTCATCTTCGGACACTGTTAAAGGTTTAATCAACCAATCCTACAAACAAAATCGCCACGAGGACGACATGAACCAACCTCGGTCGGTGCAGCCCTGGGGCACAGATGGCGACAGACGCCGGTATTTCTTGATTGAAGGCCAGGATGACACAGCCTTCCGAGTCTATCGCGAGAGCAATTTCTCAGGAGCCCAACGGACTTGGTGGAGCGTCGCCGGTTCAATTGAAGAGTTACAGTCGCTCGCTGAGAAATTGGAGACAAAGGACGGTGGACCTAAGGCAAGAAAGTTTGCCCAGAAGATCAGAGCAGCGCTCCCACGATTCGAAGCCGGAGAAGATGTAAGAGTTTACTCTCTCTGCTATGCTGGCTTGCACTTGTACGCTTGTAATGCTAACTGATTGGACAGAAACGCAAGCGTCGAGAATACAGACAGTTACAAAAAGAGCGATTCAAGCGCCCGGAAGTTGGATTTTCGTCGTACGAGGGCCGGACACGTGGGAAGCGCATCAAATACACGTACTCCGATGATGAGGATATTTTCCTCTCTGATTCAACAGCGAACAGACGTTCTGCTCGCAATACAGGCACCAATACACCGGCCGAGACGGGTCCAGTGACAACCGCAAGCGGGCGCCAGATTAGAGCACCAACTCGGCTTAATAATGCTGCCGGAGAGGGAAGTGCTCCAAGTAGTGTGAAGGGCGACACCCCGGAATTCGACAAGGAAAACTCGCTGGGACATGGCGGCCGGCCGAAGAGGTCGGCTGCGGTTCATCACGGCCATAACGGCTGGGCGGCTTCTGGATCTCGTCGCGTACGTGGTGAGACAGACGAGGACGAGAGTGAAGCATTTGGTGACGATGAGGATGATGTCGACGCCCATGTACCTGAAGAGTCAGATGATGACGACGACTTTGATGAAGACGAAGCTATGGTTGACGACGATTTGGACGACCAACAACAGAGTCTTCTCATTAAGCTCTCTGTTACACCACCTAAGCTGCGAACAGCTCTCGATCCATTGGACGAAAATCAAAAGACGAACGGCCAAGTTGTGCCTCGTCTTGATCTAAATCCTAACACGCCTAAATCTGTCCAGGTGGAGATGAAGGACGCGCTAGATCAAGCACCGCTGCAAGACCAGATTGATGTGAAGGCGGCAGCTCCTAGCGAGACGATCACAATAACTCAGAAGTCGGCTCCAACACAGCCAATTGTAGAGTCGACGGCGACAAAGCAGCTAGAACAAGCTCCGCCCACTACATCTCTAGCATTCAGAGGGAGCCCTTGATTTTCTTTTGGTTTAGGTGGGAAGGCGTTAAAACATAGTAATGACAAACACACGGGTGAAAATCTTCTCGGCAGGTGGGGGTACTTATTTGTCTGGAGTTCGGGATTTTTAACATAATGGCATAAGGATCTGGACTGGGAAGAATAGAAGGTGTCTGTACTCGGTGTCGATCAACTCATGACGCCGTTAATCGGCTTTTAGGCCTGAACACGAGCTTCTGCTTCGAGTGAATGACATGAAGGGAGACGGGGTTAAGCCTCGATGTGGCCCTTAGATATTCGTCTCATTGGGCATCCAAGTCCAATCCAATGCCTGAAATGAAGGAGGTAGTGGCCATTACATATTAATTTGTCCGTTACGTCCATACAAGAGGGAGCTAATGTACAATGCATGGAACACCGAAGACTGTCTCTCACCTGGCCGCTGGCCTCTTCGGTATAACCCAATTATTCACTCCCCACCACCATCTCCTTATACGGGCACCAACACCATTGCCGTGATACCTCGCATTTCGGTTCCACTGTTGCCAGCCGCAGAGAAAGAGATTGTAAAGCAAGCCTTGTGCCAGGGGCATCAGTACCTGGATGTGTCGCGCTCCTATTAGTCGATGCTTCCTATATTGCCCCTAATTTAGGAAACAAGGACTTACCTGATCCCTTGCAGTGATTGCTACTACTTTCCACCACTTGTCCGCAGAGGAAATGCTGCGCAGATAGCTCTGCTCGAAGCGAAGATCGGGAAGAGGTGGCAACTCGTGGGATCTCGGAATCGGCCGCAGCACACTGTATGGGATATCCTCCACCTCTTCCCCCTCGTCGTCGTCGTCTAAGCCACCGTATCCATGCTTAGCGCTCTTCAGGACGACAGGTTCTCTCTCGTCGGCGGCAGTTGCTGGGGCGTGATCGAGACGAGGGTCTGGGTGTCTATTGATGGATGCGGTCTGGATGGTCTCCGCAAGCCCTGTGGCGATTGAATCCATCCCCGAGAAGCTGCAGCTATTGATCAACAATAGCTTGGAATCAGGGAAGGGAACGCGGGGTCAATGAGTTCGATGTGTTCGAACTGTCCCTTGTGTTGCGACCGTGGGTTGAGGTGCGTTGGGATCTAACGTTTTGCCGGGCGGTGAGAGATTTAGGATGACCTCAACTGGTGTCCATTGACAAGGATGTTCTGGAAGTGGCTGCTTACGTACAGTTTTATTATTTTTATAGCACGAAGAAAAAGGGATCTTCAACACAGCGCAGGTAATGATTGAAAGAAGAAATTACTATTCTACTGATTCAAAGCAAATACTACTGGTACCTTCCTCGGCCTTTGTTTCATTATTAAGCCTGATATTATGGGAAATAATCACACTATCAAGGAAGGACGGGCTCGAAGTGTGCCTGGTAGGTGGTGCATGTCATGCCTCCCGTTAGCAGAGTCAAAACCTGTGCCGTGGCGCTGGGCTCTGGAGTGCCTTGCAGGCAGGGGGCTCGCTACTTGAGTCACCTCCATAAAGAAGCAGGTGCCAGTACGCGGGTTTCAGTTAGGTGCCTGCTGGACAGCCCGCTATGACGGCAGTGTGCCCCACAGAGCGTGTTGGACAGGTGCCTCTACGCAGTGGCAGGCCAATTAGCCAAGCAGCGCGCTCATGCCTTACCACCTGCGCAGAACAATGGGAGCTGTACTGGAAATTTATAAAATCCATCTAGGCACCCAGTAGCCCCGTCTGGCATTGAATAACACCGCACCACATTTCTCACTTTTCTCCTCCCCCTTCCGCGCCCAAATCACCTCCGTCTGGGGTCAACCTTATATTTTGCTTGCGAGGATACTCAAACCGCTGTCAAAATGAGTGACGCTCAGGCGAACGAGGCCGAGAAGAACGTGAGTCGATTATCCCTCTGTCTGATTCTTTTACCCTGTCCGCTATACGCCTGGAGGCAGCGTGTGTAGTGTGGGAAGAAAAAAAATTGTAGCCCCTCTCCGCGTGTGCCCCGCGCTACGGCTGCCCGCCCTCTGATTCCCATGCCCCTCATAAGTGCCCTCTGGTTTTTGAATATCGAGTTGTTGTTCAAGCAAGCTAATAATGGGCGTGGAAATCATGTAGATCGAGATATGGAAGGTCAAGAAGCTCATCAAGCGCCTTGAGGCCGCCAGGGGAAATGGAACCTCCATGATTTCGCTGATTATCCGTAAGTCGCATTGGTAGGATCAGCCACGTGTAGTGCCGAAAAATTAACTTGATGGCTCAGCTCCCAAGTCCCAGGTCTCCCAAATTGCCAAGATGTTGGCTGAAGAATATGTATGTTGAATCCCATGGCCACGGCGTCATTTCTCTTCGGAGGCTTTGTCTAATGCGAGCGCCTCAGGGTACCGCCTCCAATATCAAGTCTCGTGTCAACCGACAGTCCGTCTTGTCCGCCATTACCTCCACCCAGCAGCGTCTCAAGCTCTACAACAAGGTCCCCCCAATGGACTCGTTGTCTACTGTGGCGAAATCTTGACCTCCGAAGGCAAGGAGCGAAAGGTCAATATTGATTTTGAGCCATTTAAGCCCATCAACACTTCTCTGTACCTTTGTGACAACAAGTTCCATACCGAGGCCCTGGCTGAGCTGCTCGAGTCCGACCAAAAGTTTGGTTTCATTATTATGGATGGTAATGGAGCTCTGTTTGGTACTCTGAGCGGAAACACTCGTGAGATTGTTCACAAGTTCTCCGTCGATCTGCCCAAGAAGCACGGACGTGGTGGTCAGTCTGCTCTGCGTTTCGCCCGTCTCCGTGAGGAAAAGCGACACAATTACGTCCGCAAGGTTGCCGAGTTGGCGGTCCAGAACTTCATCACCAACGACAAGGTCAACGTCGCCGGTATTATTCTTGCTGGTTCCGCCGATTTCAAGAACGACCTAAACGCCTCCGACATGTTCGACAACCGTCTTGCGACGAAGGTCATCAAGGTTGTCGATGTATCGTACGGTGGTGAGAACGGTTTCAACCAGGCCATCGAACTCTCGTCCGAAACCCTCGGCAACGTCAAGTTTATTCAGGAGAAGAAGCTCATCGGAAAGTACTTTGAGGAAATCAGTCAGGACACCGGCAAGGTCTGCTACGGTATTGATGATACACTCAAGGCCTTGGAGCTTGGCGCAGTTGAGACCCTTATTGTCTACGAAAATCTGGAAATTTCACGCTGGACTCTCCGCGACAGCGAGAACAACGAAATTCTGCTTCACACCACCAAGCAGCAGGAGCAAGACAACCGCGAGAAGTTCCAGGACAAGAATACCGGCCAGGAGATGGAAGTCGTGACTCAGGAGTCATTCTTGGAATGGATTGCTGAGCACTACAAGGACTTTGGTACCGCGCTGGAATTCGTCTCGGACCGATCTACCGAAGGAAACCAGTTCGTCAAGGGTTTCGGTGGTATCGGTGGTATTCTCCGATACAAGGTCAACTTTGAACAATTGGCTGATCTGAGTGACGATGATGACTACTACGACGGTGAGTTGCATCCGATGTGATACGTCGTTTCAGTGACTAACAGCAGGAATAGATTGACCAGTGGAATCCCTCGAATCCGAGGGACCAACTCAAGGTCAACCGTCTGAACAAGTACAGCATGAAGGGCAATATGCGAGGTCCATGTCGCATGATGCCGCGCCGATGTCAGTCGCCCATAAGCGGCTGATGGGCAAAGGTGGCCCAGCAATGCTAGCCCACCGAGCTTCGCGGCCGAGCCCACTCCGCGCAACAATGACGGCGACTTGAGTTGAATAACGGTGGATAGTGAAGGTAAGCGCGCTTGTTCGCTTCCAAATTGCCCTGGACCGCTTGCTTACAAGGACTCGTAGGCGCCGCCGAGAAAGTTACCCCAGAATGGCACGGATCATGAGCATTGCAGAGCAGGTTTGCCAATATCACCACTTGCCGGCTCTGCAACCGCCATGTTTAAAAAGGTCAACCCCAAGATGAAGTAGTTTCAGGGTGGGCATTCCTTGTAGCGTTGCGAATGCGTGACCCCCTGCGTATCAATAGAGCAAATAGCTAGCTACCAATAAAGAGGTCGTCCGCACTTTCATGTCTCTCCATGATTACATGCTGTTACATGCCTAACCCACCCAGACTTGGAGGGAAAATCAACTCTCAATGCAAGTAGAGCTTCCTTCGTGCAATGATGCAGTCGGGTAAGGAGGTGCAAGCACATTGTGCTATTATTACCTTGCTACACCGCACTAGGACGACAAGTTCATTCCTCTGAATTATGCGCCCACCAAATGGAGCCCCATACAAGCACAACCCCATACAGACCCCTACAGCACGGTTAGAGCAAGCATGCTGCAGCGGCACTACGTAAGTCGCTCCAATTCAATGGGTCCAACACATTCAGAGCAAACAACCCATACCACCTTCTCAACAACCTGGCTTATCTTACTTTAGGAGACAGGGTGAGAACCGTACATATACCCACTATCCAAAACCTACGATCTTTTGATTATCGACGTCCTCCTATCTTTTGCATCTATCGATTTCTGTTTAGTGGCGTCCCTAGAGCTGTATATTGCATAATTACAGGAGGATACCCAGTATAGACACACCCACACCTTCACGCCTATGCGACTCTGACGACAGCACTCACCGACCAGCGTCGCCGAGCTGGCCACGACACGGATGACCGCTCAAATACTCTGATATCTGTCTACATTCACATTGGGATCAGCCGCCAACCAACATGGCTGAAGCTTCCACTAGTGCGGCGGCACCGACCGTCAAGTCGACGCATCATACCGTCGCCGTTGGCCTGCACGAAGCTGTCCTCGACTCCCCGACCTTTCGCGCCACGGCCGCCCACTTCGCCGAGCAGATCGACGCAGTAGAGAAATGGCTCAACGGATATGTGTCGTCGACATCCAAGCTGTTGCACGATATTCTTGCCCTCGAAGAGACGATCAACACATACCTAGCCAAGACGACGCCGTCGACTGATGGCGTCATCGATAATGACTACACCTTCCTTGCCTTGAAACGAGTCGGCGATGGCTCCCGCGAGTGCTGGATGCAGCTTCTGAGTAGCATGAAGAGGATGGAGAGCTCCGTCGTCGAGCCCGTCCGGGCGTTTCTAATGGGGGACATGCGCAACTTCAAGGAGATACGGAAGGTCCTGGAGCAGGCGCAGAGGGCGTTCGATTCCACTTTGGCCCGATACGTCTCCCAATCCAAGACGAAGGAGCCCTCTGCCCTACGAGAGGACGCATTCTCCGTATATGAAACAAGGAAAGCCTATCTCCAGGCATCGATGGACTACTGCCAGCTCGCTCCCCAGGTGCGGTTTACTATGGACAAGCTGCTGGTCAAGGTATCGAATGAAGCCTGGAAGGAGATGAAGAAGGGCCGTGATGCTGCGACCAGTGCGACTCGGTTCGAGCAGGAGATGGAGCGAGTACGGGGCTGGGCAAAGGAGATGGAAACGTCCGAGGGCATCTTCAGACGCGAGCTTCAGATCGCGCGGCGGGACCTGGGCGAGAACGCAATGACGGGCTGCAAGCCGTCGCGTGAGTTGGAGGACTACAGCACTTCAACCGTCCCCTTCCTCGGCTCTCGCGGCCCTGTCAGTCTCCAGCCCAAGGATAGCCAGGCAGTTATCTCTGAGAAGCAGGGCTGGCTGTTCCTGAGGACTCTGTCTGGAAAACCCGCGAGACACAACTGGGTCAGACGGTGGTACTATTGCCGAGACAAGGTTTTTGGATGGCTTATCCCGGGACCTCTGGGTGTCGTTCAGGGCGACGAGATTGGTGTTTTGCTGTGTAATGCACGGCCAGCTGTTAGCGAGGACCGGCGTTTCTGCTTCGAGGTCAACGAAGAGCCAGAGCTTGTTGTTGCAGGCTGAGACGCAAAATGAGCTGACTGAATGGCTCGAGGTCTTCGAATTTATGAAGAAGAAGGCCTTCGAGTCCAGCATGGACCGAGATCTCAATGCTTCAGGCAATCTCGATCCGGCCTTTTCAGTAACTCCCCCAGGCATTCCTGAATTTTCTGCAAGGACTTTGGATGCGCATCTCAAGCTGGGAGAAGAGCCAATTCCTCCCCCTGAGAGAGCCGGTACACTACCTGTCCCAAGCCCAGATCTAACGTTAAGCAACAGGCCGAGCTTCGATGTTAACGGCACCTTGACTCGCCGATCAATCACTGCCTTGAAGCAAGATTTGGCACGAGAAGAAGGCGAGAGCGGGCGAGAGCACGCGGCAAGGATCATCCAGAGGCTTGATCTTCACCGCAAAGCTACGTTCGGTGCCGGCGCTGAAGCAGCCCTTGCAAGCTCTAGCGGCTCTGCTGGAGGGCTGGCAAGCTTGATGTCGGCCAGCCATGCCATGTTGCCCTCACACGCTGGTTCCAACTCGCCAAAGCAATCAGCCGTGAGGTTGCCGGCTGTAGACACTCAAGGAGGAACACTCGCCCCCCTGACCCTGGCAAAACCTCCTGCGGTAACGAACCTGAGCCGGACTGCCGTTCTGACAGCAGCAACGAGAGCTGCTAGCAGCAGCCAAAAGAAAGTCCTGCCTTCAGTCCTAGCCAACTACTGGGGTACAAATGTCTACAACGAAATACAGGTTTCAGAGGAGCCCGTCCTACCTAGGATGGACGATGACGATCCTGTCGGCGTTGTTGTTTCTGCGGCACAATCTGATTCCCTTGATAAGGCCGTTCAGGACAAGCAGGCAAAGGATCCACTACCGCTTCATTATCCTCCAGAACTACGGTTTCAAAATGCACAATTTCGATTGCTGTTTCCCAATGTTCCGACGGGCGAGAATCTTGTATTGGTTTTCCGCGCAGCTTGGTCCAGTTCATCGGCTACAGGGTCGAAATCCCCGGGATTAGCAGGAGATGGTCGCATCTACGTTACACCGGACAACATGTACTTCTATGGCCAGCAGATGGGTCTCGTTTCGGCCTATCGCCTAAGTTTGGACACGATCTCGGAAGTCACAGCCGCCCCAGGCAGAGAATGTGATTACATCTATCTGCATTTTGGCCAGAACGAGAGCAATGATACCGGCTTCACACGACTTACGATCAAGATCTTCCTCGACGAGCTCCGCGTCTTGCATGCACGACTGAACTTGCTCGTCGATGATCTTCAGGCAGAAGAGCCAATGGAGACAGAGGCACTTATTTCTGCGTTGATACAAATCGAGAAGGAGGAGTTTGAGAAGCCAAGCCCCGGTGCTGAGAGCTGGGAAGAAGTACCTGGCGACACACCCATAGACAATGGCACTCTTGGGGGACGACCAGTCCGCGAGCGATCATTCCGAGAAGCAACCCCAAGGGTACTATCAGGTTCCCGGTTCGCCTCGTCGAAGCTGCAAATGCCGCTGCATCCAGTAGTGTACGAGCCCGAGGACATGAAGGAACTAGCAGCAGAGCGACACTTTGAGATCAGTGCAAAGTCTTGCTTCCATGTTCTCTTTGGAGACAAGAGCTTCGTTTTCCCGAAGCTCTACTTTGAACACCGGGCCCAGCAGATCGCGCAAGGGCCTTGGGTTCAGATAGATCAAGGCCGGATGCGCCGCGAGTTCCAATTCAAGGTCAACTCGGCCGACATGTTGGGGCGATCTCAGACAGCCGAGATAACGGACTATCAGGTGATTGATCTGCATAGCGATCATGTCACGTATGTTGTCACACATACCAGAACTGCTTGGCACTTGCCTTATTCGCAGCACTTCAAACTCGTCACCAAGATCGTTATTACACACCTGGCCAAAACAAGGTGCAAGCTTGCCATTTATGTTAGAATCGATTGGTCCAAGTCCCCAGCTTTGTCGAGGAATCTTGTCGAACGCCAAGCAATGAGGGACATTCGAAACGACGCGGACGAGCTCGCTGAGCTAGCTACAGATCAAGTCCGCAAGCTAGGCGCGAGAACGCGGACAACAAGGGCAATCCAAGTGTACGGCCAAGTTGGGCAGCAAACTCAGGTCGTCGTCTTCTCTCCCGCCGCTAGAGACAGCAGCCGGAAACAGGCCACCAAGCCACGCACCCTCACGGCCCTGGTGTGGGAAACCGCAAGATCCTTCGGGGAGAGTGCTGTTTCGTCGCTCATCATGTGGTCAATCGCCGTCTTGAAGAAGGTGTTCAGCATTTTCACAGCCAACCGGCTGATTCTTGCGGTTCTAGGACTGAGCATTTTTACCAACTTACTGATCACCTCGACCGAGACTGCTGCTTGGTGGAAGGAAAGACGAGCAGCGGGTTTCATGAGACACTTGGGTGTTGGACCAAATATCCTCATGAGTAAGGCCATTTACATGGCCGATCTCGCGGAGGCAACTGGAGCGAATGGCAATGAGGAGCTGTTCCCACACAACAGTACCTGCTTCAGTGGATTCCAGGATGTCTTGAGCGCAACTGACATGGATTCGCCCTGGGAAGATGCCGGCGTGTCGTTCACTACACCGACGACCCGATCAACAGCACTGCGACTTCGAAGAACACGCCAACGGCTGGGCTCCTATAGACACGACCTCATTGTGGCTATGAGGGTAGTCAACAGCATTGAGCGAGAGATCCTTCAATCGGAATGGGAGAACTGGCTGATGAATGAGAGCGCCCAGTGCGATGACCTCAGAGCAATCCTCGACGGAGACGATGAGAACACCAAGAAGAAGGGTAGCGGTAGAAAAACAAAGTCTTCGCAAAAGGTTGTCGAATTGATGTCGCCGGAGAAGAAGGAAGTTCTTAGGGAGTGGAAGGACAAGTACTGTGGAAGCTGCCAACGAGATCTTCAGACCGTGGTGGCGAAGAGGAGAGGCTCGGATTTGTATAATGGTGGGTATGAGTCTAAATAGCCGAGCCAAGCAGGCGGTAAGGGGCTGGGTACAGTCGTTGGTTTGCATTCTCAGCATGAATGCTCTTTTATTCCGTTCTCTTTTCCTTCTCACTCTACTTACACTACATACTGTTCATGTTTAAACTGTGTATACCCCAGGTAAATACAAACTCACAAGCTCGATGAAGACATAAAAAACACGCCAGAGCTTTCATAGAAAGTTCATTTTCTTCGAATGTCTCTAGCCTACCAATCCAAACCTTTCTCATGACATTTTCCAAACTTCAAGAAAGGCAGCCTTGATGAGTTGGAGCGTATAGGGTAGGGAAGCCCGGGTGACGTGATGTCGAGCAAGGGTGCTGTGGCGAGTGTGGCGGTGCTCTATTGGGCCGTGACTTTATCCGTAGGCAAAAAGCGACACTGACGTCAGCAGTGACTGACGATGAACCCCTCCATCCCTCTATGTAACACTGCAAGGCAGGCATTGTAGACAGTCTCGTAGATATGCCCAGGTGAGCCTTTGTTTTTACTTTAGACCATTGCATTGAACGTTAGATGAAGAGGCTTTTTGCAAAGGCTCCAGATAATTGTCTTTGTCGTCCGATTTTGGTTGCTTCTTCATCCACCAATTACTCTCTTATCCCTGCTCGCCTCCCAGTCTCCCGCATTTCCCGGCGGTGCCTTTAAGTACTTGACCACCGTTCTCAGACTCGCTTCCAAAAGATATCCTTGTTTCCATTTCCTGGATTGTACAGAACTACACATAAAAAACCTACGATGGGCAACCATCACGAACCATTGAGCTTCCTGGGCCCCGTTGATTGGTCGGATGTCTCGCTAGATGACCTGAAACCATTCTTAGACGGCGTATTCTCTGCCGCTCAGACAGTCGTCGAGTCCATACCGTCGCCCTCGAATCTCAACGAGATCTCCAGGGCGACTGAGACTCCCGCACTGCCCCGCTCCCGGTCCGAGTCCAGTGAGACCAGCGCTACCCTGGCGACTTCTCCCAGCGCTCGCCGCCAGAGTCCCGCGGCAGTCGAGCAGTCTCGGAAGCTGCGGGAGGAATGGAAGGAAGTCAAGGTCAACTCGCGGGAGAACCCGCTTGACATCAAGGTGTACAAGCTGGCGGCCAAGGACGGCAAGGGGACTTGGTTTGCGAGGCGCAGCGTCCACGACGGCCTGTCGTACGATCAGTGGGAGAAGGGACTGGCCGAAGAGCTCATTGAGACGCTGAAGATCCAGGGACAGCCGGGAGGCGGGAGCATCCGAGGAATCGGGGCCGATCGGCTGGTAGAGCAGGTTGACGCTCCTGGATCTGGTCAAGCAAAGGGTTCGTACTGCCCTCCCTCCAACCCCCCCCCCCCAAGCCATATCGAGGGATTTTTAATTAAGGCTAACTGAGTGAGAATAGTGTTTCACCTTTCTGCGCAATTCCCAGGCCCGACGTCCCCAAGAGACTTTGTGACGCTGCTGTTGACCTCGGACACGCCCAAATTCGTTCCTCAGGACCCCCGAGTCGTCAGGCAATTCATGATTGTCTCCAAGCCTTGTATTCACCCGGAATGTGAACCTCAGCAGGGTACAATTCGTGGACAATATGAGTCCATCGAGCTGATTCGGGAAGTATTACCAGCGAAGCCGGCCTCTGAGCGATCATCGTCGTCAACAGACGTCTCGGGCAAAAGCAAGAGCAGCGACAATTTGAGTACCACGACTCTGGATTTGCCCCAGAGTACCAGCAAGGCCCAGGAGCCCCCTACTACTATTGAGTGGCTTATGATAACCCGAAGTGATCCGGGTGGCTCGGTCCCTCGCTTCATGATCGAGAAAGGCACTCCTCCAGGAATTGTGAATGATGCTGGTAAATTTATTAAATGGGTAACTTCCAGATCAGTTTCTCAAGATGTCCGGGAGTCAACCGAGGGCGGGGACAGGAGGCCGGGAGAGGATGGTGTCCAGGACAAGCCACGTACAGAATCGAGAGACCCGCCGCCGTACGTCGAGGAGCTTCCCTCTGGCAGCAACGAGACATCTGTGCCGAGATACAACGAAGAAGATGTGGCTTCCTCAAATGGCGGCCTCTGGGGAATGGTCACCGGTGCGTTTTGGGGTGCCAGTTCTGTCGTTTCTGCTGGCTTGCGTATGCCTTTTGGTACATCCAGCCTTGGACAGGATGAAGACGAGGAGAATCAGCCAGGCACCCCGTCATTAGACATAGGAGATGAAGAAGACTCGGGTAGTGATACCTCTTCGATCCGGACCTTTACCTCTGCCCTGGATAGGTCCCTGACGCAGGAGGAGGAAACCTCGGCCGACGTTCAGCAATCCAACTCTGACGATAAATCCAGCGGAAAGTCTTCGCAACTCAAGGAGCTTAAGAAGCTCGAGGAACGCCGCCGCAAATTGGATGAGAAGGCCGCAAGGATGGCTGAGCGTTGGGAGAGCAAGCGACAGGAAGACAAGGAGAAGGACGCGGCGGCGCTGACCAGGGCGCAGGAGAAGCACGCCAAAGAGGTAGCGAAGCACGAGGCGAAATACAACCGAGAATTGCGCAGGATCAAGGAGAAGAAGGAGCAGGAGGAGCGCAAGGCTGAGCAGCGGAGGAAGAAGGCCGCCGAGCGCGAGGCCAAGGCGAACGCCGCCATGGAGCTTGAGAAGGTGAAGGCCGAGAGGGACTACGCGCTCAAGCAGGTAGAGCTGCTAAAGGCCCAAGTCGGGGAACTTCAGTCCCAGAACACCATGCTAACAGCGAAAATGGGAAAGTTGAATGGTTTGGAAACAAGCGACTCGGCCTCGGTGTCATCAAAGAATACGCAAGGTGGCAAGTCGCCGACTCTGTAAGATTCTTGAGATAAGCGGCGATATTTGTTATTAAACATCGAATTGGCATAGCGATTGCAGATTTTTTTTTTTTTTTTTTTTTTTTTGGCAGGGTTCTGAGAATTCACATTGTACAATAGCGAGGATAAACGACGAAATCTTAGTGAACATTAAACTATTTCTCTATTCTAAAGGCTTGACTAATAGGCTGGAAATGTGCTTCTTTTGGGCATCTGAATCCCCTAGAGCATCCTTGGCCGCTTTCAGAGCTTCGAGGAGTGCTGCACTCGCGTGCCCCTTTTGTTCCAGTGATGCTGAAGCGAGGATGATTCGAGAACAGAGAGAAAACATCTCAGGATCAGATGCCCATCCGAGTGGCCCATCCTCCTTGGTGAGAAAGGGAATGAGACGAGCCAAGCCTCTCTGTAACCAATCGTCTAATCTCTTGGAAGTTGAATCTTCAGCATTCCAGGCGAGACTCTCATGGACGGAAACCCAACGACTGGTCTCCCGGATCTCATCAATGAATAAGTTTTGCTCTTCAATGACGAAGAGCGAGTCGTCAAACTTGAGGGCTGCATCGAATTGTTCGTCCGCAGATTTCCATGGAATTTCTTGGTTCGAAAAAGATGCACCAGAAGCTCCGGTGATTCTGGCAGCGACAACAGCCTTGAACGAAGCGGAGTTGCTAAACTCAACAGAGAGCCATTGTAACAAGCGGTTGGCTGCCTCGATGGGAACCAGGGGCTGCCCGATAATGGACCTCACCGCGAGGGAGCCAACCTCACGAACCTCGTCATCATCATCGTTCAGGGTGTCGTAGAGTGAAACCAAAGCTGGTAGGAAATCATCTCCCGTGCAATTGGGGCCGACTGATAGGAAGAAGGCATGAAGTGACTGCGCGGAGGCGAAACGGCTATCGAATGTCTTATCATCGAGGCCTGCATCGGCCATCATGATGCCCCAGCTCTGGAGCTTGCTGGTAGACAAACGGCCAAAGAGTTTCATGAGAGCAACCGCACTCCCGCTGACTCTAAGAATGGCGTTGGAAAGAGATGGGTTCAAGGTGTTGGAGAGCAGAGATTCCAGAAGCTGTTCCAGGGGCAATGACCTCAGCAACTCCGTGTCCTTGGTTTGCGCTTGGAAATGCTCAATGATGTCTGCAAGGTTCTCGAGAGCAATAGCCTGAACATCAAGCGAGCTGTTTTCGAGACAAATATCGATATACAGGCCAGAAAATTGTGCGAGCACTTCAGATGACGCGGAGGAGACATTCCAGAGCTGCGGAAGGGTTTCGAGGGCTGTGAGCATGGTGTTGACACCTACTTTATTTCCGAGAAGTAGAGTGTTGACAACATCAAGGGATGAGTCGCTGAACTTTGCAGCTAGCATCTGATGTTTGATACGTTGAATCTTCAGAAGTGCACTATCTGAGGAAGTAGATATTGATACCTCCAAAGTCTTTGAGGGAAACTCTGACTCTAGAGAAGAAAAGAGGCTCCATATGAGATTGATGACCTCGACATATGCAGCCAGGATATCAGGGCAATCGATGTAGTGAGAATCAATTTTGGTCTCATGGAGAAGCTGAACCAGGCTTGACAGATTGGCTACACCGCGCATTGTCAGTTGCTGGTCGCCATGATCTAGAATTTTAATCGAATGAAGAAAGACTTACGCGTGAGACGTTCAGGAGATACCTCGGAGAGCCTCTCAATGACGAATTTGAGCGCTACCAGCACTCCATGGATCCGGTTCTGGGAACTTTTAGTTTGGCCGTTAATTGCTTGTTGGAGGAGGTCTTGCATGACGACAAGCCATTTGTCGTGCAGTAGACAAGAACAAAGTGTGCGGGCGGCCATCTCTCGGACGTGCCACACTGGGCTGCCCAGATATGTGGATATATGCAGCATGAGCTCTTCACGAAGCTCGTCAGGGGGACCCGCGCGCCTTACGATGTCAAGTGCAGGAAATACCGATTCCGCACCGGCGGCGCTCGAGGCAGTGACAGACATCATCTGGTGGCCAGACTCGAGTAGATTGACCAGAACCCTGGGTAGTGTCGAATAGCGGTGGTAAGGAATACGATTGGCCTTCCCGTCCCAGCCCAACTCTATCATTGCTTTGCTTTCGTTGGAACCGAAGAGACAGTCGATGAGGCTTCGAAGGAGAATAAGACCACAGTTGCGAATTGCCCAGACCTCGGACCGAAGGCCATTTGCAGCCAGCTCTAGGCACTGAGGGAGGTATTTCTCGGATTTATTCCCCATCGATGTAAGGAATGAGCTCTTGAAGATATCTTTGAGGCAGTTGAATGCGTGGACTTGGGGAAGATTAGAACCGTCAGTCTCACGAACGAATGCTTCGACTCCTGAAATTTCGATGAGTTTCTCCATCACTTGCTCAAAGGAAGGAGAAGGTGCGTCCGCAGAGAGTATGCCTGTCATGAGTGATGGAATACCTGCTGAACGGCGTGTAGTCGAGACCTGGGCAAAAATGGCACTCATGGTTCCCTGGTCCCCGTAAGTTAGCTTCAACTTGGTGACTAATAGTCTGCATAGGATAAAGAGACAAATCGCACCTGGTACCACGCGTCTAGGATATTGCTACCGGCACCCTCCTTGCCTAAGTATTGCGTCTGTTGGCAGCATGTGGAAAATGTTGATGACACAGTCGAGAAGGCTCCCCGGTGCCTCAGGGTCGAGAGCTGGATGAATGAGAGGTCACCCATTCTCTTGAAGGAGTCTAATGAGGGACTGATGGACTTTGCCTGTGGCTTGGCCCGGACTGTGAGAGCCATTGCCCGGATGAGATTGCTAAAAGTTTTTGTCAGTATGATTTGAACTAACTGACTCAGATAATAAGAGCAGAATCTTGAAAATTACCTTGACTCATGAATAGCTCGGAAGCTGTAACTTAGAATATCCTTAGTATTGATACCGTCTACTTCCTCCAGTTCTTGAGGTAAATGACCTTCGGGACTGTCGTCGCAAAGGATATCACGAACGGCATCCCATATTTGCTCACAGCAGCTCACCAGTCTGTTTTGTACCGCCTGGCCAGCATCGAGGGATGACCCGCTGAATGCTTGCGTAGAGACAATCTGCCAGATATAACGCAAGGCAGAGAAGTCGCCATGAACAGGGTCTTCGAGCACAGCTTGACCAAGGTTGGACTGAGCAAGTGCAATTTTGGCCTCTAATTTATCGATGATGGATGAAATAAAGCCCAGCTGCGCGGTCTCATCACCAAAGAATCGATATAGAAGCTGACAAGCCCTTGCTGCACCATCAGAATGATCAGCTCTTGCTGTTCTTCGGGAAAGTTCGTTTGCTCGATTCGACAGGTCTTGTAGCTCAACAACAGGAGAGTCGCTACGGCTCGCTCCCGACAAAGAAAACTTTCTGTATCTCATATCGCTGAGGATGGACCTGGTAGCAGCCGATGAGAGTTCTCTCACATCGTCAAAGGGGTCCATGACAAGATCAAATAGGGCCCGTGCCCATCTTTTATCGACGAGATCATAGAAAATCTCCTGGTCCGAATCTGTTCCCCAATCCTTTTTCGGGTCGGATTCTAGCCGAAGAATGGACGAAATGGCTTTGAGGGAGCCAACATGTCGTTGGTAAGAAGCTGTTGGCGTGAGCTCGGAGCAAAGGAAGCCTATATACCATCTGAGGAACTTTGCGTGATACTCTAGACAGTGGACTAGTTGTCCTTCTGGAAGATCGATCAAGTTGGAACGATACAGGATGGGTTGGGCGTCTGCTTCCGGCGAAACCCCCTCTGCAGTAGCCCTTTCTGCAGCCTTGCGCTTTAGAGCTTTTGCTCTTACTCTTGGGATGCTTCTTTTGAGGACACAGATGGCGCCTCTTATTCTCTTGAACATATCCCGAGCCCTAGCCATGACATCGACACGGAATTTGGCATCTGGGTCTGCAAAGTAGGTCCCTATGTGCTGGCGTAACAGATTCAAGGCTGCCAGAGAATATGGTCTGGTGGTCGATGGAGAGGTAATGAGAAGGGAAAACGCCAAAGATCGAACTTCATGAGAAGGATGAGCCAATACACTGTTGAGGATGTCCTGATTCATGAGGATGGAAGATTTTCCGTCATTTTCCTGACTGTCAGTATTCAGTGCTGTGATGGTAGGTTAGCATTTAAATCTCAGGGAGAGTGAGACCTCGATCATGAGAAACGGAATTCTTACACGGCTCCTCAACCAGCCCTACTCTTTTCCCAGTTTCCAAGGCGGCCAGCTGCAAAAGAGCGGGAAGATTTACATCTATATCCCTGTTGGATGCAACGATATCGCTGGTCGCCATCATCCGTAGGAATTCTAATGCCTCAGTCCTCTCAGCGTTGAACAGTGGCAGAAAGATGTAATTCTTCACAGACTCAAGAAGCGAAGGGTCTTCTTCTATGTACTCAAGTAGCCACTGATGCCAGGTTCTAGGACTAATGATACTTTGTGGTTGGTTCTTAACATTTCTGAGGCGGCGGTAAAGACACACAGCCAATCTCCCGGCCGTCGGGCAGACAAAGTGGTTCTTCATCCAAGAAAACAGTTCGCCGAAAAAGCTGTGCCATACCTCAATCTCGTCGAGAGACTCTTTTTCTGGAAGGCTTCTAAGGTAGGAGAGCTTTATGTCATTGAGCGAATATATGTTTTTCGAGACAAAATAGTCCAAGGTCTTGATGGCCGACTTGGCTACCGGTTTTGATTTAAGACCGACAATGATAGAAATCAAGTAATCTAGGAGAGATTTCTCAATGTTTTTAGCGGCTGTGACATTTGGATTTCTCTTTTGCAATCGAGTGAGGAGATCTAGAACAAGTTTCATCGAGCGATGATGATCAGACTCATTCCACTCCATGTAAAAGGTGAACAACTGTTGGGCGATATCCTCAGAAAAGGCCCAGCTTTGAAGTTGATCTAACTTTGATTTAGAAAAGTGTTCAACAAAGCCGCATAGTCTCACACAAGCATTTCCCGAAACGGATTTGGGCTGCCCGGCTTCTTGGAGCAGCTTGGCGAAGGAGATATTTGCATTTCTGTGCTTGTGTTAGAATATTCATTCGATATTGGACCAGATTTCTTCTCTTGGAAAAGTCTCACTCGATCTGGGATTCTTTTGGCTGGTTCTCAATCCAGGCGAGCAACTCCTGATGACTGGCCAGCTCATTGGCGAGTTTTTCCGAATGGGAACTCATGGTTTCCTGGACGTACACCAACTATTTCATTGCTCTTTGGCAAGAAATATCTATAATGCGATACGGGGAATATAGAGATATCATATAATCGATTGAACTAATAAGGAATCAACACACCAGTACCGGTTCGCGCCACTTTCCGTGTAAGTGACCATCTACTGAACGATACTTTCTCTGGCGGGAGGGTATCACGTGCATACCCACGTGAGGAAATTTTGCCCTCCCACCCCACTAACTTGCACGTCCCACATTTTCCGCAACACCCAAAAAATAATCCTCCAAGCGCACAAGAGCCTCCACCTCGATTCCCTCAACCAACTTTCCCGTCCTGACCACCAATTGAACAGGTTCTCTTGGGAGACTGACAAAATGTCTAAGATCACAGTCGGTACGTACGAACCGAGATTACAACCATCTCCGTCCGCGATCGACCGCGCGAACCCAAAAAAATAAAACCGATCAACCTGCTAACAATTTTCTCTTTTTGCAGCTAATGTCCGGACGCAAGTCGCCGAGCTCTTGGAGTACTCCAACGAGACCAAGAAGCGCAACTTCCTTGAGACCGTTGAGCTCCAGATCGGCCTGAAGAACTATGACCCCCAGCGTGACAAGCGTTTCTCCGGCACCATCAGGCTGCCCGCCATCCCCCGCCCCAACATGGCCATCTGCATCCTCGGTGACCAGCACGATCTCGACCGTGCCAAGCACGGCGGTGTCGACGCCATGTCCGCCGACGACCTCAAGAAGCTGAACAAGAACAAGAAGCTCATCAAGAAGCTCGCCCGCAAGTACGATGCCTTCATTGCTTCCGAGGCTCTCATCAAGCAGATCCCCCGTCTCCTCGGTCCCGGTCTGTCCAAGGGTAAGCAACACACCGCCACATGGCACAGGAAATATCAAAGTTGTCTGACAGCGATGCTAACATTCCCATCAACAGCTGGCAAGTTCCCCACCCCCGTCTCTCACGCCGACGACCTGACTGGCCGTATCAACGAGGTCAAGTCCACCATCAAGTTCCAGCTGAAGAAGGTCCTCTGCATGGGTGTCGCCGTCGGCAACGTCGAGATGGCCCAGGAGCAGCTCATTGGTAACATCATGCTTGCCATCAACTACCTCGTCTCCCTCCTCAAGAAGGGCTGGCAGAACGTTGGAAGCCTGGTCATCAAGGCTTCCATGTCTCCTCCTCACCGCCTGTACTAAGCTTGAGGGTCAAAAACTTTTTTTTTTAATTTTTTTTTTGCTGAGGGCATAATGGTTGTGCTTTGCCGGGTGCCTATATATCATGGTTGCTGAAGGCTGGGATAAGCCTCTAAGTTTAAGCATAGTATGGGTTAGTAAGCAATGCAATAATCGCACTCAAAACAATAACCGGTTCGTGCATGAATGATTCCCTACGTAGTATAGAAAGTAATAACTACCCCCTGAAGTAAGTATTACGGCTCCCCGCATTGGCGGCTCTTGGAAGACGAAATTCCTCTTATGAGGGACTGTTCGTTGTCGAACATCGACTATGCTACTAAGACGAATGTAAGTCGCCCCAGAGGTAGGCAGAGCACAAGAGAAAGTAGCATTCTGGGTTTTGCATGTAGTAGGATTGAATTGTATGTATTGTATTATTGGGCACGTGCCCGCGTGGTATCTATATATATGTATTATCGATCGCTTCATAAGTTCAAGTCCAAACAAAGGAAAAAGAGAAGCAACCAATTTAGCAACTCTTTGTGACCCTCCATGCGACAAGCCCCCGCCGACCTATCACCCTGGTCAAGGTCTCCCAGACACCATTCTCGGCAAAGTCCAGGTCGTCCAGGTTGAGGTGGTGCCGGTACCGCCAAACTTCGCGAAATCGGAGGCCCTCTAGACCTTTGTTTTCCAGATAAGGGTCAAGCCATGTGGCGGAAGCGGGCGCAAGTAGGTATGTGCCATTTTTCTCCTTTAAATACTCTTGGTTGCGCCTGTCTGCCGGAGTGTCGCAAGTCGCAAGTGTCGCCAGCTCCTCGAGGAGAGACTCGCCTTTCATTCCCATGACGTCTCGGGTTGTAAGCACCTCGTTTTTCCCGTTCAGGAGCCAAATGGGGGGCGTGTATGTCTTCCACCAAACAGCATTGGTAGCGTCGGATTGGCCGCTCATAAAAACCTGGCCTGGAATAATACCGGCTTGATGATAGGAACCCATTAGAATGCCAAAGAAGACATTGAATATGATCCAGGTAACACCCCAAACGCGGAGAGCAATCAAGTTGTTAGGTAGGCGAAGCGAGGATAAAACCAAGGGTACCGCAGGTAATAAAAACCTGGCTTCCTGGTGGGGGAAGATGGAGAGAACGGCGACACCCGATAGAGCCGAGCCCAGTCTCAACGAGAGCTGTGGGCGGTAGAAAAAGAGAAGTGTTGCTGGCCCAATCAGCATTGGTAGATTGGCAACCAAGTGCTGGTACCAAGGGTGTAAACCATGACCAGCAAGGTTTTCAACGGCAGAATTGTACTTGAAATTATTCCAAGGTGTGATGACAGGGTTATTCGCGAGGTTGTTGTAAAGATTTCCCCAGGTCAGTGGCTCTGGGGAGTAAAAGGCCGTATCCAGCGAAATGGCGACCAAGGTGGTGAAAGAAGCAGCCAAAACCAGGGCAATAAGGGAAAATGGTCTGCTCAAGTTAGCCTCGAAATTGAGATGCACAGCAAATGACCGGTGTAAAAAGGGGGCAAGACGTACCTATAGAAGAAATGCTTAAGTAGGCGAAGCCCGGGTATCAAGAGAAAAGCAGGAAAAGTAATGCGATTGAAGACGCCAAAAACACAAACCATTCCAAGAATAACAGAGGATAGGATTGACGATCGTTGCTATTTGAGCACGGCAGTCGTTAGTCAACTGGAACGGCAAGTCATAAAGGGGGCACCAAAATGCAGACTCAAACATACCCGGACATCCACTATGCGCTGGATCAAGACCAAGCTCCAAGCGAGAACCAATGTTTCGACCGAATTGGAAAATGTATGAGTCTGATAGGTCCAGGTAACGTAGGACGAGGCCACCAGCAAGACTGCGACTCGCCTATTTCTTGGCGAAGGGATCAGTTCGTGAAGGGCCCAATCTTCCAGCACAAAGCTGGTGAGAAACATGAGGACTCGTAGTGTCCAGAAAACTGCAATAGGGGGTATTTCGCCATCCTGCCCGTTACCAATCCACAGCCACCGCAGGAGAAGCATAGGCAAGCCATAAACGGGCCATAGCGGGAAAACGCTTCGAATTGGGTGCTCGCTCGTAAATTCCCATGTGCGCCGGACGGGATAACTGAAGATTTCACCTAGATTCAACAAACAAGTAGATGTTAGGTTCGGCGATCTGGGAAAAATACCCCTGTCAAGGTAGTAAACTTTGGGGAAAGTGGTTGCGCGAGCTGTGCTGGAGCCGAACAAAATCGCAGAGCACAGCTGAGCATGATCACGGAACAGGCGGAAAAGTTGGCCAGTTTGTATGCGTACCTGCGATGATTTCGGGGCCCTGGAAATTCTCGTCAGGATGTAGATAGCTCGGTGACAGAGCAAACCACAGCCTAACGGCGACTAGTAGGAGATATGTTCGACGCCACATGGCCTGTTGGAGCTTTTCTGCTGCAATCGCGGGCCGCAAACATGGAGCGCAAGGCTGTTCGAAGGAGTATTTCTAGGCTTGTTTATTCGAGAAGTTCGAGGATACGCGACGATCTACGAGAAGCGTCCGGCGCTGGTGCGAGCTGTCGCGCGCCGTGGGAGAATAGAGCAACGTCGATAGGTTTATGTAAGTGTTGTCGATGTCGATATGTGCAAATCGAGGTATAGTACAGCGCGCGGGAACGTAGGAAGAAGCGAATACGGCGTAGGTGTGGGTGGGAGTGTGTGCCTACCTACTCCTTTTGGTGAGGCCAACGAATCTGTCGAAAGTACACAGCAAGAGGATGGCAGAATGTTGTCCAGGTTGGTCGAAGATGAGGAACAGAGGAAGGGAGGGAGACAGAAAGGCAGACGGTGAGCGGTAAAGGAGTGAGAATGTATTATAGGGAAGGACGAAATAATAGCGGAAAATAAAAGACAGCAAAAGTCATCAACAAGGTCGGTCAAGGTGCGTGCTGATAAGGTCAGATCGATTCAGAAAAAAGAAGGTCAGGCAACATGGTCCTCTTAGATTGGATGATTACCAACAGCAGCAGCAGCTAGCAGCAATAGCACCTGGTAATTTCAAGGGTGCCGCAACTAACACTGGTCAATGGTAATTACTGAGTCGAGCTGCCCACGGCATGACCTCATAGCGCCTGGGCTAGCAGCGCATCAAGGCTTCGACGACGGCCACAGCAGAGACGAGGCGATCCTGCCCAGATTTCCTCCATTCTGCTCCACCATTTGGAGCTGGGCGTTGCCGCACGCGTTGTTGCTGGCAAGCGTTGACGGTACATCCCCTGCGATCCGGGCACAATTTGTGATTTTGGGGGGGACGGAGTGGAGGGGCTCCCAGAAAGTGTTTGCAGCATCAGTCTAAAACGGGCAACGTGCTGTCGATTGCGCCTGACAATGGACACATGGGGGATCATCACGCACACTACACACAAACCTCACACCACGTGGCTCCAACTCGAGACACCGTCTTTTCCATTGCCTTGCGCTCTCTTGCGCTTCTCCAGCTTCTGCTGCGCATCATCAGTTCATACTGGCATGGTAGCGCCATCCGGTGCTGCATGGACTCGTCGGAGCTGCATCTGCGCCAACCTATAGCGGGGAGGATGCTAAGTTTCCGAGGACAACTCACCAATCTATGTATCTCCGGGCCATATTACCAGGTAGATAATGTCGGGTGTGTGGTGGCATCGTCCCGGATCCATCCTGGCACTGCAATACGAAAACGACAGCCAACAGACTGGTGGGTAAGCAAAATCGCCAGACTGACAAGCATTCCAACCACACGCGATAAATTAGACAATTTTCAATGATTCAGAACCTGTCCTAGGAGTCGCCAGTTAAGATGCCAGATATATAACCAATGAGGGATGGGCACGGCACATTCCCTTCTCTGGCAAGTCTCAGTTGTCACTTAGGATTTGCAACTGGATACCCAATCGAGGTCGCATTAGTATTACCAACTGCACTGACCGATCAGGATGGGGAACTCGGGTCCTCTTGTTATTGGTGGTCTCAACATTCTCAACAGGGAACCGGAGAGAAGGGAATAGAACAAGAACCTGCAAATTGCATACCATTATTGCTACCTCAATGCACACCTCAGGCATGTATGTGTGTGCATTCATTCACGTCCGGTCCTTTAATCTTCGTTCTTCTTCCGGTCAAGCGACAATACAGGTAGACAATACGGGTAAATAGGGTGAGTCACTTTGTCTCTAGCCACACAATAGGCATTCCCCCACTCGAGAATTCATTCACACATCTGCCTTTTTTATTGTTCTGTGGCTGGTCGATTGTCTGCAGCTGTCAGGCAGCCACTCCACCAGGAGGGGCCATATTAGGTAAGTCATCATCGTGAGAAATGTACCAGCCTTCATACAATGGAGGTACCAATCAGCAGTGCTACTGTCACGCACAGCCACAGGTCTCCTTCATGCTCCCAGATTAACTCGGCTCTAGCCGCCCGACCCATTCAATTTGCTTTCAATGAGGCCTGTTCTGCGAACTCACATGCGACTCGGAGATGTTGTTATGCTAAAGGCACTTCGATGTCGAGCCAACTTTAATCGATCTAGTGCGCCTTATTTGATAATCGCCCTGGTGTTTGTGGCTGCTTCGAAGAAGAGAAGAGACTAGTACCTGAATACTAAAAAGCACCGTTAATACCTAGGTGCCCGTGCAACTTCACATAATAAAGCCATAATCAATGCGGGCACACAAGCCTTCCCAGGGGGCAAAGCAAAAGCGGTCTTTGATCAGATATCATATTAGTACGCGGCCATGGCTCATGCCGTTGTCGGTAATAAATTAACTTTTCACTGTGCGGTGGACAAGGAAATAGAATTAAAAGTGCTGATGCGAGAGGTACCCAGTGCGTAGGTGCGTGTTCTAATATTAGCATTCAGGTCCTTTGCGCGCCTGGGCAGAGTCACAGCTTGAGTTCGGGAAGGAACAGGCTTTCTTCTAGGCAGCATTGACTGTGGCTTGTTTTCAGGTACTTTACTCACGCCGTCGCTCCCCAAAAGGCTCGAACTCCCACCTCATAAGGTACTTAAGAGGCTGACACAACCTTCTGTTTTCTTCTCCTCTTCCATACTCTTCATTATATTGAATCCATCTCTGACACAGTCTATTGTCATCATTCATCTGCCACCTCGCCCACGCGAACAATACCATCTCCATTGTGCGCGTCTGCCTGCCTCACCAGCCGGAATATTACTCACTGCGAAGTACGTCCCCACTCTCTGCCTTGCCGCAACCAACCATTTGGGCATAGTCCGCATCACTCCCCTCATCCCCGCTGTTCTTACCTAGCACTTCGTTCACCAACGCCGAGCAAAGATCTTCTTCTGCTGACAACTAAGCTAACCGACCGCTCTTCCGTTTCATAGAAACCATCCCGCAATCAACTCCGATCACCGAAATCACACAAAATGGCCGAGTCTAAGCCCGCCCAAAAGATTTGGATCCGTTCCAATGACGACAAGACGTTTGAGATCGGTAAGTCCCAGCCCACTTATGACTACACGAAGCAGTAGTCACGTCAGCCTTTCCCGTCTAACCCCAAGACCTACAGACCGCGATGTCGGCGAACGATCTGTTCTCATCAAGAACCTGCTCGAGGATGTTGGTGATAGCGACCTGTCCGAGGAGAATGCTATTCCCATCCAGAATGTAAGTTTGAGCGGCAATCGCCCCGTCTGAACAAACCAACTTGGATGCGAACCTTTTGCTAACACCCGATGCCATCCAGGTGAACGAGACAGTCCTCCGCAAGGTCATTGAGTGGTGCGAGCACCACCGCAACGACCCCCCTGCCTCCCAGGACGAGGAGTCCGATGCCCGCAAGAAGACCACCGAGATCGAGGAGTGGGACCAGAAGTTCATGCAGGTTGACCAAGAGATGTTGTTCGAGATTATTTTGGTACGCCCTCTTCTTCACTGTCTGTTTAATTCCGACTCTCTGACTAACAAGTATCATAGGCTGCAAACTACCTCGACATCAAGGCTCTGCTCGATGTTGGCTGCAAGACCGTCGCTAACATGATCAAGGGCAAGTCTCCTGAGGAGATCCGCAAGACCTTCAACATCACCAATGATTTCTCGCCCGAGGAGGAGGAACAGATCCGCCGGGAGAACGAGTGGGCTGAGGACCGGTAAATGGCCCTCCCTGCTTAGCATTTTGTAGCCATTATCAGGTATGCCGCCTCGAAGATTTACCTTTTTTTGCCCATCCATGGCGTTTTAAATGTTTTCCTATTACTCTATCCTCTATTATTGCTCCCTATCGGATCGAGGTTGGAGATAGTTTCCCTTTCTTTGTCGCTCTAGGATCCCAAATGGTATGTTTCCCAGCAGAGTTCACCCCTAGGGCCTAAAAAATCTTGGAGTATGACACAGCGTCAACTGTCGTCGGACTTGATAGAGGGAATCAGTGGCGAATGATAATGAAGTTTGTTTACGACATGTGTGTGCTTTACAATTCGGGAAACCATTAATCTGTGATCGTAGCATAATGTGAGTATTTACATTGGAACGCCGGGTGATGAAGCAGGAACGCCAGTCTCATTACCACTACAGGTCAAACACCGAACCAGCTCCAGAGGATGCAGGTCTCAAAATCAGTAGCCGGAAACCGCTTTGATCGAAAACAGCTGATCTCTCTCACCACACCAGTACGAGGTTTAGTACATGACGAGAAAACCTATTAAATATGTTGTTAACGGCCACCTCAAGTGAGTACATGCACGGGGGCGTATGAAATTGCAGATAGTAGATGACTTTCAAAAGTGTCGCATTTTATTTCCCTAGAACCTTGACCATGACATGCAGAAATCGAGAAACCGGGCAGCCTGCCTATTTCATTCACCCTCAACTTCGACGCCTTAACTAAACCCCAAGGCCCAAATATCCATCAGTGCATCGGCAAAAACATCTAAACACTAGAAAAATAATACCCATCCCCCCTCGAGAGTAGTTGAACGCAGACCAGAGAGTACGTCACGCCGGGAAAGGGGGAGGGAGGTAGTCGTGATGCTGTCGATGCAGGAACGAGGTGCGTGAGGATTGGTGTTGGGCCATCTTTCCACTGCTTTCCGGAAACACAGTTGAGGCGGTTTAGATGCCCAGGCGGGTCTTGCGCCAGTGTCTGCGCTTGGCGTTGTAGCTGCGAATCCGACAATTGTTAGCCATAAGAACGTACAACTCTCTAGTGTAGAAGCTCTCTCGTGGTTTGCGTGGACCGCCCCCGAAGATTCTGTGAGGCCGGGCGGGGGAGGCGAAACGAGTGTCGGTTTACGTGAGGATCAAGGAGACGAAAAACTCACCGGATGGTGTTGTCCGTTCGGAGTCTAATCCATTGGGGCACAGGGCGGTTCTGCTTCTGCGCCTTGGCAAGCTTTTGCTTGGTGCGGAAAGACTTGTGGCTCTGGATACAAGGAAAAAGAGAGTCAGCCCATTGAGATCATTTCCAAAGTGTGTGCCGCGTGGTGCGGTTCGCATGGATCGTCAAGTATCGGTCTCTCGATGATGAGAGAATGCAACAGACTCGCCATTGCGTGCGCTGGGGGGTTCAAGGTAGGGTCATACCGGCATCTTGATTGTGTGGATGGTCGAGTCTGAATCGGATGGTGATGATGGGTTTCGTGGAGTTGAAATCGAATCCGAGAATTTTAGCCCTTGCTGAGAATCCTGTGGGCGGAAAAGCCCTACTAGTCCAGAGGGGGAGCTGTGGCTTGAGCGTGGGTTCTACTACGGTGGGTGCCTGAGGCCGCAACAAATTTTCAAATCCTAGTGGCTGTGCTAGGTATGACAGAATGCTGAAGGCATCTGCCTGATCTCCATCATTAATAAGGAAGGTAGCTGCACTAAGAGCTGCTTGCTCTCATGCTGTGAACACGTTACAAGACACTATCATCGCTTTTGGTAGCGATTGTTTAGGATTGAATGGGAATACCAGAAAATGAGCCTCCATCGCAGTTAGAAACATCCAAATCTCCTCATGCACAATATCTCAACAGGAAGACAATGTGTCTTTTTCCATCGCCTTATGCTTTAGCCAACCACAGTTAAGTGCCAGTGGTAGAAAAGAGGGACGTAACTGTAAATGCGCCTTCAGACGTAAGATCCAGAATAGGAGGCTTGAATTAATAATTAGCAGCTCCGACTGAACAAAGCTGTTTCCCCTCCACATCGACTCAATCTTTCGCCTATCGCAACATCCACGCCCACAATTAGAAAGTGCTATTATACCCCTTCCTTAAGGCAGTGCTAGCGAAGCAGGGCTTGTCACCCCCTACTTCCGCCGCTCCCCTGCTGGTCTGTCTTCCGCGACAAAACCACTTAGTCCCCGTGACTGAAACCCCGAAGCGTTTCGCGATAAGGAACGTCATCAACACCGACTTTTAGACGAACAACTTACTTCACTTAATCTCTTCTCCCCCGCCTGCGAATACACCGGGATCCAGACCCTCCCCCGACGATAATCTACCAGACAACACATCTCTTCAGCGACCGTACCAGAACAAGCGCAGGCGTTTGATCGAGACCTCCTCCTTCGCATCCTTACTTTTCTTCTGGCTTGCACAACGAGGACTACTCAAGATGGGACAATCTATGTCATGGCTGTCCAGCATGCTATGGGCAAAGAAGGAGATCAGAATCCTGATCCTCGGTCTTGTACGCTCGACCCCTCTGCGCGCGTGCCTGCGCCGCCCATCTAAATGATGACCGGGCGACAATCTGACTTGCGCAAATGCTTAGGATAACGCTGGAAAGACCACTCTGCTATACCGCTTGAAGGTAAGCATGCCCAACACCCGCAGATTGCCATGGGACGAACCATCACTAACGAAGACTCCAGATTGGCGAAGTTGTCACAACGATACCTACCATCGGTTTCAACGTCGAATCCGTAACATACAAGAACTTAAACTTCAATGTCTGGGTATGAGATAAACGGCCTACCCGATTTCTGCCAAACCTGCCAGAAGATTGTTAACACACACACCAAACAGGATCTGGGTGGCCAGACCAGCATCCGCCCCTACTGGCGGTGCTACTACGCCAACACAGCTGCCGTCATCTTCGTCGTCGACTCGACCGACATCGAGCGCCTGCAGACCGCCGCCGACGAGCTGTCCGCCATGCTGAACGAGGAGGAGCTCAAGGACGCCGCCCTTCTGGTCTTCGCCAACAAGCAGGACCAGCCTGGCGCCAAGGGCGCCGGCGAGATCTCCGAGGCCCTCCGCCTCGGCGAGCTGCGGGACCGCAACTGGAGCATCATGGCGTGCTCTGCCGTCGACGGCAGTGGTGTGAATGAGGGCATGGACTGGCTTGTGGTATGGACTTGAAATCCCCCCTCCTTTTGTTCGATCCTCCGTGATCAGAACACCACAGTACCCGGGATCAAGGGGCTCACTAACACTCATTCCAGACGACGGTCAACCAGGAGTAAACCGGCTGTCGAGCTTTTATCACACCCACGCTACCGTACCTACCCCGTCCATCCCTCCGCAGCAAATTTGTATTGTAACAACATCTGAGAACACGAAATCACGATAGCACGAAAAACCCCCCACCACCCACCGTACTGGTTCCGTTTCATCTAGGTAGAAATCGCATATGGAGAGGCACTTAGCGTTTTTTGGCGTCCTTGGGGGGAGCGGAGAGAGAGAGAGGCGACCCGGGGAGCCCCGGGCCGCCGTGCCTGGTTCGGGGGAGCACGTTCTCTCCCGTGTTCACGAGTGAAATTATCGATTGGTGTTTAATAAACATGTCAACAATATTCACGATAAGACTAGTTTTTTTTTAATAATTATAGACCCAGGGTTCTCGTCCCTGGCATTTTCCTTCTCCAAAGCTCATCCAGCTCCTGATTGGATTCTTCCTCTTCTCAGTCTTGAGTTCGAAAACTCGCAAAAACAGGGGTGGATAAACTGAAAAGGGGCACCTGAATAATAGGGGTAGATGGATTTAGAATTTGCTGTCCTACGGTATTAGACCACTCGCTACAACATGTCACACTTCACGCGATCGAAAAGGGGAATGATTTTGGAACAGTTTTGTTCAATTAACTAGTACTGCAACGACAAGACATCAGGAGCAGGGACACTTCCTTAGCATTGGGCTTGTCCTTGTGCCATAGCTGCCAGCCACCGGGGCGACACACTATGCACACCATATATATCCAGCACCTCAGGTGCGCGTAGGAACGCTTTCTAAGCAACCAGGGGCGAGACCAAGACTGCGCTGCAGCCGACTCTCGCCCTCCTACGGCAGCCACCTCCATCACTGCCTAAGCTATCGACGAGTTCAACTGTTGACAGCCAGTCAGGACGTAAGGTGGTTCTGTAGAGAGATGTACTACAGAGAAACCTTAGACTCATCGCCGATGTTGGACTCCCATCTCGTTCCGAAGCGAGGAACGGCTTCAACTAGCCGGGCGGCGTACTCCAGCTGATGGCGGACCCGTCTTGCAGGTATAACCAATCAGTCTGACGCATCACTCTAGCCTCGGCTAGTAAAGCAGTCTCACTCGGCACGAGATATGGAGTTTGCCGCTTTGGAGAGCAGCAGAAGTTGATATCGGTAGGATGAGTCTGTGCAAGGTAAGACGATGAGGCGAAGCTTAGTCTCTCTCCTGCACGGCAGAGAAAGATATAGCCAGCTCGTTTTATGTGAACTATCACAAGTCATCTCCAACTTTGTCGTTGGATACGATGGTTCTAGCACTGCTCCCAACGGCACAATGAAATGCGCCAGGTGGAAAGGAAGTATGCCAGATACTTCCTATGTGCAACACAATGATGGAACGACAGGCCACCCGGGACAAACGTCAGAAAGAATCCAGTTCAGTCAGAGCGGTCCCGGGGAAGTCGGATCGAATAAATCTGGTTGCGTGTGAATGGATACTGCGAAGATGTGGTTCCGACATCAAGCCGGATGCTCATGTTCTTCTCATCAAGTCATGTGTAAACCAGAGTCAAAAGTCGCTTTATTCGTTCGTGAAATCATCAATGTTGTCGTCATTATCTCGTTTCGTAGAAAAGGGAGCAAGTGCCGAAAGAAGGAGTGACTGTTGGTGTAGCTGGCCGCCGTCGAAAAGTAGGCGGCAGCTGGGTGTGAAGTTCTCGAGAAGCTTTGTCTCATCGGATTAGAAAAAAAGGGGAGAGAACCGTGTTGTTTCTGTCTCGGGCCAGGCCGAGCTGTGCGCATCGCTGCATGATTCTTATCTTTGACCCATAATAAAGGAAAACCAAATGAAAAATGAAGATGCGAAAGCCGAATGCTCTGAAGTGAATGTGTGGTAAGCCGCTAGGTTGTGCCGAAGTGCCTGTCCAGGTGAAAGATGCACGCCGAGGCGCTGCCCCTGTACTCCAGCCATGATGATGGTCATGGTGGCAGTGCAATAGGAAAACATGAAATTCCAAGGCCGAGCTAGCGGCGCGTATTGCGACAGGTAAAGATGTTTCCCGGAGAAGGATCAAGATCAAAACTTCGTGCGTAAAATCAAGCGCTCAATGTAGCTGTAGCCTTTCAACAAAGAAAAAAAAAAAAAAACAGAAAAGGGAATAAGGAAAATAGTAGAACGATTAGTGATGTTCGTTGTGAATATAAGTGGTGGATATCAGTCGAATCGATTCGAAACTCCGGTGCCGATGCAAATGGAAGCCAAAAACGCCAATAATAAATGCCCGATGATGATGCTGGTTCTATGCCGCTGCGAACTCAAAGCCCAAGACTTTTTTTCTCTCACTCCGGGAAACAAGGGGGAGGTGCTGCTTTGCAGTACTAGATGGACGAAGTCGGTGTTGCCGCTCAGAGGCCATTCCCAATATTATGTTACAAGTTTTCACATAATGGTCGCATACTCCTGGTACCTATCCCAGCCAAAGCCCCCCATACCGATGCCGACACCGCATTGCATTGGTGCCAACATGCTAGGGAGCATGGTTGGGATAGGGGCGGTAACCTCGGGGGAACTGAAAAAAAAACCCGCCGTGGTGTGGGGAGGAGTGTAGGAGGGCGTGGGAGATGGCATCTGGACTTCGCCCAGTCCCATGTTGGTCCAGAGAGGAGTTGTGGACTCGACAGAGGTAACGCTGGGGCTGGATGGGAGGATTCGCCAAGGGTCGACGGCAGCCATGGTCACCACAGGTGGTCCTTGAGACCACATGTTGTGGGCAGGCGTGCTGGGGAGGAGAGTGGGCTGGCGGATAACCTCGACAACACGAGGAGGAGGGGGCACGAGAGGCTTCATCAAGGCAAGGAGGTTGTTCTTGACCTCCTGGCTCTTGTTGTTGAGCAACTCGCCGAAACCTTCCTCCTCGAGACCTTCCAGAGCGGAGACGTGTGTGCGGAAGACAAACTTGTTGACGGCCTGGATAAAGTCCTCGTGGAGCTTCTTGCACTGCTGCTCCTTCTCAGACCAGTCGTGGGTGTTGGCCTTGGCATCCGCACAGTGGATCTTCTCGTGGTACTGAACCAGGGTATCAATTGTGTCTGTGTTCAGCTTATATGCGACCTCGTTGCGCAGGACCATGTCAACGTGTACGACGTAGGCCTCAATGTGAACCATCTGGAAGTGGTTGCTCATAAGCTGGCTGGGATCCGAGGGCATCTCGGCCTCGGGCATTGTGGGGAGCATGATGGAGGCCAGGTTCCAGATGGCGTTTGGCGATGAGAGGATCTCGGTCAGGCAGCGCTGGTGCTGGGGCACACTGTTCAGAGGTCGCTTCACCCGATTGACACGCTTGAGTGTCTGTGTTAACCAAGGCTCAACCTTGGATCCAAGAACGACATTGACGGACGAAGCCCTAGGGGCGAAAGCAGCGGCCGAGGCCGGGAGAAGTTGTACGGGCATGGCTGCGGGCTGAAGAGGACTGGATTGAACGGGCGATGCAGAGATATCGGGTTTCGATCGGCGTTGGGTGAGGGTGGGGGGCCGGAGTTGGTTGAATTGGCGGGTTCGAATGATTAGACTGAATAAGAAAACGAGATAGCGGAGCTAGAGCAGGGAGGGGAGATAATATTGGCTTGGTGGGATTCGCCTGCTTTAACTGCCGCAACCCGTGGGATATAGAAGAGAACGACGGACGAGGGACTCGTGAAGAAGAAGAAGAAGGGGAAGGAGGGGGCAAGAAGATGGAGGGTGGGAGGCGAGGCTATTATAGATGGCAGCGATCGGGGGACAGTGGTCAGTGGAAGGTGGTCTTGTCCTGCTGTGGGAGGTGCGGTGCTGTGTGGGCCAAAAACCCTCCCTGGCAGCTAGCAAGGGCTACTTATTAGTACTGATGGGACCTGGCTGTAGGTGCCTCTCAGAGTGCATGAATCCAGAGTTACCCACTCATGATGCACTGCACAGCAGTTTACGAAGCCGGCTCGGAGTGCCCTGGCCTGCATAGGTGTCCATTCCCAGATGCCCGAGGCAGTGCAGTGGTCTCTTGCATGGCACTTGCATGCAGGCAGATTCGGGGGAGGGGAGGGGTGCGGCCTGCCCAGCTGAAAAGCTGCAGATACAGCGCCACACTGGCGGGGAGCTGTCCATAGCTGCTGCTGTAGTACCAGCAGCCTGTCCCTATGTTACCCTTCTGCTCCACTCGCTAGCCGCCGAAGGCAGAGACAGGCGCCTCGTACCGGTACTTGTCCGCCTGCCGTGCCATTGATTTGGTCTCAAATCCTACCACCAGCAAAAGGGAGATGTCACTGCTTGGTGAGAGAGACACACACCACACACATACACACACAGGCAGACACACTTTCGCGATTGCGTCGTCCAAGCCAGAGCAACAAGGGAGCATTTCACGCACCAGTCTATCATATCTCACATGCAGAGTGCTATTATGTGCACCACAAAGGAATGGACTCCTCCTGTGCTTGTTTTTTTCCCTCTCGCCTGCCACCTTCTCAGCTTCGTTCCCCACCACCACCACAACGTCTCAACCGAGACAACCCGCCTGCATTGCTGCGTCGTAACCGCACAGGCGCCTTGCTTTGACGCAACCTGATTATGCCGGCAAAAGTGCGCCAGTGGCAGGCAGAAGTATTAAAAAGCAACTAAAGAGAATATGAATTATGACATGACGCCCTCGGAAGCTGATGCTCAAGTGAGCAAGCCCACACCATCACCAAGGACACGAAACAATTCACGGCATCCGCCGCCGCCAGTAACGCCGTGTGCGGCGGCTCGAGTCGCATGGCCGGTGGGTGCCGTAGATCAGATCACCATGGAAATGGGGGGATCCATGCAGCATCTTCTCCTCGGCCACGGGCAACTCACAGTCTGAGCTTCGCAACAACCTCTGATACCGCCCGTGAGTTTCCAACCATCCACCCCAGAAAAACGAACACGGGCTTATGCAACTTCGCAGGATCAAGTGGCCTCCTGAGTTTTAGCCCAGTCCATCACTAGTATAGTCTTGAAATGCGGCCGCCAACATCGTAGTAGACCCCCTCCCTCCTTTTCTCCATTTCTCGTCGGGGAGGAGGGTGGCACTTGGTCCCCCCCAATCCAAGTTAAATAGTGAGATTATTTATCATGTTATAGATGGCCGCCCGCGCAGCGCAATTTGTGCGGTCCTCTTGTCATCCTTGCGGGGGGGGGTAAGTGCCCATCCCTCTTTTATTAGCTGAAACGACGGATATGGACATCATGTGCTTAATAGGAAGTCCAGCCAGCCCTCTTCCCCATGGTCTCTCCCCAAAACCGAGCATCACACCCCCCGTAGCTTCCGCGGCGTCCCTATTGACTCATGATGACCCGCATATATTGTACATATGCGTCGGCGCCAACATGAAACAGCAAGTATTGGGTGGAAGAAGGAAAATCTTCTGGGTTATATGCGCTTGCGCCAAAGTCATAACTGTCTGATACACGGGCGCGCAAAATGAAACGCCAGGCGGACGACGACGGCAGGCAGAAGCTGGGAAAACACCACGTCCTCCAAACCTCACGCCTGGTTCAGGGCAAAAAGTCTCCCCATAAGGCAGAAGCCGTTAATCTTGCAAGTGCCAACAACGGGCGGGAGCGTGCCTCGACCCGCTAGGGAGGGCTTCGTAGATTTGGATCCAGCGTCCGGATCTGCTAGGGAAATGATCCTGAAAGAAGCGTGTGTAAGTCCGGGGACATGGTTGGACGGCTGGCAAGACGGAAAATGGTACTATCAAAAGGAAACCCAGGAGTGCGGGTTGAGTCCAAACCCCCTTCCCACGTTCCCTGACTGGAAAGGAAAATTACTCAAGACGAGAACCGTGTGGGACACTCACTCACACACAAATAGACCATTACGATGTCTCCCTGACCTTGCCCAGGCCAGGAGTGGCGAGCACCCAGCACCAAAAGGGATGAGCCAGGCCAAAGGCTTCGAGCAACGAGAGCCTGTAGATGGCATTTAAAAAGGACGGCATCCATGCTAGTGGCGGGTGGTGAGTTGAGGTCAAAGTGCCGTTCCGGGTCCTGATTGGACAGAGCCGAAATGTCTAGTGGTGGTCTGAAGTGGGCCCGGCGGAGGTGTGGGGCCGAGTAGAGCCTGTGTCGCGATTGGCTGATTGTGCCCAAAATCAGCCCTTTTTGGCCAATCAGGGGGCCGATAAGTCGTCGCCTGATGGAGGCATGTTTCCGGAAGTAGAAGGCAAGCAAACGAGCACCAGGAGAGCGAGAATGCTACGAGAAAAGAGACAGGAGACAGGAGACAAGAATAGGCTGGGTGGAAGCTATATGCGAATGCACGCTGCGATAACGACCGGTAGGTGGAGTGGATGGGAAGGAGATGGACCGAATATGCGCAGGACAACTTGCACATGCCAAGTAGACGAGAGCACGCCCATCATGTAGCTACACCCAACTGTGTATGATGGACCAGCTAGCGGCATCTTGACATATGTCTAAAATCAATGGACCTTTTGTCAGTAGATCTCTATCTGTCCTCTTTGGCTGATCAAACGAATCGTAAGATGAAGACCATGCCCTCCTCGTCTTGGCCGTGGCACGGTAATTACAATGGCCGTTATTGCGAAAATGATGGCAGAGGGGTGTGCCGCTTCGCGCCAGGGCCTGGGCATGATCTTCAATACATTCCTCCGGTCTTCATTGGAAAGGACAGAGGGAGACCTAGCACCCCGCTATCTAGATCCGTGCCCCCTTCTGGACCGGGTTTAATAAAGAATCATATCATACAAGCGTCTTACTCTGAAGGTCCAATCTCCAAACAAAACCAAGGGGATATTGGACTTGGCGTAGCATGGCGTCGTGAAGGGCTAGGTCGGGAGTAGCCATTGGCGCATATCGTCTCAGACAATGGGTGGGTAGCAGCAGAATAGCACCGGCTGATGAACCAGACCCTCGGCATCGGGCACTACCGGCCTCTGCCTCCAAAAGAGCGATGTCGCGATTATCATTGTCTGGTAGTCCTTCCATTGTCTCGGCACGCTTGGCTTTGTTTGAGCAAGGTCGGAAGCCATGGCTGACTCATCTACCGGAAGAAAGTCGAGGGTCACGGCCTTCCAGCCACAAAACAAGTACCGGTACATGCCCAGGGTCTGGTGGCCAGATACACGAATACGTCCAGAAGCAGTATAGCGCTGGGAAGAGTCTATCCAGGATAGTCCACCCCGATCCACTGCGGCTTAGCAGCTTTCTGAGATGCAGCAGTAGCGCCATATGTTGGAAATCTCGTGGGTACCGGTGGTGAGGACCCCAGCGGCGGCCTGCCAACATCATTCCCAAGGGCAACCCTGCGACAGGATCAGCCATAGAACCCTGCGCATCACTTGACTAAATCAGGGTCTACTTTGTCACATGAGGGCGAATGCAATCCAGACCGAGCGACTGTGTGCATACCGCCATCGGATAGGATGACGTCGCAAAGGAGGAAGACGGACGAAACCAAACCGTCACGGGAACAGGGCGACAGTGGCCGCAAAGGCAGACCTGGGGGTCTTGGGCCCGACCAGAGAGAGATATGCCGAATGTCATCTCAGATGACTTTCCCGATGATCCTACCACATCGGCCTTCAGTACACCCATAGCATGGCGTTGTAAGAGCAGGTAGTACCGCCCATTAGACAGGGGGCACGGGCACTGATTCACGACTGACGCCGAGGGAAGGGCCGGCGCGGCCATATCGGCCTCCCGCCGCGTCATGGACCTCATGCTCTATCTATCGTCCCTATACTATCTTGTCTATCTTCAGGCAAAGAGCAGCCAACTTCATGTGAAATCTAGGATGTTGACGAAAACCCATGGGTTTCTGAGACATGAGATCGGGTGTCTACCCGCCTGCTGCAGGTTCAACCTGCCTGCATAGACAGGCTTACACTGGGTATGTAGCATCAGTTCCACAGCGGACAATCCGATGCGGCCTTGCATGCGCTCCTGCACCAAGGCAGCAAGCAAACCGTAATATCATGTTCGCAAAAAGCAATATGACCATTGTGCAAAGCAAAAGTTTTCCTGGGAGATTCATGCATTACCGTTTCATACAAACCTTGTCAGGTTACATGCATACGAGAATTGGCTGCCTAGGTCCTGAATCAGGGAATCGTCCATGCCATTTCGCCATCTCAGCCATGGGCGATTTCGCTCCCAGTTCCATAACACCGGTATTATCAAGTTACAATGGCGCGCGCTTTGGGGAAGGAGGTTGAAGGGTGGGAGAGACCCCTGCCAACCCAGTTCAGAACAGCGCCAAGCCTGGACTTCTGGAGATCAGCCCTGTGTGGGAAACGGCCTAGTACTATTACGTAGCGCCAGCTGTTGGAGGTGGTATTTGCTGATAGCATTCGTGGTGTCCTTTTCATGGCAGCGAGATTACTATTGATGATTTGCATATGCACAGCTCTTTGTCCCACGGGCGACCCCGAAGGCAGCCCGAGAAGAAAGGGGAAAGTAGGCCGAGCAGCTGCCTACCTGTACCTAACCCATCATGAATTGCGCGCCTCTGGCCCCCAGGGTTCCTCTGCCTCTGCCAGAGTACATGTAAGCAAGGAGGTAATGTTGCATCTGCTCCCTTACGGCCATCATGATCGTCTCCCTCCCAACCCTGCACCAGGCCCATGGCCACCATGCATGCGGTCGGCAGGTTTGGTACGGCGCGGTCGTGCATGTCATAACCGGAAAAGGCACTCACCTGCGTCGGTGCAGCGTCGATACCGGCGGTCACCAAAACCAGCCACACGGCCAGCCCGAGCTGCTTGCCAGCACATGGACCCACCTGGCGCCCCAGCAGGGCGGCCGTGGCTGTGCTCCCCCGCAGCAGCAACGATCAACTCCCTGAGCTACAGCATGTAGTCATCAACTATCGACACCAGCACACAGAGCCCAACCTGCTCATCATGCACTGCGCAATTGAACCCTTCACTAACCTCCCCCGGCTCGCTCGCATCATGGCATCAGCAAGCACCAGGCACACCGTCATCGATACCTTCTCCAGGGCCAGCCACCGCCGCCTTGCCCGCGAGACACGGGCCTTGTCCAGCTGGACAGGGTCCCTCTCCCACCCGAGCGGAGCCCTGCCAACATTTACTACCGAGCTTCCCTCACCGACCTTCGCACAAATAGTTTATTTTCCACGTTGACCGGAATAATCATTGCTGTGACTCAAAGGTTCCAGCCCGACGGTACCCAGGGCCCATGCATGCTAGGGCTCACAAGGCACTCACTCTTTCGCAATCTTCTCCTCCCGAGTACGTCATTTGTAGTTTTTTCTTCCGCCCATGTGATGATTGTGCTGGCCCGGGCACAGCTTGGTCCTAGGTCACACAGATCTCAATGCTGGCAACTTGCATGGGAGAAGTCGATCAACGACCGACTCCACCTCGTAGATACGAGCAAAGTATTCCGTGAATTTGAAACTACCCATCAGATGACGGTATCACATAATTGAGTTTCGAACACTCTACATGTGAATACTATCGTTATGGCAAAAAAATCCGTCAGTCAAATAGTAGCTCCAGGGTAGCCTCTTACACTGAAGATCAATACACCAGCCCAACCATCACATACTCCTAGCCAAACATTTCAAGAATCAGCATCACAGATCAAAAAGAATAATATGAACAAGAGGCTTTTTCACCATCGTTTCATTTAGGTACATTTCGAGTTTTTAACTTTTTTTTTTTTTTTTTTTTTTTCGCTTTACACATATGACGCATATGAACAAGGATTATAACAAACTATAGTGACATGATAACCCCTCCAAGAAACTTACACACTCATACACTGCCCTCATCTCTCAGCTCCTTATCTATACCCCTTGATATCCAATCTGCAATCGCCTGGATCGTAATCATCGGGTTGACACCACTCGCGCTCGGAAACACACTCGAGTCCGCCACGTACAGCCCCTCCTTCCCCCAGACTTTCCCCCTCTCATCCACAACACCCTCCTCTGGCGAGGCTCCCATCCGGCAGGTACCCATCTGGTGCGCCGCGGACCATTGCCCGGACGGAGGCTTGTTGCCCTTCGCGCGTAGCTCCCGTAGCCACTCCGCAAATACTCGGTCCGTCTTCTCAGGGTCCTCGACCCGGTCCTGGGTGTCTGTGTCTTCCACAGCCCCATTCTTTGTTGTCCTGACGAAGGGTGCGAGGTTGGGATAGTAGGGCTGGATCTCATCCGCACCGGACACATATAGGATCTTCGTCAGGGCAACCACGCCTTCCTCTGCGTGCTTCTGGTCGAACTCGGAGACCGTGTAGTCGACAAGCGGCCTGCCCGTTACGGAGTCGCGCCGGACCTCCCCCGAGTCTCTATCTCGAGTGATGGAGATGAAGGAGTTGAGGCGCTGATATCTCAGCAGCATAAGCTTGGTGTCGACGCCATTCCTCCAGGGGAACATTGTCAGGCAGGTATAAGGCTGGATGTTGAAGGCACGTAGTTAGACATCGAAGTCCATATAATCGATAAGACAAGGTAATTGTCCGAGTGTGTAGGTTGCACAAACTCACCACCATGCATGTAGGTTCCAGCTTGACGCCGTGGCCTTTGCCATCTTGGTTGTCAAACTCGGAACAACAGCTCGTGATGATCCCGCTCCCGTTAGGGTCAGTATCATGCCCAAACGTCGCAGTGACGACGTTACTTGGGTGCAGATGAAGGTTTTTGCCGAGTTGCGGATTCTATCACCGTGTGTCAGCTCGCTGCTGTTGCTTTCCCCTATCGTATATGGATGGCCCGCTTATGATGTTCTTACCTCGATTCCACTGGCCATCAAGATCACCGGGCTCCTGAAGCTCCCAGCAGCAATGATGACCTTCTTGGCCTGAACCCGCACCTTCCTCTGAATCCTCTCACTCTCCGGCACATCCAAACGGCTGTTGGGGCCCCTCGATGTCCACACACCTTCCACACCAACCGCCCTGTTGCCCTCCTCATCGAACAGGACCTTGTCCACCTGGAAGCCCTCCATGAACTGCGCGCCCGCCTCCCCAGCCGCGGGCAGCCAGCTCACCGTCGGGCCCCTCTTGCCCCCCGATCCGCATCCCAGGAGACACTGCCCGCAGTCGTGCACCTTTCCCGCCGTGTTCTGCGGCGCCTCGGCCGCCGTCCACCCCAGCCTCCTCGCGCCGCCCAGCAGCACCCTGTTGCTGTGGCCGTGGCGGATCCCGCCCGTCGACGCCCCCGAAAACTCCCACACGCGGTCCACGCACTCGTCGTACTCGGGCGACGAGAAGAACGGCAGGCCCCGGTCCTCCGCCCACTCCCTGCGCACCTTATCCTCGAGCCTCAGGCACACGCTCCAGTTGACCGTCCCGCCGCCCCCCCAGTTCGACCCCGCGATGGCCCCCAGCCCGCCGTTCTCCGCCATGACGATGCCCGCGTTCTCGAAGAGGTGGTGGGCGCCCTCGGCCTGCGACATGGGCAGGTTCGACGCCGGGAAGCTGTACCCCTTGTCCACGACCAGGACGCCGTGGCCCGCCTCGGCGAGGTTCATGGCGCACACGGCGCCGCCGCAGCCGGACCCGACGACGACGACGTCCGTGCTGATCGTGTGGACGGCGTCCGCGCCCTCCCCCTCCCCCTCTCCCTCCCCGGGCTGGATGAACCTAAAGTCGTAGCTCGCCGTGGCCTTCCAGTCCCGCGGCACGTCGCTGTAGCCCGACAGCTGGTGCAGCAGGTCGCTGCTCGTCGTCACTGACTTGAGGGCGATGCTCGTGATGGACTTGCCCAGGCTTCTCATGGTGGGCCAGCGCGAGGCTACCCACGACTGGAGGATGGCCTGTCTGACATGGCTTGGTTGAGTCGTGATGGGTCCCCAATATCCCGTCAGAAGCCTGCTGCCAATATATGTACTATTGCAAGGGAGCACAGAAGAGGCAACATATTAGCTTGGCCATCCTTGGGGCAAACAAGCATGCACCAACCGCTCGGGATTGTGGTGGTTACAGTGCGAACAGAGGGAAGACAAGGAGAAGGGGTGGCACTCACTTCATGAGCAACAGGAGCTTTCCCAACGCCTCCTTTCGAGCGCTCATTGCGATCATCCGTAGACAATCCTCTCGAACTTGAGGGTCCTCAGTTATGTTCCGAGAAAAGAAGACCTCGAGAGATTCACGCGAGGGCGGCTCCGTGCTGGACCCTGCCGCCTTGTTGACGATGGCCTTGAACTCATCGTCAGGGACGACGATGGCCCCCAATTTGCCATCCGTCTTCTGCCTCGGTGCCACGGACGCGGGCGCAACTGCAGGCAGAACTGCATCGAGCAGACTATAGAGAACCTCCCATTGGGCCGGCTGAAAAAAGTCGGCGGAGGGAGGAGGCGGCAGACCGGGCTTGATGGGCTTGATGAGGTTCTCCTCCAGGGCAGCCATGACTTATAGAATGAGACGTCTGTCTTACAGCCAAGAAAGCCAGTAAACTCTCGGTTGCAGGATAGTTCTGAGCAACAGGGGGGATCCGGGATTGCTGGCAATCAAGATGCGGGTGAGTATGAGAGGCTCAATGTCTACTTAACAATTCATATTATTCTGACTAGCAGCTAAGCATTCCTTTCCTGGGGAGGCAGAAAGAACTGCAAAACAAGATATATAATGAAATGAATAAATTGAAGCGACCTGATGGCCATGCGAAACAAGAATCAATCAGCGCTACTTTCTTGGCATAATTGAGCTGAACAATTATAGCCCGGTCTTAATCTAACCTCAGCCACCACCTCACATTACCTTATTACTACAAAGTTTAGCCGTTAACTGCCTGAAGCTTAACCCCTGTACAGCTCTGGAATGGGCGGCCCCTTTTGATGAACAGCTAATAATGACATGAATGGATGGATGAATCCATACAGTACCTAGCGCTGGTGATATTACAGCAATACTTAGTGGAATGCACCAGCGGAAAAATCTAATAAAAGTGATCGTTACTCTCATTTAGGTAACGGCTTTATGCTCTCAAATACCGCCTGGCTGGGTACCTAGTTGGGGGCTCTTCTTGGGCTACAGGCACCGAGTAGCCCGTGGTGAATTACAACCCGGTGGAATCTGGGTGATTGATCTCCCCAGTCGCCAACTGGGCCACTGCTCCAGTGTCTATGCTTTTCTTTTGCCTCTTTTTGGGTCGATGGCTATCCTGATATATGAGTGATACAGCAGGACAACGTAGATATCAAGGCCAAGCACCTAGCATGTGCTTCGTTCAACGCACACACGTAGTACTACCGGGCAAACGGTGGGCAACGTGAAATGCGTAATATACTAAGTACTCTGGCTACGTAATACACAGCAATACCGCAGAATGCGAGATAAATCTCCGACTTGTAGTTCTGAGGCAGCTCCGCTCTTGATAGGAGACCTCCAGCCCATGGTATTCCGACCGCTTCAACAGTCTCTCCTATACTCTAACGCCGTCTTACTACCTCTGGTCCATGTCCCATCTCCCACAGAGTTCAAGGCTTTCTTTGCCTCAAACTCGCAAACCACCTCCTTCATCCCCATTGCATCATAATCCTCTGACCAGATGTCATCAACCCAAGCCCCTCCCAAGAAAAACCCAGAGCCAAAAATTCAATATACAAACGCCAGCCCTAGTCCAGAGCAGTCAAGCCGGGACCGAGAGACAGAAAGCCATTCTGCAAGAAAGCCCCAACACCAAACACGTAGCACAGCACATTAGGTCGTGTAATATATGTGTGCGCATGTGTGTAACCCGGTGTGACTAATGTTAAATATATATATATGATGAAGAATCAAGTCATGAGCCCAGGTGAGTGTTTGGCTGTTGTCTTTTCAAGGAGAACATTGAAACCAAACAGGTCTGTCACCTGTCTCTTACTTGAGAGAGAATGGCAAGCGTGTTCAACAGATGGGGTGCAAGATGAGCGCATGTTTCGCATGCGCGACCAAGTAGTATGGTCACCACCTCGGCCTTCTCTCGAAGGCGTTTTCCCATCATGCTCAACCAGATCGCGTCTCCACGATCCTTTGTAAGGTTGAAAACAAGGCTGCCTTTCCCTCTCTCACCTCCACGCCTTAATTTTATTTTCCAACGAGAGCAAATCCGAGCCAAGCCTGTTCAGCTCACGCTGTTTGTCGCTTGGCAGGTCGGGCTCGAGGCTTTGTGCCGTCTGAAAAAAGGGAAATCCTTCATTCTAAAACGACTCGTCTTCTTCCGGAGAGCTTTACCTTCTGCCTTCCCCAGGCTGCCAGTGGATGTGGAAACCGTCTGTTCGCTGGCGCTCACTTTCTTTGATATGGGTTCCACTCCTAATGTACGGTTGCCTTCGGGCCCCGGAGCGCTGCTTGGTCGCTCCAGGGAGTCTCTGCTCACGATGCTGGTGCCTTTCGTACTTGGAGACATGGGCATCTTGCCCGTGGCACTGCTCGTGGCCTGCGACACCCAATCACCAGATAAACCTCCCGATGTGCTTCCCTCGGTTGTTTCGCTGCACCTCTGTCTGTTTCGGACAGGGATCGTGGTCTCAGTGGAATTGGTGCCGCTGAGGTTTTGGCTAGTTTCATTGAAGGGGTCAAAATCGACAAGAGTTTTCATCCCATCTAAACCTGATGCCTCGCCATTGACCCCCTTGAACTCCTCGCCTGTGGGAGGAATGGTTAGAGGATCCATCTCGAGATGGTGCTGTGAATTCAGAGCGTCTTCGTCTCGTTCCTGAGTGACAACCAAGGTGGCAAGTCTGGCCTCGATCTCACCCTGTCGCTCTTTTTGCTTCAGCCCAGCATCTTCATCCTCCATACCCGCGGCGAAGCTCATTGTGCGGGGAGAGAAGGTACCTTCAGGGGTCAGGTATTGTTTTTCAAGCTTGGCCTTCGCATCGTCCACCATGGTCTCAAAAAGGCCCTTATTGATGTCAAGCTCCTCCGCAGCGTAAACCAAAGTTGGCATGATGTCGGCAACTCCTTGAAACAATGGGATCGCGAAAAGGTTCATGAAGCCTAGCTGAGACTTAGCCAGCGATGCCAGATCCTTCTTGGGAGGTGTCATCAAAGAGGACGGAATGCGCAGCTCATCTTCCATGGACGCTTGGCGAGAAAATTCCTCGGACAGAATGTGCATCCACCGGGTAGCAGCGTCGAACCGTCTCGTCTTCCAGTGTGTTAGACACGTTGGGTTCTTCTAAGAACTGAGGTGGAAAAGACAATGAGGGAAGGGAAGCTACAAGCGACTTACCACATTGCTGATATCTGCACACTTGATTAAAAGCGAACAGGCCAGGTCTCTCGCTTCCTCGACCTGCCGTCCGTTCCAGCCATCGGCAGTGTTACTTTCACCAAGTTTAGCTTGGATATCGCCCAACTTCTTCATGTAGTCGAAGTGCAAGCCCATATCAGTTGCAAGAATCGAGCTAATCATGAGATTTCGCATCTTGGTGTCTTCAAACACAGAAGGCCAGTGTCGACGAAGTATTTGAGAGTATGCAGCACAGTGGAACGACTCCAACACCGATCTGTCGTTGTAGAGTTGGGCTAGAGGTGCATTTAGTGTTACTAGGAATCCATTGTTAACACCTGGGTGCCCAACGTCATGCCCTATAGCCGTGATGAGGAGAGTCAAAGCCTCGAATGGACCGACGAGGGAGGCCATTGGCGATTTTTCAGCCTTGGGCCTATCTCCGTCTATCGAAGCAGGAGGATACTCGGCAAGAGCACCAATTTTGACGAGGAAGTTGAAGGTGGCTTGAAGCACATCTACCACGTGTCGGAAGTTGTGGTAGGGGACAAACGTATTGTATGCGGCTCGGCAGGCAACCAAGAAGCTTATCAATTGTTCTGTCATATATGGGTTAGAACAGGAGCCGCCTCAACGTGGTACGGTACTCACCAGTTGGGATTCGCCAATTTGATAGCTCCGGCATTGATAGAGCATGTCGAAACATGACCAAAGCGGCAACAACGAGCTCGTCATCGTTAAAATTATGAATAGAAAAGTGGTATTGAGCAACGGCTCTGGCGACTTCGGCTTGCCGCTCTGTAGAAACGGCGACATGGGCGCTGGTTACTTGTTCATCTTCAGAACCTGAACGGCAAATCCCCTTCATAAGCCCCGAAACCATGGCTTCACGAAGATATGCAAATGGTTTCTCTTCGTTCACACCAACCCACGACCGCTGTCGCCCTCTTTTAATCGCGAGAAGCGACTGTTGTTCTCGAGCGGCATCTCGGCCTGCCCGATAGGCAGAGATTTCTAGAGCTGCAACACAGTTAGAGCTGATGGGGCTGACCATAACATCAATAGCGCCGAGATCCAGACACCTCCTTATGATATCGCGATTACTGGCAAGATCCCTACGCGAGGCAGAAGAAATCTCTTGTGGTCCGCCCGCCTGTTCGAGTGGCTCATCGGCTGTTGCATGGCTCACAATAGGTATGGGAACAACAAGTTTCGCGATATTTCGGAGGCGGGCCTCGGTGATTATTTTCTGGAGGAGATTAAATCCGTACAAGTCCTCATCAGGCGCATGGATCTGAGCGGTAGAGGAGTTGGGGGTATTAGCCGTGGGAGACTCGGATTCCTGGGATGATCGTTTGTTGTTGGTATAACTCTCGTGAGGGGTGTCTATCAAGACAAGGGTCGGCTTCATGCCGAGCATCGGCTGATTATGAAGCTCAATGAGCTTGTCGAGGCATGCCAGACCCGTGGCGCACACATACACTTTTGAGAAAAGCAGGTCAGTTCATCAGGCAGCCCCTTTGCTTATAGAAGGGGAGAACAAACCATCGTCAAAGGTCTCAAGAAGCGGTTTGACCTCATCTGGAATGGGGCCTTGCACCTTCTTGACATCTCCAGGAGAGCATACTGACCGTCCTGGACCGAAACTCCTTTTCACATAGATAATTTGACATGCGGGACTCTCCATGGTGGCAAGTTTTAGCGACCAGTCCCCCGCGACTGGAGCGCTTTTGACCACGAGGGCAGAGGGGTGTAACAACCAGGAAAATATATAGGTCCCCCAACAACAGTATCCGAATGCGTGCTGCGCCAGATGTTCTCGCCCCAATCCGAATTGGCGACTATTGCGAAGTCCAGCAGTGGGCAGAGTCAAGTTCGAGGCGTTATTGCGTCGTGGTGGGCGGTAGTAGTGCGCGACACAAGAGCGAGATCTGGGACGCCGTTTGAAGGCTTCCTGCTCTGGTCGGATTGCTTTAAGGAAGTAGGAGGGCTTCTCCAATGGCTGCGCGAACGCTCGGCGAAAGGAAGCCTGGAAGAGATTTCGGAATCCTGTATGAAGAGAAGGGGGATTTTTCTGCTTGGCGCGTAGGAGAGAGAGGGTAGAGACCTAAGCGATGATGGAATGGAATGATGGGTGTTAAACGGTGCCCCGATGAAGTATGGAACTACCGACACAAAATTGGTTGTTGCGACGATTGAAGCAACCGTCACGGGCTCGGACGAGAAGCAGGCTGGTGTTGGCTAGCAACCACCATTGAGAGGTCAACTCGGCGGAAGGGCTGGACGACTTCCTCGTGAGGGTGTGGGAAAGACTGAGGCCAGGTCAAGTCGGTAGGAGTGAGACAGAAATGTGAGACGTGGATTGTGGAGGCGGCCTGATTGCGCGGGAAGGAGTTTGTCAAGCGAAGTGAGTAGAGAAGGTAGACAGAGATAAGACGAGGCAAGTGGCCCTGGCCAAGTTGGGCAGCTCTGTACTTGCAGGTACTTCGGCCGGGGTACCGGGAGTAGCTCCTGATGTTCCTTGCTGGGCTGGGGGATTGCGCGCCGTGTCGCTGGACTGAATTATGAGGCGTGCCTTCAGTGCAGAGGGTACCAGCCCAAACCGAGAGCGGCGATATGGAAAACCAGACTGGTGCTGCTTAATTCGTGGGAGGAGATGGGCCACCTCTGCGCAAGCATAAGAAGCAGACTGAATCTTATTCCAGATCCTTTCCATACGCAGCCGATGATTGGCGTCGGTAGTGCCTCGTTGATGTACATGTGTGAAGAGGGCGAAGGGAGGGGGGCGAAAGTCAGCATGGAATTAAGAGATCGGCGAGGCGACCTGGAGGTACTCCAGGGCATGTAAGGCGACTTGGAGGAGGGACAGCGCTGAGAGCTTGTCGCCGGCGGTCCCTGGCCAGCTCCAGGTGGTGATGGAGGTCTGTTCCCCAGGAGAGGTACTTTGGGCGACTTTGAGGGTACCTGGGCTGTGTGCCTACCGACGCAAGTGGCAGTCCATGTCCCGCTAAGAAGGAAAGTAGGTTTGATCTGGATGGAGAGGGGCGGTCGCAGACTGCAACAGCATTAGATGGTAGGCAGGGATCATGCTATTGAAGTCCCGGGAGAAAAACGACATTTGATCACAATATTGGATGAGGCTACAGCCAGTCAAGGGTTCTGGCTTGCTGAGAATGATGACGTTGGTGGGCAAGTTCTTTTGGTGGTACTTTCATACAGCGCACCAGATTGGAATATTTGTGCTTCTTTTCCCCTTCCTCTGTTTTTCCTTTTTTGAACCCCCTCCCAACCTTCTTTTGGCCGTGCGTCCACTGTGTGTGTCTGGGTCGCAGTGGTGGTGTGCGAAAGGCACATTACCCAGCAGATGCGCACACCAATGAAAGGGATGAGCCAGGGGTGGTCTCTAACATCATCAATGGCAAGATTGCACTTGCAAGCTAGCAGTGTGGCCTAAGCAAGGAAGAGCAGGGAAAAAAAAAGGAAAGAGATTTGGCACTGGCAGGCTGGAGGAAATCTGGCGCCAGAGAAGCTAGCGTCTACCCACAAAAGAAAGGAAACAGAACCCCCGCTAGAACACGCCCGACCCTTTTCACAAATCAGCTGCACGTGTCGCATGGATCACTGCAATCGAAGGGGTGTGGAAGGTCTGGGCTGCGTGTCCCAAAGCAGCCGAACCTTGAAAGAAACTGCCCAGGCCCAGCAGGCAGGCAAGTCAAGCTGCCGTCTGCCTGCGTATCTGCTACCCGGGCAATCTATCTGCCTATCTGAAGGCATCCATGGAACTCAATCGGAATGGATCAATTAGGCACGCGATGTCGGCGAGCAGGACAGCCCTAAGCACCGGTGTCTGGGCCGACTGGCGACAGCTTTCATGGGTTTTAGGCACCTTAGGTGCCTGCCGTTCAGCCTCCCGCGCGCCGGAGCTGCCAGCCTACTTCTAGCGAGCAGCTGTATCTCGCTGCGAGTGGGGCCTCTCTACGCTGTGCTGCGGCGCTGGTCATGATGAGATCGCATCTCTGCTAGGCGCTACCTACGCATTGCTGAGATCAGGCCCGGACTTCTGAAATGAAAACAGGTGCTGCTTCCAATATGGCCCAATGCCCTATGATTCAGCATTACGCAGGTGCATCCCGAAATCGGACTCTGACATGGCAGTAGGAGGAATGCTCCAGAAGCATAATAGAAGCAGAGGTAAATTGGGCTGGCATGATATGTATTCTGCTCCATTTACGCTGGGGTCTCTTATTGGCACAGGTGCCATTTTTCCGATTAGCTTTTTACATATCAGCATCTGGCTCGGCTTGGCGATATTTTTCTTTGGATGTTTCAGAATTCCAGACACTCGTAGCTCACGCCACAGGAGTCACCCAACAAACACAGTGGCAAGACCTAGTCGCACGTTCACGCACGCGATGGCTTGGGGAAACCCTGCTGGGTGGTCGTACCTGCCGGCGACCCTGATGGAATTAAGACGGGGAAAGCGCAAAAGAGGGAAGAGGCCGAGGCATTCCATCCCACGCAGAGCGGCGCAGGAGAGCCAGCACCGATGGCGCTGCAGCGAGATGGGGATTCTCGATCAGAGCAGCAGTCTTCTCCGATGATGGTCTCTGATGGAGGACCCAGCAATGGTCCAGAAGGGAGAGGGTCAAGGCGGGGAATGACCGGCTAGGGTGCACGAATGTACCCCGTTGTACACATCTTGTTCCTCCGCCCGTTCAGCGTGCTGGCTTCTGGTCGTATTCTAGAAAAAGTCCATGGAAGCTCAGCTGCCCCGTGCACGGGCGCGAGTGGGCTGGGGGGCCTATAACGTGCTATAGCACACCTAATTGCCCCATCCACCCCCTGTAGCTCGCCCCCTGCATTCATCTCCCATTGGCCATTGGCGACGCACAGGTGCATTTCCCCAAGTACAACGAGTGACCTCCTGCCCAAGTACCTTTATCTCAAGAACTTGTTGTCCTTGCACCTGACCTTGCCTTGGAGACGGGCCCAAGCAACAGTCAATACCACCAGTTCATACCTCCTGCCAGCTACTTCCAACCAGGAAAGGCCTCCCCGTGTGCAGCCCACTGCGATTTATCTCCCACTGGAACCCAACCTAGCGACCGGAAGTGCCGCGATGCAGCGATGCCTACGGGCGCTGGAGCCGCTACAACTCTGCCTCCCCCGCCCACACTGGGATCTTGCTGGTTGCAACTTTGATTACTGCCGTCTCCAAAACACCGAGCCCAAGGCTAGCCGTTCCAACTACCTACTGTGGCTTCCCGGCTGCCTGCACCCTCCAAGCGGTTTTGCCACTCACACAGGCATTTGCCTGCTCATCTGCCTCTGCCTCGCTCTCTTACTGTCATGCAAAATCATCGTCAACTGCGCAGTGCTGACCCAATCAGACCCGCCATGGTACGAGACATATTTTCCGGGGCAGGCAGGCAGGTAATCACGCCTTTTGGCTGGCTGCGTGTATGCGCATATGTATCACACGTGTAGGCTCCCTCGAAGAAGCAAAAAAGAACCCAAGAGAGTCAAGAGGCGCACAAAGCCAGGGCGAGGGCGACCAATTGGAGCCATCGCCATCCCATTCGCAAGCCCGGGGAACTGCACCGTCGCTGTGCAACTCCACACGGATATGCAAAACCGCCCGCCGGAAGGCGGAATGACGGAGGATGGAAGCTTCTGTGCCACATCACCTAATAAGAAATAGGTAGCCACCACTTCGCATCACGTCCGCATGCGTGCGAGATGGCACGGGCGAGCAAGATAGTTTGAACCTTCCGCCGGTAGCTTGCCGCCGTTGGGGTCGACTGGCCCGTTGATCAATTCCTCGCCGCCCGGGCAAATTACAAATCCATCCCCCACGTCGCATCGCATGGGAAATGCCGTGCCAGTTGCTGCCACCGGTGCATACATATGCTCTGGTGCCGATTCGCATGTGTAAGGCGGCCATTAGCACGTACGCGAGTGTGCCCTCCATGCAATATGCCATTATGGACGCAGGGAGGAATAATCATGGATGCCGTAATGCCACGCGCCAATCAACCTGCACGCGCTGCAATTGGTTGTGGCGGTCATCTCTCTAGCTAATTCTCCTCTACCAGTGTCGAACCATGCAAGTCGGATTCTAACCGGAAGCTGCATGCGGCAACTGGCCAGCGAACACAATCCTCAGGATTGACTCCCCCGATCCTACATATGTGCCTACCAACAGCTGAAACCAACAGATTGGAACCCTCCTCATGCGCCGCTCCTTAACAGATCTACCTAAGCAGGCAAGGCACGCTTCTATCGAGCACAGAATGCGCACGTAAGCGAGCGGAAGGATCCTGGGGAGTCATGTCATCTCGTTAGCGAGGCCCCAAGGTCCCTCTAGGGCGCATCGTGGGCTGAGATGTGACCAGCCTTTTGATGGGGCTGTTGGCCCCGAGGTGCCACAGGAGGAGCAATCGGATGACATCAAGGCATTAAGGACTTGACCATCTCGCCGATCTTTTATCTGCCCAAAGGATTCGCATCTGGCCCCTGGCCCTGATGCCTGACTAAGGAGCACCTAATCGCCTGGCGTAATGACACCAAGGCCCTTCCTTCGGGCGTCGTTTGGGCCTCCTCGGGAAGGAACCTCAGCTCGTGGCATTCGGATCTGAAGCTATCGGCACTGACCTCTTATTTTTTTTCTTTTGCTTCTCCCTGCCGGGGTCCCCCCTCCCTTTCCCCTATCCGGGGATAGCATTCCTGTAGCCATCATTCCCGTGTTTCCACGCTAGAGACGAGCAAAAAGCAATTGCATCCAAAAGCAAAAATAAAACAGAAATGCAAAAACTCCACTCTGAATAGCGAGATAAACAGAGCGGAGCAAATGCTAGCCACAACTCAATTGTGATATCTTCTTGGTCCCTGGAAGAATATGCCAGCCCAATAAAATATGGCACACCAAAGCTCTCTTCGCGTACGGCAGGGACCTTGTTTCTAACTAAACACAATAACAAGAAAATAATTAAATTTCCACGATATTCAGCTTGATGTGGTATTTACCACTAGGTCAATTAGTCTGATATTGTGTTGAAATTCAACGCTGAACTGTTTAGATGGGCCATGTTATATGTCACTCGCTTGCCCACCCTCCCCTTCTATATCCCTGCCCCCAGGGCGCGGCCGCAGATCAGCGGCCGTATCTCTGACTATTGGTCGTCGAGTAGTTATCGCGATGAGGCGGCAAGATTGGGTGCATGATGATCATCTTTCTTTCTTTTTCTTTTTTTTTTTTTTTTTCCTTTGTTCCCTGTTTTGTTCCATGTCGTTGAACATTCTGATTTTCCTGGCCCTGCTCCTTGGCATTTTTCTGCCTATGCGAACCATGCCTTCGGAGCCGTCAGATATTAGTATATTCGTAGACGCGAGCCAATCACTGGCTGCACAAAAGTGACGAGCTGACCGCATTCCATCACCACCCAGCCTTAGTTAGGCCTTGAGCTTTGAAGTAGGTATGATGAACAACGTGATCTCATTTCCCATGTCTCCATGTTGTAAAAAGGTGTGGTTGATCACTGGTAGCGAAGTACCTCGAGAGGTTCGTGGAGAAACCTGGCTCGGTCAATGTGTGTAAGTTATTCATTCATGTATATATATATACATATATCCATTTTTGTGTTCTCATGAACCCAAACGCCAGATCATCATGACCCAGGTAAAGGCCCGTAATGTCTATTTCTATTCCATTGGGCCGTCCTTTCCGACGTCTAATCCGTGTTCATCCGTCCATTTCATCAATAAAACGTGTAGCCATAAGCGCATCCCCATCTCCTTGCCCCATTGCCGTATTGGTCAATAATTATATAAACAACCTTGTTAACCTTGAAATGCATCCGAGGTCTCGTTTCATTGCTGCTGGCCAATCAGTGAGCCCTGTCAATTGGCCAGTGGCCCCCTGCTCTCGCCCTCAATATGTATTTCGGCCACCTCGTCAGAGTCTCTATCACTGCCGCTTTTAGCGGGCACGGATATGATGTCCTTACGGTTCCATGAGGTCTGAGCGCTGCCGTCCGCTGCGGATAGTTGCTCTTGGCTGTCTAACTCCGCAGTCACCGAGGCCATTTCGACATCCTGGTCATCGAAATTGGGAGGTCCCATGCGTTCATCGTCTGTTGACCCATGCTGAACATCGTCGCTGCCGATATCAGCACCTGTAGATCCTTCCCGGCCATTACCGGAAATGCCACTGAAGCTCCATCCTTGAATGATTGGGTTTGATTGGGCGGGATCACTGTCCGTCATGTCAACGCCTTCATCTTCAATGCTCGGGTGGAGTGAACTCTTGGCGACGACCTCTCCATACCCAGGGAGCTGTTCATCATCGTCATCATCCATGGGCTCTAGAGATGCGATAGCCGATGTGGCTGAGGCTTGGTCAGCCCTGGGTCGAATAGCTGTCGTTTTAATCCCAGTATTTACCGTGCCGTTGCGGGAAACCCCGTTATCAGACTGATCATCTTCTCCTATTTCAGTGTCCGAGTCCTCGTCTTGATCTGGTTTATCAAAAGACTCGAAAATGGACTGGAACCGTGGGCCTCCCAAAGGCTTGCTCGACCGTCGGCGATAGAAGAGGAGGTATGCCGCACTTGTCACAACCGACGAGGGGTCTGATACCTGGCTTACGGACGAATCTGGAGGTCTGGTTAGTACAGAGGTCTTCACTAGGCCAACATTGCTGCATCCATTATCGTCTCACTTACCATTGTAGTTGTACCAGCGCCCATCCATAAAGTTCTTCGCGTATGCCGTGTAGTGGCCCCCTCCAAGGCCTCCATAATGGTCATCGACAGCAATCAAGTCATAGACTTCATTCTGACCATCTGTCTGTTCTATAACACGAGATGTCAGATCGAGGCCATCGATGGGAAAGTCCACCAACACGTCCAGCTTGTCGCGACGATAGCCCGAGCTGCTGAAGCGTTTGAGATGAGCGACCAGGATATCTGGAGTTTTCCAGAGATCAAACTTCTTGCTAGCTCGCCTATGCTCCTTGCACCGAGGGCAGTACCACATGTCTTGTTCGGAGAGAACCTCAGCCCTTTCAAACTCGTCCAGGCATTCCTCAAGCGTGATGCCACGGGAACGGCGGTTGTTGCGCCTCCGCTGTGAAATCTTAAGGGCCGGGTCATTCAGGGTTTCGGGATCTACATAGGTCTTTGCCCCCTTGCCATGGTCGAGATCGCCGTGACCAAACACTATGCCCCAGGCATCCTCGCTCCAGTCCACGACGAGACCTTCTCCTAGTCTGATCAGTGGGCCGCCATCGGCAATAGTAGGGGGCATAGGCTGTGGCTTGACAGCAGCAGCGGCTCGCGCGGCCTTTGCTGCTTGTCTCTCTCTGCGCTTATTCCCCTTCTTTCCATATGTCTTGTGATCTTTGAACTTCTTCTTGCCACCACCTTTCTGGTGGGCACGCTTTGAAAACTGCAAATATCATCAGTAAGGTGTTGGACTTGATATAAGATCCGGGTTTGAACCTACTCGGGGCTTGTCGTCTTCCTCATCAGTCTGTTCATCCATCATACGCGTGTGGCTAGGTTCAGCCTTCGGGGCCTCGTCGTTGCTACTTTCTTCGTTTCCAGAAGGTGTGCTGGCCCAGCTACCAGGACTGGGCTGGTCGACTCCCTCACTGTCCTGGGGAATGCGGTCGGCAATCTTCGGCAAGGTGCGGTTGCTGTCGACATGGCCCCATCCTGTGGGAACAGCGCCATCACTTCCATCAACGAAGTAGCTGAGCTCAAAAAGGTTTTGAAGCTCCGGATCGAGGAAGCTTTGAAGGTTAGTGACGTAGGAGGGCCTCTTGTTGCTGAATTGCTTCAGAATCTTTGACTGCTCCAGCGGATGGTTAGACTGAGCCACTGCAGTTTTAGTATCTGAGGTCATTGTGACATCCACCATATCCTCCTCGCCCTCAACTGACCGCGCTGCAACTTTGCCATCGCCAGAGGAGTCGACGTCTGAGGGGACCACGACGCCATCCGAATCAGCATTATTTGTGTCGTCCGCGTCGTCATCATCCAAGAGTACCGGCCACGTGGAGAATGTTGCAACCTTCTCGAGTACTTTACGCTGAATCGTGTCATAGCTCGAGGCTTCCTCGCGTGTCAAGACGATGAAGTGAGGGGGAGGATTTGTGCCATCCCCAATCACATTAGGCCGACGATGAAACACGGGAACCACCATTGTTTCGTACCTAGGATCATCCCATTCGGTGACATCGATTGGTGAATCGATGTCGAGCATGGATCTGTACTTCTTGGTCCTCATTTTACTAGGCCAGTTGGTCGGAACAGCTTCGATCTCATGAATAGTTGGCAGGTCTGTTGACTGAATCTCTGCCGACACATCCTGTTGGTCTTCGTAGATTTTGAAGAAACGTTCTTTGAATTCTTCAGCGCCCATTAACCTGCTGACGGGGACACCAGTACGGGTAGAGATGAATTGCTTCAGGGCCTCGACAGCGCTGTGCTTTGGCAGTTCAACATCAATCTTCACGGGGGCCTCGTTCAGCGGAAAGAACTTAACAGTCCGATGCCACAGGTCCTCAACCGGGAGGGGAAGAGTCAAGTTGTTGAAAGGGTCAAACGTGATGCTTATCTTGCCACACTCGGGGCATTTCAGTGTCGATTTATACATCCCAGTGAACAGGTCGGCAATAACCGAGTCGTCTCGCTTCCTAGTGATATCCCAAACCTCTTCAGCCATTTTGCGGATCGCTTCAGGGTCATTGATCATCTCATCGGTTGAATCAGGTTTCTCAATGTATGGCTTCTTCTTGATACGACTGAGATCTTCTTGAAGCGCGTCTAGGAGGAAGCCAAGAAATTCTTGGGAATCCTGTTGGCCCCATCCTTGAAATGTGCTGCGGCAGCGTCCTACTGTAGTCTTGAAGTCTCGAGGGCTTACTGAGCCCCTACCTTCCTCGTAAACCTCCTTCAGCAAGTTCATGTAGGCCAATGCAACTCGTCCATTATAACCGAGAGGATTCGTCTTATTGATCTCCTCTGTGTGGGAATCAGTGAGGAAATACTTGGTCAGTTCCTCGACGCTGCGGACGCACTGCAATGCCGAGTTCATGTAGCAGGTATTTCCTAGGTTGTGAAATCCCACGGCGCCCAGGCTTCTTCCTGGTTTTGTGCGTAGAGCCCGCCCACGACCCGCCCCTTGCGGAGCGGGACTGTTGCGCCCGCTGTTGTTCTTGGATGAGAGTCCAGAGGCGTTACCCCTAGCAGGGCCAGACTTGGTCCCCTTCCGACCGGTGTACGTGCTGACCCAAGCGTTCTCAATGGCTTCATCGAGCACAAGAGTCTGATCCGTCACCAGGTTCCAGTGCTGTAGGGTAGAGCTGCCATTGTAGTTGCCGTTTGTTGTGGTATCCGCGAGTTCAACCCTGATCCTCTGATCTCGAACTTGTGCAAATGAGGGGCTGTCAAGTAGGAGATACGGCCATGTGTTTTGAGGATTGGCGGCATCTTTTCTCCCTGGTGAATCCGGCGGTGTTGGAGCCGAATTGCGCTGAGCAGGTTCACAGGCTGGAAGTGTCTGTGGCACTGAGAACAACCGAACTTTGCGTTCCAGTGGGATGCCCGCCAATGTCTTAACATCCTTTAGGAAGGCATGAGCTGGAGAGTTGCAGCTTCGAACAAGCGTCAGAGGAGGAGGGTTTCTTGCTTTCAAAGTCTGCTCAATTGGCAATGGGCTGACTTCGGACCACAGACGATGAACGCGGAAAATTGGCGGGTGAAACTCATACATCACGTTGGAATCTGACATGGGGTCAGGTGCAGCGTCGATAGCAAAACGAACGATGGGCTGTTGTCCATCTTGCATGCCATACCACTCTGATATCAAGCCCCATGCGTCCTCGGGAAACAGCTCGAAAGATTCCAGACTGGAGCCGGGTTTCAGGCGAACATATTCTTTTCCAGAAGAGTCTTTAATAACTTCTTCGATGATATCGCTGTTGTCCACGGGGCCGAGAGGACCAGAATCACCATCGCCATTGCCATCGCCTTTTTGGCGCGAAACATCCCCACGCAAAGCAAGTGCTTTGTCGACCCAAGTTCGAGAGACGAGGTACGCCTTGTCCCCTTCCTTCAGTGGGGTCTCCTTGGAGGCATTCAGCAGTGTTTCAATTGTTTTGATCTGCTCACTGATGGACGGAGGGCCTGATGCGGTAGACTTAGTCACAGTTTTACGCCAAGAATATCCTTTAGTGATATTATAGGACTTACTGGTGGTGGCCCCTGATGCAGGGACGTCCGGGGGGTCGATGCTCATGGCGCGGGGCAAGCCTCCACCGGTCTGCTGCTCCCCGTTCTGGTTATTCTGTTCTGCTTCTGGGTCCATGCTCGAGGCTCGGCGCTTGAGAGGTGACGATGAACGCTGGGGGAGGTCGGCATCACCATTCATAATGGCCCTTTTGGATACACGCAAGGGAGAGCGGCACCTTGGCTTGGCGGGGTGCGCTGACCCGGACTCGTCTTCGGCGTCTAGAGCTGAGTCGGCACAGACAGAGGCAGACGGGGAGGACGCTGTCGAGGAGGCGTACTCTGCCGAGACAAGCGAGCTCCCACTGGGCTGGAGCCTGGGGGGAACGCTCGATACCGGGAGAGAATCTGCGGGTAGGTAGGATGGGGTGTTGGGCCCGGAGGCGGAGAAGGAGAAAGCTGGGTCGTCGTCGGGTTCGCAGGAGAGCAGGCGGCCAGAGTCGGAAGAGGGCGAATCAGAAGAGTTTCGGTCCTCTTGCGTCGAGGGCTGGGACGAAATCTTTCTCTTCTTTGAGGAAGCCGTCTTGAAGGTGAGCTGCGGCGGGCAGCTCAAGGCGATCTGGGAGACGGGCGTCGACAACGAAGAAAATCGTCTTGGTAGGTCTGCAGACCAGGATAAAGCTATTGTTGCATCAGTCCAGTCGGAATCTAGTGTTCCGGAGACTCAGATTGGAGGATCTGAAGAGTCGAACCAAGCGGAAACAGAAGACTGAGCAATGGGGATCCAGGCAAGAAATGTGCTAGACTGCAAAATATGGCTGAGCAGGGCTGTGGAGGTGGGCGCCTGGCTTTGTTGCAGAGGGCGGCAAGATGTTGGCAAGGTACACTGTGGGGCGTGCACCTGCGGCTATCTACCTCCAAGGTACAAGGCATGTCAGAGCCTGGGTGAGAGACGGTGAGCGAGGAGTCGGGAACTACCTACCGCTGCTCGTATTAGTGAGTCCGCTACGACCGGTCGAGTCGAGCAGCTGTAATAAATCACAACTCACAAGGCGAGGCGATGCAAGTCAGCGCTAGACAAAATTTATTGCTTTTATCTGATGTTTGGCCAATATACCGACTCGCCATGTCTCAAGAGGGTACATGGGTACCGCATTGTTTCCGCAACAAGAGCTTGCACGCCTTTGTTGATAGGCGGCGTACAGAGAGGCCTGTGGGTAAAAAAACAAAAACAAAAAAAAAAAACCAGAATCAGACAGATGCTGAGACTGGGAATAGTACCCCCTCCCACCGAGACGGTGAAGAAAAAAGAAACCAAAGACAAAAAGTGCCACTTGCTGCCACACATGTCTTGAAGTCGATGCGATGAACTTGTTCCCCCTATTTTCTTCATGCTTGGCTGCCCAAAACGATGACTTTGTCGGTGACAGAACTCTTAAGTTTTCCCCGAGGAGCTCATCTTTGCCATTTTACTACCTACCTAGGTACCTTACTACCGGCGTGGCAAGTTTTGATCAGTGGCTTCCAGAGGGAACCGTCTAAATCTAGGATCAAAGGCTAGTAAAGGGCAAGAACAGCCGAACGAATGATGCTGCTAGGCGGGCTCGGTGTCAACCCCTCCTATGGCGTCCCACTATCCGACGAAGGCAAACGCCCATGAGAATAAGAACTGGAAACAACCTTGCCCAGTCCGGTGCCCCAGTTGTATTCAACCACTGGCACGGATAATTTTCACATCTATGCTACCATCAATTTGTTCTAGAGCTACGATGCACACCCGCGATAATAATCGATGTGCGGATATTTGCGAGTTAAGAAAAATTAGCGATTAGGAATGACGTACTGTGTGGGCGGGCCCTAGGTAGACACCTGCCTTAATGACCTACCTTGCTCCCGGGAGGTACCAATATATACATCGGCAAGCACCCTTACATGCCTTCGGCCGTAGGGACCAGTTACCTTGCCGGGGCCTCGATTTCCTTGTCTAGCCCTACCTGTTCAAAAGACAATTGAATAAGGATTAAGCGTAAGCTGGACAAGTAATGTGGTAAAATAGCCCTCACCACCGATACAGATGGCATCAAACAGTGAGGTACATGTAGTCATATGAATCCATTTTGGATGACAAAGGATCCTTCTACTCACGAGTATAGGTCTATCTAATGCTACTCGTATAAGTCTATCTCCATTGTCGCATCTCAACATTTCTCCAGCCCAAAAACCTGCCATTAAAGACCCTTTTTGACACGACAGTACCAACGCCACCACTCTCAAAAAACATCATCCTTCAACTTCGCCTAACCGAGCAATTTATAGTTTTGAGTCTCTATCCTCATATTCACTAAAATCCTTGACCGGACGTGCTCCTGAACTGGCGAGCAGACCAGACTTGAAAGCACGAACATCGGTGATCTCGACCGCTGAGCTCACAGCAGTAGAACCATTAGCAATGTCTCCAGTTTCAGTACCAGAGACCGCTCGCTTCAGCCCACACTCACGGGCTTCGGATACGATTGATGATACTTGGTCTGCTGGGAGGCCAAGATCCTTGGTCAGATACTTTTCAAGGAGATCAATACATTGCCGCTGTTCTTCTGGAACGTCCTCTAGCCCGGCTTGTTGGAGAAGAGCAATGATTTTGGTATCAAGTTCGCTCGCACCGCGTGCATGCAGGTGAACCGAGATCCGGGCTCTGGTTGGTGAGGATGGGCTTATATAAGTCTTGTAGAACTCCAAGATCTGGGCTTTGGTAAGTGCTTTCACATGGGCGGCGTCGTTTTGAGCTGCAGGGTTGATTAGTTAGCGACCGTGTCAAGAAATGCCAGGGACCAAATAAAAGAATCGGTGGCCTACCTTGTTCGAAATCGTAGTACTCTCCAGAGATGTGGCTCCAGTGCCTGGATGACTCCTGGTCCAGGTTTCTCAGCTTCTCCAGGCGCTTGATAATGAGACTGCGTTTGTGACCCTCAAACTCAACCTCTGTCATCTTCTCCAGGACGTCCCCAATCTGCACCAGGAAAGCCTCGATTCGAGAATCGAGGTAGTCGGGAGTTCTCTCGCTCTGGATCAACAGACGAATTCCACAGGTTGTGGCAAAGTTGCGTATTCCAGCAAATACAACATACCCCAGCTGCTCCTTGGTTCTGAGCTGATCAAATGCCGGCTCATGAGCGATCTGGTCAAATAATAGGGTGGTAGCTCTGGCCAACCGGTCGGCCTTGTCACCAACATAAAGCAGTGTCTCCACACAATGGTTGACATTATCAGGATCCTTCAACGTCTTGTTGAAAATGAAGTTTGAGCCTCTAGGGATGATCAACGACCTCACGATGGGGATCTGATCGCGAGGGAGCGCTCGGGGTTTGAAGGTGTTTTCGATAATCTCTGTCACCTTCAATGCATCCTCGCGGTGCATGTTTCCATGTGTGTAAGTCTCGAGGAAAAATTGAGCCAACACCTGTTTCTGGAACAGCCGAACGCTCTCAGAGGTGATTGAAGGTAATTCTGCGGCCAGCTCCTCGACCAGGAAAGCGCGTTCCGAATTCAAGCAATTCAGGAAATCGCCGACCTGGTGATAGGCTGAATTCAGCTCCCAATTGCTGAAGCCCCGGATAAGCCGCTCCTTGACAACCTCAAACCGTTCATCCTGAATCTCAAGATCCTTCATCGTTGTGGTGACTTGCTGGAGTAAAACGGCGAGCTTATCATTGTATCCGGAGATGTCGAGGAGAAGGCCTCTCCCGCCCAGGCTGACGGTATATTGCAAGCCTGCGAGGTCGGCATCGTAGGCGTACTGCTCTAGAGCGTCCCGTACCAATTCGGTAAACAGCCTTGCTTTGACCACGTTCTCGGCTGATGCGTAAATGATTGGGCTCCTTAAGCTGACGTATACATTTGCCTTAGGCACCCAGAATGTATCATCCTTCTTCCACCACGTCCTGGCAAGGCTATCGTTGCGAAGCAATTTGGGCGCTATAGCAGGTTGCAGAACATCCTTCTTCTCCACCTCGAGTTCCTTGGGGATGAAATTGTTCTTGTGTGGCAGGTGAAGCTCCGGGTAGCGGTCTTCAGAAGGAATTGTGAAGGCAGTCTCAAAAGACTGCAAAAGATCCTCCGGTAGCTTCTCATATCTATACTCGGTTCCATACCACTTCTCCTTCTTATCCCAGTCTCCAGGGAACTTTTGAGAGACAATAGTCATTCTCAAGTTGTCAGGGCGGAGGGTGGCCAATGCCTTTAGGATGGATTTCGGATCAAACGACCTCAATCTGCTGCTTCCACTCAAAAGCCATTCACGAGGAATAGGTTTCTGCATCACCGATGCAGTTCTGCTTGTAAAGCGGCTGGCTGGAACTTTTTGCTTAAACCTGAAATCGACATCGGCCATGCCCTTCTGCTCATCAAAGATCCACTCCTTGGGAGATGATTCTCGTAGCATCGAGATATACTGGAAAATAATCTTCACAATTTCTGGATACTGTTTCAGGCCCTATTGATAGTGTATTAGTACAAGGCAGCGTGAGAGTGATCATTGTCATTAGCGTGAACATACCTCCTCAGTCAATCGGATAGAAATGTCAAAGAAACCAGGTGTGCCCGGGCAGACGGGATATGCACCGGCGGACAGGCTGTTGGCCCATCCTTTTGATTTCACGTAGGCCATAATACTTCCAGGCCCCTCATGGCCAATGAGATGGCTTAGGTATCTGCTGGGCTGGGACTCATAAAGGAGCTCCTCGTCGATGAATGGGAAAACCAGGTTCAGCTCACGAGAGTCCATGACTGGTTTGGCAAAACACTGCATGCCAAGATCTTGCTTTTGGAATGGAACCTCTGTATCCCAACGTTGCTGGGGAAGTTCTTTGTTGACCACACCGGAGAAGAATTCCTCCGCCCACTTCTGCAGCACGTCAAGCGACTCACGCCCCAACACCACCAACTTCATCAGGTTGGCAGAGTAGTGTTGGCTGTGAAACTCGATGAACTTGTCACGCACATTAATTCCTTTGGCTTCCGGCTCTGTCTTGAGAACCTCAAAGTTTCCCGTCGAAAAATGACAGTACGGATGCCTGGGATTTGATAGCGACTTGTCCAGCTGGTGAAGCCGCCAGGTATCATTCTGCAGATTCTTCTTGTTCTCAGAGTCAACAGCCTTGAGCTCTCGGTCAAGAGTGCTCGAGAGAAATAGAGGCTCAATGAAGAACTGGGCGAAACGGTCCAAAGCGCCGCGGAGGGGTGATGGATTTTCCTCTGTTGGCTCTCTGTCATCAGCAGGTTTGGCAGCTACTTCAAAGTAATAATTAGTGGACGTCGAGGCGGTATATGCGTTAGAATTGCCCGAGTTTGATGATAAGTACTGGCTGTAGTCATTCTCTACAGGGAACTTCTTGGTGCCCATGAAAAGAAGCTAGATTATGCGTTTATTAGCTACAGGGCGACGCTGGCTGAAGAAGAAGGGAGACGCTGGAGGCAACTTACATGTTCAACTGCATGAGCCATACCCGGCATACCCTCCTCGTCACTGAAGTTTCCGACATTGACGTCGAGGGCGGCACTGGCCTTGTCCGTTTCTGGATCATGAACTAATAGAACCTCCAGCTGGTTTGCGAGACGGACCACGCGATAGTTGCGATCATCCACTGATGGCTTCTCCAGGTTGTCGGTGAGCAACACCGCATGTGACGGCCTGGGCGCCGAAGCCGGGGGATCGGAAGGAGGCATGGCTCGCCAATTGTTCTATAGTCGATGGAATTGGCAAGGAGAGCTGGGCGGAGAGGGGGAACAGGAGGGGGGAGATATAGGCGAGTGAAGACAAAGAAGTGGCAGATATGGACGAAACGAGTTTCAGATATGAGTTGGTGGGATAAACCGTGTCCGTCGGACTCGATATTGGTGTCGCCTCCCCTGGCAGTATAAAGACAAAGGGATCCACCCGCACTAGGTCTTAGATGCTAGTCCCGAATCCAATCCGATGCTTGTGTGTTGCCCCCCTGTGCGCGTGCTTGCGTTGATCTTTGTGCGGTGTGGGATGTACTGTGGGGGTGTTTGTTCTGTCGCCAGAGTCTCGGATCTCTATGCTGTAGGGAGTGCAGTGGTGCTCCACGCGGAACCTTGATGGTTGTCGAGGCGAGGTTGCAGGAGCCTCCGCTGAAATAAGTATCGACGGTTGAGGCTTCGACGTAATCAACGGAATTGTTGGGTTGAAGGAACGCTTAGCCTCGACCATTGGGCCCTAATAAACTGTCTACTGGTTCGGGATTCTTCTCTCTTTTCACTATTGCGGACCGAGGTGACCGGAATGGCATGTGGCCTCCTAATAGGCTTTCATTACGTCGCGATCTGAAATGAATCAGTTTTTTCTTATTTCATTTTTTTTTTTTCGCGCCTCAAGAAGAATTTTCACGAAATTCACTGAGGTAAGATAAGGCAGTGCCTACCCTCCTACCCTCCTTACGTACTGCAGGTACCTTCTCGACGTAGCGACGGCCGTTCTTACCGCCACCATCGTAAAACGGCCCAGGTGGGCAACGCTTCAAAGTCTAATACCGAGAGTGGCAGCCTCAAATCCATTAGCCGGCCATTACGGTTACTTCCTTCTATCTTTCTGTCCCTCTGTCTTTTGGAAAATTCCTCGCGAACAAAAAAAAAAAAAAAGGTTGTCTCCCTTCCTCTTCTCTCCCTCCCGCCACCGTATCTTTCTTTGCTTTTTCCTCCTCCCACCAGAGACGGCCGTTCCTGAGTACATGCACCTGCCGTGGCTTAGGCAGGCACGAGGTAGGGATATGCCTGCTTTGGTAGGTACATGCTAATTCCCTTCCCTGACATTGAAGTTATTGTACCTGTGCTTTGCACCCGAGAGCATGCCAGGGGCTCCTGCATGGCGTATGGATTGCGTATTATTGAGTTCGCCATGATATTTGGGAACATGGAGGAATGCAGAGGCTGCATTTTGTCAAGTGCAATGTCTCTGCTCTGTTCCTACATAGGTACCATCCAGGCACGATGCATCAACCTGTAGGTTCGTTCAGCAACGGAACAGGGAGTGGATAAGAGAAACAAGAGTACCTCCACTATCTATCTGCCTCGTCTGTAGGTACTTTGCGATGAAGGCTGGATTTATGGTCCTTGCTTACCCCTTGGCCATATTCCGCCACCTAATTGTACCTAATTGGGCACGCTGATATCGGGCTTGTGGACCCTAGCACTTGGAGGTCGCGCGGGGATTCGACAATTGGTGTTGTCCTTGCATCATCCGACCCCAGATGTTGAAATCGCACGCTGATTGGAATGACGGTGTTCGCGACACTTGCTAGCATGATTACTGTCACGACTCATGCGCTGTCTACTCTCGCAACCATGCTCCAACATAGCGGATGCAAGGGGCTCATCATGTTCTTTCCAAATTATTTTTTTCTTCTTTTTCTTCAACTAAGCCCAGTCGACCACCCCTCAGCCTCGTAATCAGGATTCTTCTCGACGCCATTGTCAGCGCCACTCTTGGCAGCCATGAGTTTCCGCTCTAATGTTTCACGATATTCGTAATGAACACTGGTTTACATATTAGGCAAATAATCTTTCTCACATTACTACATTTCTACAAGCCGGCGAATTTTCACCTTGTCATTCATTACACATCGTGGCAACTTGTGCCACCGGCACACGAATATGAATCCGACTATGTTCCACTAGCCATTTTGATAGATCATGTCTTGAGTCACGGGATGCCGAGCGCCACCAGCACTCGGATTCCGGTCTTAATTCTGGCCTTTTGGAAACTCCCAATCAAGCCGGTGGGAGACAACAGCGTGTTCTCATCTTGCTGGGCGGTCTGCGAAAGCTGCGGCCCTTAGCTCCGCCCCCTTGCATGATCCGGATCTTTTGCCATTCGGCTTTGCATGGATTAATTATCCAGAGGCTAGTCAATGGCTGGCCAATGTTGGTCACATGGTGTAACGATTTCACAACACACAGTGTGTTTCAGCTCCGTCTTCGGCCGTGTTCTGGATATGAGTTCAAGATGGTAAGTAACTTCGTTAACTCTGTAAGTGTGTCATTTTATTGAATTATATAGGCTCGGCAACGGTATTTTTAACCTTCATAGGCGAGGTCTCGAATTTGCCGTAATACGATGAAACCGTGACGATTTGTACCATCCAGATGCGAACGAGACAGCCCTTATCTGTCCGATCGAGAGTGTATTAATTGGCTCCAGGCCGATAGTATCGCTTGCAATGTCTTGCCAACCGGCACCTGCGCATCGAGCTTGTCCCCCATTGATAGTGGGGCACACACATCCAGCATCTACCGACTTTTGAATAGTACTATCTAGACGCTAACAACGAACATTACGACCCTACCTTCGTGCTTCTAATGGGGTTGGGCCCCGAAGCGTATGGGTTGCCGTGCGATGTCAAAGGTTTGGATCATTATGAGATTGCTGGGATGAATCATACGACGTAACGAACAGAGAGCTTTGCAGCATATGAGACGCACATGACCAGACAGGGCGGCTCAACTTCTTTTCTTCTGGCCCTTTGAGCTTGAATTTGGGCAATCGGAAGCTCTATGGCCGACCTGGTGGCAGTTGTAGCATTTCAAGGCCTTGTTGCGATTCGAGGCATCGCCACCTGAAGATATGCCACCTGATGATATGGAGGTTAGCTTACTGAGCTTGACCTCCTTCTTCTTCCGTTTGTCGCGGAACTCCTTTGCCTTCGAATTTTCCGGGTTCTGTCTGGGTTTTGCTGCTGGATCTTTCCGTTTGCGTGAAAGGGGGCTATTACCATTTGCATGGCTCCTGGGTGAATCGTCCGAATCCTCGTCATTCGAAGAGTCGTCTTGTGAATCCTCTTCGCTATCTGATTTGCTTTTCTGGCTTTGTTTCTATAATAGAGGTTAGTTCCTTACTCGTGGAGAGGTGAGGATGAAGCTGTTACTGTTTGGCTTGACTTACATCAGCTGGCGCTTGCTTGTAGTTCTGTGTCGAAGTTCGCCCGCACTTGGGATCATCCTGTGACTCATCATCCGATGAATCAATATCGCCGTATCCAACGTAGACAACTTTGAGTGGCTGTGACTGCGGTTTACCAAGGGGTTTCTTATCCCAATTAGTATCCAAAACCCAGCGAGTGTCAAGCCCGGAGTGTTTCTCTAATGCGGCCTGGCGCTTTGCTTCTCGTTCATCGATTGCCGCCTGTATAGAGGCTTTGTCGATATCCGCGATCAGTTTTGCTTGTGCCGCCGAATTGTGGCCAAGTTTTCGTTTCTTCGCTGAATGGCCGTCGGTGTCGGAGTTTGGTGTTGTCGGCGATGATGCTGTCGCAGCGGCTCTTTGCATGAACTTCATCGTCAAGAGCCTCGAAGAGACTCCCCTGGGAGTTTCTGGCGCCATGATGACCGTCTTGTGCCTTCTCAGCGACAAATGCGCACGTATGTTAGTTCCTCGCAACTTTTAAGATTTGGGCTGCGGCCGGATTTCGTGACGGGCACTAAATTTTGTCGCGGCATTGGGCGCCGGAAAAACTAAAAGTCCGCGCACTTATGTCGCAGCGGGCCTTAACTGCACCATCTTCAAGTCGTCCCGGATTGAGAGCCGGACGACCGCAACACAACTCCCACGCTCTACACATACACTCACTCACAATGGCTTCTTCTCAATTGAAGGCCGCCGGATCCCTTGCTCGCGGGCTGCGCGTGTCCCGCAGGGCTTTCAGCACCACCGCCCGCCAATTCGAGGCTGTGCCCGCCGCCGCAAAGACCACCTCCCCAGCTGTCGCCGATGAGTCCAAGCCTGTCGAGATCAGCCAGGCGCCCAATAGACTGGGTGTCTGGTCACGAAGCCAGAAGCCACGATCACAAGCTATGACCGGGCCCCGTTTCGAACAGACCGACTTTTCCGTCCAGGTACGCGAAATCATGCCGAGGGGAAGAGGTGGAGGATGAGCTAACACCTTGAATAGCCTCAACCCAAGGCTGCCATCGAATTGATTCACAAGGAGCCTGTACGATGGACGCACGATCGAATTGTTGCCTGCGATGGCGGCGGCGGTCCTTCCGGACACCCCAGGATCTTCATCAACACCGACAAGGCTGAGATCGCCTCCTGCAACTACTGCGGCATCCCTTACGTGCGTACCACCGTTGGTCCCGTCACCACGGAGTGTATATTTTGCTAAACAATGGACAGGCTAATGAGCACCACCGAAAGCACCTCGAGTCGCTACCTGAGACTGCCTACCCACTTGCATGAACGCCAATGAAATAGAAAGAGGAGCTGGATAGACAATGTTCATCGGAAGTCAGTGTACTGTTGGCTCGGCTAAAACCTGAATCAATTCCTTATATCGTTTAGATATCTGAGCAAGGAGTGTATAATTTTGCATCAATGAAAGCACTTTTCTGAAATCTGCCCGTGCATGCTGCTTGCTCCCTGGTCGTCACCATGGCAAACTGAGGGGGGCGCCTAAAAAAGCATATTGCTCTTTTACAGGGCGTTTGACACGATCAACAAGATTCCTGGTGTTTAGCGATCGGCAAATGCGCACTCGATTCAAGTTTTGGAGTCGAATTGATACTAATATTCTGGTATTGCTAATTGCTTGAACCTCATTTGCTTACCCAGAGGAGCCGCTTTACCTCCAAAATATAGAGATAGTCCATCTCGGCAGCTGTAGACCCACATTACGACATCATTGCTCCGCGCGCTGTGAAGATGCCTCAACAATCCCACACAATCTCTGTCGGCACGACTCTTCTCTTTACCATTTTTCTCTTCGTCGCCTTCTTCCCTGGTCTATTCCACTCCATCTGGACCATCCCTGCGTATATTCTTGCATTTGCAAAAGCTCCCTCCGAACCTGTCGCACCCACGACCATGACCTGGTTCCAGAAGCAGTTCAGCCTCCAGGCCAAGTCGCGCGGATCTTATTTGGTAACGGACCAAGTCCTACAGGCCTTACCCGAGATCAGGAGCTACAAGGTTGGACTGTTGAATCTTTTCATCCAGCATACGAGCGCCGCCTTGAGTTTGAATGAGAATTGTATATTATGTTTTCCGTCCTAAACTCATAGCAAAGCAAAGTTCTAATGTTATAATCTTAAAGTCGACGAGGATGTGAGGGCAGACATGAGCGACTCGCTGGACCGCATCGTCCCAGAGGCAGGCCCCAGAGGCGAAGCGCTGTATCGTCACGAGTAAGCCCTTCATTCCCACTATGCATCCGTTTTTCATAACTGATATATGGTCATTTAGCGCCGAGGGTCCTGACGATATGCCGGTACGTCTAGCTTCCGACTCCCTGCTTGAGAGGCCAATCTAACAGGACCTTGAATTAGGCCCATGTCAAATCTGCTCTGATCGGGGCCAGTGTAACAATTCCCATCAAGGATGGAAGATTGGTGAGCTTTCCTGTAAAATCTGTCATCCGACCATATAGCTAATCTAATCGAATCCAGGCAACTGGCACATGGCAAGGTATATACTATTTGGAATTCCGGGCACACAGGCAGAACCGTCGTATCGTGGCCACTATTCAAGGGGAAAAGGCGTAGGATCTAAATCGGCGCGGAAGTGAGGCTAGACAAGGAATGGGGCCGCAACCAGAGCAGCAAATATATTTTTTCAGCAACGCCAAACACCAACGCCTGGCCATCTCAGGTTCATAATCAATTCAAGCTTGCACCCCGTTCTCTTCCTTCATGTCTGTGTCATCACCAGCCAGGACCTTGACTTTGGGTACGTATCCGTCGGGGGCGCCAGCACCCGGCGTGGAAGCAACAATGTTGTTGTTCTCGTCAACGAATTCAAAGTTGTAACGGCTGAGCAGATGGGGGATAGCGGAGAGCTGCGGTCCGTATCGCGCGGTATTGTCGTAGAGCTCAAAGAGCGGCACTGCAAGAAGCTTCATGTTTTTGGGCACGCTAAGCACCTCTGCATCGTTCATTGTCAGCGATCGGCTTCGCGAAGAGGGAGAACAGATGAGCAGTAGAGCTCTGGTGGAGACAGACTTGTCTTTGGTAGATGAATGAAATACGCCTTTTTGCACTCCTTTGGTCTCGTCACATGGGCGGGGACGAACGGGTACATGAAGGTCTCGAAATTTGGTCGCCACCACTGAGCGAGACATTCACCGACTTCCCAGTCGCCTGCTTCCTCGCCCTCTCCTAATCGGCCGACTGGGGCAAGCCTTTCATCGAGGCGAGACTTGAATCCTTTAATTTCATCATCTTCGGGTCGGAGGTAGTCTCCGGGGAGCTTGAAGAAGGCGTTGGCGATTTGTAGCATGAGGATGTGAGGGTGATTATGCTCGTGGCACACTAGAATACCCTCACAAGTACGTCGCATCCCATATTCAGCGTAATGTTCCTCCAGGCGCTTCAGTCGAGCGATTACGGATGGGTCTTCCTCTGGTTGGGTTTCTTTCACTCCGAAGGTATAGTTGGAGAGCGGATACAGGGTGACTTTCGGAGGCTGATTCGCATTGAAGGGCAGCGGGACAATCGGCTCATTGCCCGACTGGAGGGCATCCTTGGTGATTGTCGACATTTCGGTTTGTCAAGGGTTGCTTCCGATCCTGAAACTGTTGTTTGGGTTGGTTGGCTATTAAATTATTCGGTGACCTGAAAGGAATCGCATGAGCTTTAGCGCCCGAGCTACGCGAGAAGCAACACTACAAGAATGGCAGAATCGGGTGCTGTGGAGCTCAATGCGGTAGGCGGTGTATTCGAGGTCAAGCTGAGCTTCGAGCTCTGACAATTGTCTGCATTTCTTATTATCAGTGGTGCTTGTTCAACAAATACAACCCCGCAAGCCTGCAATGAGAAATTTGGGTTTGAACCACCCCAAGCGTGCACTTAGGACGTAAGGAAAATATCATAGATTCACTCTGTTGATCCTGCCGTCTATTCTCCGCCCCGCCCCTGCAACGTTTCGTTGCCTATTACATACTACTAAGGCAGCAGGTGCTTTAATTTGCCAGTGAGCATCCTCGTGATTCTTTCCTCCTGTTAACAGTTATACACTAAAAAAAGGGAGCGCATGCGAATAGCAACTTTCTTACTTACTGGTGAATCTAATGAGCGATGTGGTTGTCAGGAAATTGGGATCATAAAGACGTTTCGGAATTCTAACCTTCCAAGACAGGCCGCAACATAGTATAGAGACAATGGCTAAAATGTTCATAAACTTTCGAGATTAAGTATTATTAATATACAATCAGAAGTACTGTTGACTGAGAATATAAGTACTGTGTCACCCATCACTCGTTTGTCTACATTGGTGGCTTTTGCAATCCCTGTTTCTCTGACAGCCACACAATACATGACGAACCACGTCAATAGCTGATCTTGTGCGGGATTGGATTGATTATCATTACCACCTTAACTTCGGAGAGTCGCTTCCATTACGAGTGGCAAATGATTATTATGTGGCAATCTTCACCACAGACTTATTATTCCATCAGTATTTTTGGATATCCTCTGAGCGCGGCAAGCTCCGTGATGTTGAGCTGGTCGAATACCTACGTAAGCGGGGCAGAGGACCCAGAATCAGTTCAAAATGAATCAGATACTGATAACACCAATTGAGAAATGCATCACGGCATGTTGAAGATAAATGTTATTACATGGTGATAATGGAATTGACGTTCATTGAATCCTTAGGATTAGGCCCCCTGTGTGCCAGCTGATAAAGTTCTCCCAGCAAATGCTAGGCAACCAGGCTGATTTAATGCTCGTGCTCAACATCATGGCAGGGGTGTTGGCCCTGGTCTGGTGTTCCACTTCTTTTACCCCCACGATGAGAGCGCATCCCACCGAACGCGGGGTCCCAAGTACACAGAGGTACAGAAAACCGTCGGCCGGACACCATGACGGGGTGCTTCTCTCGAGGTATTCACCTGGTAGGTGCTGATGAGGTGCTCGAAGCCCAGGGAGTTCTTCATCGACGCTTATACTGATAAAAGGAGGGAAACAGAATGAGAAATCAAGTGGAAGCTGGAGGGAACAGCAAGTTTGAATCTAGACTGAGTCTATTTATCTGTCAACTACTACTGCTTAACGAGTTGGGAAATATTACTACTCGAAATGCCAACCGATAGTAGGTACTTGGACATCCGATGGAGAAAGCAGCATATATTAAGATCGGATCAATGTGGCAAGTTTCTTCCTTCAGTACCAGGAGGCCAGTGAGTTGTACCTGCTACTTCCAACTTTGTTCGTGACCAGAGAGCCCTTAAAATAACTTGATCACGAAACGTAGACGGCCTGGGGATCGAGCGAGTGCATTCCAGCCACCCTCCATTTCTTACCTTATGCAGAGCTAAACTAAATATTGGCTTTGCGCTCTTAGCAAGCTTATTTGCGGAAGACTGAGGTCGACAAGACTCATTTGAAGCTTTCCAATATATTGACGGGGATGTATGTCCGCCACGATCAAGTTGATATGTGAGAGAGCGAGCTCGGAGATTAATTTCTTACGCTCGATTCATCGGTGTTCGAATCTTACCAACTCTTCTGGTCAACATTCAATGGCAAGTACAGGTACGGCGCAGTACTTCGGCGCCTCGTCGTGCACGGGCCACACCAGGCCGGATCACTGAGGCCACAAGCAGCCTCCAGCCTCCAGATAATAATTACCTGCCCTGTTTGCACTGTTTGCCCTCTCCCCGCTCGCATCACTCGCCTGCGCTGCCGATTACTGGCCGTAGCGTGATAATAAATGGCCCGGGTACACTATCGTGTGGATGATTAGTAGTGCCTTGCCGGTACCGTTAGCACCAAAGTATTTTAACCCATGTACCATGACATCTGGAAAAATCGCACTTGAGAAAGGCGGCGAAAACCACCTTCGTAGATAGGCGCCAATTGTCCCGCCCATCTCCCATTTTCCCTCTCAGCTTGCCCCGAGGCGTGCGCCATGCTGAGCCCAACTGCAAGGAGGCTGCTCATACCGTTTGCGGGAATTCCTATCACATCTTGATCGGTATCGGCGCAATGGAGCCAACTCGGGAGCGCTTGGTTCAGAGCCTCGAGCTCAAGCTAGGCGATCTCGAGCACAAGGTTCAGGCCTACCGCCACGAACTGGTTGTCGAATTTCAGCGCTACTACGACCAGACGCTCAACGATGCCACGCCCGCTATCGCCGACGAGGTCGAGCGCTCAATCCAAGCATCGCTGAGTGACAGGTATCCAGCTCTCAGCCCAGAGCTCAAGCTTGCTGGTTTTCGTCCTGCTCACGCTCACCAGGCTGACTCACCTGGGCGATCATCTCTTTCCGGCCGGCCTTCTCCGCCACCCGCCGTATTCGGCCCTCCCGTAGCCGCGGACAATTCCCATGATCGAGAGCACGAGTTCCCGGGACTGTTTACTCCCTTTTTCCTCCCTTTGTTGGAGAGCTCACCTCCCGTTCCCAGCTCGCTGCCAGCAATTCAATCGCTGCCTATGCCAATGGTAGAAGGCAGTGGAATGGGCAATGACGCTGGAGCGCCCAGTTCAGCTGATCAGCAGAAAGGGATCCAAGACATGGAGGGGCCCAGCGAGACCGGGGGCCACGCGCAAGGCACGTCACAGGCACAGGCACAGGCACCGTCCGAGTCATCAGCGCAGGCAGCCTCGCAGTCCGCCGAAAGGCGACCAAGCAATGGTCGACGTGCCACCGATGACACACCACTCTCTCCAGGATCTGATAAAAGCGAAACCAAAACACCACGAAGCGCCCTACGCCGGTCATCTATTTTGTCCAAGCAGTCTCAGCCAAGTCCTCGCCGAGTTCGCTTCGAATTTCAGGGCGCTGAGGTTCTACCCACTGCTTCACCGCAAACCGGTGATCCTTTTCTCCCACGACAGACTGCTCCCGGCGCATCGGACGACACGCGATCCTCTGACGAGATCTTGGGCGACGGCATTGGAGAAGACGACTCTTCCTTCAACATAGGACTCCCACCGCGCAAGATATCTTCCTCGGATGCCCTGAGGGCTCTATCACGGGCGCCCTTGGACGAGGGCACTGTTTGGACTGTTGTCAACCCAACCGCATCTGACGAGAACACTTCAAATTCTTCAAGCCCGCTATCGGCTGCCCCAACCACTACTGCGCCTGTCCCAAGTGTGACAGCTGAAGCGACGATGGCGGCAGCAAATTCTGCGGCGGCCAAGGCTATCGCACTACCAACGACGACAAAGGCCCCCGAGACAAATCATAGCATTACTACAACTAATCATTTGGAAGGTATCAACCAGGGGGCTGAGAGTGAAGACTCTTCCGACGAAGAATTCCTATCAATGGGCCAATCTCGCTCATCAATAAGTGAAAGGCCGAAGGAGACAAATGTGAAGGAGGCGCCAAAAGAGAATGGGGAGAGACTGGAGCTCATCAGCCCGCTGCCCACGAACGAACCCAGCTCCACGACCAAGGCTGTTGAGGACAAAGATCTATATTCTCCAGACGAATTTGAGTCTGATGAGATGTTTCATTTCGAAACTGGTGGCCTGAGTGCGCCTCCACGACCACGACAGCCAAGACCACCCAAACCTGAGTCTCCCGAACAGTCACCACCCCCTTCTCCTCGCAACAGATACAACGATATCTCCGAGCCATCACCTTACAGTAAATCGCCTGCCGTTGCGATTTCAAGACCATCTGGCCCAATTACACCTACCTCAGCAAAATTCGCTGTTGGGTCCTTGGGATCATACAAGGGACGCCCTGTGGTGATGCCAATTGTGAAAGATCCAGATTTGCATGCTCAAGTTGCTTCGCTTGGGAATTTCAATACATTCGTTGGGGGGCTGGATGGACGCACCGGAGTTGACGAAGGTGACCTGAACAGCTTTCGGGCCAGTTTAGCCCAAGGCGACTTCTCCGGAACCCCCGCAGTCTGACTGAGAGAATGATGATGGAGGAAGCACGTGGCGATCGAAACACCCGGGTTTGAAGTGGGTGAGAGGATTTTTCTTGATTTACTTTCAACAATATCTTTCAAATCATGGTGGTGTTCTTTTTCATGGGTGGGCTTCCGGTTTCGGGGTTTACTGGTGTGTATGTGACGAATCCGATATGGAATGCATTCTGGCGGCGTTTTTGTTTGCACCTGGGGTGGGTGGGCAGGCATTTAGCAAGGCATAAGGCTACTTGGTCATGATTTTCCAAGCCCTTGGGGAGGGGCCACGGCTACTGGAGTAGAAATGTTGTATTTCATTCTGTATTAGTCTGTACACGAGCTTCAGATTCTCAGTGGCTCAAAAAGCTTGTGACTGTGATGTACAGTACACGTGCAAGCCTACGCAGCATTTCTCCGTGTAAAATATATTGCGTTGTTGCATACGCATGTACTGTTCATAGAGCCCCACGACTTCACCAATTGAATCCTGATTATACTTATAGAACATCTAGTTCCGTAGGAATGTTGTCAGGCAATCCGTCATAGTTTTCATCAGTCTCCGAGAGGCGGGTCCACCAATCCGGAGGGCGGGTATTAGTCATCCATCCTGAAGAAATGGGCGTAATTGAAGTCTTATGACGGAACATCAGGCTATCGTTCAACAGCAATTCAAGACAGACAAAACCTACGATTGGAATATCGGAAGACTCTTGCAAAATGAGCAAATTCGGTCTTGAACTTTTCAAGGTATTTAAACGCAATCTGCATCCTTACGCAAATCATTGCTGCTGACCACAATGCATTAGTTCGGCACATACCTCTCGTTCCCCATTGGGATCATGTACTATTTCGGAACGAATATCGAGGAGCGCTTCGCCGTCCCTGGCTTTTGGCCATCTGCCGAGCAGTCGAACACTATTCCAAAGGACCGCGATGAAATCAAGGCCGAGTACGACCGAATTGTTGCACGACAGAGAATCAAACAGGCCCAACTTCACGAGCAGAGGGAGCGCGAAGCAGCGCTGCAAGCCCAGACTCAGCACGACGAGAATTCTCACTAGTCAGTGTATCGGTTGGACATGAAAACCAAGTAACTGGCTTTGCCCGTCAATGACCATGGCGTGAGCAGCTTAATCAGACCCAATGAGGTTGGGATGGCGTTTTGATTCGGTTTCGGATGCCCTCGGTCATGAAAACTACTGTATCTATTTATGTTGTACACTATGAATCACGGTGCTCTACGCTACCTAAATGTCTAAATACCCGTTTACTTTTTCCCAGACTTCATCCGAGAGGGATCCTTGACGAACATTGACGTATATGGCCTTGACTTCAGGAAATTCCTTAAAGCCTAATAGCAGGTCGCCCAAGTTTAAAGCCGTCGCAGACGACTCCATATCGACCATGGTATCCTCATTAGGTGCCCAAATGATATCAGACTCCATCAATTCAAGGCCAAACTTGCGCGAGAGAACCTCAGTAACCGATGTGAGCATGGCGGGCTCCGTCCAAGTCACGAACCCACCCTCTGGGAGCTCTTCGATGTCCTCGACTCCTTCGTGCTCGATCGCTTCCTCGAAAACTTCCGACAGCGTCGGCCCACCTTCCTTTGCCTTGAAAATCGTACGACCTCGTTTTGTGAAGTAGAATGCAGATGCACTCGCAACTGCTCCGCATCTCTTCGCCACCAGCTTCAGGTCGCTTATTGTGCGTATCTTGTTATCCGTCTCGGCCTCGGCAATGATGGCGATGTTCGGTGCGATGAGCGCTTCGAGCGTCATGGGCTCGAGCTGGGTGCCTGATGTTGACCGGCCTTGTCCCCTGGCTACGGCGCCCTCAATGATCGACTTTGGAACACTCGCTAATACCCCAATGGTTAGAGGATATTGCACATGATTGCGCTGGATTGCTTACCCTTTGTTGCAGCCGCGATCGCCCCAGCTAATTGCGGATTGAACTGCAAGTTCTCGCCATACATCCTCGAGTACATAGTAATGACCTTGACGAAATTTGTCCGATCGATCATCTTCTTCTTATCAGCGACAGCCTTGATATGCTTTGTCTTGGACCACTTGTTGTGCCCTGCTTCTAAACGAGCCGTTGTCGCAAAAGATCGTTCTAGACATCGTCGGCAGATTGAAGTCTGAATTGGGGCTGCATCCCAGAGGATGGGTTTCTGCTGGATAGTTGCTAGACGCCGCAGCGTCTGCCTCTGAAGGATCATCGGCTGTTCGGCCGCTTCAAGCGATCTGGTGGCAGGATAGAGAGTTGTCTAAGCTTCGAGGAGCTTGAGCTAGCATCTCATACTGATGGGTTGCCTGCACTCAGTGATTTTCGCCAAGTTCCCAAACCCGCTGTGGTCCGTGCTAAACTCCAGCGGCTTTGCGCTGGGGTGTCCTGCTAATGCCCGGCTCCTACGTGACATTGACGGCGCTAATAGTCGACACCGGTATTTTATAGGAGAGACGGCACGCCTCCGCCGATAATTGGGCACCCCCCTACACAGTACAGCAGGCGCCATCTTCAAAGGGCGGAGCTGTCCAGTTCGCAACTACACACACACGACACCCGTAATACACGAGAACCACGAAGTACATAGGTGCCGGCACCAAAGAAAAGTCACCCGATCCCGATATCGAATGCCATGTCCTCCTCTCAGGAGGTGGAAGCTCCGGCTCCGTCACCAGGCCTCCCGGAACAACCAAAGACTCCCATAGGCACCACTCACAATACAGACTTTGATCTGCGCAAGATCAGCTCTCTTCCTTCCGAACAACAAGAACTGTTTCTGCTCACGGCCGTGTCGAAGTTGACGAAGCACGTCCTTTCCCTGGACGCGGACGGCTGCACTGCGCAACAGCTGTTCATCAAGCGAGACGTCTTCCAGGTCATTTCTTCTTCCCCAGCGCCATCGAGAGTAATACGCAACAACCTTGGGCGGTGCTTGGCCCATGTGTTTGGAATTGGAGACAGGAAGCTGCTGTTCGAGTCAATCAATGAGCTGATTGCGATTCTTTCAGGAGGCAAGGTCAAGACGGAGAGCGATGTGCGAACCAAGCATGCGGCCGTCAGCTGTCTTGGCGATGTGTTTGCTGCTGCCGGAGACAGCGCTGTCGGCCTGCACCAGCTTGCCTGCTCCACCTTGCTGAAGCTTCTGAAGGCATCGTCCAGCAATGCAGGACTCCGGGCTGCCATCTTTGTGTCCCTAGAGAAGATCGTCGGCATGGTCAAGGGTCTCGTGGACGAGGTGGCTGCTCGGGACATCTGGAGGCAGGGGCGCAGCTATGCGACGAGTGATAAGGGGCCCTTGGTCCAAACTTCTGCTTGCCGCTGCTTGAAGGCTCTTGTGCGAGACACGACCTATTTCCGGAACTCGAGCGACTTTGACAAATTGGAATCAGCCATGGTCAAGGCTTTCGATGCTCTGTCTGTTCACGTGCGACAAGCTGCTGCGGACACTCTGGCGGAGGCTCTATTCCAGGGGTACTCCGAGGCGGCTGCTGGGGACACGAAAGGCAAAAAGGCAAAGACTAAGCTCAAGCGATCTTCGACACATCCAGCAATTTCGGGGGCAACAGAAGATGACGGCCTTCCCCCTAGGTCTGGGAGTCCGGCGCCCGGTGCCAAGCGTCCGAATGATCTTGCTATTTCGCTACGTGATATGATTTCTATCCTTTCTGGGTATTTTGTCAAGTCAAGCTCTTCGAATAGGGTCCGTGGTGCCCTCGGCGTGTGCTGTACCCAACTTCTCCATCGATTAGGTGAAAGAATTGTTGAGAGGAACTACATCAAAATTGTCGAATGCCTTTCAATTGAGCTATTGGGATCTAGTACCATTAGCAACCATCGGTATCGTCTGCTCGTTTCTCGACGCATCGTAGATATCATCATTCAGGATGTCGTTGGCCGCAAGATCCTAGGAGAATCCAGCCAGATCGTGGCGGCCAAATCCCTAATCAACGACATTTTGAAAAACTACCCACAGGTATTAGCTGAGAGACCAGAACCATCCAAGCATACGTTGATCACAGCATTGAGTGCTGTGGCTTCGCTGATCAAGTCGCTGGGATCAGCTGCCAACAGTTTCGCAGACGCATGCAGGGACGGCCTGCTCCAGGTTTTGCAGCATCCAAGTTACTCGGTACAGGTATATGCTTCATATTGCATGAAGGTCTTCGTCGTGGCCTGCCCTCAGCAGTTGCTTCCCTGCCTCTCGGTCTGCATGAACAGTCTCACACGAGAACTGTCCCTTCTTGGCAGTGGGCGAAACTCTCCTAGAAGGTGTATTGGATTTGCCCACGGGTTGGCTGCAACGCTGAGTGCCAGTCCATCTCGCCCACTGTATGGCTCCCTAGATGTCAACAGTCGTGTGTTGACGATGGCGACAAATCTACTCAAATCCAGCGGACAGTCAGAGCTCCGTGTCTCAAGCACTCAAATCCAAGTAGCATGGATTCTCATTGGCGGTCTGATGTCCCTTGGGCCAAATTTTGTCAAAATCCATCTATCTCAACTGCTGCTATTGTGGAAGAATGCGCTACCCAAGCCTTTAGCTAAAGACAATACCTCGGCGAGAAGCTTGCTAGAATCGTCCTTCCTAACCCACGTCCGAGAATGTGCTCTCGGCTCGATTCTCTCGTTCCTTCAATTTAACAGTCGTCTATTGACAGTTGATGTCTCGAAGCGTATCGCGACGATGCTCCAGAGCACAACAGATTTCTTAAAGACTCTGCCTTTGAAGAAGACAACGGAAGATATTTCTCAACGGTTGACACGAGCATTGCAGCTCCAGGACCTGGACCTGATGGTCCAACGTCGTGTTCTCCAATGTTATATCAAGCTTGTCAACCTTAGCCCTGCGGGTAGCAGCGAGTCTCTTTTGCAGTCTAACCTTCTCACAATTGCCATCTCGCTGTTCGCCGACCCTGATAACTACCAGCCTAGCTCTCTGAGCGCGTCAATAGCAAACACGGCTGCAACGTTCGAGTCTATATGGGACGTGGGTGATAACTCAGGGTTTGGTGTTACCGGTCTCGTATCAGGATTCGATGTCCGGGACTTACCTGGCCAGCATGTCAGCTCCCGCCAGCAACCCCAAGAATATGATACGCCGGAAGAAGCCATCCTTAACGCGGCAAAGACGCCAGTCTGTGGTAGCTTAGAACACGACGCATGCCTTCTTTATGTAGAGGGCATCAATGAATCGTCGCCTACTTCAGATCCTCCAGCTACCGAGGTCATCAATAGCGCCATCCAACTTTTTGCATTCGCTTTCCCTTTGACGCCAGCTAAGGTCCAAGAGAGTATCCTGGAGCAGATCAAAACATTTGCCTCAACCGGTTCTCTCCAAAGAGATCCGGGACGGAAAGCAGCAATTAACATTAACCTAGCGACGGCTATTTTGCTGACCATGAGGGTTTGCGTCAAGGAAACCCAGTCCCCTGCCGGAAATATCTCTAACATGGCGGTCGAGAACCTATTACAAGATATAGTTCGAGACTTCGTACTTGATACCGATCAATATGTACGAAGCCTTGGTTACGCGTCTGTGGCACGTCTCTGCAATGTGTACGGGAATGCTTTCACCAACACTGAAGTCAAATATCTCATTGACACCATTGTTGGCAACCGAGAGCCAAGTGCCCGTGCTGGGTGTGCAATGGCTCTTGGGTCAATCCAGACTAAAGTTGGCGGAATGGCTGCCGGGTACCATTTGAAGACTATTCTAAGCATTCTCATGTCCCTTTGTAACGATCCTCACCCTGTTGTTCACTATTGGGCTCTAGAAGCTCTTTCCCTAGCTTCTGATGCGGCCGGGCTAAGCTTTGCTGGATATGTGCCAAGTACTCTTGGGATGTTGGCCCAGCTATATGTTTCTGAGACGCATCATTGTGAAGTCTCAGCGACGATGACTATGAATCTTGAGATGGAACTATCCACTACCTCATCAATTGCGAAGTGCACGGACTCGTTGATCAATATTCTTGGTCCTGACTTGCAAGATGCAACCAAATCTCGAGAGTTGATTTTCACCCTCATTGGCCAATTTGAGAACGAAGAAGACCTTCGTGTGCAAAAAGCAGCGTTAGGTTGTCTAGAACATCTGTCCGTCTATGCACCAGGCCACATGCATTTCGGAGACTATGTGAGGCTTCTCCAGAAGTACTTGTCTGTCGAGAACATCTCACTCAGAGACTCGGCCATTGACGGGCTGTACAATCTCATGCGTAGAGAACCACGAGATGTCCTGCGGGAGGCCGATGAGGGCTTTGAGGCGCAACTTTGGTTGGTCCTCGATACTGTCCCTAGTCATGACGGAATCATGAACATCATCCGCAATTGGGCGCATCAGACGTGTCTTGCTGAGACAGGCACATGGATCCAACGATTCCAGACTGTGTTAAAGATGACCCGAGCTCGAACCCAAAGTGAAGATGAAAGCTCGAAATCCAAGGGGGCTGCCTTGCCCGATCTGAACGACGAGGAAGTAGCAGGCTTCGCTTCTGCCGGTGGTGATGCTAAGCAGCAAAAAGAAAACCCTACAACCTCTGAAGTTGAGCCGCTCCGGTGGCAGGTGACGGCATTTGCACTCAACTGCGTGAGCGACTTGTTCGTAATAGTAGCCAAGGACGTGATGGCTCATGGGGAGAGCGAAGGCCAAGCCTCATTACAAGCCAAGATCGCCGATGTTGTCCGCATGGCCTTCTCCGCATCTACAGGCAGTGTTTCAGAACTTCGGATCTGGGGATTGAAGCTCATTGGGGCCGTGTTGCGCATGTTTGGCAAGGTTCCTGACCCAGATTTTGATGAAGCCATGCTTCTCGAGCAATATCAAGCTCAGATCAGCTCCGCATTGACACCGGCCTTCGCCGTCGACTCCTCTCCAGAACTCGCCGCCGAAGCGGTAAACGTCTGCGCCAGCTTCATTTCGATAGGAATCGTCAGGGATGTTGAGCGCATGGGTCGCATTCTCAAGACACTCGTGAGCGCGCTTGAAAGCTTTGCACAAGATGGCGAGAATGCCGGGATCGGTGACTTGACCGGGCTGAGCTCCAATGCTCAGGTCATGATCAAGCTCTCTGTTTTCTCGGCATGGGCCGAGCTACAGGTGGCTAGCACAGAGCAGAAGTACTTGCACGATGTTCTAAAGCCACACATCGGGACTCTGACACCGCTATGGCTCGAGTGCCTGCGCGAGTTTGCTCGACTCCGCTTCGAGCCAGACATCTCCATGACACTGGGGCCCCCCTCACTATCTGGAAGCCTGGACACCATCTACGCTGCCCTCAACCGCGAGACGTTGTTGCGCTTCTATCAAGATGCATGGCTCAAGTTTGTCGACGCGATTGCAAGCCTCATTGAGCAAGACAGCAATTCGGTGTTCGATGCTCTCGATGGCAAGGATTCAGCAAAGCAAGAAGTCAGCACTCAAGTGAAGAACCAAGGCATTAACTACCGGGATGAGCCTGTGGCCTTCTTCTTTGTTCTATTTGGCTTAGCCTTCGAGGCACTTGCTATCAGGCCTGGGCACGGAGACCCTTTGGCTTCTCAGGAGCAGACTCTTGAGATTCTACGAGCCCTCAAGAAGATTTTGCATCCCAACGTATCCGGTCATGCTATTTACCGCCCCGATGTTTTCTCCGAGACTATGGATCTCCTCGATCGACTGGTACTCACTGAAGGGCTGGAAGTTCAAACGGCCATCATTGACATCTCTAGCGCCCTCGTTGTGGCTCACCCATCCGCAAGACGTCACATTACCGACGAGGCAGACCTGTCAGAAGATATCGACCAGCTCTTCGAACTCACCAGGATCATCGTGCTTGTCCTCACCGGTCTCCTACCAAACCTGTCCGCAGGCAATCAACCTGTTAGGCACCAGATGAACGAGGAAGCAATCTATCTGATTCGTACATCGCTGGACGCCCTTGTAGATGCAGCAGAAGTTTTCCCTTCCGTCATTAAAACAGACCTGCACGCTTGCATCATCCATATATTCGCCACTACTCTGGCAACATCTGGCTGCCAAGAGTTGATTGTACCGCAGTCTCTTGCAACACTCAAGCGATTCGTCAAATCCATGGCTGCCTCGCGAAGCTCGTCTGCCGAAGCCGCCAAAGCTACAGACACCCAGCTGCTGGGTTGCATACGTCGTTTCCTATCTACCTACCTCAACGCACAGAAGCGTGAGGCCCCAACCTCCTTGGCTTGCGTCAAAAATTGTCTCCTGGCCACCACTATCCTTTTCACTGGTGGAGAAAACCATCTTCCTGCATCTGACCCACTGGTTGCTCGCTACCTGGATGAGGTTATTGACTGTCTGACCGACCGCATGGTATGTTTCTCTACCCCTCACTTGATCTCTCATGTTGCCTCTCATCTTACTGCTACACCGCATCTCGCTTATGTCCTTCTTCCCCTTTCCTCGACGCACTGCCAGTGCTTGTGCATTAACTAACGCCTGTCAGACGGCCAAAATTGCGGCCAATTGCATCAGGTCACTTTTGGTACAACCGACACGTACGGCCGCAGATCAAAGCATCGCGCGTTATCTCCTCCCCCGCCTCATCACTTTCATCATGAACGTAGAGCCCGAAGATCCTGAACAAGCCAGGACCCTGGTCAGCCAATCGATATGCCACTATGTCGCCACCGTTGAAAAGCAACGTGTGTCCGCCGCCATGGCGTTAGTCATTCCGGCACTTCTTGCGAAGACTAATGCAGAAGGCCGGGAGGCCTTCGAGGAAACAAGTGCAAGGCTCCTTGAGCTCGCTGCCGTTGATCCTGTAGCTTTCCGCGCGATCGTAAGCGGCATGAGCAACAACCAAAGAGCGTTCTTAGAGGAGATCATCAGATCTGGTCAAGAATCCACACGTGCGTCAGACCAGGCTTCCTCGGCGGACGTAGGCACGCCAAGTATCGCCTTGAAGATGAATTTTGGGGGCTAGATCCGCTATCATGTCATCCTGGCTATCTCAGATCCGTGGTATTCTCCGGAGCTCATGATGACTGCAGCCGAGACATGCATAGTTTTCGCACGCTATGATAGCCAGCCAGTTTCGGAGGGTTGCAGGGAGGTGCACTTTGATGCAATCAGACGAAAAGTGAAACAGCTCGTCAATGGCCTCGCTTCTGCCACACACCGCACCTCTCAGATACGTCCAGGCTTACGTGCATGGGACGTGCCATGTCTCGGGCAGCAGAAAGAATTGCCAACTCAGCTCAACCGAGTTGACGCTCTCTCTTGACGAATAGGAGAATAGTGTCCGAATATAATGCCGAAACCTCTAGCCTATTGCTAATCCCAGCAACCCTTGCAGACACACCCCGTGTCGCTCAACGACGAAATCATACGAGGAGGGGAAAGGAGCAACGGTGGTTGGGCACAATAATAACAGGTCAGACGCGCCACCATGCGTGTCTCTCGTTGATGGAGGGGTCAAACCAGTTACGACTGGCGGGGCGGTCTTTTTGCGCATCAATATGCGGGAGGCGAGAGGCGAAAAGGCTCGAGAAGGCTGAAGATGTGCAGCTGGGATAGTGGAGATCTGGGGTTACGCGAGCATGCACAACACCCATCTAGTACCTTCTTGTAGCCAGCGGGTAGTTGCGAATCGAGTCTAAAGTCCGACCACCTGGTCCTTGCATGCGTCCTCACCGACTTCCATACCAAGTTACTTTCCCTGAGCTTGCGCCCGTTTGATGGATTTTCGCCTGAGCTGCACCACAGCGTACACGGATACATGAGGTCGGCTTGCAGGTATGAAGGGGCCCAAGCGTGTTTGTTACATTATGCCAAGGAGCCTAATGTGGTGCCCATATGCATGTTGCCAGCCTCATTGGCATCCCCGATCCAAATGTAGACCTACCTACGGCTACCTACTGCAACGTAGAGATACACTCAGCTCACACGGGCGCGCTTGGGATGAAAAATTCATGCGTTTGATTGAAGAAGCAAAAGGAAAAAAGTCAATTACTGACTTCCAAGTCGTTAGATTTCGTATCAAGCCATTCATGCATCATAGCCTCCGTCTTTTATCCAATCTGAGGGGAGGCATTTGTATGATTCAGCACAAGAGAGCACAAACGCCAACAATCCATTCCTTGCATGTAAAAGCCTGTAGCGAGTGTCGTGGGGTTCGAAAAACAGTTCAAGCATAGCAAAAACAAATAGACAGACAGAAGCCTTGTAAAGATCATTCCATAGTTAGCCCTCTATGGGAAGGGAAAACGGTCAAAACAGCAACAGGGATGGACACTTCTGGAATTCTTCCCTCATCCTAGCTGTCCTAACCTTTAAATCGACAGTAGCATTAGTGATGGTGGCATCCGTAGCGAAACACGAGGGATAAGTAGAACTGAGGGAGCTAAGGGAGGGAACACCAAGGACCTTTGCATCACGGCCACTTCTGTATGGTCGAAATTTTCAATGCTTCAATGCTCGCGAGGGCGCGGTCGACATTGGAGAATTCCTTTCACTGTCATTGATAAGCCGGGCAGTGACAGCTGTGCCCTTGTACTCCGTGTTCTGCAAGAACTCCACAGCTTTGGCAGCTACTGAAGCGCTCCGATAGACTACAAATGCATATCCACAGATTTGCTTCTTGGAAGACGAGTTCCGGGGACCAGACTGCCTAGCAGGGACATCTAGACGACGGATGTTCATGGCAAGTGGACCACAAGTGTCGAAAATCCAGAATCTGATTTCTGACTCGTCTGCATGCGAGCCGAACCCTTTTACCAGGATCTTGCGATTCCCGGAGTCAAGGGGCGTGGCTAACTTAGCAAGCATAGAATTGTTCGAGACTGCAGGATGCCTAGCCGAGTCGTCTGAACATTCACGTGCATGCGAAGCACGGGGTCGCTGGGGGTAAGACTGCCCTCCGCCAGTCAGAGCAGCGGAGGATGCAGGAATCTCTGTATTCATGGGCAACAAATATCCCGATCGGCCGCTATTGGGCGCCGTACTTGGGGCGGGCCAGATCTGGTCTGAGTTGTTGGTTCGCACCGGCTGGGGGGCAGGGATGTCTGTGAGTGTGTGTACGTCCGTGGCTGGGATGGCTGCGTCTTGGGGCTTCGGTAGTTGCAATCGCAGGAGCTAAATCGGTGATCTTCCCCCATCTGTGGCCAGGGGCCAGCTATGACCGGCTGACCATGCCCCGTATGATGACCTTCAGGAAAACGCTCTTTGATCGGGAGGGCGTCGTAACAGTTCTTGGCTGAAGGGCGGAGGTCTCGATTTTGATAGCCGTCCTTCAACAGAGCTGTTGATTATGAGCAAGGGCAATGGTTAGCGTTGCCTTTCCAAGGGCATCCAGGTGGACTCACCCCATGCTTTTTCAAAGTTATGATGGCCTTTGAGTCGGACCCATCCCGATGTACTCGCGGGAAAGATCTCGACGCGGTCGACCTCACAGACCTGAGCAATATGGCGTTTCAGCTGCTGCCAGGGTACATGTGGTGGTATCTGTATCTCGCCAAGCATGTCAGAAACATTAAAGCATAAAATTGCCAACCAGGCAGAGTCAGGGCGGACACAAACATTGCAGAAGGTGATGTAGTAGACACCAGTTACCACGCCTGGGTCGACCATCTTCATGCGAGTCTCTGGCAGCTGCCCAGTCATTGTTGGGTTGCTACTGATTAAATGAGGGACAGGCCCCATGGGACGCAATGGGAGAGGCATCTAGAACTGGGTTTTTTGATCTGGGAGGATTGTTGGTTGCACCGGAGGTGTGTCCAAGGGTTGTTTGATAGGTGACCAGGAGAGGGCAGGAAGAAAATGCTGGCGGAAATCAGAGCGCAGTCACTACAGAAAGGATGTGAACACCGATCTGAGATGACATGAGCAAGAAGTGATCTCAAGTTCGGACAATATCTCGCCGGGGGGTCCTTTTTATGCTCAAACTCAATCCGGACAGGTCTGATGAGGACCAGGGGAGCCAGGAAGAACAGAGCTGGATCTACGACCCAGCCCCCCCTCCATCCCCCTTCTTTCTGAAATAATCGAGTAAGTTCCCCAGCCCAAAAGAGTATGTCAAATTTCAAGTCGCCTTCGGTTTCCACAGCTAGTCTCGGTCCATATGCAAGATCGCGGTGGAACTGCCTCCCAGACGCCAGGAGCCTACATCCGCCACACGCAATATGTAGCTTGCTCAAAGGAGGCGAGGTCCCTCGCCATGCACCCCCGTGAGACTAGTAGGATATTGAATTGGGCATAGATAGCGAATCAGCGAGGTAGACGGGATGTGAAAAAGATCTATTTCTATGCAACTAGGCCTATCGCGGGGGTGGAAAGAACCTGCGGTTGACGAGGAAATAAAGGTACCATCAACCAAGAAACTCAACCTTGTAGACTTGGAAACCGCACGTATCCACGCCTACCAGTAGCTCCAGGGGAAAGTACTAGAGATGAGCGGAGGTGTAGAGAAACCAACCGGGCTAGCTCTCGAGACAGCCCCTCCTGCGCCCTGTCGACACGATGAAAGCAACATGACAGGTCACAATCCGGGATTATAAGTCCCAATGAACCTGGTCGCTTTGTGCTTTGTTCCTACGATTCAACCTTGCGGTACTCGAGCTGAAGATCGAGACCAGGATTATGCCGTTCAAGGGTCCCAAGCCCCGGTCTTGCCCCATGTAAAAACCTATCCAGGCTTGAGCTTAGAGATGATCCTCGGGCATGCAATGTTTGGATGTACCCTCCTGTCTCCAAGTCCTCTCCAGGGTCCGCTCAACATCGAGGCTGTCCTGCACGGGTGTGTGCAACTGCAGCCAAACCAAAAGAGATACACTCCTCTTTCAACCCTGTTTCTTGCTCGCAGTCAAAATGCAGGTCTTGTTTGGGAAGCTACACCGAGGCGATTATGCTTTGACGCAGGAGAGAAGAGGAAACAACCAGCCACTGGACACCCCCGCATCCTTGTTCTGCCCAACTCCTTTGACACTTCGGCTCTCTCCATCAACCAGTTCTACGTAGTCTTCCGGAAAAGGAGGAGAGGAAGGGTGGGACACTACAAGTTGTATCCAAACACAAGATAGCAAACAGGGGGAGGGGGGCCACTGTAGCTAAACGGCGAGGGCACCCTCAGGCTCGCCAAGTGGCCCAGGGCAACAAACGGGATAATCGAAAGAAGCGTAAGAAACTTGAAGACGTTTAGCTATGCTTGAACGAGAAGGTATCCTCCAACATAGAACCCTCGTCCTCTAAAGTGATGCTGTCTCTTATCGACTCGACGCGGCCACGAATGGATGACAGGGGTTGTCGCGCTGAGCTATCCCCCCGAAAGAAAATCTCTGTATCTTCCTCCCCATTAGCCGCCTCATTGTCCGTGTCGGATAGTGACAGAAGACACAAATTCTGCCTATCTGTGAGCAGTAGTTTTGGATCATCATCCTTCGAATCTATCCAAGTTGCCTGCAATTTCCCAACCACCTTACCGTCGGCAAGCTGCTCTTGGAATTTGACGAATCCAGGCCCATTAGACAGCGGATCCCAGTGGAAATGGAGGTTCACTTGTTCGACACTACATGTAATCAGAAGCAGTTCGCGAACTGACGGGTGCCAAGCTACATCAGCGGGAGAGTGGAACATGAGAACTGCTCTTAGTTCTCCGGCAAGTAGGTCCCAGACCCACACTGTTCCTGGGTGCTCATCCAGTCTAGTTGCTAATAGAGTACCAGAAGAATCAAACGAAGCCACTGAGCAGCCGACCTTCAGTTCTGTGGCAGATTTAACATCCTCCGAGGCCGCCGGAGGGGCGACATCCTGCGATGCACGAACGAAACAAGAGTCGAACGAGGAGCTACCAGCAGAGTTTTGGCGTTGCTCTTGCCAGACCTAAATACAGCAATCAGAATAGGTCTCAAACCATCACACTACGCCAAAGCAGGTGGCAACAAATTGAAAAGGGACAAGGTTATGGATTCCCTAGTGGCACTCACCTGGAGGGTGTCGCTCGGTACGATGGTAACAGGATGGACCAAGGTTAACTCTTCCCTCCAAACACTAGTATTCAAAACGGTGACCTTTCGGGTGTGGTCACAAAAGGCACACAAACGCGAGTCTGGACTGAAATGACAAAGCTTGATTCCCACGTTCAGTCGTGCCGCTTCATCGTCCACTTTGTCAGCCCCTCCTAGGTTTCGGAAGAGCTGCCCGTCTGGAGTATAGATCAAAATCCTCCGACCTTGTGCTGGCGAATCCCACAATAGCAGCCATGAGCCATCTGGTGACCACACAATAGCCTGTGCATCCAAGGTGGCAGGGTACCACGATCTCTCCAGCTGGCGGGTGTCGGGATGGTGAATGCTAACAACGTCTTTGCCAGCAGATCGAGTCAAAAGAGCCAAGTGGCCGGATCCCGTACGTATAGAGAACCCGCGTTTAACAGAACCAGGGAGGTGAAATTTTGGGCTAGGTATCTCGACGGCTTTAGATGTTAAGAGATTGAATAGAAGCACCTTCAGACCAAATGGGGCGAAAAGGATGAGTTCCGAGTCATTTGCACCAAACTGGATATAAGAGGGCTTCCCTTGGCCAGCCAGTGGATTTGCGATGCTAGCATGACATGCAGAATCGGTTACAGAAAGGACTGCAATGTGATCAGCCGACGCCGCCAGGATTCTGGTCGAAGAGGGACCCCATATCAAATGGATAATGGGACTCGACAGCTCAAGTGGCAGCTTCGAGACATTCAGCGATCGCAGCGTCTTTACGGACCGGATCCGGACCGAAGACCCCTCCAGTGTTGCAATCAATTGTCCATTCGGGCTGGCACGACAGTGTGTTGAGGCTGGTCGTTTCATATTAGCCATACATTGTACATCAGTTTGGAAAACCGGTGATACGATAGGTAATTTCGACCCTACATTTTATCAATCGCGAATAGTGCATCGTGACCTCAAATTTCTAGTGTGAGATGTTTGGTGAGAATCTCCCGTTGGGGTGCACTGGCTGAGATCGAAGTTGCGATGTTGTTGATGTTTTCATCCAGCAACCACAACAGTCGGACGTAGAAGGAAGGGGAGGTAGTCAAGGGTGCAGTCCTCTCGAAAAGGTGGTTTCGACGTGGAATCCATGCAATTCTACCAAACAACCAATTTCAGTCCAATTTCAAGGTGTCGTCAATCGAGTCGTGATAATTGTCGGGCAGGCGCGACACAGGTGAAGTAAGGTACCCCCTACCTTGAGCCAACAGTGATGACTAAGGCTCTACTTGGCATTCACCTCTACAACGCACCTTCTCTTCAATCCCAAATCAATCACTCCGAGGTGCAATGAGACAACCTGTCGCTGATTAGATTTTGTCTTTCGAACTGATGCAATTTATTTCGTTGAATCAAATATTTCAGAGGGAAAAATTGTTTTTAGATTGTATCCGATTTATTCAGGGCTAAATATAATTCTTATCGTCTGGTTTAGTACCTAACCTAGGGTTGAGACGAGGACCGACAACTCCTACTCTTAATCCTTTCGCTACCATTATTTTTTTGCTTTATGTAGAACATAATTTGTGGCTATCGCCTCCAAAGGGTGAGTTTGTGATCCTCCTCCGTAATCTCGCGCCTAGCTTGAGCCATCTCCTACGGTTTGTAGGTACGATGGAGACAAGCCAGTTTGGTGTCGACCACGGCAGCGACCCAAATGCCGTATTGATCGTATGTTTACTAAGCAGTTCTCTTGTGATGATGGTCGGTGTGTTGGCTTGTCACAACCTCCACTCCAGTTCAATTATCGGCGAGATAGTTCAAGGCATGTTCGTTCAGGTTTTCACTCGATGGGGCACTAACTTGACATTTGTTTTGCACGCTTTCATTTGCCATTTTTATTGTCCTGTTTTGCTCCTACTTCTTCTCCATGGTCTTTTTATTGTTCTTATGGCGCGGGAAGTTCTTCAATTCAAAGTGAATGCATTGGCTGGCTTAAAGTGTAGTAGTATAGTCTTAGCTTACGGTGTGTAACATTTCGGGTATTGTGATATTGGGCTGAATTCCCAAAACAGATGTTTCAGTGACGCACATTATGACCAAAAACCAAAGAAAAAATGACAGATCGAAATGGAAGCCTCAGCTATTGCTTCGCCAAGTCATCCAATATCAGCTGGGCTCAGTATCATTGGTAGCGCTATAGGGTGGCAATTAGTTAGCACCGACGTAAGAGCACCATCATCCTCTAGCGCCTCCGTCTCCAGCTTCAGCCATCTTATCTTACTTTTCGCCTTGAATCCCGCTTCCCCGCTGCGGCACTCTCAACGACGACGTGAACATCCCTTCTAATCAATAGCATAACTCTAAAAAGTATGTTGGGTTGGTAAAGGCCGGTTTCTTCGCGTAGTCGGAGAGTTCATCACATCACCTAGTGCCTTTCATTCATCCATACTCTGTGACACATCTGCATGTGGAAATCGGACTGCACAAGGGAATGACAGGCTCCCAACTGTCGGCACAAGCGACAAGGCTAAAAAACGAATAAGGCCATGTACTCAATCAGAGCTGGCCTCCCCTGGGCACGCCGGGCCAGACCATCATTGTGCACCGCCCTACGAATCGCTTCCCAGAGCCGAAAGGTTTCAGCCGGGCTTGGATCACAAGTGGAAAGGAACCCCGGGGCGGACATACAGCCCCCCCTAGACTCTCGGAGGGAGACAATCAAGCAAGCGAGGCCCTTTTCTGATTTCCTGACCGACACCTTCTCTCGCCAACACGATTATCTGCGGATCTCAATCACGGAAAGATGCAACCTGCGCTGCGTCTACTGCATGCCCGAGGAGGGTGTTCCCCTATCCCCCAACCGGGAGCTCCTCACCACGCCAGAGATAGTCATGCTCTCCTCCGTCTTTGTCTCCCAGGGAGTAAATAAGATTCGGCTCACTGGCGGAGAGCCGACGGTGCGTCGTGACATCCTCCCTCTGATGCATCAGCTCGGAGATCTTCGGAGCCGGGGCCTCCGGGAGCTGTGCATCACGACGAATGGCATCTCCCTGCACCGGAAGCTTGATAGTATGGTCGACGCTGGGCTGACTGGAGTCAACCTCAGCCTGGACACACTGGACCCCTTCCAATTTCAGATCATGACGAGACGGAAGGGGTTCGATGCAGTCCAGAAGAGCATCGATCGCATCCTGGAGCTGAACAAGCTCGGAGCTGGGATCAAACTCAAGATCAACTGTGTCGTCATGCGAGGCGTGAACGACCGAGAGATCGCCCCATTTGTGGAGTTGACTCGGGAGAAGGACCTCGAAGTCCGCTTCATCGAGTACATGCCGTTCGACGGCAATAAATGGAACAAGAACAAGATGTTCAGTTACAAAGAGATGCTGGGGCTGATCCGGGAGAAGCACCCCAGCCTCGCTAAAGTTCAGGATCACCGAAATGACACGAGCAAGACATGGCATATCCCAGGTTTCGCAGGGAGGATAGGATTCATCACGAGCATGACGCACAACTTCTGCGGGACCTGCAACCGTCTACGCATTACCAGCGACGGGAACCTCAAAGTGTGCCTCTTCGGCAATGCCGAGGTGTCACTCCGAGATATTCTACGCAGCTCAAACGGTGGTGAGCCCATTGATGATCAAGCCTTCGAGGCCATGAAGCAAATCGAAATGGACCGGAAGCAAGGACTCACGCCGCCGAACCAAGCATTGGGTATAGACACTCACGAGGCCGAGTTACTTGAGGTCATCGGAGCCGCGGTTAAGAGAAAGAAAGCCAAACACGCCGGTATGGGAGAGCTCGAACACATGAAGAACAGGCCAATGATTCTCATAGGTGGGTAACCAAGCAACAACCCGCCATCATTTCAGCTTCATTTCCCGATTTATATATGATGACGGAATGACATGACATGATACCATGGTATTTGGGGATTTGGGCTTCTTGCAAGATAGGGCGTACTGGTTGGCATATTCTCATGGTGTTACTTCTCATTCACTCGTTCCTTCTTTACTCTGCCTGCATTCTTAATCCTAATGTAGGATATCAGCTAAATAGCCAAATTGTAGATGACATTTCTGCATCCTTCACCAGCCGCCGGAACGTACAATACCCGTTTAAGAGCTCGTTTGCCGGCCCTAGAGGTTGGCCTTCTTATCTTTTTCAGACCGACCGACAATCTCAATACTCGCGGCTGTTCTCGACATCGAGACAGCATAAACAGAAGAGTTCTGCACCTTCCAAAGAGACGACCGCGGCGCCGGGAAGCACAAGCAACCAGCGCCTCACTCATGTATCCGAGACTGGCGACGCGCACATGGTCTCCATCAGCGACAAGGACGTCACCTCACGCACCGCAACAGCCGCCTGCACGATCCGCTTCTCGACGCCCGACGCGGTCAGGCTCATCCGGGAGAATCAGATGAAGAAGGGCGACGTGCTCGGCGTCGCCCGCGTGGCCGGGATAATGGCCTCCAAGCGGACGCCGGACCTCATCCCGCTGTGCCACCCGATCCCGCTCTCCCACGTCAAGATCGACCTCGACGCAGATTCCTCGGATCAGCAAATCGAGGTTAGGGCGACCGTCAAGTGCGACGGCAAGACCGGCGTCGAGATGGAGGCGCTGACGGCGGCATCTACGGCGGCTCTGACGGTGTACGACATGTGCAAAGCTGTGGATAAGAGGATGATCATTGACGGACTGAGAGTGGTTCTCAAGGAGGGTGGCAAGAGTGGGCGGTGGGAAATGGATTGACCGGAGCTATGGCCCAAAGCAAGCCAAGCATGTCACTTGTTGATAGTACCTACGTAATATCTACTTACGGCGAACGGGAGACACGATGGAGAATACAACGTTCATATTGCCAAGCCGCCAAGCTCATGGCTGCCTGCTGGTAGCATAGCATTGCCACTCAAAAGCTCATGAAGCAAAACAGGTCCGAAGAGGAACTGATCCAGAACATCCCAGGCCATGATCACAAGTGGATGGTCGGCTAACTCAACCTGCCTCTCTTCCCGTCGTTGATTGGCTTCGGGTTTGGCGAAGAGAGGGAGCGGGACAGCTGCGTATGCACAACATTGCCGACTTGCTCTACTCGGCAATCTGATTGAGTAATTGATTGATACGTAATAGGGGGGTCCTCGAGCAAGGTCGGCCAATCATAAGAACGACCATTGTCATTGGAGGCTGGTGGGCGGGAAAAATGAGTGGAAAGTGTGGCGATGGTGGCACGCGACAGTGGGTTGGATGGCCGATAAGAGATCAGGGTGCACCTTATCACATCGGGGTCTGGACGGTATGGAAAAGAAATGGAATCTTCGGCGGAGGGTGCACTGACCAAGTTCCTCAATCCCCGTTTTGGGGAATGTGAACCCGAGCCCATCGATTGGGCGGACGGCAGCAAGCTAGTCCAGCCATTACGTTTTGTTTCCCAGACCGGCCGTTCCACCGGTTACTGTGTTGATGGATCATGGCAGGCCTGTCAGTCAGCCGGTTGGTTGGTTGGCCACTGTCAAACACTCTCGGAGTCCACCTCAACCGTGCGCCAGCCTTCCCGTTGTGGCTTGAGTCGGAGGAGGGGACCAGCAGCCAGTTTGTGCTAGGCCGTGGAGCTTTCGGAGCTGTTGGCAGCCCCATCGTCGTTGTTTGCTGTACATCTCATACCCAAGTACCTATGTAGGCAATTAGATGCATTATGCGGCACTTACTGGCAGCTAAATGACAACTATGCGCACACAGGCAGCGCTTAGATTGGCATCTGGGCCAGCTGTACGACAGGCTGCTTAGCTGTGTTGTCTCTCGACAGTGGTAGCAATGCCAAGGAGGAGACAACAACCTCACCAAACACCAACACAACGCTCCGCGCCAAATACAGGTTGGGGCAAAAAAGAGCGCATAACCCTCGGCCGGGAATCTATTGATGATCCTTCATTGCCAAGTGGAGAGCAGAGGACCACCGAGGCGCCTAGGCGCTCGTTATGCCGACTGGGTGCTAATTTTGAGTTGTTTAGCAAGCCAGAGCCCCAGAGCCCCAATGCCTAGTGGCTGTGGTGGCCTTGGGGTCGCCGACAGCTAGCGGGTTGGAGCTGGTTCAGCCTGCGCTCGTTGAAGGGTTCAGGGTCGCTCGTTGCTTTTTCTCCCCTCTTCTGCGCTCATTTCAACTCCACAATCTAAGCGCAAATAGTCCATCCGAGGAGATATCTGAGACGACGAAAAGATCTCGTTGCACTCCACATGGGGAACCGTTCATCTCTCGTCGGTGTTGGTTTTTCTTCTTCTGTGCTATCCATGTCTGGGTAGGGAGATAGGCTATGCACTGCCCGGGCCGGCCATCACATTCTTGGGGATGGGAATCCGGATCTTGCATTCTCGAGGTGTGAGTGAAAGGACCTTTTCCTCCCTCGCACTCCGATCATCGCACATCCCGTGCGTGCATCCCGACGATTATATCCAGAGCTTATATCCATCCACAAGGTGTGTGTGTGTACATGGAGATGTATCACCTGCGCATACATCTGTCCGTATACGATCACGATTACTGTCCGTACTGAGCAGGCAATTGCTGTATGCAGGCGCCGTGCAGGGAGGGTTTGGCGTCTGGGATACCAGGGTGACTGATGCGAATGCAACGACAGCACAGACGCAGACGGACTCTGAGTCCGGAACTGAACAGCAAGCGACTCGTAATAAGTTTGGCGACAGAGATCTGACTTCCTCTGAACAGGGGCCCCTACCCCATCACGATTGTTTAACCCTTGTCGAGGTTGGGCGCCAGGTCCAATGAGCCCGCGTTGATTGAATCAAACAATGGAACTGGAAGAGCCACAATTCCGCCGTTCTGCAAACTCGCGCAGACAGATGCAGCGAGGATTTGCGCAGTCTCTCCCTCCTACCCCTTCTGTTCCAACGGCTTGCTGCAACATGGAATGAGGCGAGCATCTTACCTGCCTCTTCATGTTCACCTACCTTACAGACCGGATGTTGACTTTCGCTAGTGATGGGGTCTGCTAGACTAAGACTGGCTGCATGCACGTCTCTAGCATCTGATGGTACATCTAAGTTTCTGTCACTTGCCGCACACCACAGTTTGGGCACCGGCACCGTGCTTATGCACTAACAGCACTGTAAATTTCTTATCGCGCTCTCTCATTGGCTGAATGCAGAATAATCCCTGTAGTGTATGCGCTTGAGCTACCTACCTGGTAATAGTGGAAAATGATATACCAAAGCATTATGTCTGTTTTGGTTTGGCTTGTTTTCTTGCTAGGTAGGTAATCCTAGAGCAGTGCTCTCTCCTCTCCCCTCCGCCCCCAGCATCAGAGCCCTTCACCTTCCCCTCCCAAAAGCAAATAAAGCAATGGAGGAGCGCGTCGTGATGGGACCAGAGGCCGAAGGAAGGGTCCCATCTCACTCATAGGCTCTGAGACAGCTCCGAGAGCAATGAGACATACAATCTGAACGGAAACCAAGTGAGGCGGTCTCAGATGCTCGAGAGGGCACTTCGTTCCCATTGTGAAGATATCGGCCCCACTTGCACGAATCAGACAGACCCTTTCCCAGCTACTCAGTTCGGCTGCGGCGTTAATCAGAGACGAGACGAGTGAATACATAGCACGGGCGCAATCACACTGATGTATGTATCCTTACCGCCTTTGCCACTGCAGCCAACCGCCAATTGCCGTCGCACGATTGTCAGCCCTTCTCGGCCCTCCACTATCCCCCAACTTCCAGTGCGCTAAGCCGCCCGTGCATACAGCACAAGCTAATAACGGCGCCTCTCCACCCACCACCACTGCACCGCCAAAAGGACTGCCCCCGGGAACGTCGCCGATAACTGTGCGCGCACCCCCAGAACCCCCTCCTCCGGCTGTCTACCTGGTGGTACTTATTCGTATCCCCGTCCTCTTATACATCAACCACCTACGACCGATACCACCCTCCCCTACCTGACTGGCTGCTATCACATACCAACATAACTTTCTCCTACGCACACACACAATCCGACAAACACCCTGCGTTTTCTCAGATCAGATTTCCCTCGTTGCATCCGCTTGACACCTATTCCCATCCCCAGATATCGCCTTCCCGCGGTATCTTCCAACGCACGGATCGGACAAGTCAGCAACCCTCGATCTCCCATTGCCTATCGCAAACTGTCTCATTAGGCAGATCCTAAATTCGGCACAAATACCAAGGGTCCCCTTGCACGACGAGATCCGGCGCATACGCTTCACTTGCACTTCACCTACACACCTGCTCGCTCTCCACAGTCACACGAGCGACTTCCCGCACACTTCATCCATTTCCTGGGCAGCGTCACCACCTCGCGTCTCAGCTTCCGTATCGACGTCGACCTCTTCATTTTCAGCCCAACCTTCGAGATCATTTCAGCAGTGTCATGGCAGCCGAGCTTATCATGCCGACGCTACCAGGCGATCAGCATCCTCACCATCACCACTTCGCTACCCAGCGACCTCCACACTCCCGATCTCTCTCCTTCCAGGTCCCCCAGCCGCACTCCAACCAGCTCTCTCCTCTCAGCACATCCGACCTCGATAAGCACCATGCCTCTACGCCGTCATCTCCTAAAGCACAGCATGCGCGTCCAGCCCGGCCGATGTATATGCCTGCTGTCCTGCGACCGAACAGCGACTTTATCTGCCAGAAGATCACTGGTGTGAGCCCAACCAACTCAGACGCAAGCAGCGTTCAAACCATGGGCCGTCGGCGGCTGTCTGGTGCCGGTTTCATGGCGATGCCCGGCTTTTCAGCCCTTGGTCAGCGCCTCACACGGAGAACTACCGGCGACAGCACCAAGAGTTTCGAGAGCGGTTGGGATCTGGATCTTTTCCCTCAAGTTACTGATCTTCCTACTCGGAAACACTGGAAGGTAAGCAACCCTCTTCTTGTCAGCCCGCTTTTTGGTGTCCATGATGCTAATATGTAATAAAATCCAGCCCGACCCAGAATCCTCTGTTTGCGACGACCCTACCTGCAAGCGAACCTTTAATTATTTCACGAGACGTCACCACTGCCGCAGATGTGGCAATATCTTCTGCGATCCTCACTCGAGCTTTGAGGTCCCTCTGGATCAGGATGCCAACTTCAACCCACGGGCTCCCCCTTCGCGTACCTGCAACCACTGCTTCGAGCAGTATAGAGATTGGCACAGCCGCAACAACAGCCAGAGCTCCAGCTCTGCCTCCTCGGACGACCAGAACGTTGCACCGCCCACTCCGGTTGCTGCTATCCCGGGCGCTGCTGCTGCTGCTGCCCTTGCACTTCCCAAGGGCCCTGAAGTGGCAGCCAGCGTCCCCCGCGACTGGAACTGGAGCACCTTTTAATCGAATCGTACGGACCCGGTGTTAAAGGACACAGTGTAGCCTTTTCCTCGACCTCCGTATACACTTACGAAGTGACGAATATACGAACAGCAACATAGAGTTGATAAACTCTGGGTGGAGGGGCAGCGCCCTTCTTCCTGGATTTCCACGCTGCAATGCCTCTGGACGAAATACGTTATCTCACCGCGCCGCGGGCTCGGATCATTTCTTACGTTCTCACACTTTCTTCTTCCTCCGCCCCTTTTATGCCACTTCCTTTCATGGAGTGGACTTTCTTCTTGCGGAACAAGTCTCTCACCCAATAGACGGGTGTTTTTTCTCTGAATAATTTCTTAATTCCTATTGCATCATGGCATTTGCATTTCGGATCGGATATGGCTTTTACTTTTCAGCTTGGTTTGAATTTCTGGACAACGGATTGGAACAGACATGGACTGGCATTCTGTTAGCATATAGAAGGAATGCGTCGTTGGTCGTGGCGACCCTTTGGATGGAAATACCCATGGCTTTGCTTTGCCTTGTATTTGCTTGTTTTTTTATTTTATTTTATTTTACTACGATTGCTCAACAAATCGCCAAGGGTGGATAGATGATTGGCTCATCATAGACGGTTGTTATTGGTTTTGAAAAGAGACATATTTTCCTGACACATGAAATTCGCCCGCTGATAAGAAGTGACACCTTGGTCCCCTTTGTCGAAGATATGGTGAAACAACATTACGGAGGTGGGTTTCACGCAGACAAGACAAGCTTGATTTTGTACCGAGTGGGCGTCGATGTATCACTTCGTCGTACCACGCATGGTCTGAGATGGTTGAGAATGCAATATTTGATTCTTATGTATATATGGTTTGTGACCTCGACTAAAATATGTGAACCCGTCTGCTTTTATAAACCGCTAGCTCCTGAATTGTAAACGCCTGGTTTTTGAAAATCAAATGCAAAGATAATGATGCAATGTTGCTGTGCAAGTCCATCCATCGTATGCTCGTTTCTACACTACAGCTACCCATCTCCTCCAACCCTGATCGTGATAAGAACAACACCCCAAAGTATCACTCCTGGGATTATGCCAAGCTAATCACCCAACTGTGACTTACGCCCTGCGGCGGCTCTTGCCGTTGGATCGCTGGGGCGAGTCCTCGGCGATAGCGCTGCCGTTGAGCATGTTCTCGCCGCCGTAGACCTCCTTCTCGATGCTCTTGGCGGCATCCCAACCGGCCTTCTCTGCCATAACGACGTTAGAGCTCAGGCGGCGAGAGGTCTTGCCGTTGGACTTATGGGCGGCGTTGCTGCGCTTGACGTAGCTCGCGATGAAGAAGCTGACGAACAGGTAGGTCAGGGGCGCGAGGTAGAGGACGTTGAGCCAGATGGCGAAGGACTCCCCGGTGGTGGCGACGCAGCCCTGGGTGATGTAGTAGGTCTGGGTGGTTGTGGAGGCGCCGATGGAGCCGTGGGGAATCTGGGTCCCGTCGCCCTCGCCCCCGAAGACGAGCTTCTTGAGCGAGTCGAAGGTGCCGGCGGCGAGCGACTCGGCTGCAGGGGCGGATCCGGCAGTAGGTGCAGCTGTCTCACGGGTGACGGTGACGGGTGCTACGTAGTACACAAACGAGTGCATCATGGCGTATGAGCCGCCGAGGACGAACTGTGTGATCTGCATGCTGGTGAGGGTGCGCTTCATGATAGTTGGGATCCTGATGTTGAAGGCTGTGAGGGTGTAGTATGTGTACTAGAAGTGCAGGGTTAGTATATGTTGGCCTGATATTCGTTCTGGGATTGGGAAATCGCATCAAGGGCGATGCTTACCATCAAGGAGTGAATGAAGGAGTTGACAAGAACAAAGATCCAGATCGGAGCGGACATGAAGCGCATACCAGCCCACATGCACAACATTGCGCCGGCATGGTGGTAGGTCTGGAGCACGGAGCTCTGCTTGCCCTTGGCGAGGATGATGAAGGTATCGAGAACCTCGTAGAACTTGCTCAGGTAAAAGATCCATCCATAGTAGGCGAGGCCCTCGTTCCACATGCGGCCAGCTTGGCTCTTGTCGGGGAAGCCATCAACCATGGCAGCGCCCTGGGTGGCACTGACGAAGCTCGAGGTAGCCTCATCGTAGAAAACCGAATTTCCAGGGCCAGGAGCACCGTGGAGGCGACAGAAGCTGTCCGCAGTGCCTGCCCAACCCATTGGGCCCATTGGGCTGAGGATGCTTCGTCGCATTCCACCCAGCATTCCCCAGAAGGTCCATGCTGAATAGACAGCGAGGAATATGTTGTGGAGAATGACAAAGACGCCAAAGGGCGTGGTCTTGCTGATGCCCCAGGGCTTCTTATTGCGAGACTTGTTGAGCCTGTTGAGCAGCTTGATTGTGACGGCATATGTAATAGCGATGGACAAGGGGACCTTGGGGTCGAGAGCTGAGATGAAAAGATTATCGGGGATGTTGAAAGGATGCATAACGGAGTTGGGCTCATGAGTAGGCGGGATCGGAGTTGGGTTGTTGGTGGGCGGGAAGCCGAAAAGGCTCTGGTCCGGCAGGGCCAACATAATCTCCAAAGGCTCAGACATGATGGAGAGTGCTGAAAAGTGTGATACTGGAAAATGATCAAATCCCAAGTTCTCAAACTTGCAATTGGGGCTCAGAGAGAGAAACGAGGTGAGGGAAGTCGCTGGGGACCACAGACCCGGAGTTCTCTGGCGCGGGCGGATATAAAAAAGTTGGACCAGAGCAGCAGGGATAGAGTCAAAGGATCAAAGGAGGAGAGGGACCGAGATATGGATCAGAAAATAAGGACCAGGGGAGGAAAAACCTGCCATGGATCAACAAATGCACAAGGTACCTGCTCGGCCGGCTGCTAGTAGTTAGATTACCGTGGATGAGGTATGGAGGAGGTGGAGGTAGGTCACAGCATCGGCCGGGAACTCAACAAGAGCTCAGATCGCTGCATAATTGGCGCGCAATGCTGGGCGAACTCGCCATCATGTTTCTGCTGCAGCGACAAATGGCCGGCCGGGTGGTGATACAGGTGGCAAGCAACTCGCTCAAGCCATTGGGACAGTATTCGAAGCCCTACAACTACTACTTGCCTCTCTTGCCCAACACGCAGGCATATCCTCTGTAGGTACTATTTCTGCTGCCCGGCGTCTCGCGGAACCTTCCACCAGAAGGCAGGCGGCAAGCATACCAGAGATCTCATCGCTATCCCGGCCAGATTGATTTCTGATCTAGGGAGGCAGGCAGCTCTGTTGAGCTGGGTTTTATCGAGAAGGAACCTCGGTCCGTCTAGCTGACCAGTAGGCATGTGTTTACTTTCCTAGATCAGCACAAGCCCAAGGTCTTGCCAGATGGGCGGGAGCAGGGGTCTAACAGGTCCCTGAATTTTCCTAGTTTAGGTCCCAAAGAACCAGAGCGCGGATCCCGACGTTACCTGGTGGCTGTTAGCAGGTCGCGCACTCTCTACGTGAACCACTATCGTCCCGCTGGTAGCCGATGGCCGGGTGGAGAATTCGGAGCCGGGCCCACCTCTCAATTTGTTGGGGATGCGCTAAGACGCAACGGGTCACACACCGACAACTCCTTCTTCCAATGAAGGAATTACGTGCGTACCTCCTTCTCACCTCTTGCCAAATATTTAGGCCGAGGGACAATAACGGACTCCGCGTTTAAAGTGGCAATTCATTAACTCTGTTGGCCTAGATCAACGTCTATTAAATTGGCACTTGGGCTTTGGCGCTATACCTTGGAACGCAGATCCAATCATTCGGAATGATGGCATTGACTGAGAGCATGCGGGTAGCGGGGGTAGCTTTTTCAACAATTTTGACTACTCACCTGTAACATACGCTCCGTTGTGACATGGCTGTATGTATGTATGACCTTTAATAGTGGAGATGTCGGAGCCCCGAGGCATCAGCCAAGCCGTATCCAACAGCACCAACAGCACCTTGGACGATGATAAGTTTTGCTTGAGTCGTTTATGGGGTAAGATGTTGAACGGTCAATCCCGGGATCGTGCCCCCATACGGCTTATCCGCGGGGTAGACGTCTGACGAGGTACAGCTCCCTCATTTCTGAAAGCGAAATAAAATCAATACTTCTTCTAGCAATGGCGGACCTCATGGGCGAATTTGCCATTTGTGAACATCCCCTGACAATGAGTGGACTGAGGAGTCCCATCGAGATATTGGCATTATCAAAGGATGGCGTAACAGACAGACATGTCAGGACCCAAGTCTTGCAGATCGACGCTCCTGGCCCCTGTTCAGTAGCTGACGACACTCCGTCTTGTCCTTCACAGTCACAGTGATTCGAGCATTTATCCTTGTTTCTAGTCATTCCTCACAGGTGTGTGGTATTCTGGCTCGTGTTAAGCTTGGCACGGGGCGGACATTAAACAAAACGCCGGTCTCAACCTGCCACAAAAATTACAAATCTGGAATCCTTTTGTGTGGCGCGTATTATCCCACCCATATGTTTGGGTAGAGTGGCGAGTGGGCAAAAGCTCAACGAAAAAGCCAATGTATGTTTGTCCTGCCTCTTGGGGCGGCTTGTACACACAGATCTCTAGTATATCAAATTATGTAGACGTTTCCCTGCCAATTTCGTAAACTCGAGAGACCAAATAAAGACAGCCATTCAAGGCTGGTCCAAGTAAGTGTGCAAATATCATTTGCCTGGATTCAAACAATTCTGGTTCTTCGCAATTAATCCGCTGCACTCCGAGTTTTCTGTTGGTGCGGCCATCAACCGAACTGAACGCATTAGTTTGACTACTTAATATAATTCACTACGAGGGCGAGATGACTGAAGGAAGAAACTTACCTGAGCTGTTTGTAGTTCCTAGAGAATGTTGATTGAGAACCACATATCGTAACATATAGGGTCTACCTACGGCATCGTCCTACAAGAACAACTGTAGATTAGGATGCTACATAGGTAGACATGGGGATTTCCACCCAAGTCGCGATGCAAATAACGTCGCCTATCCACCAAAGAAAGCATATCTACACAGTTGCTAATCAACTGCATACTTGAGATATTGTTATTGGGTCAGAGAGGTGGTACCCATTGTCTATCTCGGTCTTGATAGACCTCGGCCTTGGCATTGAGGAAGATGGCTGACGTCTGGTCACTGGCCGACGTCTTTGGCCCTGGGCCATGCAAATGTTTTAAGTAACCGCATGTGGAAAAGAGATGGCTTCATATAGTGAAGACCGGCGGCGCAGTCTCGCGCAAGTCGGAAGTAAGAGTCTTGGTCAATGGCGCAGGGAATTATGCCTAGATATCTGCCGCCTTCTTCTGTCTTTGCCTAGGCGTGAGGGGAATGGCAAAAGCTGTGGCACCTTTGATACTGACAACATGAATCTTCCCGAGAAGCTTCACTGTCCTACGTTATTGATCTACTCGGTACAATATGTCACATTTCACGCGACCGCGAAGGGGAAGATGAGGCTTCGTGCTTGTCACTCCTTCTTAGCGCTCAAGCAGGGCGTCGTCGATACATGCCATGCCAACGTCAGTGGAGATCTTCTTGCAGTCAATAGCCTTGGCCTTTCCGTCCTCGATAATTTTGCTAGAAACGGGTTAAGGGTTGCTGTCCTGGCTGGAGCTTCTGACGGCTTTAGGTTGGGCCTCAAGTACCTAAGGCTAGGTTTGGTAGAGGCAGCCACGGTTGAGTACAGAGTATATAAATTTTCACAACCAAGAAAAAAAGCTAGAAATGCTCGCCAATGACTCCCTGGTGGTCTAGGCCAATGGAATCTACGTCTTTTGAGAGATCCGTGGTTGTGACTCAGAAAGGCGTGCTGAAGCATCAGAGTTGTGGAGGGGCAATGCATACGGTGTGATTCTTCAAAAGAAGCGCAGAAAGGGATACTGTGGTACTTTCCACTTGCATCCATGGTTAGATTTGCTCCCTCATGATGGGCTCTTATGTATGGCTCAGGTTATTAGAATTTCTGCAAATTATTTGAAAATATAACAAAACATATTTTTTTTTTATATCTAATTCTAACCTTACAGTTGAAAGACGAAAGAAGAAGAAGCAGCCGTCTTGCCCATTCTTCTACACGGTAAAGTTAAAGTGTGGTTTGGCGTACTAGTCCTAAAATTCTACCGGAGAAGTGGGATCAAGAGCAATTATGACTCCCCTCCATCTATTTACTTTGGATTTTTGGCGGGGTTGTGCTGATAAAAATTTGGGACAGATAACGGCCGATGCTCAGCCCATTTGTAAGCCTTTCTGAAAAGACAAACAGCCAGACCTGCAGCGTTTTCCCTCTTTCTCTTCACGCCAACTCCCTTTGCGATTGAAATTCGAACTGTGACACTGCCGTCGCGCCACCCGTGACAATGTCGCGAATCAACCAGCCTTCCAACCAGATCAAACTCACCAACGTTTCCCTGGTACGTCTGAAAAAGGGCAAGAAGCGTTTCGAGATCGCCTGCTACAAGAACAAAGTCCTCGAGTGGCGATCCGGCATCGAGACGAACCTCGACAATGTGCTCCAGATCCCCAACGTCTTCCTGAACGTCTCGAAGGGGCAGACGGCCCCGAAAGAAGACCTCGAGAAAGCCTTCGGCAAGGGCAAGCCAGTAAATGATATCATCCTCGAAATTCTGAAAAAGGGCGAGCAGCAAGTGGGGGATAAAGAGCGCGCGGCCCAACTGGAGCGCGTTCATAATGAGGTCATAGCGATCGTCTCAAGCAAGCTCGTCGACCCGCGGACGAAACGAGTCTACACGTCCGGCATGATCGAGAAGGCGCTCGACATGCTGAGCTCGCAGGCTCACAGCACTGACAAGGCTGCCGCTGGTAGTGGCGCCGGCACGCCGGCGACGGGAGAAGAAGGGGAAGCCAAGCCCAAGGCGAACTGGACTGGTGTTTCTACGACGAAGAGTGCGAAGAGTCAGGCCTTGGAGGCGATGAAGGCTCTGATAGCACATCAGCCCATCCCCGTCGCTCGCGCACGAATGAGGCTACGCATTACTTGCTCTACTAGTGTTCTGAAGCAGGCTGTCAAGTCGAGCGGCGGCGACAAGGGAGCAGCATCTAAGGATGAGGACGGCGAGAAGAAAGCGCCTGGAACGGTCAAGGACAAGATCTTAGGGTACATTGAGCAGGTGGAAAGTCAGGACGTCATGGGTTCGGAATGGGAGGTCGTTGGATTCGCCGAGCCCGGCGCCTTCAAGGCACTCTCTGATTTCATTACCAACGAAACCAAAGGCCAAGGCAGAGCCGAGGTCCTAGACATGGCTGTGACGCATGAAGATTAACAAACGCATTGGTAATGATTTATGATACCCAGCCAATAATTTGAACAATCCCATTCATGGACACCACGAACCAGGCATTGCCTATCATTTCCAAGTTCACCAATCATCGCGGGGAGAGTATGAATAACTTTGAAAAGGACACGTTTTTTTCTTCTTTGAATGCTTTTGGTTCAATATCTCTGAACTAAGAGTGAAAGACCCTTGCCAAATAGCAAACCGTTCAAAATGCTCAGAAAGGTGCAGAATCCAGCCATCACGCCTGTGTCCACCCTATACCGTAAACAATCATAACCTTTAACCACCCTTCTTCTTGGAAACACCGACGGTTCGGCCACGGCGACCAGTGGTCTTGGTGTGCTGACCACGGACACGGAGACCCCAGTAGTGACGAAGACCACGGTGGGCACGGATCTTCTTGAGACGCTCAAGATCCTCACGGAGCTTGGAGTCGACACCGTTGGCCAGAACCTGGTAGTCCTTGCCGTCGACAATGTCGCGCTGCCTGTTCAGGAACCAGGAGGGAATCTTGTACTGGGTGGGGTTCTGGATGATGGTGACAATTCGCTCGAGCTCTTCGGAGGTGAGCTCACCGGCACTATTGGTAGCATGTTAGTATTCCGTAGCACGCCCCCGTCCACAGAATTCGATGCTTCATACCGCTTGTTCAGATCGACATCGGCCTTCTTGCAGACCAAGTTGGAGTAACGACGACCGACACCCTTGATCTTGGTCAGGGCGTACATGACCTTCTGCTTGCCATCGACGTTGGTGTTCAGAAGACGCAAGATCTAGAGAGGGAGATTCCTGTTAGCCAAAAACATGTTCCATGGCTCGAAAGTTGCGTCTAGAGTCGGGGGGACGGCGGCGACGTGCTGCGGCGAGCACGCGCACCATTGCTCGCGCAGATTGATGTGGTGATGACTTACGAACTGGAAGTTCGTCTTCTCTCCTGATACGAGCGACATGATGGGCAACTGTGTTGATGGTTGCCTTGTGCTCGGATGGATGTTCGATGCTTTCGAGATTAAGTGGAAGCAGTGAATTCAATGCCCTCGCTACACATGGTGGAATTTTCCCTGTGGGGCCAGAGTAGGGCACGAGTTGTGCGCACACGAAACTTAGTCACGTGCATTTATTTTCCTGGTGTTCCGAAGTTAGCCCTCATGACTGGTATCGTATTTTTATTTTACCTGCACCTACCGTTTCTAACCTGGTTCGGCAAAAACTGTAGGAGGACCCTCATCATCCGCCATCCGCCAATCACGACGCAGGCAACAGATTGGACCTAGAAATTGTCTGCTGAGTCTCGCATTTTTACCTCCTTCATGACCAGCCGCGATTGAGTAGCTGTTTATCCAACGCGTCCGGGCTCATGGTGCATTTGCCCCGGGCTGCATTGATGGTGACTCCTGCTGCGCCAGTACAATTGCTATTGATATTGTCATCTCTATGATACACGGCACAGCACAGCACAGGTAGGTTCTCTTAATACGTAAGGGCCAAGGGGCCCAAACAACCCATCGTCTTTTGCCAATGCTCGGTCAATCTACAATCATCGATTGATCTTGAGCCGGATGCCGGGCGCAAGCTCAGGTATTAGACGAGAGCAACACCGACAACGCTTTTTGAGTACGGAACCTTCTGTGATTTTCACCAAATGGGGGCTTTCGTAATTTATCTGTTGTTACATCTTGCTTTACTCGCTGGCTGCTAGCGTACTCATGCCATTTGTCTCCCGGTATTCACAACTGCCTACGCACATATGAATAAATTCGTGGGCCGATTGGTTTATCCCTCAATTACTTATAATATGCCGTGATCGCCTGAGATAATTTGTGTCGTGGTACTTAGCTACCTATCGCTGCTTCTCAAATGCAAGCTTCCTCCCCATTGATTTCAAACTTCAGCATACGTCTAAAACGTTCGGGGTAACCTAGTTTAGAAAAGAAACCAAAACAAACCGTCCTCAACCCATCAAGTACTCTGCAGCTGAATTAGCATTCGCTCATCAGCATACTGGACCGTTTCACATACCGTATTAGCATTGCGTCCTCATCTTGTACTTGTTCTTGCAGCAACTCATGAAATATTCTATGTCGTTCGTTTGGCAATCATCCCCGATCCCCCCAACAATACTACCCCCAGAAATACCGCAGCAATCCAAGCTCGCGTCGTGGATTATAACGTTGTTCTGTACGCACTTGCAGCCAGCGGCAGAAGAGACGCCGAAAAGTGCCGCGGCGATAGCGGCCATCATGGTGGTTTGGTACTTCATGTTTGAGTTGCAATATATTTAAATAGTGTTGGCTGAGACTGCCGAGCAGAGGTAGAGGAAGGAAGTTGGGAGTTCCAGGCATATAGAGCCACCTCTCTATTTATATTTTTTAGCTCTGCGCATACTAACTTGTAGATTGTTCGGGAATTTCACTTCCCGACATTGAGACACTTGGTTGAGTCGGTCACCCGGCTAGTGAAATGCGTCGGACCATATTACTGCTACATTCCTTCTGGTCTGATATATCCTCCCTAGTGTGCAACCTTCATGGCCTTCTCAGGGTGTGATTTTAAAAATTGTGCAGTTGTTCCCATTTCCCCGAGTTGCAATGATATCGAATTTTCACTTGTGCAGCCCACAAGTCAAAGAAATAATCAAAGAAGTCGTTTCGTGGTTGCGGTGGCAACTTGCAGAAGCAGAGAATCCAGGCTTTCTTTGCAAAATGTAGGTTGAATTCACAGCTGAGACAATCGCGGAAATGGTTCCAGGGTTTGGGTCTGGTGACTGCATACCTGCTTCGTAAAGGGAGGGGAGGTCTTCAATGATGGTATCCATGACAAGGCTTACGAGCCGCTGCCCAGAAACGCTTGGTCCTGGCTCGGAAGTGTCTCATGAGAAGGCTGAATAACAATTGCACCAATGCAACGAGAGCCTGCAGTGCTAAAACATGTATCTGGTATGTAGAAGAAAGGGGAAACATCACATTAGAGATCAGCTTCTATAGAGCTCTTTTAAGAATCTCAATGCCGGAAGCGCGGACATCGTCACTGGTTGTTCTATACATTCATGTGTATTGGAAAAGAAGATCAGAGGAGGGCGGAAGCTTAGAATGAACATCAATAAATTCATAGGCAGTCTAAAGTCTATCTAGATCTCTTTCTCAACGCCTTATCTCATTGCTCATATCCCGATATCCCATATCGTGTGTGTATGTCCCCGTCGCCGAGTCATTGTATAAGGAATCTTTGAATCCTATTGGATCTCGATCGCTTCTATGCTTGGAACCAATAAAGCCAGCCCAAACGCCAATAATGTAGGTAATGCATAAGAACTCTGGGACATGCTCTCTATTCGCCCCATCGTCCATCGCTCGTAGTGCCGAAAAACCGCCAGAGCCGACTCCAGTGTCGGTCTCGGCGATTTGTCCGGGTGCGCAAAAAAAGAAAAACTCCGCTCGTAAACCCCCCGCTTGTAAACTCCGCAAATGCCCAGAATATCGAAAGGCTGCATCCCATACCGGGTGAAACCGTTCGGGCATTATCCACAAAAAGAAAGAAAAAGTGACCAATTCACGGGCGCTCAATGAAATGGTGGTGGGCGCCTCCATTGTGGCGAGTGTGTGAGGACGAGTGCGCCGAGATTGAACCCCCACCCACCCCATCGGGGGCTTCGTGGATTGTGGTGTGGAGGGGCGCTTGGTGGCTTTCCGCATTGGCGGGCGCCTCCTTTTCAGATCACTCGTGGTTCGTCAATTGACGATGTCCTCGTTCCGGTGGTGGTGTCATCCGGAGCGATGGAGTCGCCGTTGATGCTGGGTGCCCGGGTGCAGCAGGGACTGACACCGTCGAATTCGAAGTCGTCTATTACTTGGCTGAGCCGACTGGCGCTGGAGCCAAAGGTCATGGTGAAATGGCTCAGCATCTCCTGGTGGCGGATGTTTGTGGTGGTGAGTGGTCGATCGCGAGGGTGGATGGGCTTGGTCCTCTTCTTCTTCTTTTCCTTGTCGTGGTCGCTGGTCCTGTCCCTGTCGTTGCTCCTCCATGACGAGAAGAATCTCGAGGTGTGATGTCGTAGCGACGAGCTCGTGGAGGTGGAGCTGGTCTCAGAGGCTGAGGTAGTGGCGGTTGTAGTGGTTGTGATGTTGCTGCCGGACTGCGAATAATCGCTAGAGGCGTCGGATTTGTGCAGTGCACGTCGGACACGGTCGCGAATCGCCATTATGATGATCGGTATATTTTCGCCAGGTCGATTTGGAGATGTTCAAAGATTCCTCAATACACTGGCGGGTGCCTGTAACGTAGAGCCCCTGTAGTCGCACGTGGTGCCTGATGTAAGGGACAGTTGAGTGTTGCCAAATAGAGAGATAGAGTGCGACGTTGTACTCTGATCAGCCGGGAGAGTGGCAGGGAAGTGCTTGCGGTGATGAGGACGGCACAATCAACACAACGCACGACGGCGACGACGAGAGCCGAAGATGAGATCAAAGTGAAGTGGATATGTCGTGTGGGAGGAAACGGTTGACTTTAAAACTCTCATGGATTGAGCTATAAATCAATGCGCAGCAGGAATAGGACGGATAACCATGTTGGCTCTGGGACATCCTGGTTCCCCCATGATGGCAGGGCACCACCGGCAATCTACGGGCTTCTGGATTGGGACCCATAACCACTTGTCGAGTCGCTGGACGGTCTCGCCCATCTACGTACGTGCATCTCCACCATCCACCTGCGCCGGCCAGTCCTGGGCACCATGGAACGGCTGACGGGCAAACCTGGAAGGGTACCTCAGTGGCTGTGGGGTGTGGACGTTTGCAGAGAGTACCTCAGCCAGACAATCTTCATCGTCTACTGCCGCTAGTGTTACGGAGGCTCCGCATGACGTTGCCTTGCCTCAAATCCGTGCCCTGTCCGTCCTCCACACATCTACTAAGTTATGTACACCATTTCCAGCGCCAACTGGGCAACCATGTCGGTACCGGCCGTGGGTATCAGACAGGGTCCAGGGTGCTCGTTGCGGCGCTGCTTTTGACGTTGGAGGTGGCAGACCCAGATGCACCTGGGCTAGGCATGCAATAGATTCTAACCCATGCATGAATGCAGCGCTCGGGTTATCAATCGTGGGCGGGCTGAGGCCGAGATACCTGCTAATACCTGCGTTCAATCTTCGTCGGTGCTATCAAGCAGGAACACGTTGCTCTGGTGAAGCTAAATGTCATGTTATCTCGGTGTAAAGAGACAGACCAGTGTTGTACTTGTCTGCTTCTGGGAACAATCATCAGGGGCTTCCTGAAGCCTGTGTGTCTGCCTACCTCCTGATCGCCGTTGGACTAATACCTACGGTTAGCATCTACTATTTTTGTGGCCGAGCGGGCTGAAATACCATTAGACTGGCACCTAGGGCAGTCGCGGTTCATCAACCCCTTTTAGTCTGGGTAATCACACAAATCACACAGCCCGTTATGATTCGCGACCGGGTCGTTGTCTGGATGCATGCTTCTTTGCCGCAAAGATGCAGCCTCAGACCTGAAATAGATGGCTGTTTGATGAGCTATGCATCCTTCTTCCTCAGACGGTAGCACATTCGGTGAAACTCTCCGAGCTGGCGCTGGCCCATCTGATTCATTCCAACAGTCAGGGTCAGAGGTAGCGCTTGCGGGATTTTCCCAAGAGCAGCTCTGGGGCTAGTCCTGAAGCGGGGTCCAAGATTCATCTCACTAAGGCTGCCACCAGAAATTGATTGATGCCTACCCGGCTTGGGAGGTACTTTCAGGGCTTCTCCACTGCCAGGTCTCTGGAAGGTACGTACTGCCTATTGGGTGGTCCCGGCTGTCAGTCGGCGGCTTCTTCTCTTTATTCTAGATCGTCTTGGCTAAGGTGGCTTGCATCACGATCGCTTCTAAGGCCTCGCCTTCGCCGTGTCTTTGTGCATGTCTTCAATAGATTCCAGCGCCACGTCGCCGATTAGAAGCAGAATCTTCCCATGTAACCACATCGTGGATCTGCTCAGGAGCGGGAACCCTCCCACTGTACCCTTCGTATTTGTCCCAGGGCACCCTTCTGTCAACGGAAGCAGCGGTACGGGGGGCACGCTCCAACATCTCCAGACTTGGCTGAACCCCAAAGCAGGTTGACGCGGAGGCCCCAGAAAACCGGCCCAGAAGGAGACATGTACGTAAGAAAATTGGCCTAGACATTACCTCCAAGTCAGTATGAACGCACATTATACGTACCAACAGCCGAATTCAACCCTGGCGCCCCCCATCGCTCTCTGCGCATCTGTTTCTGCCTTTCGTCAGGTCTAATAGATTGAGGTTGTTCAGGATTATAGGTGCGGTACACTAATACCAGCCGGCTGGTGACATCTCGGCACAATCCAGCTTACCGCACCCCGATGTTTCCGAGCGCCCGTTAGACGCGACGTTGCAGCCGCCCAGCAATGAGATCGCCGCACCATGGCTGACAGAAGGGTGCGTGAACAGAGTTTTCTTTGCTTCTGCCTGCCTTTGTCTTGCTGCCTTCCTTTTTCTGTTGCTTGGCGATTCAAATTGTGCCCGGTATGTATGGTGTGTACCTCCAATAGCGCCATTGTAGGCCGCCATTTCATCCAGTCGTTCAGTCATCCGCCCATATGGTCATTTAATCAAAGCGGAACGGCATACCAATCAATTTGAAGGATATGTATGATAGACATCACGGGTGATCTTCCCTGTATTGAAATTTAAGATCATATACCAATAAACAACGCTACAGGGATGTTAAGGTGATGGCTGACTATGATTCTCACAACTACAGCGCCGCACTCCAGCAGTAGCACTACTATTCTTGTGACCTCCCAATACGTGTAATACCATCTTTTAATAGCACATTTAATAACAACCACGATGAGCAGGACGAAATAACGATCGTTGGAAAGGCCTTTTTTCACCCGCCTACTCATCAGCTGCAACGGCATAAATCGCATCTTACATCCCGCAGCAGGGATACTGATTCAGCACTGATCTATGGTTTCCAGCCGTCGTAAGACCAGATATGCCTTGTGTCAGTGCTAAACTAACATGTCGTCGGTAGAGTAGGCCCAACCCATTATCCCATTCCGAAGCTTCCCGATCTACACCCTTTCCTGAAGGTCTGGCTACCGGAGGCGAGTATGGAATTTGGCGTTCCAATGATATTCGAGCTTCTAGAACCTGAGCGATAAGCTGTTTTCACTTCGTCTCGCTCTATCCAATGCTGCCCCATCCTGTACGTGTTCAAGTGGTCCTGGCTCTCATACCGTGAGTCCCAGTCGCATGGCTGCTAGAATACCTGGGACACCCCACAACTGGATGATCAGCTGCGTCCAGAGACCCCATCCTGACAGATGTTCCACTTCGAATGGCTAAACAGTGCTGCGACGATGCAATATGTGTCGGCACTGGCCCCGCCTCACTGCCAAACATTGCGCAAAGCATGGTCTTGAAGAAGGGCTTAGCGGCTATGGACGAGACATGGCCGACCCTAGTTGAGCTGAGCGAGGCTCCAAGATACTCCAGTCGACGAGCGTCATGGGTGGCATCAAGCAAGCGAATCGACAAAAGAAACCACCACTATACTGTGGGTTGAGGTAGCGGTGACGAAGTGTCGGCTTGGCGGAGGCCCCGCGCCGTCGTCATTGATCCTTGACGCCGTTGATGGGAGCCTAGCAAGTGACGATAGTAGAGGTCAAGCTATGTACTGCCTTGTTTAGCTCCCAGGCATACTCTTGCCCAAGAAGTATATCAAAATATACAATCCTCCTGTAGCAGAGGACGAGGGGGTTAACCCAAAAAGCAATTAATTCTGCAGTCAGCTCGGCAGAATGACGCCACAATCGATATAGATAGCTGTTAGGGAAGGTAGTGCTAAAAATCAGTGGCCGCTGCTGCTGAGTAGCCGGTGTCTAGGTAGCTATGTACCTAAGTATGTATTAGCACCTCTGTGCCTACCAGGCAGATGAGCCTGCGCTATCGGATTCACAATCAATACGAGATGCCCCCAAATGATCAGCATCATGGGTTTAGCCTTGTAGATGGATTTTACTGAAGCACTACGAAAATGGCCATGGGAGCAAGTTGACCCGTTACAACCTAGTCAACTGAAGGCCTGGTGGTCGTCATAGTGATACCTGCAGTGGCTACCCAGCAGATGGCACCTGATTGGCTGCATCCTAATCAAGAGATCAGGTACCGTGATCACCCATCTGAGGTGATGCAAACCAGAGCAATTGGCCAGGTGCCTCTCAGCCCAAGCCTCGTACGTGTGCGTGCATTGCGCCCGTGACTTGTCTCCCATTCACCATCTCCCACGGTCATGCCTAGTCGTCGCGAGTACATTCCGACACAATCCATTGCCGGACCCTTCAGCAAAGCATCCGCGACTTGCAACACGATGCACCAACCCAGACTGCTAAATCCATCGGCTGAAGGCTCGTGATCCATCGCTATAGTCTACCTCTCGCTATTTCTCCCCAACCTCCCATCGATTCGGCCGAGCAGTATCCTTCCTGTAGCTCAACGAAGAGGCATTCTCTTCTCCCCGCAGCAACCTATCGGTGCCGGCCCATCATGGCCTCTTCATCGTCTCACTTGCCGTCTTCCTCCCGCGAGGATCAGCTCCGAGTATCGGTTCACGAGCCGGACCGTCCAATAAACGAGAACTCGCCGCTTCTGTCAGCAAATGGTGATAGTAGTCGCCCTACCAGCCCCGATGCTGACGATGCCGACGCCATCGACGAGTCCCAGGAGACCAAGGGTTTCTGGTATCTAGTGTTGCTCGCTCTCGGTATTGGTGGTCTCCAGCTTGCATGGTCCGTGGAGTTGTCCAATGGATCTCCGTATCTGTTGTCTTTGGGGCTGAGCAAGTCGCTTATGGCGCTCGTGTGGATTGCAGGCCCTCTAACGGGAACTCTGGTCCAGCCTTACGTGGGCATGCTCAGCGACAACTGCCGCCTTCGTTGGGGTAAACGGAAACCGTTCATGGTGGGAGGGGCTGTGGCAACCATTGTTTCGCTGCTCTTTCTATCCTGGACAAAGGAGATCGTCACTGGCTTTCTGGGGTTGTTTGGAGCCGATCCCCAATCAGCTGGGGTTAAAAATTCGGTCATTGTCGTCGCAGTGATAGGTATCTATATCCTTGACTTTGCTATCAACACTGTCCAGGCCGCGATTCGAGCTTTCATGGTTGATTGCGCCCCTGCTCACCAGCAAGAGGCGGTCAATGCCATGGCAAGCCGGCTTACGGGAATTGGGAATATCCTTGGCTATATTGCTGGAAATCTGGATCTTCCCAAGTATCTGTGGTTTCTCGGCGACACCCAGTTCAAGATCCTCTGTGCTATTGCTTGTGTTGCACTCGGAAGCACCATTTTTCTCAGCACGACAGCAATCAAAGAGAGAGACCCGCGGCAGGATGGTCCCCCTCCATCGGACCGACCGGGTGTCTTTGTATTCTTCTTCACCATCTTCAAGTCAATCAAACGCCTACCCCCTCAAATCAAGAAGGTATGCCAGGTGCAATTCTTCGGTTGGGTAGGATTCTTCCCTCTGCTCTTTTATACATCTTCCTATATTGGCGAAATCTATGTGGAACCATTTCTAGAACAGAACCCCAATATGACACCGGAAGAGCTCGACAAGCTCTACGAGCAAGCGACAAGAGTTGGCACATTTGCATTACTAGTCAACTCCATTGTGAGCCTGATGACCAACCTGTTTTTGCCCTTCTTCGTTGCGCCGACATACGGCCACCAGCCTCTCATGAGTGACGCCCCGAGCGAGACCGAGAATTCCTTGAAAACGTACGACGATGACCATTCCATATTGGACCGTCTTCAGATCCCCGGCTTCACCCTCAGGCGTGCATGGTTTGGCTCATTGGTGCTGTTTGCCTTTTCCATGTTTTGCACCGTGATTGTGCGATCCGTCGAGGCTGCCACCGTCTTGATTGGCATAGTTGGTATTACCTGGGCAATGGCTCTCTGGGCACCATGGGCAATCATCAGTGCCGAAATCAGCCGCCGTGATGCCCTCGTGCGGGTTCGAAAGGCCCGGTCTGTGACCTCGTCTCGCCCCGACGGTGATAGGAGTGCACGGGCGGGTGCGCCTAGCAACTCCGGTCATCACGATGACGCGGTCGACGAGGAGGAGGTGGACCAGGCGGGCGTCATTCTCGGCATCCACAACATGGCCATTGCTGCACCCCAGATCATTGCCAACGTGGGATCAAGCATCATTTTCAAGATCTGGCAGAAGCCACGTGGTACGCCTGGCGACCACAGCTTTGCCGTCGTGCTCGCACTTGGTGGTGTATGTGTCCTGGTATCATCGTACTTTGTGCTACGGATCAAAGACAGTCCTGATTTACCAGCCGATGCTATGGTCAGTGTGGAGGAGGGTGTAGGCCCTGGCGATGCGTCTGGACCACCCACCAGACCAGCTCATCACCACAGGAGGAAATCAAGCTTCGAGAAACTGCCTAGGGCCAGCCTCGGTAGGGCGACGCTCACGAGAAACAAGAGTTTCAGTGGGGCGGAAATGCTTTGAACGGGAGGTGAGTTTCATGTATGATAAGTTTAATTGGAAGTGTACTTGAAGGAGTTGAGTTCACGAGCATATAGATGCTGTGTTTTTCCTTAATCTAGGAGGATTCTCTGAATAGGCACCAAATTGTTCACATGGATGCTTCTTTTGTGATGCTAGAGCATGTGATTTATACAGACATGAGCAAGATGACGATTTGGCATAGAATGTTGGAAAGACATGGATCTAAAGAGTTGGATTCGGTTTCCTTCTCCTTTTGCCTCTACTTCAATTCAATACAAAGAGTGATGAGTAGGTCAGAATGTCTACATTATCCGCCCAACGTTGAAATACCACAGTAACAATCCACCCATCCCAGAATACTTTTCCCCATTAAAATAGACCTCAAATAGCCTCCCTTTCGAAATCCCTCAACCTGTCATTTTCTCAAGCGCGAGTTGACTGCGTCGTACTCGTAGTGTTTGCCAAGTACGTAGCGGGATCGCAGGACCCCAGGGGAGAGCGCGTCACGCCCGGTATTGGACCACGGCTCGGATCGTAGGCGGTGATGCCGGCCCAGTAATAGCACCACGACGAGGTCCCGTCGCAGTACTCGTAGCTGCAGCTCACAGAGTGCGTCGGCTTGGGGGCGCCGGTGGTCGAGGGTGCCGGTGTGGTGCTGTCCGTCGTCGTGATGAGGCCGGCCAGGGACGTGCTGGCGACGGAGAGGAGGACAAGGAGGCAGTCGAGCATAATGGGCGCTCTAGGAGTTTCTACCTTGCTTTTCAACTTGGGGTTTCTTGTTTGCTCCCGATTATTTTGGGGTTTCTATCCGATGAGCAAGCTGTAGATTTGGGCTTGGATAAATTGCTTTTGGTCTTATTTATACATCTCCTGGAGGGTGTATCACGCAAGCCAATTCCTACAACTGAGTATTCGTAACATACTAGATTTTCGAGGATATTTTGCTCCCGCGGGCGTCGGATATCGCCTTGTCCCCATTTTCAAGAAACACACGCAGGCAAGCAGCGTTGAACAAAGGATCCGGCCTCGGCGAGAATGTTTGTCGTCTCACAGTCACCAGGCCCCGAACGTGATCTTGTTGCGTATAAGCAGAGTCGGTGTATACGCATTTGAGATGGGGGCTGATTTCTGTGCTCAATAGGGGACCTCCAGGGACAGCCGCCATTGTTGCTCATGTGGCAATGTTATCTTCAACTATCTTATTGTTCACTTTCCGGTCCACTGATACGATTCTCACACATCGTTCACGTCTCGCCATACCATTCCTCATATCCACATCACGGTTTTCCAAAAGTTTGCAAAGGTGTTGCATGGTATGTAAATATGTATTGTCACATGTACAAGGCTATAATATATATACAGATGTGATGAAATGTCATCCAGTTCCCTAGGAGTCATTGGTAGATCCCCTATAATTTTATATAACGCCGGTTCAAAATGCAAAGAGCCAGATTCAGCTCACTGTCCCAACTGATGATTTGTACAAACTTCTACTCACAGTCCCCCTGACTGCTTAAGCCTGGGCCGCCCTGGTGAAGTTGGGCCGGCCTCCCCAGGACCAGGTGCGGGTGGGCCGGGGAGCAGAGGTAGCGCTGACGACGGGGGCACTGGAGACAGGAGCGCTCGAGACGACCGGGACGCTGGAGATGGGAGTTCCCGAGGTGGTGGGCTTGGGGGTGGAGGGGGAGCTGGCGGAAGGGGTCGAGGAGGAAGAAGGGCTCGGGGAGTCGCCGCCCTCGGTGTAGACCTTGACTGAGTTGACGAGCCAGTAAGCGTCCTTGAAGGCGGCGGGGTTGTTGCTCACGTAGTCGACGCAGGTGGAGGCGAGGGCGGAGCACTCTGCGTTCTCGTTCCAGACGGCGCCGGCCCAGTCGCCGCAGAAGGTGTTGGTGAAGATGACGTTGTGCTCCTTGAAGTAGCTGTCGATATTGCAGCCGCTGCCGCCGTTGAACTTGGCGGCGGGCTTAGCCCAGGTAGTAGGGTCGGGGCTGCCAGCAGTGATGTCGGCCGGGATGGCGCTACGGGGGAAGAACCAGACGGCGATGAAGTCGCTGTTCCACTCCATGGCGTAGATGCCGCCGCCGATGGCGTTGAAGCCGTCTCCGTAGTTCTGGGTGTTGGAGGTCATCTGGGAGCAGCCGACAGCGGCCCCGGAGGCGCCACAGTCGGTTCCCTTGAGGGTGGTGGTAGAGTCAGTCCCGTCGTTGTTGATTGTGCAGCCCTGGCTGGTGTGTAGGGTAACTGCGGTCGACTCTTGGGTGGAAACACCCTCCAAGATGTCGATCTCGCCAGAGTTGGGCCAGTCAGCCTCTATCGTCAACATTAGTCTTCTTCGTATGAATATGTATATATTTACAAATTTTTACCTAGGGTGCTCCAGAAGGCAGGCCATGTGCCACACGATGCAGCAGGCATGTGAGCAAAGTCTCCAATGAAGAGACCGTGAGTCCATGCCTTCTTCGTGGCGACGCGGACGGACTTGCGTCCACCGGATGGGTTGGTCTCGGCGTAATCAGCGCCCATGTAGACGGCGCCGTTCTTGATGGCGGCAAGGCCGAGGCTCTCAGCAGTAGCCCGGTCCACGTAGTTGACGTGGCCGTGGGTTGGGTCAGAGGCAGAAAAGAAGTTCATCTCGTCGAAGAAGTTGGAGGCATCGAAGGTGGATTCGATGGTGTACTTGGCCTGGGCAATGCCGGCGGTCATGGCCGCAAGGGCAAGCTTAGCAGTGGCGGAGTAGAGCATTTTGAAGATGGTTTGATAAATGAAATTGTGGTTTGGGTATTCAAAGAAGTGTACCAGATTTCTTGTCCAGACAAGAGAATCGAGCAGTCCAGTTGTGATGAGAGATGGAAGATGCTGCGAAACCGTCGAGGTGCAGATCAGAGCAAAAGATTGAGAAGGTGAGATCAAAGAATTCGTCTCGAACCAGAAAAACAATGGACGTTGTCCGAATGAATGGATGGACTGGTGAATGAATGAAAGGGGGGATGAAAGGGGGGATGAATGGGGGAGCTGTTGACGGTTGTCGACAATTGGAAGAGGCAGCCCCGACAATATATACACCTGGATGGACTTTGGTTTTTCGCCTTCACTCCTGTCTCTTGCTCGCCCACTCGGCCCCGAACAGCTCAGCCAGCATCTTGTTCGGTCTTCTGTCTACCAACACGTGTTGGACCTCCTGCCTAAGTCGAAGCTGAAACCCATCCAGTCTGCGCGGTCTTCCTTCTATGGCGCGTAGGAGGTGTCGTCCAGACTCTTCACAACTCCCAGGGCCTCTACTTGCCCGACTGGGTAAGTGGCAAGATCTGTTCCATGTCCGCGAGGCTCCCGCTACAGGGGAGACCCTGGCCTGTTTCTAATCAAGGCGTGAGATGTCTCATGTGTGTGAGGCGCTACGGGCAGCTAGCCCCGGCGCCTGGGATCGCGGCATCTCTGGTTGGTCGTGGATTGCCGGCTGGGGATTTCCAGCATGATCGGGTTTGCGATTATGCACCATTGGCGCCCGACACGCATCTGGTGATGGGGACATGAGAAGTCATTTGCACTGACCACCAACCAGAGGCGCCCCCAAGGCGCCTCCTCACACAAGTGCCAGTTGGAGAGACCGAAGGCCATAAATGCCACAGGCGGCGGTAGGACAGCGCTGACTCGGCTTGCCACAGTGGGAGAGAGTGCATGAATCACGGGCTGCCAATCCAAAATGAACTGTCTCTGACGCACAGGGATGGCGGCGGCATGGGAGAGCGGCCCATGCGACCGTGCTGGCGGTTTGGTCCGATGTGGTGATAACGCAAGAAAGCCATCACCAGCAGCGATCAGCACTGCAGGACAGGGCCCAGGGGACGTCCGGCAGATGCAATAGGGAGGTACAGTTCATGAAACGCGCATTGCTGATGAAAGGGGCCGGTTCGCCAACATGCACTAACCACAATCTCGTGATGCTCCCAATCGGGGCCAGGAGGATGGGTTTGAGCTGATCCAATTCCCCAAAGTCTCAAACACTGTCCGTCTCCCGTGGCGTGGATCATGGATTAGAATTGGCCGAGTGCCCAAGACCAATGCAACGCTGGTGATTCAGACCCTGGCCACCATCCATCACATCCATCACATCCCGGCCAGAGTCTATTGAGCTCAGGTCAGCTCAATGGACAAAGACGGAAGCCAGATGCGGCTCATCAGTCCTGTCCCTGTCGATCAACCGCCCACCTGCCTGGATTAAGCTTTTTAATGGCCTCCCAGATGGGCTAATTATTTCTACCTCCCAACCTGGGGATAGATTGATCACAAAAGCTGCTGACTGTAAGCGGCAATGGGCAAATGAGCATTGAGCTTGTCCAGCATGTCCACGGCTTCATTATAAGCAGACCCTTATCTACACAATTAATTGTCTCCGACGGTTCGTCCGAGATTCATGCATTGAAATTTAAACATCACCCGGGATCAGGGGCTTTCTTGTCTTCTTTGATTTTCCCTTTTAGCTTCCCATGCGATCAAGCAGATTGACTTCATGTTAATAGAGTAGAATAAGCCAAGAGCCCCTTTATACCCCTAAGCCCAGGAAGAGGGAAGGATGGAGAGCACGGCTGCACGAATCTTTATTCCACGCTTCGGTAGGTACAGATGCATAGGGGGCTGGATTGATCATGATGGGCTATTCCCAAATGGCCAAGAAAAAGAAAGGTGAGACAATCTAATAGGAACTCAAATCTCAAGGCTTAGCGTGATCATTTTATGCAGTATGAAAGTCAATACCGCTACTCCGTACATGAAGCTCAGAGTAGTGGATGGCCTGCAAGCTTATCGTGGGACGGTCGCCAAATATAAATTGAGCAGAATACCCCTCTGCTCGACTCCTTTTACCAATTTGCTGCACAATCTGATCGTGCTAGGGCCCTTGCGGCCGAGATCCAACAATGTGTAGACATTGCGTCAAGAACAATGAGCAAGCGACCGTAACAATAGGCACCCTAACATAGAAGTATGCTCACATGGTTCTCAACTTCTGAACATACGCCCGGGGAAGCTTTGCCGCTCAATCAACTAGATATGACTGTGTGGAAATGTTATCCCTGGGCCCAGGATTTGGTCCAAGTAGATAGGAAAATACAGATCAACGCTACACCCGGACCTATCAAGATCAAACCTGGAAGCCTCGTGGAGTGGTATCCGCCGTTTAATTTCCCAAGACTTGTGCCACTAAAGACCGATCATAACACCCCGTGCAAGATGGGATCTTTCCTCATGCAGTCGCCGATACGACCACGACGAATGACTTTGGTTCTCACATTACCCCGATTCTGAAGCCTGCTAGGCCAATAAAAACGATGACTTGGGGGCTTTGAGCCAAGAGTCCTCTGTACTTGACGCGTTAAATTTCAATTACGGCTTCGGCATCGCTCAGTTTGCGGCCAAGGAGACCCTTCTGAATCTCGCAGGAACTTCGGCCGCCAAAGGATTTCCCATTTGATATCCAGCAGAGCTACTTGTAATAGCGAGAATTTTGAGCACTGAAAGACACCCTTGGTTCAAAGCCCGGCCATCACCATCATTATCATGACAATCTTGTGACTGGTTGCCATCATTAATATATGGGCACTAACCTCGTCACTCCTGAAGCGTCGATCCAGTGCAGGGCAGAGCTGGCTATTTGATATGGAGCTGGAAGGACTAGTTCCCAACGAATCCGGTAGCATTGCCGTAACATGTATCTTCTTTCATAATTTGGATAGTCTTAAGCGATGCTCGCTCTTTTCTACCTCGTTTATACAGAGCTCTTGCCGTTGTAGAAATTTCACTCTCATTCGTTGAGTCACGACTCTGGAGATATACCCGTTAAGCTTTCATATAAATCCCAAACAACCCAGAGTATATCATCTCAACTATATAGCATCTGACCTTCTGATATTATTTTTTGGTGTCAATCCCGTCAGCATACGCCAATCCTCATTAGTCAGATATCTCTGTAATCTCACAATTGTTACACTTCTGCCTATGCGTGAGTCCAATCATGGTATTCGATAAATGCACTTCTGCCTGGAGCTCAAAACACGCGTGAAGTAGTCATTTGCCTAATTACGAAAATGACAGGGCGAGTCGTTCGGACAGGCGGATCTTTGGGAGCTCACTTTGACATATATTAGACGCCACTCATCCCTACTCAATATATCCTCACCTTCTCTTGTTTTACATCCATATTCAATCAATACATAAGACCTTTTCCAACATCATCTCTCATCATGTGCGGATTCTACGACTACAAGAATGAAAAAGGAGCTTGGGAGAAACGCAAACTTGATTGCCGAGACTCCAGCTGCGGCACCTCCTCCAGCAACCCGAATAAATAAGAAGTTCGCTACCACCACCAGTCACTGAATTGTGGCAACTGCTCTGTCTAGGTATATTCAAGGCAGTAGCGGATATTGGACCTCCGCGTATTTTGCGAATTGGATCTAGGGTTGTTATGGTAGTACGCCACAGCTGCCATAGCCAGGGGATGAGCTTCATTTTATGAACAGCATACACACAGCCTAGATAAGACAAATTCTTGACACAAGGCTAGGGCATCGTTATACTCTTGCCGATCCAATTGTAAATACATCATCAGGAACAATCGCGAAAGAGATTAATGAAGGCTGAAGAAACCCCAAGTTGTTCATGTAGCCGTCCCCAAGGTAGGAGTAAAATCGATACTCTCCGAACACGCCGAACGCTTCGCATGGCCCACATTGACATATTGGAGCTGGTATAAACGTCAAAATATGTATTGATCGCTATACCACCGTGGATTGTGTCTTGAGTTGTGGCAGCTTTCTCTTCCTAAGGACCAAATTGGCCGTTCGAAACATATCCTCGGGGAGTACGAGCAGCCTGTAGTTATGGATCATTCAAGTCTGCACGAATACATCATCTCCTCTTTCCTCAACACCCAACGGCCCCCAACCGTCAGCGAGGTCGCCGCCCACTTCCAAACAGACACCAGCGCGGCTCGTAAAGGCCTGCGGTCCCTGGCCGCCTACCACGGGGTCGTGCTGCACCCCAAGTCCGACGAGGTCTGGGTCGCCCACCCCTTCTCGGCATCGCCCACAACCTGTGTCGTATCGGCGGGCGATCGCAAATGGTGGGGCAACTGCGCCTGGTGCTCGCTCGGCGTGATGAAGCTCGCAGGGGGAACGGCGGTTCTAAACACCAGGACAGGTGCCATCGGGGACGAGGTGTCGGTCACGGCCCGGGACGGACGGTTGGTGGACACGGACTTTGTGATACACTTCCCGGTGCCCATGTCCAATTGCTGGGACAACGTTGTCTACACCTGCTCGGTCCAGCTTCTCTTCCGCAACGAGGCCGAGGTGGATGAATGGTGTGCTGTGAGGGGCATTCCCAAGGGAGACGTGCGGCCTATCCAGCAGATCTGGGATTTTGCTGCAGAGTGGTATGGTCGCCATGCCGATGCGGACTGGACCAAGTGGTCTCTGCGCGAAGCCAAGGAATTTTTTGGCCGACATGGCCTTGATGGACCAATTTGGGCAGTTGAACATGATGCTGGGCGCTTTTAGGTGTCACAAGTGTCGACTGTGTCGCTCTCTACCGATGGGGGTTTGGGGCAGTTGATATAGACTTTGGCAGTTATTTGCATCGTTATTCATGTCCTCGGCTGGACTCCCCGGTTGTAACGCAGATCGGTGCCATAGGATCCCCATGGCGAATCTATTTCACTCACGAGGCGCACTGTATGATTCTTGGCTTGTTGTGTAAATTAATCTTGGCTTGATACTCCTCCTGATGCTGTTTGTTCTCTAACAACGCTGAGGCCCAGAAAGCCAGGCACCTCAGGTTTCTCTGAAATCGAAATCATCCTATCCCCCGGATCACACTATTCCCTCCTCGTGCTTGCCAAGGAAATCGAGCCCGAGTGTATCCGCGAGAAGGTAGCTCTCCCCCCTTTTTAAGTCGTTTTCCCGGATCATGAAACAAAAGTGAGCAAGCGCCAGGCCATCTAAACGAAATAATACGCCCCCAAAAGATGAAAGACGAAAGAAACAAGACATGAAACCGTAGTAGGTACACCCGCACATCCCTAATTGTGAAAATCTGAAACAAGGAAGAATCACGATGCAAAATATCGTACAGACATGATAGCAACATAGCAGCGTCCAAAACAATGGACAATACATTTCCCCCACATGGATGCTTGGTGTTATAACTTGACCCGCTTTCCGGTGATCTTGAACCATATCTCGGCCACCAGATCTTCCTTGAAACGCTCCCACGGATTCCGGTTGAGCCAGTAGCTGAATTCCCGGTAGTGGTACATCTCTCCCCAGCAGTCGCGACCCCATTCGCACCCAGCCATGTTGACAAGAAAGTCGCGCTCATCGCCATTGTAATGGTGACGGGTGCTGACCTTCCCGGTGCCCTCGTCACATGCTGCTGGGGGAAGCTGTTGATCATGCGCTGCGGCAGGAATCCGGTATGCTGGCGGACCCAAGGCAGACTCGTGTACATCTGCTCCAGCGCATCCTGCTCCTTGTGCTCCCATTCCATGTGTTTCTGTTCATACAGAACGGGGTCCCACCACATGTCGAGGATGCGTTCGGTCCAGGCGCTGCGTCGCATGAAGAATGAGCCCAGGTTGAACCCAGAGCAGTCTTGTGTGAGTAGCAGATTTAGGGAGTTGGCCTTGTTGTCTCCAACAGGACTCCGCGCCTCATTGTCGAGGTAGATCTCCGTCAGTGGATGGGTAATGTTCAAAGGGTTGTATTCGTTGATGTCTCTGTAGACATGCTTGTTGAGATCTTCGAAGAGGTGGCGCTGGAGGGGGTAGGATGGCTCCATTACGAACGTATTCAGATCGAGCCACCAGAACCTGCAAGGTAGATTTACCACATTAGCCATCGCCAAAGCCGCCCAGGATCCCCAACGCGAGCAACTGCTGTCGAGTACTTACCATTCAGCATTAGGGTATTTGCGCATAGTCTTTCGAACGTAGTCGACCTTCTCCCAGCTCTCTCTCCACTCGTGTGCGTATCGTTTCTTCGTGCTCATGTCGACAATCTCCAGCTCGTAACCCCATTTCGCTGCGTATTTTTTCTTGTTCCTCACGCTGTCACGCTCAATGGCCCATTCGCGGGCTCCCTTCCAGTCCATCACGCCTCCACCAACATTAGCGCCCAGAATGATGACGAACTTCTCACCACCGTAACCCCACGACGCTCGTCTCCAATAGGTTATAAGAGCTATACCATGCGTGTCAGTCAATTCATCCCAGCCCACAAATCAACACAATTGCAGTGAGGGAATGGTTAGTCCAAGCGAGAAGGGAAAGAAAGGGCCGCAAAGGCTCCAGGGACACATACGAGAATTAAAGAATATGATAACGCAAAACAACACAATGGCAGCGATCAGCAGCCTTATCTTGAACTTCCTGCCCATTCGCCCAAACACAGATCGTATCCTCTGAGCCAGGGAACCATTCGGACCGTACCAGGGCCCGCGAGCGTGCTTCCCCTTCTGGCCGTACGGGCCACTCGAGCCGGCGAAGCGCGGGAGGTTGCTGGACAAGCGTCGCATGTGGCGGGCGAAGAAGCCGGTCTTCTGCTGTGGCGCGAATGACGGGTAGCCATTGATGTTGTGGTTCCTCATCTTGGCTGAGTCCCAGGCGACCGGGCCGCCGCTGAGATTTACAGGACTCGTTCGACCGCTGTGGATGTTCAACCCTGGGCTCGACCACCCTCCGCCGGGGACAGGCGAGGGACTGCGCGAGAGAGACATTCCGGGGGCTGGGGTGCCTAAATGGTGGACGGTCAGTACCAATGCAGGATCGAGGCAAACCGAAGGGCCAGCTCGTGACACACGGGCACAAATCTGGTGCGCCTACAACCACACAAGGCCGAAAATAGAGGGTTTTGGCAGGCAGCAGAGGGTGGCAATCGCAAGGGAGGAGAACCGTCCCGACTGTAACCTCTGGCGTCCGGTGGCATGGTGGGGGGAAGCAAAGAGGGATGCCGTTTTTATTTACCTGGAATGGGAGAGAGGGAGCCGTGGGGCGAGGAGGCTCGGGACTTTGACTTTTCGGGGGCGAGGAACAAGCTCTTGCCGGAGCGTTGCTCGCTAAGTGTCTGGCCGGCTGAGGAGCGCCTCCGATGATGCTGTGGGCGACTCAGAGAGCTCGAAGAGCCGGCCAACGGTGTCTGGCCGGAAGAAGCCAGGTTGGGCGAGCGGAGCGAGACAGTGCGACACGCGGGATCGGGTTTTGTCGTTGAGAGTTTCCAGTCTGAGGCGCTGGATTGGTTTCGATGATGCCACGGTACGGGACGGGATCTTATCGATTAACGACGGCGGGCTGATTGGCGGGATCTCAGACACTGGGGAAAATCAAGTCGGGCTCGGGCTCGCAGTGGCATCGAGGTGATTGCCCGCTTGTGGTTATGCTCTCGGATGGGCTCGGTCCTATGTGCGTGGTGCGAGGCAAGACAAGAGGTTGAAAGTTGGCGATCTGCTACGTAGCAATGTCAGCTCGGCGATTTGGTTGGTCGCGCGCGGGTTGGAGGCTACATTTCATGGAATTGAGGGGCGACCCCTGACCGACCGGCATACTCTAATGACGAGTATAATTAGCCAGCAAAAGTAAGATAATGTTGCTCTATTAAGTAATCCTCGGGGACATGCTCGTTTCTTGGAGGATAAGCCATTGACACATCTACTAATTGATAATTATTTGGTTATATTGGGCTAAATGAGAACCATAAGGAAATTCTTCTACGGCCCGCTGATGACTACATCTAAACTTACGAGCTCCTCGTATCCTGAGGCGGTCAAAGATGCTGTTGCCAGCTCACCATTTATCAATAATCTCTGCGCCTGCACCCAGTGCTACTGCATCTTCCACTCAACTTAGGACGTCAACTCTATCACACTGAATGCGCCAGTTCAAGGTAGTCCGCTAAACTAGGGCACTTAACAAGTTCAGTCGCTGATGACCCGCCAACAGAGAGTCAAGAGACGAATATCTCTGACTGGCTTTGCGCATAGGGCGAACCCCTGAACTGAATTAAGCAGATTGTGATTGATCGGCAATGAGCGATGCTACTCTTGCATCTGCATGCGACCGTCAAGATTAATCTGGTCTACAGCCTGCCACAGGAAAAAAAAAAAAAAGGGTCTTGCTGGTTAATGTTACATTGAACAGGGGCTGTCACATTGAACTCCAACTGCCCTGCGCCTATCCCACAGAAGGTCAAACTGCCTGAGCGGAGTCAAAACTTGATACATCAAAGTCGCCTGAGATGACTGCCGGTGCTCTACCAGCATCTGCAGTTTGTACAGCCGATGGTTCTCCTTTTTTGGAGCGATAATCGCCACTAAAACTTCCATTGAAATTATTTACTGACAGTGCTAATACATGTCCTGCCGTTAGCAAGAGAGTCAATTGCGCTTAATCCTACCAATCAGAACCCATCTAGATAAGCTTTACCCGATAACGAACTACTAGAACTGGATCCCCTCCAAGTGCTAAATAACGGACGTCCCAGAGCAATTCCGGCCTTCGACCTCGTATAAGATGGGTCGGTGATGCTCAATCACATTATTCGATGCTAAGTGATGAATCATTGCACCCACATGTTTTAGTCTTCAGATTGACGTCTATGAACTCGAGCACTGCTGGCCATCTGTCATGGCTCTAGGGTGGGAGAAAGAGCTGGAAAGAATGGAGATGTCTTATTCTCCACATGGGATTTTAATTGCCCATTGCACCATCTCGCTGATATAAACACCCCTGCCTTAACATGCCTGTATGGATACCGGGCAGCTTATTCGTACCACTGTTGTCAAGCTGGCACCTCATGTCTCTCAGCTCTGGAGCACATGGTTTGCCTTGGCATGGCTCGTATGCTCCCGGCCGGCACCAAATTGCCTTTACTTATCTACGAGCTTGCCTGGAGCGTCCACTAGTGCGGCAATAGCCTCATCGTCACGCACAGTCGGTTTTCTTCTTTTTCTGGGCATGCGCACTTTCTGGGGAATGGGACAAGCATTCCAAAGATTGCGATCACCGCCGTTTATCGCACGCAACATCTCGATCCTTGATAGATCCATCACATGCCTGGGAGAATACTTAATTTGTTGAGATCACGATGCTCAGCAAGCTATACTATATGCGGTGGTTTATCACGGGGTGGAAGCGAGCCCGTTGCTTTTGAAGTGAAGAGTAGATGAGGTTACAAGGAAAGTATGGCATCTGGAGCCGAGAAGATGCCCTGGAGCCAATCTCAAGTCAGCCAGATGCGAGCCAGACCCAAACTTTTATCCAACCCCTGCTCCGAGAGACGGAGTACCGGCCAACCACCGCCGCCTGTCAGCCCTGACCAACACGAAGCCCCACGCACAAGACTTCGTATCACGATCAAGCGGCGCTTTTGCGAGGGACAGACACTGACAGTTGATATGTCGCACCCTCTCTGATTCCGGTCACCCGAGCTTCTGGAAGAGTAGCACCATCTATGGAAACAGTCACTGACTCGACGTCTGCACGCTGGATGTCCACGTTGAACGTGGCACCGCGGAACACCCGTGTAGCTTTGATGCCGTCCCAATGCGATGGCAGTTGTGGATTCACACGTAAGCCCTCGGCGTCGCCTCTGAGGCCGCACAGCCCTTCAATGAAACTTCGGTACACCCAGGGAATCGTGCCCGTGTTGAACAGCTGGCTCGACCGGCCAGCCGTGCGAGGATACTGATGGTACGCGCCCCGGTAATAGTTGGGGATGAACACGGGCATCTGCCCTCTCTGTAGATAGTCCTCCTCCGTCGGGCCTGGGATCATCTTGCGAAGCAGTCGGTACGCCCGATCGCTCTCCCCAATGCTGTACAGACTGTGAATGTAGAAGGCGCTGGCATGATTGTACACCGACCCATTCTCGGCGGACCCGGGGAACTTCTGGGTTACTCGTCCAATATCTTCGCGCATCTTGGTGTAGGGCGGTGCGAACATGGCGGCTCCGTACGGCGTCTCCAGCTGCTCCTCAACCTCCTTAAGGATCTTGGCTGTCCGCTCTGGCGATGCCGCACCGCTGAGAATGGCCCAGGCTTGCGGGTTGAGCCAGATTCGCCCCTCGACGTCCGAAGAGACACCAAAGAGCACACCGTCGTCGGTGATGCCGCGAAGGTACCAGTCGCCCTCCCAGAGGTGCTTGTTCGCCGCATCGTTAAACTCCTTGGCCCCCGCCCTGAAGTGCTCTGCTGCTTCCTTGTTCCCTATCTGCTCGCAGACGTCCGCCCACAGCTTCGCGGCGAACGCAGTGGCGACGGTCAGCCAGCCGGAGACTCCCTTGCCCTTGTATCCGGCCATGTTGAGCGGGTCGCACCAGTCGCCCTGCGCGAGGTAGCTGATCCCGTACTCGTCCTTAGCACCCAGCAGCCAGTCCACGGCGCGGCTGAAGCGGTCGAAAATGGTGTAGGTGTCGCCGTGCTTGCTGGTCAAGCTCTCCTGGAGAAGGTCGTAGTCGCCCGTTTCGGCGAGGTAAGTCTCGAGAGCCACCGGAAGCCAAACGCAGTGGTCGGTATGCGGGATCTGGTTAATGTATTTGAGTGTTCCTCCCTCGATCAGGATGATCCCGTCTGGCATGGAGCCGTTGGGCTCCTGCTGCTTCAGCGCGGTGATGAACGCATCCCGTGCTGTGGCAGGCCGGATGTACGACATGCCCATGTTGTCCTGCAAATAGTTCCTAGTTTGGGGATCCGTGGACAATCGGTTGACGTCCCCATGATAGAAGGTCTGCCGGGCAATCCAGTTGTTGATAAAGTTATCCAGATCCTTGTCCGGTGTCTCTATTCGAAGAACACCAGACCCGCTGGCAACATATGCCGCGTACTCCTGGGCCGTTGTCTCAAAAGCCATTGCGGAGAGATATTTCCCCCTTATCTGCTGGATCTCAGCATCGTCAAAGGCTGGGCCGAACAGGAATCGGTATTCGCTTTCTCCCGACGCTGCCAGAGTTTCCCGGTACTGGACGACAGCGGCGGGCGTCTCGTAGATGGCGTCACTGCCACTCAATTCATCCCTTTCAAGTATCGCTGATGGGGCGTGCAACCCGCCTTCGCCCTCGAGCGATTGTTGCCGAGTTTCCCAGGACACCGGCGGCTTCTCACAGAGGAAAAAGGTCTTGTCCTTGAAGTACTTTTGCTTGGGATAATCCTCCACCTTCTGGTAGGGAGCGATGCAGCTGGCGACCACACCACCAAGATCTTCTCGGTAAACAGCCGATTGGTTCATCCATGATTTGTAGCCAACAACAAAGTACGGGTAAACACTGATTTTCCTCTCCCGACCAGACAGGTTGGTCACCTTGATAGTCCACAGCTCAGCTACATCGTCGGTTGGGAGACTCAGTTTCATAAGTACACGGATCCCGAGGCATTCCACAGTCCACGTGATGTCACTCTGGCCCTGGGAGAAGCTGAAGCTGTCGAGTTTGGCGCGGACAGGCTCGTAGGGGGCGGAGAATATCTCATTGGTCTCCTCGTCCTTGACGTAGACGAACCGGCCGGGGTGGTGGGCGTAGTAGTTCTGCTCGGGCTGCATGAACGTCTTGGCCTCGATGTTGGGCGAATGGGAGTATTTGGCCGGCTCGGGCTGCATGAACTGCGCAGTGGCGTACCCGCGGCAGGTTGCCTGTATCATCATCTTCCGGTTCCAGAGGAACCCCCCAGCCACCGGCATCGCGGTTGGGCTGGTCAGCTCGTAGCGGCGGCCATTATCAGTGGGATGCAACATGATGAAGTAGCAGGCTCGGATAGGAAGGAGATTTGTGTCTACAAAAGGTGTAGTTGTTGTCCGGAGCGCCCGCAGTCTGCAGTATATTGTCACTAATCCTGCAGACGAAGCAGAGGAAAGAGTGTGAAGCATCAATGCACGATCCAAGGCATTTTTCAGGCTAAATAATGCCGCTGCTACCAGGGTCTACACATCTCCGAGCTCCGGAAGTCCCAAGCAGTAGCTACTTGGCAATTTCTAAGATTCTTACACCGACATACATAAGGCAATGGTAAGCTTGTGTTACAACAGCGAACCGCGGGGGAAGCCATGTGGGGTTGCAGCCTTTTGGCGGCCCGTAATGCCGGCCGGAAGTCCCCACTCCCGGGGATTTGTCGTGCCGGTCGGTCTCAAGAATGAACGCTTTTGCTGCTTGAGTTAAGCTACAGGATGAAGAAGAAGATAGCCTCACTTTTCTTTCAGCTATTTCTGTGTGAAAATGTTATTTTCTGGGAGTTGAAGTAATGTACATCCAGGATTCGCTTTATCTACCAAAATGCAACTGTCTGCCAGCCTTTCAAGTAATATTTGTGAGGAAAATCATTCACGGAAGTGGTTGAGAATAGGTTGTACGTCACCTGATATCAATTTGGTAACGGTACGTATTATTTGTATTGCAAAATTCAAATCTATAAAGTAAGAAACAAAGGCTAGATACATCTCAGAGAGCAGCCCTATCCGAGGATAAACAACCCCTCAAATGGAAATCTTAGCTACCTGTGACTTCATCAATAGCAGCGGTATATTATATTCATTGCCCGAGGACCTCCCGTATCGAGTCAGACCAGGAGCCAGAACCAAGTCAAAGGACTTACCCTCCTCGAGTTGAGACTGCTCAGGTCCCGGCTCCATCGACTTCCCGTCAAACTTGTTCACACGCCGAGTGTTGTCATCAAAAAGCTTCCACTGAATTTTGGCAATCTGCTTGCTAATATGCATGTCCAGCACGATGCTTTGTCTGATGACTTCGACCATTTGCTCAATGGGGAGCGCCTTCTTTCTCGGCAGCCAGGTTTGATTCTCTTCATCAAGTCGTCTTTCAGTTGATTGGATATATTCCCAAAGTCCATGCGTTCTCTCGTATTGGGGCTCGTCTCTGTTACTTCATGCACCATTTTGGACGTGTTTGCTCTCCACGTGTGGAACTCTCGCTCTGGGTCGCCACTTTGGTTGATCTCTCCCTTTTGGAGATGGTTGACTGTGTAGCCATTGAGTTGATTAGTATAAAGTTGAAAAGGCATTCTGATTTTATAGATGCTTACAGAATAGCTTCTCAAGATGAATAATGGCACTGTTCGTATCCCCGGGACTCCAGCAGTAAGCCGAGAACACATTGGATACAAGCCATCTCCAGATGAAGTCTTGAATGATCACAGGGCGTAGTCCAGGATTGGACACACAGTGGTGCACTGTCTCTATTGGGATGAGGATTGATATCGAACCTTGCAAGTCCATCTTGGCGCTTACTAAGTTAGGCCTGCTGTCTAGCTTGAGCTTCTCCCCGAAGTACTGTGTTGTGAAATTTCGGATGTTCGAGCGTAGCTGATCGACCATCTCAATAATTTCATTATCAGTCAATTGATCAGGGAACTTGCCTTGTCGTGCGATTTCGTCCAATTCAGTCGCCATTTCGTTGTTCACTTTCCGTAACTTGTCGACCTTCTCCTTGTAGCCCTTGGCAAGATCCTTTGCCTTGTTGTGCTGGGCCTTCTCCTCCGCCAGCTCGTTTCGAGTCTCTGTTAGCTCTTGACGCAGTCTTCCTACTTCACTGGATGTATTGGACGCGAGTCTTTCAAAGGCGTCTACAACCTTGGCCTCGGTTACGGGACTAGCCCCAGAAGCCTTTTGGGCAGAAGGGCCGGCACGAGTCTCGAAGGAGTAGGTTTCCGCATTCTGTGAAGCTTGAGGGGTTTCTCCGGCGAACCTATGAGCTGGCTGTTCGCTCACGAGTTCTCTGATAAACAGGATGCCGTAGTCGAAACCCACACGTGAGATTGGGTGAACTTCACCAGCGCAGGCTTCAACAACTGCCTTGTAGGCATTTTCAATCCTTTGCTGGCCCTGCCCAAAGATCTCAAGTAAGCAATATATAATAAAGGTAAATGGCGATATGGTTTGAATTACCTCCGGTGATAGTTGATTAAAATGAACAAGAGGCATTGCCGATGGGAGGGAAGAGAAATAGCGGCGAGAGTATTTGCTTCCGAAGTGCCTGAAAGGATAGTCTCCTGAATGAGAAGAAGGAGAACCCGAATTGACAACCTCTTTACTCCTACATATTTTGAATGACGTGTCATATAATTTCGTCCTTTTTCCTGGGACTCAGACAAGGCAAAGAACGCCACGATTGGCGCAGCCAACCACTCACTGATCCTTCTGTCAGCTTAGTATGAAGGTCATGCGTCTCCGTTAAGCCATGCAGCCACATATAATCTTGATCTCCTGTTTAGGTCAATTCGAAATCTTGGCGTCATATAAAAAAGACATTAACGCGACAATCCTCTGGCCGGCTGAGGCTGAGGCGTCAAATCTGCATATTGGTAAAACCATCAAGGTCTAGTTGTCAGCCTTGCTTCAGCCTGTTATTGTGTTTCAATCCTTCCGACTCACCGATGTTAACACAAAGGGGAAATAAGATGAGGCTGATCTTTTTGTCGCATGAATCCGAGGCTAATCATTCTGCATATACGAGAAGGCGCCGAGTTTTAGATGGCTTAGAGAAGTAGAAAAAGGGGTTAAGAGTATATTGTGTGACCTACATCAGACTGTGGTTGTCTATGGCGAAGAATGCCTCACCAAGAACACATGCGATCGCATTCGGCTCGGCCGAGACAATTGACGCCTGCATGTACCTATGCATGACATTTCGTTCTTGCCCAGTCCGCCCGGGACAAGGCTCTGTCCTATTGTGTCAGCTCTAATATTATTAATTTTTAAAGTGCAAGAACTTAAAAATAGTAAAGAGTCATGCACTCCCACGGCTGATTGTCTATTGTCTTAGCGTAAGGATGGTTCAGCTGGGAGGTGGCTCAGGGTTTTCATCAGGACTTCTTTACCCCAAGGCTGAAGAGCCCTGAATCAGACCCATCTATAGGGCTTTCAGTCCAAGCGGCAAGGTTTTTCAACATTTTAACACAAACTCTTGTATCTCGTATTATCCAAAGCATTTCTGAACTGTCTTCTTCTTTTCCTATCTATATCTTCTGAACCTAAGCCTTCAAAGGGTTAAAAATAATGACAAATCTCTCAAGCACTTAGTGAGGAAGCTCAAGGTGAATGTCGATGTTGATCATGAGAACTTCATTGTTGTTGGTGTAGATTTCGTGACAACTTGAGCCCCATTCCCTCTTCAAAATTGCCGTAGCCTCTTAGCGTACCCTCCAGGTTCCTTAAGAGTGGTATGGAATACAGCTGGCGATGTTGCAGATAAATGAGTAAACCTCATCACCACATGGCCAGGACATGGCCCCGAAGAAGGCAAAACGCCAACCGAGATCTAGATCTACTGTGACGATAATCGGACTCTTGGTAATTTGGCATTCTCCAAAAAGCCGATTCGATACGATGGTTCAAGCTGTTGCTCCTAAAGAAGAAGAGTTATCTCCAGCTCCGAGAGACTCTGAATATGCTTTATGAGTACATCACGATGATTAGTATGATTATATAAGAGATTTATGTGGAGGAATATTTGCCGATGAGGCTTTTTAAAACCTGTGTCGCAAAAGGTTGGGGACTGAGAAAAACCATGTTTGATCTTTGCTGGTTAGCAAGAGGGTGAAATAAAACATGGCATACCAAAGCTCTTTTTGCGTGAGGCAGGGACCTCATTTTTTTTTAAACTAAACACAATAACAAGAGAATAATAAGTTATTCTGTGATACTTAGCTGGATATTATATTTAGTAATACACTAATTATTCTGATATTGTGTTGAAATTCAACGCTGAACTATCTCGATGTGCTGCCATGTCTTATTAGGTAGTCGAAGGTAAATATGGATACCCATTGTAGTGAATCCCACCGTTCTTTATATTAAGTTTTTGGAGATCATTCCATTTCCACTTCTTTATTCTTGAAGATTTCAGCTGAAATCGCAATGATGTACTCCTTGGGCTTGTATCCTGATGCGAATTGAGCTTCATACCGCTCTCCCATTGAAATCTCAATAACTCCTTGGTTCCGGCTTGACTCAGCTTCCTCCATTGAGTCACTTATTCAACACTCGGACATTGGGCACTCTTTCACGAATGTGTTTGCCAGGACGGATAAACTTGCCGATGAGAAAATATCCAATTCCAAATCTCACGGCCTCGGTTAAGGCTCGCTTAGAATGTTCATTCATCCACACGATGCAGACACGATGCAGAAGAATTCAAACTTGTGCAGGGAATCATTTCGGTACTTGCTTTGTGAAGGACAGGATAAAAAGTGGAAATGAAACCTCGCAGTGGACTCTTGGTCTTCCAGCGGACCGGTGACTAAGCAATGGCCTGGTAAATGCAGGAATACGTGGTGGTGCCTGCCAAGTCTGTAACAACAACAGCGCTTAGCTGTGGGCAGGGAAGGAGCGGGTGAAGCCCAGGGCCGGGACCAGGGCAAGAGTTACATGCCGAGCCAAGCTAAGCCAAAGGCAAAAGCCGGACAACGGACTCCCAAATCAACGGTGGAACTAGACCGAGACTTTGCTGCCCAAACGAAAGGAAGAAGACCACCGATCAGCAGATTGCGATGGCTCGCTTCTCCGTGGCCCGACATCGATTGGCTGTCGTGAACTGCGGCTGCTGCACCACATCCCTACCCCTTGGTCTCGCAAGCGCTGGTGACTTCTCGGCAGCAGGGCGACTTGGCACGCTGAAGCCAATCACGGCCTTGTGTCATCTGCAGTGCAGCAGCACCGCCAATCACGACGCTGCTCCACCACCCCGGGCGCCTATTTGATACAGCATCGTTGATATCAACCACCAAATCATCGTCGCAACGTCAACTCTGGCCCATGGCATTGGCCCTGCCTAGCACCGCGCCATTGGATCGGCTTTCCTAGCCACTTCCTCCGCCGTCGCAATGTTACTAGCCGCCATGTGGTGTTGCAGCTTGCGTAGCAGGCGTCAAGACCATGTCCACTCTGGTCCTGGCCGCCCTTTTCTTCAGCATGCCGGCAAATATCGTCTGGATGAGCCCTTCTCTCGTTCTTTTCTTTGATTCCAGACCAAGCTAGTCCTTTTCCTTTTGTTTTTCTCTCATACTGTCTCTCTTGTGCTCAGTCATCGTCGATCTTATTTCCTCTCACTTTTTTTTTTTTTTTCAGCTGCTGGTGACAGGTTCAGCTGAGAGACTGGTCACACTCATTCATTCGCTGCGCCCATTGACTCTCTGTACTATTGTCCTTTGTCTATTGTCTGTCAACACCACACTGGACAAGTGAATATCGACAACGCTATTCTATTGCCTGTCCCTACACGCCGCCCCTCATTACGAACAAGACAATATATCCTTACCAGTCTATTCGTTCAAGCATGTCACCATTGTATCCTTACATCTGAGTCATTGGTATAGTGTGTGGTTTGAAGGAACATTGGGTATAAATACAGCCAGAGTATTTCTTCCTGGTATTTTATCTTCATATTTCGAACCAGTCGGCTCGACCTCTCTTTAATCACCCCAATCGGACAACACAAAAATCGACTACCTAGTCATGGCACCGCAAACGATGCCTAGAACACATCTCGCACCCCCGTCCCTTCGCAAAGAGACTGAAGATTGGGAAGAATGGGAGGATGACGACGTCACTACACCGATCGAGCCGGTAGAACAAGTCCATATGGAAACTCAGGCTGCTACCCCTGGCTCAAAATCAAACAGCCGAGCATCAAGACAGTCATTGGTCAAAGTCAAGAGATTAAAATCACGACATCGCCAAAAGGCTCAAAATGCCAAGGCTGGAATCAAGCTGATCACCGACATGGCCACTCTGGGACGCCAGAACCGGGGTACAGTATGGACACCGGATAGCAGACCTCCCAAGTTCGTTGATGCTGCTGCTTTGAGAGCATTGGAGGGTGAACCAACCTCGGCGTCTGTTGGAAATTGGAACTGGTTCAAGAAGGACAAGGGAAGAAGTCCCCAATCAGCAGCCCCTCCAGCTTCAGCCCTGACTCTAGGCAATGGCGTCTCTCCAGATGGCCAACACATCATGATTGGTCTGTCCATTGACCAGAATGATCAGCAGATGTATGCAAACAATAACAATAACAGCACGAATACAACGACCCAAACACCCGATATTCCCGGCCCATCCTTAGGCATGACCTCAACGGAGCACCTGATCTCTGTCTGGTCCCCAGATACTCCAACTCCAGACACCACCTCCTCTCACACTTTCCGTGCAGTGTCAAGTGTGTACTCTCAGGTCCCGAACCCGGCCCGCATAGTGCCATCAGTTGATCCTGAAGCACCCCCGGTTCCTGTTCTTCCGAAGACTTACAAGCACACGTCTGTGCAAAGGGTGAAGAGCATGGAGGCTACCCCGAGCACTCCTGAAGAAGATGATGCCGGAACCCCTTGCACCCTCTTTGAGGAGGATGCAAGCCCAGCTCCAAAGAAACAAGCCGCTCAGCAGAAATCACCCATCCTTACCCTGAAAGCCTACACTTCAACACTCACACCGGATAGCGCCGCTTCAAAATCTCGTGGCTGGTGGGATCATGTCGTCACTCCATTCATGGACAGCAAGAGATTTACCTTCTCGAATCAGATGGTGAAGGCCGACTCCCCTAGATTCGATTCCCCTTCCGAACACAGCCCCAGTCCACCCGTCAGGGAGATGGATATGGACGAGAAGCGAATCATCTCAGACTTCCTAGCTGTGCCAGTTCCTTCCGCTGGCAAGCCACCCAGCATCAAGGTGCCAACTCCTAGGCGAAGCCCATCACCCCGCCTGGTCGACACCCGAGATGAGAGTCCTGGCGAATCTTCAGCTCAGACAAGCCCCGTCTCTGCTGATAGTGCGTTGGGCTCCGTACAAAAGGCTCTGTTCGATTCGCCAAACCCCAGCCTTGCCGACCAGCCACCCCCCTATTCACCTCCTAAGAAGAACGCACCAGCACCAATCAGATACCGAGCTGTTTTTCCACCTGGCCACTTTCTTCATGCTCAGTTTCCGCCATCACCAAGACCCCAGACCCCTGGATCGGCGGGTCTCGGAGCTACAATGACTTCGCAGCGCGCCACTCCAATGCTAGACGTCCCCATCACGCCAACGGTGCCACGGGACATGCCGGAAGCCCCTTCGATGCCCTTGCCAAACCGACCTGCAGGAACATTTATTCCTCAGGAGCACTCTCTGGGGGCTACTGGTTCGGAAAATAAGGTTGAGCGCCAGCGTCGCCGTCATGAGAAAGAGGAGGTGGTAGCCAGGCGTGTTGGCGGATGCTGGAGAGGACGAGGCTGCGTACCTAAGAGCGGGTGCTTTGGCCGAACAGGCGCAGAAGGCCGAAAGAGACGCAGGACATGGCTCGGAGTCATCATTGCTGCTATACTCGCTCTCATCCTCATCATTGTGCTCTCAGTGATGCTCACTCGCCCTCACAGCCAAGAGGTCCATTCGATTTGGGTCAACCTCACAGACTTCCCACCAATGCCGACTGGTGTTCTGACTTTCGAGGGGCCTGATAACACGGTTTCCAGGAGTGGTTGCACTGAGCCTTCTACGCTCTGGAGTTGCTCGTTGCCCAAAGAACAGCATGATTCAGTTTCTCCTTACAAGCCAAACCAGCCTACAATCATCATGCAAATCCAATGGGATAATAGCACTCAGAAATCCTGGAACGTTCCCAACGGCGATGCCCCCAAATCCGTTGCTAGGAGAGCTCTGGGAGGGCCAGCTCATGCGGCAAGCGTGCTCCGGACACGAGAGACGAACAAGTTCACCCCTAGCCCTGAAGCCCCTGACTACAAGGAAATGTGGTTTTTGGGCGAAACTACGGACAATGTTACTGCCACAGAAAAGGCTGGGGAACCCGCGCCTTTCTATATCAGTATCCTCGATGATGCGAGCAAGCCGGTGGAAAACCCAGTGCTTAGCAAAAGACAGACAACAATCGGCGATGGAAACTTCATCAAGAACTACATCTCGGCACCTGACCTGCTCGAGGATGGCACTCCCGCTCCGGCGGTATTGTTTCCCAAACCTGTTCAGCAACCCGTGAGACTGTTTGACAGAGGGCTTCCTACTGAACGATATGCATTCTACACATACTTTAAGAGGACCATCTACCTCAAGTCTACCGCAGCGAACAACAGAACCGAAGAACCCGTTCCTCTTGACGAAGATGGAGGGTGCGCCAAGACAGAAGCCAACTACTTGGCCACTTGGTCGCAGACGCGCATGCTTGTGCAGATCTGGACAAAACGATTGGACCAAAACAACGTCAAACTACTTGGCAATGGCAGCCGCAGCGGTAACGAGGACTCAAATGGTCTCAGTCGTCCTGGGACAATGCCGTATCCTGTCACCGTCACATTGGATACGCATGGTGGAAACCGTACGGAGAAGTTCGTGTGGATGTGGCCCATGGATGCGAGACAAAAACTCGACACAGACAGCCCCAAGTTGATGAGCAACAATCTCGATTATGCAGGGACTGTTATTAATCATAGAAGCGGAGGAGATGCAGCCCTGGGTGGCTTCGATGGAGGATCTGGCGGATGCAAGTGCGAATGGAAAAATTGGAATTCATAGATGGTTGCATGGTTTTATGAACATATGAAAGCGATAGCATATTGGCCTTTTGGATCATACATAATAATAGTTAAACAAAATCAAATCTTGGCGAATAGACTGGATCATTTCAGATTTAACCTGATAGTAACATTTTGTGAGACCTACGCACTCCAGTATCAGTTTCTCTAACGGGGTTGTAAGTGAAGAGACCATTGTTCCATCGCAGCATCTTCAATATGACATGACTAAGAAGTACACGGCAGAACAATACCTACATTGTTTTCACTATTAGCTCATTGTGATATTTCATCAAGAAATGCCTTTTTAGACAACGAGTCGTGGAAAAATCATGAATGCGGTGTGGTATAAGAGAGGATAGAGTGGGGCATGTTCTACGAAAATCCAACGACACACCACCAAGCTTCCAAGCTTCACAAGCTCGACAACGACGAGGCCATGTCCTACGATGCTCTCCTCCTCTGCAATCCCGCTAGGTGGAGGGTCCTGGCCAGATGCACCACCAAAGCTTACCGCACGGCACGGTCCTCCCGCCGCAGGCCACTCACGACCCTCGCGATAGAATCGTCCTGCGACGACACGGGCGTCGCCATCCTCACCCGCAACCATGACGGGAGCCCCGAGAGCAAGGGCCCTACACACTCCCTGCTCTTCAACGAGTTCATATCCTCCGACCACCGCGAGTTCCGAGGCATTGAGCCCATGGTCGCCGTGAAAGGCCACACCAGCTCGCTCGCGCCGCTTCTGCGCAGAGCCATTCACCACCTCCCCGACGCCACGGATGTGGACGTCACAAACTCAAGGGAAGGCTCGAGGAGCAGTAAGATATGCTGGGCGGAGGACGGCAGGCCAAAGAAGGTCCCCGACTTCGTGTCCGTGACGCGGGGACCGGGTAACATGTCCAACCTGTCCGTCGGCCTCAACACGGCCAAGGGCCTCGCCGTCGCCTGGGACGTCCCCCTCGTCGGCGTACACCACATGCAAGCCCACGCCTTGACGCCCAGATTGGTGAGCGCGCTGGGGATGAAGCCGGCCGCTGACACCGGCAGCAACAAGAGACCGGCCCGCGGCTCAAAGGGGACCAACAAGCAGCAGCAGACCTCCGACAGCACATCGCCAGAATTCCCCTTCCTCTCCCTCCTCGTCTCCGGCGGCCACACCCAGCTCGTCTACTCCAAGTCCCTGACCGACCACCACATCGTCGCGTCCACCCTCGACGTCGCCTTGGGAAACCTCCTCGACCACGCCGCCCGCGACATCCTCCCCGCCGAAGTCCTGGCCACCGTCCCCGACGTGAAATACGGCCGCCACCTCGAGGCCTTCGCCTTTCCCCAGGGCGGCACCGACGAAGAGTATGCCTTCTACCCGACCCCCACCGCCCGCGCCTACGAGCTCGCCAGCCTCGAATCGGGCTACGAGTGGTTCCTCCCCGCCCCCATGGCCAAGGACCGCAAGCTCGCCTTCTCCCTCTCGGGTCTCGGCTCCTCCGCCTCCAACATCGTCGCCCAGATCTCCTCCACTCAGCACTCTTCTGAGGGGGAAGAGGTCGAGGAGCGCCGCGCCCTCGCCCGCCACACCTTCGCCGCCGCCTTCCGCCACCTCGTCGGCCGCATCATCATCGCCCTCGAGGACCGCCGGGACCTCCGAGACTCCCTCCCCTCAACGCTCGTCGTCGCGGGAGGCGTCGCCTGCAACCGCTTCCTCATGCACGTCCTGCGCAGCACCCTCGCAGCCCGCGGGTACGGGCGCATGCGCATCGTCGTGCCCCCTCCGAGCCTCTGCACCGACAACGCCGCCATGATCGCCTGGGCCGGCATGGAGATGTACACGGCGGGGTGGCACACCGACCTGGACGTCCTGGCCATCAGCAAGTGGCCCATGGACCCGGATCGGGGGAGGGCATTATGGGTGCGCCTGGGTGGCTGAAGAGATAGATGAGACTCTTTACCGAAATGCAGCTTCAGATCTGTAGGATGCCGCTGTGATGTATAACTACCTGTAGAACTAACTGTACAATACGCCAAAATCGCATGATCAAGAAGAAAGGATTTATGGGACATGATGTAAGAAATAAAAGAATAATAATTTGTTTACGCCAAGCAAGTAGATTTGTTTTATTGTGAAGGTCGTATATAATACATGGTCAAGAGTCCTCCGATTATCTGGTCCAAACAGTTCTTTTGAGGACGGATCTATGCCACGCTCTCTACGATAAGTCCCAAGCCATCCAACCCGGTCTCGCACAACAAAACATCCTACTCCAGAGCGCTTGTAACATTTGAGAACTCTCCCTTCTCCAACTTGGTCTTCCAGAAGATGGGGTTTGTGTCGTTGAAGCCGTGGTGCGTCCAGCCCTTCTCCTCAATGTGGTACAGGTTGATATAACCACCAGAGAACGCATCACGGTGAGTTGCGGCAAGAATACTCCTCCTTCCCAGCTCGAGAGCGTCCTCGACGCCCAGCTCGTAGTCGTACTCGGTGTCCAGCACACCGTAAGCAAACGTCTGACCACTGCCGACGCAGAAGAGGTTGCCGGCCACACGGGTGCCGTCGCTGTCGACGTAGTACAGCGCAGGTCCCTCCTCAAGGGTGACGCCGGCACACATGGTGCCCATGCTGAGGCCCATGCCCTTGTAGCTGTAGACGAGGTTGGCGAGGATCTTGGAGGCAGCGGCGACGCTGATACGGCGCTTGTGACGGAGCTCGTGAAGGCGGCACTGCATGCCCAGCCAGCCGAGCCAGTACTGGCAGTCTGCAGCGCCACCAGCAAGGGTTCCGAGCAGGACGCTGTTGATCTCGATGACCTTCTTGACGGTCTGCGAGGCAATCCAGTCACCGGCCGTGGCACGAGAGTCGGTAGCGACGATGATGCCGCCCTGGAATCGGAAGGCCAGGGTCGTTGTTCCGTGGGCAATCTTGATGGGGCAGTCAGGGTTGGATCTATCATCGGTGGCAGCTCGGAGCCATTGTGAGGGCTGTTATCATCATCAATCATGGTCAGCTACTTGTCCGGACACCGTCTGAAGCTTATGCATATGCATCGGGTTACTGACATGGGCGACGGGGGGCATGGCAAACTTCAGAGACAATGGGGTCTCTGTGTTCATCAGCTCCTCGGTCTCATCCTTGAAGTCCTCATTGTGGAAAGCCGGTCGGCTGTATTTGGCAACTAGAGTATTCATTGTGGGTGCTGGTCAAGCTCGTCGCTGCTCTACCGACTGTCGGGACCTCTGGGCTGCTGGCAATCGGTTCACCGCCGGGCTTGGCTAAATATCAATACGTCTCAAATACGAGATCGACGGAGGGCGTATTGAAAGGATGGATCGATGGGTGGTGGGTGGTGAGGTTGAGCGAGGGAGCTGGTAGACGAAGGGTCACAGTGCTCGCTCGAGGTAAGTAGGCTGCTTCTGGATCGCGCGTCACTCAGTGTGCCTGCTGCTGATAGTGGGTGGTGCTCTGGTAGCTGTGGAAGGTACATCCCACCACAGTCTGTTCCCCACTTCCAAAAGTAGTTGCTGCCTATTATATAAGGCATCGATATATGGCTCAGTCAGCACGCCGTTGAAGACCACATCACAACCACCTTCTTGTAATGAAGTTATTAGGTAGATAGTATTCATGATACTCTGAATTCCACCTCTATGCTACGGTAGGTATCCGCTGTCGCCATCAGACAGCACTTCTAGGCATAACACACTCTGAACAGGCAACTCACACTTGCACTAAGAGAATTGAAACGACGAATGCGATAGCTGTTATTTCTAGATACATACAGCCTGAGAGCCGCTCATGTTCTTTGCAGACATGGCATTCGTACTGAGCTTTGAACACGCTGCTTCGACGAGAAATCCTACACACCACTTTCCAGCACTCCTAAGAGGGCTCACCGGCAACCAGGCCCTCCGTTCAACCAAACAGAATACGGCTCGACTCACAATCATTGATATCCCAGAGCCCAAGATAAGTATGTACCATACCACAGAGCCCAGAGGTAGAAGCAAAAGTTGGAAAGAAAATAGAAAACAAGAAGGAAGAAAGGAAACCCATTATTAATTTCTCCCCGTCATACCCATCCAATCCCCGCGATACTCCAAAATGCAGCTTGGAACCGAACATACCGAAAATAGGCTTATAGAAAATAAAACACGATAAAATGAAACGAAAGACCAAAGACTGAGGCGTGAGATTATTTTTGTTTCAAACGAAGGCATCGTAGTAATGCTCAACGGTGATTCATCGCTGAAGAATCTGATGAGAGCTGGGCAGCCAGCCACGCATCATCAAATGCGGCTGTTCCCGACTAGTGGCTAGGAGTGGTCTCCCGGCTGCTGCGGCCCGCATCTCGCTTGCTCAAGAGGCCGCGTCGCAAAGGCTTGGGACTCTCACCCAATGGATTGGACGTCTCAGTTGGTTGGAAAGCGCTCTTCAGCGTAACCGTGCCACTGCCCACAGTAAGATCCTTGGCAAGACCGGCACCGCTCTCGTCCACAAAGTAGATGTGCTCGCCTAGGTCATCGTCACTGCCGAACAAGTGCTCACCCTTGACCTCAATCTTGAATTGGGCGTCTGGCGCGCAGACAATTTTGAAGGATTCGTCGAAAACCCAGTGTCCACCGGGAGATTTGAAATGCTTGGTCTTGCCCACACTCTTCTCCTTGGGCAAGATTTGAGTGATTGAGACATACAGATCAGCCGACGGAGGATAGTCGGAGGCGCTAACAACGGTGAATGTAGCGGTACCGCTCCCCGCACCAGGGACCATGGAGCTGCGAACAGACGCACCCCCGAAGCTCTTAGTGCGGGAATGAGGAGTTTGTCCGTTGCTTGTCACGGGACGGTCTATGGGTGAGTCCGATACAGCGTTCGGTGACAGTATAGGCTCCTCAGTAGCCATGATAGTTGGAAGAGTGTGTCCATTGGTTTTCACTTCCTCATCCTTCTTACCAAAGAGGCCTTTCCTGAGGAATGTTGCGCTTCTTCCGACACCCGATCCCACAACGCCTGCAACAGCGGCTCCGCCCTTGAAGGGGGCACCTGCCACGCCGGTGACAATGCGTCCTGGGGTGGAAGCGAATGTTCCAGCAAAGGTTGAGGTTCCCTGCCTTGCCCGGCGAATGTAATCTGGTCGGAACAGAAGCCTGATACGGACACTTCCGGATTTCCCATCCAGGATATAACGACTTTCAGAGGCCTTGAAGGGATCGAGAGACTCCAAGTTGATGCTGGCAGCGCCCAAGAAATCGGGCTTGTCGGCAAAGTCGTAGTCATAGACGTTGACCACCAGGTTGGCGGCCGTTCTAGAAGGAACATCTACCTCGAAATTTTCATTCCACACTGGAGAGAGCGTCTTCTTGATCGTCTTGGTCTTGTAAATTTCGGCCCCATTGAGCTCGAATTTACAATAGGGGTCACTCTTTCCGTTGCGATCGGCAGCTGGCAAATCTACAGCATCCAGAACGTCTACCCGCAGGCGACCCATGTTGTTGATGCTCTCACTTGGGTCGAGCTGCATCTTGAAGGGAACATACTTGAGACTGACCTTCACCCAACCTGACTTACCATCCTCGCTCTTGAGCATGAGTTTTGTTGGGTTGTTCTATAGCAGACCCGCTAATTAGTTTCCGGGTGTTGATTAATTAGAATTAGGATAGGTAGACAAAACTTACCAAGCATTGCTTCAGTGTGTCAACGGTGTTTCCCGTGAGATACGCCAGCGTGTCGTCGTCATCATCCCCCTTCTTCTTCAATTTGATCGTCAGGCGAGAGAAATCCAGTTCACGAATCACACAGTCGCCGATTTCATCAAACTTGTAGGACTTCTGCCTGGACGTAGCAGATGTGTATGAGGGATACATGTAATCATCCACGAAGACCTCAAGTCGGCAATTGCTTTCAGCCATCTCCGATTCCATGAGATGAAAAATGAGCAGACCGCTCTCGTAACGAAGAAGCTCCTCGGGACTAAGTCTGATTTTAGGCCTTGACTCAACTGAGGGTCTGCCGACAGTGGACGTGGGAGTAATGGGTGTAAGGGGTGGCTGCTCGTCGCCTTCTTTATCCTTGCCGACTGAGGTATCAAGTCTTGCCTTGAACTTCCCGGCTTCACCTGATCGATCAAGAGAGGCTCTCCCCTTTGATCCCACGGTAGACTGGTCAGTTGACACTCTGGGCTTGGTGGCATCTCCATTTGCAGCCTCCTCTTCCTCCTCTTCGGGATCGGCAATATTAAGGCAAGGGTAGAAAGCACAATTGAACACCAAAGTACCCTTGGCAACTCCCCTTCCGTGGAGACGAAGGCCTTCCTGCCGCTCTTTCTTCTCTTCATGGATGAGGTACTCGCCATCCTCCTGTTGAATATAGTCGCCAGCGAATAATTCGACAAGTCCCAGACTGCGATCCTTGCCCACCTTTTCGGTATCCATGACTTCGAGGGTAAGCTTGTCCCTTACTGAATGGATTGGAACATACAGAACCTCGTCCCAGGCTGGGTTCAGGTCATTCCTGAACGTTACTGTGCGAGCCTTTTCAATACCCGAGAGCAACACGCGTGTGTACGGGTCCGATTTTCCAAAAGCCTCCAGATTACGCAAGTTCTCGGCTCTCTTGAAATGAAAGCGCATAATTCCGATGGGAGTCACATAGCCACCAGTACCAACAACGCCACTAATGGCAACAGGTTTCCACTTGGCCGTCAACTGAACACGGCCTGTGGTAGCACCAGAGAGATGGTACCATTCTTTGCCCTGAGCCATCATTTCAAGGATGTCATCAAGCTTGATCTGATACTTTCCAATGGTTTGGTCGCCAGCGATGTCACGATCGTCTTTAATTGTAACGCCAAGTTTTGCCTTCTTACGGTCGGTGATGAGGATTTCTTTAGATCCGTTATCCCAGATGGGGTCATTGATGCGTTTAAGCTTCTTCGTCTGGTGAATTTCCTTGCCATTCAAGAATAAAACGGCATACGGGTTGAGCTGTCCAATCATGCTCTTGGTACCATCAAGTTCAGCTGCACGCTGGACTGTAAAGCGCAAAATACCTTGGTTCGATTCGGGTGGTGGTTGCTCAACCCCTTCATCGTCCTTGGTGGCTTCCAGGACAGGGAAGAAGCGGAAGTCGCAAGTCACCGTACCATGAGGCTTACCACTGTGAATGACTTCCAGGCGCTCATTCTCATGCTCGTACAACTCCTCGAGGTTCTCAAGAGGAAATGATGCCACACCCAGTTGCTTATGCTTGCGGAAATCGTTGTGGTCGAAGATCTGGATATCCAAGGACTCGGTAAATGACGAAATAATGATGTAGTGTGTCTCATTCCACCGTGGATTGGGATTATCCTCAACAACCTTGGTTCTGGCAAGCTCCTTGCGTTGGCTCAGTGAGATGGATGCGTACGGGTCGATGGTGCCGCCGAAATTGTCGCTGTTCTTCAGGCCGTGGGCACTGTAGATAGTAACGGCGACAACACCAACAGCTTGATCCAGTTGTGTGCCGGCAAGCATCTTGGCAACCTCGATTGGGAAGACCTTGGGAGCATACATCATGGGGGCAAGATTTCCATGGATCTGTTCCAGGATGAAACTCTCCAGCCCGGGGATGAAATTGATATCAAAACCCAGAGTCTCTCCACCCAAAGGCTTGCAGACATAATCAATAGTTGGACGCTCCAGGAAACACATCTCAACTCGGTCAACGTGAGGGAAGGGAATCTGAAGTTTGACTTTGAGGCGCATGAGACCGGAAAATGCCATATCCTCGACAATGACATCAAGACCCTTACTGATCATGGCTTTACCAACACGAATCTCCAGAACGATTTTGGGGTTGACTTTATTGCTAAGCTGCCGGTAAGTCATGTCCGTTTTGTCGTTTGGTGTGAAGCTAAATTTCCAGTCCATAAGAACGACATCATCCTCTGTCTTGGGATAAGTTTTGACATGCTCCATTCGGGGAGGCTTGCTGCCCAAAGTGAAAGTCTTCAATCTTAGACTATCAAGAAACGAAGGGGTAGCGCCGCTCAGGACCTGGTCAACAGACTTGACGACAGTGTCGGCGAGCACGGGCTGATAGATGGGCCAAAACTTGACAAGAAATGAGTTGATCCATTCCACGGACTCATTGTCGTCTTCCAGCTTCTTGAGTGCCATTTCACGTCGAATGTCGTCGCGAAAGTTGCGCCGGACTCGTCGAAGCGAAGTTCGATAATATGTAGAGCAAATGGCCATGACGATCATTACCCATGCTAGGCCACCGCCAAGCACGGCAATGAGCCAGGACGTCAGACAAGCAAAGACAATGATAGCTGCGTTATGGTACCAGTCTGCGCGTCGCATTAGCTTAACCTTGTTTGCAAAGGGGAACGGTGGTCCCAATTGGTGAGGATTCGCGCCTCAAAACATACCGCCGTACAAGATATCTGGGATCTTCTGCTCGAGCCACGTCTGGTGATCAAGCAAGCTTTCCTGCTCCTCGTCCTTGCCGCCAAGTGGCCCAAACATTGGCGCCCATCCAGTTCGCGAAAATGGCACCTCTCCAGCTTCCGGGTCGGCATTAACGACGGGCCTTCCATTTGCATCTTTCGCGACATCGATAGCGCCGGCCTTGCTTGCCTCCGGGAGGTCCTCGTCTGGGCCGGTACCATCGTCAACGTCGGTGACAATGGCGACGCCCTTGGGCCTCTTCTTTAATTCGGCCGGGATCGCCTATGAGACAGGAGAGCAATTGTTAGCCATGATGACCTAGAAACCGACCCATTCGAGGGTGCGCCCGCTCCGCCAAGATACATAGGTGGCTACTTACAGCTCTGGTGGCCGCTCGCTTCTCCTCTACGCTGGCGTCAGCATCGAAATTGAAGGCCGTGACACCCGCATTCCTGGAGGCCTCAACAATATTCTGCTCGGCTGCCTCTGCGGCGGCTTTGGTTTGTGTATTGACGGCGGCCTCGATCGTCGCCTCCTGCTTAACCTCAGGAGCCTCGCTCATCTCGCCGGGGTTGGCGCTCCGCACCGAGCTAATGTCGCCAATCACCGGGGTTCAATTGAGTCGTTTGGGCGGGTGAGGAATGCTGCTCCAGACTCGAGTACCGTTGGCGCATAAAAATTGGCGGCTCGAGGGAATTCCAAGACGAGCGACAAGAGAAACTATCTGCCGTCTACCTGCTCAAGGAAAAAAACTCAAAGGAGTGAGAGTGCGAGGCCTGAGCTGAGAGGGGTGAACGGCGTGGGGATGATAGTTGTAGACGAGCTAGTTCAAGCTGGGGAATGGACCCAATCCCGTCTGAAGGTAGCTAGGAATAGTAGAATACTAGCTGGATGGGAAGAAAACATGGGAAATAGAAACGAGAGAATGGAGCTGACGACCACGATCAGCAAGATGGGTCTGCGGCTGGGAGGCACAGGTGAGCAATGCAGCTCTATGCAGGTCGACGGTGGAGGAAATCTGTCTGTCTACGAGCTGGTGATGAAATGGCAGCAGGAGGCAACCTGATCTGATGCTGGGTTGCTCAAGCCAAGCTACGCAAAGCTGCAGGGTCGACGTAATTAATGTCGGGTAGGTCAGGTAGGTAGGGTACTTGGGCGCACCAGTGGAGGCACGTAATAGTGGCCACAAGTGGCTGGGATTGCGCTGGTAATGGGTGGTATCTCGCCCGCTGCTGGACCATTGGGGGTTCCCTGGACCTGTGCCTTGGCGGCAGCGCTGGTCGCGATGTGAGGTACCAGCTACCGTTTGCGTAGAGGCTGCCCTTCTAGACCTCCGGCAACCCTGTCGGGCTGGGCTGGCAAGATTAGTGCGAAAAGCGGGCAGGCCCACTGAGGCAGCTCGTGGCGCTAAGAATATGTAGGAGGAGCACTAACGTGCTCCCTCGTCGATGAGGTCAAGCCCGTCACGCCAACCTGGTTTTGGAGATGGAGCTTTCGCGCTGGTGGTCAACAGAGCTGAAGCTAGCCCAGATGCTGAATATCCTGCTGTTCGCGGTTTGGCTCGTTCGAGCGGCACAGGAACGCAGGTGGGACTTGGGAGCAGATCTGCCTACTATATTTTATTACAGTGCAGTCATACTGCACAAGCCTGGCCCTCACTTATTAATAGACGCCCAAATATTCATGGCTTACATCACTCATTTCTGCTGTACCTGCCCATTGGAACCAGGTACCTTAGAGGGGGTATTATCGGGTGGTTAATTGCATCCCCCATATCGCTTAACCGGGAGCAGTGACGTGTGAACAACCACCATCTCAGCTGTGTAAAATCGGGGCCGTGGTCGCTCGTGCCGGCGCTACTCAAAGACATGCATCGAAACCAGTAAAACCTCCATGCACGCATCAGCTATTGCAGATAGTAGCTCTTGTGTTCGCCCTCACCGACCAGCCAGCCACCCCGTCGGGCATCTGATTATGCGCTAGGCTCGAGTGCTCCTGCTGCGGTGACTCCTGTCTTGGGTTATTAGGATTTTATCCAAGATTGAAAGTCCAAATTAGCAAGAGGCCGTCAAGCAGGGCGATGGGTTTACGACCCCCGGGCCTACGCGGCCGGGGTGGGTTCCCCAAATGCCAATACAGGACGGTGACCTCCCACCAAAAAAGAAAAGGATCTCCACCACCGCCAGCGCCGAGCCCAACCCACCGGTACAGGTGCTTTCATGCCTGGAAGTTGGACCTGTGTTAATCACAGGTCTCTGTGGTTTGTCGTGCGACGTCCCACCCCATCCCCTGGCTCCCTCCCCATCAGCACCAGTCAAACAGAAATCATGGCAGTTTAACCGGAGGGTAAGGTGTTTGCAAGCTCCAACCCGCAATTGACTGGAGCCCTGGGGTGTGACGTGCGTTTGTTCGTAAATCAGGTTCACTTGCTGGGACCTAGCGCAAAGACTAAGGCATGCTACTCTGCAGGGAGAATCCAGGATACGATGCGGGCATTTTCCTTGATTTTCATTCTTTTCTTCTTTTTTTCACGAACTCCAATCTCACATTTCCAAGTTTGTGGAGCTTGTGTGGAAGACATGTATCACATCAGGCCCTCTTTTTCTTTAATCTTTCCCCTGACACCATCTCTGACAATGCCGGATTTATGCCATGGTACATGATTTGAAACATCACTCACAAATCATTCAGATCCAAGTATCACAGATCATCGCCTCAGGGCTGTAGCCACGTCCCAGATTCTCATATTCCTTTCCACAAGTTTATATAGGATAACAGCTTCCACCCGGGTCCCGGATTAGAAGAATCTCGACGAATGCGTACGAGGCATTGGAACCCAACGAACAGAAAGAGACGTATCAGTGGTCCCGAACTTGTTCTCTTTTCATCATTCCTACTACATCCATCCAGTCCACATTGTGTACTTCGCTCTGCGTGCCCCAGGAGGGACAGCGTTCGTTTCACTGTTCAATCGTGTGCCAACAGCGTAGAAATAGCACTGGAACAAGCCAAGAAGCAGCAAAAGTCTTTGAGCCACAGAGCATTGAATCATATGCACACAGAGGGGAAATAGTGAGATTATGCGCCTTGAGCATATCCTGAATCTTCTATTGACCAAATATAGGAAATCGGGGAGAAGAGAGCAAGTGAAAAAAAATTGAGTAAGAAAAGCCAAACTCCCTGACACCGATGAGGCGCTAGTCAAGCCAAGCCTCGTTGTTTCGCCTGCAGACGCCATATTGTATGTAAAGCTGTTTATCATCAAGCCAGTAACTGGTGGTGTTGAGCCACCCAGAGAGCAAAAAAAGGAGGGCTACCAGATATGTAGTACATCATCGTATCGTGGAATAAAGATCCATGTGCAAATCAGAAAATCAGTATCGCTGAGAAGAAGAAAAATATATAGGGCATCGTTCTTAATACCCAAAACCATCGTGTTGATGAACCGGGCAGCGTCCAGGGTGATTGACAAACCAGGCAACAATACAAGATCGGTGGAATCGGCAAAGGCACTCCAGTCGTGCCATAGGAACTCCCACAACGAACTCTTCTAAGCAAATCGTGCACTCGGCATCATCCACACAATCCTTCTCTGTTGCTGGGTATGTGTACATTCCGGTTAAGCGAGGAGCTGCTTGTGGTTCACCTCCTTCCCCTGTCCGAGGGCTCCCGAAAGTACTGTGCGATTGAATGCATGATGTAATGTGAGACTCGCGGAGAGACTCAAAGTTTTCCAGGCTTCGAGATGGGAGTTCAAGATGGCAGATCGGGCATTCATCTTCTTCTGCAATTTGAGGGGGTGGGGGCAGCTGTCGATGGTGCCGAGATGATGCTCGAGCTTCTCCAAATGAACTATACCGATGTGGCATATTGGATGATGTGGCTCCAGACAGACTGCTTTCTGGGAACCGAATGGAAGACGCATGTGAGATCCTGCGGCTGGAGTTGCTGGCTCTTGAATGCGTTCCAGGACTCTAGATAGAGGCGGCCGTGGGTCAATAGTCTGATCCAATGTCATGTAACTGAAAGGGCACGTACCAACGTCACACTTCTCGTCCGGTAGGCACGGCTGGATAAGGACGAGAAAGGATCCTGGAGTTGGCCAGCATTGAATGCAATTCCATGACGACTGTTTGAGGACATGGCGGCCTCGTAGGCATTTCCTATGCTGCTTCTTGATCTTGCATGAGAACCGCGAAAGTTCGCTACTGGGGGCGTTGAAGAAGAGGAGGACAAGCCTTGCGGGGGGGCGATATTTGGGTCAGGGACGCAAGGGTTGCATAACCGGACTCTTTCCCCTCCAGGTATCCCGTTGACATCAAAGTATCCAAGCCCAAGCTGGTCTGTGAGCAGGGTCTGCGGTGGTATAGGTATCTCTGATCCCGGGGGCCTGACGATATATTGGTGCGGTATGATGATCCTGTGTGGGGAGCAAGAGTTGCAAACGACCCGGCCACATTTTCTAATCTGGTGTAAGTACTTTGATACAGCTCGATTAAGAATAAGGATATGACCTGCCTGCAATGGTGCTTGCGAACAAAGATGCTGAACTGCGTTTGGCAGATAGGACAGTATGTTACTTCTGCATCTGGCTGCCACCTAGGCAAAGCAAAATCCGATGAGACGCTCTCACTCCCACCGTGTTGTGCATCAATCTCCTCGTCTTGAATGGGTAGGGGAATAGATGGCTCGTCCCGCTGGGTTTCCCGCAGTGGCATATTAAGGACTGCGTTGATATCGAGCGCTCGAAATCTGTCAAGGTCTGAATGCCCCTGGCCATGTTCTCCGCTGTGATCCCTGGGTATGTGTTGTGAGGCTAATGATGCGTTCGCATCGTGAGCCACCCCAGACTGACTTCCACTGGGCTCCCCGAACTCTGCACCAACGTGGAGAAGACTCGCCGTCGGCGCTGAGCTGCTGAGTCCACTAATTTCCATGTTCAATCGAGAAGGAGCGGCACTGGTGGTGTCTTGGTGCTGATGGCTTCCGGAATTCAGAGCAGACCGTTCACCCGGCCGCCTTTCGCCGCTCGCTAACCTGGCACCTCCAGTTTCTGTAGAGCTAGCATGAACGCCGCTGCGATTTCTAGGTTCGATATCTGCGCTGGTTGGCTGTTCGTCTACTGAAAGTCGTCGCTCGATGCCATGCGAAGGACAGTCGAAGTATCTAGAACATTCCTCGTCGTAGTAAAGCGATGTTCTCCAGGGGCAAGAAGATTCATCATTCTGTTCCTCAGCTGGACGATGGCTAGTAAAAGCACGGTTACTAGCCTCATCTACTAAGCTCTCGTAGGCGGGGCTAGAGGTCGATGGAACTGCAGGACTAGCCATAGTGATACATCAGAGGTGTTACCAATCGAAGCGCCTCGAAAGCCGTGTTGTTGCCGTTCCGCCTCGATTTGCCTCGCCTTTTGAAAGTAGAATTAAGTCAAAGTAACGGTCGACTTGGATGCTTGAGTTCGATGTGCGGCGATGTATGGCGATGGGCGGAATCAAGCCTCGTCGAGTCGGTCGGTCGGTCGGCAAGGGAGCCTCGTCGTCAAGCAGGTCAGGTCAAGACTTGAATGCCGTTTGATGTCGAGGACAGGTAGGCTCACTGGGGAAGAGCCATTCTATGCCATGACGAAAATACGCATAGAGGAAAAACCCAAGTATCGATAACCGAAACAATTCTAAAGTATTTGGATGAGATGGGGCAATATGATATCAACACCTGATGGCTGAGGGGAAGATATAATGTAGGCAGGAGCCCCCCTGTGGGTTTGCCTGAGCATGCGACACCACGATGGCAGGGGTTGTCGATAAGGCCGCTTTTAGGGTGAGGCTCACAGTGAGCACCTTTCGTGTGGTGATAAGGAGTTACGCAGCGATAAGACTCGGCATTGTCACTAAAGAGGCAAGACGCTATGCCTAAAGAGCCGTGACTAGGTAGTGGTGGAGACGAACCCTTGATGAGGCCCTTGCGTCAGATGTGGCTAATCGATTGGAATTAATGGGGGCCGTTGCTTGCCTGAGCTGCTGGTGTATTGTATCCGGCTACGGCAATCACTACATTGAGAGGACCACCTTGCTAAACCTTGCCATTATCCTGTTTGCCTACCTAGTGAGACGAAAAATGGACTTTGACGAGAGGACGTAGCATTGCCGGCAGATTATTTTGGCGCTGCCAGTTGCTCTTCCTAGGCGCATTTTCAAAACTGTTATGTGGAATATGTAGTGAAGCATGCTTACAGGATCAGACGAGGATGAGGCGAACTCGGATATCTGACGACGTTACCCTGCACAAACCACATAATTACACAGGTATTCGGAGAGAAGCATCCAGAACTGGCCGTTATTGCATGGAAGTGACCGTACTGGACCAAGAGAGTACCTGCAATCGATTTTACCCATAAGTCTCTAGGGTAATCATCTCTCATGATCACAAAGCTACGCGAGTTACCACTAGTAGGTAGGTAGGTAGGTATGTGCAGTATGCTGACTGTGCGACCAGCAGGCTCAAATCCCCCTATCAAAAGTCTTATTGGCGCTCTTCTTCTCTCTCTAGAGAGGGAACGACTGGATGTCTAGGTAGGGTAGCATGTCACCGTGGACCAGTACCTTGGACACATGAGCATTATCGCCGATAGATTTCCAGTCTTCTCCTAGGGAAGACGGATAAGTTACACAGTAAATACATGGCATATAACAAAACGATCTCACATGAACTCCAAACACCTAATTGGCAGTCTAGGAAGTCTTTCTTTTACTCACGTGATTCATAGACATTCATGTAGAACGAAGCCCCGCCATATTCGCAATGGTTCCAGTACCTTGCGTGACTTTGAGGACATATTTCAATACATTATGATAAATATTTGCAAATGTACTGGCTGGCATGATCATGGGTTTATAGACTAGAATGAAAATGAATAGAAGCAGTGATATGCCCAGTACGAAAATTCTGCAACAAGTGTCGTGCTGCATGCGAGGCAGAGTCGCATAAGAGCCTGAGGTGGGTTCCACTTTTATTGACCTCCGATGCTTTTTCCAAGTGACTCACCCCTCTTGCCCCTCCATTGCTGCTTCTAAACGCTTCTTGCTGTGCGCGACTCAATTCCTCACCAGACACACTCCAATTTTTCTTCCGGAACCACACCTGGTGCTTTCTTGAGCTGCGATCTTCAGCACACAATTTTATTTCTACTGGCACTCAATACATCTACCAGCGGGCTAATTCGCCTACCTTAGCGTCGCAAAACTGCCATCAATGGCGTCCACCCAGGCGGCTTCGCAGCCGGTGCTGCCCGAGTCTGGCAAGAGGAATATCTTGGTTACAAGTGCTCTGCCATATGTGAACGCATACCCGCATCTGGGTAATCTGATTGGAAGTGTCTTGTCGGCCGATGTTTATGCTCGCTATTGCAGAGCACGTGGGTACCAAACCCTCTACATCTGCGGTTCTGTGAGTAGCAACACCCCCATATCTCACCAGGCTGAATGTAGCTGACGAGGAGGCGCAATCGTAGGATGAGTACGGAACCGCAACAGAAACGAAGGCTCTCGAGGAGGGAGTTGACCCAGAGACGCTTTGCGCCAAGTACCGAGCCCTCCACAAATCCGTTTATGACTGGTTTGGCATCGGTTTCGACATCTTCGATCGCACCCCGACCAAGCATCAAACTGCTATTGTCCAGGAAATATTCAGCGACCTGTATAAGAACGGATACATTGAGGAGCGAGAGAGTGCTCAGCCCTTCTGCCCTGTAGAATCACATAACACCTTCCTCGCCGATCGTTTTGTTGAGGGCGAGTGTTCTATCTGCCACGACAAAGGAGCTAGAGGAGACCAGTGCGACGCCTGTGGTGCCATGCTAGACCCTCTCAAGCCCGAACAAGATGCATCCAACGCAGATGGCCAAGCAGACGAGGCTAAGGCTACCGGTTGGCTCATCAACCCTCGCTGCAAGGTCGACGGTGCGACTCCTGAAAGACGGACGACAAAGCATCTCTACCTGAAGCTAGACGCTCTTCAAGAGCGGGTCGTTGAGTGGTATAAATCGGCTACCAAGGACGGAAACTGGAGCACCAATGCGCTGGCCATTGCTCAGGCATGGATCGACAAGGGTCTCCAACCCCGTGCTATTACTCGAGATCTTCGTTGGGGTGTACCCATCCCTGCAGTTGAGGGTCTCAATGTAGAGGAATACCTCAACAAGGTGTTCTATGTCTGGTTCGACGCCTGCATTGGATATGTCTCTATCACCAAGACCTACACGGACGGTGACGACCTGGCGGGCACCAAGTGGGAGCAGTGGTGGAAGAACCCCGAGAATGTGACGCTTATGCAATTCATGGGCAAGGACAATGTGACATTCCACAGTATTGTATTCCCATCATCACAGGTGGGAACAAACCAGCAATGGACAAAGGTTCATAAAATCTCTGCGACCGAGTATCTCAATTACGAGGGTGGTAAATTCAGCAAGTCCCGGGGTGTTGGTGTTTTTGGTCACAATGCCAAGGATACTGGTGTCGACTCTGATATTTGGCGATTCTACCTCCTTTCGCGCCGACCTGAGACTGCCGACACCGAGTTCAAGTGGGAAGAGTTCCTCGACACCAACAATAACGAGCTACTGAAGAACCTTGGCAATTTCATCAACCGTGTTCTCAAGTTCTGCGTCGCCAAGCTGGATGGAGTCGTCCCCGAATCTAGCTATAGCGACGATGTCATTGACGAGCATAAGAAGGCGACCAACCAGGCCCTCGCTCTCTATATTGAGCATCTTGAGGGTACAAGACTCCGTGCTGGTGTCACTGATATTCTTGACGTTTCCCAGCTTGGAAACAAGTTTCTGCAAGCCAACAAGCTCGATAGCAGACTGCTGACCGAGGAACCCGAGCGCTGCAAGGCTGTCATCCGCGTCGCCATCAGCCACATCCAGCTCCTGGCTAACCTCGTGACTCCTTATATGCCCGGCATTGGTGAGGCCATCTTCAGCCAGCTGGGTCTTGAGCCCACCACCAGTATCCCTGACGTTTGGGATTTCAATTCGATTGCGGCCGGCCACAAGATTGGCACACCCAAGCCCCTCTTCTCCATCATCCCATCCTCGAAGATTGAGGAATGGCAACTCGCATATGGCGGAGAGGAGCTGAAGCGACAGAAGGCTCTTCAGGCGGAAAAGGCGGCTGCAAAGGCGGCTGCTAAGAAGGCCAAGAAGCAGAAGTCTAAGGAGAAGAAGGAGAAGGAGAAGGAGGCGGGAGGTCCGGCTCCGGCTCCTGCCCCGGCAGAGACAGTCGCTAAGGAGGTGGCAGATCTCTCGCTCAAGGATAAAAACTAATTTAGATGAAAAGAAAGAAAAATTGTACAGAAAGATAGATGGTCGTCTGCTGTGTAGCTTGGAGTTGGTGGTTGATGGATAGACCTGATAGATACCTATGATAGATATCTAAGATGAGGCAAGAATTGATGAAATGATTTAACAATCTTGTACCAACTTGCCTGCGTCCACCATGTCAATAGGTAATCAATTGGAAATTAATCATTCGTAAGCTGTTGTTGTCAGCTTTTAGATAAAGTTGTCAACTATCCTCCCCAAATATTACTATCCAAGTTTGTGGTTTGGACCTTGTCGCTTTCAAAACTCCAGAAACCATTACTTAATTATTAATTACCCCGCATGACCCGATCCGATGCTAGGAGGACCCCACACATCCGTGATCGGTTTCGGTCCCATCATTCTCTGGAAAGACGAATCAATTGGAGATGCAAGCGTTGTGGGTTAGCCTATAATTTAGAGGTTGTACCACGAATAAATTTATATGGCACTTGGCACCGGAGACACGTCGCACTCCCTATCCCGGAGGGTTTCCACCCTTTAGGGCAATCCCGGTACTCGCCATGTTTTGGCCGTAGGAGGCCGTCCATCCGGTCAATTTGATGGACTCCATAGCTAGAATCCTTTGCTCCAGGGTCGAAAATTGGGGCCAGCGCACGGATAGCTAGCTCGCAGGCAGCAGGGAGAGGGACGGCGTATCCCAATTCGAACAACGAGCAGACCAGCCGTGTGCTGTATCGAGTGCCTGAACATGGCATTGTTATAGGCGCGGCGGATATTATACGGATGGCCCATTGGCCCATTGGCCCATTGGCATCTAGGCCCAGGCTCACGAGCTACCCACCTGGCTCGAAGTCGAGAGTGGACACTGCCCTGCGCGTACCCAGATGTGCCAATACGCGATAGGGCTGAGGCCAGGACAGCTGACGCGTGTTGCCTCTCCTGGCCTGACTTCTACGACAATGGAGATTTTTTTTTTGTGTTCTTGGCTAGTTGGAGCCTTTGCACTTGGCCGTCCAATCGCAGCTGGTTGTATCATTGTGACTAATCCAGTATATTCGAGATTGCTACGTAAAAGCGCCATGACGAGGCTGCGAGGACATGGATCGGGCCTGTGAGCTTCAAGAGAAGATGCCCCCGCGGATTGGGTCCAGAACGTCCAAAGGCCAGTCTATCAGCCGCGACAGATGGAGAGTGGGGGGTTAGTACAATGTCGCTAATATAGGTAGGTGGACGCGTGGCAGGAGGAATAATTATATCTATTGTCTCAGTGCTCGTTTGTCTTGGCAGTCCACAAGTTCGGAATCAGCCAGCGGTACCGGAAAGCCGAAAAGGAGGCACTCGAAGCGGCTGCACACTTGCTCCTGGCTGAGGACGACCAGCAAATGGGCATCAAGGAAACCCTTGGCAAGGAACAGTGCAATCGGGCAATTCCATGTTTGAGGAATCATGGATGCGATTGGAGGCAGCAGCAGCCAACGAGATTGAGAGCTGGCCTGCAAGGAGTGGAATTGATCATATTATGACCGAGGCCAAAAAAAACTCTTCGCTCGGCACCAAATTGGCCGGAATGCCAAGATCGTACACGCAACCAGTTTCATCTTCCTTCTTTGACTTCTTGGCTAATAAGCACATGAGCTAATGGACCGCCTGCTGATCCCCAATTGGCCCGAACGCCGTGCGGCTCAGCGAATGCCTCTCGACAGGCTTGCCGATTAAGCGTGCTTGTGCCGACATGCTCAGATCAATTGCACATTCCTGATTGCTGTGTATGGCATGCGGCTCCGAAGAGAAGAGAGTTTGTGTATTGGGGACGACAGGGCCGTACAAAACGGGCAAGATCGGCTTCAAGTGAAAGTGGCTCAAAAACGGGCTGGTATAATAAGCTTAATCGTCCCTCACTGTGTTCCTGGATTGAACTCTGTTTTTCATCCGTCATTCATAGCTCAACGTCCATCGCTCAAGTACTGCCTGAATGATGCGGTAACAGTGGGCTAGTGGTGACGTTAGCAGCAGTAGCAGGTTGGCTGGCGGGGGAGGTGCTGGTGGTCAGCGCATGGGCAAGGTTGAAAGTTCCAAGTCCACGCTCCAATCGTGCTTCAATAGTACTGCCGAGAGATGGCCCCAAGACGAGAGATAAAGATGACGAGGCCATCTCATAAATAGTACGGAGCTACTTGGGAGGAGCAGAGGTGGTAGCAGTAGCTGATGCAGGACGATGGAAGGTACCAAGCCAAGCCAAGACCATAATAATATGGAGATTGACGATGGCCTGCACCCTGCCTGCACACGGTTTCTCAGTAGCAAGAGAGCCAGGATAGAGGCAATTGGCCAGGGAAAGCAGCGCCAAGAGCGAGAGGTGTCATTGCTGTGCCGGGGCGGCAGACGTGAGTTCAGCACACTCAGCTAGGCATGCAGCTCAGCGGTTCCCACCTAGATGCCTACAGTATCAAGGTATTGAAAGCAAAAGGTTAAGGTAGGTTGGATTCTAGCAGGTTGGAGAGGGAGGCTGGATGTAGGTAAGATATAGGTGCTGCCAGAGCAGGCGTGTAAGGCAGGCGCGTGGTGGTCGTCCGGTTCGCTTCAGCTGCACCTGGGCCCTGGGGCTGGGCATTACAGCGGCGGGACGCCCCCGGGAGCGGGAGGGTACCTCTTCTCGGGGCGGGATGGCCCCCCCAATTAGATAAGTGGTGCGGTGCAGCGTAGAAGAGAAAAAGAGCTTACGACGACAACCCACCTTGGGCGCCTCAAGTATGCACTGGCTGGCCCCCCTCGGCCTCTGGGGGTCGGGTCCTTCCTTGCCTTTTAGTACTACAGCCAGACAAGTCCGTGGTTGTTGTTTTACATCTGCCTTTAACAACCTTTCCTCCTCGCCAACCCGTCCCGTTGATCGCTGGCGAATCTCGTCGCTCCCAGGCACAGCCTCCCTCAACCACGACGCCGCCCATGTCCGGCCCGCACTCGGTGCCTCTGGGCCCACTGCCCTGTAGATAGTACCAGATCCAACTGTACCAATACCGGTACCGTTCCTACTGTGCTGTACCTGGCTGTCTCCAGTTCCACTGCTATATGGACTGGACAGTGAGGTAGGGCATTGTAGGTTAGGTCAGGTACGTAGGTGTTGCGCTGGGGATTTGCAGAGTACGCGCGTCCAGCCTTTTCGAGCTGGATCTACGCTCCAGCCAGGCAAAAAAAAAAAGATAGGGAGCCAGGAGAAAAAAGGAACAAAGTTTGGAACGGGAGCGAGAGAGCCATGGCCGGTCCGTCGCTGTCCCACATCCTCGAGTCTCCCCAGCCGACCTCAGGACTCGATCGATTCTCGACGACACTGCCCTCTATTGCGACGAGGAACGACAGTCCCCCAAACCACCACCTCCCCCACCACCAACTCCACCACCACCACCATCACCACCACAGCCATGGCTACCCCAACAGCACGCCAATTTCGACAGCTCCGTCGCATTCCAAACTTGGACCTGCTGTGTCATCGACATCGCCACTCTCGCAGCATTCGACAATAACAACGTCGACAGTGCCAGTGCGACCAGCGCCAGGATTGGCCATCGCAATCGAATCCACGTCTGCACCAGCTCTGCTTCCGGCGCCTCTTACAGCCTCCCCGACAACCACTTCGGCATACAGCCACCAGGCGCTGTCTAACAACTTTGATCACGCCCCGTCTCACTCCCAGAGTCTCGGCCACGATAATGTGCCTGCCCAGCCAGGTGCAACGCTCCAGGCTTCGCAGACGTCTCCTCCAGCAGCTGGCGCATCCAAGGCAGCGCAGGTAGCTACGCCCACTTCGCAGTCCAACCATCGTGGGAATAATCTGTATGCCTGCCGAGATTGCGGCCGGTCCTACTCCAGGCCCGAGCATCTTGTCCGCCATGTGCAGACGCACACGCTGGGTCGGCGGTTTGTCTGCGACATTTGCCAAAAGTCGTTTGCGCGCAAGGACCTGCTGCGGCGACATGTTGCGAACCATGACAACGACTCGCCCAAAAAGCGCCGGCGCACGACAACATCGCCAGGTGCCGGGCGAGTATCGCATGCATGTCGGTCCTGTGCTGTTGCGAGAGTCAAGTGTGACGACACCAAGCCGTGCAAGCGCTGTGTTAGTAGAAACCTCAATTGCGTCTCCACAGAGACTCCTTCGACGGCCGCCATGCACCTCATGCACTTATCAGCCAATGCGCACTCTGGTGCCCCCAGCCCAAATAACAGTGGAAATCTGAATAATGATGGTGATAAGTCGGTCGCGGCCACCCACTCCTCTCATTCGGCGACGTCGACCAGGGATTCTAATTCCCCGGCGCCCTTTACAACCAGTTCCCACCAACCCCGCTCGGTCACTCTGCCTGCGCCTCACTCGATTGTGCTTGATGCAGCCCAGGACCGCAGCAATGTGAATCTACCTCATTCACTGGCAAAACTGCCCTTCCAAGAGCCAAGTTAGTTTCGTCCGAATCCGTCCTCTATGCCTGCGCCACCGTCCAATTGCGAGGCTGAAGCTCTGTCCATCCTAGCCCACAAAACATCAGCTAACAGCCATCAAATATAGGGAGCTCCGAGTTCTTACTGCCGCCAATTGAGCTTGAGCCCTCCGCCAGTGCAATGGACCCCAATCGCCTCCCTTATGCTGATTTCTTGCGCGATATTCTTCTCGATGGCTCAGCAGACTCCGGCCGTGGATCCCATATCCAGGGCCTCACCGTGCTTGATTTTTGTGATCATGAGAATTTAGAGCTCACCGTCGAGGATTTGGCAAACTTAGAAGGTACGCATGGGTTGCCTTCCTCTGGATGGAAGCCATATCAATTGGGGTGTGGACGAGATTCGCTGACCATAATCTTTAGATGCCCTACACAGTCGCCAAGCCCTTGCGAGAGCATGGGGGAACCCACCGAGGACCTGGGAAGCGGGCAGCCAGGATAGCCCATATGGTCGCGAAGAGTCGTTCGAGCGAACTGTTCCAGAAACTCTCGTACAGTCTGGCCGGGACCGGGTTCTTGCGATCCTACTCAACGCAAGCCGCCAAAACCCAAGCCTGAATCGGATTGTGGGATCCTTTCCTTCTCTGGAGGTCATGGACTTCCTGGTTCAACAGTTCTTGGCCTTGATGGCACGCCAACCATACGATTGGATCCATTTCCCTACTCTGAGGCCCGCATCTCAATTGCCGGAGTGGATAGCTATCGCAGCAGCAGCAGGGGCCGTATCCTCGCCCATACTATGCCTGCGGAAATTCGGCTTCGTTCTTCAAGAAGCAGTTCGTAAGTGGACACTGCATTCAAAATGCCACGAAAGATGAAGTGCTAACAGAGATTCAGGAACCTCAATTACGACTCAGGTGAGCTTACTCCAAACTGCGGAATCAAAACAGCCAAAAACATCCAGCATCCCGCAGCATTCATCCTCGTGAAGAAGTGTGCTAATAAAAACAAAAAAGCTGGAAGAGAATAACCTGGCAATCCAGGATATGGCACTTCTTCAGTCATTGATCATGGTGCAGGACGTTGGTCTCTGGAGCGGGAACAGACGCAAAATGGACATTGCAGAGTGCTATCTGGCAACCCCTGTTCAGGTTAGTTCTGCCAAGATCATGGTTGATAATGCCATGTCCCTTTCAAGCCAGCTAATTATTTTATAGATGATGCGACACCGGCGAAAATTCCAGGGCTCTCATTACCCCTCAATGTTGGCCGACGCTGCAGACGAAGGTGCTGTTCTAGAAGATAAATGGCGAAGATGGGTCGACAGAGAGAAATGGAAACGGTTAGTCGCGGTTCTGAACACTTTCATCTGCTGGAATATGGGAGACTGACACCTGCACAGATTGGTATTCCATTGCTTTGTTAGGGATGCACAGTGTTCCATGGCGACGCTCACGAATCCGACAATATCCTATGCTGAACTCACATTGCCTCTACCCGAATCCGGAGAACTCTGGGCTGCGACTACAGCGCTGGAGTGGAAGACGGCCTGCCTTCAAACCCATACCGATCGGAATGTCAAGGCACCAACCGTCGGTGACGTTATCCAAGACTGCCAGCTCCTGCGTTCGGCATATCGACAACTGGACGTGCCCTTTTCACTGACTATCTTCATGCACGCTTTCTGGGCGCTTATCCTTGAACATCGTCAGTTGAGCGCCATCCATCGGTCCAGGTCCAACTTGGGCGGGAGCTCAATGAGCGGAAACCAAAACCTGTTGTTGAGCTCTAGACACCAAGAACTGGTGAAGGATCTGCAAACTTTCCAAATGGTATCTGCAGAGTGGCTTGAGATGACCTGCCAAGATCACATGGTTCTTAATCTGTTGTTGATGAATCTCCATGCTTCTCTAGATGATATTCAACTGTTCACAGGAAAGGATGGCGAGGAGGAGGCGCGACGTATCTACCCAGTTCTTCAGCAATGGAGCACAACCTCGGAGGCCCGGTCTAGCATTTGGTATGCTGGTCAAGTCATTCGGTATGCGAGGCTGTTTGCTCCAGGACAGCTCAAAGACTTTTATGCTGTGGCAGTCCAACACGCGGCAGTTGTACTGTGGGCATATGGGGTTATGACGAGAGCGGGTCGAAGACAGCGATCACTCTCACCCCATCATTCCCAAGAGCTGCTCTGCCTAGATGATGGGGACAGTGCGGCCATCCAAAATTTCATTGGTATTGGTAGTGGACGGCCAGTGATTCGTAACCTCCAGGGGAGTGTTGTTGTGTCAGAGTCGCTCATCGACGAACCATGGGGGTGCATGAGCATCGTTCAAGAGGTGTTGCGGTCAAATTTCAAGTATAATGAAGCGATACCCACAGTGGTAGAGAATCTCTGTCATCTGCTAAAGCAGGTGGGAGATGCATCCTGGGTAGGAGGACAGTCCATCTAATCGGCTAGAGAGCAAGGTATATACAATGATATGATGAGGGCGTAAAAGTTTTAAATAGAAGCAGTGATGATCCTGCTTGACCAGCCACGCGCAGCCCAGTTTCCAGGCCGCCCGGACGATGATCTAGGCGGAATTGCCGGGCCATGTAATTTAATAGCGAATGGTACTTTGGATACCTGGGCGCATGTAGATACTTGTCTTAATCTTATTTGTTTAGTCACAAGCTCTTGATGAAGACCATACTGGAAGCGTGCACAGTTTCAACAGACCACTACCTCAGAGTGATGATGCTTTTCTTTGGGAGCTTTAGTACCAGCTGGGCGGCACAAGAAACGAGACATGAAACTGAAGAGCAGAATATTTGCTGCAATAACAAGAACAATACAGCAAGACAGACCGATATAAATTGATCGTGTGTAGTGTATTGTCTTTCACATAGTGATCATTGGCTCTCAACAACGTGACAATATCAGCCTCAAAAATATGTTCAGTAGGATAATGTGTTTTGAGTGGATCTAATTTCTGTCACCAACCAGGTGTCTCTGAGCTCAATAGCCTCATTTTTATGCTACCTTTTTATATACTTAGCAAGAGGAATCTTGTGTTTAAATCTTCCCTCGGAGATCTCACAAATCAAAGGTTTCCCATCCGCATGACATAGCATGTGGCTTTTATGATCAGACGAAGCTTTACAGGCCTTTCTACAAATCTCACAGATAAAAGGTTTCTCATCTAAGTAAAATGACATATGGGCTTTGAACTTAGGCGAACTTTTCTAGGCCTTCCACCAAATCTCATGATAAAAGGTCTCTTATCTGAATGATGTTTCATGTGGCTTTAAGCTCCGCTGGAGCTTGACCTCGCACCACATTGTGGGCATGCGAAAGGTCTGTCCTCTTTTTTTTTTGCCCTAAGTATTTCTTATTCAATTCAAGCTGGCCACCATTAATGTTGTCATATGACCGCAGTGAGTAGTTGTTGGAATGTAGAGTATGGCAGTGGCGTAGGAGGATACCAATGCTCTCGAATGCTTCTAGATGTTTAGCACAATGGAGATTCCCTGTGGCCCTACCTCTCTCATTATTATCCAGAATCCATTTGCCAATAGGCAAAAGAGTCATATCGGATGTGGGCTCTGGGCGTTTGAGTACAATGGCCTCATCACTCTTGCCACCCAAGATGGCGTCGCCTAGTGCAATGTCGACCCTCCATAGAGAGTGGTATTGGTGGTATTGGCACAAATGGCAGAATCTGGGGGATGGTATGCCAATCCTCTGGCGAGAATCGAAACATGGCAGAGTTGGTGAAGCAAGAATCAAGTGTAGTGGTGCTCTGTGCTCCGTCGATATGCTTCAGCGAGTCAATTATGTCGTCCGTTTCCAATGGAACGAACCCCTGTTTCATCGCAATTCCATGGCCTGGTCCTTCGTAAAGAGATTTTCACAAGGGATGAGCTTGTTTGTCCAGGATTATTCGCCCTGTCGCATCTCGAGCCTAGCGCTCAAGGCATGTAGCTGATGGTCCACTCGTTTCTCCATGGAATGCAGTGTCTCCATCATTGTTGCGTTAACCTGAAACTGTGTTGTTATTTGTCGCTTCAGATTATCGATGGTGAGTACATCTGCCTCATGCTTCCTTTTCAAATCCCAGATATCCTTCTCCATCTCCTGTAGGCAGTGTTCAAAGTACCCTTGGGTGGTATTGAGAGATCGCTGGATTTGCACCACTCTCGGATCAGGCGCTCTGTCCGCGGCTAGCAATGTCGTAATCTTCTCTTTAATGCCCGATATCATGATATACATCTCTGCGTAGCTCGGAATTGGAGAAGCATCGTTAGTATTGCCCTCTTGGAGGCTGTTCAGAGAACCGGTGTTTTGGTTCTGACAAAGGCCTGTAACTGATTGCTCTACCAAAGCAACTCTTTCAGAAATGCTTTTGAGGGTATTTACGGTATTTGCCAAATCGTCTCGGATGTCTGCTCGTCGATTTGCTGCTGCTCGCCTGTGCGCCAATATCTCATGTGACAGCTTGCCAACGTCGCCCTTTACCGCGTGGATTATTTCTGAAATTGTTTGGTGAAATTGGGCCTCAGGAGGTGTAGTTATTCCAACGTCTATGCCCATGGGTTGAGGTTCATGGTGAGGTAAGCCTGGGGTGGGCAATCGGGGACTAATGTCTGCATTGGTATCATATTCTTCGAATTCAGGCTCTAAGCCTCTTAAGGCGTTGTTGAGAACCGAGGCTGGTGAGTATGCTCTGAAATATGATGTTGGAAGGCGCTCATTCCGGCTAGATATGCCATGTTGTGTTGTTGCTACTAGCGGCCGTTGCTCATCATCTGCTTCTAGCTCTGCTTCTAGCTCTGGCTCTGGCTCTGGTGCTGTTGTATTTGCAGAGTTTTCTTCAGGCGGGATGCCATCAGACAGAATTCCGCTCTCTGATTCTTGTGATTCCCCCTCTGTGTCGTCTATAAGTGCTAGGGGCTGGGAGGCATTCTCTGAAACATCTGTTCGGACGACCATAGGTGGAATTCCTGAGTAGTATGATTCCATGCCTAAGCTTTCAGACAACGAGACAAGGTTGTCTGTGCCATCGGCCGTCCGAGGACCATGCCCACTCGTCCTGTTTATCGTCTTATTCGTCCTGGGCCTACGCATGCCCCCGCGGACTGCTGGGTAGACTCGGCAGTCAGAAGCCCAGAAGCCCAGAACAATAGTCGTTCATTCGTGGGATATTGTACTATAAGGAAGTGGCCTAGAGCGACAGTCCAGTTCTCCTCGCACAAATTCGCAGCCCGCCATAGTTGGGTCGGGCAGGGATTACTCCATGCACTTTACGCTTAGCGATAAGCACGAGCGACGAGGAAATAGTGCCTTATTTCTTGATGGCTGCCGGCGCCCCAGGATGAGCCTTCACGGAGATACATGAGATATATCTTCCAGGCTGTGTTTCTGTTGCGGGCGTTGTCGTTTGCGGCATCAATCTCTGCCCATCGAACCCAAGGCAGATTGGTGTTCTGGGGAGGGCCTAGCGACCCGATTGTTGGTAAGTTGTCCATATTAGTAGTAGCTCTCAGTTATGTACTCTCAGGAAGCGGTACAAATGTCGGTGCTCTGGGGGTAACAACGTTCCGAGAACACTGTGAGAAGAAGATCTGATGTGACTCCTCTGGGCGCAGCCTTATGTGATGTTGAAGAAGCATGCTTAGGGTTGCGTGATCGAGAACATATGAAAGTACTTTATTATGTGGTGTGAAGTATGCAGGTAGTTTGCCGTTTAGCCCTTCTCCGAATCTAATATCACATTCACTGCAAATTTTAGGAGCCTGGTAAAATTTCAACCTCCAGTAGGTCTACTAGGTGCTAGCTAGACTGAGGTATAGTGAGACTGACGGAGGCAGAAGTGAGATTGACCGGTTTAAGATGTAGCCTTAGTTGTGAGCAACCTGATGCAGGATTAGAATTATGGCTCCTCTCCATTGTCTGCTGCGAGCTTTATGAATAGCTTCAAACTCTAAAAACAACCAAGCTGCCTATCCAGTGGTTTGATTATCGCCACATATAAGATCCTCACATGTTTTCCATCTTAACTTTAAGGAGTAATCCTCTCGATATCGTACCTACTTTGTTCCGTTCGGTTAATTTAACTATGCTTGGATAGTAATTCAAAACCATTCCGCTTAGGCCTATACTCTGGTTTGATATTTTATACAAGCTTATGCCGTGTCTAATTGCTATTTAGCACGCAAGAAGACAAACCGTGATCAGGTTTACTCAAGTTATACTTACTGAGGTATTTGGAAGGAATAGTCTACCATTCGATTGAAATTCTGATATTCTATTTGAAACTACATAACATACATAGCTAATGGGTTCCCAGCTTTAAGCACCCTTGCCATCGTGTTTAGAGACCTGACCTGGGAGTGGGGGAAGTAGAGCGTCGATATCGGCTTTTTACCCCGTTGCCTTTTCATAGCATCCGGGTAGGTTTGCTCCAGGTGAGTATCTCTGTCTGATCGCTGCCATCTCGAGGAGCTTGTTGTTGACCGTATTCCTGGCATCTCATCTGTGTTTGAAGCGTGTGAATGTTGTGCTCGCTCTTGGTGTGATACTCATACAAGTCTTCATGCTCCTCCTTGAGCTGCTTATGCTCCGCACGTCACGCCTTGTATCGCGCACGTATGTCCTTCAATCCTTGTCGAAGACTGACCAATTCATAATTAGCCTGTACGCCGCTTTCACCTGAAGGATTACCTACTTCTTGCAATGGTTGCACCTGTCAATGGTGCAGTGGTCCGTCAGTGGCACCAGGCAGTGTTAATTGCTTCTCAATTGCTAAGATAAAGGCTTGCATAGTATCGATACATCCCAGGAGCGGATTGCTCGTATCCAACGGCCTGAGGTGGTGGCTAAGGTGTCATAGACTTGCCTTAAGCCAACGTCTACCCGAGCAAGCATTGTCTGAATTGACTCGATAGATTCGGTCTGCCGGCAAGCCTCGCTTACCTTTTTCGAGAGAGGAAAGGCTCAAAATTAGGAGCCATAGCGTCTGAACAATTCTTGTCCGGAATTCCAGCCTGATTCATGCATTCCGATGACGCCCCCGGAATATACAAGTACCTCTGTAGCAGAACTTTGGCTATGGCTCACCCGGGAAGACATTGGATTTAAGACACTCAAGCGTTATGCTGCTTACCTGTTGTCGAGCCTGCGATTAGTATTGTTGGATTATTGAGTGTTAGTAATAAGCACATATTGAGAGGTAATATATGAAATATTGATAATTATATCGTTGAATAATACCAAAGTATTCTAATCGTGGAAAGTGGTCGCCCTTCAATTTGATGTGATGTCTCATTTATTTTGTCACCCTTTGCCAGGGACCCCGGCAGCGATTACCAAACGGGCAGACGCTGGTCCGTTGATTCGACGGTGGCAGTAGCTATGACGCATCGAAAAACCATCCATCGGGGAGCTGTAGCAGCTGATTGATCCCAACCTACCACGTGGGAGCGCTTCTGCCTCCAGCCCATCCACCAGAGCTGCTAACCAGAGCTCCGACCTGCAGCCTTCATCAGGAGGCCTGGTCATCTCACAGCTTTCCTAGAAACGACATTCTTGCATTGCCTGCATCCCGCCCCGTCCTACGCGAACGAAGCCCGGAACGGTGGGCAAATGATTAAACCGTCTCAGCCAGCTCAGTCATTCTTTATGCCGCAGCTCCCGGCACGCTCCATGCGGATCAAGAGCAGCTGCCACCCCTCCGACGACATCCTCCGCGAGCTTCGATAATACCTCTCCCTTCTCTCTCCCGTCCTCGATCATCCCGCCCCGTTGCCAGCATCATCGTCGGATCTGGTCTCCCGCCCGCCGCCGACACAATGGGGTCCGCGTTCGAAACCGCCAGCGCCTGGCCGTCATCCACAACTGCCATCGTCACCGCTACGGCCATAGCCACCACAGCCTTCATCGCCTTTGGCAAAATTTCTCTTTGGCCTCGGAGAGAGAAGGTCTTGCCCAGCCCGCTCAAGACGCTGTCCCCAGCTGCCGTCGCCTCGTCCGATACTTTCAACGACCTCGTCTACCAACCTGACCAGTTCCCCGGCGCAAGGGATGTCGACACTCCGGTGAGTCTGCATTCCCACTTCCTCGTGGAGTGTGGTGAGAGGTGGGAGAGGGGGCCGTATTACAAGCTTAGCTTTATATCATTCGACCTGGAAGACTAATTGAGACGATGTTCTTCTGCGTGCATAGTATGGCTCTACCCGTGTCTATGAATTTGGCCCAGAGGATGGCGAGAAGGTCCTTTTCATCCACGGCATTAGCACCTCTTGTGTCACCCTCTGCCGCATCGCTGAAGGCCTTGTTGAGAGACATGGCTGCCGCGTGATGTTGTTTGTAAGTTGTTCCTGGCTGGTGCTCCATTGCCTATCGTACGATGTTTGGCATATATTCTCTTTGGGGAATTTCAAATCAGCTGACGAAGATCACTTTGCTTCTTCCCAGGATCTATTTGGCCGCGGCTTTTCTGATGGCGTGGGCGACCTCCCCTATGATGAACGCCTCTACCTCTCTCAAATCCTCTTTGTGCTCGCCTCTAGCCCTCTCGCCTGGACCGGCAAGGATGCTCGTCTCCGTGTTGTCGGGTACTCCCTTGGTGGCGGCATCGCCGTTCACCTGGCCAACCATCTGCCTCATCTAGTAGACTCCCTCGTCCTACTTGCTCCTTCTGGCCTTATTGACGCCCGGAGCTTTGGCGTCGTTTCTCGCTTCGTCTTCTCTTCTGGTTTTATCCCGGAACGCATCCTGGCCGTCTTAACCCGGAGCCGGCTGCAGCAGCCCATTGCCGCCTCCAAGTCTCCCCGCCACAACTTGCCCGCCAAGCTCGAGACCATCGCCAAGGCTGAAGCGGCTGACCCTCCAAGCGGCGAGGATGTAACTCCCCTGGAGCACCGCGTCCTGATGTACGTTCGTTGGATGGTCCTAAACCACGTTGGATTCGTCCCATCCTTCATGTCCAGCGTTCGGCACTCTCCCTTGACAGACCAACACGACAGCTGGCGCCGTCTTGCTGACCGGAGACCCGGGAGCACCGCCATCATCCTCGCCAAGAGCGATGAGATCATCGACATCGACGACTACAATCGCCAGGGCCCTTCGTTGATCGGCGGCAAGGAGAATGTTTTGTGGCGAGAACTTGAGGGTGGCCACGACTTTGTCATGACCCATGCTCAGGACATCCTCAAGGTCCTTGATGAATTCTGGTATTCCAACTCCTCTTCCTGAAGCCTCACGGGGCTCAACTAGTATTAAAGGGTATGGCTATGATTTGGGGTGGTGTTTGATTTTCTTCGAGGGATTGAAGTTCTTCCACAAGACAAAGTTTGGCGCTGTTCTTTTCCATCACTGGTTCAGTACACTTTCCTCTCTACCGCTATACTTTTTCTCATTTGGGTAGGAACCCCGGCGCCATGGTGATAGAATAAAGACATGCAATGCAGAAAGACTGTTGCTTCGCTCTTCGCAGACCAACTTTAATGATAAATAGAGTATATTACATAGGAGTTCTTGTGTGCATTTTTGAGAGTATTGAGTAATTTTTCATCTCAAGAATGGTATATCTATCCTGAAAATGGTGAATTATAACAAGGCGAAGGGGGAGTTGTATCCTGAAAAAGGAAATCCAAAGTCAACAGAGCAGAGTAGTCTCACGCCAAAAAAAAACAAACAAACGCGCAAGTGTGGATGCCATATTAAGATACACAAAACCAATGCTGCGCATATATTCTAAGTCATAATGTAACAGGTTGGGTTCGGGTTGCTTCTCAACTACCGGTCAAGAGCTTGGCTTTGGCACTGCAGAGAGAAATTAAGGTTAGCAAATCGACCAGTCTGCGTATCCAGGGGAGAAGGCGAAAAGGTGTCAAGGGCGATGAGACACCCATAACTGCGAAACATACCATTTGATAATAAACGCCCTGCTTCTTCAGAAGTTCCACGTGAGAACCCTTTTCTAACAGTTTGCCCTCGCCCAAGACAAAGATGACATCGGCATTCTGCACAGTGGCCAGCCGGTGAGCCACGACAACCATTGTCCTGCCTTTTCCGGCCCGCTCGAACGCGGCTTGCACGAGCTTCTCGCTCTCCGAGTCCAGGGAGCTCGTCGCCTCGTCCAGCAGAAGAATATCGGGGTCTCGGATGAGGGCGCGGGCGATGGCGATGCGCTGCTTCTGTCCACCGCTGAGGGACACGCCTCGGCTGCCTATGTTAGTGTTGTAACCTTCGGGCAAGGAGACGATAAAGTCGTGAATGGAGGCGTCGCGGCAAGCTGCGTGTAACTTGTCCTCTGTGATGGATTCTGGATCCACTCCTAGCAGGATGTTTTCTTTGAGGGTTCCTATAGATCTGTCAATGCCTATAACTTCTTTACTTTTGTTGATCGCCCTGAGACGCTCGTACCTTGGAAAAGGGTGGCCTCTTGAGCTACAAGAGACAAGTGCTTGCGGTAAGAGTAGATATTCAGCTCGGAGATGTCCTTGTCGTTGCAAAGAATTTGTCCGCGATCAAGGTCATAGAATCTCTCTAGGAGAGAGATAATACTCGTCTTGCCGCACCCGGATGCGCCTACCAGGGCAGCGAATTGACCCTTCTCTATCGTGAGATTCAAATTCTTGAACACAGGGGTCTCGCGAGTTTGGTATTTGAACCCAACGTCCTTCAGTTCGATCTTCATACCACCTTCGACATGCTCGAAAGCTGGCTTGTCGTCGACTTGATCATGCAACCGAGACTCTCTGGCGTCCAGTATGCGATTAGATGCAGCTGTCACCTGTGCAGCATTAGGCCCAAAACTCAAGCTCTGCCCAGATGACTCGCCTGCGTTCATGATAGCCATAAGACAGACGAAGAAATCCATCACATCAAGTTCGCCTCTGGCCAGAAGTCGGCCACCATAATAAAAGATGAGTGTTTGGCAAGCCATGGTGGAGCTGTCGGCGAATCCAAAGATGATGCTGACCCAGCGGGCCTTCTTATAAGCCGTGACAACATGGCCTTGGCAGAGCTTTTCAAATCGTTCAGTTATCGAGTCCTCAAGAGTCAAAGACGTGACAGTCCGGAAAGCGCCAAAAGACTCAGAGGCAAACTGGGAGCTCTCTGCAAAGACTGCATTATTCATCTTCTCGAACTGGAGCTCGTATCGCAGCCGGAAATACGAGCCAGCCGCTGTGATGGGCAACACGACACAGATAGCAACGAGAGCCAGCTTCCATGTAAAACAGAGAGCAATTATGACGGACCCGAGGATGCTGAAGATGGCAATGTATACCATGGTCATGTTCACTCCCATCAGCTCCTCCAATTTCTGGGGGTCATCCTTGGTGCGAGATGTCATGGTGCCGTGGGAATGGTCTTCTTCGTCAAAGAAGGATGCCTTTTGGAAAAGAATTGTCTCAAAGTATTGCTTCTGGTATTTGGCGCGAACGACAGTAGCCATGCTAGTCGACGAGAGGAAGCCCCCGAAATAAACGATTCCCACGCCGATAGCGAGAACAGTCCACATCAGAGACCAAAATTCGGCTTCGGACATGAGTTTGGGCGGATCGCCTGAGTATTTGAACAAATCGATCGAAGAAGCAAATAAGAAAGCCTGGATCGGCACTAATTCAAAAGGGTTAGAAAGATATCCCCGAAACGAAAGAATGGTGCTTGACATACAACCCGCGCCAGCTCCAGCAGCAAAAGCCACTGCCAAAAACATCAAATACCAGTGTGAACTTGTTTCATAGAAGAACAATCCAAACGACTTGAACAGGTTTCTCTTGTTCTGGTCAGGTTTCTCAGCGCTGCCTTTTCCAACCTCACGCTCCGATTTCGCTTGGCTCTTCTCACGAGTCAGAGAGTCAGCCTCGTCCAAACTGAGGTCGGAGTCAATGTTTGTGCTAGTCGGCTCCCCAAGAGAAAGTGCCTGGGCTTGGACAAGACCATGATACACGCCACCGTCATTATTCATGAGAGTCTCGTGGGTTCCGGTCTCAACCACCTTTCCCTTCTTCAGCACAATAATCTTATCGGCCTTCTTGATCGTGGACAGACGATGAGCAATGGTGATGGTGGTTCGTCCTTGAGCCACCTTATCGAGGGCGGCCTGAACAATCTTTTCTCCACGGACATCGATCGCACTGGTTGCTTCGTCGAGGATTAGTATGGAGGGCTTCTTGATGATGGATCGAGCGATGGCAATGCGTTGTTTCTGACCGCCCGATAGCCGGTTTCCAGCATCGCCGACCACAGTATCATATCTCTAGTGTTGCCAGCAGCGGTTAGAAATCCATACCAACATAAGAGCAACCATATGAACTGTGTAGACTTACCGCCGGGAGCTTGTCAATAAACTCGTCGGCAAAGGCCTCGACACAAGCCTCCTTGACTAACTCTCGCTTGCGCTCCTCAGTCTCATTTTCCCATGGTGAGCCCACAAGTCCGTTAGCAACATTCTTAAAAATGGTATCGTTGAACAAGAAAGGCTCCTGTTGCACAAGGCCAATCTGTGATCTCCACCATTTTGACTCGATATCATCTAGAGAATGACCGCCAGTGGTAACAGAGCCGCTGAGCGGAACCACAGGGCCGGTCTCTTCAGGCTCGACTCGCTCAGCCGGTTCCTCGTCATCGTCATCTTTCTTCTTATCCTTCTTTTTTTCCACCGCCTTGGCAATAAGATACTGGCCTTGGAGACTGTACCATTTTTCAATGAGCCCTACAATTGTACTCTTGCCACTCCCTGATGGTCCAACGATGGCGGTGATTTTGCCTGCCTCGATGTTTAGATCCAAGTTGTCGAGGATCTTGACATGTGGCCGGCTAGGATACGCGAACGTCACCTTGTCAAACACAATATCCTGGGTTGCAGAGACTTCGGGATCTTTGAGATGCCCGTTGTTTGGCTGGGGGGCATCAATTACCTGATCCGAGGTTAGCCTTGGAATGTTGGGGGTTGGAAGATAGGGGCTAGAAACTCAATGATTCCTTAGTATATGAATACAAACTTACAGTCCAAAACTCACAGGCCGCAACAGATGCCTTGCCAACAGCCAGCAGGGGTGTAGACACACGCTCCAACGAGAAGACCGTCATCATGACGGAAAGGAGGACCACAGTGATGACACCCACATTATCAATTCTGCCTTGGGTGAAAGCCCTTGTTCCGTACCAGAAGGCCAGGCCGAAAGAAGCAAATGCGCCAAAAAACACGAGAGAAAACTGAAGGGAAATTAGAGGCGACATGAACTGAGAGTAAACGATTAGCAAGAATTGTATACGCGGGACACACGGAAAACTCAGACTTGAGCATGTTTTTTGGCTTCTTCGACAAAAGCAGCGTATCGTTCCACCGTTCGCTTCTCGGCGCCACAAGCCATGATCATCCTAACACTAGCAAGGGCCTCGCTGGCAACTGCTGCTGATCCGGCTTCGGCTTTGCCCATCCGCGCGTGGCCTTTGAGGACAAGTGGTAGGATGATAGACACGGCAAGAAGTATGAAGACGACACCTGAGAACGTGACCAGGGTGAGCTCCCAGCTCCACGTAAAGGAGACAATGATGGAGGCGATAATCAAGGAGTTGTACTCGACAAAAACGCCCAGCTTTTCGGAGATTCCAAGTTGGAGAATATTGCTTGTTGAGGTAATGGTTCCGACAGCATACCCAGGGGGTAAGATATCTCGTTCATGTTAGATCCCGGATGGAAGAATAAGCTCACAGATTTATTTACCTGTTACGTGGACGGTCTGGTTAAACAAAGACTTCAGATAGTGTAGTCGAATTGCGGCAGAAAGTCGGATCCCAATCATTCGGAATGCAAACTTGGCATCAGTCAGTTGGGACTCTTCCAAGATGGAACAAAGCAGGACTTAGACAGCGTACTTACCTTGTTGATGCTCCCAAGACCAAACCGGGCGAGAAAAAGACCAAACATGGTCAGTCTAAGTTGAGAGTATCAGCTTAGAGCCGTAGGTCAGCTGGTGTGCTCTGTTCTACTTACGAAAGTTGATTAATGTCCTTTTCGAAGCCGTCGACTTTACCCGTAGAGAATTCACTGAATTTTCCCACAAATCTGCCTTTAAAAGTGTCAGCCCAGCGTTGAAGGACGGTTCCGCAGCCCGGCAGTTATAGGCATGACAGATTGACATACCAAATATCACATTCATCAAAGGCAAGGTCACTCCTGACCCAATGGCAGCGATGAGTCCGGCAGCATAGGCCGCCAAGTCCCATTTCGTTGCATATCGGAAGATGCGCTACAAATAATATAAAAGAAAAGGCAGAGTAAGCTTCTGGCATTGCGTTGAATGGCGTTCTTGCACCAACCATGTAATCCTGAAAGTTGGCTGTCCGCTCAGGCCGCGCATGCTTTTCCTTGTCTTCCTCAGCATCTGGAACACTGGTGACAACTGCCCCTTGAGTGGTCTTTTCAGTTGATGGGCTCTGGTCCGCCGTTGAACTGACGGCCTCCGGCTGTGGGCTCTTCTCATCAGCCATGGCGCGTTATGATTCTCCGCCCATCTACCTCGAAAACTAGTCTGGGAGGAAATAGGGGGTAGAACAGAAATGGCCAGGTCGGCAGCTGGTTGGCGAAACTGAGGTTGACTACCCAGAAGATAGTAGACAGAGAAAAGGGACAGACATGGCAGGACTGTCAGCCTGTCTTAATAAAAGGATCGCGACGGTTTGGACCCTGCACCTGTGATTGAAGCTGTGGCGTTGGAGCTGACCCCCATGCCTTAGGCAACCGTTGGTACATTGGCGGTACCTTATACCGGCAGGCAGCTCCGGTTAAGGTAGCCTCTAGCACCTCAGGCAGTCATGTCTCGCGCAGCGGGTAAGCACGGGTCTGGGTGGAGTGGTGCTCGGATAAAAAGATGAACACGAAATACGACAGAAACCATCGCTGCAAAAGAGGCCCACGGCTGAAGCTGCTTGGCCGTCAATTGTACTGGTACCGTGCAAGTACTCGGTAGCGTGCGCATGCGAATTGCAAGTGCTCCAACCTTAGCGAACGGCCCAATAGGGGGCCGCTTTTTGGCATCAGGAGGTCGGCTTTCGCTGAGATCTCCCGGGGGGCCCTCCCTTGCCACTACCAAGGCTTGGCACCAGAACAGTCATGCGTTGAAGTTTAAACGGTCGTTCTTACATTACATGTTGCCATACATGTTAAGAAATCAAACAATTGCCCGACTATAAATCGTCACATGCTGCTTGTTGCGTACCATAACTATTTGCTCTAGCCACTTACACTCTAAAATCAGTTTGACAAGCGTTGGACGTTAGGTTAACACGTCTGTAAATGATAAGATTAGCGACTGGGTCTAGACGCACGCAAGTAGTTCAGATCCCTGTCTGTGGGCTTTGCATGTCGACTAGCCCGGGAGACAATGTGTGTCTTGTCTTGTCGAGAACTTACACTCAGCACGCAGAAGAAAAATGCTGCATAGTAATTAAATCAGCACGACGTTTGGCTGCATGATGTATTGTTTATCTCGGTCGAAATGAGCAAGCCGTTATGTGTCTCGGAAGCTTTTGCAAATGCGAACATCAAGCTCGGGTGGTTTTGCTCGATCCAGCTTCTCGGGTTCGTCGCTTTGTGGTGCCCCAATTGTCTCAAGCCCCCGCTCCGGGTCACTTGGATGGCTCGGCCGGTCGGTGCCATCTTCCACCCCGAGATGCCGGTAAGAGTTCAGTTATAACTAAAATTTCCTACTTTCGAAAACTTAGCAGCCAACTGATGTTACATTTGAGACACGTAAACACTATCCTGCTTATTTCGAGTCTATGACTAGTATTGTCAGATTATTGAGGCCCAATAATAGGTACCCAACAGACAAAACACAAAATACAAAACATTGCTAATTTATTTGCGAAATAACACTTGAAAGTGCATGAAAGTGCACCATGATAAGATTCCAGCAACTTAATCAATCCTCATTCGTTGCATCGCAATACTGTACCAAGTGAATCGGTATACCCTATATCCACTTACATCAACGCAGTAAACGTACTTCTATGAGCAACATCTTCAAGCGGTATGAACGCGCGATAATGAAATGATGCCTTGTTTCTCGAGGAAATTCGCCTGACCACACAAAGCTATACGAGATATATGTTCCAAACTTGTCTGTTGTAGATGCTGTCGGGTATGTTATCGGCCTCTGCCCTCTGAACCCAAGGCAGATTCGTCTCTTGCCTAGAGACTCAATCTCAGGCAGATTGCCCATAGGAATAGCAGACTCCCAGTAGTCTGTATATGGTACACATTGAAGAGAATTAGGTTTGACTAGATGCGGCTTTGTGCGATGTCGAGGAGAGTTGAGTAGGGGTATGTGAGGCTAAACAGAGGAGGTTGTTTATTCTACTAGAATCCGTGCAGCGTTTCGCGTGTTTGCCGTCTAAATATTTCCAAAATACACGCAGCGTCCAATACAGATCTAACATTTGGGTGAAAACCTATCCTCCGCTAGGCCTGCCCAAGCTGATCAGCTTGAGCAATGAGAGAGAAATGAGATCTGCTGGGTGGAAGTGCCACTTTTGCTGCGCGAACAACCTAAGAACCTAAATCCCGATTTCATTGTACTACATATTCTGAGATTGATATTTAGCATCGCGTTGTTGAAACCCAACCAGGCTCCCTCCAGACAAAGGCAAAGCATAACCACGATACGTATAGGCTGTTTCATCGCTTATATTTGCTCAAGTGAGCTCTGTGTGTGCTTCGCCCCTTATATCAAAGCTCAATCGTTCAATATGTTACTCGCCTTGAATATGTAGGTTTATTACATCGTGTTGGAATGGATATATAGCCTGTTAGCATACGATCACGCACCGGCTATTCACCTACACAAGCCTCTGCCACAGTTCATCACCGTTGGGCATCAGATACCCAAGATAAATATGGACCAAATTCAATTGCTACATTTGGAACCAAATATCTGGTAGATATTTGTCGCCATTCTCTTTAGATGTTGGTCCTACTGGAATCTCAAAGTAGCGACTCGGGTAGCCAGTTCATATAATTAGCCGCAAGTCTCGTCCATGGTTCAGCGTCTCATTCAACCAAAGAACCATCAGATCATCATAGATTCACGAACCGTCTACAAACGAATATCTCAATTAAGAATATGGCATATTCAGCGAGTCCCGTAAAATTGGTGTTGGTTATTTGAGCCACAGTACGAAAGGCACAGGCAACAACTTGAACCAACACACCATCTAGTTGACAGAAGAAATCAGACACTAAATTGACGAGCAAATATGAGTAGATTAAAAGTTACATCTATAACAGTAGAAACAATATAATTCGATAATTTACAATGAATTATCTGTTCATCTGTAAGTGAATGAAATACCCGCAATAGCTCCAAAGCCTAGCACAAGTAGCCTAAGCCAGTTCGGGGGAGCTATGGTGAAGATCATAACCTTAGATAAGAAAATAGCCAATGCGTGAGATATAGCTGTTGCACTCACTAGAGGCTACCTTACCCTTTTAATGCTTCTCTCTCTTTATTGTTTACCTAGAATCAAGTTGGGAGGCATCACCTGCCTCATAATTTCGTAATCGTCAAGGCTTTGTCAACTGTCCACACCAATATACTCCGTGTAGGTTGTAGCGTGCTGTTGACTGGGGCTGGAACAGCCAGTCCAACTCTACAGCCCTTGTCATGAGGATTTTATGCTTCAAAGCCTCCCGACGACCTTATGTAATTTCGGCTAACTGGTTATCAGACATGATACTAATTTTTACATTTGCACGGTCAAAGGCATTACTGCTGAAATCTCTTCTTTTTATACCTAAAAGCAACGGCGTTCTCTCCCATCCGGCTGCGGTGGGCTGTCGAAAGGACCCCTCTTGGAGCGAATGTTCGATCTGCCGCTTCACTTGGGACAGGAAGACCCTCAAGAACTCCGCATTGCAAGCCAGGATGTAATGTTTCTTCCCTAAAGTTCCGAATCTCTTCGTCAATGCATAGACAGATACTGCGGACCTAGACTACAAGCCTCGAACTCTAACACTGGACAATGAGCATCATTGAGAAGCCCCAGTCTATACCCTCATCCCCGGACAACGATAGTAGAAGCTTATCGCATGGAATAGTTTCATTATACTTGAACAAAATGGGGGTTTACACAGCCCACTATACATGAGGTGAGTAAGTATACCGCACGCATTTCAATAGCTCGGTCGCCAATGTAAGGCGCCCACCCTAGATCATTATCAGTGGCAACGATGAGATAAGTGCGAGTGTCATGTTTAGCGATTGGATTGACTATCGTTCCAAGAATCAACGGTATTTGAAGCAGCCGAGGAAAATTCCTGTCAAGCTTAGGGTGACTCCAAAGACTTAAGTGCGCAGCAAGACGCCTCAGGCTCACGCGATAAGGTCCACTGCTGCCCGGGCTGTGTGCGGTGGGTCGGTAAACGAAGCAGGACTTCTGACACATCAATCATAGTTCCCAATTCCGAGCTGTTAGATGATCGAAGAGCAAAGACGCCCCAAGAAGCGAACCAAAACACATTGATGCTCCAAGGTTCTCCGGGGCCACTTGCGTGTTGATCTCTAGGCCCCGAGGCGGGTCCACCAGATACATCCTTCTGAACCTGAATGATATAACGATAAAATAGCATCTGTGGTTAGATGATAGACTGTATTGTCTGTTTATTTGTTTATATTTTTAGCATGAAGTAATTAAAAATACTAGGTCGTCATGGCTTCGAGCGTGCTTCTAGCAGTGGACGGGCTCGGCTGCCCCTCAACCCCTCCATCCGCCAGCAGCTTAAGGCGGGGCATCAGCGACGTAACCCGGCGCAAATGGCAGCTGCTATTGGCGGACGCGAAAGGTGCCTGCAGTGGAAAGTTTTTTGGGCAGGAGTTATGTGACTCTCCTCATCCACTTAGCACCAGTCAGTAGGTCCGGGCAGTGTTTTACCCCTCCATCTGTGTGGATGAAGACACTTGCAGGCAGATTTAGGTCTGCCAGACCATTATTCCAACCCCTCCTTGAGTCACAGCTGCGTCCAAGGCCCTGGCAACCGACTCTCGCGACCTGCAGAAATAACCAAATCTTGTTGTCTGCTGCTCTCGCATTGCCTGCCTCGCCTCGTAGTTACTCTTCCTCTCACACACCTCCCGCAGAACCCATCGAGATGGCTAAGCCTAAGTTCGAGCTCAAGACCCCAAAGGGCACCAAAGATTGTAAGTGGGCAGACACACGCGAAGCACGCCGTCACGTGTATGGATCCGGATATGCGCAAGCGAACCGAACCCAAGGACCAATTCCATTATCAGCTATCTGACTATCGCGTGTAGGGGGTGGCCAGGACATGGTTATTCGTGACAAAATCTTCAGCACCATCACAGAAGTCTTCAAGCGCCACGGTGGCGTCACCATCGACACGCCCGTCTTTGAGCTCAGAGACATCCTTGCCGGAAAATATGGCGAGGATAGCAAGCTCATTTACGACCTCGCGGACCAGGGTGGTGAGATCTGCTCCCTGCGTTACGATTTGACCGTCCCATTCGCTCGTTTCCTCGCCATGAACAAGGACATCCAAAATATCAAGCGCTATCACATCGCCAAGGTCTACCGAAGAGATCAACCTGCCATGACCAAGGGACGGATGAGGGAGTTCTATCAATGCGATTTCGATGTTGCCGGTACCTACGACCCTATGTTGCCCGACGCCGAGATTATCAGAATCATCTGTGAAGTTTTCGAGGGACTGGGCTGGAACAAGACGTACACTATCAAGTTGAACCACAGAAAGATTCTGGATGGCATCTTTCAGGTCTGTGGAGTGCCCGAAGACAAGATTCGCACCATTTCGTCTGCAGTAGATAAGCTCGACAAGCTCCCATGGGCCGACGTACGCAAGGAAATGACAGAGGAGAAGGGACTCGATGGTGAAGTCGCTGATCGCATCGGGGAGTGGGTTGTGCTGAAGGGACAGAACGATCTCCTCGAGCGCCTCCGAAGTGACGAGAAGCTTTCTGTCAACGAGTTCATGAAGCAAGGCATGACCGACCTCGGTCTCCTTTTCGAATACCTCGAGGCTTTCAATGTCCTAGACAGAGTCTCTTTCGACCTAAGCTTAGCCCGTGGTCTGGATTACTACACAGGTATTATCTACGAAGTGGTAACGGAAGGATCTGCTCCCTCTGCAACTCCTAGTGCCGAGCAAGCGGAGGCACCAAAACCTGCCAAGAAGAAGAAGGGCAAGGGCCCTGATGCCGAAGACGATGATCGGTCAAACGACCCTACGGTTGGCGTTGGCAGTGTGGCGGCTGGTGGTCGCTATGATAATCTTGTTGGCATGTTCTCTGGCAAGACACAAATTCCCTGTGTTGGTATTTCGTTCGGTGTCGACAGAATTTTCTCGATTACGAAGGCCCGCATGGCTGCGGCTACCAGCACATCTCTAGTCCGCAATAATGAGGTCGATGTCTATGTCATGGCCTTTGGCGGAAAGGGCTTTCTCAAGGAGCGCATGGCCATTTGTGCTCAGCTATGGGAAGCAGGTATCAAGGTACGCATTTCCCCTTCAATTTCCGTCTCGCTTTTAACGCAATACAAATTGCTCACAATACATAGGCCGAATTTCTTTACAAGATCAAGCCCAAGGTTCCCGCGCAGTTCAAGGCTGCCGAGGTCAACGGCGTCCCATTTGCGATTTTCCTCGGAGACGACGAAGTTGCAGCTGGCAAGGTCAAGGTGAAGGAGATGGGCTTGCAAGAGGGACATCCCGAAAAGGAAGGCATTCTAGTCGACCTGAAAGATATGGTCGCCGAGGTCAAGGTGAGGCTTGAACGCAAGAAGCAACTAGATCAAGTCACTTCCCAGGCTGAGGGCCTGAAAGTAGTGGATGGAATCAAAGCTGAAGAAACCACACCCGAAACTCCAGCTCCAGCTTCGTAATTAAATAGCATAAACCAAAAAGATAAAAAAGAAAACAAGTGATATTATGCGATATGCAAAACCACACGGACAAATTGGGAACGGCCATAAAATCGCCTAAAAGTTGTCGCGACCAATGATCAGTGATGATGCATGACGAAGGCTTGGTCCGTGTTGACCAAATACAACCGTTTCAGCACCAGACACGAACGTGCGCTGGGAGACCACTTCCTCTTCCCTCTTTGGATTAATATGCCGGTCAATGCTAGCGTACTGATGTGCGAATCGTGGGGATTCGAGAGATGTCGAACAAACTGAGCCCCTGTACCCAGAGAATCGAGGAGTTTGCGTCGCTACTGCATTGGTAGATGTCGCAATGCTACGTAGCAATCAAACCTACTATTAGCTGACAAGGTCAAGGGGTCCCAGAGCTCACAGCCGACGCATGGTGTCTATTGTAGAAGTACCAGCCTGCGTTGCCTACGTTGGCGCCACATGAACTTTTGGAATCTTCAGGATCCTCTGGACATTAGCAAATTAGGGCGTGAAAAGAGCCGCAGGTCGGCTTTTGTTTGTTTTCTTCCCATTGACCTTCTCAGGCTAGCGCGATCCTGAGCTGCCAGTGTGTCGACTGTAATCTCCACTTCGGAAAGAAAGTGAGAGCGGAAAACAGGGGTGAACCATGTGCTCGGGGCTTTCTGTGCCCAGCATGAGCCGCTTGCGTCTTGGTCTGAGACGGGAAACTTGTCGGCTGCTCAGTGTGTCTGTGAGGCTGGTGAATCAACCCATTCCCGTGTGTATCAGTATCCATGACTAAGTTTGTATCGGGTGTTCTAGAGTGGACTTCGTATAGATCACGAAGCGAAGTCAGGGCTGGATTTACCGTAGATTCTTGCCTGGTCTCTTTTTTATTCCCTTATTTTCACCATGCTTCCTTTTTCTTTTCTTTTTTTTCTTTCATTCCCTTTCCCTATCTCTCATTCTCCTTTCGTCCCATTCTGACTACCCCCTTGATCAAGGCTCAATCCAATAGAAGGTTGTACTAACAGGAGGGGAAAGCTGCAGTTGCATGCATGACTTGCCCAGGGCTGGAGAACGGCGCCGGAGCTGAATGTTATGCAAGGAGTAAGTAGCGAAAAAGAAAATTATGAAAGGAAAGGGTGTGGAAGGGACATGATTGACGAGCCCTCTACTGGCTCGTTCTACGTCGATTTTCTGTCACTGGCCTCTAGATATTTGTACTTTTGCACATACCTTACATTCAAAAGTCTCACGATGTGTCATCAACCCTCAGCCCGGCGCCCTACTCTGGTCTGGTCAATGTTGACGATTCAATCGAGGCTCCTCCCGTCTGGCTAAAGGTGGACTGAAACAATGCTTGACAGTGGCCCTTGCACCTTCTCCCTCACCATCGCTCGCCGGGGTTCGAGCGAAGGTGCCAGCTTGGAGGGCTCTGAACGCAGCCCAGCCACTAGAAACCCTGCAACCTGCAAACACCACAGGGCATCGCGCCCCGCTTGCCTTCAATTCCAACTGGACCGTGCACCACACCGAGAGACTCTTGGGAAAGCGCAGGGCGAGTCAATGTAACGCAACCGGACATCACAGACGAACAGCTTCTTGTTAATTCACCTCTTCTTTCTTTTTCTTCTTCCTCCTTTCCTTTCCCTCGATAGCCCACTCGATCTCCTTGCATTGGCTCCAAGAGATAAAAGCAACAAACACTCCAGCCGACGTGCCATTCATATGCAACGCCTTCCGTTCGGAGCAAGCAACAACCCCTGCCTCGGTGTCCAAGGTTGTCGTCGCCACGGATAAGCACCGCGCTGTTCTGCGCGCCGCCTGCTTCGTTGTCATTAAGCAAAGCCGCATGACCCGGAATTTAGCAGGGCCATTTGTGTGTTTACTTGCCTATTTATTTGGGTCTTGCCTTTATTGAAGCTGAGAAGACGTTCCGACTCGTCTGAACCTGCAGCGATATTACGCTGTACAGCATCAGCAAGGAAGCTGAGCATCGGGTTTCACAGGGTGACATCCCACGCTTACAGGGTTGCGCTGCTACTGCGTTTGGGAAATTCCCAACAAGGAAGCAGGAATTGTCCATTGGTCGCCCTCCACCTTTCCACTTTACACCCTTGAGCCAGAGGCTGGAGGAGGAGGAACTGCTCCATTTCTATTGCCCCCTACGCCTGGGACCTGCATCCGTCTCAATTTCCCCCTCCTGCTGAGAACTGTCAAAAGTGCTATATTGGGGCGACCTCCACCTTCAACTTGGCCCGCCATTTCATTTCGAGTTCAATCGCCGAATTTGGTCGCCAACCGACAACTTCATCCGTCGCACAATCTCGTACGGACTCGGACACAACAGATCTGTTCTGATTCAGGGACGAAGTCGTTTTCAGTATGTTGCGAGTCCCGCAGACGTCTGTGGAGTGGAAGAAGGCTCTGATAGCCATCAAGAAGGATTACCTGGAGAGAAAATACCGTTCCTGTCTAAAGCAATGCCTTGACCTGTTGGATGGTGCCAAAGTAGCTGTAAGTCCTCACCATTCCTCTTCGCCAATTGCTAGATGCTCATTGAGGGTATTAGCGAACCGCGCAAGCTGTGCACCTAATCTATCTTCACTTCTACGCCGCCAGCACCCTTGAATCTCAGCTCCGCTGTCTTCACCAAGCTTCTGAATTTCGAATGGAACTTCTCAAACAGGCTCAAGACCACTACTATCGCGCCTCAGTACTCGCCGAGGCCGAGCTGGAGAACGTTGGATACTTACTGAGAAGCTCTGCCGCGTCATCTTTGACCAATTCGCAATATTCATTCGTGAGCTCCCGAGACTCGCTATCAACCCGAATGTCTTCACCATCACCAACTTTTGAGTCTGAAGACATTGAGAAGCGCCTCAGTATCGCCAACCATTCAACACCTACCGAACCCTATGTGCGCCCAGACTCTCCTACGTTGGGGCCCGTTAGCATATTTTCTCCTAGCACATCTCCCGAACCTGGCGCTCGCGAACCAGTTGAGGAACCGACCGACGCATTGAGATCATGGACCGCTTCTCCCACTGAATCAACAGACCAACTTCTCTCACCTTCCCTCATCTGCGACGACGAAACTTTCAATAGGGCCCAAGCTCTCCATCGCTATGCCTCTGCCATTACATTTATTCGCCGCCAAATCGCTCATCATGTCCTGACCAGCAAGGAAACTCCATCACCTCCCGCGCCTTCAAACGAAGAAATGCGAGCGTTGGACCTCAAGGCCAGGATCGAAAGGCTCCGCGCCGAGGGCTGGCAACGCAAGAGATTTGATCCGAGACGCTACGATGCCCTTTGTGAGGCCGCCTTATCCGATCTTGCCGACTGATTGCGTTTGAATCTCGAAGCTGTTCTCGATGTAATTTATGTACATTTTCCCTCGACATGTTTATGATATTGTGGCTCTTTGTATTTGGGTATTAGGACGGTAGGACAGTTTGGGGTTGTCGTTTGGTTGTTTATCTACTAGCGCGGCGCATTGATGATGATAATGAGATTTGAGATATCAGATGCGAATAGATTCGTGTCTTTCCTATTGGGGGCTGTTAGGATTTGCTATTTTGGCGCCATGAGATGCTGAAAACAGGTTTGGTTTTTGAGACGAAATCAATCATGAGGTGTTCTATTCCTTTGCCTTCTTTGGGCTTGATCAGGTGCAGTTATGACCGTGATCTACCATGACCAAAAAATTTATTTGATTCAATAACATTGAAAAAAACATCCCAATCGGATAGATTGTACAGCTCTGCAATTGTGCCGTTGTACTCTCTCGCCTAACATATCCTCAAAGCTTTGATCCCTTAAAACAAAACAAACCACAGAAAAAAAAAGAGAGATGGAGCTTCACATTATGCCTCATTTCAGTTCATCTAAGCGTCAACGAGGGCCCGACGCTTTGGGGTTCTCATCCAACTTTTCCAAGCGACCACCGTCATCCCCCACCATACAGGGTCCTCACTGATGGCTCTGACTCTGGCTGCGTTTCCTTGCCTCCTCCAGCTCTTGCTCCTCGGCTGCGGCTGCCTCTTCCTTTGCCCTCTTGTCTCGAACTGCGCCTAGAACCACCTCACGGAACACGGCGCCGTCCTTGACCTTCTCTCTGAGCACATTCAGCTTCTTCTCACCACCAACAGAAGGAATACCCTCCTCAGCATCACCCATCTCATCTGAGTCTGACTCATCTGCCTTGAGAGCCGCGATTCTCTTCTTCAGACTGACTGCCAAAATGGCGTGCTTGAGCTTCGCACGTGCTTCACGAGCACGGCGGATCTCGGGCAGCAAGTCGTGGTCGGTAGCGGTCTTGCCGCTGAGCCAAATGTGATCCAAGGCTTCCTATTCGAGGAATTAAAAGTTAGTGAACAGGTAATCCAGACTTGATCAGGGGGACATCTGAAGATTGGGATACATACCTCGCTAGTCCAGCGTTTGTCTGGATCGGGGAGGATAAGATGCATGATGAAGTCTTTGGCATCATTGCTGACGTCCTTCCAGTATCTCTCGTGGAATACAACCGAGCCAGTGGTACACTCCTCGAGCAAGTCTCGGAGGTTCTCACTTCGGAAAGGAGAGTAGCCGCAGAGGAGGGTATAAGTGATGACGCCCATGGACCACATGTCCGCAGGTTTTCCGTGGCCCTTGCGGTCCATGATCTCGGGGGCAGCATATCCAAATGACCCAGCCATTGTTTGGAGAGATTCCTCCTTTTTGTCCAGCGTCTTAGCGATACCAAAATCGGCCAGGACGACTTCAGAATCGGGGTCTCGAGTCACGTAGAGCAGGTTCTCGGGCTTGAGATCTAAGTTCAAGGTTATAAGTGTTAGCTTCATAAATCCCTACTATATGCGACATGCGAATGCAGTGCCACGGTCAAAGTTGCGTACCTCTGTGGACAACCTCGTTCTTGTGGAGGTAGTCGACGGCGTGAAGGACCTGCTTAATCGTTTGGGAAGCGTCCTTTTCGGTAAACTTTCCTTGTTCGCAAATTCTCTCGAAGAGCTCTCCGCCGGTGGCGAGCTCGGTAACAATATAGAACTTGTCCTACACAGGGAACCTTAGTCAGTCTCAGAGCACGGAAGGAGTAGTGGTAATCAGGCTGAGGGACGAAGCTGGATGAACGAACCCTAGACTCAAACCAATCGACAAACTTGACAATATGGGGGTGCTTCAATCTCTGGAGCATCTGAAGCTCGTCATAGACCATCCTCTCGTTGCCCTTTACATTCTTCTTCAAGATGATCTTGACGGCGACTTTGCCAGTCGGGCCCTCAGCCTCGCGCACCACGCCGTAAGTGCCAGCACCAAGGGTTCGGCCGAATTTGTATTTGGCCCTATTGATAAACGTTTGCATCAGCTTCATGTTTCCTCTCCATGTCGGGGCTGTCGGTGTGTGTTCTATGCGTACTTCTTGTCGTAGCTTTCAGGTTGCCCCTGCAGGCGGCTCATAATGCCTGAGACTGGTGGTAGGCAATAAATGTTAGCCTGAATCCATTGAAACACTAGAAGCGCACGAGCTCTTCGATATAGACATAATCTCGTCATGGAGCCAATCTCCAGTCTTCGGTGGGCATATGTTCTACTATTGACTTACAACTCATAGCTGTGATAGTGTGGCTTTCCGCGGGGTAAAGAAGGGTTTCACAAGTGACGCGGCGTCTGGCGGGGTAAAAGGGAAGCGGCTTTTGCGCTTCCTTCCGACTCGAGGGCGTCGTGTGCAGCAGCGGCCACAAGGATGGGAGGGTGCAGAGAAGGGAGGACGCTTGCAGCGAACGTGACGAAGCGAAAGATAGGCGGAGTTGGGCGAAGTTATATGGATTGGTAGTAGAGACTAAAAAGGATCAAGGGGAGTGGCGGGGGAGGACAGGCCATGCAGGCTGACTGCCACAAGCCGCCGTGGGCTACCTCCCGTGAAGGTACTGGCCAAGTACCTCAGCTTGCAGAGGCGGTACCCACCAGCCCTCTGACGCGCCAGAGCCAAGCTGTCCACTCACTAAATGCTCAGAAACAAGTGGTGGGTTGGGTGTCGGCTTCCCCTGTACGGGTAGCGATACCTACTAGCGACGGCCCTGTTGTCTCACAGGAGTAACCGGGCAGCGACAAACCTTGTTAGTCTCTGGTAATGTCTGCAGGGCTGGGAGGGGCTGATTGAAGGAAGGAATGTTGCACCGTCTCGCTCTTGAGCCACACTGCTGCTCGTCAACCTGCCGAAAGCTCACATATGTTGCGGCATGGGGTCCCCGATCGCCATGGCCTCTGTGGCGCTGCCATTGGCACTTGCTTTGCTGATGGCTGAGCCATGTCATCCCAATTTATTACGTAGTGCGCGTCTATGGATTCCGTCGAATTAGCTTCGTCCACCAGCGCCTCTTCGTTATCAGACAACCCAGCCTTCAACCACCTCCAGGGGCTAGAGTTGGTGCTGAAATCTGGCAACTATCTACACGTAAGTTCCGCCGGGCTGGTTGAAATATGTGCTTGGGGCTACGGGCGTACGAGGTAGGAGATCGGGATTACGCATCTTAGTTAAATACATGAGAGCGGCCACTCTTGATTGCTGATCGCGCACGTCTATTAATAAACTGCCAACCTTACTCAGTCATCGCCAGTGTTAGTTTGCCCATTAAGTTCAACCAGAGCAGACAAGCGTTGTGAGAGACTGGTGTCACAGCTCTCCTGGCCTCCTTGTCAGAGGTACGTAATTGTGCCTAGAAATGGAGCCAGCAGTTTCCCGTGATGGAAGCGCTGGTTTTCACTGACAGCGCCTCCATGCAAACCATCGCGCGCTCAATACTACCTGTTCAGCTGTCCGGGACAGTATCCTTTTTCTATGCCCTCTAAACCTACTCTTTTTCCTTGACGAATGCCTTGTTTTGGGGGGCTCATCTTGCTTGGCATTGCTCGCCCCTCTGAGGCCTGGCCAGGCGTCGACGGAGACGGCAGCTCGTCGCGGGACTCGAGAACAGCCGCCCAGCCACTTGCACCAACAGGCCCTTGAGGCTACCTACGCTCCAACCCGTTCCACCTCATCACTCTCACCACAACATCCTGTGCGCATCCATCATCGGCGCAACTGTGGCCCACCATGGCAACGAATATGAGCGCCAAGCGGCTCATGAAGGAGCTTGGGAAGGTAAGAATGTCCCTTTCTATTTCCAGGGGGCGCATCAGAAATCTCACCAGAGGGTTGTCTGCCCCACGCAGATCAACAACGATGGCCTCCCCCAGGCATAGAACTTGTTCAGTCGGGTTCAGCAGGCTCGGAGCTGAGCGACTGGCTTTTCGACATCCGGGTCCTCGATGAAAACCCCATCTACAAGGATGGGGTGTACCGGTTGAAGTTTCGCTTCTCCAAATCGTATCCCATAGGTGCGCAGCCCCGCCAACGATCCAGTTTCCTCCCCCTCCTTTCACGTTTCCAAATCTCACACGCCACAGAACCACCAGAGGTGACATTCGAAAAACAAGCCGACCGACCGATCCCTATCCACCCACACATATATTCAAACGGCATCATTTGCCTGGATCTGCTGGGCAGTCAAGGATGGAGCCCAGTCCAGAGCGCCCAAAGCGTCTGCATGAGCATACAGAGCATGCTCACCAGCAACACTAAGAACGAGCGCCCACCGGGCGATGAGGAGTTCGTTCGAGGGAACACCTTACGACCACGCGATATCGAATTCTTGTATCACGACAATACAGTATAGGCCTCCACCATGGTCGAGACCTACGCAACAACGCAGCTTTTGGCGCTACCCCATCCATCACGATGCGCTTTCACTTGTATATTGCAGCGGTGGTCTGCTCGAAATATCATAAACCAGACGACTGAATTTAGGTCCTTTCGCAACCAGCAGCTGGTTCCAGGTTCCCTTCCAAGATTGTTCTGGTGGAGAGCTCTTCTCACATGGGCATCAAGTAGAGTGAAGAGAGGGCCTGGCGGCTTATTCTCCTCCGCATTTGAGAGTCTACAAGGGGGGAAGATGGCAAAATCTTTTGGAAAATCTTCGGTTTTCTGTCACTATACCTTGGGCGCTGGTGGTTGCGATTGGAAAATGACCTTCGCCGGCGTTGGACGGCTAGAGGCGGCTAGAGAACGAGATGGGTTTGCTCACAAGCACCAATGAGATTTTCAAGAACACAGAGGCGCTATGGAAGTGAATGCAAATACTCGAGGTTTCTGAATGATGAAATTATACCACTTGGTTCATATCCCTACGTAAAGGCTGTCCTCTTGGAGGACGGGTTTGTTTTTAGATACCTAGGTAGATGCGCTTCACGAGCCAGGAGCAAGCAACACCTTAGCTTCTACGCTTGATGACGTCGAGCCTCTAGCTCACAGTGGGGTGCTGCCATCAGTCGGCTTAGAGCTACCTGTAGCTGTCAGAGTAAACCATGCCCGGTATATCGCACCTCAGGGCTAGCCATTTCAAATGCCACGTCGCAGGTCTCCGAATAACATCTGAATATGCGACTCGGAAATAAGAGACCTCAATAATTTCATCATGAAGCAGCTGTGGAGGTTACCAAAAGCTTCGCTGGCGATCATGGCCTCTCTCTGCCTGGCAAGCCCCGTAAGGTCCCCGGGTCCCGCTCCCGTGGGTCCCCCATTTCACCGCCTAAGATGAATGGACGACAACCTCCAGCCCCCCAACGCAGCTCCAATTCCACATGCCGATACAGCGTAACCTCCAACCCTCCGATCTCTCCAAACCACACCTCTTGCGATGAGCCGCTATGGCTCCTCGCACGGAATTCAGCACTGAACAAGTGCGCAACAAGGCCCGGAAGGACCTGCTATACATGCTTGAGGGTGTACGTAAGACCGCATTGACTCTAGACACGAAGAGGCTATTGGAGGAACCGTAGCAAGCTGACGTTGGTTCCTTGCTTGAGCAGGTTCGAGGGAAGAAGAATGTTGTCTTTGATCGCAGTTTGGTCGGCCCGATCGGCACTATTGTAAAGGCTACCACGCTTCAGGAATACGGGGTTGATAAGTTCTTTGTACTTGAAAACAACAATGTCGATACGAGCCAGCGCAATGTCGTTTTCATCGTGAGAGGCGAGTCCGGCAGGCATGCCGAGGCAGTCGCAGGTCAGTTCAGCCCTTTATCGACGCTGCATTGAGATTCCCCGGCCATCCCATGCCACCGTCTGTCGCTTCTCGTCAAATCGCAGAGCTCTCCGCTGTCGTTGCGACGCTATCAATGAGACTCAAGTCAGACCAATGGGGTCGCTTGAGGTATATCGAGGTGTCTAGATGCTAACATCTGCTGGTTGTTAGCCCAAATCAAACGAGTTCAACGTGAGAGCCAGACCGGCCATGAATTTCACATCTTCTGGGTACCCCGCCGGACACTACTATCCGATCAAATACTCGAGGAATCAGGTGTTTTGGGCGACGTGAACGTTGCAGAATTACCGTTATCGTTCTTTCCTCTTGAGAATGATGTACTATCTCTCGAGCTAAACGAGTCTTTCCGGGACCTATATCTATCAAAGGACATCACTCCAAATTTCTTATTGGCCAAGGCTCTTATGGAAATCCAGCAGAATCACGGGCTGTTCCCCCGGATCATTGGAAAGGGAGATAACGCCAAAAAGGTTGCCGATCTTCTGGGACGGATGCGACAAGAACTGCTGGCAGGCGGGGACTCCAGCGAAGCGAATCGCGCGGGCCTAACACCAAGCACGACAAATGACAGTGTTATCATTATCGATCGCGAGGTTGACTTCGTCACGCCTCTTCTTACCCAGCTTACGTACGAAGGCCTCATCGATGAGGTGTTCGAGATACAGAATAATCAGACGAAGGTCGATACTGCTATCGTCGGTGCCCCCGCTCAATCTCAGTCCTCGGCAGCAACACCACAGAGTCGAAAACGAACAATCCAGCTCGACTCGAGTGACAAACTCTACGACCAGCTTCGCGATGCGAACTTTGCTATCGTAGGAAGCCTTCTCAACAAGGTCGCCCGCCGGTTACAGCAAGTCCAATCCGATTACGAGACCAAGCACAAGACCAAGACGATTGCAGAGCTCAAAGAGTTCGTGGGCCAGCTTCCTGGCTACCAACAAGAGCACCAAAGCGCTAGGATACACACAGGACTGGCGGAGGAGATAATTAAGCACACCCGGTCGGATCAATTCAAGGGATTACTAGAGGTGCAGCAGAATATCGCCGCTGGCGCCGACCCCTCGACCCAGGCCGACAGAATCGAAGAGCTCGTAGCCCGGGATACACCGATACGAGAGGTTTTGAGATTACTGTGCATTTACTCATGCATATCAGGTGGCATCAAACCAAAGGAATTTGACCACTTCAAACGCCTGATACTCCAAGGTTACGGCCACCAACATATCCTCACTTTGAACAGCTTGGAAAAACTACAACTCTTCCTTTCGCGCTCTTCGCCTCTAGCAGGGATGATACCAATGACGGGCAACGCCGGGCCGAGCGGCGGGGCGAAGACAAATTATACATACCTGCGAAAGCAGTTGCGTCTAATCGTGGACGAGGTTCAAGAGGACGACCCGAACGATATTGCCTATGTGTACAGCGGTTATGCGCCACTTTCTATCCGTCTCGTACAATGCATCCTGCAAAAGCAGTACCTATTGAGCGTAACCAAAGGAGGTGGCTCAAACGCCGCCAATGCGGCTCTCTCGTCTGGTGCCGCTACCCAAGGCTGGCATGGCTTTGACGATGCTGTAAAACACGTGCGGGGCCAAACGTTCTATGAGCTCCAAAAAGGAGAGGACAAGGCTGTGAAAGCAAGAGCCCTCCTTTCCGGAAGTGGGAATAGGCAAACGGTCTTTGTAGTGTTCGTTGGCGGCATTACGTTTACGGAGATTGCGGCACTTCGATTTATAGCCAAGCAAGAAGAGAGTAAGTCTTCATCCAATGTACGAGCCCGCAGGTGGCAACATCATGCTAACACCCATATCCCCAGGCCGAAAACGGATCGTAATATGCACTACATCAATCATCAGTGGAAATAGAATCATGGATGCAGCAATTGAGACGGATTCTTTTGCGCTGGGAGGAGAAGCCTCAAGCTCGACTTGAAAGTTTCATCTGGCTCGTCAAACATACGTGCTAGCCTTGCACCCGGTCCCGTATGAGAAGGAAGCTTGATCAGAGAAGCTCCTGTGGCTCATCCGGCTGCCCGATCGCGAGCTAGGGTTATCACAGGCGGAGGGAAGGACCTGCATGCCCCAAGGCAGTAATAGAGAATGAATGAATGATAGCAAGCGTTTCGTTTCCGATCGTAAACACGCAGATTCGATACTTGGACATAAGGTTGAACCCTTGACCCGAGCAGTTGTCAGGAAAACAGGGACCGAAAAGGCCACGATATTCAGAGGCAATAGCTTAAAGATTTGGCAAATAATGAAGATTAAGTTTTCTCGTCAAATGACAACGATATCTAGATATGTTTGCCTCAATACCCTCGAGGTTCAAATGGACAAGCCAAGCTCGCTCCACACCCGCACAACAATTCGGTGGGCCCGAGATGCGTCGTCGCACGTGACCGGCCACACTGGCGGTCGCCCCAGCGTCGAGGTCGAGGAATTAGCGGCCAGCTGGGCTCCTGGGGAGGGAAGGAATGTCGCTGTTCGCACGATGGCGTTGACTTGCCATATCCCCATGGTACAAGGGAAAAAAGCTAACGTGTAATTGCCTTTCACTGCGAGCACGTCAGGCCTTTTTTCTTTCCCTGCCCGCCATTAATCTGTTTGGGAAAAATTCTTCATGTATGAGCCGTAACTTCTTTATATCTATTTTCTTTTCTTTTCCTCCCCATCGTACCATTCTTATCCTTAATCCCGCTCGCCAGAGAAGTCGAGGCCCACTTTAGTACCCTCATCGTCGACGTCCTGGTCAGTATAACCACCCCGATGGACTTGGCTCGACCTCAGGAATGCTGACTGGCTATAGCAGCTCGGGGTGTGTCTTCTTGGCTTCTTATATTATGCATTCGCGTTGTTTGAATGGCCGTATCTCATAGCGCTTTCCGAGACATCGACTATATCGTCCCTCGCCGAGCACCCTCACCTCCATCCTGCCTTATACCACAGCGATTGATCATCAATACGTCTCCCAATCGGGCGTGCCATGAGTCCGGCTCTTCGGTTTCGCAGGTCGGCCAAGAGGGACGCGGCGGAGGGCCCAACGCATCCGAAAAGGGGCGCCTCTCGCTCAGTATCAAGGCGCCAGCCTGTGACACCAAAGCCCAGTCATCAGAGATCTACTAGCCACAGTCCCAATGAACTCATAGCGCCCGACCTCTCGCGGCAGAGTTCGTCTTCGAACCTGTCGTCCGAGGTTGCTCCGGAAATAGTCGTGTGGACTGAGGATATGGATCTTGACAGTACAAGTCAGGATGACTCCGATATCCTGTCGGATCTGGATATGAGCAGGTAAGATGAAATATCATGCATCTATCAACTAAGAGTTCATCATCAGGCCGCACAGTCCTATTGCTCCCTTGTATCCATGTTTAAGCTTGTTGTATCCTGACCGCCACGACATAGTGACGAAGCACCCGACTTTTATGGACTGTCCAAACAGGCTGATGAAGAATCCGATGAGGATAATGAGGCATCCGAAGAGGACGGTGTAGCCCCCGAAGATGATGACGAAGCATCCGGGCTTGGTGATGCATTGCTCGGGGAGGTCGATGTGGCATCGGGGAGCGTTAATGCTGCACTAAGGGAGACCCACGAAGCATCCGAGGATGAGGCAGCACTCGGTGATGTCGACGAACCATCCGAGGACGATGATGAACTGCTCAAGGATGTTGATGAGGCGCCTGAGGAAGTTGATGGTGAACTCAAAGACGCTGATGGGATGTTTGAAGATGCCAATGAAGTGTCCGAAATCAATAGCACCTTTGCAGACCCCGATAGAGCGCCCGAAGGTGCTAATCAAGCACTTCAAGACGTTGAAGAAGCACTTGAAGTCACCAATGAAGCCAAGGAAGTTCTGGCTGTCCCGGCAGGGGGTGAAGCAGTGCGATCCGTCTCCTCGCCATCAGCGTTGACCGAACTTTCCGAACTGTCCTCCTTATCTTCAAATGTATCAAGCAAGGCCACGACACCTTTCGACGCAGATGCTTCCAGAGGTACATCTGCAGATCAACCCGCGCTCATGACGGTTCCGGTACACCAAACTTCATTCTACCAGAATGAAGTGGAACGCCTAACCTTCAATGTGCGCCCCAAGGCCTCGATTCCAAGGAATATATCGTCTCAGAGGTATGCTGCCGAGTGTATATGGGCTGCAGAATCCTCCAGGCTGAACCCTTTTGCGCTGCATCCTGAGGAATACCTACTATTCCGACATCATATCTCACATGCTCAAGTCACAACGTATCTTAATATCCGAAACGGTATTCTACGTCAATGGATGACTCGGCCTTCTATCAATGTAACACGTCAGGCAGCTATCGGCTGTGCCAATGCTCGTTGGTTTGATGCAGCAAGCGTGTGCTATGACTGGTTGGTACGACGCGGATACATCAACTTCGGTTGCGTTCAATTCGCCGACTCGAAAACGGCTGCAAATGGGGACCAGCAAGATGTTCAAAGAAAACGAAGGACAATTGTCGTCCTCGGTGCCGGTATTTCAGGCTTAGGATGTGCTCGGCAACTGGAAGGCCTCGGGACCCAATACGCTAGCCAATTCCACGATCAAGGGGAGGATCCTCCCAGGGTCATAGTTCTGGAGGGCCGGAGCCGTGTGGGGGGTAGAGTGTATTCTCGCGAACTGAAAACGCAGTCTTCCGAGAAGAACCCTCAGTTTGAAGGCAAGAGACTCTCAGCCGAGATGGGCGGTATGATCATCACTGGCTTCGATCGTGGAAACCCCATGAATATTCTTGTACGGGCACAGCTTGGGATCCCCTACCACGCCTTGACAGCCGATACCACCATCTACGATAATAATGGCAAGCCAGTTGATATGGTCCGAGATCTGCTGGTAGAAAAACTCTACAACGATTGCTTGGATCGGGTGAGTGAATTTAAGCATAAGTCACAACCATCCAAATTAATCGAAGGAAAGCGCGATCTCATTGAGGATGGCCGCGACGCTCCCGGAGATGGCAGCAAAACCATCATGCAGGCAGAAGAAGCCACTGCAGCTTTGCCTCATGCCCCTCCAGTCTCACTACAGAGTGTCCCAGAACAGGTAAATATGGTTCCAGTCTCATCAGACAAAGTGACTGGCCGTGTACACACTCAGCCTGGGGTTCCTGCCACGCTCAAGGCGTCCGAAAAGGCCAAGCTCATGGGATGGGACGTAAAAGCGGGTTCTACCGACAGTGATAATGTTGATCTGAACGATGCTGTCAACCAGGAGGGGGCTACACTCGGCTCGGTTCTGGACTATGCAGTATCGCAGTACAAACATCTCATTGATTTGACACCTCAAGATTTCCGGCTCTTCAATTGGCACGTTGCCAATTTAGAATACAGCAATGCCACCAACCTCCATCGACTCAGCCTGCCACTTTGGGACATTGATGCTGGAAACGAATGGGAGGGGCATCATACCATGATTGTGGGCGGATATCAAAGCGTAGCCCGAGGCCTTGTCCACTGCCCAGAGCCGCTGGATGTCAGGACGAACTTTCCCGTCAAAAGTATCAAATACAGAGCTGAGACTTCAAACAACGGCCCTGCTATCATTGAATGTGAGGATGGCACCGTGGTAGAGGCTGACACTGTTGTCTGCACGATTCCTTTGGGCGTGCTCAAGCAGAACAGCATCGCTTTCGATCCTCCGCTTCCAACTTGGAAGACAGGCGTTGTGGGCCGTCTCGGCTTCGGCATCCTAAACAAGGTTGTTTTAATCTACGACAAGATCTTCTGGGAGCCTGATAGGCACATCTTTGGGGTCTTAAGGGATCCTCCAAACCGCCATAGCACAAACCAAAAGGACTACGGAGTGAATCGCGGCCGCTTTTTCCAATGGTTCAATGTGTCCAACACGACGGGTGTCCCTTGCCTGATTGCTCTAATGGCAGGTGATGCAGGCTTCGAAACTGAGCATTCCAGCAATGATGTTCTGGTTGCAGAGGCTACTGAGATTCTCCGAAGCGTGTTCGGAAGCGATGTTCCGTATCCTGTTGAGGCTATGGTTACCAGATGGGGTTCCGACCGATTTGCGAGAGGAAGTTATTCATCCGCATCCCCCGAAATGCAGCCGGATGATTACGATGTAATGGCACGGCCAATTGGAAATCTCTTCTTCGCCGGGGAGCACACGATCGGCACGCATCCAGCGACGGTTCATGGCGCATACATGTCAGGGTTGCGAGCAGCCTCGGAGGTGTTGGAGGCGATGTTGGGTCCGATCGAGGTCCCGACACCGCTCGTTCTGCCGAAGGATTCGCTGTTGCTTCAGAAACGCCAAGAATCGGCAAAAGACCCTCGTAAAGCTCTCCTAGAAGCCTATGAGTTGGAAGTTTGGCACCATTTACAATCACATATTGGACATCGCCCAGCCCGGCCCAGCAAGCCGCCTGGTAACGCTTACATGCTGTTCAGCAGGGACAAGTTTGAGGAGGCACGAAAGCTGTGTGAAGGAAATCGAAAGCCCGGTAGAACTAAATCAGCCCCGAATGAGGTCCGAGTGATGACTTCCAAGATGTGGAAGAACGCCTCACCAGACGAGCGCAAACCCTATGAGAACCAGGCCGCCGAAAACAAGAAGGCCTACGCAGAAGCTTTACTGCGGCACACAGAGGAGTCCGAGAAGTGGGACCGCCAGGCTATCGCACTGCGGGCAGCATACGAGAAAGAGAACCCAAAGCCGGTCGACGAGGAGACAATCACCCCAGACGAAGGGCCGGGCCCCAAGCATCGTCGAGTTAGACCCGTGAGCTATGCCGAGGACCGCGATGATGACCGTAATTGAGTTGTTTTGCCGTTGAGCTCACCTTATTATTCTGGTCCATCTACCTGTTACATCTACCCGTCCATTTAGACCCTGGTTGTTTTTGTTCGTCATTGGTTCTGGGCGTTTTACATTCAAACAAATATCTATCATGTCTGCTCTTGGGGGGGGAACTGGTGTTCTCCATCGACTCCTGGGAATAATCTGCGATGGAGCTCTCTTCCTGCTTAGAAAATTGTCGGTAGCCATTGCGGTATCGGGAATCAATCAATCAATGGGTAGTACAAAAAGTTCAATAGAGGTAGTCAAATTTATGGGAAAAGGTTGCGCATGAGCGGGGTGGGGGACATTGTGGGTTGTAACATATCAGGATTAAACAAAAAAAAACATTGTATCCCCCTGTTCATTCACATCGGTACTTTTACTAGAGAATATATTTGAGATCTGATACATTTGAGGTTGCCGCTGCCGGGCACCCGATGGCTTTGATACAAAGGAAAGGGTTTTCTGTCTATTCCTGCAGCTACCCTGCAACCACTTTCGATGTTTACATGTCCGCTGAAGCGGTGGCACCGGTAATAATTTCAACCAGTTCTCCGGTAATGACGGCCTGGCGAGTTCGGTTGTAGAGAATCTGGTACTTGCCAATCATCTCACCAGCGTTCTTGGAGGCATTCTACAAGGGTTTCCCACGTTAGACTTCCTTCGGTAACAATTGGAGCTGCCAAAATGAGATTTTAAAACTTACGTCCATAGCGTTGCGTCGGGCGGACTGCTCGCAGGCGTGGCCCTCGGCAAGAGCCCAGTACAGGGAGTTGGCGAGGGAGTACTCGCGGAGGTTGCCAATGACCTCATCCTCAACCTCGAAGGCGGAGAAGTTGGCTGTACAGAGAAAAGAAGGCGTCAGTAATACGCTCAATAGTGTCTGATATCCACCAAATACTTACGGGAAGCAAGGATAGCCTCCTCGGAAAATGCCTCAATGAAGGTGGCCTCGTAGCTGGTGGCGTTGATGAACTTGTTGTACAGAATCTTAACGTCGGTGTACTCGGTGGGGAGGAGAGAGATCTGGTCGGCAATGGCCTGGGCGTCGGCGAAGGTAGGGACGTCCTTGCCGATACCAGCGAAGGAGAGCTGGATGCTGCTAGCGTTTGAACGGGACAGCTGAGCCTTGGCCTTCTCGCCAACGATGACCAGGTCGTGGTCACCCTCCTCGGCGATGAGTCTGCGGGTGCGACGGCTCAGACCGGAGTGAATACCACCACAAAGACCCTTGTCGGAGGAGCAGACGATGAGGAGGGACTTCTTCTGCTCGGTCTCGGGAACCTTGGTCTCGGCAGCCTCGAAGACCTCGTTGGAGGTCTGGCCGTAGTTGCGGGAGGTGTCCATGGCTCGCTGAGCACGGGTGAGCTTGGTAGAGGCGACGACCTTCATGGTGTTGGTGATCTTCTCGATGTTGCGGATGGACTTGAGGCGGCCCTCGATCTCTCGGAGTGTCGCATAGCCAGCAGCGGTGCTGGGGGCGGCGGCAACCCTGAACAGAGGCAATAAGAAACGAATCAGCATTTACAAATTCCTCTATCCCATCCTCCTTCAACCAAAAGAGCTCGGCCAGGTGGTTTCCAATGGCAATTCCCCGTCGTGGTCGCGCCAATGAGTCCATCCACCTCGACTGCTGATATGCCCTCGGTTACAAGTTCGGTCGACTTACCGTGCGGGAGCTGCCACAGCAGCACGGAGTGCCGGGCGGGCGGCGCGAGACAGCATCTTGACGGATTAGAAGAGTCGGATCGAGCCTCTGCCAACGGTGGCTCAATTGATTCCGGCGATAGGATTCAATTGATTGGGGTGATAGGAGTTCGGGTGGAGGGTGGAATACCTCTCGTTTTGCTCATGTCGCTATTTTCCCGGAACACGGGCGGAGCTAGCAGGGTCACGTGAACATGGGGATTCCGCCCGTCCTGGTACCGGGTACGTTGCGCAGTACCTACCACCTGGCACCAGTGTTACCAGGCCACCAGTCAGCGCTCCACCCGCGCTGCTCCTGAGGTACTCGGCGTTGTTGCGGCCAAGTACCAACCCAGTCGCACTAATAACATTTTATTATGGGCAAGAGCTGCGGAAGTTCGCGCCGGGTAGAAACAAGCCTCACTGACTTTCCTTGGTACATTCCTCGCTTCTTCCTCCTTCTCTCACTCTTCCTTCCCTCTTTTTTATCCCTCTCTCCGACATTTCCAAGGCTCCGATTGCCTCCGCATCTCCAAAGTTGGCTCGCTTGGGGTGGTTTTCCCACCTCAAACCACCCTTTCGTACTCCCATCCCGGTTTCATTCTCTCTTACAAGACTGCCTTTTTTTGTCCATCGCTTCTTCCTCAGCAATCGAGCAGCAGGATCGGCCAAGCACGCCAGGCCTCTACCACTCCCAACCCGACTATCCAAGATGACCTACGACAGTTCTGATGACGACCAGCCTCTGGCTCGGACCAATGGACATCGTGAGTAAATTCAATTTCACCCTTCTCTGTCCCTACTGTCGCCATCACTCACTATGTGCCTCGGCGCAAACTTTGAATCTTTGGTGCCAAACACAATGAACATCCTATTGTTGCGCGCGCCTGCCATTCACGCAACACTCAATACAATACCGCACACCCGCCACACTCTCGCATCCTTCACACTTCCCTTCTTCCTCTTTCTCTCATCCAGGAATTTTCGCCTCTCTTTCAACCCTTCATCAATACACGAAGTCATCGCTGACCAGAGGATTCCTTACCACCATGGCAGTATCCGCATCCACCGTGTCAGCAGCCCAGGACAAGGCCCTAGATCGCGCGGTCCCCGAAAAGAGTGCTGTCCTTGCTGGACTCTCCGTCCGCAATGGCCCAGTTAGGGACGACGACTCGATGGACGTCGATGCGCCCACGACCAACGGGAAGCGAAAGTCACGGACGTCGATCTCGAAGCCTGCATACAAGGACGACTCCGATAGCGATGCGCCATTTGTAAGGCGCCTTTGGGCTCAACGCAAGGCAGAATGAGACGTGGCTAATATTTCTATCTAGGCAAAACGTCAAAAGCAAAAGCCCGAGGCGGATTCGGACGACGAGCCCATCAAGTCTAGGGCTAGGAAGCTGCCTCCATCCTACGATGAGACTGCTCTACCCGACTCCTCTGATGATGACATCCCTCTTGGTGCTAAACTCGCGAAGAAGAAGGCCTCGATAGGGAAGCAGGCTGAGAAAGAGGCCAAGGTTATTCGGGCAAAGGAGGCCAAGCGAAAATCCATCAAGGATGAATCCGATGATGATGCTCCGATCGCCAAGTCATCCGCCATCAGGCGTCAGTCAAATGGAACCGCGGCGAAAAGAAAGTCTAACGGCGTCAAAAAGGAGGAGTCCGATTCCGACGCGCCCATCGCGAAGAGAGGTAAGGCCGCACCTGTTGCGAAGAAGGGGAAGGGCGCGGCAGCCAGCAAAAAGGAAAAGAAAGAGGCCAGTGACGGGGAAGAGGAAGAGTACGAATGGTGGAATGCGCCGAAGCCCGAAGACGACAGCATCAAGTGGCAAACCCTTGAGCACAACGGCGTTCTCTTTGCTCCTGAGTATGAACCCTTGCCCAAAAACATCAAGATGCTCTACGATGGAAGCCCTGTCACTCTCAGCGTGGAAGCGGAAGAAGTCGCCACATTCTGGGTGGCAATGATGACTCCAGGCTCTGCCCACCACTTGGAGAACCCCAAATTCCGAGAAAACTTCGCCAATGACTTTTCGGAGTATGTCAAGAAGTATGGTGCCACAGACGCCCAGGGCAAGAAGGTGTTGATCAAGGACTTTGATAAGTGCGACTTCACCAAGATGGCCGAGTGGTGGACAGCCAAAACGGAGGCCACCAAAACCAAGAACCTCTCAAAGGAGGAGAAGGAGGCTGCTAAGGCGAAGAAGGAGGCCCTTGAGGCGCCATATCTCCACTGTATGTGGGACGGCCGCAAACAGAAAGTTGGTAACTTCAGAGTCGAACCTCCTGGTCTATTCAGGGGGCGTGGTGAGCATCCCAAAACTGGTCGGGTAAAGGTTCGAGTGTTGCCTGAGCAAATCACCATCAACATTGGCAAGGACGCCAAAATCCCAGAGCCACCTAAGGGTCACAAGTGGAAGGCTGTTCAGCATGATCAGAAAGCCACTTGGCTTGCTATGTGGCAGGAAAACATCAACGGGGCTTACAAGTACGTTATGTTGGGTGCGGCTAGTGATGTCAAAGGCCAGAGCGATTTCAAGAAGTTTGAAAAAGCTCGCGAGCTCAAGAAGCACATTGACAAGATCCGTAAGGAATACCGCAAGGAGCTCAAGAGCGAGGTGATGGCCGATCGTCAGCGTGCAACTGCCATGTACTTTATTGACCAGTTCGCCCTGAGAGCCGGAAACGAGAAGGATACAGAAAACGAAGCAGATACTGTGGGCTGTTGCTCGCTCAAGTTTGAGCACATCACTCTTCAGCCCCCGAATCAGGTCACATTTGACTTCCTCGGTAAAGACAGTATCAGGTATAACGAGACAGTCCATGTCGATCCCCAGGTCTTCAAGAATCTCAAACTGTTCAAGAAGCCACCCAAGACCGATGGAGATGACCTATTCGACCGACTGAATGTGAGTTTGGACTGAACCGACACCTTTCTAAAAGACCATCTTGAGCTAACTATGATATACAGACCTCACAGTTGAACAAGCATTTAAACAGCTATATGCAAGGCCTGACTGCGAAAGTTTTCCGTACCTACAATGCCTCGTTCACCATGGCAAAACTTCTCAATGAGCTTGAAAGTGATCCTCGCTCGCGTGGAAGCGTCGCCGAGAAGGTGAAGCTGTACAACGATTGCAACAGAAAGGTTGCCATTCTCTGTAATCACAAGCGTACAGTCGGCGCAGGTCACGACGCACAGATGCAGAAACTCGGCGATAGGGTAAGTAAAGCGTAGCGCGTCAACAAGACACACAGCAGCTAATACATGCACACAGATCAAGGGGCTCAGATATCAAAAATGGCGAACAAAGAAGATGATCCTCGATGTTGATCCTTCATACAAGAAGAAGAAGGGCGCTGCTTGGTTTGAATTGGATGAGGATCTCGACCAGGAATGGATCCAAGAGCACCAGCAGTTTCTCATCGAGGAACAGCGAACCAAGATCACGAAGAAGTTCGAGAAGGACAACGAGAAGCTCAAGGCAAACAAGGAAAGGCCTATGCCTGAGAAAGATCTCAAGGAGCGACTTCAAGTTGTCAAGGAGCTCGAGGCCAAGTTCAAGAAAGAAAACAAGTCTGGAAAGGTCGAGGCTGAAGGCAGGGGGGCTACGGTTGACAAGTTCCTCAAGGCCATTGAGAAGCTCGACGAACGCGTAAGAACTCTTGAAACTCAGGCTGAGGATCGTGATGGGAACAAAGAGGTTGCGCTGGGCACCTCAAAGATTGTAAGTCGTCACCTGGTCATCTAATCATGCGTGGCCTAGTACTAACCAGCACAGAACTATATCGACCCCCGGTTGACCGTGGTCTTTTCGAAGAAGTTCGATGTCCCCATCGAGAAGTTTTTCTCCAAGACCCTACGAGACAAGTTCCGGTGGGCTATCAAGTCTGTTGAGGATGCGGAAGACTGGACATTCTAAGCTGCAAACTCGCTTTGATCAATCTTTCGGGTAACAGTTGGCTGTGGATTCCGCTGAATCCACCCTTTTGATCAATGAATCGCCAAAGTACAGTAATAACAAACATTGCTTATAAAAAGTTAGGACAGGAAAGCGTTGGGGGCATCATTTGGGTGGTGGCATGGCAGAGCCCTGGGGGCTACAGCGGGAAAAGCATTGACAATGGTGTAGAGCAATCAACAACTACAGGGTTGGCCCGTCACACTGGCCCATTCAACAAAAATCTACGACGCCATGGCAACATGGCAACTCATAGACAATGACAGTTGGAAAGTCATAGGAAATCACGGGGAAGGCATACGTCTCTTTTGCTAGATCAGCATCTCTTGTTCATTAGTAACCTAGTTTCGCAATCAAAATATCAAGTTCAAGCTCCAATTACCGAATCCACTACCAAATTTATCATTGCACTTATGATCCTAAGATGAAGGTTGCTTTGAGCAGAATATATAGTTCGTCTCGTAAATATGCCATCTTTACAAATAAAGGGGCTGAGGCCCAATGTCTACACGAGGGTTCGATTGAAGATGATGATTGTGTAATATGATCAAGTTTGTTCAATAATATCGCTAATATGGACTAATAGTCTAAAATCCGACTCGATACGCTTTTCAATCATTTAGTACCGTGTAGGGGACCTTCCCTATTCCAACGCCAAACCAAAATGCATTCCGAAAAAAGCCCATTCTGTGGTGCTCATGCCCAAATTCATTGTGTCCGATGATCGTGATATGCCTGGCATGTCTTCCTTCAACATGGTTGGCATTTCCATATTGAGGTTCCATACCTCTCTATTTAATAAGCATCCAGTTGCGCCATGGTTCCCATATTATTTTAGTTGTTTGTTGTATGTATGAAAGGGCCATGCTGATGCTAACTACACCAAGCGCATGGCCAGAAGAAGTGCTCCGAGGGCCGGGGCCAAGAGCGCGCAGAAGAACCCTGGCGGCTTGACTGATGAGGAGCCACCAGTTGACTCGCGCATGATCTTGCCCTCCGAGGTCATGTACCAGCCGGAAGGGATGGCGCCGGCCGTGGGGTTGGCGGTGCCGGCCCAAGGCCAGCCAGTCTGCGTGGCCGTGGCAGCCTTGTCGGTGCCGATACCGCCCACGGGGATGCCGACGCCGGTCGAGACGCTCCCAACGGCCGTCGCCGTGGCGGTCACGGCGTTCTTGTTGTTGATGTTCCCGTTTACCTTGCCGTCGACGGCCTGGATGGACTCCCAGTCGCCCGAGGTGTCGCCGTACTTGTACTGCTTTGCCGGTCGAGTAGTCGGTGACGACGAGCTTCTTGACCATCATGCTGAAGGGCCCCTTGGAGTAATCTGTCGGGCCCCTCGCCCACTTGACGGTCCCCGCGGCGTTGTAGTTCGGGTCGCCGCCGGCCCAGGCGCCGAGCTTGACCCGCATGGGCGTCTGGGGGTACTGCCCGCTCTCGGCCTGGCTCTCCGTCATGGAGCGCAGGATGGTGCCGTCGGCCATCCAGACGATCTTGTCCTTTGTCCAGTCGACGGTGTAGGTGATCCACTTGGACTGCGTGCCCGTGAGGTCGTGGAACTGCCCGCGGTTGTACGACGTCACCTGGCCCTTGCCGAAGTAGTTGGACTGGACCTCGTCGGCGTCGGAGCCGAGCCACTCGATGTCGATCTCGTCGAGGACGTCCGACTCGAGGACGAGCGAGGACACGATCCCCGCTCCGGGGGCGGCCTTCATCGTCACCTCGACCCGGCCGAACATGATGTAGAAGAGGGACATGAGCTGGGGCGCGTCGCCGCCCTTGGACACGGTGAATGACACTCCGTTGGTCTTGTCGTACGTGGGCGAGCCCGAGGCGGCGAACGAGTTGACCGCCCCCTGTGTGAAGTCGACGTTGATCGTCATGCCCAGGGCGGTATCGGCGGGGCAGGAATCTACAAATCATCGGGTCAGCAAGGTGTGGTTCCAGGGCAATGTGTGTAAGCATACGTACTTGAGTTTAGAGGGTTGCATGAGCTGTACGTCTGTGCCTCTACTGCCGTCGCCGCCAGTGACCCGAGGGCCACGAGGCTGTTCTGCCAGAGACACCGCATCGTCGAGGTGTGTCGGTGTGTGTGCGGTGGTGGCGTACGGGCGATCCCAATGAGGGGCGTGTGTTTGCTCGCACAGAAGGGAGGGAAGCTTTGCTACCGATGGGGTGCAATGGTAAAAGGCCAAAGTATAATCCCTCGGGTGGCGGTTGTTTGTTGTCGCACACGGCAGGAATGAAGGTGGTGTGTGGTTGGGCTGGCGAAGAGTTTGGAAGATGATGCAGCTGAGATGTATGTCCAGATGCAAGGGAAGCATATATCAGGGAAGGAAACACAAGACCCCTCCCCCCTCCCAACCACCTACAATTGCTGCGGTGCCAGGTTCGTCATCGATCTAGCTCTTGGCGCCAGGAACAGGAAATTTCGTATAGTTCTTCTCGCTCTGTTACTGGGAGGACCCTTGGGCGCCGCCAGAACGGCGCCATTGGGCCTCGTCCGGTGCAAGGGGATGGGGCCCGTTGACGTCGCCGGGCGGGTGGCTGGTGGAATTCGGGTGGCTGGTACGGGCGAAAAAGTGGGTGGCTGAGGACAACTCGGGTGCCACGAAACCCGCGGACCACGACACACGCAAGCCTCAAAGCTAGTGGACCTACCCTATATCATGGATTCGTTCGTCAATCGAGCGTTGTGCCTCATCTCCAATCTCGCTTTTGTGATTCCGCAAGTTTGCAGATCATGTGGCAATGGCTCGAACGAAAAACAATGCTATCTCCAGCTAGGTGGCGTATTATGGGGGTATCATGCATGTCGGAGCGTTGATGTGTCTGTTTATTGGGACACGAAAGCCTATATGAGCCGGTTTCTGCTTGCATACAACAATGCCTCCAATACAGAACTGTGATAATCGGCCCATTACCAGCAAACACAAGGAGTGTGCGTACTGCACAGAAGGAAACATGATCACGCAGCAGAACACATCGAGAATACCACCGCATGAATGTTCAAAGGCAGCCGAAGAATTCCTCCGACGTGGACGAGCTGGATGTTGTCACTGGAAAGGCCTCACTGAAGCGAGACGCACAACATACATACTAGATAGGCACATCACTTTACAGAGCATAATCAAAGAGGGACCCCCCGCAGATTCTATACAGATCCAAGGCATAATTAACATGCAGCCAAGACGAGGAGAATAACGGGCGAGGCCCGCGACGACGGCCACCCTCGGGACCGCGCGCATTGAGAACCAGGTCCAAGCGAAGTTGGTGCGCAGTTGGTATACCGGATACTGCTACAACATGCTCGAGGTGCATCCGAAATTACGACTGTTTTTTTTTCCCCGTCGAGTGACGAAGCGATCACAGGACTGATACAGGCACGCACAGGCCCCGAAGGGACCAAGCAAGCAAGCAAACAACCCGTGCCGGCCAGGCATGAATCTCGCTAGTGTCCCTGTGGACCATGTTAAAACCGTCCTTGACAGCTGGCAGAACGTTTCCACACACACCAGTATCGCATAAGCTTGTGCATGACTGGTCCCAGGATCCAGCCATGCTTGGACATCCTTCTCATCTACGAAGGCCAGGCTGCGACGAAACGTCCTTGAAACACCAAAAATAGAGAAGGGGTGTGCGAGTATATACCACCACCACCATCGGCCCACCCTGTAGGTATTGTCGGAGGAAGGCCACCGGCAGTCCCATTCCGCATCGCAACTGCCGGGGGGCGTTAAATCATCATGCATGAACACAAACACCAAAAGGGAGCATGTGAATTGTATGTTAATCGGCCCTAGTCGGGCGGCCGGTCCGTTGGGCGGAGAAGGAACATTTTTGGAACACTCTGGTGCTCAAGCCTTTACCTTCCCACCGGGGCAGAACTTGCCAAGATGAAGCTCAGTCAGAAGCTTAACTGTTTGACTGTTTCCCCGAAACCCACTATACGCGGACGATGAGATTCCAAACAGACAGGAAATGACGCGGCCAAAAATATTTGGCTGGCGCGTGATCTCAAACACCTCATCGCGGAGGTCCTCTTGCCGTGTTATGCCTGAAACACATGCCCACGCCTCGGATGCCCTACATGTGAGTACGTCGTAGGTGTGTGTACCGAGACACAGTCCTGAGACAGTGTTCGGATGATGTGCTTTGAACTCTACCCACACAGCCCAGGGCCTCAGAGAAGCAGGAAGAGAGACCATGGCGGAGGGAAACGATCCAGATGCAAAGCCCTAAGAAGAAAGCGCACAATAATTGTTCAGAATCCTTTGTCCGCGAAACAGCCGCCGAGCAGAGACGTAGCTCTGGAGTTGAGATGTAGACACTTCGCAAATGGCTAACACGTGAGCCAAGCGTAAGCTGTCTTGAGCACGCACCGATCCGACCCAAAGAGTCCCTCGAACATGAATAGATTCTTTGAGGCTGAGCTGGTATGGCATTGCCAGACTTCATGTCGTAACGGTGCGCATTGCCGGCCGTCCCAACCTTAGCCACTCTGTGTCTTACAATGTTTTACGGCAAACAGCTTCACCCATTGGAGAGCCTCCAGAGGATTGGAAGGAAAATTTTTTCTCAAAAAAGAAAGAAAAAAAAATCCAACTGACAACAAAAGAGTAGATGCAGTATAGTGCAAAGACATGACTGACAACTCACGCTCAGGCAGCAGGTTGCATCAAGAGACTGGCCTGATAATCATCAAGTACGTGGCAAGACCATGTCTGGCAGGCCATTCAGGCAATGGAAGAGAGAGATGACCGGTACCTTTGGAGGAGAAGCCGGTCCTTCCAACCCGCGTTACCGTCCGGATTGCGGTTTGCCTCGGCGGGGAACTTTGGAGGCGTCAGCTAAAGCTGTCGTTTGGATTAACATCAATGGTGTCGGCTGTACTCCGTAGAATCTCGAGATGATTATCGATAAGGCAACAGGCTAGACCAGGACGTGGGTGCGGGACAAAATTCTCAGCCGAGCCTACTGTGTTCGCCACCTGATTGACAGTCCTAGAACGCAGCACCATTGCGTGATTGGCCGGTGCTGACTAGCTGGATACATTATCACGCTCTATCGGGCACTGGCCAGACTATCAAACTAGTATCAAGGTTGGTGAACAGATTAGAGATTGAGAAATGGTGGGGGCCTATAATTGGCGTCCATCGTCTAGCGGTACTTGGGAATAGCTTCTGCACCAGGACTTTCGCCCCGGCCTGTTTGGCAGGCTAGCTGGGGGCTGCGAAGCGGAAGCCACCCGGTTGCGCCATACAGCTACTAGTTTACTGGTGAAGACGTACCGAAAAAGAAAATCTCTGGATGCTAGACGTGCAGGGCTATCTGGACAGCGTACGAGGGCGGGAAACTGGGGTGCATTGCAGCAACTCTCTGCTCGCGCAACAAATGCTGAGTCGTCCCACCGAAACGCAAGAAGCGAAGTGATGCAATAAAACCGTGGCCTTGGGGTCCAGTTTGGAAGCATTCTCGGTGCCTTCGAGAAGACGCCAAGCTAGTCGGTGCCTCGTGGGTGAGGGAGCTCAGATAGGAAGCTGGCTATGTCCCAGGTGGCAACCGGTATCACGGATGGGCCAGGGTGGTGCATATGAGGCATGTGGCATGCCACTTTAGGCCGGACCTTGGATCCTGTTTGGGGGCTCACCGTGATGACCGCCGACCAGGACAAGATTGGCTGGTTGGCGAGGCGGGACGGGTCTTTACCCGGCCCGTTGGAAAGAACGTCGTAGATCTCATTCCCTTCATGGTCTTCCTAGAATGGAAAGAGAAAGTTTCAGGAGCCTGCAACCTTGCAGCCTGGAGCAAGGATTCCGGATGAAACCCCTACAGGTCGCAAATGCCGGACTAGGAATATTGAGATTATGGCCCATACCTGCTTGGGGTGCTAGCCCGAGGCGAGAGACGGCTTCAGCTCTAGTTGGGGCATGCCTCCCAGGTTTAGGACTAGCAAGCCCACGATGTCGGGTACCATGCCATAACCATGGACGCGGAACTTGGAAGTCTGGATGCCCCACAGATGCCAAAAATTGGTGCCCTTTGGGGTTGCTGCGTGGCCGTGGCCATCTGGCGCAGTCTGCATACGTACAAAAGTACGTGTCTGACTGTACTTGTTGTTGTGGAATAGGCAAGAGGAGGAGCGGGACTGACTGACTGAGTGACTCGTCAGCGTCAACTTACGAATATGGGGTCGAAAAGCTTGAATAATACGGCATTGAGAGACGTGCTTGACGGTCTGGGACCACGGTGGCAAAAGCACTCTCATCAATGAGGGTACTGGCAAGGAATCGTTCATGCATGACCCATGTCATGCTAGCTGGTGGGTGATAAGACGTGAAGACAATGGGATGGGGAGGCAGCGTGGGTCCCATTGAATTGGGTGATTTCAAGCTGAGGGCACATAAAGCTTAGCTGCTGGGTGAGATAATCTCAGAGTCCGAGAATTGGCTGGTGTTGGCTGGCTGGTTGGCCCGTTCATGGTGGTTGGTTGACAGGCAAGCAGGGACTTGATTAGGGTCCGTGCTGTTGGCACCTGAAGCGAGGATCTTCAAGGTAGGTAGTAGGCATTGATAGATGCCTGGCCTAGCAGTTCCACCGCCCACCGTACATGAGTTCCGGCTCTGGGGCCGTATGGTCACTCCATTTCGGTGGTTTCGAATAGCTTCAGAGGGCACGTTCTGATGCTCGCTTGGCGTTGGTGCTTCTCTCAGCAGGGCTAGAGCGTGGATCAGTGGAGCTTGGCCATGGCTATAGCGCCTGAGACTACGGACGTCGTCCGTCCTAAGAGGCAGAGATGGCTGGCGATGGGGGTTCAGGGTCTAGACAAGGGCCTCTGGAGCGCCTAAGGACGGGACTAGCAGAGCTGGGTACGTAAACCACTGGCCCAAGTGCAGGTGGCTTTGGGCGCGAGATGATGTGACGACGGACGGACGGTCCAGCTGCATGGAATGGAGGCACAATATCGGATGAGAAGCGCGAGATAAGGCCAAGTGGGTGTTGCGTGGGAGAGGGCGAGGGATCCACCTGAGACGTTGAGTCGGTTCCTGCATAAAGTGGCTTTGGACGGTGGATGTTCCTGCATAAGCCAATGCAGAGCCATGACTAACCATCACATCTGGTGCCATCCTTCAGCTGCGTGCGAGGACATGTGCGAGTGCATATGCAACTGAGTGGTCAGCAAGTGTAACTGTGCCGATGGATGCATATGCCCACCTGCACCCCCACCACCACCTCTTCTCCAGTGAGGCTGCCGCTGAGAATGCACCAACGAGAGGAGCAGGACGTCTGACGGGACGGCAAGGTCCCATTGTGAAAGACCTGGATCAATGTGTATCGGACCTACTGGAAGCATCAAAGTGCTGATGCCGGCTTAGTGTACCCTGCACTCCAGTAGCAATAATACACCGTTTAAGGTCGCTACCTACCAATAGAGGCGGCAGCAATGGCGACTTTCTGTTTCCAGAGGAATAATAATAGATCCAGACTGACTCTGACCTCTGCCTGGTTGTGCATCCTGCCGACTGAGCATTAATCCCTGCCCGCGTCATAAAGTCGACGGAAATGAAAGTGCATCTCGCTAAATGGATTTTAATGAATTTTGTTACACTCCACCCCACTTGATATAATGATGATGAGCCCATTGCGCCCCACCGCCTACGACTGTACATGCTGGTTGTGCTGTGGTTTGTGCAGAGCAAGCGGTGACTTGTGCCCCTTTTGTGCCCTGCCATCCGGGCTTGTGCGAGCTGGAGGCCGACGCTACGCCGCAGTAGCTGCCGGTGCAAGGTGATATGCGTGCGCAAGTCTTGTCGTCTGTTCTTTTTATGCAGCGCTAGGGTTTCAGGTTGGATAAAGTCGGGGCCAATGGGAAGTCAACCAGCGGCATGGTGCGCCCCAGACGAGTCGCGGCCCTCGCTGCCATTGGCAATGACGGTTATGGCCCGTGTGTTTTGGGTGCTTTGGCATGGTTCTGGCGATCGCTCTCAATCGAGCCAATACCTGGCCCGTGGCGGGACTGTGAGTGTGCCAGTAGTTTTCTCAGAGGAGAATATTGGTGTTGTGAACATGCAGCGCTGTGCTCTTCGTGGGGGACTTGATCCGGACAGACAACATCCGAGCACATCACGTGACAGTGGCTCTGAGCCTGTCTCTGGGCGGCCTGATACTGACTGCAACTGAATGTCCTGTTTGAGATGGTAGTAGCGGAGATGCGTTTCTCTGTTTACACTCTCGGGCCTACTGTTTCAGACGTCTTTTGAGTTTGCCCAACAGCGGATGTACATATGTCATTCTCAACTTGATAGTGTACTCCGTGCGGGCGAAATTTTAGCAGGCAGCTGCTTTAGATCAACGACTATTGGGCTTCGGGTGGGCCCGCAACAGTGGCTTCCATCTCAGCTCCATTCATCAGACGTGCTACGACTACATGGTTTTTCGCCTCAACGCCGATAGCGATGATGTGACGAGGAAACGCCTTGCCAGCCCATCAAGGATTGCTGGAAAGCCGATGATACTGTCGGGATCTGACTCGCTAGAATGCACAGTAGACAGAGAACCGGCGCTTCAGTAGCGGCCTTGGAACCATGTCTGGGGAATCATGGATCAATCAAGGATATCCAGCACCCTTCTGGCGGGTCGTGGTTAGCATATGCTTGGACAGAGGATGAATGGCAGTGCTGATACTAGCCCGCGAGCCCCGGCGAATGGAAGGCGAGCAACGGGGGACACTTGTGCGCGTAGTTATGTCGGGGGAGCTGGCCAGCGAGCCGCGAATGGCTGCATAAGAAGCCCAGCCAGACGCTCGTATCGATTCGTCATTACCCATGCACAACTGGACCCAATATGTACGAGCGAGGGCGCCACCACCGCTCGCAACATAACTACCAACTGATAGTGGGTAGCCAACACCGCCGCGAGGCACTACTGGAGACGGGCTTGCCGCATAAAAACAATCCACGCGCGTTTTATCCATGCCCTTCTGCTACCTGGATAAGGTAGGTCCAGATGATGCACACCCTTCTGTTGGGTTGGAAGGCCTTAGGTAATTCCCCGTATTCTTACATTGGGATCACTGTCAGCGGATTACATCCTGGCTAAAAATATGCATGGATTAATTACGACCATCCACTTTCATAAAGCCTGCATAAGACTGCACTAGTCTTGAATCCTGAATCAATGATGCCATGTAGCCAAGCACTTGTGCACAAAATGTGGGATAATAGGCCCGTGGTACGCTCGATGCTCACCTCCAGTGTGCCAGTGTGCCCGAACGTCAACCTCGCGCTGTGAAAGGACCCGTGATTCGCCCATCTGGCCACGGGTATAAGCGCCTCTTGCGCCTAGCTGCGTGATAGATGCTAGCTCTGAGGTTGCGTGCGGGCACAGGCACTGCCGCCACGGCTCAGCTGATGCTCGAGAGCGAGCAGGCGGGTGACGAGTCAACTGGCGCAACTGCCTCTCTACGCCTCGGTGATCGGCCAGAGCATTATGGATACTATGATGTATGGCTTCAAACATGAAGGAGCGATACGACGAGATAGTCGCGCTTGGAAATGTGACACGACGCAGCTCCAGCGAATGAGTGTGCACAACCTGGCGCATGCCCCGCTGATGGAGGAACAAGACTGTCTTGTGCAAGCTGGTTGTGTGGGCTCCATCCTATCACTGTGCGGGATTATGCATTGCTTGTGACGCTGCCTGTGTTCCACCTCGGCATAAAGGCGCGTAATGAACGCCAATTTGTGCAGGTGCGTGTTATTCGCAGACGATGTGCCATTCATCCTACTGCAACGCGTTGCAATGTGCTCGGTCCTTGGGCAAGGAAAGGGTGTGGGCCCGTTGTGGGAATGCCATCTGCATATGCCATGTACATCATGTATTGTTTTTATGTATCTTATGCTCGATGGGCGGCGGCCTCATGCCAGGTACCTCTCGGGCGGTACCTTGGGTACTGATCTGGCATCACCTCGGACAGAGCGGTGCGTGTTGGTGTCCACAACCAACCCAGAATTAGAAGCCCAGGTGGCTGAGCCAGAGTCTTTCCACTACACACACCTCCCACGGCTCGTGTAAGGAGGAGCAGGAAAAATAAAAAAAAGAGGAACAAGGCAACGGACACGCACGATGATGCAAACTGTCGTGTTTTCTGTCCTAGTCTGCCGGCCACGACTCGGAGCGTCACGGCCACAGAAATAAGAAAATAACACAAAGCATACACACACACACACATACGAGGCGATATCTCTTCTCGCCGCTTCCTGAATTAGCACCCCCGGCTGGAGGACTTGGTGGACTCTTGGCTATGAGTGGTCTTATTGGTACTAAGAATGACCAGATTCACCACTGGCTTCACTCCACCACTGCCAGTTATCACCGTACACCACACACCCAGGCTGATGGACCCGGCGTGTCCACCAGCCAAACGCATCTGAGGGTTTCCTTTTGCCCCAGACAATCCAACGACAGGGGTGTAAGTTGGAGGGGTGGAGGGGGTCCCTTGAGCCGTCTCGCCCGCCGGATGGATCCCTGGTCTGGCATTAGGGTCCACCCAGGCTTGCCTGTAAAGTGAGACAGGCCTGGAGGCAATGGGCGGACGATTTCCCATTGACCAGCTATTGACCTACTTTCCGGTCCGTACTGTGTGTGCGCGTTGATCGCCTGGTTCATCGTGCTACTTATCCTCCCCAGGACCCCGTCACTCTTCCCTTGGGTTGTTTCTATTCTTCAATTTTATGATCGGCATCCTTGTCGTCTTCTCTACTTCACTGTGTGGTAATTGTCTTTTATACATGCCCTCCCGGTTCTTCCTTCTTTAAGTGGCTTGCACTTCCCGGAACCCTCGAGTTTCCTGCCTCTCTTTTTTACATAGCTACCAGACGACGCGGTCCAGTTGTTGCGCCCTCTCACTTGGAGCAACAGACACTAATCGTCCCTGTACAACACGATCAACCCTGTTGATTCGACCATATATCAGACGGTCTTCGCTCGACGAATGCCCGCTGTCCATTCTTTCTGCCACGGAGATTCGAAGAACGGGGCTCACAATCTTTTGGCTATCGTGCCTACGACAATCACGCACGACTGTACATTACATTTAAACTAACGGAAGCACTTCCAATATATAATTAATACCTTCACACTCCAAGTTCCAAACTTGCAGAGGTATGTGGCGGTCTAGCGGTTGGCTATGCCGGGTCGGTCAAGCTAACAAGTATATAACAGCAATGGACACCACAATGTTGCCTCAGAACAACAGGCAAAACGCCTACTTTGGTCTCTACCCCCAACCAGCACAGATGGGTGCCTACACCGTCATGCCCCACGGCTTATATCCTGCGCAACCTCCCACCCTCTACAGCAATGGCCCTGCAGTGATGACGCCCACTGGTTCCCCACGACCTGCTACACAGAAGCCCACAGTTCTGCTGGATACTGACTTCGACAACACCTACTACCCGTCCACACCGCCCTTGTCGACCTCGGGCAGCACTGTTGGCAGCCCCAAGAGCTTCGATGCCCTCCAGACCCCAATGAACCCCATGTTCTCGGGCATCGATGAGTCTGAGATGGTCAAGGAGAAGCTCGAGCCCATCGACCTGACTATTCTGGACTGGTCAAGCTGCGGGTCTCCCCCAATGACACCTGGTGAGTAAAGATTGATAATTGATTTTTCTTTGTGTGCCCGTACCGCCGTTTGAATGGGCGGTTTTGGCGGTGTAATTCCTTGAAGCATGCGGATGTGCGGGTACCTGCCGCTATGTACAATCTCACCCACATTGTGGCGGGGCATTTGTGGCTAATGCGTTTTTGGCAGTCTACCTGGAGTCTCACCTTGGCAAAACTCCTCTCAACGTCTCTGCCAGCTCTCTTCCCACTGGTGCCTGCCCCTCGCTGTCGCCCTCGCCTGCACCATATGCTCGCTCTGTGACTTCTGAGCTTGACATTGATTTCTGTGACCCTCGCAACCTGACTGTGTCTGCCGCCACTGTCAACTCTACCTTGGCCCCAGAGGCTCCCGTCACCACAACTCTGGCCGACGATCTGATCCGTCGTGAGCAGATCAAGCCTGTCACCTCGCAGCCAGCATTTGACTTCAACCCGGATATTCCTGACGGTCTTCCCTCATTCGAGGAGCTTTCCTACATTGAGTCTGAGGAAGACTTTGTGAACAGCTTGGTTCATTTGAGCGGCCAAGAGACAATCGACACTGGCAGACCTCGCGCCTGCACTGGATCGTCAGTGGTTTCTCTCGGTCACGGCAGCTTCATTGGTGATGATCTCAGCTTTGAAGACGACAACTTCCAGTTCCCTGCTCTGCCTAGCCCACCATCTTCGGCAAACGTTTCCTTTGACGAGGACAGCCACCGCGACAAGCGTGTCAGGAAGACCAGCAACAGCGAAACCGTCCCCGCCATTCCCATCATGACTGCTGCTGCTACTGAATCCCAGTCTAGCACTGAGCAGCCATCTACTCCCATCAAGGATGACGACATGGCTTCAGATGAGAGCAACAACTCATCCGGCTCCGATGATGCTGCTCCCGCTCCCGCTCCTGCCAACCGTCGTGGCCGCAAGCAGTCTCTGACTGAGGACCCTTCAAAGACCTTTGTTTGCGATCTCTGCAACAGGCGTTTCCGTCGCCAGGAGCATCTTAAGCGTCACTATCGATCTCTGCACACCCAGGAGAAACCCTTTGAGTGCAATGAGTGCGGCAAGAAGTTCTCCAGGAGCGACAACCTCGCGCAGCACGCTCGCACCCACGGAAGCGGTGCCATTGTCATGAACCTCGTCGAAGAGGGCGAGGTCTCTGCCTTTGATGCCGGTGTGATGCCTGCACCTGGGGCCGAAGATTACTCGCAATACGGCAAGGTTCTCTTCCAAATCGCCTCCGAGGTTCCCGGAAGCTCCAGCGATCTCTCCTCCGAGGAGGGTGACAGCAAGAAGAAGCGCAAGCGTGCCGATTAATTCTACGACAACTTCGCACCCAGGGTCTGAATTCTCCATTTGAGATCTGAAATTTGATACGACGTCAACGACCTTTATTACTTTGACCGGCTCCCGCTTCTGATACGGAGCGTGGTGGTAAGGGTCACATCCTTTGTTTTCTGGGGAGCAATTTGTTGGGTAGAGGAGCATAAAAAACGATAGTGTTATCAGGGCAGCGATCATGACTTGCATTTACAACTTCGATTCATGTATTTCTGTTTGGCAAGCCCTTCGAGATCTCTCCCGCGAGATCAATTCGAGGAAGACGAGAGTCTTCCAATCATGACCGCAAGGCAGAGTCGTTTGCAAGGGTTAGGAAATGGGACACACCAGGGCGTGCTTTTGGGCGGTTCAGCATCATCATTTTTATTAACGACTGAAAAGACGAACTTTTGGAATTGGCACCCGAGACAATCCGGCAGGCCACAGCAAAGTAAATGGAATTTGGTATTTGGTATTTGTTTTCTTTTTCTCTACTTTCGTTTTTAATGCCATCGGATCTGGAGTTGTTGATTCAACACTCTTCCTGGCAACACGGAGCTTGTTATTCTCGGGGGGGTCGGTCCAGCTTCGACCTCCGGTTCTTGTGTTTTCTCTTCTTCTTCTTTTACAGTCTACCCATCGTCGAGGTCTTGGGAATGCCGATAATGATTCCCGGCTGTGCCGGTCACAGCTGGGAACAGGAAACCCACTTGATCCTACTTCGATGTAAATTGCTACAGAATAAAGACTCTACTGCTTCCAATATTGATTCCTACCTGACTCGTGTGACCTAATACTTGTGTGAATTTGATAGAACAATTGACAAAGACCGGACGGAGCCCTCCCATTGCCAAGCACTCACTAGTCATGATGTGCACCTTGCCCCGAACCTTTTGACAAGTTCGGATCCAGTAAATGAAATGTCTATCGCCTCGACGCCCGAACTACTACGATTCATGTCCCCAGGACGGTGTGGCGGGTTGGTCCCATCTTGGGTCGATTGCCCTGTTGCTTCAAGCTCAGCTCGTCTGGAGGCCCCGGCAGGCCCCATCCCCCATCAGCCGAGATTGTGTGATTTAAGCCATCGCTCGTCGCTTCACTAACAGGGATGCAGGGCTTCTTGGGACGAGCAGAGCTGGAGCGCGGGAGGGAAGAGCGGTGGTTGATCCAGGCAGGGATTAGGGGTTCTGGCCTCAACTTGGCTTTTGGGAATTCCCGTCCGACGGACCGGGGATGGCAAGGCACCCATGTCCCTGCTTGCTTGCCCATCTTTCTCCTTCTCCCCTACCCTTGCTGGACCAGGATGCTGGGAGAGGACGCTTGGGCCACGATGGCATGGGATTGGGGGGATGGCCGTGGCCCAATTTCCTGCGTTTTGAGGACTGACCGCGTAAAGCCTCCGGGGCGCATTGATTGGGTGATGATGGCGAAGGTTGGGAGAATTTTTCTTCGTTCCTGGCTCGGCCTCTCTGGGAATACGGTGAGGTGAGGTAGCCTTCTGGTCTCCCGCCTCTTTCCTCATCTCGCTTTTCTTTGCCTTTTTGTTTTCGCAGAAGAAATTCATGGACGGGAGCACGGCTCTCTACGGTACGGACCGCCCGTGCTCCAAGTCTGATGATTAGAAAGCACGGGGCGTTTTATAGTTGCAAATCATTATACATAGTGGTCTTCCTCAGTTGACCGGCTCTTCCTTGTAATACCTTGGAGAGAGGCGGAATGTGCAGGAGGTGAACGGTGTAGAGCGGCATTGTGCAGGTAGGATCACCAAGGTTGGCACTGGCTGCATATGCAGAACGCCAAATGCGCATCTTCTCTCCCGCCAGGCTGGGCTCCCCTTGCTATCGTCCTTGGTTTTCACCGCCTAGTCGGAGGTATCGAAGATCAACCAATCTCCATATCCAAGCTGCCACGCCCACACCCCTCCCCCTACCTGGTATTACCGGGTGCCAAAGGAAATAAAACGACCCGCCTGCGCGGGCGGACCTGGAATTGGTTTGGATGTCAGGTCGGCCACGTTCTTGGACCCCTAGGTCTTGGTCGCTTCGCAGGCTAGTCTTACTCTGACAGCTGCCGTATCATGTCCTGATCTTTTCCCCCGAAGGAGCCCTTTCAGTGGCGAAGAGATTGAGTCCGTTACGAAACAGCTTTACCCAAAAAGTCGATCTCATCAGACCATCTTGAAGGATCTGGACCCTGGCGGGCGTGAATTGGAGGGGAGTTTGTCGTTGAATACGCGGATGCAATAATAAAATGTTCCATGTCTTATATTGGAGCAGGCCCTCGACTCGACCCCAGAGAAATGGTTCCAAAGCGGAAAGTGACACATGGAGCACAATCGTCGGGCTGGCCTGTCAAAACGCAAGAGTGAGCTCGTGGCAGGCATTTCCCCGGCTCCCGGCTTTATTGACGGGGGCTGAGAATAGAACCGTGTAGGCCTCCGTTCAATGCCACGAATCTGCCCAGACTGTTGTGGTTGGTTCCCTCATCTTTGCACACTGTATGGACGTCCCACATGAAACAAATGTCACAGGTTTCGGGCGGGGGCAATTCATTACCTTGATGGAGCCGACATGATGGGATGTTCGTAGCCGATATCATGTGAATCTTACTCGTATTCTGATATTGACAGGCAGCTCGGTAAGACCGGTGACACTTTTGAACGAATGGTCTGGGCTCGGTGGGCAGGCGGGGAGTTGTTCAGATTGTGCCATTGGGAGTATTGTGTTTCCTTTCATTATGGATAGATGTGAAAGAAAACACAACTGGCACCATTTCTCATGATGTCTACTGCATGCATCAAGCACAATAGATGTAAATGACATGTCTGAGGTTGCTTCTCTTTGTGGAGCATCTGGGTCTTGACCATGCAACTTTCCGCAACACTCGAGGTCACATGACCTTGAAACCCACCAAATGGGATTCACATCAATATCACCAATATCCGCATGCATGGCATAGGCAGAATCCAAAGATAAGAGCGCATGCGAAACAGAAACTCGCCATGTCATCTGATCACCTCAATGTCATCGCTCTGATATCCGGCGGCAAGGACAGCTTCTTCAGCCTGCTCCACTGCCTGCAGAATGGCCATCGGATCGTGGCCCTCGCCAACTTGTTCCCTGAGACTGCCGATGGCGCCTCCCAAGGATTCCAAGCCATCGATCCTGCCGGTTCCCTTGGATCCTCGGCACAGGTGGGAGGAGAGGACGTTTCTGGGGATCTCAATAGCTTCATGTATCAGACAGTTGGGCACGAAATCATTCCTTTATATGCATCTGCGACTGGACTGCCCTTGTACCGCCAGCCCATAACGGGCGGCTCGGTGCGTCATGAGCGCGATTATGACTGCAGTCCGGCCGAGACCGCCTCGGACGAGACCGAATCCATGGTTCCTCTGCTCAAGGGCGTGATGCAGCGCCATTCTGAAGCCAATGCCCTGTGCGCGGGCGCTATATTGTCCACGTACCAGCGGACAAGAGTCGAGTCAGTTGCTCTGCGGCTCGGCCTCACTCCTTTGGCGTATTTGTGGAAATACCCGATTCTGCCTTTCCCGGGCCAGGCGGATGACGATGCCCTTTTGTTAAAACACATGGCGAAAGCTGGGCTTGAAGCCCGCGTTATCAAGGTGGCCAGTGCTGGGCTGGATGAAGACAACCTTTGGCATCGGGTGACGAGTAATGAGGGCGCGGAGCAGGTTAAGCGAGCCCTACGCAAGTTCGGTGCTGCCGGAGGCGCGGTTCTGGGTGAGGGTGGTGAGTTCGAGACGATTGTAGTGGATGGCCCCTCGGCGCTCTTCAAAAGGAGAATTGTCGTCCCCGAAACGTCTAAGAAAGTAGTTCGCGAGGGTGGTGGCTCTACATGGCTCCTATTACGAGGCGCGGGCTTGGAAGACAAGCCAGAAGACCAGAGTGAGGTGACGGTATCAAAACCGGACTTGTTCGAGGCCAAGTTCCAGGCTGTGCTCGCTGACATCTCGGACTCATCGAAGCTGGAGGCCTGGGCACAGGAAAACTGTCCATCTCAATATAAATACTCGTCCCTTCTTGGAAATACTCCCAAGTTATCGAGCGAAGAAACCCAACTTCTCCACTGGCACGTGGTGGGAAGTCAGCATGGAGCAGATGGTGATCTTTCTATAGATGCCGAGACCGCTCAGGTCATTGATGTGGTTCGTCAACGGCTTGTTGTCCACAACCTGGATGCAGGCCAGATTTCAAACACTATCGTTGTCATCCGCCGTATGTCCGACTTCCCCAGGGTCAATGCTGTGTACGCGAAACTCTTCACGAAACCAAACCCACCCGCCCGTGTCACCATCTCTTGTGGCGATCTGCTCCCCGATGGTTCGAATATTGCGGTTTATCTATCCGTCAGCTCCAGCCAGCCTGAGCTGGCAGACCGTCAAGGGCTCCACGTTCAGTCACGGTCGTACTGGGCGCCCGCCAATATAGGACCTTACAGCCAAGCCGTAGGTATTCGTGTCACCGCCCGAAGTGAATCCACCGGTTTGAGGACATGGTCTGTTGCTGGCCAGATTCCCCTCATTCCTAGTTCTATGGCACTTCCAACCGACGGCCCTCTCTCATCCCAGATACAAGTTGCTTTATCGTTGCAGCACCTATGGAGGATAGCTTTGGACTTGAGGATACAATTCTGGACGAGTGCTGTCGCTTTCTTCTGTGCTCAGCAGGACCCTTCAAACAGCAAGATGATGACGAACTCGAAACTGGCGGGGCTGGCTTGGAAGGTGGCTCACGGGTCTCCCGACGACGACGACGAGACTGAATCTGGACCGGATCCATGGGATCTCAAATACAACCCGCAGTTTATGTCTCTTGGTGGAGAGCAATCGCAAAATGCCAAGCCACACCTACCCGACTGGGAGGTTCTGACACTGCGTCAGCAAAACGAGCCAGAGGCCAGTATCCCCCCTGTTTCGCGGTCGAGGTCGAGGAACTGCCTAGGCAGTCTCAGGTGGAATGGCATGCACACATCGGTCTTGCTCAAGTTGCAGAGGGCACGGTTGAAACGATAAGTCTCGGCAAATCCGAGGTATCTTCGCCGTGGAGGACGTGGCATACGGTTATGAAGACATCCGGCTCTGCCTTTCTCCACACTGTTGTGGCTTGGGAGCTTCCAGCCTCGGGCGAGTTGCTGGCGTACGCTTCCTTCGAACAGGAACTCGCTTCGGTTTATGAAGAGGCACTTGGACGTCTGCGTATAGACAAGTCATCTAGGACTTCAGAAACGCCATATCTTACATATATGGATGTCGGGGCAATTGAGGCTCCATGGAACAGTGCACCCAACTCTCTGCAGCATCCTCTTATACCCTGCCGCACTGTTTGGTCCTCAAAGGGTAGTCGCCTAGGAGCGATATCCCTTTATCGAACAGTGGTATCAACATAATCTACCAAATAATATTGATTACCGACATGCTCTGTTCTAGAATTCACAGCCAGGCTTCAGCTGCTTGCATAGCGAGCGGCCCTTCGAATATGCGCTTGATGCGCCTAAGGCAGCCCAACACCCGAGTGTCTGTCCCATGAAGGCACGAAGACTTGAAGACGGGTTAATCATCTGTCACTGCTTGCCACATGGGTGTACATCCATTATTCTATTCGGGAAGGAGGGCAAAACCGGAATGGCCAGAAGAAATGCCTAGCTGCTCCGAAAGGTACGGTCGTCGGTTGACAGCCTGGATTCTGAAACTATAGGCCTTGCTTCAGACTGATACACCGGCATTACTTGTTGAGAGTAACACTCGCGCAAGTGCTATTTCCTTGGAAGGGAGGCATGGTGTGTGTCTAGTTACGGGATATGTCTTCTGACTGGGAACTTTATTGGCACATACCCATCTGAAGGTGCTGACGGAGCACATTCATCCTCGTGACCACTCCCTTGCATCTCGCTCTCGGAATAACCATTTTGAGGCGTGGTGGTAGATCTGCAGGCGGGCTGGCACTGGAATGTCAAGCACAGGTATCGAGCAGACGGTTGGCGGGTGTGCTCTGTGCAGAATGACGGACTCAATCTCAATCATAAGTGTATTCTTCACAGCCCCTTGAAGTACACCGGAGTTGAGTACACTGCGAGCCAAGTCCCGCTCCCCCGGATTATACCCATTGGATACATGTAGTAAGCATCATCTTCAGCGTACAGACACCAGCCATCAACCAAAGAGCTTGGGTGCCTTTTCGGCGAAAGGGCGAATTATAAGCATGTATTCAGACCCGCCTTCCCATTCCGGCAACAATTAATCCCCGGATCTTCGTAGCAGAACAACTTGATTGTAGTGCCTTGTGTAAGCGCCCTGTAGCACGCTCCGACCGTCACAACGTATGGAATAGGACTGAACATTGCAAGAAAGCCTCGGCGGTATTTATTCCCGTTACTCGACGAGCTGCTACAGTAATGTGTTCCTGGATCTCTGTGCCAGCACCTGACCCGGCCCCGATCATGGGAAGGGATCACAGATGCCAGATGGTGGGGTGCCGTCGCGGTGTGGCCCAATACGGTGATGAGGCTGAGCTACGTAATAAAATGGAGCCGAAACAGTACCGTGTGCTTGCCGCTCATGTGAGCTCGGACCAGTTGTTCTCGTGAACAGTTTTGCCAGTCGTGCTCATCAATTGATTCGGCAGTGCCAAGAGGCGGAACCTAGGTAATGATTTACTGCAGCCGTCTGGTGGCTCTGCATATCTGATTACCGTACATGTAGGTACGATTACACCGACTCCTCTACTCCCACCAACTCCGCTCGCCCTATCGCGCCTTCTCTGGTTGACGCCTTTCTCCCTGGCTATGGCGTGATGAGAGATGCTTGTTTCACCCACGACAGAAACAAGAGACGAGCAAGGGTGAAACCCCAGTTATGGCCAGCCTGAATCGTCAGAAGGTCTGTACGGTCAAGCAATCCTTCACTGCCGCTTCCACCGAGAACATATTGCACACCCCCGTCGGCATGAGCTCCAACACTGACCCATCCGATGGTCCACAGTCTTCGGGCCTCCGCGCCACCACGACTCGGACGCCGCCACGGCAACGGCAACGGCGAGGGTCTACCAGCGAGCGGATCGAGGAGATTCTCGAGGTGAGTGCCCCTCTCTCCATTGGACCCCGCGCTGCCCGGCCGATGGCATTGACTCTCTTGGATAGAATGCTCGCGAGCGAGCCGATAGCATAGTTGCCGAGTCAATGGCCTCGAGTGCCCACCTCGATTCTCCGCGAAACAACCGCAACCACTCGCCTCAGCAGCTGGATGGCGATGGTGTTGACGCCGACGAGACGACCGCTTTCCTCTCGGAGCGATTGAGGGGCAGCATTTACAGTACAACTCTGCAGGGTCCCAGTGGTGATGGGGGTCCACGCAAAAGAGGCTCTGCCCTTGCCGCGTCGCAGTCCACGCTGCTGGGCGAGAGCAACCACCCTCCGAGAGATTCGAGTGATGATTCGGATGGGGGTGGATCCTCAGATACAGATGGTAACTGGTGGCAGACTCTTACCGCCCCCTTCCGCTCAATTGAGCTAGAGAACAAGGGAAGTGTGGCTCGTGATCATCTGGCACTGGGTGCGTAGTATTTACATCCTGTCTTACCTTACCATCCATCCCCCGCCGTTTTTGGGCGAGGATCATAGCACGTCAGCTAACCAGCGCGATATTCGCGGGAGCCGTATAGAACGCACTTTTCTCGCATGGCTTCGAACCTCGTTGGCTTTCGCATCCATTGGCGTCGCTATTACACAGCTGTTTCGTCTCCAGACCTCCCTCCCTGACTCCGGGAGTGTGATCAACCAGGATACCCTACGGCATATCGGCAGACCCCTGGGCGCCGCCTTCCTAGTCATCAGCATTATCATACTTCTGCTCGGTTATAGACGGTACACCCAAGGACAGAAGTGGATTATATTGGGCAAGTTCCCGGCCAGCAGAGGCACCATCATCGTCGTGTCCCTCGTAGCACTTGCTATCATGATATTATCATTGGTCGTGGTGATTGTGATTCACCCTTCAGAAGATTGAACGAGTAGGATGGCTTCCATTTTTGGGTGAGGTAGGTTTTATGTCGGTGTATTGGCGTCTCCCGTGTATCTTACCATGGCGTGGTTTTTCAGCCAACTGGAGTCTAATCTCGACCATCTGGTTATATACATGTTTTTTCTGCAAGCACGATAAATTAGAGATCTAGGAGCACTTAAGTTGCATGGCTACCGCTGGTGTTTGGTTTTGACTTGGCTAGGTTTACAATACAAATCACTTGTGTGTATTTCAGTTCTATGTTGCAAATGATGACAGCCGTCTACTGTAAATAGCTCCACTCAAATGTACCTCCAGCCAGCTTACTTGCTTGTTAGTGACGTACCTCCAGGCTCAACCCATTTGTAGGCGGGGTTGCGGTACCTCAGTATCTGTTCCACCTTCATCACATCTCATCAGGCTGCCATATGGTTTTGCCAAAGACTCTATGTTACACAAGATACCCCACCAAATCGATTGGTGATACTTTTCATTTGATTTTGATTTTTTTCACGTCTCGTCTGATCCACGGTTATTCAGCTCGCAATCATGGCCCGGGGAGAGCCTGTTGATGTCTCCTCGTTCGCAGCGACCCAGCTTGCACTGCTTGACCAGGAGCTGCAGATTGAGATTCAAGAAACTGGCACGTTGGTCTCTAGCCATACGCCCACGGCTCTACAGCGGGCGGGCCTAGCCATCACCAATCTCACAGTGTCTTCGCAGCGAACCGGCCTCGGAGGCAGGACGGTGCTGGATCTCGGCCCGGATGCGGCGACATCTACCACTGGCGACCTGCCCGAGCATGGCATCCGGACAGGCGACATTGTCCTCGTGGCGGAGCAGCCAGCAGGCAGCGCCAAGAAGCGAGAGATCAAGGATCTTGAGAGCAAGGGAGCCAGAGGTGTTGTCGTCAGGGTCCAGAAAGGAATAGTTGCTCTTGCTCTGGACGAGGGCAAGGACGAGGTTGTGTTCAATGGTCGAGTGTGGATTGTTAAACTGGCAGATGAGGTGACATATCGAAGGTGAGCCATGCCGCGATCTGATTTCTCTTCCTATGCTGGGAGACATTATTTGATCGCCTTTTCGAACAATGACTAGAATGAAACAGACTATGGAGAAACTGCAAAACATGACCGAGTCTGAATACTCGAGTTTTGTTAGGGTGCTGTTCGGCCTGTCCAGTCCCTCGCCTGTCCCTAAGGACTTTTCAAGCGATTGCGATCTCGGGAAGATCGAATGGATTAACCCACAGCTGAATGATTCCCAGAAAGAGGCCATTCAGTTCGCGCTGGCCTCTCGCGAGGTTGCGCTGATCCACGGACCTCCAGGGGTGAGCATTCGCACACCTATATATACCAGAATGAGACAGAGGCATCGACTGACCGATGAGCTTAGACTGGGAAAACTCATACTCTGATCGAGCTGATTCTACAAATGGTCAAACGCGGGCAGAGGATTCTGGTCTGTGGACCGTCCAACATCTCCGTTGACAACATCGTTGAGCGCCTATCCCCACACAAGGTCCCTATCCTTCGGCTTGGCCATCCTGCCCGCCTCCTCCCATCAGTTCTTAACCATTCCATGGATGTCCTCACCCAGACCTCCGAGGCTGGGGCTATAGTGAAGGACGTGAGGGCGGAGATGGACGCTAAGCAGGCATCCATCAAAAAGACCAAGAGCGGGCGGGAGCGAAGAGCCATCTACGGTGAGCTGAAAGAGCTGCGGAAGGAGTTCCGCGAGAGGGAGAGGAAGTGTGCCACTACCCTCGTCGGCGGGAGCAAAGTTGTCCTCGCCACCCTCCACGGCGCCGGGGGCTCTCAGCTGCGGAACCAAGAGTTTGACGTGGTGATCATCGACGAGGCTAGCCAGGCTCTTGAGGCGCAGTGCTGGGTTCCGTTGCTCTCTGCCAAGAAGGTTGTGTGCGCCGGCGATCATCTACAGCTACCACCTACGATCAAGTCGATCAATTCAAAGGACAAGTCGGGAGGGAAAGATGCGCCAAAGCCGATCCGGGGCATGACCCTCGAGACGACCCTCTTTGACAGACTACTCAAACTGCATGGTCCGTCCATAAAGCGTATGCTGACGACGCAGTACCGAATGCATGAGAAGATCATGCGTTTTGCGTCTGACGAGCTATACGAGTCGAAGCTTGTGGCTGCGGATGCTGTCAAGGATCGCCTTCTGAGCGGCCTCGAGTACGATGTGGAGGAGGGAGAAAACACTACAGAGCCTCTCATATTCATCGACACACAAGGAGGAGACTTCCCGGAACGGACTGAAGAGGACAGTAAGGATGGCCCGAAGAAAGGCAGGGGAAGTTTGCTTGGGGATAGCAGAAGCAATGAGATGGAGGCGGCTCTAGTCCGGCAACACGTCAAGGAACTGGTTGAAGCTGGCGTTAAAGCGGCGGACATTGCGATTGTTACCCCTTATAATGCTCAGGTATGTTTATCCGGCTCCTTCATGTGTACAACAACGTGGATCGGCGATTGTACTAAATCCACTACGCTCTTAACAGCTGGCTGTATTGGCTCCCCTCAAAGAGAAATTCCCTGGCGTCGAACTCGGCAGTGTCGACGGTTTCCAAGGCCGTGAGAAAGAAGCAGTAATTGTTACCCTCGTTAGGAGTAACACAGAGGGAGAAGTGGGCTTCCTATCGGAGAAGCGGCGACTCAATGGTAAGTGAAAGACAATGGAGGCCTGGTAAATGGCGATCTACCGGTGTCGCCTAGACGGCAGATCACTAACGCAGCGCGTGTGGTACAGTTGCAATGACTCGCCCCAAGCGATCGCTGACGGTCATTGGGGATTCGGAAACAATCAAGAGGTAAGCATCTTACTTAATATAGTCCCAAGTGTTGCTCTTATATTGATCCTTTTAATCGAAAGGGGAGGAAATTTCTTGAAACGGTGGATGGAGTTCTTGGAAGAAAATGCAGACCTCAGATACCCTGATGCTTCGACCCTTTCCTTAGAAGCTTGATATGGCGTATATTTTGGTAGCTCTCAAAGGACGGTAGCTTCAGTCTAATTTGAAATATCCCGATGGAGGATCTAGGGATGGTTCAATTCCATACAGCTTTAATATGTGATGATTTGGCGGATACAAGACTGCTTCACCATTGGCATAGACCTGTCATCTACCTTGAGTCTACCCTAAGCCATCAAGGAGGAGAAGGCAATGGCGGGATTGCAGATCTGGTAGATCTGCGTCTCTCATGGATACGTCACGGTCATTTTACTTTTAGATGTATATTGGAGCAAGGTGAAGTCCTCGATATAGACGGAAGCGGGTAAGTATGACAGAAGTGTGGTGGATACAGAATCCCGATATTACGGGGCTTGCGCCGGATTTCCGGGATCTACGGCCGATTTGTGGCTGGCTTCTGGCTTTCCGTGGCATTCTGGCAATGGTGTACGACTCAAAGAGCACCTAACCAGATTGTGGATAGTTGGAAGTTTGGACAGATATTTTCACAGGTGCCTAGATATCCATGGTTAAGTCAGATGGGCCCTCTGCAGCTGTGTTTGCGCAGGACACCTGCAGCGCATATGCTGAGTTGAGGGATAGAACTTGAGGTTGCCTTTCTCCTGCAAAGTTTCTGCAGCTGAATGCATAAAACGCGCCACATAGCGAGAAAATAACGCCTTTTGCCCAGATACGCACCCTGAAATATCTCTGCCATGTGGATGGGTCGATTAGGCATGAATCTTGACCCCATCCCGCAAATTGAGATTGAATACGACCTCAATGCATGGCTGTCTATCTGAATTGACGAATCAACGCCCGTGATGTTTAAGGATGCAAATATCCGTCTGCAGCGGTTTTGGCAGCTCAGTTACATTCCTCAATATCAACGTAGGCACGTGGCTAGCTGCAGGGGTAATATTGGCAGTTATATCTCGTCTCAAATGCAAACATGGACTGACATTATTGAATACGAACGCGCATTAACCTATGTTTGTTGAGTATGAACTTTCTCTCTTTGCCTGCTGCAGACAGGAGTGGAATCACAATTATACAGGGAAACCCTCCTCTCAAGGACACAGAACCTCACGGCATCCAGAACCTTTTGCATCACAACTGGCTCACTTTGAACTAGGGAAGCCATTACTGGGACAGACTAGGACTTGACCTTATCAATTGCGCAAACTCTGAGATTCGTGGTGTTGTGTGAATTCGACACCTCTTCAGGCACCAGGGTTAATCTCTTCCCATTGGCCTTTGCTTCTTCTCTTACGTACAGAAACTCATCTTCGAATTCAATGCATATCAAGTAGTTGCCAAGAACATGGTCTCCAAAAAATCCTTAGGCCTTGTAGGTCCTTAAACCGCCTCAATAGTTGATTCAACCATGGCAACTTGTAATAACCAAGCCGAGAAAATCCAGAAACTAAACTCAACCCCGATAGCCGTGCACCGCCATTAGCCCTTCCATTCTTATACAGTTTTGAGGAGGTTCAGCTTTGTGAGGCTCTGTCGAAGACTATTCGAGCCTGACGTATTAAAGTAACATTCCGGAGACGTACATGTATCGCCAATTTGTCCGTCCAACCAAACTTTCAAGGAACAGTGCCTGCTGAACACTGGCGATCCTCACAACACCGTGCCCCTCAGTCTACAATTGCTGCATCTGAATGTGGCGACTGAGGTGCGAAAAAAATGCTACAACAACGGTCTCCTCTGGGCCCTACAAGGCGGAGGCGGATAGTCTAAGCCTTTCATCTACTAGCAAAGAAGTGTATGTGGGCTGGATACATATGTTCCTCGATACTGCTCCTGGTTTGGCCGAAGGTGGTTGGGGCGGTCGTATGTACCTCCACTCCTTTATCTATGCCATCCCCCTGTTGTCCATGACTGAGGAGGCTAGATATTCCCTTGACAAAATCGTGAATTTCGCCGAAACCCATGGAGGACAGGGGAATATCTCTGCACTCCTTAACTAGCATGATGGGTTTATTTTTGGAATGAATGGCCCTAGCGGCGTAACTGCTGCTTGGAAACCTCAATATCATCAACGCCTGTCTGCAATGTGGTCATAAAGCTCGATCTTAAACAGCGGGCTCAAGGACTTCCTCCGAGATCTCGTCGCCTCTGGTGGCTCGCCATCTAACAGTTGACTCGTTCTAGATGTAGAACCAACTCAGGCTAACGCTACCACCGTTTACCCTGACCGGTGGTTCACTTTAAACTCTTGGCCAGCCGTCTTACTAGAACTGGAGCAGTACTTTGGACGAGCCTCTAGCCGCTGGTCAGAGCACGCAAGAGCATTAAGCACGAGGATAGTACCCCTCACGGTTTGACATACACGAACGAGGCGAACTCTTTTACTCCTAACTAGGAGCAAGTCTTATATGACGAAAACTTCGGTGCTCTGCTAAATGTCGAGCAAAGGCATGACCAAAGCAACCTCCTGAAATGCCAGGGGCCCGATCGGTTGGACAAAGAAGGATGCGGAAATTCATGTTATAGTGCCTTCAGTAACCTCGTAGCTTCCTGACCGAGTTGTGCTTTTCTATGTATCATGGAGTTACTTCTTTCTTCTCGAATCTATATATGAACAGATTTCGGTTTGCCGAAGAGTGGTGCGGTGTCTCGTATCATGGGCGTGACCGTGGCACGTTAATGTGTACTATGAAACGTGCCAAAAATATCTGTTGTAGTCATGGCTGGGTTGGGGTTTAGATCGCGTTTCCCGAGAGCGATGTGGTTCTGAAACCGAGTCTTACTCTGGGGAAATAATACACTGTGCTTTCCGTAGGAGTTGAAATTGGGTTCGTGTTGGATCCCCTTTCCGCGAAGGGTTCCATGCCCTCCCCCGAGCAATCAGACAATTGATCGGCCAGTGTCGCTCTTTATTGGTAGTATTTTTCTCAACAACTTCAAAACCTCGTATTGAACATCAGCCAACATTTGCACTTCTTTAAAGATTCTAATAGGTGGCGCTTTCGTTTTTGCGAGCCAATACCGTCTACACACAACTGACGCAGCTGGGATGGCCTGTGCTTTGGATGGACAGCCTCCTAGGGAGCCCCTGCAGCGGTTCTCTGGACTGAAATATCTATCCCCTGTCGGCTTGAATTGGAAATGTCTGACGTGGACTGCTAGGTGCTCAGGCCTCTGTTGGTCAAATGGTTCCTGAGCCTAAGGTGATAGTGGATCTACTGCTTCGCATGCCCTGTGTCGCTCTTTGCGAGCGATGGCAATAGGGGGGCAGGCTGGTCTCGCCGATGCTGGGGAGCGCTGTTGGAAGCAGGTATCAACACGCGTCGTAGTAGGATGGGCGGGCAGCTATCCCAGGTCAAGGAAGTGGTAGGGTGACATTCGCGTCGGTGTAGGTCGGTTAGCCAGTTGGGTACCGTAGGAATGGAGGTATTGATGCCATCCCCGGACTCACCTTCTGTGCCCGAAGGCAGGGTAAGGAGGAGAGCGAGCTGGCATTTCTCAAGGCTTCTAGATTCTCTCTATATCAGGCGCGGCAACTATAACAACCTAACTGTCAAGGATAGGGTCTCCCTACAGCGTTCTTTGGAGTGCTTCTAGCTTTTACTCGACTGCTTCTTTCCTTTCCTTTGTTACCGGCGACTATCGAAATCGCTCATTTCTCTGATAATCCCCTGTCTAGAAATGCCATTGGCAAGAACCCCACAGTACCGGATGACGCGAGAAACACTGGCTGTCGCAGGTGTGATAAGTATTGACGTTTTGGTGCCCATCCATGCAATGCATCGCAGGAGGATCAAGTCAGGAGTCTAGACAGGGTGCGAGTCATTAGGTGCAGTAGGTTGTCGGGTTGCATAGAATGCCTATCGTGGCATCACCCAAGGTCTGTTCTCTCCTGAGAGCATGTTATGCGCACACATCAGACTCATGCAACTGCCTTATCGGTGCCTAGATCAGAGGATACACAAAGCGTTGAATTCTCCGCAGCCAGGCATGCTTTTTTGGTGGCCCAATGATGCGAGGGATGAGGCGCATACATCGGCGCAGACGGACAGACCAACGCCAACCTGGATTCGAGATTGGGTAGCATGGTGCTACTTCGTGCTCTCGCTTGGCTATCATTGATATCGCCATCCAGATTCCAAATCCTCTACTTGCGTTTTCCCTCACCCACCCGCCACATTTTGTATGCCATGTGTGGACTCGGAGGCTTGAAATGCGCTGTGTCACCCGGCTCTATTTGTCTTAGTAGGATGAAAATTGGGGATAGGAACTAGCCGGCTCTCCCGAAACGGTCGCCCGGCCGAAAGAACAAACCTCCAACGGTTTGCGATCCCTGTTGGGAGTTGCATGGCGAATGGAGACCCTCCTAGCAAGCGACAAACAGATATCCATCCATTCACCATTAACCGAGGACATGGCATGGCTCTTTCCCGGACTCGAGGCAGACTCGGCCCTGCATACCAGTAGGCATGGAAGTAAGCTCGCCCGTGCTCCTAAAAGTCGGTAGGCCGGCATGGAGGTGGCAACTATTTTTAAGACGGGGGTTCCGCAACTGGTCCAGAGATCGGTCTGGCGCGAGACGGCCATTCGCCCACGTCTCAGGGTCGAGGACAGGGGGGATGCATTGATGCATGACTGGACGACGGGGCCTTTCATGGCCAAGTGCCAACCCCCTCGGGCATTCCATTGCCTTTGATCGTGCTCCAATCGTCTTACCGCACCTCGCTGCAGCATGGGTGATTCTAGCCGCCTACTGGCTTGCGGGCCAGGCAGGTGGCAGCGCGATGAAACTGGGCTGCGTCTTGCTGCCCACCACCATGGCGAGTATCAGGTACAGGTCTGGTCTGGACAGCCCAATCCCGTGCCCTTGCTGGTGCTCGAAGCGGGCAGGACATGGCACAAGACCGTCTTATGCAGGTAGTTGGACCTCTGCTCGCGCTCGATGTGTGCCTGAGCGCTGGGGATGCACCGGGGAACGGGGGCCCTGATGGCTTCCATCTTATCTGACACCAACGCCCATTGGCACCTGCTCTTCCTGGTAGGCTTGAGAGCCCGTGGCAGGAGCGAGCCGTCGGTCTTGCTCGTCTCTTTCGTCTCTTTCGTCTCTCTCGTCTCAGCCTTGCCGGTGGTCCATGCTGCCTGTGGCCTATGCTCCTTCCCCTCTCCAGAACCCGGACCCAGTCCCAAACCCCAGTCAATCCCGGACGCTCCTTCCTGGCCGTGACATCGTCATCGTCCTTCCCGTCTTCTGCTGCTGCTGCTTTCTCTTCTCTCCCTCCTCTCCCTCCCACGATTTCGCTCTTCTATCCTGCTCTTCCGCAAGCCATTGCTTCTTCTCCACGAGGGACGTGGGACTTGGAAGAGAGAGCATCCGTCCATCTCACTGCCCGCCGCGAGCCTCTTGGCGTGAGCACATGCATCATTTCCTGCCTGCCGCTCAGGCGATGTCCCACCCTCTCGTTGGATGATTCAGATTTCGACCACCACCATTTCCTTGCCAATACTTTATACGCATATGGCAACCGGGCAAAAAGAAAAAAAAAAAGCACTAACCGTCCTGATCCGATCTTTTCATGCAATTGCAGCCTTCTGCAACCTCATGTTCATCGTCTGACAAAATTAATGTCTGGCTGCCGCTCGTTCTGGAAATTAGACGATTATCACTCCTAGTATACAGCCTTCGACATGCGCAGGAGCTAGCCTTCTCTTCTCTTTCTTCTTAACTACGATCCTTTCTCTCGCCTCTCTTTCGTCCGTCCTTGATTCAACTTTCAAATTCCCATCGTGATACCCAATCTCCTTCACCTTCCCATTTCTCTTTCCTAGGCCCGATACAACACCGAGGCCTTCAGCCCTTACAATGAGGAAGCCATGGAAGACATCCCCGACGTCCAATCGCCCTGGTGAGGGGCCTAGAAGTCCCCTTCGCCTCAAAACCGATTCGAAAACGATCCGTGGTCGAATTTCAGGCCCAATACCAATTCCTACCCCCACCGATAGCGCATTGGCAACTCGTCAGTCAATCCTGCCCATGGAACCTCCTATTATAAGCCCTATGGCCTTCAATTCCCAGACCTTCGAAGCCGATACTCGGAATGCCCCAGATCCCCCAACCTCCAGCAACTTGAACACTGCACAAACATTTTCGCGCGGAGTGTCACACACAAGGTCTCGATCCAGCCCTATAGCCCCTGCCCGCAGACACATCCCAGAGCGGAAAGACCCTCAGCCTAGTAACAACCGGAACTCAACTTTTAGCACAGACACTGGGGAAAGTAAGGGAAGACCTCAACGAAAGAAGTCGACTTTACGCGGGGCTCTTGGCAAGATTTTTAGCCGCCGCAAGAAAACCCCAAGTCAAACAAGTCTACGTTTGGATAGAAATAGCACCAGACCTGTGCAAGGTAGACTCACCAGCCATCACCGCAGTGTAAGTGGTAGCCCTCTCTACGAAATTCTTGGAAATCTCACAAAGTTCTAGACAACGTTTGATGTGAGCGTTTTGAGTAATTATGACGATTACGGGGCGAAACGATCAGCCTCTGTTCCCCCGGGTGATTATGGCCGTGCCTTGCGTTCCCATTCGATAGGCCCTGAAGATGTGCTCGCCATTGAGAGTGCTCGGGTTTCTGCCCAAGCCGATAGGGAGTCTCAGAAACGGCGGTATGAACGCTCGAGTGTGCACTCATTTCGAGAACTGACCACTCGGGAGGGGGAACCGGCTGGCTTAGCTCCCAGACCTGTTACCGTATACGGCGGATCGAGCGTCCATGAGACTTTTCCTTTGTATGATGGGGCTTCCACCATCGGCCGTGCTATCACCAGTGACCAAACTGGCCTCAAGAGGCGATCGCGAAGTCTATCTGCCATTGGCGATGCCGTGATGGAAAGCGGTGATCTTCAACGGACAAGGAGCACAGAAATTCGCTACTGGAGACAAAGCCATGACACAAGTTACAAGCCGCCCATGAACCCCCTGACGTTATTCAGACCGAAATTGACGGTGGCTTGTACATTAACAGCCCGGAGCAACCGCAGTCGCCTGCTTCACCACTGCAATCGTTTACCTTTGGCGATGTTGGGCCCGCCCATCTCCCGCCAGAAATGAAGTCTCCCTTTGGGCCAAATTTGGACTCCAAGCTTGGCAATTTGGAAAAGAGAACGAAGCGTCTGGAAAAGGCAATGTCAGAATTGTCGCATTCTGTCCCCGACTTTCGATTTCGCCTTGATCCGTCCAACGGACCTCCAGTTTCCTATAAGCCAGCCAATGGCAATGGGCCAATGAATTGGGGACCAACCTGGTTTGATAACAACACCAAAGTCCCCAGCCGGCCAAGCACAGGCCGTTCTGGGGCGTCCGATAAATCTTCCCTCGACTTAGGGCCCGCCTATTATGGATCAAATCGACGTCTAATTCCCCAGCCGGCCCTGGGAATCGCAAACCGTCCATTGAGTACCACGACGATTCGAGGAGTCGCTAGCCTGCCTTCAATTTCCCAGGAGTATGCTCGTCCACTTACCACGGAGCATTATATCACTCTCATGGCACTGCTTGAGACAGAACGATCTGCTCGTCAGGCCCTCGAAGCTCAAGTGAAAACTATGGGATATCAGATTAGTGTGATGGCCAAGAGCCTCTCAAATGATTTCCCTGCCTCCAAACCCTCTATCAGTGAACAGTCTGCATTTGATTATGATGACGAAGAGGAAGACGATCGAGGAGCAAATAATGCTATAAGAGAGACCCTTGTTCAACAGGATTCCGGTTTAGCCTCTACCAGTCCTGACGAAGACGAGATTTCCCCGACATATGTAACTCCCATTGAAGAGGCCAACGACGAAGGACTTGTTATGCGCGCGAAGAACGATAGGACACTTTCCTTGTCCAGAATTACGATGAGACAGCCAGGCCCTGACCCCCGTCCTGGTTTAATGCATTCTCCGATTTGACATACGCAATGCTCCCGCTTTGTCTGCATATGCAGGCATCTTACGAGAACCTTTGTGCGATCTAGGACGATGCTACTGGAGAGATGAATTTTTGGCGCCGAGTTGCACTAATGCCTGTTAGCGAAAGTATATGAGCTCATGACTAGTTTTTGATTCACTTCTTTTCGACTTGTTTTTTCACCCAGATTTCTGTTGCCTGCCATTTCTGTCTAATCTTACACTATTCAATCTTACGATTTTTGCATTGAGGATGAATTGCATAGTTCCAAGGGGGAACATATCCAGGAGATATATACATACAATATACGTAGCAATTCTATATGATTGATGACTTCACAATACTCAAGTAATGCACTGACAAGTGACCTAACGGTTTATATTTGTGGTGATCGTACACTCTTTAATAGAAGACGACCTTACCACCAAGGCTCGTGCTTTAACTTTATGTGTAGTCGCGAAACTATCTATTTTTGTGGAAAATACATGAACATATCATGTTCTAACCACGAAGTCTTGAGTGGCGCGTGTTGTCTTTAATGCCCCAGCTGCCTATGAGGGCCATAGAGTTCTCATCACCAGGGGCTAATCTATCATCCCCGAGGGTTTCGGCCAGACATGTCCAAGGATCACGCCCGCCACCCCACTTCAGGAGGTTCTCTTTAAGGCGCTCTCCATTCTCACGACTGATGGCACCGCCGTTTTCACCAGCTTTAAACACGATGTGCCAGACGCGCTCTGCGAGGACGCGATCGAAGAGATAGCTGTAGTAGGTGCTGCCATATGAGTGAAGGTGGCCAAAGAAACCCTGCCAGCAACTCTCCTTGGGTTCTTTGGGGCCGTGGGCAAAACGGCTTTGGATATCATGGAAAACGCGGGTCGAGTCAAACGAAGCAGACGCAACCTCAGGCGAGTGGTACGCTTGATCTACCATAGCGAGAAGAATCTGGTGCTCTGTATCGATACCCTCGAACCGCTTTGAAAGGCGAATGCGTTCTGCAACTAGCTCATATGGGAGTGGCTTGTCTGTTTTCCAATGGCGAGCGAATAGAGACAGAACGGTCGGATCAGCGGCGAAGTGTTCCATTAGTGTTGATGGAAGTTCGGCAAAATCTGTCGCACATCGGGTTCCAGACACATTTTGAAATGATGTCCGGGCCAAGACTGAGTGGATGGCATGCCCCATCTCGTGGAAGAGCGTTTCAACAGAGTGGAATGACAAGAACGCGGGTTCCCTAGAATTCTCACTCTTGGGGAAATCGCATACGAGTGCAATGGTTGGAAGCTGGCTTGTGACGCCATCGCGGGTAGAAGTTTCCATTCCATCGTTGGCAGCCTGCTCAGGGGAATCAAATTGTGGACAGTCTCCCGATGCCATTTCGGCACTCGCCTCTTCAATTTCGTAAGGAAGTATCTCCCGCGAGCAACGGACTGTGAAGTGAGCTGGGTTAGGAAACTTCTGTGGTCTATAGAAGAGGTCGCAGTACAGAACTGCAACTTGCTCTCCGGAGTCAGCCACAACGTCGAGTCGCTTGACATCAGGATGCCAAGTTTCTCCCGGTAAGCTCTCCCGAGGAACGAAGCGAATCCCATACAGGCGATCAAATAAGTGTGATAGCCCTTGCATGACGGTGCCAACGGAAAAATACGCAGGCAGTTGGTCATCGTGTCTAACTCGAGTTCTCATATCCGTTCGAATTTTCTCCATGTAAAAGTCTCGGTCCCATGGCTGAAGTAGGACATCTGGGGCAGAGAGTCTTTCTCTTTTTTTCTGGGTGAGTTCTTGTAGTTCACTTTCAATGATTGGCTTGTTGTGATTCCGTAAAGCCAAGAGAAATTGCATGACGGAGGCAGGGGTCTTGGCCATCATGCGATCCTTCAGGGCCATATGCCCGTGGCTCTGGAACCCTGCTAAGCTTGAAAGTTCAGCCCTCAGTTTAAGCATGGTCTCCAACCACATAATGGTCTGCTTTGAAGCCCTGCGCTGTGCTAGATAGAGTTCCTTTCGAGTTTCTTCGTCATAGACGCTTTGCAACGCTGCTGCTGCTTCGGAGCCCATCGTCGGAACTGTTATTTGAGACCGAACTTTAAGAGCTGCAGCAAGGCTGGGGTACAGACCATAGAAACGGTGAGACGGAAGTGTCACCTCCTTCCGCTCAGGCTCCATGCCCTGAACAAACGCAGAACCTGTTTCGCTGATGCGCGATGAGAGATCGACAAACCTATCTCGCGATTTTTTAGGGAGATTTACAGCTGATTTCATAAAATCAAGCCTCAGTAGTTCTGCAACCGACTTCTCTTCTTCAGACCAGGACGATGTGACCTCTGGTTGGGCGAGGGCTGCTGACAGCTGGTCGTTCAAGCCGGTCATGGTATTAAGCTGATTCATGTATTGATAAACCATGGACCATGCGTCAGTTGCTGCCTCTTGAAACCTAACATCTGGGTGCGTCATGCGAACAAAATCGGATAAGTCTAGGACTCTGCATAGTAAATCGCTAAGGCGATCCAAGTCCCTGACAATAGCCTGATATTCGCGAACGGTTGATGCTTTCAAGACCCGACGAACGATTTTTGTAGCCTTATCCAGATTTTTCTGTGCAAAGACAAGGAAACCTTCGGGACTCTTCAAATATCGGTTTTTAAACAGGCCTTTGCTACTCTTCAGACCGAAGTCGGGGAAAGATCGCCCCGAGGGCGCATCAAAAAGGTTGCGTAGAACAGTATCGTCGTGGCGTGGGCTCGAACCGTGCAGCACTGGCCGGTCCGTGAAGTTAGTATTTGGCAAGGATGCAGCCGAGGAAATGGATTGCCATCGACGCTTGGGAGGCTCAACCGCCTGGCGAATGCATCGTGTACAGACCCATAGGCCACGGCGGCCATTGGGATTTAACATGTCTATACTTCGGCGAGGTGGTCGATAACGAGCATTGGGAGGAACAAACGATTGGCTCGATGGTAGTTGTTTCGATGAAGAGGCTCGATGGAGTGGCTGAGATCGAGGCGAGGAGAAGGTGAAAGATGAAACAATTCGGCGAAGTGACCGCACGTAGCAGAGACGAATCAATCCGGGGAAGATTAAAACAGAAAGGAAGAAGAGAAAAGAAGAGGGTTGCGCTCAAATGCAGTGGGAAAAAATTGGAGTGTTTGCAAGCATGTTAGGTCTAGCAGTACCACCTTCAGTAGACGTTAAAAGATCGCCGCCGGTCGGTCCCTCGGAGATTCGCGGTAGGTGCGCCCCTGCCACGGCTCGGTTGTGTTTCTGGAAAGTGCGCACACGCTGCATCCCCACTCTGCAAGGCCGAACGGATCGGGTTTTTCCGATGGACCAACGACCAAGGGCGTGCTCTGCTTTTCGGCTGTACCAATTCGCGAGACTTATCGAATGACTTCATCCACCAACACTCTTTTGCCCTCGCACTCCGTCGCATAGTTGACAATGGCTGCAAGGGTACTGTTCCAACGGGTAACTGCGACTGCGTCCCTTCATTCTCCTGTTTCTATGAAGCTAATTGGCATCTTTAGCGCGCATTGGCGCCGTTGGCGACCATTGCTCTCAGCGGCATGGTCCTGGCTCCGTCAACAATCTATGCCGAAGCTCCTACTGAATTCAAGGTTCGCAGCCTTGTTTAGCTCCAAGAGAAACCAATTGGACTGACGCAAACCAGAGGAAACCTATCTACGATGACACCGACTTCCCTTCGACTATTCCTTCGCCTCTGACACCCCCCAAAACCCCATCGGCTACCCCAGTCGACGAGGAGACCAAGCCCAAGAAGTTGACCCCTACGGACCGCCTCGCCATTCAAATCGGCAATGCCCGTCTATTCCTCTACCAGTATGCCGTGAAGGCTGAGGATGCCGTCAACTCGACCATGGACTCTGCCTTCGACCTCGAGCAGTCTTTCACCAAGACCATTGCTGATTTGGCACCTTCTCGGGAGAGTGGCGAGAGACTTATGCCAGGAGCCATTTATGTCCTCGTTGCTGCCATGGCCGGAAGCATCGTTACCCGAAACCGAAGTATCATCCTGCGCTCAACTCTTCCCTTGGCTGTTGGTATCGGTGCCGGATGGTCTGTTCTACCAGTCACAATGCGGAATATCTCGGACCTGGCATGGAAGTACGAGGAGCGAGTTCCTGTTGTCGCCCAGGCTCATTTGAGCTTGCGCAACAGTATCGAGAAGAGTGTCAGCTTCGTCCAGGTCCACAAGGACATCGGAGCTCGATACGTTGACGACAAGGTGACGGATACGAGAGAGGCCCTCGAGGGCTGGGTCAAGAAGGGGAAATAGAGGGCCGAAAAGTGACATGTAACATTTATAGAGACTTAACCACAACGTTCATATGTATTTGAAAAATGACGATAGGCTATGTGCTCCCAAAGTTGGAGTCTTACTCTGATGTGGTTGCCTCTTCCCATCCGCTCGGATATTGGGTGGGCAGGGTTCATATGTCTGTCAAGTCTCGAGCTGTATTCTAATGCGAAATTTTAATTTCCTTTCCTTCCTTGTCTCGTAAAACACTGGGTATTCCCCATCCTCCCCGGTCTAAATTCCCAAAACTCCACCGATGCTGATAGTAGTTCAATGCCCGTATGTTCATTGAGCTCGTTTTTCGGCTCAAAATCAGTGCCCATCAGACACTCTATGCGACAAGGTCAGCAGTCTTTTGATTTGTGCTGATTTGCTCCGACAAGACATTCCGGGGCTTTTTATCTGCCCTATCTTTGTCCACCTGTCCTCCTGCGGCCATGGCAGAGGCGTTCCTTTTCTGAGCTCTCCTAGATGGCTTGGTAGGGGGTTGGTCTAACCCAAGCTTGGCGTCAATTCTACTTGCTTCTTCAAGCAAATGGTCGAGCTTCAACACGGTGCACACCTGTGTATAGGATTTGCTCTGGACAGTGGGCGTGTACATAGCATCCTTGCCTGGAACCATCTGGGACAAAAGGTACTTGGTGTTACCCCACCTATTGTCAACTTCCATGGCAAACTTGACATACTCAGCTACAGCATCATGCCAAGGGAGCACTCCACCGTTTTCCTGGCTTCTAAAACAGCTGGGGTTCTTCTCTGCAGCCGTTGCGATCATGGCGCCATCAGCCCCGAATTCTTCGGCGAGCTGCATCCCCAGGTCTCTGTTCTCCACATCGCCGTTCATAAGGCATGCTACCCCCGCTTCGTGACAGACCTTAGCTATCATGCGCAGTTGTCCGCGGATCGCGCGCTCCCGTGGCCGCATCGGTGTCGTTCGACAGTGGACAGTCAACCCTGTGATACCGGTTGCGCACAGCCTCCGGACAAGTGCCTCCGTCTCAGCCGCTGTTTCTAGCAGGCGAATTTTTACGCTAATGCCGATGTTGTACTCGGGAGGGATATTTTGAACCAGAGCCTCCAGAATTGCGCAGAGCTTGTCGGGCGTGCGTAGGAGAGCGGCACCCATGCCGCCACTGGTACTGAAGGGCTTTGGGCATCCGGCGTTGACATCAATACCGGCGACATCAGCGGCGACTAGTTTGGCTGCTTGGACCGCGCGTTCCGGGTCGGATGTTCCCATTTGAAAGATGTGCCTGGTGGACTCCTTGTCGGGGCAGATTCGATAGATGACGCTCTCTTTTTGGTCGACCGGTGGTTCCTTCTGGCCTTGGGACGAGAGACGCACCCAGTCGATGGTTTTCGAGGCCTCGTTGACGCGGCGTGTCGTGCCAATCATAGCACGGTCGACGGTTTCGGGTCCTGCCATCTATTAGCTGTCCACGGTCTTCTGAAAGACAAAATACCATGTTGCCGACTTACCCCAGACGAGGTCTGCGCCGTAGTGGAGAGCAAGCAGGCGGGATGGCAGTTCCCCAGAGCGAACCATGGGGGCGAGGACAACCTTGCCGCGATAGTCCACGCCCCGGCTGGGGATAAGAACCTTCTTGACCTCTGAAGCCATGAATCTTTTGATGCTGGACAATATCATACCCTTGAAGCGATGGTTACATTTTTGGAGTAGTCGAAACTAGGATGCTAGCACAGCCAATTCTGGAGACTCACGGCACAGTCACACTAAAAAAAAAGTAACCGCATATTACCAAATCGGGCTACACAAATCTTGGCATTCTCTTATCGATTAGAAACCCCCATTTGGGTGACAGAAATGAGACATCAAATTGAGGAGCAGCGATGAGCGGAGCCTTTTCCGCAATAAAAGATCATTGCATTCTTCTCTTCTCAAATACATGTTATTGTCTCTTAATAATAGAACGAAATACCAGTCACAGACTCGAGAATAAGCAGAAGAATGTTTGGCCGTATCAAATTCAATCTCACCCGATTGGCACCCCTCCCCTCATCATGCAATCGGTACCTTATTTTTTACCATGTGCCAAACTCTTCGATCTACTCTTGAGGGGGCAGGGGGGTCTAATCAAGTTCTGAAAGGGGTGTCATGTGATATCAAGCACACTTCGTCTGACCTCCCAAAGATGAAGTAGCATTCTTGATTGCTGCGCATTCTCTCACCGTAAGATGCTGCTAAGCGATCACATGGCTGAGTTAATCCTCCGTTACGACGGCAAGGGCGCTATGCAATGCAAGTAAAAAATTTCCGCGAGAGTTCTAGTGCGGTTTGTCACCCTGATGATAAAGAGACGCAACCAACAGACAATGATGACAACATCAAATCTAGACGTATGATGATGGTGAAGGAACCTGGGTAACCAGACGGTATCTCCAGGTATCCACCAGAATGATCGTATCGATTGGTTTCAGCCCTAGTTTTGAGGCTTATCTAACAGCTACGACGCTCCACATCGTCAGGGTATCACTATGGGTTGTACCTAGACTTACACAACGGCTCTGGCAAGTAAAGCACTTGATGATCTTGGAAAGAAAAGCCTTTACTTTTTACTGGCGAGCCCTCGTTCACCCCCTTGGCTTTTGCTTCGATTTGATGAAGTCACTGTCGAACCTTAGTGTTGCCGAGGGCTGGAGCCATGAGTTCATTGCGGAGCTCAAGCTCCAACTGAAGCCGAACTAAGCTGACAGACCACGCTGACGGATCTAATGGTGAAACATGGGTAATTAATCGTCTGAAAAAGGGTCCAACCAGGGATTTTGGCTAGCTTTAGATGCACATGTCAACCGTATATTCAAGACAGCCTCAATTCCTGCCAACAGGTCGCAAACAATTCGACAGCAGTCAAGTTAAAATGATGACTAGTTTGTGACTGATGGCCAAGCCCCTAAGAGGCGCCATCTTTTCTCTCTCTCTTTGTCTACCTAGGCAAGCAGGCCTTAGTTTTTCCTCATATACAGATACGAGGAGCGAGAGTTTCTCCTCATTTTAGCTAAAACGACACTATCATGGCAAAAAATAATAATCGCATTTATCCCCGTCACTTATACGAGGCTGCTTACTCGAATTTTGGGAAAGTCGTGTTTTCACTTCGTAAAAATATTATACGGTAGGCCCCATCCGGAAGCATGAGGGCAGCAACGGCATGTCAAGCGCAAACTCTCAAAATACGCAGTGGGAGGGCGTCGTGAGGCATGGCATGTGTGGCGCGGATTGTTGCTAGGATAGGCCTTTTCGCTAGGACGGACGCCTGTGCTGGAGCAAGGGAGGACCCTCTGAAGCACGGGACCTGGCTCTGGAGGAGGCTGAGCCTGGGAGGAGGGGGACCCCACGTCCCTTAGTTGGAGATCCGAGCCCGCGCTATTGCCTGGCTACGAACACCTCGGGCTACGGCATTGGGTAATGGCATCTGTCGACCCAACATGAGCCTTCAAGCCAGCCAGGCCCAATATGGATGATAGCTGCGGCAGAGGCCTGGGGACCGCGGATTTCGATAACTTCGTATTGTACGTGGTAGCGTTGCCGAGCAAAAGATAAATGGGAAAATGAGGAATGGACAACCCCGTCCGTACCTACCTCAGCCATCAGCCCATTGACACAACCTGTACCACCTAATGTACACTAGCTCGTAGGGGGATCGTCCCATTCATCACCCTCGAGTGAGGATTCGCGAAGGAGGACGCCACCTCAGAGCAAAGGTAGCACTTTTAATTAACTCCCTACTACCCCTCTGGGTACCCCTGAGGAGGGTCGGTGTGGTGAAATGATAGTTAGGTACCAACAGGCCACACTGCCAGACGGGCATGAGTACCTTGAAACACGGCGGAGCATGTGAGGGAGTAGCGTTGCGGCCAACTGTCCAGCAAGTACCGACGGTACCTCCAAAGCCCCCTCAGTGGCCCTCGCTGACTGTCACTGGCGCCGGTCGAGGTGACGGCATAACGGCAAGGGGTCCAACCAGTCCCCCAGTTTCAGGACAACGCGGCTCCCGTCTCCTCTGGCTGGTGCTGTTGCCGCTGGGCTCTCTCTGCCCGCCTTCCTGCTGCCCGCCCTCATATGGGCTGCTGTCTCGTACTCGCAAGGGTTTGCACGCAAAGCCCCGTGTTCTGAAAGCTGGTACAGTAAGAATAATGGGCTCGGGTTCCACAGCTCCCCTCCAGACCCAGCAGGTAGATACGTAAGTAAGGTGCTAATTAAGAGGTCCCTCAACACCCGCCCATCTCAAACATCCATGTGTTGTGCGTGCCCTGCTGGGCACAACGATCGACAGCCCCTACTTTGCCAATCTGTTAAATCCCATTTTCCCACTTTTGCCGCGCACGCCAGCAGCACTGCTTGAGACATCTGCACGATAGACATGCTCTGCCTTGCCCTTCCACCCCCGACACTCCCAAATTAACCTCGAGGGCAGCTACCCCCTCCGCTCGCGTGCTGGCTGCGCATTGTCACCCTCCTCGTTTAAGACCGACCCCACTATCTACATCATTGCAATACCTACCAGCAACGCCTAACCTGCTACCTCCAGCTGCCTACCTACCGACCTACACCCGACCGCTAAACCTTGGCCTGCACCACTCCCATCCTCAACCCGACCGCGTGAATTCTCCCCTCTCTCCCTCTCACTGCGCTTCAATCTCGGCCGTGAGGGGGCTGTATTGACGGCTCGCAACGTGCCCGATCCCTCTCGTGGTCGTCGTCATCCGACTCGCCGACATTCTTGCCGCCGACTTGAAGTCTTGCCAGACTCCCTCGCCCGCCTCCAGAGATAAATGGTGTCGCTAGGACTTGTCGACAAGATGGAGAACGAGGCGCCCAAGAAGAGGGATCGTTTTATGAAGAGCTTCGGGTTCAAGCCCAAGGCGAACAAGCTCGAGAACGAGGCTGCCACGAACGTTGATGATTTCCTCCATAGATCGTCCGACAACCTGACCGTAACCCATGCGCCTCCACCTCCACCCCCAGATCTCTCGCAGAAGCCCCCTCGAATTGATACCACAGTGCCTCGCCATGGGGTCGGAATGAGCCAGGATCGCCCAATGGCTCTGGGGCGTCCCGCGGTGGGGAAGTCTATTCGAAGAAGCCCGCGTCCTAACAAAAAGGGATTGTTGGTCAGATTTGTAGACACATATCCGGAGGTGATAGGCGAAGGAGGTGACGAGACAGAGTTGCCCACCATAGAGATTTCCAAGAGGAAGAAGGCAAAGCAAGCAGCATCAGCACCACCTCCACCTCCCCCACACAGAACTCCAGTGCAAGCACAATTCCCAGTACAGGGATCCGACCCATTCGCAGACCAAAACTCCTCGCCGGTAGATGACTTCAAGCCAAAGGCTCTGTCCAGATCCCAGACCGGCTACTCTTCCATCTACACACCTGAGAACGACAATGACGCACTACCAAAGCCGTTGTCAAGGTCCCAGACCGGGTTTTCTTCCGTTTACGAGCCCGAGTCAGACGAAGAACCGCAGAACAGCCAGGCGCCAATGTTGGACCTCCCGCAATTCAATTTGGCGGCTACTTCCCCAAATCCAAGTTCACGATCACCTCCCGCATCCCAGGATACTCTATTACCGGGTAGGACATCCTCCTCGAGATATCTAGAATCATCGCCCAGGCATGATGAGGCTCGTAGGTCGTTTATCGAAATTCACCAGGCGGAGATGCGAGAGGCCGAGGGAGCAGCATTCGCAAAGGCCGCGCGAACAGCAAGTGCTGCGTCTAATCACAATTGGGCTGATGGCCGTCGACCGCCGTCAGATATTATTGAGAGCTCGCCCGAACGAACCAGGCAACGGCAAGACTCGGATCCGACCAACCCATCCGTCCAATATAGTCCTGCGGCCTCAATTCATTCGAATGACTCGGATCACACGACGCCTTCCAACTTACTTTCTGTCCAATCCCCCCAATTTCGTCCCTTAATAGACAGTTCAGTGTTGCCGTTCGCCAAACTGAACGAGCCCAGCTACCAATGAGAGCTGCGTCTGTTAGGGTTCGCGAGACAGTTGGTTCCTCGGCCGAAGACGCTCTGGAGATGTTTGTCTCTCGGACAAAGCATCTGTTTGAGCTGTTCCGACTTCATGCTGAGAGCGTAAAGCATCTTTCTACCAGCACTCCAAAGGATTGTGCCCGAGCTGGTCTCTGGTGGTTTCTGAAAGGCAGGATGGGGTTGGAGTCAAGCATCCGGGAGCGTCCAAGTAGTCCACAGTCGCAACTGAAGAATGAGCTCAGCCGACAGCAAGCTTTCACTAACCTGGCAAAAGGATATTGGCTCTGTGATCCGATTATCATTGAAATCTCTGGGTCTCAAACCGTGCAGCCGGACGCGGAAACCATCGAGGTCTCGGACAGCGTAATCTCTGCTCTATCGAAGCTCGCCATGTCAATGAAGAGGAACCAACTAATGCCCCCGGAGGACGCATTTCTACCACAGACTCTGGACAAGTCTATTTGGATTGAATACCCCTCTCTTAGCCAAGACATGGTCGCACTGCTTTCTGGCAACTGGGGCTCGGGGATGAGCGCGATGCAGCATCCCATGTCCACTCTGCATCTCTTGGATGCCTTCCCCATCACCGACACGCCAGAGAATTTCAGCTATGGTAGAGTGATGGCAGACCTGAGCCTCATGGAGCAGGGTGGCAGGGAGTCTGAGAAGTTGACTTTCGCTTGCATGCTATCAATGGTGAGACCACAGAAACACAGCGGTCTTGTTTTTGTCATTGCAAGCCAGAACGGAAACGTGCAGCTTGCGATACAGGAGAACAAGAACGCAGGACCTGTATGGGATGATGTTCGTTGGCGGAATGAGTCATGCACGCTCGAGGTGCGTTTGCCGCGCGGGTTCATGATTATTATTCAACTAACGCAACACGACTTCCGGCTCCTGTGGAACATGTATGATTTTGGATCAAAGGTCAAATCTACGCTGTATCCTCGGAAGGACGAGGTTGTCGTCTTCCGCAACACTCTTCGCTCTTTCCAGTACATGGATGCGGACCCCAACTCACGACTATTCCCTAAAGAGGTGGTCAACCAATGTGAGGTTGCCTTGTTTGAGAAGTTGTTGAAGGAAGTCGGGCCATCCGGTACACGCATCTGGCATCGAGGTTTCCGAATTGCGGTTGTCACAGGCCCTCAGACCAAGACCGTCAGCGGTGTACACCATACGTATCCGCCATATCAGCCATTGCAATTTAGCTTTTTCCGCGCTGAGGGGGAAGCGCCCGCTCTCTCTCTGCGTTTTGAAAATGGCCGACAAAAAGGCAGGATGATACTGACTTTCAGTGATCAGAAGGAGCGTGTACGGTTCCACTCACTACTAACCGGGACTGCGCTGAATCATGATGAGAGAATTTTCACCGATGTGCCGCTGAAGGGATTTATCATCTCTCAAAGTCTTCGGGAGCCGCTTGGAGTCTCGCCCTTTAGCCGCATGCCCTGGAAAGCAGCTAGAGTCGTGAATGAAGAATTCGGCCCAGACGGCGATCAGCCGCCCACAGTTCTGGCAGACAAGCTTAAGGTGGTCCTCGAGTACCAGAACGGCACTGTCACTGATCGAGTCAACGTGGGGCCCGGCGAGCTGAGAATGCGTCTGGAAGTAACGAATGCGAAATTACTTAGACTGTGGAGGCAACCTCAGACCGATATTGGAATCTCTGTATCTGAATCGCAGGTGCCGAAAGAGCTGCCGAGAAATCTCTCCGACGCCCTCCAGCTGCTCAAAATCAACCAAACCATCCGAACAATGGAATTTGAGACGCTCAAGGATCTCCACAACTTCCAGGCAGCAGTTACCGGGTTCGAGGTCATTTTCGATGGGCTGGCTGCAACACTTGCCATATCTCGCCGACGCATGGTGGTGCCAATTCACAAGAAATGGGAAGCGGGCTTCACGAGAATTCAGCTCGTCCAGCAAGAGGACAAGCTTCAGATCCTTGCATTTTTCGAAGATTTCCACCATGGGCATTGTATGAACTGGGTTCTCAAGGGCACCGATATCTATGAAACCTTCTCTCGTAACGGAAAGGCTGGAATCAAATTCGTCGATGCGAAGTTCCCGTTGCCGCGACTACCCGCAGAGAAGAATGGAGATTATGATGAGATGGCCTTTGTTTGTTTGGATTTACCGGACCTTCCCGGGGAGCACGACGATATCGCAATTTTGTTTGAAAATGAGGAGGGTAAGTCTATCTTTGCGCATACCCCCAGCTGTTGTAGATGGTTTCGTTGCTTGAATTCTAACGTTGGAACAGAACGTGATCGGCTTATCGAACTACTCCCTGCGCCAGTTAAAGGATCTACGAGGATGTCACGATTAAAGTGAGGTCAGCATGATTATTAGCATTGGGATTCGGCATACATATTGAGAGGCATCGAGAAAAGTCATGATACATTTCAGAACTCATCAGCCAACAAGATGAGCCAATTATTGTTTTTTATAAAAGCAACTGTTGTTTACTCTGTTATAATGGAACTACGAGGGGCAGGTTTATATAGACAAGACCCCCTCCCATGTAAGCGAGAGTTAGCATTCCTGTTGGGGAAGATATGGTGGAGGAATCACAAGCGAGCATCTGATCCATGGGAAATTACCGCATGAGGTATCCGGGATCTCCGAGGAGTTGGGAAGCCATTGGTTATTAGGGTACTGAACAAACAAGATACAAAATTCAAAAAACACAAGATAATTATGCTGCAGCCTTCGCCGGGCGTTGCCTCCAGCGATGTGCCTGAACTAGGTCTCATACGAGCCTGGCGAGCTCAACGTCGGTGAAGCCTCGTATTCTCTTCAACTCGCATTTTTCGCAGTTTTCGGGCCGGGACACTCGGCATGATAACCTGTCAGCATCCAACAGTCGCCATATACTTGATAGTCCCTACCCTGGTGGTTATGTATGGAGACAGACATCAGCCAATCTCTGCAGGCGCCTTTCCCATGCACCGCCGGATAGGTACGACAACATTGCTGGCCAATCACATTGCGCACCTGGCACATTTGAATGGCATACCTTAAACGCACCTCGATCCATCCTAGTTGGCGAGAAGGGAGGGGCTCATTACCAATAGACTCGGCCTGGAATTCACAGCAAGCGAGAGCTGCCAACCTAGGCGCCCTCCCACTCAGTAGACCCATGATGGCATCCAGCTGGAAGGGTGGTAACTATATACAGATGTACTCGCCATGTGCGGCGTGGAGAAGCCGAGCACATGCTATTTGGATGGAAGAGGGGCGGGGGTTGCCTCTGTAGCCATTGCATCGGGATCTCTCCCTAAGGTGCGGCGATTGCTTCCGGGATGCATCTGAGGCGGAGGGGTTCCCTGGTTTCTGGTGCAGACCTGACACCATGTTCTGGCGAGACAGAGCCCTTTTCTGATTCATTTGGGGATGGCGCTCTTTCTTCCCCTCCTAGCGATTCCTACAAGTCTCGATCTCCCATCACCCCCACGATTTATTTTTCGTGCCGCGCTGGTGGTTGAGTGTTGCACGAGTTTGGCGGGCTGGTCGGCCACTCAGTCAGCAGGCAAACAAGCTCCGGGAGGCTCGACTCAGGTAGATCATCCACGTCATAGAACATATCGGTTCGTCTCGCAGCTTCGGGCGGCCTCAGCCACATTCTGATTGAGGGAAACCGCCAGAATCACGATTGTAGCAAACAATAAAGCAGTCCACCAGGCCTGCCACCAGCTTCTACAATTGCACTGCTTTCTTTCTAGTGTCGGCGGCACCTAATTTTCTTCATACCTCGACCTAGGAAACTTGATTAACTAGGCAGTAGTGCCTGACCGGACCTGTGCCACAGCTTCCAAGTCGTCACCATCCCTCCAGGCCCCGTTCTCAATCAGAAATCCTGGCCAGGACACTGCAAGCTAGGTACTTGGCAAATAGGTGCGTCTGGAAGCTATTCCAAAGCCCTCGAGTCCCGGTCCCTCGGACGATAGTTGACGCCCGCCAGCTGCATATAGCCTCACTCTGCCAGTCAACCTCCATATCCTATTGTTCTTCCCACCTCGATTCATACATACCTGCTACTTACCTACAGATCACACCAAACGCTCTCCACTCCTCCACTTCGCACCACGACAGGACGGACCAACACACGCAGCATACCAGCACAGTGTTGCTGGGAACTCGCTGGGCTGAAGGCTGCTCAGCTGCCAGAGTCTTATCGCCACTGATTCTGCTGCCTCTCAGTCCACCTGCTCACCAGGCCCGGGGCGTTCGGGATTTTCGGCCATGGGACTGGGACTAGTCACAGCTGGCCGTCGCCGGGCGTCGTCTCTCGTCAGTAAGCACATGGGCTCTCCTTCAATGTCTTATACTGCAATCCTCCTGCGAGCTGCGCATGAACAGCCGTCCCTGCCGCGCCAATTCTCCCGCTTCAGGAACAAAGCACGCACACGCATGAGCCTCGAACCGCTGTTGGTCCCTCTGCTCTGCTCTGCTCTGCCGCTCAGCAAGGCTGTTGCTGCAACATATACTTGATTACCTGCAACTTTTCCCCAACTAAAAATCACATCGTCATCCCTCCCCCTCTCCGCTCCCCTAAAACCCAACTGCATCTGCCTAAGGGCCCATCTGCCTGGGACCTGCAACACTGCAGCAGGCGCCCTCCGTCGGCTATCTCCAGCACAGCACCAACGCACCGTCCCGCCGATCCCTTCAACAAATTCGCTTCCTCTCCCCTGAAGTTCCTTTTGCGCTGCTCGGCTCGGCTTGACATCACTGCCTAGCATGAATTAGTCTAGCCCGTTCCGACGCGCGCTCTTTTTCTACCTGCGCAACATTTTAGCTCCCCCCGCACACGCACACACCTACGCACACTCGCGCAGCAGCAGTCACGGTGGCGCATCACTCACTGGGATCATCGCTGTGCCTAGCTCTGTTCCTGCCTCTGCCTCTCATATCAGTCGCACACCTTCTGTATCCTTATTCTCATACAAGACACTGCCCCCCGAAGCTGTGCTCCCAAGTGGCAGCCCAGTCCTTCACTCAGCCTCACTCTCAGGCCTCCCCTCCCCCACATCCCTCAGCCAATAGCTACCCCACCTATTCTCAGACTCTCTATCGCATCTCAACCGCATCTGCCGCCGTTGCACGAGGCAAATTTCATTTATATCTATTAAAACAACATGCTAACCAACTGGTGGTATCCGCCTGATGAAGGCAATAAATCGTCAGCCCGATCGTCAACAGACGATGGCCGTGTTGATCCTGAGGATGACACTCAGCTCATGGAGCCCGACCAGGGCAATGGTGAGCTCTCACCCTTCCCTCCTTGGCTGTCTAGCTTTAGACAGCCCTTGCATGCCATGTCATGTTGCGCGCTGAGCTATATACCCATGCTCACCACCGGCAGTGCTCTCGCATATCATATCACAGCTGCGCCCGGGGGCAGATTTGAGTCGCGTCGTCCTGCCGACTTTCATCCTTGAGCCGCGCAGTATGCTCGAAAGAATCACCAAGTGCGTCCGTCCGTCATGTGCTGCCCGCGATTTTTCCAAGATGGTCTTGAACCAAACACATGTCCAGTGTTGCTGATTGACTCCAGCTTCATGTGCCACCCTGAAATGCTCCTTCACATCCCTACGATAGACGACCCAGTCGAGCGCTTTGTATCCGTAGTCAAGTTCTATCTCAGTGGTTGGCACATCCGTCCACCGTTCGTACAAGCCCGCCCTGGCCGTTGACAAGGTCTGGATTTGCTAACGATTATTGTGACAGAGGCGTGAAGAAGCCGCTGAACCCGATCCTTGGTGAAATTTTCACATGCTATTGGAACTTTGAAGACGGCAAGAAGGCCTATTATATCTCAGAGCAAACGTCGCACCACCCACCTAAGTCCAGTTATTTCTATATGGCACCCGATCATCACATTCGTATCGATGGGACCCTAAAGCCTCGAAGCCGATTTCTCGGAAACTCTGCCGCCAGCTTAATGGAAGGTATCGCTTTCCTCGAACTCCTCAACAGAGGCAAGGACCCGTCAAAAGGAGAGAGATAGTAAGGTCTTCTGCCAGGCATTCGCACGAATATGCACTTATTGTGATGTATCGCTGACCAATTTCTGTATCAGCATCATTACACAGCCCAACATGTATGCTCGAGGCATTCTATTTGGTAAAATGAAGTATGAGCTTGGAGACCACAGTTTCATCCGATGCCCTGAGCTAGATCTGTCGGTCGATCTGGAGTTCAAGGTCAAGGGCTGGGTTGCAGGAACATACAACGCTATTGGTGGTGTGATCAAGCGAGAGAGCACAGGCGAGATTCTCTACGAACTATCCGGGTTATGGAGCGAGGAAATGTTCATCAGGGACATGGCGGCAAGTTAATCTTTTGCGAATGTTTGACTGACTCTCTCACTAACCTGAAGGATACAGACCGGCCACAGGGAAATGTTCTTTAACGCTAATAGGTCCAAGCCGAGTCCGCCTCAGGTGCGCCCCATCGAGGAACAATGGGATAGAGAGTCTCAAAGACTCTGGAAGAATACAGCCGATGCTGTCAAGGACCGGAACCACGAACTAGCTACGGATGAGAAAACCAAGATCGAGGATCGCCAGCGCGAGGAAGCAGCCCAAAGAGCCCAAGAAGGCGTTGAGTGGCAGCCTAGGCTATTCCGAAGAATTCACAACGATTCTCACAGTCCAGAAGAAGGTCTGGAGGATTTAGAATGGATTATAAACGCTGACATGTACGTCCACAACACCCCCTCACTCCATGTATTTGGCAACTAACATATATGATAGCGACTCGACCGCATCTCCTGAGAAACAAGCGGAACAGATTATGGCAATTTACCCGATAGTTGATGGTCAAAAGAGCGTCTTTGAAGATTCAAAACCCGATCCGATCATCCCAGAGAAGCCCGTCGCAGCAGCAACTAATGATGTACCAAGGCAACCGTCTCAAGAAGACCTGGTGGACTTTGGTCAAAATGAAGTTCCTGCTACTAAGCTAGCCGATACTCCCGTCGAGTCCCCCCAAAGGACGCCCGATGAGATTGAAAAGCTGCTATCCAAGACGGGGAAGCCAGCTGAGGGGCCGCTGATTGACTTTACGCAAGATCTGAAGAAGGACTTACACTCCACTCAGCAAGATCAACCCAATGGCACGAGTAATTAAGGCAAGGTTTTAATTTAATTTTATCAGTTTTTACTCTTACTCCTCTAGCGATATCCTGTATAAACAAGAACTTGTGAGAGGATGCGGCGACTATTCATCCGTTGGAAGACAAGAAGACACATGCAGCATGGGCATCAATTAAGCAGGGGTGGCTTCTCTTGGCGTATTTCATACCTACTATGGCAAGAAGGCAGGCTGGACGAGTCAGGGTATATCACACTTAAATCAAATGCATGGCAATCGGGTGCGATCTGGGTTGGATGGGAAAATTCTTTGTTTTTGCACTGTTTAGAAATTCCGCACAGAGGACCATGAGCTGCCAACTAGTCAGTCTACCTCGCTTTTTCTTCCCAAGATAATGCCCAGCCCTTTGAACGCCATGACAAGCCCAATCATACATGTAAATAAAAATTAAGTAAAAAAAGTAACAGGGACCAAACTATATGCCATCGTCTTTCTTCCAGCTCGAAAACACACTAGAATCTCCGCCTCGTGGGCTCGGGGGTGGGCGACCGGCTGACGCTGCGCTCGTCGCGCCCGCGCATCTTGAGCCACTTCTTGGTGCTGAGGGTGAGCTCGCGGTCGAGCTCGTCGCTGGGGTTCTTGCGGTGGATGAAGTTGCAGAAGCCGCCGCGGACGCAGCCCTCGCCCGAGTTGAGGCGGCAGCAGGCCTCGCGGAAGTCGGTGACGGGGCTGAGCTCGCAGTAGATAGGGCGAGCGGCGTACCACCGGCTGTTGAGCTCGTCGCAGGCCTTCTGGGCCGACTCCTCGTACTTGAATCGCGCGTACACGTTTCCGATGAGGTCTAGATATCGAACATTAGCAAATCAGGTACACAGGATTGGTGGGGGGTTTCGGTGAGATGAGAAAAACGTACGGTCATTGTTGTTGTCGCAGACGACGAGCTCCTCGAGCTCGCCGTACTTGCAGAGCTCGCACCAGATGTCCTCGTAGAAGGCGTCGAAGTGGTTCTGCAGCTGGGAGGGGTTCATGCGGTTCTTGGGGTCGTATGCCGGGTTCTGGTAGAGGTTGGGCATGAGGATGGTCTGGCTGTAGGACGGCTTGACGTGTTTTCTGGAGCAGCGATCGCCGTGGCGGCAGGCGCCGATTTTCTAGATTTCGTCACGAGCTCTGGTTAGCTTTGATAATTCCAAACAAAAGCACGCGCCTTCATGAAGGGAAACGCAGGTTGGACTGAAGCATGGGAGTTTGAGCTTACAAAATAGAAGGAGCAATTGACTTTGTCAAGCTCAGTACCGAAAATGGAGGCGAGGAAACTGGCCATGGTAAGATGTGTCTGGGTTTGTTGTAGGAAGTGTGGTGATGATAGCTTATGCTGGAGTTGAGCTGGTGCTTCCTCGGATGTGGTGTTGGGTAATAAGTTGATGGCGTCGAGGAAAGATGCGACGCAATAACTTCTGCATGTAGCCTTGCGCCACAGATGGAGCTAGATGAGGCTGGGGTCACGTGGGGTGTGGCTGAATCAGCTCGTATCAGATATCTAGGCGATTCTACAAGCTGCAGGGACCGAGGACCTGACTCGAGCATATCAAAGATTCAAGAAGTCGGTAATCAAGGTTTAAGGGCTGTAGTCTATGGTCACATGAGTTAATACAGGCATTGAACTATGTCGCCTTGTGCAGCGAGAAGCTGATGATCGTGAGAGCTCGTCTCAGAAACTAATTAATCGTTCGACTGACAATCCGAGGTATATTGGAGGTTGTTTTAGGCACGGACCACCTAGAGGAACCCCTAATTCGACCTAATCTGATAAAACGGCCAGGGGTATGCATGCAATCATTTATCGGCAGCAGACAAGGCACAACCAGCCCAGGTAACAGCCTTCGAATGGGGAAGACACCACTAACTTCGAGGTTGCGACACTGGCTTTATGAGCCCAACCCCAACTATCCAAAGGCGATGAATTCGCCGTCATAATCAACAGATTTCAAGCCCCACCCCACGGTTTCTACAGTCACGATGGACCAAGCAGATATCCCAGCGCTCCTGTCGCGTCTGGCAAGCGAGGAAGATGCGTCCCGGAAAATGGCCGTCTTCAAGCTCCAGAGCTCAATCAACGACCCATCCTTCGCCGATGTCTTCATATCCTCGGGTGGCCTTGCCCTGCTGCGACGATTGATCATGACCTCGAACGGAAATACACTCGCCTACTCGCTGCAGAGCCTGACGCGGCTTCTCGAGGTGGATATGGGGTGGGACATCTTTGACGGGCCGACATCGAGCGACCTCGTAGAACGGATCGTGGAATTGATTGTGAAGAACCCCCTCGTTAATATTCTGAGGGGTGCCATGTCGATCCTCGTGTCTCTGGTGGGCCATTCGCAGTCGCAGGGGCGGGCCAGCTCCGTGCCGACGACCAACGTCTATGGCTTCCGGGCACTGAAGCCTGCCGTTGCTGTGTATCCCCAGTTCTTCGAGCTGGTAATACAGCAGCTTCAAAGTGCGGACCACGCCCTCTGTGCGAATGCGCTCATGCTGATCAATGCCCTGATTCGCGATGCCTTGTCGGGCAACAGCTCCACCGAGCCAAGCTCGCCACAGGTGCAGCCCAACGGGGCGGACGGCGAGGACTGGGCGAGCCGCATCAAACTTCTGCAGGATCTGGGACTTATCAAGGCTGTGTTCAATCTTATGAGGAGCTCCGCCTTGCAGGACTTGGCGCTCCCGCTGCTGGAATTTCAATCTCTGACCAAGGTTCTGTTGAAAAGGTGGAGGAGCGTCAAGGTGGATGTAGAGCGGACAGAGCATCGGCGTGCGCTCAAGGGCCTTCATCTTGCAAGCGCACCCGAGCGAGTTAATGGGCATTCAAAGGAGGATTCTGGCGGACCGATCCGCAAAGGAAGCAAACGCCACAATCCAGAGAAGTGGAGGAGGCTCGGCTTTGAGACGGAGAGCCCCAGCCATGAGTTTGAGCTGGCTGGCTACCTGGGCCTCATGGATCTGGCAGATTATGTCCGAAGATATGAAGATGAATTTCAAAAACTACTGCTTGAGCAGGCTTCGAAGCCGTTTGCAGAGCGACTGCCGCTTGCTCGTGCCAGTCTGGCGGTTACTCTGATTCTGTATGATCATTTTGACGTCGGTGGGGTCGACTTGGAAGACACACGAACACTACAGACGATTGATAGGACGGACTACGAGAGGTTGTTCCGACCGTTACTACTACAGTGGTCGCGGTTGCATGCAGCTGGCCTCCATGGATTCTTCCGCGTGTGGAAGGCCACAGGTGCAACGCAGGAGGATTTCGACAAGGTTGCCGAGCTGGCTCGCCTGCTGATCGAGCAAGTGGTTGGCCAGGCTACACGGAGCATAGAAGTGCAGGAAGCCGAGGAGGAGATGCAGGAGTACGACGTTCCACGACTCCGCGACTTGCAGATGAGCCTGCTTGACTTCTCCTTTGAAGAGAAGTGGGGGAAGCACCTGTACCAAGCGAGGGAGGAGCTCAAACAGGAGGCGCTGCAGTTCGTCAAGGAGCAGCGGGTGAGGTGTCTTCTCGAGGGTTCATGGTTCCTACGGCCTACAGCGAAGACTATGCCGTGGCGGTTCGCTAAGCTATCCTATAATCGGCGGTATCTACACTACGCAGACTTCGAAGCCCAACCGGAGAGAAACCCCACGTTGGGGAACATGCCAGAAAAGATTGCACTCAATACCATCAGCTCCGTTGTCTCCAACATCTCGGCGTCACCCGACGATGAGATTAAAAGCAGTGCCAGCGAGTCCAACTTATCCAGGAGTACGATCGTTCTTAACGTACCCAAGCCAACTACTAAGATTACAATATTCAGCTTCACGGGCCCAGCCGAAGCGGAGAAAGGCCTCGAAGGCAAGGAACAGGCGCTTCTCAGTCTATGGCCACTTGACCACAGCCTCGCATCTGAGTGGCTCGACGGACTACTCATGCTGCTAAAGCAGGCACCCATTACAGCTGAAACAAACAAGTTGGTGAACCTCGTGAGCGAGTATGGGCTTAAGATCCGATTACTCAATGTGCGGAAGGAATCTGCATTTGAAGGTCCGCCGCCCGGGGCCGGCGTGATACCGAGCAGACAAGGCGTGGACGAGGACTATTTCTTCGAAATTTGAGGCCCAAATATGTCTGGGTTTCCATCGAGGACAGTGGCGAGTGTTTCGACAATGCGGAACGAGCAGTGGTGAGCAATTGGTTCTCTTTTTCTTGTAGTTAATTACTATTACATATCTATTTTGGTTTCACATGTACCCTGCTGCAGCGCTGAGCGAAAAGGGAAGCAGGCGGGCAGCGGTACTACAATAATGGCTTGATGCACGCATGGACGAATGGTTGGATGCATAGCGCAGGATCTCTTGACGTTGGGCAGAGGTTGGATGGAGCTGGGTGGGTAGAAGAGGCATTGATAAGGCAATGAAGTGGACATGCTAGCATATAATGCAATGACTGCGCATCAGCTTGCCGTATCAATTCAAGACACATATGATGCTGTCATGCTCAGGTGGAAAAAGTGCAGCGAGAGAACGCCGTCAGCGCCCAATCGTCGCGCCAATCACCAATACGATGGGGATAGTGGAGCGTCTTGGCCGCAGAGTGAGACGTGTTGTTGTTGTTGTTGTTGTTGTTGTTGTGATTCATGTCGAGCAAAGTTGACAAATCCTGGGAGAAGTCGCAGTTCGGTCCGTGACGGAGCCTGAATACATGTCATGTACTATGCATCTCCTTGCATGATGATAGCAGTCAGTGTGAGGGGCACCAGCCAACTGCTGCTATTGCTTCCGATGTTCGTGAATTGTGCATTTGCCAGCAGAACTCAACTCAACTACCTTAGCTTGCCTAGCTTACGGCAGTATTTTCCTACTTGGACAAGAGGTCTTGCCCAAGATGCGGTGATCAACCGCGGGCGAAGGCACTTGTGTTAAGGCGGTGTACAGGGATGTCCCGATGCATGAGCCGGGGGAGCTGGACCACCGCCCGGAGACGAGGCAGAGGCACGTATCGGACTGAGAACAGAACACATTGCACGTAGCTCTCCTGGCGACGGATGTGCTGACTTGGCTAGCATCCACTGCCTGGCCTGCTGCATGCGTGCATAAGCGGCTGGGGAAAACGGGGTGGTGGCCAGTGGGATGATGGGCAGATGCGTGCTTGCTTGCCCACCGACCGATTTTAATATGGGAACATTGAGCGGTCGGTAGGATGGAAGGTGCGAGTGTGTGTGCAATACCACTAATACGTCAATACCCATTGCAAGCCGTCCAATTTTTCCTTTCGTCTCCTCCTCGCAGTCTTCTTAAACCCGTCTGCCCGCTCTTCTGTCGTCTTCCACCTTCCCACCTCTCTCCCCTCCCTCTTCCTTATCCCCCTCCCCTTCAATTCGCCGCGGGTGGTTTGCGGTTTACGTCCCTCCAAATGGGGAGCTCATTGGGCGAGTGACTGCTCCACCTAAGCATCACTTTGACTGTCCCTGCTGCAATTGCTCCTCCTCTGAGCACGGATTTAGCAGCGGGGGCTGAAATATTATTAAGTTTCGCCGAAGCTCCTTATCGATAGGATATTCTCACAGGCGGATCGAAGGCGCTCTAATTTCGCGTCTTCAGGCAGCTGTCAGATCCGGAGAGGCCAGATTATTAGTGGTAGAGGTACCCGCTTGCGCACACGCACGCCATAGTGTACTTTCAGCTTCCCCTGGATGATCAGAAGCCAGGCCAATCTATTCTTAACTGCGGACAGGGAGTCCCCCAAAAAAAAAGCGACACTCACCACCCCTTTTGGTAAGACACGATAACTCTTTTATCATCTACTCCCCTGTTTTGCATTGCGCACATCTCGTACACGTCCTTCCCTTAGGCATCAGTCTTCTTGCTTTCGGCTACAAAGCCACAAACGCATAATAATTGGTATGGCTTGCCTTCATCGTCCGGCTTTGCAGCCGTGCTTACCTGCTGCCTGGGTGCTGCCCGCACCATCATCCTTTCATACAAGACATTCCTTTACTACCCAAGACACTCGAAGACACGCTTCTACTCGATCGGGCCGCGCGTCATAAATAGTTGCTAACCGGGTCTCAACTAGCTTTCCCTTCCGCTCGACAGCAAGAATTTCGTTTTGCTATTCGCGTAATATCCTAGTCGTCCCCGAAAAACATCTCGAGAGACCGTCCTCACAACTCCTATCACTCTTTCAAGGAAAATAAATCAGCAACACGATCACCATGGCCAGCATTTCGATCCCTATCGACAGCATCACGTCGAGGTTCAACTTCGCTGAGCGTCTCCAGGGCTTCAATCCCAGCGCTCTCTCCACCAAGTTTGGTGGACTCCGTCCCATCAGCGAGTTCCTTGACTTCAAGCGGCTCTCCAAGCCCGCCGACTTTGGTGATGCTCAGTCGCGTGCCAACTACAACTTGAGTCACTACTCAAGCAATTACCTTGCTGTTTTTATCATGCTGAGCATCTATGCTCTCATTACCAATCTTACCCTGCTCTTTGTTATCATTCTGGTTGTTGCTGGTAGATATTTGATTGGCCTTCTCAACGGCCAGGATCTTGTCATCGGCAACTTCCGCGCTACAACTTCTCAACTCTACACCGGTCTCTTCGTCGTTGCCATCCCACTAGGTCTGTTTGCCAGCCCTATCTTAACTGCTCTGTGGCTTGTGGGTGCGTCTGGCGCTACGATTCTCGGTCATGCTATTTTCATGGAAAAGCCAATCGATGAGGCTTTTTCCGGGGAGGCGGTCTAGGTGGTCGGCCGCGAGCTCCCGAATTTGCGCCCCCATGGGGAAGACCATCGAGGCGCGGTCGGAGGAGAGGAGGTGGGGATGCTGCGCCCTTCGGATCCTGGGATGGTGAAACCAGGGTCCGAGAATTGGAAACAGATGAGGAAGATTCGGACAATCAAGGAGGGCTCGTGTTGCGGAGCGGCACGCGCTTCGCCAGTGACTCGCTCCAGTTTACAGGTACTGATTTGGGGGATAGAAGTGGTGCTCTGCGACAGAGGATGGGTCACGGAGGATCAGGGAGTGAAGATGATGCTTCCGACAGTGATGGGCCTGACGTTGACGAAATGGATTTGGCTCTGATGTCTTCCATGGAGAAGGAAGAGTTTCTGTATCAGTCGGCCATGGCACGTATCCAGCGAGCTCGGGAGAGGGGGTTGACAGATGTCAATCTCTCCAAGCTTGAGCTTGATGCATTAGAAAGGAGGAGGGAACGCGAAGCAGAGGAGGCTGAGAGACGGGCACGCAAAAAGAGAAGGGATCAGCGTGTTGCTATTCCTTTGACTCAACTCGATCCCGTCTCGAAGAAGAGATCCGGGAGCAAATCACAGCTGTCATCGCGACATCAATCTGCGACCGACTTAACAGATGCTGGACAACTCCGAGCCCTCCCGCCTGTCGGCCACTTTCCTCCGCCTGCAAACTCGCGAGCACGACCGCGGTCGGGCACGGCCAGCTCTCAACGGCCGCTTACTATAGGCTACGACGACCAGTATGAGCAATCAGAACTCCCAGGTTCGAGACAGGCCTCTGATTCGTTATCACGATCTCGCTCGTCGAAATATTATGATGACGGCGCTGCGTCATCCTCGTCGGGCAGTCGAACGCTTGATCCGTTTAAGTTTCAGACAGCTGGTCCGCGTTCGTCTGGCGCTGCGGCCGCCTCGAAACGACACACCATGCCGCCAGAATCTCCGTACAGGACGAGATCTGGTAGGACCAGAGGCGCCGTTCAAAGGACCCCTAGCTCAGACGACACCAGCGAGGAAGGAAATGCCGCAAGCGACGAAAGCACCGACGATTATGACAGTGGAGCGCGAGTTAAACAATCTCCTCCAGCTCGTCAGGAAGCGATCGTAGTGGAAGATTCACCCGAGCCTGAACCTGCCAAGAAGAAGAGCCCATCTCCAACCAAGCGAAAACCAGTTGCCAGCAGAGTGCGGAGGGGTAAGAAGAAATGAGTGGTGGAGGAGGGGAAATGACGTTGCAGAGGTCCGCGCCTCTATTCTTTTGATATATTGATACCTACCAGTGCCCATTGGCATCTGGTTATTTTGCCTCGCATAATTAAATTTTGTATACTTATTTCTCTCCTAATGGCATTGAAAAGGCATCCACTTGGGGCAAGGCTGCACAAGAGTTGGCCGCAGACGTGATACTCTACCTCCATATTCCAGTGACCGTCCGTCGTACATACAGGCACTTGGCTTAACCTGGTAAATCTGAAAAGGAGCCTCGGTCGGCTCATCCCGTAGACCCTGGACTGGCTGGGATGGACTGTCGCGAAGTACTCAGTACTTTAAATTGTTACAAGCTCTACTGCTTTCAGGGAGTAGAAAATACTTTGAGACCCCACCCCCCTACGTTCGATATCCCCATTAACTCAAGCTTGCAGAAGCTTGTGAGTAACCTCCTCCCATTATATCCGAGATACTACATCGCGTTGGCGTTTAGTTTAATCCTAATCGCGCCAGTCGAACTCATTCCCGTCGTGAGGAAGACTCCTCTGCCCGATCACATCAAATAATCTGCACGGCCCAACATAGACCAATCGCCCTCCAATGTCGTCCAACTCGGCTGCAGCTGGAGCTGCATCCTCTCGAACCGCAACTAAGCGACTACTCAAAGAGCTGGATACCTGGCGGGAGGAGCAAAAGGAGGAAAAAGGCATCGAGAGGCTAGGTCCATCCAGGGACGAGGACCTATACCTATGGGAGGCCGTCATCAATGGTAATGGCATCGGCAGCGGCTACGACGGTAAGAGATGCCCATCCATCCATCCCTATCCCATTTTCGCGCCCCGACCTCAGCCGAAATCTGGCTCCTTGTTCGATCTTTGGTTTTTTCTAACTCGAAGTCTTTCTTCTCGCCCTTATAGCCGGCCGATGGCTGCTGACCATCTCCATCCCGTCGACGTACCCACTCCATGCGCCCAAGATCCAGTTCGTCACGCCGATACTGCACCCCAACATCGCCCCCGACACGGGTGAGATCTGCCTCGACCTCCTCAAGGACGCGTGGACGCCCGCGTACAGCATCCTCGAGTCCGTGCGCGCCGTGCGAATGCTCCTCAGCTGCCCGGAGACGGACAGCCCGCTCAACGTCGACCTCGCCGCGCTGGTGAGGAACGGCGACGCGGTCGGCGCCAGGAGGCTGGTCGAGTTCTGGTGCTCGGACGAGAGTAGCAGGTACAATGGACAATAGCGCGGTTTGGAGCTTCCCCGGGGGGGTTGTGTGTGGTGATTGCACACAATGTCTTTGCGGTTCCTTTTTGTCCCCGGGAGTTGGAGCGTTTTTCTGATCTAGGAAGGATGAAGGGATAACTTAATTGTTGCTGGGAGGAGGAGGAAGGAGAGATTGTACGACCCCGATTACTGAATGAAATGATACCAAATAGCCGTCTTGTTGAAATACAAAAAAATTGGTCACCTCTAGATTGTATCAACGATCAATTATTGAGGAGTTGGGGCCAGCAGATCGGTGTTGAGCCCTAACAAAGAGAGGACTGCATGCGAGGTGCATGGAGAAGATATGTAACCTCGGAAAGGACAATCGATCGGCAATTGTCTACCACTATTCCAAATACAAAGACATGCAGAAACGCCTCGTCCCGCTCCTTGAGACGTTTCGAACCAGAAAGAGGACCCTCGGGCAAGTGAATCTCTACTTGGCACGGTGTTCAAGACAAAGAAGAAGGTTAATGGGTATAGAAAGGCTCTCAAGCGCCAGGGTCTATCTATCGACGCCCATATTAAAAGCATTGGGGATTAACCAAGATGTAATTCCTAGTGCGTCTCTCAAGTCTTAGATACAATGGAAGGGAATCTAGCCACATCTAGTGTACATAATGTCCAGATCCAGCTCATTCTTCAGAATAGGTTGAAGGAGGTACAGGCTTTATACAACCCTCATGGTAACAAGCTTCTAGGTTTCTACCAGGCTGAAGGGGACTAGAGGAGCTCTACTACCACCTACCCACAATTCGAATTTCCATGGGGAGCCAATAGACCTTAGAATTGAGGTTGCAACAGAAATGACGGAGAAGCTGCTGTTCAAGGTACTTCTTTATCTGAAACTCGGCTTACATGCTTGGCTGGAGTGCGCTGCCAGTCGTCTGACGAAATGACGACGAGACTATCTCTCTAGGAGAAGGTGAGGAGATCAACCGGCAAGCCGAGCTAGTACTTGACGAAAGAGTCAAAAACGAGGTCGTGGAGGGAATGCATCTTTCACGATGAGGTTTAAGTAGGAAATCCGTGGCAGCGCGAAGATATCGGGTATAGTCATACGAAAGACAGGGAACATGATGAATAAAATAAAATAAAACCCTAAAGCCCATGAAAACAAGTGCCCCCGGTGTACGCCAATGAATCTACCATCAGGAGCGATGGAATGGTGCTCGTAATGTTTGAGTGGGTTACTGTACAGAAAGAACGCCGCGCAGAATTCAATCACGGGATCTATAAGGTGGCTGCCAAGCATAATCCAGCTGTTGGCCTGTCCAACCGTGCTCGCTTTTAATGGGGAAGTGGATGTGGTCTGCCGAGCATGAGTCTAGTAACAGCAGTAAATAGATCGTGAGTGCCGCAATTCAGAAGCTAGATAGCAAGTATTGGGACATGCCGCTCATTCATTGTAATGATATACCTAGAACAGTTAGCAAGGATTGTTCTTTCTGATCAAGGGTTAAATGCCACTCACCTTATAGTTTGGCAAACCATATGGTTGCCACCCCAACCGCTTGGCCATCTTAGCAAAGCCTTCAGTTTCAATGAGATGATAAAAGGCGAAAGGAGGGAACATGGCCCCGTCACGGTGCACGTCGGCCCGGACTAGCAAGGCAGTACCACCAACTCCGTCAAGGGGAACAACTGTATCCTTCTCAGAAGGATTCGTGGCCATGTAAGCCATCAATAGTCGATATGTGGCCATCTCAGCATACCCCTCGAGGAGAATATCGTCAGGGCCCATTGAAGCGCCGAGCTTCTGTGCGACGTCGCTATCCTGCCAACTGTTGAAGTCATATGGCCTCTCGGCCATGCTCTTTGTCTCAGCGTCGTAGTACTTTTGGAAGCAGTTGGCCACAATCACAGGCTTCGAGTATCCCGCCAGGTCCTGGATCAAAGAAGGCGGTGTCTCCACAATATCACTGTCCAGCCAGAGAACCCACGAGGTGGCAGGCCCCAGGGTGGTGAAGAGGAGCGAGTTGCGCGCCTTCGACATGTCCTCTCGTCTTGCCTTCTGGTTGGCCATCTTGTGGCGCTCGCTCTCGTCCTGGGATTGCAGGGATGGCTCGAAATCCTGGCGCAGGATGATGATGCTCTTGAAGCGGTCCTTCTCGGGACCTTGCTTCTGGGTCTTCTGGATCTGCTGCTGCAGCAATGCGGTGGCCGCATTTCCCTCTTTCGACTTGGGTAATATGAAGCCCAGGGTGATGAGTCCGTGGGGGTAGCTGAGCTTAAGAAGATTATCCCAGTACTCTTGATAGAACCTGGCCATGGGAGTCAGGATCAGGACGTGCTCCTGGTTGCCAATCGGATCGGCCGTGATGGTAACATTATTGAGGTTGTAACGGGTGACAGGCGGGGGGCCAAGCTCGACAGCGGCGTCCGATTTAGGTTTGCGATACGGTGATGTCGGAGGTGAGAGGTGGTGCCGGGCGCTGTCGACAACAACTCGGGTGGTGCTGCTCGGGGTGGAGGAAGGCGAGATGAGGAAGTAGAGAATGAATATACAAAGGACGGTGCCTAGTAAAAGAGTGAAAGGGTTCGCCTTCTTCAGGCGAACCGACCCCATGGGTCGAGCCATGGAGGCAGCTGTCGGACTGGTTCCGTTTTCGAGAGTCGTCGGGCACGTAAGTAGGCGATGCGATTGATGGTGGATAGGAGGGACAGACGGGGCGCAGTGAAATGAAGATAAGATATCAAAGGGACAGGAGCATGGGAAGACAAGAACGAAAAGAAAGAACCTCGCGCCCGTGAACACGGAAGTGGGCTGGAGGGGTTGAAGGGGGAAAGGAAGCGAAGACGTGTGGCGTCGTGGTGAAGATAGTAACTTTTGGCGAGTATCGGATTGGAATCCCGGGATCAGTGTCTGCTAACAAGGGGCACCTACCCCGTACCTGCATCCACTGAAGCATCACAGGCTAAGAATATCTGTCCAGTATCCTCGCAACGTCAATTGAGCTGAGATCCACTCTTGCTCCTTTGGCCACGCCGCTTTTGGCATGGGCATGGCCTGAGCAGATTGACGTGATATCAATGAAATACAAAGCGACGCACTTCATTACACTGTTCTCAGAAAAACACTTTCAATATCTCTACATGTGCCACTGGTCTGCCACCGTAAAACACGCTGCAGGCCGGTCTGAACCTAGGACCTTTTAACTTTGAGGTACCGTAGGTTTATAGGCATCTACCTACCTCCAATAGCGAAATGGATTACAGATGCAGCATCATCTCTGCCAGGAGGAGTCTTATGAACCCCGCTAACACTTCAATGTTTTTTTTTCTCGTGTATTAGGGGACAGTAGTGTAACAATTAGATAGACATGTGAGGTTCCGGCTTGTTTCTGCTATGGTAAAATCTCTATGAGCAGGACCCAGACTTCGGGGTTTCCCCTTTCTACGAGGCCCTTAGGTATTTGGCCGCCCGCGGTTAGAGATACTATATGTAAATTTTAGAAGAGAATTAACATATATCAATCAACATTCAAGTCATATCGTGACCCTATGAACGCCAACGATCTTGCCGATGGGTTTCAAAAGCGGCGGGGACTCGTTTCAGCGCCTGCTGGCTGCCTTTAGCGGCCTGGCGGGAAAATACAGGTCCAACTCACAGCCAGCCATCAAGTGAGCATCTGACTAAATATCAAAAGGCTTTTTGTACGGGATTTAATGTGATATTTGTCCGCCGAATGAGCCTTGGTGAAGTACTGGTATGACAATGCATTCTGTGTGATTCGTAAATGTTATTGTCGCCAAAGTTGATTTCAATATACTTCTGTTCATTACGCACGCTATACTAATACATGGTTCTCCTCGAAACGGACCCAAGGACGCAATTTATAAATCGATTGGAGCAGGCATTGCCGAATTCCAACTGTTCAAAGCATTTCGGCGCTGCCTAATAGCCTGACCTTCAACAGACACTGGTCCCAGACCTGTCAACGTTCTGCTGCAACATGAACCCCAGATCTCCTGAGTATGTTTCTGTCCTCGAGCTGAAAGATCGGGAAAGGTATTAACTAAGCTGGGGCCGACCCTTGCAGAGCCGATCGGGTGGTCCTTCGTCCTGGGACAGTCGATGATGTGCCGGCGGTGGCGCGGCTTATGGATCTTGCCGTAGAATGGCTTATGAGGCTGGGAAGAACCGGGCAATGGGGGTCACAGCAGCCTTCGGAAATCCCAGACCGCATAAAGCAGTTCACCAGCTTTGCTGAGTCGGGCGGCTTATGGGTCGCAGTAGATAGTCAATTCTCCGGCGCCGAGAACAGCAATGCAGCAAAGGATGTGTCTGGGGTCAATGGCTCCAGCTCCAGGCCAGGAGGCGTGGTCGGGGCCATTGCGGTTGGAGATGCGACTCCGTATGTCAAACCGGCTGAGGAGCCCGAGCTATACATCAAGGGCTTCCTAACCGACCGGTCCTGGGCGGGACGCGGCATCGGAGCAATGTTACTAGCCAAGGCACGCCAACTTGCACGCGATGCTGGTATTTCGGTGCTTCGTGTGGATTGTTACAGGGGAGACGACGGTAAGCTTGTCAAATACTACGAATCGCAAGGCTTTGTGAAAACGGAAGAGTTTCAAGTTCACGGCTGGCCCGGGCAAGTTTGATGCAACGGCTGGGTTGAGACGCAAGGCTAGTAGCCAGCTTCTGAATAGGTACCTCTCATAGAATGACAGATCAACTTTGGGGTCTCTCATTTACCTGCTATTTGCTTTTGTGGCTTTCGTCCTACGAAGTACCACAGCTACTGGTAGTATCCATGAATGAAGATGGCCGGTGATGCATCATGTGCCAACGCTCATGTCTCATATCATATCGAGGCTTGGAGAAGTCCACCTCGCTAAGAATAACCACAAAGACCCCACCTGGGCTTCTAGAGCGTTGCCCCATAGGCAGGTGGCCCCTGTAGAAAGCGTGTACCAAGACGCGATAGGCTCCTTAGTCCAGGGAAATCCGCGAATCAATTGGCTGGTGCCTCAGCGTTTCTTTTCTACCTATGTAATCTTACCGATCAGTCCCAACAGCTTGACAACACCGGTTGCCAACGCCTCAGATTCTGCCTCACGTCGCCGACCTACTGTCAGCTTCACTTGCGAGGTGCACGATTACGCGAATCGGGTCGCCTGCTCATTTATATCGATACGTCGCCGACCGGATCGTCTCGAGAAAACTCAGCGTTGTCTTGGTGATTCATCGCCCATCATGGCATCCAGCAGTAAGATGGACCGTGGTCTTGACGAAATCATTGCCGATAACGTAAGGATCATCCACTACAGCCCGGTTCAAATTATCCATGCATTAGGACTGACGATTCATTCTTCCTTCAGCGCAGCAATGCCCCTCGCAATAGGCGCAATGGCGGTGGTCCATCTGGTCGCCGTCGCGGTGGCGATCGTCAAGAAACTCCCCGAGATGGAGTAAGAAAGGTCAGAGAGGAAACAACACCGGGCGCACCATCTGCTTCCTCTATATCCGTCATGTTCGCTTCTAACATGCAGCATTTAGGTTGCACATTCCTCCCTCTAGCCTCACTCCTTGTTGGCGCCGGCACTTCGTCCTTCACGACCTCTCGATCCGTACTCGGAGCGGTGAAGCGACTCGACATGTGCCTCGCTCTATATCGATATCCTGGCTGACTCGACTCTCCTACCATCCTACAGTCTTACCGAAACGAACCCAGGAATCTCGATGGGTAAGTAAATCTCCATTCCTGGAACACTCTTTTTGTTCAGCAAGCTAATAGCGACTAGAGAATGGGTTCATGACCGATACGAAGAGAACAGTAATCAGCCATCCCAGCATCCGACTCCTCACATTGCACCGACTTATCCTTCTACTAGGTTATCGCAAAGCTCCTGCCCCTCGTCGCCGCCAAGCATCTCCCGAAGCTGAAGCTCCAGGGAGCAAGCTTCGAGTAGAAAACATCCACTATGATCTTACCCAGGACGACCTCGAAGTATGATCGCAGATCTCGAACTCTCCAGGGGAAATTGTGGCATTTTGACTGACTAGCGATTAATCAGGAACTGTTCAAGCGTATTGGACCTGTCACAAAGCTACAACTTCGGTATGACCGGGCCGGACGGTCAGATGGAGTCGCGTTTGTGACCTACGAGACCAAGGCAGACGCTGAGCAGGCAATTCGCGAGTTCGATGGAGCAAACGCGAATGGTAACTTGTCCATCGATGCATCCCCCACTCTTCTTGTCTAACCTTCTCTAGGACAACCGATTCGCTTGACATTGCTTTCCGAGCGCCGGGGTCGCAACCCATTCGACTCCGCCTACATGCCTGGCCGACCTCTATCGGAGAGAATCACGGCGCCAGACGGTCGAGCTCGGTCCCAATCTCCCCAAGGGAGGTACTCGAGAGAAGACGCGGCTCGAAGGGGGATTGATAGGTACATCCCCGGCGAGGGATCTGGAAACAGGTCAAGAAGCCCAGCTCCTAGACGTGGCGGGCGCCGCCCGGTGCTCGCCGCGAGCCCGGTCAGGGTCGCGGGAGAGAAGGTGGCCGTGAGGCTCGTGGCAACCCACGCTCCAAGAAAACCCAAGAAGAGCTCGACGCAGAAATGGCGGACTACTTCGGCGGAAACGGCGACGCTGCGCCAGAGGCTACCCAGAGCAACGGCAACGCCGATACTACTCAGAATGCTGCTCAGGCTGCCCAGGTGCCAGCAGAGGACATCGACATGATTGAGTAACTGGCTTGCAGCAAGATGCCGTGTTTGGGCAACGTGCCCGGGTAATAAAGAAGCGGTATAAGACGTTGCCAGGTAACCATTCCGGGAACAATGCGCACCCAGGCTTTGGCAGTTTCACACGCGAATGTAGTTTGGGCTCGTCTGTTCTCTTTGTTTGCATTTTTTTCTTCTCATCCGTCTTGTTTGGTTGGGCTGTGGCCGGCTAATAAAACACATCAATAAGAGGTCGGCATTTTCTTCGCATCTGGTTCTTGTCATCTGTATCTCCTTAGGGTCTTCTGTACAATTTCAATCATACTCTCTCATCTATGCTCAGGCAACGAAGGCGGGACCTTGAAACCACTCGGTCGCGACTCCAAAATACGCGTTGAATATGTGACATGCAAAGAAGTTGGATCGTTTTAAAAACGGGATCCAAACCTTGGCCATTGACAGGCCATGCGTGCGGTTTGGCATTCACCGGATCATATCGGGTTAATTGGACAACTGTGTCGTTCTCATACGGATAAGCTGTCCGAAGCAGCAGCTGATCAGCAGGCCAGGTTCGACAGCTAAGTCGGCTTCCAATGAAACAGCTGTCGCTGCGGCTGACTTGCAAGCTGGGACAAAGAAGCTGTCGCAATAGATGATAGCTAGGTTAGGTCTACAGATATTGCCTGTTACAACAAAGGACGTAAATATATATCGTGACCGTATGTAAATTCGAAAAATGGCCGCGAAGCGGGCTACACCAGGCTCGTGTCAAGATAAGGATGTCGCTGGGCGAAAGATGAGGAGGGTGCGGGTCTCATAACGTTCCAGTTACCGTAGGTATTCCGAATAACAACAGAATGTGAGACAACATTTGAGCTGTCTGACTCCCAGTTTCGAATTCAGCTCGGAGACTTTGTAGTAAAGCGTCATTGGGAAATTGTGGGATAGTGAATTACTCCTTGGCCATCACAAATGTTAGCTATCGTAATATTTTCCCTGTGTTTAAGTGGTGTGTAATAACATCAATATCACGAAGGATCCTATAGCATCTTAAGATGGTTTGTCCATTGTATTCTTTTCTGGCACCTGACTCAAGGCTCCGCTTACTAAGGTACGTTATGACTAAAAATAGACCAAGCAGCGGTAAATCTTTAACAAGTCCCGAATGTAGGCTGATCGCCAGCATTTTTATTGTCTCTTCATTTGTATCTAGAAGCCTCTTTTACTCGCCATGGTAAACCGAACGCTGAACCAGATAGTTGCAACAGACCTGACCAGAGCCTACAATTCTACCTTATCCTAGAGCACACCCCTGCATTTGCCAGTGCATCATGTATGTAAGCGAGATCCACTACTCCGAGAGACAGGCGTACAACCCAAGCTGTGCCCCACACCCCTGCCCCAACTGCCAGCGCCAGAGCAACCGGGACAGAAGCTTGCAAAAGTTCGGAACCGAGCCCGGCCAGAACAGGAAATATGGCACTTGATCAGTACGGCAGTTGGGATGACGAATGTACCTGCATTTGGCAACGCGACCCATCGCGATCCACGAGAAGGTTAAATATGCAGACTTCCAAAAGCGGCATTGGAAGCATAAATCCATCAACAAACCAAAAGACGGTTTAGCTCTTCCGAGAAGGAGGCCGTGCTGCCATCGAAAGCCCTGCTCAGTCTATCATAGGGTTGTACGGAGTTTTGGCAGTCTCCGCCCAGTCCGCGGTGCTCACAGCCAGCAACTTAAATGGGCAATCGCCCATATTTAAATACCTTCCCGCATTTGGTTCTTGAAATAGGACCACAATGATCCTTATGGGAGGCAAATTGGTCGTTGACTCCCGCGCGGCGCTTTACGTATTTTCACAGACGAGTCAACGAAATGGGTTGCGGCAGCAGATGCGCGCGGCTGCCCCAAGAGGCTGATGGGAACGGGCTTTACCCTGTGCAGGTTTTACACGCACGTGCCAACAGGCATGCAGCCCGCGGACATTGAAAAGACGTTAGCTTACCGAGAGCAATTTGCAGCTTGGAGAAGTCGCCGACCTGAGGTAGCGCCACCCATTGGCTTGGCAACTCATCTGTCATGTCACCACTTGCTTGGATCCCATGATTATTTGTTGGCGAGAGGCTCTGGGAAATGAGGATAAGCAAAAGGGCAGCATCCTGTGTGAAGCATATAGTTCATGCACCTCGATAATTATAACAATGTATCAAGCGAGGTGTGGGTGGGGGACTTTTGTGTCACTCATCCTCTCCATCCGCTAGGGCCGCGAATGCTAGTTCATGCCAAAACTGCGGACGAAGGAGTCAAGGAAGCGATAGTTGCTGCGGGAGAAATTGGTTGGGCTTGCTTTCATTAATGGGAGTGCTGGGCGGCTGGGGTCGGCAAGAAGTGTGTGTGTTTGCCCTTCATTTCTTTTCTGGACAAGGAGGGCAGTATTCATCTTGCTGTACATAGTATATCTGAAAACCGAACCAAAGGTCGCAATCTTCTTGCTACGCCACAGACATACAGACATGCGATCCTGCAGGTGAAGTCATGGCCCAAGGCACATGGGGGGGTCGATCCCGCGACACGGATGCGCGCGCTATCGCAGAGCGTCCCAGGCTTTTTCCTATTATGTCGACATCCTGCGCCGGATAGGGATCTTAGGTGAGACGGATGAGATTGAATTAGGTCCTCACGGTTGTGCGCACACGGAGACCTGGACTCCGTCTATCCCTGACGAGGTGTTGATGTGAATGAAGTTGGGGAGCCAAGTCCAAGAAATGTAGATTATCAAAATACATTCTGTCAATCCAGAAATAACAAGCTTGCTTGAATGGTTGATTCTCTTTCAAGAAGGGGCCTGAATATTCATACGTCTTGCTTGGACACTCTTATCGCGTGCTGCCTGTGAGGACTCGTGTAGGGGGGCTCCATGTATCAGGCCAAGTGCCGCTAGCAACATCTGAGACGCTCACCAAGTGCCGGCTATTCCTGTCCGGAGGATCCATTGCCTGCGTGATGATTGGTGTGCACTGTCTAGAACAATTTCCCCAATCGGGTATTTCTTGTTTGGGGGAGAATCCGCGATCCCTGCCGTCCACATCCCAGCCGTCTGTGCTATTTGGCTATCTGCCTCCTTCCCCAGGTAACAAGACTCACCGGGATCGATGAGCGTGCGCATGAGTCTCTGAGTGCCGGTAAGAATTTAGTGTACAGCGACCCTGGCGCATTCTTATTCAACACGTTATAAGGTTGCATGTAATTTCAGACGGCCTTCAGCAATGCCGGGGTATCGCATGCCTTGGACTCGGTCCAACATACATGTACCAAGATGATCAGTCTAAAATTAGAGAGCTTACTTGTAGCTTAACCAAGGTGAAAAGAAGACAGCTCGAGTAGAATAGTATATAACGGTCCTGCTTCTCGTTCATCCAGAAGGCATAAATCAACTGCAGAACAATCACCTCTCCAATCTTCCCCAGTCTTCCAACAAGCTCCTTTCAAGTCATCAACATGCATTTCACCAAGACCCTCGTCTCCATCTTTGCCCTGGCCTCCTTCGCCTCGGCCTTCTCTGACATCGAGGAGCGAGACGATGATATCCTCGAGGTCCGCCGCGAAGAGTTCCTCGAGGCCCGCTCCGCTTACATTGAGGCCCGAGACCTCTACCTCGAGGAGCGTGGCAACATCATTTCCAAGTCATCTGTTAGTCTGCCCATTTGTCTGTCTAACTCTTGTATTGCCTCCCTAGCTAACCGGGGTTGTTCTTTCTAGGATGGTACATGCAAGCAAGGCGCCACTCCTCTCCCTTGCGTCAGCAAGTCGAAGAACAAGCGCTGCGGAACTTGCAAGGCCGGCAAGAAGGTCGGTGATGGATGCTCTTGCCAGTACTAAGTGTAGTGGGTCGATGGCCTCACGCTGCCCTACTGAGGAAGGGGGAGAGCGGGATTTTTTGTGCAAATTATATACCTTTCTGTTTTTTAGCCAGTGGGATTTCGCCCCTTCTACAGTGACAGGCTGTTCTGTTATAGAGGGGATTGCGATAATGTAACAAACATAAATCATTCACAGACTCAATCACACGATGATTGGAATCAAATTTTCTGTCGGGTACCGTGAATTAACGGCCAGTGTCCCAATGATACACTTCCTCTTGTAAATACCCTTTATCACTAAAAATACCAAGGAAAAAGTACTCTGTCGCAATAGTTCTGGCTTTATTAAATACGGCTGTAATGGGTGAGACTTCGCAGCTCAATCGAGGGCTATGGCGATTTGTCACAGCTTGAGACGACCTAACTTGAAGCATAATTCATAGAAGGTTTAGTTTCCGCATTTTTGGACCTAGGGGCACTTGTGAGGCGAGGGGGAACAAATTGACAAGTCGACCCGAAAAGATGAGATGAGCCCCTTTATTATGAGTATGAATACATGCATAGTAACTTTTTTCAATATTTCTCCCCCAGGGGTACTATCATCAATGATGGACGATGAAGGGCATCACGTGAGAGCTCCTCTTTAGAACCCCTCTGCAGACTACCCTGTAGTTTGACCCAGAACCGAATATCATCAATGGATTTTAGCCATTGATGATATTTAAGAAGCATATACGTGCGATCTAGCTCATCATACCGAAAGGCTCACAATGGTAGCTGTTCAGAAGATCGGCGTCTTGTCGCTGGGTGAGATGGGAGCAGGCATCGCTAGGTTGCTGGTTGCTCATGACTACACGGTGGCTACGAATTGTCAAGGCAGAAGGTGAGTGAGCCTTTTATTTATGTAACATATCGCCATCCCCAGATGTCACAAAAAACAGCGGAACTGACCAAAGTATGACCGGGCAGTGAAGATACCCTTAGCCGAGCACGCAATGCTGGTGTCGAGCTCCTCACCTCAGACCAAGAGCTGGTCCAGAAATGCTCAGTTGTCCTCTCAGTCGTCCCCCCTCGTGATGCCGAAGCGACTGCCCAGAGGGTCATCGACGCTCTATCGGGCGGCTCCTCGAGGGCAGACAGGCTGTTCTACGCCGACCTAAACGCCGTCTCCCCCGCCACGACCAAGCGCATCGCCGCCATGTTCGAGAAGGCCAGGGCGCCCATCCGTTTCATCGACGGCTGCATCCTCGGTGCGCCGCCGAGACTCAAATCGGACGCTGACCCTGGCACGAATGTAAGTATGAGCGATACCACCAGCAAGGAGTTCAACTGGGCTCGCCCCCGTATCCCCATCTCCGGCCCCCACTCGCTCGCGGAGGAGCTCGAGGGCGGGGAGCGGCTCGCGTCCGTCCTCAATCTCAGGTCCATCTCGTCCGAGATCGGGGCCGCCAGCGGGCTCAAGATGTGCTTCGCGGCCATGACCAAGGGGTTTACCGCGATAGCCACCCAGAGCTTCTCCACGGCGCACCGCCTCGGAGTCGCCGGGGAGCTGAGGAAGGAGATGACCGCGCTGATCCCGACTCACCTTGGGGAGGCGGAGAAGGGCGTTCCGTCCATGGTGCCCAAGGCGTACCGTTGGGTGCGGGAGATGGAGGAGATTGCTGCGACGATGAATGAGGAGGGTGGCTGGGGGAGGGACATATTTACTGGCGCTGCCGGCGTGTATAAAGCCGTGGCCGAGGATGAGGTTCTTAGTAAGGAGAAGACGGGGAAGAGGAACAGGGGAACATCCATAGAGGACGTGGCAGCTGCCATAGGAGAAGGCTTCGAGAGAAAGAGAAAGAAGACAGAGTGATGTAGACAGATCTGGGCTCGTAGTGATTTTACATATATATTGGTACAGGATGACCGAGCGGGATAAAACCAGGCCAAGTAGCTAATACACAGCGATAGGTATACATGTCACCCCAAAGAGACATTTAAAATATATCCAGGTCCGGGAGCATCATAGCATCGGGCATCAGTAGCCCTGCTGTACCAAGATCTGATGTGCCTTCTTCATTTGGCCGTCCCGTTGCAAGAAAGACCCTGGAGTCCGGGACAGACAGTTTCATAGAAGAGCCCACTTCGCCTAGGATTGAGCCTTTAATCTTTGTGCTGTGAAGGAACACGGCTTTGTTGGATAATGCCACGAAGTGATGACCAACCGAAACGGACATGGTATCCTCGATTTCCGGTAGGTCATCGCCAGGCCCTACAACGCCAAATGTGAAGGGGCCTGGCAGAGGCTTTCTGGCCAAGGGATGGGGCGCAAAGAATTGGATACTGGAACCAACTGGCGCAAAGCCAGAGTCAGTACCCGCTTGGAAGAAGCTGGCTAGCTGATCCTCCTCGGACAGCGAGAAATGGGATGTCTGAGGATCCAGGGACAGCAGGCCCTTCTTCTTACCCCATCCTCCGCCGCCGCTCACTGTGTGCGATGTTAGTTGTCCTTGTAATTATTACGTGTCTATTCGTCACATAGGGAGAGCTTCATATAGTCATGCTTGCTAGGAGTCCACTTACATAGCTGGTATAGGCGACCCCCGTTTCTGATTGCTTCATCAAAGTATTTGTTATTTTGTAAGATCTCTTTACGAAGAGTCTTTGGGTCCAGAGTCGGATCACCGAACCGACCCACGTCAGGTGGTAAGAGGGATAGAGCCCCTCCAGGAGTTATAAATGCATACATGGGAAAAGGACTTTGGTCGGACTCTTCCCTGATCTTCCAGACTTTTTCAACGGCAGCTTCCAGCTCTGTGGATGCTGGGATATCTTCTCCGTAGCATTCAACTGCCCTGACAATGTTTCCAAAACTTTGGGTTACCTCACGGGAGGGGGTGAGTGCGGTAAGTGGCAGCATGGCTCCAGCGCGGGAGTCTGCTGGTAATATTATGTCCTGGGTGTAGGTCTCCCTCGTCTTAATAAGCTTCGGGGATGACCCTGAAATATCATATTGAGCAGCGATCAAGGTCGACTGCTTGTTGTTGTTGAATATGGTATTGGATAGGGGAAGCGTGACGCTCGACCCAGAAAAGTCAAGAAATTGAAGAGCCGACGTCGCATCAGAATCCTCTTTCTGCTTAGGTGGTAGGTCTTTCCACAGGTTGGGTATTAGTTGAAGATTACCGCGACAAACCGCAATGCCTTCCTCGTATCGTTTGCCGTTCTTGTTAGGATGTCCGGCAATACGGTCAGCTACTCCCACCAGGAGATTGAAAACTCCATCGCTACGGGGTGAGCCTGATATTGTCTTAACCAGGCCGGTGAGAAACCCATTTTCACAGACAAGCCTCGCCAAGCCAGGAGATGTTAAGACAAGGGCGGTATCGTGAATATCAGAATTGCGCCTGATAGCTTCATCATTCTCAAGACACTGTCTCAAAGCACCAAGGGTCACATCACGGCTTTGCTGAGAACTGTTAGTTGAGCCTCTATGTGATTCAAGGAGAAGAGAAGAAGGCCGGTACCGTGGCTTTTGTGGGCATATGAACGTTGAACACTACAGGGGACGGAATTTCCGTGCTATTGTTGATCTTCCTACTTTGCGCTCGCGCTATTGATAGACGAGGGAATGTTGCTAGAGACCGAGGAATGGATCTGTATAGACCTTGCCGGGATATTAAAGAGATAGCCATGGTTTCGGTCCGGGCGTGTTTGTCGCCTGGCCTTCCGTGTGCTCTGTTTAATCGATTGGTGGAGATCGAGATCAAGGAATTGAATTATTGCTAGTAACTCATGGTAAAAAATCTTGGACTACATTGACGACTCAATACGAGAGACAATTCGGTCAATACAAAGTCGCCTTGCGGTCACTTGGCGAACTGAATCTGACCTTTGCCTTATCGCCTTATCGGCGTTGAACAACGGCTGTGGCCGAAGCTTGCGCCACAGGTGGGTGAGGGGTCAAGCCACACCTAGGACCCCTCATCGCACTAAGATAATGCAGCGGAGGGGCTAGTTTTGTCCCGCTTCAATTGATTCTTCTATCAGCGACTCTGATCATTCATGTGGTGGTTGAGTCATCTGGCCCGCTTCTCCTAGGAATTTTGCTCCCACGCGAGGTACAGGTCAGGTCCAGTCAGTGTTCCGAAGCCCTCTCTAGCGGGCTTCTCTTTTGACATTTCACCACGACGTTCAGGCTTGCCGTACGTGCACTTCGAGTGCGATCTGCTTCCCCACGACGACCTTTGACTACGACTGTTCGCGCCGCCTCCGCCATGGCTACAAACAGCGGACCAGGCAATCCTGGTAGGTAACATCTTGAAGAAGCCTTGAGAAATATCCACAAGATGCAATCCATCGATGATCAACCTATTCTATCCTTTTGTTCTAACAGTTAGTGTTTCTGAAGGAAATGACCAGAGCGCCAGCGCAACCCCCGCAGCCCCCGTCGCAGATGGTGCCGTTCCCAAGGTGAAGACCGAGAAGGAATGTAAGTAGTGGAGTCTATGGCCCTAAAGAATTCTCAAGAATCAAATCGCTGAAGAACCCTTCGTTTAGTGGAAAAGGAACGCAAGCGAGCCGAGAAGGTCGCCAAGTTCGAGGCCAAGAAGGCCAAGGCTGCCCAGTCCGCCGCCGCCCCTGTGAAGGAAAAGAAGGTCAAGGAAAAGAAGCCCCAGGAGGTTGTCCCTGAGTACGTGGAGGACACTCCCGCCGGCGACAAGAAGCGAATCCGATCATTCGAGGACCCAAATTTCAAGGCCTACGACCCTGTCGCCGTCGAATCTGCTTGGTATAGTTGGTGGGAGAAGGAAGGTTTCTTTCAGCCCAAGTTCAAGGATGATGGCAAGGTTCAGGATGAGGGTAGCTTCGTCATTGTGCACCCTCCACCAAACGTTACTGGAGCTCTCCACATGGGCCACGCATTGGGCGACTCTCTCCAGGATATCATGATCAGATGGAACCGTATGCAGGGCAAGACCACCCTGTGGCTCCCCGGATGCGACCACGCTGGCATTTCAACCCAGAGCGTTGTCGAGAACATGCTGTGGAGACGGCAGCAAAAGACTCGCCACGACCTTGGTCGAGAGAAGTTTATCGATACCGTTTGGGAGTGGAAGGGCGAGTATCACAAGAAGATCAACAAGGCCCTTTCAAGCATGGGTGGCTCATTCGACTGGAGCCGAGAAGGTATGTCTTTTTTCTTTCTTCATGTCCGGAAATTAATAATTTGAGCCTTGATTCTTACCATCACCCTTTCTTTAGCTTTCACCATGGACGAGAACCTGTCCGCAGCCGTCACGGAGACCTTTGTTAAGCTCCACGAAGAAGGCGTTATCTACAGAGCCAACCGTCTTGTTAACTGGTGTACAAAATTGAATACCGCCCTGTCGAACCTCGAAGTTGTCAACAAGGAACTCACCGGCCGCACCCTCCTTGATGTGCCAGGATATGAGAAGAAGGTTGAGTTCGGTGTTATTGTTCACTTCCAGTACCCCATTGAGGGTTCCGATGAGAAGATCGAGGTCGCTACTACCCGTATCGAGACGATGCTTGGTGACACGGGTATTGCCGTAAACCCTAAGGATTCGAGGTACACCCACCTTGTTGGAAAGACAGCTCTCCACCCCTTTATCGAGGGTCGCAAGCTCCCGATTATCGCCGATGACTACGTCGATATGGAATTCGGAACTGGTGCTGTGAAGCTCACCCCGGCACACGACCCCAACGATTTCACTCTTGGACAAAAGCATAACCTCCAATTCATCAACATCCTGACTGATGATGGTCTGCTGAATGAGAATGCCGGTCCTTACAAGGGTCAGAAGCGATTCGATGTGCGCTACACTATTCAAGATGCTCTGAAGGAGAAGGGTTTATATGTGGACAAGAAGGACAACGCGATGAAGGTTCCACTTTGCGATAAGTCGAAGGACATCATTGAACCGCTTATGAAGCCTCAGTGGTGGATGAGAATGAAGGAGCTGGCTGAGCCAGCCTTGGAGGTCGTCCGAAATGGCGACATCAAGATCAGACCCGATACTGCTGAGAGGAGCTATTTCCGCTGGCTCGAGGACATCAACGACTGGTGCATCAGCAGACAGCTCTGGTGGGGACACCGATGCCCTGTCTACTTCGCCAAGATTGAGGGCGAGGCCGGAGATACCTCTGAGGAAAGTCTTTGGTTCTCTGGAAGGACACGAGAGGAAGCCGAGCAAAAGGCCAAGGCTGCTCTTCCCGGAAAGACATTTACCTTGGAGCAGGACGAGGATGTCCTTGACAGTAAGCACTTTCAAACGCAAGATATTTGACATATCTCGTGGCTAACGTAACAATAGCTTGGTTCTCATCTGGCCTTTGGCCATTCAGCACTCTGGGCTGGCCTAAGAAGACTCACGATCTCGAGACCCTGTATCCCACCGCCGTCCTGGAGACTGGATGGGATATTCTCTTCTTCTGGATTGCCCGCATGATTATGCTGGGACTGAAAATGACTGGAAAGATTCCCTTCAAGGAGGTGTACTGCCACAGTCTGGTCCGTGATTCGGACGGCCGGAAAATGAGCAAGAGTCTCGGAAATGTCATTGACCCCCTCGATGTCATCTCCGGAATCAAGCTCGAGGACCTCCATGCCAAGCTCCTTCTCGGTAACCTTCACCCCAGTGAGGTGGCCAAGGCTACGAAGTACCAGAAGACTGCTTTCCCAGATGGAATCCCACAATGCGGTGCTGATGCTTTGCGATTCACCATGGCAAACGCTACCACTGGTGGAGGTGATATCAACCTCGACGTCAGAATGTAAGTTTACCACCTTCCAACCTTTTCTTCATTATGTCTTTCTAACCCATATTAGTATTCACGCCTACCGAAAGTTCTGTAACAAGATCGTGAGTTGACAACATGAGGAATTGTTTTTAGGATATCCATATACTAATGATCGACACAGTTCCAAGCTACTAAATACGTCCTCGGTAGCTTGCCTGAAGACTTCGTCCCTGCCAAGGATGCGTCCGCTACTGGGAAGACCCTTGCAGAGCGCTGGATTCTGCACAAGATGAACGTTGCCGCACGAGACGTCAACGCCGCTCTAGCCGACCGAGAATTTTCCAAGGCTACGATCATTGTCTATCGCTACTGGTACACCGAGCTTTGCGATGTGTACATTGAGAACTCCAAGGCCATCATCCGCGATGGCACTGAGGAAGAACGCCAATCTGCCATCCAGACTTTGTACACTACTTTGGACGCAGCTCTCACCCTGATCCACCCCTTCATGCCATATATTAGTGAAGAGATGTGGCAGCGACTGAAGCGTAGACCAGGAGACGAGACCAAATCCGTCATGCTCGCCAAGTACCCTACTTTCAACCCGGCCCTCGATGATCCAGCATCAGAAACAGCTTACGAGCTTGTTTTGGAATGCACCAAGGCCGGCCGTTCCCTGATGGCTGAGTATGCCCTCAAGGAGAATGTTGACTGTAAGTTTACTCACATACCCAGCTAAATCATGAGCCTTTTTTCTTTATCAAACAATTTTGTTAACATTTCGTTCAGTCACTATTCAAGCGTATGACGAGACAACACTGAAGACCGTGACCGAGCAGGTTGCATCTATCAAGTCTCTCGCAGGCAAGGGTGTAGGGAACATTCAGATCCTTGGCCCTGATGCTGCCCGACCTGCCGGTAGCGTCTCGTACCCCGTGTCTACCGTTGCCTCCGTATTCCTATACGTCAAGGGCCGCGTTGACATGGACGCCGAAATTTCCAAGGCACAGAAGAAGCTTGACAAGGCTCTGTCTAACCTGAAGAAGCAGGAGAAGATTTTCACCGACCCAGGGTACAAGGAGAAGGTATCCGCCGCTGTTCAGGAGACCGACCAGGCCAAGCTGGCCGAGCTCAGACAGGAGGCCAAGACCTTCACGGAGACAATCCAGCAGTTCGAGCAGCTCAAGTTAGAGTAGACAAGATTTAGACGTATCTCTGGCAATAACAATACCCGACAAGCATCTCCGCTGTTGGGTCGCAACCAAAATAGTTAAAAGTTAAAATAAGCATAAACAAGACATTGGGAATTGAGACCGATATTTACCCTTGTTTCGCACATTGCATGAGATTATATGTTCTTGTAATTACTTTGTTTAGTTCGCTTGCTTTTTAAATTCAATACAAAAGAGTTGCATTCTATCCTCATCTTCCACCCTTTCCACCTCCATCATCCTTCTTGGCGCCTCCACGCACCGGTCTAGACTGTGCCGCCTCATGGCGTTTGAGCTCATCTGGTACCTTGGAGATTGAGCTCTTGCTGAGCATCTGCCTGAGATCGTACATGACGTCGGTGTCTTCATTGCCCAGGAAGGTGATGGCAACACCACTCTTTCCAGCACGACCTGTACGACCGACACGATGGGTGTAGCTCTCGATGGATGTGGCCATGTTGAAGTTGACAACGAGGGAGACGTCCGGGACATCGATACCACGACCAGCCAGATCTGTGGCGACGAGAACCTGCGTCTGACCTGACCGGACCGACCCCAGCGCTGCCTCACGCTGCTCCTGTGTCTTCGAGCCGTGGAGCGTGACGGCCGACCAGCCCATGTGCTTGATGTCCCTTGCCACGGCATCGCAGTTGCGCTTGATGTTGACGAACACGATGATCGGCGCAGGAAACTGATCGGAAGAAAGAATCTCTTGGAGACGTTTCTTGCGACGGTCCTCTCCGGGGATGAACTCGACACGTTGCTCAACGGTATCGACAGCCTCGCCAGCGTTACCAATGGTGACGGTGGCCGGGCGGCGGAGATACCTCCTCGCAATCTTCTCGACGACGGGTGGCATAGTCGCCGTGTACATCATAGTCTGACGGTATCGGTCTTTGCCGCCGAGGTATTGTTTCATCAGTTGGGCGTTTTCTGCGTCGTCGGTGTCCGGCTTCTCGTTGGTGACTGGCAGGGCGTCGAGGATCTTGTTGACTGATTCTTCGAATCCAAGGTCGATCATACGGTCTGCTTCATCCATGATGATGTAGCAGCACTGTGACAGAACGAGCAGCCGCCTCTCGATACAATCAACTAGACGTCCAGGAGTGGCCACGATGATTTCTGCACCGTTCCGCATGGCATAGACTTGTTCCTCAACAGAGTGACCACCCACAATGCTGACTGTGCGGAAGCCAAGGGGTTGAGCGAACTTGCGAGCCTCGGTCTCGATCTGCTGGACCAGTTCACGTGTTGGCGCAAGAATGAGGGCATATGGGCCGTCATTCTTGTTCACCTCGGTGAGAGGAGGGAGATCTGAGATGTATACCAAGAGAGGGAGGAGGAAGGCGGCCGTTTTACCGGAACCGGTCACGGCGACACCGATGAGATCTCTGGCTTGCAGTGCAATGGGTATAGCTGCTCGCTGAATCGGGGTCGGCTCCTTATAACCCACATGGTCGACAATGTCGAGTAAACGCTTGGGTAGATTGGACTCTCTCCAGTTGCGCATAGGGTTTGGAATGGCGCCTCCCTTTGTGGCGATGCCGAAGTCTTCTTTGAAGATACGCCAGTCTCGCTCTCTCATTTCTGAGAGAGACTTCTCCGACCAGTGCCTGCCCAGGCCCGTCCTTTCGGCACGCTCTCGTGCCTTCTCTCGAGCCCTGTAGAAATCCTCCATGATGCCCTTTGCCCGTTCCTTTCCGTTCTCCATGTCTCGCTGCTCGATCATCCGTGCCCTCTTGCGAGCCCGCTCCTCAGCCTCATTATCAAATTCGCCTCCGACACCGGCAAGCGATGACCCTCGATTGACAGCCTGGTTTGCGTAGAGGGGGTCGTGGTCCCTCCAAGTATCCTCGTCTGCGTCCCACTCAAAGTTGAATTTCTTTTCCGTAGTCCTCATCCGTTTCTTCTTGGCTGAGAAATTTGACTGCTGATTTACCTCGGGCCCGAGGTAGCGCGAGCGCAGTAGTGAGGCTTCAATGTCCTCAGCTGAACGCTTCTCGACGCCGTTTTTCTCAGAGTTCTTCGGCTTTCGCCCGTCGCGCCCGTCGCGCCCGCTATCCTGACGGTCACGCCCGTTTGTCTGCTTCATGGCCTTGGGCCCGGTGGGGACATGTGTGCTTCCATTAGAGTTCCCGCCCATCGGTGTATCTGCATCTCGTCGCGAGGCCGAATTCCATTTGCGCTCGTCTTCTTTTCGCTTCTCTTCGTCTTCGGTGGCCTTTCGCTTCTTCTCCTCTTCCTCCTGCTTTGCTTTCTCTGCGGCCAGGCGCTCGCGCTGGGCTTTGGGGATGAACTTTGGTTTCGCGGCAGCGGCGTCTGCTGCTTTCTTCTTGCGAAGAATCTCCTCGATGTCCAGAGGCATCCTGGAAACGGCTGGAAAAAGACAACCGGACCAAATATCCTGTACGCGATGTTTCGTATGCCTATCTGTGTATTTGGGCGATAAATCGAGGGATACACGTATCGGAAACGTGAACTGTGACTTGAAGAGTTGGTGATGCAGGTGTAGAAGGTGCTGGACGGAAAATAAGGGCCTAGTCGACAAGGCTGAGAAACAGGGAGCCTGCCAGCAAGCTTGGGCCAATCAGCTCGCCGAGGGGCTGGTGGGGCTTGATGACAGGGGGCCCGAAATCTTAGCAGCCGGCAGCCTTACATGTAGATAGATTCTCGAATTGAAAACCCACCTCCCGCAATCCCCGTCAACGCACCACGAAACCCAACACCTCCCGGCCGACCCAAGCTCCAGCGGAGCTCAATCCGTGACAATGGCGTCGTCCGCCAAGAACTACATCCAGCTGGCCAAATCGTTGCCCGAGCCCCTCCAGCGCTTTTTCGCCCGCTGGCCCCCGGCTGCAATCGTCCCCGAGGGGACTCCCAAAACCCTTTACCAAGAGCGACGAGCGAATCCCTTCGAGTTCTTCAAGAACCCTGCCACTGGGAAGATGCAGGATCCTGTCTATTCGAACCGCCGGCAGGCCCAGCTTGTCAAGATGGCTCGCGAGCATGGCGTTGAGCACCTGCTACCCGAGTCCAAGAAGGGAACTGCGTACCGCCTGGCTTACCGTGTGGAACACGGATTGAGAGTCAAGGGTACTGGTGTTGGCCAATCCGTCAAGGGACACATCCACGAAAGACACATGATCGCCAAGTACGTATCAACATTGTTCAGCGAATCGTTGTGGAAGATTATCGGACTAACAGCAAGGACAGGATGGAAGCCAGGAGAAAGGCCATGTTGGAGATGCCCAAGCTCATCAAGACCTGGAAGAGGGTAAGTTGCTTTCAGGCAGTCTGATGTTTCTCGTTTTGAGTTATCATACTGACAATTCATACAGGTTGGAAAGTACGCCTGGACCAAGTGGCCGAAATGAACGATATACGACGGAATTCTTTTTGGCGCTATGTAGATATCCCATGTATTTCTATGTACCAACATGCATTATATTTACATTCAACTCGGAAATTATTTGGCCCATCTTATATGACTGAATTCGTGATTGCTTACCGTACTCTTCGGCTTCATGTAGGCTGAGGAAGAGAGGTTCTAGGACTCAAGCCTCTAGTGAAATTGATTTCGAAAAGCAAAACATCATACGGATTAGTGTCAAGCAAAGAGCAATACACACAGCTCTAATATGTGGTGAAGAGAAAAGAACTCGTTGAGAATAGCTTGCATTTCCAGCTGCTATCACCATATTCAAGATCACGTGACCACCACTCACACACACTTTTCACCTTGAGCTTGCGAAGACATCTCTCATGAGACCTCACCAACCCTCTCAGAATACTTTTCAACATCTAAAAAAGCGGCTGAGGCCTCGCGGCTCGGGAAGAAATGGAGGAAATTAAGGCACCCGCCGCGGTGTCCCACTACCAGGTCCTCAACCTCACCCAGTCCCTCGTCGACTCACACCACAACCCATCAACGCTCATCAAGCGAGCCTACCACCGCGCGCTCCTCCAGAACCACCCGGACAAGGCAGCCCGGTCCCCGGCATCATCATCCACCTTCTATTCCGTCGACCAGATCACGGCCGCCTACACAGTGCTCTCCTCCCCAAGGGATCGCGCCGCCTACGACGCCTCCGCCCGGCTGTCGCAGCAGCACGAGCACGGCGGCCAGGGCCCGACGTCGGTTCAGTTTCGCACCGGGGTGGAGAACGTCGACCTCGACGACGACCTGCCCTTCGACGAGGGCAAGGATGTGTGGTACCGGAGCTGCAGGTGCGGCAACGACCGGGGCTACGTCTTCGGCGAGGACGACCTGGAAGAGGTAGGGGGCGAGGGGGAGCTCATGGTTGGCTGTCTGGACTGTAGTCTCTGGTTAAACGTTCATTTCGCGCAGGTCGACAACGATGATACCGCTGGAACCTATAGGTCATGGCCCCTCGAACTTCTCAAACGTGCTAGCACCGTCGCAGGAGACTCACCCTCCTCTGTAAATAAGTTCCTTGATTGTAAATCAAGGCGTTTGGAATCCGTCCAAATCCACCTCCCGTGTAGGTCTTACGTACAAGCTTTGAAAGATGAAGGCATTGCCATCAATGTTCTGCTCCCTGTTCATACACGCACACACCATCTGATACAGAGACCCCCAGCTGTCACATGCTTGGAAGCGGCAGGTCATTTGGCCTTCTCGTTTCATCTTATCGCAATCTGGGCGCTTGGCCAAGCTTTCAAATCCATCAATGTCGTCACTCCTGCGATAGCGAGCAACCGTATTATGTGTAGTATTGAAATCAATTTTTGTATTTTTACTTGTCCATACGGCCACAATAAAAGAGTCGTCAGAGCCAAAGCACAATGGTACTCTTCCCAAGATCTCTATGCGAGTTTCCGATGGAGAAAGATAAGCCCCTCTCCTGTTCTTGGTTTACGCAATCACCTAAACGATGCCGAAGCTCTTGATCACAAAAAGAAACCGAAGTCTTTCCATTCCACTCCGTAGACACCAGCCCAATACCCACATTTGCCAAAAACATGGACACTCCCAATGGTATCCTTAACTTTACTCAGCAGGCTTGGGAGCCTCCTCAGTAGCAGGAGCGGCCTCAGTAGAGGGAGCGGCCTCTTCCTTGGCAGGGGCATCGGCGGAAGCAGTGTTGTCGGCCTCAGAAGAAGTCCAGAGGGTAAGGTTGTCACGGAGCAGCTGCATGATAAGGGTAGAGTCCTTGTAGCTCTCCTCGCTGAGGGTGTCAAGCTCTATTTGAACACATAAAAGTTAGAAATGCCATAGACAAGATAAGCAGTAAGGAAAACCTACCGGCAATAGCATCATCGAAAGCCTGCTTGGCCAGATGGCATGCCTGGTCAGGAGCATTGAGGATTTCGTAGTAGAAAACGGAGAAGTTCAGGGCGAGACCCAGGCGGATGGGGTGGGTAGGAGGGAGATCGGTCTGGGCAACCTCGGTGGCAGCCTTGTAGGCCTCGAGGGACTTGTCGGCGGAGTCCTTGCGGCGGTCGCCGATGGCGAACTCGGCAAGGTAACGGTGGTAGTCACCCTTCCTAGAATCAGGGAATTAGTTTTATCCCAGCGAGCATTCATATGAGGTCAGGTCAATGCATACATCTTGTGGTAGAAAACCTTGGACTCGCCCGATTTGGCAGAGGGGATCAAGTGCTTGTCAAGAACCTCGAGGATATCCTCGCAGATCTTAGCCAGCTCGTTCTCGATCTTCTGGCGGTACTCCTTGATCAGGGTAACCTGGGATGAGTTGCCCTTGGTCTCCTCCTTCTGCTCAATAGATGTAACTATTCTCCAGGAGGCACGGCGAGCGCCAATAACATTCTTATAAGCAACGGACAGGAGGTTGCGCTCCTCAACTGTCAGGTCACGGTCCTCGGAGGCGACAATCTTCATGTTCTCAACCATCTCTGTGGAGCCGAGTTAGTGGCTGCTGGAGGGAGAGAGGAGGGGGACTGAAGGGTGTTGGTCATACCCTCGTAGCGCTCAGCCTGCTCAGCGAGCTTAGCCAGATAGACGGCATCTTCTTGACCCATTTTGAATGATTTTGGTTGTCGTGAACTAGATCGGACAATGCGAATTAGCAACAGGACAAGTCATAGATAACACCATTTGGCGCTAGCAACTTGGGAAAGTAGGTTGGACAAGTGACGGTCAAGTCAGGGAATGTGAGCCCGAAAATGGCTTCGCGATCAAAATTGAGTATACAATCGTGATAGGAGTTCGTATGAATATGTATAGCGAACGCGCGGGACGGTGTTGTTGAAGAAGCGATCCTCGCAGTTAAAGACGGTCAAGCGAACCTCCCCTCCCCCGCTCTCGCTCAGTCAGAGGGGGTGGTGGGGTTGGGTGTACAAGGCGATGTTGATGGTATCAAACGGTCTTTGAGGGTTGGAGGAGGATCAATCGAGTGCGGATGAGTGTCTGTCCAGTCAAGGAGTGTCTACCCATCGCGAGTATCGTCATGTCGCAGGTATCCAGGTCGAGATTCACAGTTCAGGGTTGGAGGGGGCGGACAAGGAGGGCATGACGACAGGAATGGCAAGAGGCCAGCAGTTGCGCGACATTTCTATACATACCGTAATGTGTATCGAAAGGTGAACGGTCAAGTGAATGACTTTCTTTGTCCCGGACTGGACTTGGTGCAGTAGAGAAGGCGCGGTGAGTAGTTGTTTGTGTCTAGTTGTGGTTTGGGGGGAGGTGGATTCAGGGAAAGGCGGACGGGATCAGTGGAAATTGAAGAAGGGGTTCGGCGAGCAGCCTCAGGCTGGGCACAGGCGCACCGCGGCCACGAATGCACAGAGAAACTGGGCTTCTAGCATTAGGAGGAAGCAGGCAGCAGACACTGTACTGCAGGTACTGTATGTAGCCCCGACGCCGCAGATCGCTGCAAGATACAGGCGGGTCAGAACTAATAGCGCCTGCTGCCAGGTACCCCAGGGGTCAGTTGACATAAAATACAGCACAACTTGCCGGGGCCTGAGCACTCCCTGTATTCAGCCATGCATTGTATCAAGAGTAGAGCAGTGAAGCACAGGACAACAATTGCAATACTGAGTAAACCATAAACGATAACAAGGATTTGTGTCTTCCTAAAAAATAGCCGCCGCTTTCTTATCAATCAGCAGAATTCATGTCGTATGGTAGGCAAGAGAGTATTGCGGTGCTGTCTCCTATTTTATGTCACCCTTGAAGCCTGAGTACAGTACTTACCCGCACAGTGCCAATTGCAGGCTAGATAGGACTAGAGAGCTACTAGTACAGCATCGGGACAGCTGTGCTCTGCACTTTCAGTGGGCTAGCTGCCCTGTCATCTGCCTAATCAGCAGCTGAATGGGGAGCTGTGGTTGGTGGGCGCGAGCCACAATGCCCAATGGTGGTGGCACAAGGCCATTCGTCACTACCAGTCAAAAGAAACCGGCGCCCAATCAAATCACCATTCGCTGCCCATCATGATGGAAGGAGATGGATCCCAATGGTCCTCATCGGCTCAGGTCAATGTCTCAGAGAGTCTCTCTATTCCTGCAGCACCGCACCGCCCCCTGCTGTTGCACAGCCTCAGGTACGAGGACAGTACCTCAGCGAGCGTCCAAGGTACTCCCAACTGTTTTTCCTTTTTTTCACTTCTATCTCCCACTTGTTGGGTCTCGGTAAGCAGGCCTACCGACCAGCATTGCAAACAGAGGCAGGCGCATCACGTCACCAGCGATGATTTCATGGGGGAACCAGAGCGTTTTCGCCTCCTCCTTGGCTCGCCGTTCCGATGAAACAGACTCTAAAACCCCAACCCTGATCCAAACAGTTTCTCCCAACAGAACACATCAGTATTGGGCAACCGTCGTGTTTTATTATATGCTCACCCCGGAGCGCCATCGTTGTTTTACGACGGTGCCATCATGGCCCAATCTTCTTGCGAGAGTAAACATCCCACCTCACCGGTGGTGCGCATGCAGCTTCAGTCACATAGTAATTGAAGGGCTGTGGTCATAAGGCGCATCCCGCAATGACGTGTGATGGGGATTCTGCCCACCACTACCCAAGCATGACACGTGCTCACATTCATCCTCGTAGGCTTCTCCTCGCATTACTATGGTAGGGTTGCAGCCTTATCGAAATAGACACGGGCGGTTGAAAGTGTGTAAATGCAACCCTCGAGTCCGCAGCTACAGCACATGAATATGCACTTGCTGATTGCATGATCACGAGAATGTAGAAGGACAGAGTATCCAAACCAGCATAAATTGGTGCCAAAAACTTGTTGACGATGTCCGCCCCCGAGTCCGATCCACAACATACCATCATCGCCGGCATGACCAACTACCTCGAGTCCATTCACTAATACGGGCCTACCGTTCCCATCTGGTGGTGGTATCATGGCCAGCGTCGACTAAAGGGTTCGAATAAGCAGCGCATGGTTTCCCGATTAGATCCTTCAGCTGCAGCCCCCTCCAAGACGATTGGCTGCGCCCAAACTCGTACGAAGAGCTGGACAGACAGGTTTTCGGCCGGTTGGCTCACGTGGCTGTGCCTTGTGAGGCGGCGGATAGCCAAAGCCCAGCAAAACCGTAGCCTTCGCCTGGCCCCAGCCAAATCCAGCTAGACGAGCCTTGGAAGTCAGGCCACAGGCACAGCAGAACCGAAGCCCGGGCTTTCCCGCATTGGTCAGTTACCCTGGTACATCGCCGCGAAGCGATCTTTTGCCCGAGCGGTTAGGTATCTCGCTAGCCACGGGAGCTCCCCCAAACTCTGACCTCATCCGTTGCTCCAATTGCCGCTCACGATTTGCTCTCCTTCTACTTATACCTGCCAATTGCAACCCCCAATTGTCAATCAATTCCCATCACACACCCAACAAACCAATCATGCTTCGAACAACCTTCACCAAGACGGCCTCCGTCCGCCCTCTCCGCGCTGCCTTCACCACCACTGTTCGTGCCATGGGTGAAGGCGACACTGGTGCCCCGCCCAAGCTTGGTGGTACTGGGTGAGTAACTTTCACCAAAACCGGTGAACTTCTCATCGGCCCCTCAATTCATATGCTGTGGATTTCCAGTGACTAACCAACGTCTTTTTATCTTCCTCTAGTGACGCCTTCCAGCGCCGCGAGAAGGCCAGCGAAGACTACGCCATCCGCCAGCGTGAGAAGGAGAAGCTTCTCGAGCTCAAGAAGAAGCTCCAGGAGCAGAAGGAGCACCTCGAGCGTCTGTCCCAGCACATGTACGTCTTGCCGCGTAGTTCCCCGGGATATACATCGTTTACGGGAAGCTAATCCATTTATTTCCAGTGACGAGATCACCAAGGACCAGGACGAGAAGAACTAAATACTTTGAGCGCAAACAAAACACACGATATCCGGCTGTTGGAAGGGAGGAACTCGGCCCCATTGTACGAAATTGACGGCAAGGCGGTGTCTTTCACGTTCTCCGGTTTTTCACCCATGAGCCTGGCAGCTTCCGCAATTTTAGGCTAGTGTACATTACTCTGCGCATCCCAACACCTTTCAAAAACAGCGATCCGGCTTGGAATATGTGTGCCACGATGTATCCATTATATGAGCTTGTGGCCGAGTCCCACTTCCACTACTTGTAAATTTACCACCCAGAACTCCCAGAATATCAGCCCCTAAACATGTAAAATCTAAGAAAAACAGCTCGCATATCCTTTTGCCCGAGAATCCCATCACTGTATTCATCGTCCCATGTATGAACGGTAAAAGCTCTCAGCCGCGTCGTTGTCGGCCACGCCATAATGACTGCCTAGGTTGTGACTGGCCTTTTGCGCCGCAGCAACCTTAGTTTGCAATTGCGAGGCGTTGGCATCGATCCATTGCAGCTGCGTGAGGTGCCCGTTGAGAACCCGCACAATCTGGCTCAGCTGGAGTTGAATAATTAGTAAATAAGGTCAAGGGAAACGGGGGGTGTGGGATGTGGAAAAACATACAGGATCCTCTGGCTTAGCACCTTTGCTAAGTGTGCCTGAAATATCGTTGATCTCCTTGACCATTTTAGATAGATCCCGAGACTTTTCATCGAGTTGCTGGGTCAGCTTCTCAGCCAGCTTGTAGGTTCGCTCGCGCTCCTGGTCAGGGCCAGCGAGCTGTTCACCAGTGCCGATCTGCTTAGCAAACATGTCCTGCAACTCGGACTCGTAACGGTCAAGCCAGGCCTCTAGCTCGTCCTGCTGACCTTCAACGGAGGAGAGCTGACGCTCAATCTCATGGCTGGCTCGCTCTGCCTCGAATGTGTCCAGATACAGCTTCTGAATCTTCTCGCCATTATCCACAAGCTGTCGGTCCCAGTTAGAGACGACGGTTGCTTGGTCTTTGAACTCCTTTTGGTATTTCGACAAGTCTGAGGCCCAGCGGGTGACAATATCCTCCATTGTCTTGTTCTTGAGCCTTGCAATTTGAGATGTAGGTCCAGTAGTAGATGCACCCAGTGCGCTTGAGCCTGGGGCTGGAGTGCTTGGCTTGGCCGCGTCCGTAGGTTTATCCTTCCCAGCAGCAGCAGCGGCGGGAGTAGAAGCAGGCTTGGCGCCAAACAAGCTTGAGGTAGCGGCGGCAGGCGCTGCAGATCCAGCAGGTGCCATACTTGCAGCTCCAAGCGCTGCTGGGGCGGCCGTTGTGGTGGCGGTTGTTGCGGCAGGCTGGGAGGACGCTGCCGGGGTCCCGAAGAGAGATGCGGTAGGCTTCGAGCTCGAGGCCTCGCCGGCTGGCTTCGTACCGAACAAGGACGTTGAGGTAGCCGCTGGAGCCGCCGGGGCTGCTGTCGAAGCAGCAGGAGGCTTGGCTGCGAAGAGATTCGTCGAGGTAGGTGCAGCAGGAGTAGCAGAGGGCGCTTGTGCGCTGGCACCTCCAAACAAACCACCAGCGGGTGCGGCAGCTGGGGTAGACGTGGCAGCTGTGGCAGGTTTGGTCCCAAATAAACCACCGGCAGCTGGGGCGGCTGGCTTAGTATCAGTAGCACTCGCTGTAGTTGTGGAAATGGTTGGGAAGAGGCCACCTGAAGTAGCAGCAGGAGCTGCTGGCTTATTGGCACCGAATAAGCCTCCAGGGGCTGCGGCTGTAGTTGGCGTGGCAGGCTTGTTCATGCCACCGAATAGCGATGACCCCGTTGTTGCGGGCTGGGCGGATGGGTTTCCGAATAGGCTGGGTCCAGTCGTTTTTGAGCTGTCAGCTGGAGGTGCACCGGCGGGTGTGGTAGAGGGCAGAGAGAACAAAGGCTTTGCCGGAGTGGCCGCGGCAGCAGCTGTAGTCGCAGGAGCTAAGCTTTGAGCTCCAGTGGCCGCGCCAAACGGTGAAGGGGCGGCTGTAGTAGTCGGTGCCGATGACTGAGCCTGGCTCGTGGTCGTTTGCCCAAGGGAAAACCCTCCTGTTGATGGAGTTGTTGTGCTACCGGCTCCAAAAAGCCCTCCCGCAGGTTTCGGTGCAGATGTGGTGGCTCCGAACAAGCCACCAGTGGCTGGCGTTGTTGATGCTGGAGTTGCCGTAGCCGTATTGCCAAACAAAGAGCCGCCAGAAGAGGCCGGCGTTGCGCTGGATCCTCCGCCAAAAAGGCTACCTGCAGGCTTCGGGGCGGTGGTGCTGCTTTGTTGTCCGAAGAGCCCTCCTCCAGCGGCTGGCGTTGAGGGTTTGTTGTTGGTACCAAACGAAAACGAGTTACCTCCTGAAGCCCCCCAAACAGTCCTCCCGTAGCAGGTGCAGTCGACGTCGTATTGTTCGATGCGGCGCCCGAAGAGCTCGCGCCTCCAAAGTTGAAAGACATGGCTATTGTTCTGTTTTCGCTAACGCCAACCTGGGCAGAGTCGTGATGGGAACGTGATCGAGATTGCGAGAGGCTGAGGAAGACGATTGGACCCGATTCGTTTAGATCCTCACCATGACAAAGGGGAACTTGGTCACAAAGGGATGCCAATGGCGTCGAGGAGACAAGCAGATTGCCACCTGTTTGATGGATAGAGAGGCACGTGCAAAGGCGCCAACAACAAAGGATTATGGATGACCGTCGCCCCGAGAACTAGGCTGGGAGCTTTTTTTTTGGATGTAGCAGCCTCAGCTCCACGCGAACTGTGGTTGGGCGCGACAAGCTTAGAGCCACACCAGGTACTTCCGTACCACACGCACGAGCCACACCCACTCCACCACTGGAGCCAGTGCACCATCCACCACTAATTACTCCAAGTAGGACTGTCCGTCAGCACGTCGATCATCAACCTCGAGTGGCTCATGTGCCCTTTGCCCAACGATATCCCCGAAGTGCAGTGCAGACCCTTCTCGCAGATTCAAAGTCGAGCATCTGTGCTCCTTTTCCTGCCTTCCTCCCCTCGACCCCGACAAAGAGGAACAGTCTGCCGGTAGGTGATTGCTCCTGAGAGCAGAGCGCCGCCCGCACCATTCGATCAGTCGCTATGCGTCCCCGGCCTTGAGCTGCCTCTCCATCCCCAAGGCCTCTACTCGACTAAATTAAACCACGATTTCCTGGGCCAATCTGCATCCAGACCTCACAATATAAGAGCTCGTCAATCGATTTGCACAACTACATATACAATCACGGGTTATTGGGAGAGTCCTTAGACCTCCTTCCACCACAATGCCAGCTGTTGAGGGGCTTGAGCCTCCAGGAGACTCCCGCAAAGCAAACCCCGGGGCTCTGACGCTGGGTATGAGCTCCCCCTTTCCATTCTGTTCCTCTCCAATTGACACTTTTACCAGCAGATCAATCGGACTCTGAAGACCAATTTGTGGATGCGCAATCCAGCCCACATCCCATATCACCCATCCCAAAATCCCAGGTCGAGCAAGACAACAAGGAAACAGCACCCAGCGAGATACCAGCAACGGACGCTGATCAGCCAAAAGAGAATGACGATATTGACGAGAAAGCTGTGCTGCACGAAACTTCATCCGACTCAACGCCGCAGGCTATTGAAGAAGCTCCCAAACCGGCTGCCGAGGAGACTCCAGAACCAATTGGTTCACACTCAGAGGATGTGAACGAGAAATTACCGGCGACTGCTAAACCTGACGTCAAAGTTACCGGCACTGACGGGGTGGTAGAGGAGATCTCTACAAATGACTCTACAGGTACGATGAAATGCCCACAGCATGGAGGACAGACGCTGACTACAAAGCAATAGTTTCTACACCCCAGGCTGAAGTCCCGCCGGAGCCTCAGACCACTCAGGATTCCGATAGCAAAGAAGTACAAGAAATCAGTATCAATGGCAATGGCGAAGATTCTCATGATGATGATATGTCTGAGGGCTTTGACCAGTCTGAAGGCTTCGAAGAGGCTGGTGATGATTTCGACGACTTTGAGGAGGGCGGCCAGGAAGATGACGACTTTGATGATTTCGATGACGGGTTTCAACAGGCTGAGCCTGTACCGACACCAACGCAGACTACTCTGCCAGTTCTGCCAGTGCTTCCATTTGTGAGTCCAATAACGTCACATACAATGTTTTGCAGTTTCTCACAGCCAGTCTAGCCGATACCAGATTTCGAGGACCTCGATTCAGATGAGATCATCTCTTCGCTCGACCAATATCTCACGACCCTATTCCCCCCGGAAGAGCTGGATCTCCCTCCTCTACCCCAACTACCTCGGGAAGCCTCGGCCTTTATCACATCACGGTCTGCCTCCCTCTGGTCACAACTCGTTGCCCCTCCACCCTTGGCGCCGCCGGATTGGATCAGATCTCGCACCCGCCGCCTATTCCTCGTCTCCCTTGGCGTACCTGTCGATCTAGATGAGATCCTTCCAGCATCAAAGCAAAAGAAGCTCGTACTCCCCTCACTGAATATTCCCTCCTCATCGTCTCCCCGGACGTCACACGAAGCTCGCTCAGCTACACGATTACGGCAGGATGATGCCAACGCCTCAACCACCTCTGTCGATACACAAGGGAAGCCGAGGCACAGACGAGGCCCATCCCCGCAACCAGAACTAGATATTGTTGCAGCGCGGCATCTCTGCACAACCACTGATGAAGCCCTAAACGGCATGACGGACGAAGAGTTAAGCAGCCACATAGAGAAGTTGAAAGTTCTCGAAGTAACCGCCAAGGAGGTGTTGGAATACTGGACGAAGAGGACAGATGAGAAAATTGCTGAGCGGGAGACCTTTGAGGGAGTAATAGAGAACTTAGTAAAACACGCGAGAAAAGTTCGCAAATAGCCAAAAGATCTAATGCCACACAAAATAATCAAACAGACAGAAGAAGCACATTGATAGGGGACCTTGATGGTTTACTTTTCGAGATGCGAGTCATGAAATGAATATAACAGCTGCAACTCCTTTTTGGATGCGTTTTGGGCCTCTCTCTCTTTTCTGTTCAGGTACCGTACATGCGCCATCAACTCTTTGCTATCCCACAGGGATCCCCCAAACATATAGCTCCCCTCGCGAAGATTCTTCACTTTTCGTTGTTTCGCTTCCCTTCTCTCCCCGAGCCAACACACCGAGAGAGAATTCCAGTGACCCCTTGGAACGAGGGTTTCGTCCAAGCAAGCGTAACTATGGAGCCCGGAAATTTCACCAATCTAAAACCCATCCGGACATAACATCCGTTTTGTGTCCAAGTGTCCCTGGTCCCTGCAGGTTTCGGGTTGCAAGAAGCATTACGTGTTTTTTCATTCTTGTTTCCTATTTTTTTTTTAATTGATTTAAGATCAACAAGTTAAGATTAGGAGGTGCTAGGTTCCAAGGTGACACCACTGCAAAAAAAGGGGGGAGAATGGTTAGTTTTTATATTCTCAATACGCAAGCAAGGGGGCATATAGAAGAAACTTACGCCGCAATTGTGGCCCAACCAATGAGACGCCAATGCTTCTCGATACGACGGCTCAGAGCAACCTTCTCGCCAATGTTGGTGCAAGCAGGGCTGGTTAGCACGAGCTTGGCGGCATCCTGCTTGATGGCGGCAATCTTGGCACCAGTGGATGTGGAACCGATGTTGACCATGATGACTTCGTTCTTGGCCAACTTGGCAACCTTGGCCTGCTTGCCGTCGGCGGTCCTTACACCCAGCAGACGACGGAGGAGGTAGAAGTTGACTTCGATTTCGCTGTAGATTTCGGGGAGGCGGCCCTTGAGACCCAGCACGAAACCGACCAGACGATCAGCTCGGCAGAGGGTGGGGTCGATACGGGTACCAACACCGATCAGACCTCCGGGGACGGCGTACTTCAGGTCGTTGGCTTCTGAGTTCAGAGATACGACTCTGCTGAAGATGGGTGTGCACTTGAGGGCACCGCTGTCATCGCGAGACACGATACCAGGACGGATTTCGATCTCGTCACCCAACTTGACAACACCGTGCAGGATACTACCACCGGCAACACCACCCTTCAGGTCATCAATCTCAGCACCAGGCTTGTTGACGTCAAAGGATCGAATGACAATCATGTGAGGGTCAATGGAGAAATCTCTAGGGGGAACAGGGATGGTGTTGACAATGGCCTCGTTGACGGCATCAATGTTGAACTTGAGCTGGGCAGAAATGGGAATGACAGGGGACTTTCCGGCAACGGTACCACGGATGAACTTGAGAATCGACTCGTAGTGTTGCTGGGCGGCCTCTTCCCTCATCAGATCGACCTTGTTCTGCAGAATGATGATCTTGTCCAGCTTCATGATCTCAATAGCTGCCAAGTGTTCAGAGGTCTGGGGCTGAGGGCAAGATTCGTTGCCAGCGATAAGAAGGAGGGCGGCGTCCATGACGGCGGCACCTGACAACATGGTGCTCATCAGAATATCGTGGCCGGGGCAGTCGACGAATCTATGTTCCCGGTTAGCTAGCAGTTCCCAGGGCGGCCAATATCATTGGGGGGGAGGGGTTGGACATACGAGACGTGTCGCAACAATCGGTAGGTTCCGGTGCACCCATCTCGCTCACATGGAGGATCAACCTCCTTCTCACTCTTGTAGCTTCGATAGCACGTTGGTCGGGGGCAGGCCTGGTTGTCGCACTTGTAGATCTTGGCGTTGGCATAACCAAGCTTGATAGTAATATTGCGGATCAACTCGTTCTTGAAGCGGACAGTCTGGACACCGGAAATAGCCTTGACCACGGTGGACTTTCCGTGAGCGACATGGCCAATCGTTCCAATGTTGATGGTCGCTTGGCGGGCGATAATTTCGGGAGTTAGGGGTGTTAAGCTGGCGACATCAAGATCCTTGGGGTCGGTTTGCGGGGGCAGAGGAGGCTTTGTGGCGGGCTGCTCTGCGATTGCGGGGTTGACGGTCTTCTTCAGTGCTGACTTGATGGGCTTCTCGTCACCAATATCGTTGGGGTTGTTGATAGACTCGCCAGAGTCGGACTCTGACTCGATGTCGTCGTATTTGGGGTCGCCGTTGGCAGACATGGTGGAGGCGGGGCACGGGAGATAAATTCGCTGCTACCCAGAATTCAAAATATGTCGAAAAATTAGTACGGGAGAGGTGTTTTCGTCGGAATCCTGGTATCTAAATGTCGACAACAATTTTGTATTGTTCGTCTTCAGGTGGGATATCGCCGGGACAAGTTGCGCGATTCTGAAGATGTTTGTATCGTGTGCTTTCCCTGAGTTGGCAAAATTCCTCGTGTGGCCTTGTGGTAAATGATCGAAGAGTGTTGCATAGTATGACTCTTACACTAGACCTGTTTGGGGCCGATAAGCTGATAAGGCGTTGTGTGCCCCTCACTGGCTCTTCCTCTGGAAGAACTCCGGAGAAGACGCCATCGTTCTCTACTGCGTGTGCTGTCCGGCTTCCAGCTAATGAGAGAGCTCCATCTAGTAGCTGACATATCATGTCAAGTCTGGAGGAGTGGATAGGAATAGAGTGGCCGTCCAGAGCGATATCGCAAGAGCGAAGTGCAAACAGGAGCTGGAAACATCTCGGTTCTGCTACCAACTCCGATAAACTAGCTGTACAGAGTGACGACATAACTATTGTTGATTCGTGCTGACAAAATACTTCCTTCGACGTGAATTATGAACGCATACCTAGGAGCTCGGTCTCCTCCTGATGACCTGCATTTCCGTCATCTGACTACGACTCGATGGGATGGTAAAATGAAAATGCAGCCGAGGAAGGAAACAGGATTGCTGGGACGTGAATTGGAACTTTGACTGCCACCGCAATCTGTTGTTGTGTGGTGATGTCCGAAGATGTTCTTTTTTTAGAGGTGGTTGTGTAGCACTTGCGACACAACAACCAAGAGTATAAACCTCCCCCACGACTCCTACCCAGCACGACCAATCTGGTGTCCTCCGTATGGTGCGCCAGCTGCTGGCTGCAGCTACATGCAATAGTCTTGCCACCGCGGTCCACGGGCGGACTTGGTTGTGCATGAATGCTACCTGCTATGCCTCAAACTCGGGGTGTAGGGTGGGCGGATGGTAAGTGAGGCTTATGAGAGGGTTACACGCAAGACAACGTAAACGTTCAGCCGGAGGATAGGGGGCAGTGTTCGAATGCGGCATATCTGCATGTTCAGAATAACGATCACCAACGTGCGGAAACGGCATCACCAGTTTCCTTCCCTGGTCAATCCTTGGATATGCCGCAAAGCGCCATTCTGTTGCCCATGAAGAAAGGGTTGATTGGCGCTTGCTGGGGGCACAAAGGGCAACTAGGATCGGGATCAGACCACACCTTATCCTAGAGTATCGGTGTTGGTTCAGCGACGGATGGATCAATAGAAACCCGTCCCGAAAGCACTTGCCCCCCGGCTGGGATAAGCAGCCACATGCGAGTGTGCGTCTGGCACGGCCCGGCTCAGTCGCCCACGCTCACCTGCTCACTCAGCCAACATAGCGGCCACGCACACCACCAGCAAGACAGAAGGGACGGTTGGGCGGCGGGGGACCCCAATGAGGAAGGGAAAATCTGATCCTTGGAGGACGAGGTCCCGCCTCATGCGGCCTGGGGAGGGGCGCGGGCCAGCGAGGACGAATCTAATCTCGACTCTTGCCGCCCAGATGTGCCAGGGCGGTGGGAGGAGGTGACGGTAGTGCAGCTCTGCGACCTCTTTAGGTGCAGTGTGGCTGGGGCCCACCCCCATGGCGAGGCTTCTGGAGCTCCCGATTGGCTGCTGGCCGGTCGGACGCCTGGCTCCCGTGCAAGCTGCAGAGCCAATCACAGCGCTATCGCATGCTTCTTGGCGGCAATGGAGACGGCAGCTGGGGCTCCTGCTTGACTCGCCGATGGGGCCCTGGGCTTCTAACCAACCACAGGCCGCCCTCCGCCGCTGGCCCACAGCCAAGCACATCTATCACATCTCACTCCTGCCGAGTTTCGATACCCTCCAAGCACAGAAGCAAAGTGCACAGTCGGACGCAATGGGACCCCTCCAACAAGAGGCGGTAATGTAATGTGCTCGGTGACTGCCATTGATGCAACCAGGATCGCTAAATATGGATCTGGTTACCTGTTACCACCTCGTATGTACGTACCGCTGACCAGCCCTCTGGCCGGGGCCAAGCCAAGCTGGCCAGCTTCCCTCTCCTCCTGTAGGGTTGGATATGTCGCTCGGTCGGCGTTTGTGTGGGTGCTTCCATGCGCAAGATGTTCGCTATATTGTCCTAGCCCGCCACTCCTGGGTGACCTGCCTCTCTCCCCCTATTGACGAAGGGTTTTGGACTCATCCAGGAACGAATCTCAGTCGACTTCTGGCGCCGCCCCTCGACGTGGCCTGGGTTTGGAACTTGGCAATCTCTTAAACATTACCGCTCGGCCACTCTCGTTGTCGTATTGCCGTTGGTGACCGCTGGCTTGGTATAGGCGCCCGGATCGACAAGCTGTCGGCGTCTAAGTGCAGCTTCTGTCACTAGGAAACCCACCCCTGCTACCTATCAGAGACCGACTTTGCCCATCTCCATACCTCTAGGTAAGGATCCACGATCCCGTGTTATGCTTTGTCTGGTCCCACCATTACCACGTTTGGCCCTGCTCCCCAGTTTCTCTCCTCTCGCGTGCTAGACGCTCAAAAGTCTAGGCCTCCCTCTTATTGCTAGCTGGTCCTGCTCTTCCTTCTTCCCTCGATAGCTGGTCTCAACAATCTCATTTCATCTTTCATTGTTCTTCCAGACTTCGCTGTGCGGGTGTCCTGGATTGTTCAACTTGTCTTACAGACCCGACTTACACTGCCTCGGATCTGACCGTTTTGTCTGCTTAGTTCTTTTTCACCACATATAGCCCATCATGACTGGGTCAGGTTAGTTCAACGCTCTTGTCTTGTACATTGGGAGACGGTCTGGATACTAACAGCATGTGAAGACGACAAGAAGCGGCCTACCGCTCTAAACCTCACACCTGCCCGCTCTCCATCAACAGGCTCGAACTCGTCCTCGGACAGCTCCCTTAAGCACCCTCGCACACCTCGATTTGCAGAGGCTACATCAGTTCATTCTCCTGTAGAGCCAACCCGTTCCCCCTTTGCCGACCCTGAGAAGGCCCAGGTCGTTGTTCAGGCGCAGCCCGCCGATATTGGTTTCGGCTACATCAACAATGGAGAATCGCAAGTTCCCAAGACGCCACTGAGGAGCGCCATGAAGATTCCCGGCACCCCAGGAAGAAAGTTTGGCAACCCCATGAGCCCAACTTTCAACGAGGCGGAGATCTTGGAGAAGCGTGAACTTGCCACCGACAAGGAACAAGCTCGTGACCTGGTAAGTCGAGCACTTGGTGAACCGCTCATGACTGTAACTGACACCTCTCGCAGAAAATCAAGACTCGAGTCCGCATGGCCAAGTTTGCGCTTCGCGGCGTGAACTTTAGCTGCTCGCTCATTATCCTGTGCATGCTTTCTTCAACCTTTGCTATTTTCAATGCCAGCAAGGGACTTGCTTCCCAGAGCAGTCTCCCGCCCTGGGCTGAAGGTACCAATACCTGGCCTCAGAAGTTGGTCCTTGCAATGGCGTGTGTGTCTCTGACGGCTTGCATTATTGTCTTCATCACTTTCTTCCGACGTGGACACAAGCGCGCTGAGAAGGTCAACACTTACTACCATATGTTTGCTATTGGCTGGGTATGTCGAATATCCTACCCTCAGGTCATCCGGCCTTGACAAAGTAGCTAACACTTTACGATAGTTCATTGCAAGCTTGGTTCTCTGGGGAGTCACTGCCGCCCTCTATCAGAATTCCAGGAACAACAGCAACAACAAGGACATGTGGGGATGGTCTTGCGTCAACAACAAGCGAGAATCCATCTTCGAGGACCAGGTCAACTACCAGCTCATCTGCCGCCTTCAGAACTGGGCCATGATCTGCATCATTATCGAGGTCGTCATCGAGGTCCTCTGCATCATCCTCTACAGCGTCGTCTTCTACCGTTACTACACCAAGCGACGCCTCGCTAAGACCATGGACAACAGAGACCGAGCCCGCTCTGATCTCTACCTTGCCCAGCTTCGCGCACAATCCGCCCCCAACACTCCAGGATTTGGCCCCAAGTCCCCGGCATTGAGCCAGTACGCCATGTCGCCCCGTCATCCTCCGGCTGCCTATCGCAACTTGGGCGACATTGAGGAGAGCCCCTTTACCCCTGGCGGCAAGCTGCACGAGCCTGCATCCCAGTTCAACTCTCCCAAGCCCGACTTTAAGCTCCAGGCACCTCCCAAGAAGGCTCCTTCAGCCACCCCCAAGACGGAGCAGTCGCCATTTACCCCGGTCTCGGGACAATCACCATTCAGCCCCACCACTGAATCCGGGGTCAGCTCAAACAACCAAAAAAATACCACCACAATCGCTGATGATGAGCCCGTATACGACGCTGTGCCCATCCCAGGTGCATATGCTGGCCAGGCTTACAAGCCCCATCTGGAGCAGCGTTAAAGGACTTGCCTTCCTATAAACGTTGTACATTTGGTTTCAAACTTCATATTCGCTCTGAGCCTGGGCGTCTGTACATAATTCATCATCAGGCTGGCACTGTTGTGTCCATTTGGTTGTTTGTTTCTCTTCTGGCGATCCAGTAATATATACCCTTGGCGTTTAATGTGAAATCGGAATTGATGAATGGAGGCTTTTTTTTTTTTTTTTTTGGATAACTTTTGATTTTATACACATCGACATACACATGCACCTGCTGGCGACTCCTCAATATCGAGTCTTTTTTTTTCTATAATTTCTGGGGGAAAAGCATGCCATTTGGCTCGTCGTGTACGAAGCGAGATTCTATCGATCATGACATTTTTTCACGGTCTCTTATGTTTCTCAGCATTTCTTTTATACACCCATTAGTCTCCTTTAGTTGATTCATATCTATCAAAAGTATGGTAGCTCAAAAAATGAAAATACAAAAAAAGAATAAATTGAATGATAAACAAAAATTCAAAACTTCAGTCGCAGTGTCGATCGATCAATTGTACTTGAATCGAGAACTCGATACCTCCTTGAGGAGCAATAAGCCTCTTTTTGCCGAGCTCATCCAAAGTAATAGACGAGTAGTTTTCTCATACCTCGTATGGATTTTGGGACTTCTGCACATGGAGGGCTGTCGTGGCACCTCATAACCGAGGCAAAGTGACCACCACTACTGGTACCACCATCGCTGCTTTTGTAGTTTGATTGCACACAAATTAGTTCATTACCCCGTCTATTTTTACTACATGGGAGTGAAAGGGAGCACTCTGTTAATGACGGTTCATATATACGGTCCTGTGGTCCTGTGGATTCAATAGGGGTTGTGCCCCTTTGTCACCACACTCCCCTTTATCTTGTACGATCTTAAACAAAAACTAAGTCCCCTCAACTGTCGGTACTATTACCAGCAAGAACATACTACATAGTATTCTTGCTCGGAGTTATTATACTTATGTCATTGCAGGTGCCGGCGAGAACTTGTACTCCCCTCAGCTTCTTATACAGGGGGCACTGGTGTTCACTATTTTCATAAAAGGCCTAGAGATAATTTAACAGATCCAGATTTGTTTCCTCTTCTTTCCAAAAATTTATCGACCAGGGCCGCTAACTGCATGGCTCCTGGTTTCGCCTGCTTGCTTACTATGTCAGCCAGTTGCATACAATCCCGCGACAGCCCGTATTTGCAGTCGGTGTAACATGCCTCATTTCTATTACGATAAATACTGCATATAAACTCGTTTTACTTTCACTATAGTGACTCAAGGCAGAATAACAAATAATTACTAGAAAAACCAATACTCGTCGAAAGAAAACCTAATACTCGTCCAAAGAAAACCCAATACTCATCGAAAGAAAACCCAATACTCATCGAAAGAAAACCCAATACTCGTCGAAGAAAAAATAAAACTCGAATGAACATGGACTAAGATAGAGGACTTGGAATCCTGGCAACTATTCGACCCTGGGAAGGTGATCTGTTACCATGCACAAGGAAATACACAAGGTGAATGAAATTTTAGCCAACGATCTACTTTGTTGAGAGATACCATCCATAAGCATATTATTTATTTCCCTTGAGATTTGAGCACTTTCAATAGCTGGGTGCAACCAACATAACGAACGAAGCAAGACTGAGACTAGTCTACCAAGTACACGTATCAAGTCATAACTTTCTTCAACTACTGAGGTTCATAAAGGAAAACGCTTTGCTGCAAAGGCCACAAGCTGACGTTGATTCTCTATACCTCCTAGGCCACCAGGGTCATCTACGATACTTTGCCCAGGTTGTGCAGGGTTGGCTCTGCACACAGGGCTAAAAAAATCAATGACTAAAGCATACGTCCTGATTGGAAAATCCCTGAACTGCCCGTAGTAGCCATGCCACTATGCAGGGCCGCCTTGAATCATTACTTTTGACAGCATGACATTCGAGTGGACTCACTAGAGAGTTGATTGAGACAACACCTCTCCCAGGCTACATCATGCCGTGCCAAAAGGAGAATTAGAACGGGTCTGTTTAAAGGAATAAATAAATAAGATTCGTGAGAGTAATCCCGTAGATACAGAAACAGCTACAGGACAAAGCAAGTAAAGAACCACTTGCATTACTTTTTTGGTAGCCCGCCACACCTCCATGCATTAAAGGTGTAAAGGACTTCCTGAACCATCGTCACGCGGCCAATCCAGTCTCACCCCGATTCCTGAAAAGCCGCCCCAAGAGCAGCGTCGATGCCGTCCTGGGGGACTCTCTAAAAAACAAATAAGAGAAAAAGGCGAATCTATCGACAACTACCGGAAAAAAAGATTGAATCACCCTAAAACCCCAGAAATGCCCAACTTTCGTAGTCGTCTCGTCGTCAAATAAGACACCTTGATGAGAAGCAGTCCCGGGAGAAACAGTCTAGAGATAAAGGTGCTTTCGTTTTTTTTTAAATGAGGTCAGCGACGTTCATGGGCATCTCCTCAATCTGGGTGCTGTAAAACTGCTCGATCTCGCGCATCATACGCACGTCCTCGGCGGTGACAAAGTTGATGGCCACACCCTTTCGGCCGAATCGACCACCACGACCAATACGGTGAATGTAGTTCTCACGGTTGGCGGGGAGATCGTAGTTGATGACCAGCGAAACCTGCTGGACATCGATACCACGGGCCAGAAGGTCAGTGGCAATCAGGACACGGGAAGAACCGGATCGGAACTCCTTCATGATCAGGTCACGCTGAGCCTGGTCCATGTCACCGTGCATGGCAGAGACAGTGAAGTCACGGGCAGTGAGCTTGTCAGTGAGCCAGTCGACCTTTCTGCGGGTGTTGCAGAAGATGACGGCCTGAGTAATGGTGACAGTCTCGTACAAGTCGGACAGAGTGTCGAGCTTCCACTCCTCCTTCTCGACGGCAATGTAGAACTGCTTGATACCTTCCAGGGTAAGCTCGTCCTTCTTGACCAGGATACGGACGGGGTCACGCATGAACTTGGTGGTAACCTCAAGGACGTCCTGGGGCATGGTAGCGGACAGGAGAACGACCTGGGTGGACTGGGGGAGGAGCTGGAAGATGTCGTAGATCTGCTCGGTGAAACCACGCTGCCAGGGGTGTTAGAAAATGCGGGGCAAAGTGGCGGGGTGAAGTTTCATGGGCTTACAGAAAGCATTTCGTCGGCCTCGTCAAGGACGAACATCTTCATGGCGTCGGTGCGGAGGAAGCGACGCTGGATCATGTCGTGAACACGGCCAGGAGTTCCGACGACGACCTGGGGGCCGTCCTGGAGAGCCTTCATGTCGTCACGGACGCTGGTGCCACCAATGCAAGCGTGGCACTCGACGTTCATGAAATCGCCAATAGCGACCACGACCTTCTGAATTTGCTGAGCAAGCTCACGGGTGGGGGCGAGGATGAGTGCCTGGCACTGCTTCACCGCGGGGTCGATCTTCTGGAGAACGGAGATGGAGAAGGTGGCAGTCTTGCCAGTTCCGGACTGGGCCTGGGCAATAACATCGTGACCCTTGATGACGGGCATGATAGCACGCTGCTGGATAGCGGAGGGACGCTCGAAACCGTAGGCGTAGACTGCGCGGGCTTGTTAACAAGCCTGTCCATCTGAATTTGGGGTTTGTGGGTTTATTGGTTCCAACTTACCACCACGGAGCAGCTCGGACTTGAGGTTCATGTCGTCGAAGGAGTCGACGGTCTCATCGTAGTTGGACTCGATCTGTCCTATTGGCGGGGAGGTGAGATGTTAGCATTTTGAACCACCTCAATTGTTTCGTGTTTGGTCCTCCTTGAGATTGGCATTTTGCATCGCCCTGTCTCAAAGGCGCGCAAGGGTAAGGGCGCAAGGGCAGTGGCAGCAGTGCAAGCCGTCCAGCTACGCTTGATGGGGGGTGTAAGAGGACCCATATTCGCGCAGCCAGATATGATACCCAAAAGAAAAGCGAGGCAGGAGAGAAAATATTTTCGCGAGCGAAGGAGAGGCAGGTAGAAACTTACCCTCGGGGACGTCCTCGAGTCCCTTGTCGGTAGCCATGATTGCGGTTGTGGAAGAAAAAAAACTAGATCAAGCACAGCTCGACCTAGTTGGAGGGGAAATCGCGGGGTGAAGGGTAAGCGTGGGAAAAGATCGCAGGCTCCTCAAGCTGGGGCTGCGAGTGTCGCGGAATTAAATGTAACTTCGTCTAGTTCTTGCGCTCTCGAAATTCTCGAGAACAGACAGAACCAGGAATGGGCGTTTGATATATGTCGTGGATGGTTCGTTTGTGGAAGTTGAGGAAGAAGAGGAAGAAAAAAGTTTCGACGGAGGGGCGCACCGCTGGGTTGTATTTTTTTTTTCTTCGGGCCCTTTGGCTGGACCACGCATCGGGCCAACCCCTCCACAGCCAATCATTAGGGCTGTGGCCAGGTCCAGGTGTGGGGCCTGCCAATGGGGGGTGGCAGCAGGGCACCAACAGTGAGTCCACCAAAAAAAAACCCATCTTTTGCCTGCGTTCGACCGGGTCTGCCACGATCCGCCACCCAGTCATGGGAGTCGTATGATTCTGTGGTGCTCTTTTTGGTGTTGTGCTAGCGGCAACAGCTTCAAATTTTACCACCAAGCGGCTGTGCCTTTCGTTCGACTGACTCACAACTGTTGGTTCGAACTCCCTCGACACACTTATTACTCAATCTCAGTCTCAATCTTAATCTCACTCTCACCACTCTGATTCCCCCTTTGCTCACCAGTCCCCTTGCTCGCGCGGACTTTTGGTGTTCTTTTGTTCTTATTTCCGATACCATCTTAGCTTCTCAGAAGTATTCCGGAGTTTTTTTGCCTATTTTTCTTTTTTTTTTTTTTTTGCCCGGCGGCGCTACCTGCCTGTTCGACCCAATTCTTAAGCTCTCAAAACCACCGCTTTAGGCTCCTGCTACACTACTACACAGAATTTACGCCGTAATATTGATTGCCCGCCTACGACGCTAGGGGCTCTTTCAGTGCTATCAATAAGTCCTGTTGGCTGCGCTCAACATGCCATCTGCTCTCACTGCAACACCCATGCACCATGAGTCACGTATAATCGTCAGCGATGACTCCCAACCTGGCGCGATCCCCTCGCATCCTCTAGGAGTCAAGCCCCTTGGCAACCAGTACTTTTTCCAGGGACCCAGCGCGCGCAAATGCATAGGGAAATGGCTGCCCCTGCCAGACGAGATTCTGATGGTCGTTTTGGAATACTTTGACCAGTCATCTTTGACTCAGCTCGGGGCCACGTGCAAGTTCTTTTTTGCCTTTTGCCACTCTGAAGAATTATGGAAGGCGCTGTTCCTCCAGTAAGTACGAGTCTCGTAAAGAAAGTTTCCAGTGTCACAGTGAAGCACACGGTTGGGGTGACATATCAAAATCTTCCCCAAACGGGAACTGTCTCCCCGATTGCAGAGGCATGACTGATACATTGAGCATTCTTTCTTTTCTTTTCTTTTCTTTTCTTTTCTTTTCTTTTCTTTTCTTTTCTTTTCTTTTCTTTTCTTTTCTTTTCTTTTCTTTTCTTTTCTTTTCTTTTCTTTTCTTTTCTTTTCTTTTCTTTTCTTTTCTATTCTATTCTTTTCTTTTCTATTCTATGCTTTCTTGTTCTCTCTCCTGTATTTGTAATGCTTATGTGTTGGCGCTGGTTTTGCCTCTGTTATTTGTTTCGTACCGTAAAGACTTACACGCGCTTGCTTCCTTGTAGGATATGCCCAAGTAATGACCAGGATGTCAAGTGGGCGGGATCTTGGAGATCGACTGTTCTCGGCCTCCCGGGGGATTTCGGCGTAAGGATCGACTGTAGTAATGTCTTTTCAGATGTCTTACACCGGCCGTTCGCCTGTAGCAACATCGATCTGGCCCAGTTCACATCCAACATCCCCAAGGCGAACCGTATCCGCCGGTTTGCTAACCTCACCCATGAGGAGTTTGCTGAACGATGGGCTGAAGAGCCGTTTGTTCTGTCGGAGTGCATCCAGTCGTGGCCCGTTGCCTCGCAATGGTCCATCGACAAGCTGCTAAAGGACCACGCTGACGTCAAGTTCCGCGCAGAGGCTGTGGATTGGACGCTTTCTACATATTGCAAGTATATGGACAAGAATTGGGATGAAAGCCCCCTGTACTTGTTTGATCGTGGGTTCGCAGAGAAGATGGGCATCAAGGTTGGACATGAGACTGGGGCAGCCTATTGGCGACCAGAGTGCTTCGGCCCTGACTTTTTCGAAGTGCTGGGCGATGAAAGACCGGCTCATCGATGGCTCATCATGGGCCCTGCACGAAGCGGTTCGACCTTCCATAAGGATCCAAATGCCACTAGTGCGTGGAATGCAGTTATCCAAGGCTCCAAGTATTGGATCATGTTCCCGCCAACGGCCCAGGTCCCAGGAGTCTATGTCTCCAAGGACAGCAGCGAGGTAACGAGCCCGCTCAGCATCGCAGAGTGGCTGCTCACATTCCATGAGGAGGCACGCCGGCTTCCTGAGTGCGTCGAGGGGATCTGTGAAGCTGGAGAAATTCTGCATGTCCCCAGTGGCTGGTGGCACCTAGTGGTAAACATCGAAAGTGGGATCGCTCTGACGCAGAATTTTGTGCCACAGTCCCCGGGCTTGCACAACTTGTCCGAGGCGCTGTCGTTCCTGAGAAACAAGGCAGACCAGGTATCCGGATTCCGACACGATATTGAGAACCCATCAGATCTCTTCATCGAGAGGATGAGAGCGAAGTATCCGGAGCTTCTTGAAAAGGCGTTGGATATTGCGGATAGGAAGGCGGGGAAGAAGAGACGGTGGGACACTGCCATTGCTGTTGGTGATGAACAGCCGAGTGGCGGGTTCAGTTTCGGTTTCGCCCTGGGCGAGGACGACGATGAGATCCCTTAATTAAGTAGAGCCATAGTCTGCAGACATCATGTATGACGATGTTCGACATGCAGAAATCTGCATATAATTCATAGTCTACAGTGTACATGACAATTGCACCACACATGTCTCATTCACTCTACCTAATATTTGATGAAACTTCACTACTACTCAAGATCATGTTGAAATTTTGTTTCCATATCAATAATAGACACTTCATCTTTATAATCGTAGAAGTTACATGGAGATTGCTACTTGATGCTGCGTTTCCTCGGCGAGTATATGAGGGTTGCCATCGACGTCTCAATAAATGCTACATTTATGCTCACTACTCTCGATAGTACGTTCGCCGGTTGCTACATATCGAATATGATGTCGGCAATTCGAGGTGGGATGCAAAGGAGAAGTCTGTTAACTTGAAACTGGCCACATGCAAGGTCCTTGTGCACATGGCCATGTTATCGCGTTCTGTGCACTTGTGACCCTGTCTGTCATTTATGATCAAAACGTTGCATTAGGACTACCCGAGTGGCCGGTCTCTAGTGGTACATATGCAGCCTTGTGCGTAAAAGTTGCACTTTAGGATGTGATCTACTTGCTTATGGGATGGAAAACAGCCACATGGCACATTGCAGCTAGCGGTAGTCTCCTTTGTTGGCTTATCTGCCTTTTTGTTCTGTCTCTGTGGGGTCTGCAGTGTAAGCCTGCTCCAAAGTACAAAGCTGTAAAGGACTGCTAATTATCACCTGATCCATGCCACATTATGCCTCCTTGAGCTACATTTTAAAGCCCATAGCTAACGTATTTAAGTTTACCATGGACTGGGAGCTTAGATGGGAGGAGACAAAAGGAAACGGGGGTGTATATGGCATCAAAATCAGTTTAAATGGCCACATTTCCCCTCTCTTTGCCTTCTCTTTATGATTTCTTGGATGAGCATTCAACACGGTCTAGGTTAGCTGATGAAGGAACTAAGGGAGGATCTGTCAAGCTCGATGCTCAGGCAAGTGACGCAGGCCCATCCTTGTTGGTGTAAGCGGGAGGGCAGCGAGAGAGCAGCCAATCAGTCCCGCTAGTGCTCTGTTAGCGCGCCTTCTAGCACTTCCGGGTGCTACAACCTGGCGCATTAGGGACCGTCCATGGCCGACATCCCCTGCGAGGAGTGAGACACCCACTGGCCGCGCCACTACGACTGCGACGTACCACCACCTGGCCCATGTTCATCCATGCCCACCACCCATCAGCTCGCGACGGCTCATGTGCGGTTTCGCCGTGGACCATCTTTGTTTCAACCCCAGGCCAAGGCCACGAACTCGTCCAGGGCGAGGGCCTTCAACGCCGTGCAGGACTTGTTGCCAGGTCTTCACTTCAGCAAGGCACCCTCTGGCCAGCAAGAGCTCCTTATAGGCAGGCGGCGAGCTACCCCATTAGTAGGTAGCTACAGTAATAGCTGAGCTGGTGGTTCGCTCTGGGCCCGTTATCCACTCCCCCTTTCAGCCTGTGTCTGACACTGAGACAGCTGAGAGGCGGCGCGACGTGCGTACTAGAGGTAATGTAAGCCATCATCTACTATCTCGATAGTACCTACCGCCTATCCGCTGGCTCCCATCGACCGCGACCGAGCCTCCTTGTCACATATTTTACACGTTTGCGACTTCTCCTATCCCGCCTCGACCTCTTCTTCGTTTCCCATCTTGCGTTTGCGCTTTCTCGCTTCTCCTTCTGCCCCAGCGGTTGATTTGTCCTTGTAAGCTCCCACCCCCTTGAGACCTCCCATCCCCCCTTTGAGGCGGACATGCACCTCATCTCACCTCAATGCGACGTCATTCCAGGGCTAAACGACATCTCAGCTCTCGCGACCGTACCTGTTTTTTTTTTTTTTATGCTTTTGGCCTTTCCTCTCTGCCGATCGTTTATAGTCTGATGCTATCGATAATACTTTGATTTTATTCTACTTATTCACCGTCGATACCTCCGCTCCTCCAAAGCTCCGGTCGATCATCAAACAATCCTTCCACCGCCTGGGTCAGCACGTTGAAGTTCCCGAAGTCTTGCTGGGCATCAGCATACCGACAAGATGGTTTCGGACGAACATTATGATATGTGTTTGCCTGTCCTGCAGGACCTGACACTCGACGACGAAGATAAAACGGATAAACTGGAAGAGCTCTTCAGAGCCAATACAAATCTTGCTGGGCCTTCGCTGGACAATGCGGTCCTCGATGCGTTATGGAGATATCGGGATGGCGGAGGGACAGCAGCATCTCCCCCTGCCATTAGGCATTCTATCCTGCGCCGCCCTTCTCCTGCTTCATGGCGCGGCTCTGGGACACCGCTTTCTGGCTCCCCGAGGCTCGGGGTAAGCCCCCTGGCCCCTCCTGGCTTTGTCCCCCCGACATTTGGTCGTACAATGTCATCTACAGCCTCGCCCTTTTCGTCGCCACGAGCATCCCCCCGACCGACTTTTGTAACGCCTTCGATTCCCCACAGCCCGAACTTGAGTGCATACGAGTTCGCGCAAGCGACCTTACGCCAGCCACCGAGATCCTTGGTGAATACCAGACCGAGAATGTTGAGTGGCTTGTCAATGACGATGCCATTAGCGTGACGTCCTCTGTCGGAACCTCCAGTGGCCTCAACGCTGCTGCGCCGGAGTTCTCGTCCGCAGTGCCTGCCCATCAAATAGACATGTCTCCTTATGACATGCTCCGCTCAATTTTGGGTCACACAAGAACCGACGAAGAGATTGAGGCAGCTCTGGCAGACCATGGATACGATTTGAGCGCCACCATTGCAACTCTCATGGAGGGCCAGGCCCAGGACGCTGGCTTGGCTCTTGGCTCTGATGAAGTCAAGAGCGTCCTGGTTGGGAAATCTCTTTCTGCTGAGGGAAGGCCCAGCACTCCTGTCAACCATAAATCCGGCGTCATCTGTAAGTTTTACATGTCCACCGGCCAATGTCTCCGCGCAGACTGTCGGTTCAGCCATGACTTGAGTAACCACCTTTGCAAGTGAGTTTCTTCTTCTCGTATCCCCTTTAGATTAGCGCTTTTTGCTAAACAAACGGCTTAGGTATTGGATCATGGGGAATTGTTTGGCAGGAGAGACTTGCATCTTTTCGCATGACCCTGCAAAGCTCATGAGTAAGCTTGCGATGGATGGAACAAGTACTCCACCAACAAAAGGCCAAGGAAATCTGCAGTTGCAGGATTTCAGCTCCTTCCCCTCCTTGCAGGGAACACCGGAACAGCTGGCTGCTCTTGCGAACAACCCTAATTTCGCGAACTTGGGTATTTCTGCTCCTCCGGGTCTACGGGCTTTCCACGGCTCCGACAGCCCTCGTTCCCGATCAAGACCGGGAAGTCGACATCAGGGCAAGGAAGCTCCGCCGTCGGCCCCGGCACTGGACGACACAGAGGCTTTTCCATCTCTCGGCTCTGCATCTGCCACGAAGCAGGGCAAGAAGCACCACGGGAAGCGAGGTGGACATGGCCACAATCACAAGGAAAATTCCACGCCCAACTCCTTGGCCGATGTCGTGCGAATGAGCCCATCCCCAGTCATTGGATCACCACGACTTGAGGCTAAGCGAATTGGACGTAATGGGAGTGCCACTCCTCTCAAGAATGGAGAGAACAGTGCGGCGGCGCAGGCAATCTCCAGTCCGAAACATATACCTTGGCTTGAAACTGGTGAAAAAGCGAACAAGGCGTATCTGAAAGCTCGTCAGGAGGCTATCAAGCATGGCGGCCTCCGCAATAAGTTCTTACAAAGGTTTGTCTTCCCATATTTCCTTGCCACTTGGTTTTCTATGAAACCTCCATATTGATATCAATTAGTGCTGCCCAAGCATGGAATCGCAACGACGCTCGAGCTGCCAAGGCGCTTAGTCTTCGTGGCCAGAGCGAAAATGATCTCATGCGCAAGGCGCATCGAGAAGCTGCCCGAGAACTGTATGAGGAGCGTAACAAGAACAACTCCAACAGCTCCGAGATGTACGTGGATCTCCACGGGCTACATCCCGAAGAAGCTGTGGAGTACTTAGAGAAGATCCTCATGGAAAATGACCAAGAAACCCGACCTATCTATGCCATTACTGGCTCAGGACATCACAGCAAGAATGGCAAGGACAAGGTTGGCAAGGCCATTCGCAGTTTCCTCAACGAGTGGAGGTACGCCTACCGGGAGTTTTCCGTTCCCGGCGATCGCAATAATATGGGCGGGATCTTGGGCATTGATGCTCGAAGCTGGGACAAGACACTAGCCAAGGAAGGGTCCGAGGAGGGAGGAGTCAAGACGACCGTCGAGGATCTCCTCGACCAAGCCGTGGAGATTGGGGATGGCAAAGTCAGGCTCCTTGTCCGAGACCCTCCCAAGGGCCCAAGTAGCCGCCGATGACAACTCGGCCCTGAAAGTAGTAAAACTTGAAAAACCTCTATTGAACCAGACCTTCCGTGCCTTTGAATGTGACTGAAACCGCGGCTTACTCCTAGGTGCTTGTGCCTATGGTCAAAGTGTATTGATGAAGCCATCCATGCATGCCTATTACCAATTCCCCGATGCGACTGCCATGGAGTGGTCCATAAATGAAATTACAAGTTTGCAGACTTATCATGCACATTTAATCTAATAGGCGAGCTGTACTGTTGGCAGTAGGGACTTAGGTGGTCGCTGACTGGTGTTTTAGAAAGGTGTGATGCTAAAATCCAGGCGTGTCTATTTCGGGTTATAATATGACGGCGAGCCACACGTGGCGCTTGGAGTTCCAGCCCGGTACTTCAGATCTAGGTAGCATCCCTCTTACGAGTGCCCAGAGAGGAACCTCCGCCAAAGTCCCCAGATGGCCGGTCCCTGACGCAACTCCCCGGTCCCTCCGCCTGCGCCAGGATCCTGCAGAACCCCGACACTTCCTGCCATGATGCGAGCTGACTTCCTGGGAAGTCGCCAAACCATTAATCAGAGTCCCTTCTGCAATCTTACTGTCAGATCGCCTACCTAGCCGGTCTTCAATTTTCCGAACAGGAGAAGCACGAACAAGACAAGCAAAACGGTGTCCCATAGAATCCATTTACAAGAACGCGCCGTCGACCGAGATCCCGCACCGCAGAGTCCATATAAGCCAACATCACGAAGCAATTCCAATCATACAACCTACTGCGATGCCCGCAGACTACGAATCCACGGCCCAAGGCCTGGCGGTCTCGCCGTCGCGATCAAGCGAATCACCGCCACCAGGCTGGTCGCGACTCCAGTCCTCGTCCACCTCCCACCGCCGCATGCGATCCTTTGACCTCCCCGCCGCGAACAAGCCGTGGTACTCGGAGATCTGGAGGGCCCTGAAGATCTTCAACCAGCAGATCAAGCGGATATACGTCCAGATGACGGTCTTGCAGCGGGTCCTCGCCATCCTCGCCACCCTCGCCGTCTACGCCCTGCTCGTCGTCGGCTGGATATACTCGCACTCGCTCTTCGACTGGCTGCACGGCGTGTCGACCTCCTGGAGGGCTCTCCCGGGCGGCTGGCTCATCATGTTCGCGCTCATCTTCGTGTCCTCGTTCCCGCCCATGATTGGCTACTCCACCATCAACACCATGTCGGGGTTCGTCTACGGCTTCCCCCACGGCTGGCCCGTTGTCGCCGCGGGCTGCACCCTCGGCAGCCTGTGCGCCTTCATCGCCAGCAGGACCATCTTCAGCGGCTACATCGACCGCACCGTCGGCAAGGACGCCAAGTTCATCGCGCTCAGCCAGGTGCTGAAGCGGGACGGCCTCCTCTACCTGACCGGCATTCGCTTCTGCCCCCTGCCGTTCAGCTTGAGTAACGGCTTCCTCGCTACGATTCCGAGCATCTCGCCCATCGCATTTGCCATATCTACGGCGCTTTCGACGTAAGTTCAGGTTCCGTACCCCTCCAATTTAGGCAATGGGAAATTGGCAAGCTAACCATGTCCTTGCAGCCCAAAACTTCTTATCCATGTGTTCATTGGTAGCCGCCTCGCCGCCCTCGCTGAGAGCGGTGACAAGATGTCATTCGGCGACAAGATGGTCAACTATCTCGGCATGGGAGCCGGCGCCATCGTCGGCATCGTCGTCGGCTGGGTCGTCTACAGGCGCACAATGGCCCGCGCCGCCGAGGTCGCCAGAGAAGAGGCCGCGGAGCTTGGCCGAGCCGGCCCCCGGCCTTCCTGGACGTCGACGGCGAGACCATGATGGATCCCGAGGACGCCGCCGCCCTCATGTCTGACGATGACATGTCGCTCTGGGACACGCAGCTCGACGAGCCGGACATCTACCACGACGAGCAGGACGAGTCCAAAGGCAAGGCCGGAGAGCCCGGCTTGAAACCTGCCAAGAACCAGGACTCGAGTGAATGAAATCACCATACCTAGACACGCACGATGCAAATTACGAGACTATGTATATAACATGATGTTTTGAAGCATGTTGCTACTCGATGCCCGCTTTCTTCTTTTCTTTTCTTTCTCCTTCTTTTTCTTGATCCTTCACTTTCGAGATGTTAAGACCTTTTTTTTCCGGGGGCTTGAATGATTTTATGGCTGGGAGCTTCGGTATTTAGTGGCGTTTACAAGGGCTGATTGAACGGAGACGTGGACAATTAGAGACATTATTATATGATTAGAGGAGACACTGGATATCTAAAACATTGGGATCAAAAAGGAGCACTGAAGCATTCTACAGTCCACGCAATCCCTCACACTCGTGCATAATGTGCTTTGAAGAGCAAGAATACAAAGTCAAAAATAGGATGAAATCAAAAATATCAATCGCATGATGCTTTCGCCATTTTCCCAACGCCATCGCTCATGTCCACCCAGTCGTAACAATTTCGTAAGAACTGAAGAGCAAAACTAATAAAAGAATAGAGGTATATGCAACATCTTTCAGGGCTGGCCAGGTCGATACTGGTTCATGATCTGCATGGCCTGCTCTACCGGATATCCGATGAAAACGGGGCCGGTGAAGATCATCTGCGGGGCATTTCCAGCCCATTTGGACATGTCAGGGTTGATCAGGGCCGGCTGAGGCTGCACGGTAGATTGCGCGTGCGGAGGTTCCTCCTTGAGAGGTGAGAACGGTGAGTTCTGCTGGGCTTCGGTGGCAGGCGACTTTTCAGCCTCTGACTTCTGTGAAGATTGCTGCCCCGTTGCAAGAGTCTGGAGCTTGGTGTGATCGAACGGACATTTCTTCAGAGGCTCCTTGACTGGTGTCCTAGCCGTGTGGGAGGGGCTGGGCATCCGCACAGGAGCAGGAGGTGGGGAGAAAGGTTGCCGCGGCTCGTCGTTGTTGTCCTCGGGCTCGTACACGGGGACATGGATCCCCCAAGGCCGACTGGGGGATTCACCGACACGGACTTCTTTGAAAGGGCGATCAAATCGTGTTTCCCTATCATCTTCGCCCGATTCGCTAGCCTCTTCAATAGCGTCAGAGTCGGTGACTGTAACGGCCTTGGCCCAGTCTTTGACTCGCTCATTGGAAGCCCGCTCGATCTCACTCTGACGACGAGGACGCTCCTGATCCGTTTCAGGCAGCATCGGCTGGTGCAGTTGGCCGAGGCCTTCAATCATGCTGACGATGTTGCCGTACTTGGAGTCGATCTTCTTGATCTGTTCCTCGTTGTGCTGATATCGTCGGAGACAAATCTCATGGCTGCGAGGGAGTTGATGCTTATGCGTTTCGACATAGTGTGCAATCTCCTCGGGCGAGTGCTGATCCATATACCGTATTGGACACTTTCCAGCAGCGGCATTTGGATCTCCGCCCTGAGACTGAGAGGCTGCCGACATGGCTGCGCAGATTGGGTCTGTGGAGTCATGCGGCGTTAGATGCGGTGGCACAGGTGTCTGATCCTCACCCTCGGCATCGGAGGCACCGTTGATGGCAGCTTTGGGCTGCGAGAAGGGACATTGCAGGTTGCCCTTCTTGCCCTCCACAGTGAAGTCCTGCTCCAGCGCGGTGGACATGGAGGATTTTCTTCCGGAGCTCTGGGAAAATGAGTCCTTGGTCGAAGCGGTGGTCTTGCTCGCCTCTCCCAGAGATGCAAGCTGACCGGCCATCCTGCGACCGTCCCGGATGACCAATGCAACCTCGTGCTGGGACCTGGGGGAGCCGCGACGAGGCAGTGGAACAGGGGAGTCTTTGTCCACAGATGTGTGCGGTGGGAGCTGCAGCTTGGCAAGCGTCTCGGCTATTTCAGGTGTCGCCGGGGCATACTTGTCAGCCAAGTATTGGAGCTGTGGATGGTTGAGCGACATTAGCATCGATGACATCTCAACTGCTGACGTAACGTCAACGTGGGCAAAGGGTGAGGTGATGGTAAATGTGGAAAGTGCGCAGGATTGGATTCAGAGGGTTGAAGAAAAAGTTTCACTCTTGGCAGACGCTGCTGCTCGTGATCTAGAGCTAAATTGGTATTCATCATGAAAGCGCGCGCTGACACCACCGATGGGCGATCGCTCTCTTTCAACTGCAGGCCTGCCGGAGGGGGCGGCGCCGGGGTTTGGGTTGTCCCAAGACCGAACCGATGTCGCCGACAGTGCCAGGCAGAGAGGGAGAGGCGCCAAAGGGTGTTGTGCGGGAGGGTTGGCAGTAGTGCAGACCAGGTGAAAAAATTGCTTACCTGCTCGTGTGCAAACCGCAGTTTGTGCTCCAGCACAATGCGGCGGTCATTTAGGCCCTGGGCCTCATCGGCGAGGGCATTGAAGGCATCGGCAAGATTGTGCGAAAGCTCAAGGTGCGACATGCCCATGCCTAAGGATGCCGCTGGAGTGCGTGAAGAGAGGTGAGAGCATCTTGGGGAGAATGAACAGGTGATGGTTTTTTTTTTGTAGGCAGAAACGATGGAAGGCACTGGCGCTGTAGCCCCCGAGATTGGAGCTGGACTAGCGCTGTCTCACAGTGCTAACCCACCCTAGCGCGACACTGTCTGCCGCTCCCAACCGCCTGCATTTCGCCCTCGGAAAGGAGCCCAAGCCCACATCTGCTCACCTCCTTGATTGCGGGAAGCGAAGCGATTGGGACGGGTCCTGTTCTACCGCCTACCCTGTAGCTGCACGCAGTTATCTGGTTGAGCACTTATCACCCTGTTGCCGCTCCTGCATGTACTGACAGGTGTTGACCCGTTGCGATGTAGTGTTGGATTGGGTATATATTCTAGTGGGTGGTGTGGAGTGGGATATCGTACTGATGCTCCTGTGGCACGTCTGCCACTACCCGTCCTCCATGACTGTTGATCTCGACCTTAAAAACGGCCTGTACCACGCAGACCAAGCTAACCGTCTGAACATCCACATAACCATGTCCGACGCCTCTGAGATCCCCACAGCAAAGCTGCTTAGCAGCAAGGACCACATCGTGCCTGGCCAATATGTCGTGACCGAGCTCATGTTCCAGGTCCCTCTGGACTATTCCGACCCCTCTGGGGCTTCAATCACCCTCTTTGCTCGCCGTGCTACCAAACATGAAGTCCCAATCTTCCCTCAGGATGATCCTGAGGCCATCCAAACTCAGGCCACCAAGCCCTACATTGTCTACCTCGAGGGTGGACCTGGGTTCGGGAACCGTGAGCCCCAGGAGCATCCCATCACTCGGTCGTTCATCTCCAGGGGATATCAAGTTCTGCTCCTCGACCATCGTGGTGTTGGGCTGAGCACCCCTGTATCGGCTGATATGCTCAAGGCTTTACCCGGCGGGGTAGAGGGACAGTTCGAGTATCTCAAGCTCATGCGGCAGGACAATACCGTCCGTGACTGTGAAGCCGTTCGCAAGTGCCTCACCGAGGGCTGGCCAGAGCACAAGTCGAAGTGGTCCACGTTCGGCCAGTCCTATGGCGGCTTCGTCAGTCTCAGCTACCTGTCGTTGCACCCCGAAGGTCTGAGGGAGGTTTTCCTGACTGGCGGACTGGCCCCCGTGGGTAAGACTGCCGACGAGGTGTACAGGGCAACCTTCCCCAGGGTGATCAAGCGGAACGAGGCCTACTATAAGAAATTCCCCGAAGATGTCGAGAACGTGCGGCAGATCGCCGCCTACATCGAGAGCAAAGGCGGCGTGCCCCTCCCCTCTGGTGGATCACTGACAGTACCACGCCTGTTATCCATCGGAATTTCTTTTGGTGCCCACGGAGGATTCGACAGTGTTCACTCCATCATCCTCCACCTCAAGACCTCGCTGGACCAGTTCGGCTTCCTCACCCGGGCCAGTCTTACACCCCTCGAGTCTGTCACCCCGTTCGACACCAACATCATTTACGCCATCATTCACGAGGCAATCTACTGCGACGGGCCCGGATACGCCTCCAACTGGGCCTCGGAGCGGGTTGGGCGCAACTTTGACGAGTACTCGTGGCTCCAGCCTCTGAGCTCCGCCCTCGGCTCGGACGGCCCCCTGTACTTCTCCGGGGAGAATGTGTTCCCATTCCACTTTGACACGTACCCCGAGCTCGCGGAGCTGAAGCAGGTCTCGGAGAAGCTTGCCAAGTTCGACCAGTGGCCGGCGTTATATGACCAAGAGAAGCTCAAGAAGAACACGGTCCCTGTCTATGCTGCCTCCTACATCGACGACATGTACGTCGATTATGAGTTCGCCAAGGATACCGCGAACCTGGTCCAAGGGACAAAGGTGTTCGAGACAAATGTTATGTATCATTCCGCTCTTCGAGCGAAGACTGAAACGGTGCTTCAGAATCTCTTCCGATTGAGAGATGATGTGATTGATTAACGCCCACAATGTTCTCTCGTGGTCCAGAAAGGGTACATCTGGGTGAAATATATAGAGGTTTACTGCGGCCTATCAATAACCAGTCTAGAAGATAGAAACTGTAAATGATTCATGATTGTGTGTCTGGCTCTATTCATCTATGGTGAATGGTGAGAGGCTGTTGTTCCCGCTGCTCGTTTTGCCCCATCCCGTCTACGAATCTATAGCAATTACCCTACTCCAGCCCAAAGTCTATTTCTGCCTGCGTCTGGGCTTGCCATAATCTATTGGCTGCATTCGATATCACCTCCGCCTTGGCGAGCAGCTTCTCCTCGTACTTCTTGTTGTCTTTGCCCTTCTGACGAAGCTTGTGTGGCTGGGCTTGCAGTAGAACCGGCACCAGCTCAGACGGGTCAGCGTTGGCGATTGCGCCGACTGTGCGGAACCCGCTCTCCCAGAAGACACGGGCTGTCCGGCTCTTGACGAAGGGAATCTTGGCCAATTCCAGCAAGTCTGCTCGGGCGCCGGCCATCAGCCTGTCAGAGAAGTGGTCTAGAGTGGCAGCCAGGATTCCCCAGCCCATTTGCTCGCAAAACTTGATCATCCCCGCTGCGAAGCCCTGGCAGGTCTGTGAGAGGTTTTGGACGGTCCCTCGAGGCACCTCGTACTTTTGTGCAACGACGTGGACCGGAACCTCGTTGCACAAGTCGCGTAGCTGCAAGGCAAAGTAGAAGCGGCGGTATATTTTGGCTTGCTTCTTTTCCTCTGGCGTAGACTCTTTCATTGTCGCACCTTGTGCCCTATTTCCATTGTTAAAAAAAAACTAATAACCCTTAGGTGAGAGAGTGAGCTGGTGAAAAAAGGGAAGTACTTGCAGTCGAATGATGGTGGCCGGCTGGATCCCCAGAATGCGGAGGACACGAAATCCACTGTCGTCGAGAGACCCCATTTCGTCTCTGAAGACTTGCCAATTGACAGCTGCGGCAAAGTCTTGCACAGGGGTGAATGTGTATAAAATATGCATGTCTCCATCCATTACGAAAGCCTTTAGTGCCCTACTGAGCTCCGCATGGATGAAGACACCATCGTCAGGGTCCAATGCGGAAGCCACAACGGCTTTGCCAAGTTGTGTTGCTGAATAGCTCCCATACCCATCTTCTACGACAAATCCGAGTTCAGTAACTTCCTTGAGGCCGGTATATAATAGTTGATCAATATGTTCAGTCCCATGAGTATATCGTAAGAGGGACTTTTGAAAGTGTTCCCGAATAGATTCGTGACTGGTAGCAAGCCTGACTGAGATGACTTCCAAAAGTGCCCTATTAGTAGTATTAGCAGCCATTCAGCATGTAGAGCTGAGCGGAGGAGATAGATACCTGTGAAAACGACGGTTCTCATTGTTGAGGCAGCTGATGACTTCTGGTAAATCGGCATGCATAAGCTCTACAACCTGTTCTAGGTCGCCCTCACGACAGCACAGATAAGTCTCTCCAACAGGTGCCTTGCCTTGCCTGCCAGCACGGCCCCTCATCTGTCGCAGAAGGGCCGGACCAACGAAGTCCCGCCCCATACGAGCATTATGAAGTATTACTCTGCGAGCTGGTCTATCTCCATGTTAATTAGGGAGCTGCAAAACCATGGTGTTGCGTGGGGGCGAGCTTACAGATTGATACCAGCAGCAAGGCTGCATGTAGCAACACAGACGAGGATTGCACCTGAGTCGTATGCAGCGGCTACGAGCTCTCTCTCCTCTGTTGTTAAGCCAGCCTTAAAAATAAGTGTTAGAAACAACCTGGGTTGTGACATATGTGGAAACTTACGTCTATTGCAGATGGTTAATTTAACGCGTGGTGACCCGATGCAATCTGCATAGGATATGGCACGTTTTGGAACTTACGGTGGAACGCAACACCTTGCAAAACTGTTTCCCCTAATACCGGATCTAATCCAGTCGAGAGACTGCGTAGATCCTCCAGCAATTCTGTTCTTTTTTCAAGAAGCTCTGGGCTGATCTCGTATGGCTGTGGCATCACCCGACTAATCCAGCGGGCATCCGATTCGCAGGATCCGCGACTGCCAGCAAAGACCAGTACTCCGTGACCTGCCGAGGCAGTCTCATAAGCAAGAGAGACGACTGAGTTCAGGACTGACTCAGTGAGCTCTTTGTGTTCTGAAGGCTCAATTCTTCTCATCGCTGAAAGTTTATCTTCCATTGAGCGCTGACTTTTCAGACTAGACGCTGTTTTGAGAAGACTTTGCGTGCTTGCGGCGGGATAGATGTTTCCTTCACACACCAGGTGCTCGTGAATGGGTACTGGCCGGTATTTCGTCTCGTATGAGTACGCATTGAGCCACTTAGCGATGATATCAAGATTCTATGATTGTATTAGCCGAGCCGTGCGAAGTTGAGACTGGATAACACACAGGCAGAGTCGCGCTCATGGCTATTATCTGGACACGCTGTTCCAAACTCAGTAGTTTGGTCGTCATGAGTTCAAGCAAATAGCCTCGATGGCCATCATCGATCATATGGAGCTCATCCAGCACAACCGCTCGAAGTTGTGAAACCGAGCAATCATCGATGGCCGTATTGATAAGGGAGTTGGCCTAGACTTTGTATTAGAGCAGAGCAAAAAATTGAAAGGCGAATCCGGAAAAGTATCACACCTTCTCCAACGTGCAGACACCGATATCGAAGTCATTCCAGGCAGCCCTGATTTTGCCTCCACCGAAGAAGCCGACAACTCGGATGGTGTCCTCGTCGGCCCAACGTTTCCCGTGTAATGGATTTTGACTACTCTCCGGGGAGTTCTCATCAAACGATAACCCCTGGACGACACCGCGAAGCCAGCGAACTTTCTCCTGAACCAGAGCCACGTATGGAAGCACAAGCAATGCCTTTGCAGTTTTGTTGTTTATGATTCGTTTCAACATCAAGACTACCCCCAATCAGCAACTGCCTAGAACTAGTTTCGCATATTCTAGCTTGCGGCGAAACTTACGATCAGCTACCAAGGATTTGCCTCCGCCAGTGGGGGCACAATACACAAGATTTTTAGAACCGCTCAGGAGTTGGGGTCCTTTTAAGCAATTTTTCTGCCATGGATAGATTTGCTTGATTCCAAGGGAAGCAAAATTCTGCACAAGACGAGGCGGCAGCCCATAAAGCGGGTGGGCGAGACTGAGCTCGGGATCATAATCAGACGTTGGCGTGGCTGAAATTGCAACACGCTGAGTCCATTCCGATGGGCCCTCCTCGGGTGTCTCTAAGTTTACTATTGGGCTGGCAGAAAGCCTCCGAGCAACGCTCGAGGCCGTCGAAGCCCTCTTGAACTGTACTGGGCCTCTACTGATACCCTGCTGATTGCTGGGAGTGTCACTCGCGGACCAGCTTCTCTTTTGCCCGGCATGGGAGGTAACAGTGGTGAACGTTGTTGAACGCTCGTCATTTGCCGCTGTGAGACTCGTTTTGTGCAAGATGCCTTGCATGCTATTCATTATGAGGAAACATCAAACCTTCCCAGAGCGGTTGCTATAAGGTTCTGGATACTCTGGCCGTGGGAAAAAGCAACAGAACCCTGTCATTGGGAATCAGGAACCGCGCGATGCGATGCAATGCGATGGGACGTGACTTTACGTGAAGCAGTGTAACGCGAGATCACGTGATAGAGAACACCGGATTACGCAGCCAGACCCATTACGCTCGGCTCTCAGCGTCATCAGGGTTGGATAAGAGCCGGTGGCACTTCGTATTACAGGCAGCACCTACGGCATAACCCAGGCGGCCCCTTGGCTGCCTGGTGGAAAGAACGGCCACGGGCGAATGCCGGTACCTCCTCCCTTGGTGAGACCGAAGTTTCAAATGCCAGCGATTTTTACGGAGCCCATTTTAGTGGAAGAGTCCTGAGATGAACCCCTGACCTACAGATTCTGGCAGGTTTATAATTACGCCGGACGCAATGGTTCTTCTGGGGTCTTTCCAGGTGCCCCCTTCCCTCGTCCCTGACTCGAGCGATTCCGGGTCTGCAAGGAAATGCAGCCTCCACCTCATATCATCATCGTCTCGCCCCGGCCCGGCACCTGTAATGGTACCCAACAGTGATCGCCCTCTCCAGCTGCGTCGCCGCGATAGAAAAAGCTGGGTCCTTCTCTTCAGGCATTAATGCTAGCCTCCCTTTAATTCTGTGATATGAATGAAGCGCCTGTCGTCGTATGGCAAAAGGGAGGGCATAAAACCGTCATTTTATGTGCGAGGTGACATGCACAAAACACGAGGGTTGTGTAACACAGGTCAAGGGCTTCGTCTCAATCTATGAACACCAAGCCTCAAGGAGATGAGATAATTGGCCAGCATGGTGCGAAATAAAATACGTGGGCTACTCGCCACATAAATAGTCTCCAGTAGTTGGAATGTGGCGGTATGAACAGGAGAAATATCTTTCTTTGGCTGGCATGATGTAGGTAATGAGGGCCTGTCTGTGAAGGGTGGGCTTTTTGGATGTGCAACCTGATCGACGGCTGTGAGGATCGTCCCAAGAAACGTGCGGGCGCTGGCTTGAGAATATGCATTGTGGAGATAGACGTCATGTAGCCTTTCGCCCTGTCTGGAACTGCATCCTGGTTCGAGGTGCTGCGAGAGTTGTTTGCTCCCAGCAAACAATAGCCGATAAGGAAAACGCTCCCGTGCTGTTGAAAGAATCTCAGGCTGGGCAATCAGCTACCGAGGCAGGGCAAGGCATGGGATGGGATTGGAGTCGATACCGCAGGTAAGGGGGGGGAAGTTGGTCCACTCAGGACTCATCTTATTCAGCGTGCGCCACATGTCTAGAGCCACTCAAACGCGGGGCGTCCCTGACACCAGCACTACATCAGGGCACGGCTGCAGACCGATTTGCAGGGCTTCTCAGGGCTACCCCACCGCCCGTCATTGGCTGGCGTTGGAGACCTTGCGTACCAACCAGTTCATCGGTACGCTGGTGTCGGTCTTCGGGTGTACCTCCGCCCTCACCTCTGCACCGCCGGTGCACCAAGTACCCTTGGGTAGCACTATGTGCGTGCGACGGAGGTTAATAGTGGGTGGCTCTAAAGTAATGCCCTTGGGTACTAGGTATGATGCTAGCACGGCTCGATAGCCCTGGGTCAATGTTTGCTCTGATGACGGCCCAGGCAATTCTATCTTCCCAAATCCCGGGCGGTGGTCTTGTCGGGTCTTTCCAGTAGTTTCCACAGGCAAGCATCTGCACAGCCGCGCCTGGAAACAGGCTCGGTCGCTGTCGCTGCAAATCATCATGTGGCCAGCCGCCCTGCCAGCTGTCGGCAGTAAGGTATTGGAATTTAATCTCTCCAGGGTGTCTTGTCGAAAACCAGCAGAGGAGGGCCATGGGTGATTTTTGTTTGGCACGTGGACAGGTGCAGAGAAGGCAGAGTTATGTCCGGTGCGCTCTGGGCAGCCCTGCCTGGCGGCCCTGGGATGAGGTCAGGCCGGGTGTCCTCTGCTGCATCCCGCCATGACGACCTGAGGCAGATGGCACACCAAAAGGGACCGGAAGTACCTCCCAAGGTTTCGTCGAGGCAGACAGGGTAGGGCAGGGGGGTGAGGGGGTGTGTGGGGGCAAACTATGAGCTGCAATCACTTAACCCAAAGCTTCCCCGTCGAGCGGCTTCCACTCGCCAATCCAACTACAGTCGATTATCTGCAGGCTCCAACACGGCACGTTGCACATTACTCGGGTGGCCGCCACCTCTAGTAAATTCTGGTCAGCAAGAATTCATTTGGATACTCGGTTTTCTGGTAAAAGAAGAAGAGATGGGGACAAAACAGAGCCTCCGGCGCTTGTCTCCCCCGCCCAGATGGGCCGCCCTAGTGTGCGAGTTGATTCAGCAGGTAATTATTAGATTCGGTACTGGAGCCTGTGCTTGCTTTTTGGGTTCCCGCCCGCGTTTGTAGGCAGGAATCAAGGCAAGGTAACGCAGCCTTCCATCGTACTTCGACAATGGCCCATCCCTGCGCTCTGGAAAGGGACGACGGCACACTACCCACTCACACACCATTGTACATGGCACGCTGCTTTGTTTGTACGTCCATGTGCACTCAGACCGTAATCATAATTCACCAACATGCCTTGACAAGCGATTGGAGGGCAGCTACGAGAAGGAACGTCGCCAATGGGAGGGTGGCACACAGTTGGCCAGTGAGTCAAGCGGCGGCAGATAGTGAGTAGTAACGTGATTATCTTATAGAGGCCCAAGAGTGCGCGCCACTCTTGGTTTCTCTGCTACCAGCGATCTGCATGGGACAGTGCAGCGCTCAGATCCGTATCGTCGCCTACACCCGCATCAATGACGGTTGAGGTGGTGCTGGATCTTGGGGGCTAATTCCTTGCCGTCTGGAGATCCAGAGCAGCGGGTGGTGGTGGTGGTCCGCTGTTCTAGATTCTCGTGGGCGAGAAACCAGAGCGCGCCCGTTGGTCCTAGGCTTGACGGCCTGTGGTGATGGTGGGCGTCGCTGATCTCTCTCGAGCCCACAAAAAGTTGATCCCACCAACCCCAAAACAGAGAGTGGCTGGGGAAGCATTGTTCCAGCTTTTTCATCAATGTTAGTTCGGAGTCTGAGGCTAGCTTGTGGGCGTCGCCGTTGGGCAACCACCGACGAAAAATAATAATTCGATTCTCAGTATAATGATGGGCATCTGAGCAGAATAAGGGGATCGAAATAGCGAGCTGATGGATGACATGTAAGAACCATTTGTGCACCATACCCGCCCTGGCCGTTGCAGTGACTTCTTGGTGTCGATGGGTGGATGCAACATCGTTGACGATGCCCTATGCTAAACGTCAAACCTGATGCGAACGCCCCTCTTCCTCCCCCCTCTACAAGCAAACCGTCTACAGGAAAAGTATCGACCAAATACTCCGAGAGCTGGGCGTAACGGTTGAGTATGGCCAAGTGGAGCGACGAAGGAGCTGTAATTATTCTTCTAGGCTCTGTTCATTTTGGGTAGGTGAGAAGAGGATGATCGCGCTGGAGGAAAATGTCACGATTAACGCCAGGGTCAGCCAGTGGACCGACCAGGGTAAAGAAACAGTGGCGGAAAATGCGGATGAGCTGGCATGACCACTGGTTATCATACCGGCTCGCCTATTTCCCAGGGCTCCCCGAGGCAGCTCCGACAGATCGCAGGCTGGGTCAAAGGGTCTGCTGAGGGAACAATCCCCAAGCCTCAGAAGCTCACGCTCACACTACCGACTTGGCACCTGCCTAGTGAGCAACCCATATGGGCGAAGGTGTATGATGTGGCCATGCAAATGGCAACAGCCGGTAAGCGCAAATGTCTGGCGGAGATCGCCCACGCCAGATACTGGTTTAGTTTCCGCCATCGCTGGTGCGGTGAGCCTATGGTGTCATCAATCAACCTGCTACCTGTTAGCTGCAGCCTGCTGGGAGCCGAGGGCTATTCTTATTATTATACGCCTGTTCTTCTTAATTGCCAGAAATATACATTGACCAATGCCGCTCGCTCCAGGTGTCCAACTGGATCACTGCGCAGCGCCGCTTTTAGAGCGAACGTCAGGCCGTCCACCCTACCCGGCAAGCGGGCAAACCGTGAAGCAGAGACTTGGAATGAGCTTTTCTCAATCTGCCGAATTAAGACTCGGTGTTCAGAATGAGGTTCCTGGTTAGCTCTGCGAACCTGAGATCAAAGAGACAAGTCAAATTAGCGCCTGGGCTACTCAGCCAAACCCCAATATTGTCCAAGCATTACGTCGCTGGGCCTCAATGTGTGACTGATCACCTGGGAATTTACACGGGGAAAGTTAAGTCATTCCGAGAAGGCAGCACGGATCAATCGGGCCTGAATATGCAAATGTTATTCACCTGGGCGCCTTGGAGCCACAAACCTTCTTCGCTCCCCCTTCTTAGCCGCTCCAGCACAGCCTTGCCAGGGCGGCCGCGATCAACTGAAATCTGCGCCTATCTGGATCGAACAAACTCGGGTTGGATGTATCTTGTTAAGATGTGTATCTTGGTCGCAGCCTTGCTCTGACCATTTCTCTGCCACTGCCGTAAGCAAGGTTTGTCGCTGCTGGTAATTTTGATCTCGACATCCCGCTCCCCACCCTTTCCCGTTCGCCACCTCTCAGACTGTCATGAGCACACCGTATGTTTTGGGAATCCGGGCAGTGGGATATCAAACGCAATAGCACAGATGGCAGACAATCCAGCGCTCCGATGCCAACGCGCATATCGTCATAGTAGTTTGGCTGCACTAATCTCAGAATCGATATAATTCCTCCAAAGGGCCGGGGGGCTCTGATGAGACACCAGCCTACGCCAAGCTGAGCCAAAGCAATAACGGCACCGGCGCTAAGTCAAGCTTGGGCATGGCACACTGATTTTAACATACCTACCGACGGTAATACTATGGATTTCCTTACCTTCTATGTGTATCCATCGCCGCCCTCACACCTACCTCCTCACCTATACAGAGCCCATCAACCCACACCCCCCTAAAAGAGGACATGGCTCGTCGCAGCGCTTGGCTGCATGTCTCTTTCAAATAGGAAACAGTAAATGCATATACCAAAAGCCGGTGGGAAAGTGCGGGCTGGCAGCTACGAAGGGTGTCGCGGTCATGGGCGATGGATGTCGCAAGCCCTATCTAAGCCGCCGCCACGGGTATGCTGGCCAAGGCAGGGTTCATTTTAGGGGATTATTACATGCTACATGGAGAGCCCCGAAGAGCCCCCAACTGTGAGTCGTGACCCGGGGCGAGGCCGCCGAGGGCAGCGCAGGAGACAGTATCGAGTCTGGGAGCATGGAGTGGAAAAGGAAGACGACGTGTCGGCGACGGTCCAGATGATGGAGCGGGCGACGGCCTGAATAGGTGGTGGTACCTCTCTGACACCGCGCCTCGTAGAATTTGGGTTGAGATTCATCCGCTCCTCCTCGTGCCGTGCTTGTCCTTGGTGCAGAGCCAGATGGACCCGTGTGGGGACTGAGGTAGAGGTATTAGAGGTAAGTGGAGGGTGTTGGAGGCACTAAGGCAACGGATGGCAGCAAGGGGGCACCGCGAGAGGTCAACGCAGGTCGCTGCCTATTGTGCTGCCAGCCGTGCAGCCGCAGAGACCAGTTAGCGAGTACCAGGCTGAACCTGGCGGCTAGCTCCGCCCCCGTGCGCTGTTAGGAAAGTGGAGCCTGGATGAGCCTGGTCCTGGTCCTGGTCCTGCGCAGGCGGCGCCAGCAGGACGTTTCCATTTCTGCTTTTTGTCCCGGTACTCTCTCAGAGCGTAGAGCAGAGCAGAGAGAGCAGAGTACCTTGCCTTATTACTTCACTCACACACCTCTGGGAACCTTCATCTTTCTTCTCTCTTCCTCCTTCGCTCATGCATGCTCAATCCGGTCCCCATGGCATGGGTGAGCTCCTGATCGATTTGACCGTCCCTGTGAATCCTCTCTTTCAAGTCGGCCGTCGCGACTGATTCCAACTTTCTTTTCCTTTTTGAGTCCCCTCATCGACTGAGTCTCACACGCGCGCCCCAACTCACCTCTCCCGGGCATGCATCCATACGTGATCGCCCTCACTCTCTTAATCACACATACCTAGCAGTTTACTGCCCTGATGGCACAGCAGAATGTAAGTCCTCACGAATCTCAATCTCAAATAATACCGAATATATGCATTCGTATATGACCGTATTCATTTTCACCTCCGTCGCTTTTTCTCTTTTCAATCATTCCCGGGCGTCTATATCAGAATGCTAATTCTCGTCGCAGGACTCAAAGCTCAATGAGGCGGACGGCAAGTCCGCCAGCGAGCAGATGTCTGGCTCTTCCGGGCAGGATGCATTAGACAAGGACGCCGCTGCGGAAATGGCTGCTCCATATGGCACTCGCTCTCGCAACAGACCACGTCCCAATTACGCAGAGGACAACTACGACGTGGAGATGTATGACTATGATGCTGAGAAAAATCAGAATGACACCAAACGGCCATCGCGGCAGTCTAATGGCGCGAGCCATGGTGAGAATGGCCGCGCGAATGCGGCTTCACGCAAATCGTTGGGAGATGATGCCAAAGCCGGGTCGTCGCAGAATGGTGGTGGTTCCAAGGAACAGACCTCCAGCGGTGGTGGCACAGGAACGCCGCAGGCGACCCATGCATCCTCCTCCACCACCACCAACGCGTCGTCGCAGCCATCGAGGAAGCGCAAGGCTGGCAATGCAGCAAACCAGCAAACCAAGGAAACAGCCGTATCGTCAACGAGGAAGACGGGCAATTCGGCGCAGACCTCGTCAACCTCATACCCCGAGTCAAATGTGCTGACATTTTCAAATTGCAAGGCCCGCCCGCAGAACGGGCGGCTGGTGGCCGACGATGGGACGGTGTTGGAGGCAAATGGTACGTACTCGATTGGAGTACCTAGTGGCACCATTCACAGCGTGATCCACCGCTAACTTTGACTCTAGATCATGTGTACCTCGTGTGTGAGCCGCCTGGAGAACCGTACTATCTGGGGCGCATCATGGAGTTTCTGCACCCGCAGAATGACACGTCCAAGCCCGTCGATGCGCTGCGCATCAATTGGTTTTATCGCCCTCGGGACATCGGCCGCAAGGTGCACGACACGCGCATTGTGTTCGCAACGATGCACTCGGACATCAGTCCCCTGACAGCACTCCGAGGAAAGTGTCAGATCCGGCACAGGGTGGAGATCAAAAACATGGATGAGTATCGTCGTACGCCGGACAATTTCTGGTTCGAAAAGCTCTACGACCGCTACATCCAGAAAAACTACGACTTGATCCCGACGTCGGGCATTGTCAACGTGCCGGAAAAAGTCAAAAAGGTCCTCGACGAGCGCTGGAAGTTTGTCTTGGTTGAGCAGGGTCGAGGCAAAGAGCTGACTAGCGCCGTCAAGTCCTGCAAGAGATGCACTGGCTACTGTGCAAGGTACGTACCTGCTGCCCTACTTGCCATCAATCACATCCATCCCAGCCCATCCCATCCCACCTATCCGTCATTTTCCTCTCTTTTGGGGGCTCCCTGCAATTAGTCACCTCAGCCGCCGCTCCTTTAGGTGTGGTTCGTTCCCTCCCACTACACCGCCGCACCTGCGATACCTGTGAATTGTTTGGTCGTCTGTGTGTGTGGTGTGCGCGTTTCATCAAGCTAACTGTGCGCCCCACCCCATTATAGTAATGACTCTGTCGATTGTGCTGTCTGCCAGCAGACCTATCATATGAATTGTGTGAAGCCGCCGCTGTTGAAAAAGCCCTCTCGAGGATTTGCCTGGTCATGTGCCGCCTGCAGCAGAGCTCAAGAACGCAAGCTTGAGGCTCGCCACACACCTCATCTTGCAGCGGATGGCGACGATGACGAGCTTTTGGAGGACGATGAGGATGACATCCAAATTGGTGGGACTGGGGGTACCACTCCTGCGGAGGATGCCGAGCATCATCACCAAGGCACCGCCGAGCAAATCTACCAGGCAAGCCTCTGGCCATGGAGATATCTGGGCATGCACTGCAAGCCTGAGGACGCTCTAGACTATGATGATCGTATATACCCACGCGCCAGCACCAGAATTGGACCTCGACACCAGGCCAACGTAGGGCCCTGGCCTGGACGACCCGTGCAGTATATTAAACCACCCGAGACGAGGAGGGGCGGACGGAAAGATGCCAAAGCCAATAGGGAGGCACAAGCTGCCCAGATTGCCGACTTGTACCCGGACGGTAAGCGTCCAAAATGGGTTCAGGACATGCCTCCTGGATACACGTCTCGTGGAGAGGACTACGTCGACCCTAATGATCCGAACGCAACATCTGCTCTACTCTGGAAGCCTCCAACATCCGAAGAAACCGCCCAAAAGTCATTAGATTATATGGGCGAAGCAAAGGGGCAAGCAGATAAGCTTGGCCTTCCGAAACGGTCAACTAACTTGCAGGACATTGCACTGAATTGCTTGTTCAAGGATAAATACAACCCTGAAAAAGCAATGAAGGACCTTGCATCCACTGATATCAAATTGTTCAAGGAGCCGTCCCCGTCTGCCAATGAACTAAAGAAGTTCGAAGAGGGTGTTGCAAAATACGGCTCCGAACTCCATCTTGTCATGAAGCACGTCAAAACAATGACCCCGGGACAGGTAGTCCGGTTTTATTACACATGGAAGAAATCAGACCGCGGGAAGCCAGTATGGGGCAGCTATCCAGGACGAAAGGGCAAGAAGGAAGCCAAGAAAGCCGAGGCGCTCACCAAGGTTGCGGACGATGTCGCGCATGACGACGACGACTCTGCATTTGATTCGAGAAAGGCATCGGAGAAGAAGCGAGCCTTCATGTGTCAGTTTTGCTCAAGTACAAGCTCACGACGTTGGCGTCGTGCCCCAAATGCCACCCCAGGCCTGGTAAACGAGAATGGCGTCAAAGCCACAGGAAAGGACAAAGGTAGTCAGTACGTCATTGCCTTGTGCTCTCGATGTGCCGAGCTGTGGCGGCGGTACGCTATCCGGTGGGAGGACATCGATGAAGTAGCTAAGAAGGTTGCTCAGTCAGGAGGCAAAGCCTGGAAGCGCAAGCAAGACGAAGAGCTTCTGAAAGAGCTGCAGACTGTGAAGGAAATGGGCCTACTTGCACCCGAGCCTCCCTTGGAAATCGCAAATGGCACGCCAACCGCTAACGGGGGTGAGCCGCCCCGTAAGAAGCTCAAGGGGGCCGCACCGGAAAAGGAAACAGACTCGGATGGTGGAAGTACACCTGGTGCAGTGGTCCCCAAAAAGAAGGAGAAGGTTTCGGAAAAGACCTCAGAAACGTCTCCCCTTCCTGAGATGCCCAAACCCCGAACTCTTCCTTGCGCCATTTGCGCCCAAATCGAGCCGCTGGATAACCATCTCTCTTGCCGGGAGTGTCGCCTCCCTGTCCATCGAAAATGTTACGGTGTTCTTGATACAGCAAAGTCACTTAATAAGTGGACTTGCGACATGTGCACTAATGATAAGAACCCTCAGGTCTCTATTGTAAGTTTTGTTGTGATCTTGATTAATCCATTTGGTTTTGACTAACAATTGATTCAACTACAGCAATACAAATGCGTACTCTGCCCGGTGGAGCTTACTGAACATGATTTTGTTGAGCAGCCGAAGCTCACTCATCATAAGAAGAAGATGTCGGAGAAAGATCGCGAGCGAGAAAAGCTAGAAGTGCAGCAGGCTCGCAAAGCGGCAGAATTTTATCGCAAAAAGCAAGAAGAGCTGAACCGACCTGTCAACCCTCGTGAAGCCCTGAAGCGGACAGCCGACAACAACTGGGTACACGTAACTTGTGCCGTATGGACCCCAGAGGTCAGATTTGGCAACGCAAAAGCGTTGATGCCCTCGGAAGGAATACCTTCCATCCCAAGAGCACGATACGACGAGACCTGCATGGCGTGCAACGATAGAGGCGGCGCCTGTGTCTTTTGTCCGCAATGCCGCCTTTCCTTCCATGTTGAGTGTGCTCGAAAGCAAGATCACATCCTCGGATTTGAGATCACGCCAGTTAAAAGCTCCAAACGAGACCAACACAACATCGTATCTATTCAAGGGGAGAGTGGTACTATGACGGCAACCTTATGGTGTAAAGACCACGGTTCGACCAAACCCACCGTGCATCAGATGCACGAGGAGGTGGACCCCGGTGACTCCAACGAGTCTCTGAATCTGCTTCAATTCTATGTGCAAAATTACAAGCAGGCAGACCTAGCGTTGACTGGTACGGTGCGCAAGGCAAACCTGATGACTACGGCAGCAAAGATGTCGGGCACCCTAATGCAACCAGGAGCTCGGAGAGCCTCAACAATTCAGCCCGTCAACGGAGGAACATCGCATGCCCGCAACGGAGAAGCAGCTGTTTCCTCATCTGAGTCCCAACCCGCAGGGGAAAAGGTCTGTATCAGCTGCGGTATCGATGTCAGTCCGAAGTGGTGGGCCACAAATATATCGCAAGAGCGAGAGCTCACTAATGGTCATTATGGCTCGTTGGGAGATGAGGCAAAGAAGTTTGTGGAACAAAGGAAGTTCCAGTGCCACAAGTGTCGAAAGACCAATCGCACACCCAAAACTCACCACCCTCAACCTACGTCACTGGTCGCTGAACCTGCTCGTCCACCACCAATCGAGTCAGGCTATCCTAACTCGATGACTCCGTTGCGAAGCCCCGCGCCCTTGTACGCGGAGAGCCGGGACGTGCGAGCTCCTTATCATCAGGTTTGGTCTCAATCTCCTCCCTCGCACCCAACACATCCTTTCGCCGCGCCCGGACCTGCAGGTCGGCTTGTTCGCATTGGTGATTCCAGGCCCCCTCTCGCCCCTCCTGGCTATCCACCCCCGCCATCTTCGTCGACTATCCCGCCAGCAGGGCCTGTAGCACCACCACCACCTATTCAGCCCCCTCGCGGCCTCTTTGGCGATTGGGGTCCCCGACCGGGTAATCCACCAGGACCTCCCTCCCAGCATTTGAGCAGTGGCCCTCCTTCTCTGGCCGGCGGTCCACCTCTGAATACAATGTCCTCCTTACGGCCTCCGCCCATGGCCGTATCACCACCACCTCCTCCCCCTGGACCCCTGCATCAACCGGCGCCTCATGGACATGGAGCTCAGCCCTATGTGAACGGTTTGCCACCATCGCCACGTCGTGGTGCTGGCCCACCTCCGCAACCTCAATATTCCACGCCCTATGCGCCAGCGCCCGTACCTGGACCACCTCGTCACCACGGACCTCCTCATGGGCTGAGCAACGGGGTGCCGCCTCACAGGCCAGAGCCATACCAACCTGGCCTGACGCCTCCTAGACCACCATTTTCTGGGCCACATGGTAGCCCACTCGGAGTAGGGCATACCTTGCCCCCCCTCAGGAGTCTGCTCCGATTGGACATCACCCGCCTAGGAATGGGCCTGAGTCTCGACCAACGTCGGGGGCAAGCGCAAGTCCCTCGCTCCGCAATCTGCTCTCTTAAGAATAGAGTCTGTCCTATGGGTATAGAAGGCGCATGAACGTATTGCCTCGGGCATCACCTCATGAGGCTACACTTGTACTTTGTTGATTTTGGTTGGATGATGATGAGTCAAGAAAGCAATCCGATTTTCCCTTTTCACATCTTATTTTTGGGCAGGAGGCGTTGCTACATCACAACATTGGGATATTCGACGCGATATTTTTCCACTTCTTTTGCTTGAAACTCTCGAATGGTGTTGTGGCGCTTGTCTTTTTTTCTGAATCGAACTTTGGGGCTATAGGTAGAGTGCTGGGGAATTGTAGCACAAATGGTCTGGGATTCATCTAAAGTGGACGGTAGAAAACTAACTTTGGAGTTGAGATTTGAACACAATCACCATCCGCAGCTCCCGCGAACACGACTTTTATCTGGGACATGCAGAAGGATGGAAGGGCATTTCATGTTTATGGTAGAATTGGTAGAGATTCATGCAGGCAGAGCCGAAAAAAATTAAACGGTATCTACGTAACTTGGTGTATCCCAAATGAGAGTAAAACAGTGTGTTGTCTAATTAACAAGATAGGTTCAAGGTATATATATAGACTTAGACCGGGCGAAACAAGCAATATGCCGGAGCTAAAAATAAGTTCCTGTGCATAGCATTTGTGGCGGTGTTGTGGCGCTATCCGTCTTGGTTGTGGTTAAGCTCAACCTGCGGCTAGTGCGTAATAGCCTACAAGTAAAAGCTACCTTTACAGGCAAGGGTGTGTAGCTTGTCTTACAGGTCACCTACATATCGACCAGTAGATACATCCACCAATGCCCACAGTCGATGGACCCATTCGGCATACGTACACAGCCGGCAGCAACCACCTAGCTCTATCTAACTACATCTAATCCGGGGATCTGACACAGCGTCAACCTCTCCGCTCTCTCTCAATTCCATTTCCACGACGCCTCATCGACCCATCGCTACCTGTCCTTCTGACCGTGAGACGACCCAGAACCCAATTCGCCAGTCTCGGCCCGCTCGTTGCCAGGGTTGCCAGTAGTTGCGAAGCAAAGTATCCGCCGACCCAAGAAAACACCAACAACCGAAGCAACACCCACCATCCATCCGAGGTGCCCAAGGCAAACCCGTCCCCCGCCGCCGCCATGGCGCAAATCGTCCTCGACCTGGTCTACTCGCTGGGCAACTGCCTCAACTGCTTCCCCGGCTCGCCGACGCTCAAGATCAACGGGCGCAGCTTCAAGATCCTCCAGCTCCTCGGCGAGGGCGGCTTCTCCTACGTCTACCTCGTCGAGGACACCTCGACCCACAGTCTCTTCGCCCTCAAGAAGATCCGCTGCCCCTTCGGCGCCGAGTCCGTCCAGCAGGCCATGCGCGAGGTCGACGCCTACCGCCTCTTCGCCCACGTCCCCTCCATCATCTCCGCCTTTGACCACAGCGTCGCCACCGAGCGTGGCGGCGACGAGGCCTCCAAGACGGTCTACATCCTCCTCCCCTACTACCGAAGGGGCAACCTGCAGGACATGATCAACGCCAACCTCGTCAACCACGCCCAGTTCCCCGAGCGCCACCTTATGACCCTCTTCCTGGGTGTCTGTAGGGCCCTGCGCGCCATGCACAAGTACAAGACCCCCGTCGAGCGCATGGAGATGGGCGACGAGGCCAGCCAGAACAACAGCAAGGGCGGCACTAGCAGCAAGCGGACGGAACTGGAGGAGGAGGGCGAGCAGGAGCGGCCTCTGATGGAGGCGGAGAACTCGGTCCGCAACTCGGGGCCCGGAGGCAAGACGCAGAGCTATGCCCATCGTGATATCAAGCCAGGTATATATATTTCTCTCCCCTCTCCCCTTCTACTGGCCCTATCTGTCTCGTGACCAAACCTAACGAATATACACATAGGCAACATCATGATCGACGACACCGGCGCCGCCCCCATCCTCATGGACCTCGGCTCCGTCGCCCCCTCCCCCATCCCCGTATCCTCCAACTCCGTCGCCCTCCAGATCCAAGACACCGCCGCCGAGCACTCCACCATGCCCTACCGCGCCCCGGAGCTCTTCGACGTCCGCACGGGGACCGTCATCGACACCAAGACGGACATCTGGTCCATGGGCTGCACCCTCTACGCCTGCCTCGTCGGCAAGTCCCCCTTCGAGATGCGCTCCGACGAGACCGGCGGCACCCTCAGCCTGTGCGTCCTCGGCGGCGACTGGCGCTTCCCCGACGAGGGCCCCGCGGGAGTCAAGCGCTCAAACAGCATGCGCAACCCGCAGGGCAGCGCGGCCAACGCCCCCGCCGCCCCCAGCGCCAGCATCAGCGAGCCCATCCGCCAGGTTGTCCGGAAATGTCTTGCCGTTGAGCCCGCCGAGCGGCCGGATATTGACGAGCTCATCATGATGGTGGAGGACGTCATCGATGAATTACCAGAGGATGCCGAATAGCTTCGCCGAGTATGAAAAATCCGCTTCTGTTGGGGCTTTCGCGGAACATTTCTCTCTGTCATGATGATGTATTAGGATGAGCACGCCGCTGCGGGTTCGTAATGTATGATTAAAAGAACCCACCAGTGTCACCGAGCGTGACTGATGAATGCTGGCCTACGTGTTTACAACTTTCCCTTTAGCCTTATATCCATTCTTCCCGTTTTCTGGAATTGTTTCAATGTTCATAGTACCGATTTTGAATCAGCAAAACGCATCTTGACTTGGCGCTGGGAAGTTTTGAATTTCATATAGAAGTTTGTCACGCTTAGGGAACTAAATTTAAGCTATTGCTGTGCGAGGTTTGGAGGTAACAATAAACATCGGGTGCTACTGGTAAACAAAAATCCATGCTTAAAACAGTGTAAAAACCTAGACGCCCGTGGGTGGCGGGCATGTACAATCTGCTTCTTGATCATCCTAAAGTTGAAGCTTGAAAGTGGCAACCTCAAATGGTCTAAGTTTAATCGCAACCTTTCCATCTTTAACCTCAATCTCTTCAAGTTCGTCCTCGAGGATATTCGCCTTTGACGCTCGCTTGATGGGGAAGGCAGTCTGGATGGTACCCTTGCTGTGTCCTCCCAGGGACTCATATACACGCAGAATTATGCTCTGTCCAGGGTTGACACGGGTTCCTTCACGTCGGGTGACATCCTCATCATCGTGTCCACGTTTGATGGTGTCTAGAACGAGTGAGTCCGAGTCATCTTCGTTAACGAGCTTGATGGAGGAGCCAGAGAGCGAAGCGATGGCTGCTTTGGAACCTGAAAGAACCGTGAGAGGATTGTTGAGAGCATAGGCGGCCTTCACAGTCACGGATGACAGAGAACCCTTGTGCGGGAGGATCGCCCATCGGATGGAATGAAGCCCCATGTCAGCATGCGCATCGGGTGCTTTGGGAGAGCGAAGCAGGGACAGACGCATCGTCTTGCCAGCCGTCGCAAAACCGTACTTGCTATCGTTCAAGATAGAAACACCATAGTTGTGTTCTGAAAGATCGGCAAATTTGTGGCAGCACACCTCAAATTTAGCCATATCCCAGCTTGTGTTGTAATGAGTAGGACGCTTGGTAATGCTGTAGGCTGTCTCGTATGATGCTTCGGTGTTAACAATATCAACCGGGAACTCAACCTTGAGGAATTTGGAATTCTCATGCCAATCGACCTCTGCTGAACAGTCTACTTGAGAAGGCTGACCATTCAGAGACGCCGATAGGGTGATGAAGGACTTCAGTGAGCTTTCTTCGCTGATTTTGACATCTGTGACAAGAGTAACTTTGTGCGGCTTTTGTTCAAAAATTCTCGTCTCGCCATGTTCCAACTGTCGTCGTGTACCGAGATGGTAGACTTCCACGTCCCAAGCCTGCCAGTAGAGTGGAATGTCATCAAAAATAACAAACTTGTTGGCCTGTCCACCCTTCTCTATGACTTCTCGGTCGTTTGTAATGTCGTAGAGGGACACAATAACACCGTGGTCAACCACGATGCGAAGCTGGTCGTTTGCAAGAACGAATACTCCTGAGGATGTCTCCTGTACGGAGATTCCTGGTGCGGAATCTTGCGGCTGGAGACGGAGAAGTTCACCTTCGCCACTGACAATGCCGACCTCAGTTTCAGAGATCTCAACAAATTCCTCACGGTGCCAGGGTATGTTGTTTATGGCCACAGATTCTTGCAGACAGTTGGAGCGAACCTCCGACAGGCCAAAATATCCATAAAGCTCCTTCAAGAGTTTATTGCCGGTCTTGAAGACTTCGGCGTAGAGCTGAGAAAACACTTGTTAGTCGTCAATTACGAGAGAAAAGTAGGAGATTACTCACCTTGTCAGAATCATCGTAACACATCTCGATGCAGCTTCCAGGCAGGCAGTCATGAAATTGGCAAAGCAAGACAGATTCCCACATGTTGTCGATATCTTCCGTGGGGTACTTGTACCCCTTGAACTTGAGAGAAGCAATGGTTGCCAGGTGCTCGATTTCTCTAAGTAACACCTCTGACTTGCGGTTGAAGTATTTGTTGTTTGCCTGTGTTGTGTATGTGCCTCTGTGAAGCTCAAAGTAGAGTTCGCCATACCAGGTGGGGAACTCGCTTGCCTTGGGAGCAAGACGGTCAAAGAAGTCGTCCACAGTGTGCCCAAGTTTCACCTTGGGAATTCCGCCGACAGTGTTGCTGATTCCAGCGCAGCGTCTTAGTTTTTCAAAGTGCTCCCAGGTTGGGCCACCGCCTCCATCGCCCTTCCCGAACAGAAGAAGCGATGAGTTGTCAACTCTCATGGTTTTGTGTTGTGTTATGCTTCGTTTGACGTCTCCCAGATTTGCATCTGCGGTATAGGTTTCCGAAGGGGGCATGTGGCAGATCACTTGGCTCCCATCAGGACTCACCCACATGAAGGTGGTATGCGGGAAGTTGTTGATATTGTTCCAGCTTAGTTTCTGAGTGACAAACCGATCCATGCCTGCAAGTCTACAAAGCTGCGGCAGCTGACTGGAATACCCGAAAGTGTCAGGAAGCCAGAAAGTTCGGCAACGAATGCCAAACTCCCGCTCGAAAAGCCTCTGGCCATAGAAGAATTGGCGGGAGAGAGATTCACCGCTCGGCATATTGGTATCGTGTTCGACCCAGCTGCCGCCAATGGGTAGGAACTGGCCTTCATCCACCTTCTTCTTGACCCTGTCATAGGCGGCTGGGTAATATTGCTTCAGCCATTTGAATTGCTGGGCTTGTGAGCAGGCAAATGTTGCCTCGGGATAGCGATCCATGAGGTCGCACTGATTACTCCAAGATCGGACAACCTTGCGCTTGGTCTCGGCCCAAGGCCAAAGCCAGCAGGTGTCAATATGGCAATTTCCAATTCCAAATACCACTGGCTCTTTGCCAACTTCGTAGACACGGTGGGAATCAACATCAGGACCAAGGATCTCCTTGGCAAGCTCGCGACACTTCAAGATGGACTTTTGGTTGTTGAGTTCGAATGTGTCAATGATTTTCATGGCTACTTGGAGGGCCCGGTTTTGCTCAGCAGAGTCCTCGGGAAGTTCACGAGCAGCATCACCAAGCTCCCACATGTCGAAGTGAAGCATCCGGGCTTGAAGATTGACTGAAACGATATCGGCTTTGCCAAGACCAAAGTATCTGTTGGGATCGGGTGGCGCAATGCTGGTCTGACCGTCGGGAGCGTTTCCAAACATTCCGTTGCAAGCCATCTCAATGTAGATGGTGTGCTTGCTGCCATCACGGAATTCCTTTGGGATGACCCATTCAATACGCTCGCCACCGCCAGTCAGGCCCTGTAGTGGCATGCCGGCTTCGGACCAAATCAGGCCTTCATTGTTAGCATCCCAATGGAGCTCCAGCAACTCATCTCCCGCAATGTCTGCCGGGATAGTCAGAGTCACCCTGAACCAATGAGTCGACCATGAGGGGCCAAATGAAACCCCTATGTGAGTCTCGCGGAAGGCCTGCTTTGTTGCTTCCTCGAAGGTAGGGCGCTCCTGGCCAGGAGCATCCCAAACCGCGAGCTGGACATGTGGACTTCCCGAGTACCTGGCATGGTACATGTTGCTGCATAGCAAGTTAGAATATCACAGCTTGAGAGGAAGGGTTATACACGAAGGGTTTCTTACGCGAGAAGATTGATCTTCTCATACTGCCCTGGCCTATAGAAGGGCTCAATACGGCCCTTGAGAATACTAGTCTTTGGAACGCCCACAGGCTTCTCTGCAAAGAGAGGGTACGAATAATCGCCCCTTGAATCATTTCCACCACCCATAGTAGCGTCCTCGTGGAGAAGGCCTGGAGCTGGAGGTGCAGAGCGGTTTGACAGCCGTCGAAGTCGGTTTGGAGGCAAGCTCAGCTTTTTGGGTGTCAAGCTGATGTGGCGGGCACAATCAATTGGCAGTAAATTGGGGACGAGGAGCTCGACCGGGCGATTGCTTGACGGATTGGAACTAGATGAGGACCAATTGCTTTAGTATGTCAAACTCCAGAGTAGCCGAGTTTGGAGTGATGTCAACGGGGCTGCAGTAGATCAGGCAGAATCACAAGCGACCCTCTTTGCGGCTCCACAACAGGCGTGTGAGTAGGATCGAAGGGGATGATGTGAACGGAGCAGGCTCGAGAGTGACACTTGGAGGGGAGACGATCTTGTGAGTTGGAACGCAGGTGAGAGGAAGAATATATGTTTGGGGAGTGTGGTATGTAAAGTACAGGAGCAAGGCCACACACTGTGCGCCCGTGGCTTGGGCACAGCAAACCCAGTGCGAATAAGCGCGGGAGCTGTCTGCGGGGAAGAAACATGCTGGAGTAAAGGGCGGGTGGGCTAATAATTGGCAGCATGTAGGTACCAGTCGCTGCTAAAGCGCTCCCCGGGCGATGGCTTGATCAGTTGATCAGGATGCACCCGCAGTCCGCTGTGGAGCTTCCTGTTGAGGGGTGGATGGGTGGAGTTTCGTCGTGTCGCACCCTTCCATCCATTACCTTATGCATATCCATCTATGGACGTAGTGTGTGTATGTGTCATGCCGCAGCGACTCCAGCGGTTTGCGTTCCTGGGGCAGAGGTTCGCACAAATGAAACCACACGGCGACATACCTCATGTTTGCTGATATACAGTCGCAGTGTCTCTTGCAACAGCCAGTCTCGTGATAGCTCTCGATGCTACTGCTCGCAAGTGTCTGCTGACGTCTTTTGGCCGTTCGGACCGTCTCTGAATCTGGAATCAGTAGCTGCTCGAGAGCTGGTTGAGGATGATAGCCTGTATTAATCGTATCGAAAAGAATGTATTAGGTGAGGATGAGACTGAAGAGACACAGGTGGCTTTGGCCGAATCAATGTGAATCAAGACGACCTAGCTGAGGATGATGGGCGAGGATGAGTATGGATAGGATGGAATGATGGGAATACTCGTCTCGACTATAAGGAGAAGTACGCTGTTTCCAAGTTGTCGTGGCTGCCAAAGACGCAAGCAAATAAACGAATAAAGGAAAACGCGATCAGGCACCATCCCCATCTTAACCTGCTTTCCTCCAATTGATTGCCCCCGATGCCAACTTCCTAGCATAAAGCTGTTTGGCGAAAAATGAACGACTCTTCGCTAAATGAACTCAACTGGTGGGTGGAGGCCCTCGTAGCTTCTCACCTCATGAACCTCCTGCTCAATCATTCAACGTCTCAGAAAAAGCAAACAAAAATGCTACCGTGTGCAAAGAAAGAGTTTACTGTACGTCGTGGGTGCTGACAGGCGGGCTCCATTGGCATTATCCCACTATGGGAGCGTTATCTTCACAGTACGCATACCCTCATGCACTGTATTCCAATTTCTCCATCCCCTTTGTGAGAAATGGGCATTTGACACCATCTTGCCCGCAAGGAGAGTGACCCTCCCAACATAACCGGAAGGTGGCTCCTTCGTTATTGATGCTGCAGATGATCCGTGCCAATACCACCAGGGCTCACGGTACCCTCATCAGCCGAGCATGTCAAGGCCTTGCTGCCCGTGGCCCTGCATCGCGTTGGTCAGTCTGCCATTCTCTCAGCCCATCCCAGAGCCCATTTCTGGTCATTCCATCTAGAGGCAAGAAAACACAGATAGTCGTTCAGATATCAGACTTGCCTCAAGGTGTTATCAAGTCTGAGTTGAAGCCGGTGGAGGAGACCCAAGATGAGCCCTCCTATCCAACGGTTGTCCTGCAGGCAAAGCGTAACATGGAAAAGTTCGACAACTGCGTCCTCCTGACCCGTGTTGGGGGATTTTACGAACTATACTTTGAGCATGCAGAAGAATACGGCCCATTACTCAATCTCAAAGTTGCCTCCAAGAAAACAAACGCTGGACCTGTGCCCATGGTAAGTGTGATCGAGGTGTTGGCCAAAGTTAATTTCAAACATTGTGAACTCACTCAACACACACACACAGTCAGGGTTTCCCTTTTTCCAGCTGGATAGATTCCTCAAAATCTTAGTCCAAGATCTGAACCGCTACGTGGCCATCGCTGAGGAGTTTCCCAATGACGCCCCTGAAAAGATCAAGTCCGGCGGTCTAATGCATGATCGTCGGGTGGCCCGTATCATCACTCCAGGCACACTTATCGATGAGAACTTCATCGACCCTTATGCAAATAATTATGTGCTTGCTATCCATGTTGACCAGCCCAAAGACCAATCCTCCCCCCGCACCACACCCGAGGATGCCGCACAGCCTCCTCGAGAGCTGGAAGAAGCTTCTGTTTCGCTGGGCCTGGCCTGGCTTGACATCTCTACCGGTCACTTTTTTACGCAAGCTGCTGATCTCTCTTCGCTTCCCTCCATCCTTTCCCGGGTTGGACCTCGAGAAGTCGTACTCGATCAAGGTTTGGAGGCACGGCCGGACCATGGAGTCTTCTCTATTCTAGCCGAGGATAGGCATTTAATAACTTACTCAAAGCCAGACGGTCTTCTCGGCCTGGATCGATGGGTCCAATTTTTGGAGTCAGATATACCGAAAAGTTCAAGGGACGCTTTCACCGATGATGAAGTTCGTGCAGGTGACCTTGTCCTTCACTACGTCAAAGATCGTTTGCAAGGCATGAGCATCAAGCTCCAGGCACCCCTGCGATATGAAAACATGAAAATCATGAATATCGATAAGAACAGCATGCGTGCTCTCGAAATTAACCAAACGATACGCGATGGATTCTTCCGCGGAAGTCTACTTCACGCAATTCGACGCACGGTAACTAAGAGTGGTGCGAGGCTGCTCAAGGAATGGCTTTGCTCCCCTTCAACCTCTCTCGACGTAATCCAGTCTAGGCAGGATCTAGTCAGTTGTTTTGCCAAGGCACCAAACCTTCAAGATTCCGTTATCTCCCTACTACGGAGAAGCCATGACTCTCAGCGGCTTGTCCAAAAGTTTGCTCTCGGACGAGGAGACCCAGACGACCTCCTCGCGCTCGCGAACACTATCCGAGCAACCGAGGACATCGTCAATCTTCTCAATTCTCATGTAACATCGGATTCTAAGGATCAGACATCCCAGTGTATCAGCACCCTCCTATCTAGAATAAGTCTAGAAGGGCCAGTAAAGTTGGCAAAACGGATCAGAAAGGCCATCGACGAAGAAGGAGTTGTCATTCAGCATGAGGCGCAATACTCAGAGGCCAGCCAAATGATGGCCCTCGCCCAGGATGTTGTGGCAGCAGAGGGTACCCAAGAAGATGCGGAGGCCGTCCTTCCAAAGGGTAAGAAGAGGCGTCCTACCTCCATCAGGGAGCACTACGCAGAAGACAACGAGTCCTGGATCATGAGGCCAGCCGCAAGCCGAGCCTTGCAAAAGTTACACGTAGAGCTCGCTCAGCAACTCCAAGAAAAAAATCGATCTCAATGAGGAACTCAAAGAGCAGTTTGGAGCCGCTAGTCTGACCCTTCGCTGGACTCCTGCCCTGGGACATATCGCCCACGTCAAAGGGAAAGACACCAGGAACCTGACGGACATCAAGACGCTGTCTGCCAGTCGATCAACCAGATCTTTCCATCTGCCTGAATGGACATCACTCGGGCAGCGGCTCGACCAAGTGCGATTCCACATCCGAGCCGAGGAGCAGCGAGTGTTCCACGCACTACGAGCGCAGGTGGTGATGAATCTCATTGAGCTGCGCCGGAACGCCGCCGTCCTGGACGAGCTTGACATCGCCACTGCGTTTGCCAAGTTGGCAGCTGAGCAGAACCTTGTACGTCCTCAGCTCAATAATTCGACATCCCACACAATCATCGGCGGCCGCCACCCAACGGTAGAGGGCGGCCTCTACGAGCAGGGAAGAAGTTTTGTCAGAAATGACTGCCTCGTTGGGAGCCCATCGCATGGCCGACTGTGGCTTATCACTGGGCCCAACATGGCTGGCAAGAGTACGTTTCTGCGGCAGAATGCCCTGATCACAATTCTGGCACAGGTCGGCTGCTACGTACCTGCCTCTTACGCTGAGATTGGGATCGTTGATGCCATCTTCAGCCGTGTCGGCTCGGCGGACAACCTCTATCGAGACCAGAGCACATTCATGGTGGAAATGCTGGAGACGGCTCAGATCCTGAAGAACGCAACGCCCAGATCACTTGTCATTATGGATGAGATTGGACGAGGCACAACTCCAGAAGATGGCACGGCCGTCTCATATGCCTGTCTACACCATCTTGTCACGGTCAACCAATGCAGAACGCTTTTCGCAACACACTTTCACGAGGTTGCAGATCTCGCCTCCGGAGAAGGACTATGCCGCGAGGATCAAGGAACGGTTCGTTTCTACTGTACTGATGTGCAGGAGGATGACCGGCGTGGGTTCATCTACATTCACAAACTACGGGAAGGAATTAACCGCCAAAGCCACGCTCTAAAGGTAGCGAGGCTGGCGGGATTGCCAGCTGCCGTCATCGCCAAGGCAGAACATGTATTATCAAACGCTGTACAAACATCAGAGGTTTCCACCTCTTCGGAATGAAGCTCATGTAATATAAAAAGCCATTTGGAATCGGGATCTCAACCATTAAAAAAGTTGCCTGTAATCTTTTCTCAAATAGTTAGCGAGTTTGTTCTCTTCCAAGAATTTCAAAACAATAAATAGATGAGATGAGTATTCTGTCATAGGGTGGTGATGTGTTTGTCATCAATGAAGATTCAGGGTTAAAAAGCTCTTGTGTTTATTATAATCATCCAGAAAAACATGGTGAGGTGTAAGTGCATAAAGTGAAGAAGCGACTAACCTTTTGAGAATAGTAAACAAGAGGGCTGGTCCTGTTACATTTTCTGTGTTCACATTACATCGTAAGAAAGAAATCGTCGAAATCGTGTCTCATTGTGACGGATAGGTTCGTCAGTTTTCTATGAAATAGCACCCAAGGACTTTCGTCTATGGACCCTAATCGAAACTCTGGTTTCCAATCCGGCTCCCGAGGCTCATATCGCCGTTTAGTCGCTAGTAATTGAGTTAGTTTAGCCATTACGGTATAAGGGGGAGAGGGTTGCACGTACAAAAGACCACCGAAGCCCTCGTCTTCCTCCTCCTCCTCTTCCTCCTTCTCCTCCTCAGCGGCGGCAGCAGCAGGAGCGTCACCACCGGCAGCGGCGGCAGGAGCAGCAGAGGCGTAAGCATCGGGGTTGGCGATGCGGTCCTTGAGCTCCTCAATCTCGGGCCAGGTGATCTCAGTCTCAATGGCAACGGCCAAGACCTTCTTGTATCCGTTGACGACGGAGTGGATGACGGAAGGAATGGTAGGGAAGTTGATGGCCAGGGAGATGGTGGCAATGGTGGTGATGGCCTGGGTGAAGGCCTTGAGGAGCTGCTCCTCACCAATGTCGAGGACGGAGGGGGGAAAGCCTGGCCGTCGTCGTAGACCTGGGCGATACCCATACCGTAGGTGAAGGGAGAGATGTTGAGCATGTTGAGCAGGGTGGCCTCGGAAGGACCGACCTTGCTACCGGCCTCAACGAGCTTCAGGTCGGTGGTGATTTCAATGGTACCACGGGCAATCTTGGTGGGGACACCGAGAGCCTGGAAGAAGGAGGTCTTGCCGGGTTCCATACCGGTGTTTCCGGCGGGGACCCAGACATCGGCGGGAGCAAGAGCACCAGCACGAGCAGGGGCGGCAACACGGTTGGCGAGGATCTTGTCACGGACCTCCTTCAGGTCGCCGTTGGTGAAGACGAAACCAACGTTACCCCTGACGTAGGGCAGGAGACGCTCGTACTCGGGGTGGTCGGGGACGAAAGTCTTGAGAGCACGGCGAACCTATTTTCATCGCTCAATTAGCACGAGGTTCCGCGAGGGCGCGATCAATCGATGCGAGACGCTTAATTGGATCTGTAGAGCTTACCATGGTGTTCTTGCCCATCAGAACAACACCCTGTCCACGGAGGGACTGGCGGATCTCGTGCATCTGCTGAGAGGAGACATTGTCGATTTCGACGATGAAAACGGACTTATATTCCTCCAACAAGGCTTGGAGCTTGTCGAAGTAGCCGGACTTGTTCTTGCTGCCCCCCATATCTTCTTTTTCCTGAAGGCAGGTTGTTTAAGGGCAGTGGTACCTGGGTATATGGAAAGTGTTTGGTGAAGAGCGAGAATGATGCTTCAGATATTTTGGAAGTTTTCCCAAGAGGCTGGTAAAATAAGTTGTGCTGGATCTGAAATTAGGGCTTCTATGATCTAAGCCTAAATAGGAATGGTCGCTGAGCTCCCAATTGAGGCCGGTACGTACCTGCGATCAGAGAAGGGCAAGGTACGTACCCAAGTACCCAAGTACCGCTTAGAGCAGCGAAGCTTCATGAGTGGTAGATTTTTCGGAGCTTCCGACTCCAGCCTGGAGGTATCCAACTCATCTTTTGGCAAATTCAGTCATTGATGGCTGGGTAATGTTTCAATTCCGACGGGCTCCAGATCAGCTTGCCTACATTTTCTCGATCATTAAGCTTTCTGCCAAGTCCCTAAATTCGTCTCGCAGCTATGAAGATTCCATATCACAATGCTCATGTCTGTAAAGGCATTATATTTGCCGGCAGGTCTGGCCAACTTCACTCCTTCAACGCCCAAGACGGCAGTTACATCTCGACTTGGAAGCACCCAGATGCAGAGAAGGTCTCCGATGCTTTCAAAGCCATAGCTGAAGCGGAAAAGGTTGAGGCAGACAAGGCTGAAATAGTCAAGGAGGATCCATCCTCCGCCGCTCAAGAAGATGGAGATGAGCCTCCTGCTAAAAGGCAGAAGACCGTTGAAGCAGAAGATACGGAATCTGCACACACTGAAAAATCGCCTGTCGGTGAGGCAAAGGGCAAGGACCAAGCAGCAAAGAAGAAGACACAGGCCCGGAGTGCAAGGTCGGCCGTATCCAAGGTGCCGGATCGCCCTCTTATCGCACACATCACCAGCACTGCAGATGGAAAGCATGTTGTAGTCGTCACAGCCCATGACAAGGCTATCTGGGTCTTTGAGCATGACTTGGCAGGCAACCTGAAGGAACTTAGTAAGAGGTAGGTGTTCCCCACGTGTACACTTTCCAGATGAAACATGGTTCACTAACATGCTTCTCTAAGAGTCATGCCCAAACGCCCAAGCTCAGTTGTTTTGGGCCCTGATTCTCAAATTATCTGCGCCGACAAGTTTGGCGATGTCTACGCCGTTCCCTTGATTCAGTCAGAAACATGGACGCCTGCACCCTCTCGGCAGGTTGTCGCTAAGCCAGAAGCCAATCCCCTGACAGTTCATTCAAAGCGAAACCTTGCGTCGCTGAAATCGCAACTGAAGCAGATTGAACTCAACAAAAGGGACATCCCAAACACAGATGGCCCAGCATTTGAACAGACACTGTTGCTTGGTCACGTTTCGATGCTGACCAAGGTTGTTCTGGGAGAGCAGGAAGGTCGAAGATATGTTCTCACTGCTGATCGAGATGAGCATATCCGAGTCTCGCGCTACATCCCTCAAACACACGTCATCGAGGCATTCTGTCTGGGCCATAAGGAGTTCGTTAATGCCTTAACGATCCCCAGATCGCGAAACAGTATTCTTGTTTCTGGTGGTGGTGATCCAAACCTCTTCGTTTGGAATTGGCCATCAGGCAAACTCCTTTCCCAGACTGACATTCTTTCGCTTGCTCAAAGAGTATTCCCAACAACGTCCGAGGTCACAGTTTCTCAATTGGAATCGTTTGATTACCCATCAGACTCCGGCAGGATCAATTTCATCCTAGCCATCTGTGAAAAGTAAGCCCCCCTCCCTCCAAATGAACCAAATCAGATAGTGTCATCCTGCTAACGCGTGGAATAACACAGCATCAAAGCAATTTTCGCTTGGGAATTGACCGACGAGAATACTCTAAGCCATCCCAGCATCATTCAACTTCCAGGGAACCCTCTCCATCTCGCTTTCAACTTGGAGGATGAGAGCTCGCCCAAAGTTGTCGTCACTCTCGATCCTGGGAGCGAAGGTGCTGCTCCCAGCTTGAACATCTACTCCTTCCAATTGAGCGAGGGCACGTTAGCCATCGATACAACGAGCAGTGTTTCGGAGAGTGCTGCAGGAGAGTCGGAGGATCTTGTTGCAACTGAGACTGAGGTGAAGGCACTTCTCTACACAGTAGAGCATCTACGGAAGAAGACTGGTGAACCTGAAGAAGAGGGAGAAAAGGCTACCGAGGCTAGCACTGAGGGCCAAGAGTGATAAACAGGATCAAAATAATCAATCAATTTTAATAAGCCGCGCCAAACTATGGCGAACTGCCCTAAGTTCTTCGATCCAAGAGTTGATGCGAAAGAGGTAAACAACGCTTGCTACAATTTTAATATCCAATCAAGCCCCTGCAGACTCCAAAATTCCTTCTATCGCTTCGTCAAAGCTTCCAGCTCCCCAGTGATGGGGAAAGTCTCGCCAGCCGCTGAACAAGTATGCAAGCTCTTTACCCGCCTCGTTCTTCAGTAGAAGATTAGCTGGTGACTGGTTGTCTTCCAGCATATTTTTCGTCACATCCTGGCTGGAATCTAATATGTGAGGTTTATCTGGAGTGTCTATCCCACTTTTATATTTGCCAATACTGTCCAAAAGAGAGTTGTCGATCGAGAAGTCAATCGATGGTGTAGAGCCTGGCATTGATAGTGATGCCGGGTCCACAAAAGTATTGGGTGTTGTCGCTGTAGGAATGATAACTTTTGTTTCTGGCTCGACTTTAGGATTGCCCATAGCAGTCGAAAGGCTGATGGATGCCTTCTGAAGAGCCATTTTGAAATAATTTATGGTAGAGTCCGCTGCAATGTAGGTTTCTTGCAACGTCTCCATCACCCGCATACACGTCGAGAATCGCTCTGTCGCCGCTTGCCGTACGCCTGCATCACGGCTCTTCATGTCCAATAGGCTGATCACCATCGCGGGGAAAATAACTGTGACTCCCGAGACAGGCAGGAACCTATCGAGGTGCATTTCACCTAGGTTCTTTGCTATTCGGGTAATCTGCACTGCGGAATTCCGTATTTGGTGGACAGAGTTCGACTTTGGCCGCTTGTTTGCTGGGGTAAGCAGTTTCGGTGACGTGGGGAGAAATCTTGGTCGATGAAGAGAGTAAAGAATCGTTTGGAATGTCATGTGGAGATGAGTGCGTTGAACTGCAATTGTCGCGCTTCCATTATCAAGTTCAGCCTGCTCTGTTGGACGGTCCTCACACGACCTCGGCAATGAGTTTTTCCAATTGTTCAGTGCAGCCTCCGCCTGTGAGAAATCATGATCGAGCTTCTGGCTCCATTTTGAGTTGATAGCCATCATGGCAGACATTGACTTATCATGTGCATCTTGGACGTGGAGAACTGACGTAACAATAGCACATAGGCGAGACCGATATATGAATAGGTCCACTAACTGGAGCTGTTGGTTTAGATCCCTAAGTGGCGTATTTCGCGATCTGATGATGGTGTTGTCGTCGGGCAGGACGTTAAGCTCAAAATCATTCAGCTCCAGTCCAGTAACAGTGACGTCTTCGTTGTTGATTCGCATAGGTCTTCGGAGGCCAAGAGCAAGGAACCGGTCCCTGGAATAACATGACCACCAGATCCTCCGCCAGAGCCTCTGCTCCCTGGGCGGTTGAACAAGGATAGTCGATTGGTTGTTCATTCCAACGGCATATGCCATCGAGATTGCCACACCCAGCCAGTGCCACGAGTCTTTGTTAGCGTGCGGCATATCAGACCAAGATGACATGAGCAGCGCTACTTGGACGAGAGTAACCTTATCTCTCTCATATTCCAAATCATACAACAGCTAGAAAGTATGTGAGCCTCGGCGCAAGAAATTGTAAGATATCGCAAAGACATACTGTTACCCGCCGGGCTAGTTCCTTTCTAGCATCTCTCCTGCTTGAGAAACCGTGGTTTTCCTGTCTTAGATGCTTAGTATCGACAAAGGCGGATCCGGCAAACAGGATGGCTTGATATAACAAGAGGCTAATGCGCTGTCCTGAGTTGTTCGGGTTGTGAATTGTATTCAACAGATCATGAATGTGAGCCAAAGGCATGTAGGGATATGCAAATTCCGCCCAGGCTTCGACGAGAGCATGCTGAAGGGACACGCTCGGGAGGGTCAAAGCACCTTCTGCTAGGAGGAACATGATGTGACCTTGTCTGAAGTGTTCAGGTGGGGTTTTGATAAATTCAGGCAAAGGGGGCCAAAAGTTCTGTGGCGCCTCAAGCGACATCATGAAAGAGTCCGAGTTGTCTGTAAATAAAGGGGCGCTGAATGGATCTGAATAGATATCGGGCACTATCCATTCTGTTGGGGGGAATTGCCCATGCTGTGTGTCTTGGTCCTGGGCGACTATACGACTGTTAGCTGAAGAATCCAAACATGAGCTTATGGAACTGGTCTCACTGGCTGTGCAATTGGCTTGATCCATGGCGGACGTGGAACTCTGCTCGCTCATCGAGGCTTCCGGCTGATCTGCCATCACCAACGGGATCCCAGCACTACATTTTCTACAAGGGTATAAATAGTTAGTGACAGATCCAATTGCAAAGAAATGGAGAGTAAAAGACCATAGTAGTATCTCTACTTCCTCGCTCACTTCAATTCCTCCAAACTGTGACTGTACTGGGTGCTGGCTGGAGAGGACTAACCTGCTACGAGAGGCAAGCAACGGTGCAACTCTGGAGATAGAAGTACGGCGTGCTGCCCGCTTCAGAGCATTGATACGGGCATCCCTTGCACGGTCTCCCAGATTAGTTCGCCCACGCCTCCTCTTTCCCAGGTCATATCTTTTCATTTTTGACCCCAGCCGGGATTTTGATTTTGACAAATGTGTTGCGCTCATCACATTCACACTGACGGGTGTTCGTGGGCCGTGGTTATCCGGATCCAACCGAGCGGGGTGTATGAATGGCATTGGTATTGCTCCCAATGGAGGTTGTAAAACTGGACAGCGTATGAGCAAAAAATCTATAAGCCGATCAATGGCCAATTCCAGTGGGTGAGGGAAAGGGAAAAAAAGAAAAATTAGTCCAAGGTGAGAAAGAAACATAACCTGGTTGGAGGGGGAAGCCAAGAACAAAGCCCCAATTGATCTGGAAAATACAATCAGCCCCTGTCCACTGTCTATCCACTGCGGGGGTGCACTGATACGCATCGGCGCTTTCATTTGTAGGCCCCCGCGGGGTGGCTGCTGACTAGTGCATATGCAGCAGATTGAAACCAGTCACTTGATCGAAAAGCCAATGTCACGAGGTGTGCAGGCAGGGTGAGAATTTTACGTTACGGTGACTGCACCCATCCAATTGCTGATCTGACAGATCATCGGTTCCGATCAGTGCTGAGTTTCGATCTGGTTCCTGACGTCGTATCTTTGGCAGCACGGAACCTTCGGCAGCATGTTCGAATATCCAATGCAACCACACCATCGCCCGCACCTACCCGAACACCTAGAAGCCGTCTGGGAGGGAAGGAGCGACATCATCAACACCGAGTGCCTCTTACTTAGTCGGGCGTCTATTTCTGTGCCAATATTCTCTTCCAATCCCGTGGCTAATCCAAGGTTCAGTCTGACTATCTGTTTAAATTGAAAGGGGCACACACTCACCCCGCAATCTGCTATCACACGAGTGGCTACGTGTGGACTTCTGGAGCCTCAACTGGAAAGGCGGGGCTCAATCAAAATACATCCATACCGTATATGCATAAAAAGTCAACAGCCATAGAGTTTTATGCCAGTAAATTGGAAGGATACGAATGAAGCCTATCAGTTAACCAAGACGATCACAGAAACAACAAAATGACATTATGAGAGTAATTGGTATTTTTTCCTCATGCTTGGCTGCAAAGGCGAACTTGAAATGGACGCCACTTCAAACGGACATTCTCTATAAAATCTTCTTTTTTCAGATACATCCCTCGCAGATCTCGGCCTCCCTCTGTAATCCGCTTGACTTTGACTAAGGCAGGGATATTAACCCAAGTTCTCATCCAAAATGATGCTGTGAGATTGGGCGTATCCTATGACATAGAACGCTTAGTTATCTTGGTAATAAACGAGACCTCGAGGATCATGCCGGGCTTTGCATTATTCACAATAACGACCTCTGCTGAGTCGAAACAGGTCATTGGCTCCACACCACCCAAGAGCTCTCATTGCGTTACCTTGCATCATCAACTCAACACCAATGACAGGCAAGGTATTTCATACCACACTTTCGGTGGAGATAAGAACTATGCCCATGAGATCGACTATACTATACAGGACCAGATAAATAGTAAGGTTCAAAAAAGCTATTTCATCATCACCTAAGAGTTGATCTAGGATTCTCCGAGACGAGATTGCCCCTCCCCGAGTGCTTTCTCTATATTCATTGGAGTTTGGAGTTTCGTCGTCATACCATCATATAAGGTAGCTTGAAACACGCGGGTGGAACTAGACACGTTATATCCAAAGGAGGTATATTTAATTGGTACTTTCTCTCTCATTATGTATACCAAAATAGATATATATACCACTATCGTCCAATGCAACCCTCCCTTCATCGCAAATCTACAAGACCTCGAGTTGAAGTCAGCCCATCAAGCAACGCCATCATTGACAAGCCCGAACCAAGACAGCTGCCAGTCCATAGGTCTATCTTAACAGGCCCCTAACAATCTCGTAACATGTTCAAAATGAGAAGTGAATAATTGGGTGCCAGATTTCCTGGCACGCCTCCTCGCCGGGTCAATGCATGATACCACAAACGTCTAACCCCAAACCCCACCACCTCCTGCTTCGAAATATAAAAAGTCTATAATATGTGTGCAGCGAACCGTCTATTTTGCCAGAACCTGCCTCAGCATCACCAGGAAATTCTCCTTGAGCTTGTGGACCTCCTCAACGTGCGGTTTCGGGGGCTCTCCCGCCGACCGTCGCAAGCGATCCTGTCGCTTCGCACGTCGTCGTCGCTCGGCCTCTATAGGATCCAGTTCGTCCTCCACTTGAGCTTCTGCCTCCTCGTCCGAGCCATCATCATAAGTCATGTCCTCGAGATCTTGCCCATCCAATCCAAAATCAGATGTTTTGAAGCCAGAGCCAATCAGACCCGTGTCATGGTGAGCCTCGGCAGCAAGCTTCTGTCTTGTCTTGTCCGTGTGCCACCTCTTACGGGCCTCTTGCCAGGCGATGAGAGAGTTGATTTCGGCAATCGCCTTCTCCTTGTTTAGTCCACTGTTAACCCCGCCCTCGAAGAGTGCGTTAACGTCCAGTGTTCCGTTATTAGGACCGTGGCGGAGGAACTCGAGAATTCCTTCGATCCATCCCATGAGCTGCGTAAACAGCCCGTTATCATGGACGTGAACTTCGTGAACAAACTTATAAAAGTTGTGCTCGTGCCTCTCGCAAAGATCGATGAAAGCCTGAACAGTCTGATTAGGATCAGCAGAAGCATCTTGCTCCCGGCATTTATCAACCACCTATTTCAACATCGTTAGCCTTCTTGAGGTGGACCTTCAGGACTTGAAAAGAATTTTCCTCCGAACATACCTGAATGATATCATCGACAAAAACAGCAAAGTCCGTAACGCTGTTATAAACGTTTGCTGACTTGTATACCCTCACCAAAGGCTCGTAGAAGATAGTGAACAGATCGCGGAAAAGCTGCAGAGTGACGGGCTGTTCGATCAGCTCAAGCATCATTTGCTTGTCTCGCTGCCGCGTGCAGAGCTTCATCATTTGCTTCAGATATGAGAACAACTGGGCTCCCTCACGCATCTCTTCGTCAATATTCTCCACGGCGTTGTTGAAGGCAACATATGCATTAAACAGACGCTCGACCTGTTCACCAGACAACTCCGGCTCGATCAAATCGGATCTCAGAAGTGTCACAATGATATCAAGACCATCGGCTTCCGCCTCTTCTCGGATGGCCTCGTGGACACTTTGGTCGGCATTTGTGTAGGCATAGATCTTCTCAGCAAACACCGGGTCCCCAGTCTTTGCATTGAGAATGTCAATGGACTTCTGAAAGCTTCTTATACCCTCATTAAGTGTCAGAGAGAAGATGCGCTGCAGGAGTGAACGGGTACCAAAAGGCTGTGCGAGGAAAACATCGAGAATCCCAGACATCACAGCCGCTGGGTTGGCGATGCGGATGACGTTCTTAATAACAGTGTACGGTACCAGCGAGTGGATTCTCCGGGCCTGTGCAAACAGTTCTGGGGAATTGTCTTCAGCAAGGAACACATGGTAGATGACGGCGGCGATCTCGATGCGAAGCCATTCAGCGAACTTTCGATACTGAATGCTCAGATCGGGAATCGTTTCCTTTTCTTTGATTTCAGCGAAAAGCTTGGTCAGACCGTGGCTTTCCACGATATCCCGGCGGAACCTAGAGCAAAATATTAGCAAATCAACGTTCTATTGCATCGCTTGATCTACTATACTCACTGTTCCATATATTCATCGAGGTCCGCAGCTCTCTTGCGGGCTATCTCGTAGAACTTCTTCTGTTCCTCTATCCGTTTCTCATCAATGAGTTTTCGTCGGATGATATCGTCAACATCTTCATCAGTCGGCGTGATCGGGTCGCCACTCAGAAACTCCTGTACGGCCTTGGTGTTGGCAATCTGGGGGTTGTGGAGAAGAGATCGGATGAAGGCCCGCAGAGAGACTCTTTGCTTCTCTCGCCAAAGAACGATGTCCTAACAAGGTATTAGATGAAAACGAGCCATGGAAGCGAATAACCCAACTAACTTCTTTCTTTTCTTGGTCTTTTGGCGACAATGGCGTAAGACGACCATCTGCAGAGGTTCTGGGTGAAGCCACTTTTCGCGAAAGACTGGACCTGATGGAAGCAGCACTTGATGAGATTTCTCGGCGTTGTCCTAGAAACCGAAATTAGCACAGGGCACACAATACAACTATCATGGCCGAAAACCCCTTTCTTACCTGCATCAGTTGGGGAGAGTAAAGATTTAGTCTTCAACCCCGAGCGGCTTGTTATGCGCGTTCCGCCAGAGGAGACCGAGGAAGCATCCGAGTCATCGCCATTCCCAGATCCCAGAGATGACAGGATCCCGTTCGCAGTCGAATCCGACTTGTTCTTCTGCGGCATGGCTGGCAGTGTCCTTCCAGGGAGCTCCAGCCTCAAGCGCCGATGAAGTCTGTGGAAGTCGCCGTACCTGCGGGTGACGAAATGCTCAAGTTCGCCCTTCTTCTTGATCCTCAGGATAAACTCCGCGTGCTTCTGGCTTCGGAGTATTCCCCTGACGGTCGTCACCCGCACACCAGAAACGTTGACGTCCCAGCCATTGATGTAATTGCCCTCGGGGATGTTGAACTGAACCCCCGTGTCTATGGCGTTGGCGTCGACTATTTCGAGCTCGGAGAAACGGATGCGCTCTTCGAAACCGGAAGATGTTCGTATTCCAGAAACCATCATCAGCTCGACCAGCTTCCTAGCCTTAATCGCCAGCTTGCGTCGCTTGGTTTCCTCGAGCCGGTCCTCGGAGGATGAAATTCGTTTACCGGCAAAAGACTCCAGAAACTATTCAAGGTGATTCTCTAGTTAGTGGTCGTGGCCTGCGCAACAGAACGGCTGGGGGCGGAAACGAGTGGTGGGGTCCCCTCTGGGCAGACATACCACTTGCAGCTTATCCTGCCAAAACTCCTTCTCCCGAGCCTTATCAAGAAAAGGGAAATCGCGGATGTGGTTGACAAAGATGTAGCGCAGGATCGGGAGCTCCGAATCTTCGGGGGCGACCTCGCCGTGGTCGGACTTGAAGGGGGCTCCGAAGCGGCGCAAGGCCGTTGGGGAGTTGAGCTCGTTGATCTCCCATCTCACCTGCTCCGAGACAAGCTCGCGCTTCAGATCTGTGAAATCCCACTCAGGTTAGTCACTGGCACAAACAGCCCGCAGTGGCAGAAGTCTCCAATTGCAACGTACAGTGCTCTTGCTTTCCGGTCAACGACTGGCCCGGTGGAGGAGAGCCTCCATCGCTGGCCTTTCGGATGGGCAGCTCGATAGTGGATCCAGCAGCCGGGGCAGCAACCCCGCCATCGCCGTCGGGCTTCTCAGCGTCTCCCGCAGCCATCACTCGAAAGAGGTCGTCGTCGTCGAGGGGAGAACGGCGAGAGCGTGGAAGTTTGGCCCGGAATGAGTTGTATGTTCCTACGTTGGGTTTGATGTTAGCCAGGCGGGAGATACGTGCCGTCCCAAACCAAGGCCAAAAAAGGCGGGGAGACTTCGGGGCCTGCACCTCGAGCGCAACGCGTATTGGCAGCGGTGCGGAATGGGCGCCAAGCTGAAAGATCTGGGCTGGGGACGCGCGTAACTTGGGAGGGGCTAGCGGACGAAAGAGTAGGTAGGGCAGAAGGGCTGACGGAAAGCCTATGGACCTACCTCGTCGACAATGCTCGTTGGTCTTGGCGGGACCCAACGCTGCAGCTTGGCGTGACCTTGGTCAGGCAGCTGGGAGTGAGTGATCACGAGAGGCGGGACAGCGGGAGGGATGGACGAAGCCAGAATCTCCCAGCTGGCCCTACCGAGCAATGGGTCTGGGAAGATGGGGGAGATATCACAGGCTCAACACAAGGAAATCTAGTTATAGAGGCGAGGTGCAAGGTAAGGTAGGAGGAGGTAGCATTGCGATGTGCTACCGACTAACCGCCGCCAGCTAAAATTACCTACGCCGGTGCCAATGGCAATTTCTCTTCAGCTCCCTATGGCGGGGTATGACGTGGACCGCGCTGCCAAGCCTACTAACAAGGCGAATGTGCCTCACCAAGGCGACAAACGGCCAAAAAGACCTGGGTCCAGATTTTCGATTAATCGCGGCAACTTGCCCGTAGCAGTAACTGTTGGTTCTTGTGGCTGGGGACGCATGTTACTAGACCCAAGTACTAAGCCGTGTAATCCTATTCACCAGCCAACAGACCGTGGATTGGTGATCCAGGGGAAACACATGTCCTGGGATCCAGAAGCCTGAGTTGGTCTCCAGCTGTACCGTATTTGTGCATGTGTAATCAGGGTCAATCGTAGGGCTGGCACGTACCACACTGAATGTCTTCGCAGGATGCAGAATAGAGCTAATGTGTATCTGACATGCAGCGCGCACTTATACCCCGAATAAAGACATGCATGCCTCTAATACTGCCATATCTGGAAAGCCGATCCAAATTGCCTGGCAACAAATATGTCGGGGAATCTCACATACGTACCAACAGGGAAACGAAGCCTCTTACAGAAAAGACGCGTTTCCTCCATGATGTTAGGAGCTTCATAAGCTTACTTCTACAAAAACGAGATGAGACAGTCATCCGCTACCACCTACTACGTCATCCACATGCAGGACAAGGATCCAGGTCACAGATTCAGTTGGTCAGTCGTTGCGAAGGTAAGCATTTTCTCGTCAGCCATGTCTAAGTCCACGTGATGCATACATGAGGCTGTTCGCAATACATCACTAGGGCAATTGCAGCCGAGCAATAATTCTCAAAATCAAGAAACAAGGGGGTATCTTATTGCATATGTAGAAGACTAGCAGAAGGCAGGCGCATCAAAATGCCCATCATTACAGAAACCAAGGAAATAATAGACCTAGGTGCTTCACAGCTCGTCAAACTCTCTAAGTCGATCCTCAGTCTCCGCAGGCCGTGCCCACACCAAGGACATATCCGTAAAGTTTAATGTACGGTCGCTTACAGAAGAAACTCCGCCCACATCTGCCAGTGGTACATGGTCTAGTTCGGGGATGTTCGGTGATGTGTCCCTCAGTGGCGTCTCCATCAATGGCGCGTCCCTCAGCGAGTCTAATATATCCTCGGGAGACGGTGAAGGCAAGGAGCGTCCAGGGCTCAACATCATGAACAGTCCGGCGATGATAACAAGCAGAAGGAAGATGGCAGTCCAGACCACTCTCAGTCGTTTTCGAGTCTTGTCTCGCCATTCTTGATCCGCTCGCTCCCAACCCTCCACACGCTCTCTGACGGAATCGACGCGGGCGCTCAGGGCCTGAACCTTTGCTCTGCCTTCATGAATTCGGTCTCGTAGTGACTCGATCTTGGTCTGTTGCTCATCGAAATGGCCAAGCGCATTCAGTTGGCTGGTAATGTCCGTTTCCAAATCCTTCGAGTCCTTCTCAAATGTTGTGTAAATTTCCTTGGAACTTTCCGTGAGATCCTTTAGAGCTGCCACTGTGCTCTGCAACGCACTCGTTTTTTCTAAGATGGCGTAATATGTCTGGTCGAGGCGTCTCGTTGCCGTCGTCGAGAACGTGTGGAGTTGGACGAGCGACTGTTTCAGGCCACTGGAGAGAAAGAAACAATTAGCTTTGGCTGAACAATACTTTGCCCAGGAGGCAACTTACTCTGCCCTGGACTTTGCCTTCTCTCACGCTCCTGACGGAGAAGGTCCTGCTTGCTGGCCTTGCGTTCAGCCTCGAGAATGCTTGTTCTGCTCCTGTTTTCGTCCTTCACCACGCCCATCATGCTGGGGTGGCGACTGTGTGAGAGCACATCTGGCCGCGAAACGTCAATGGAGTATCGTGCTGGCATCTGATATCCAGGCTGGGCCGGCTGGTCATTGTATCGTTCCTTTCGCAGGTGCTGGGAGAGGTGCGACTGATGCCGTGAGTGGCCACTCCTTGGCAAAATCGGCGCTGCGATCTCGCTGATGGAGCGCTTGACTTGATGCCTGCTGGTAGATCCCGTTCGAGAGATAGAGGCTGGCGCCTCACGTCCGCCTCGGTTCGACATGGCTCGTTATTGTCGGGATGCCATGGTTGTACGGAGGAATTGAAACACTGACGCAATCTTATCAGGGGCAGCTCTGAGCTGATGGTAATAACTGCGGATAGCATCCGCTATTAATGTCAGAACCGCGGCATTGGGGAAGTGGGTCCATTCTTCAGCTCCAGCTTCAGATAGTGGAGACTGCTCAGACACGGGATTCACAGGTGAAACAAACATGTGCAAATGAGTATCACTGGAATTAGAAGAAGGGAAAGCAAAGCAAAACTAAAACAAGCTCTATAGTATACCAGGAAGGCGACCATCATATTGCCAATCTAATATGTACACAATTGAACAATAGCTTGAGGACCTAGCAGCTTGGTATAACCAGTAACTAGCAACTATAGGGTAACCAATAGTTGGAATGCACGGACCAGAGCTACATAAACCACAGCTACCCCTCGTTATCCTCAACCCCCTGACTTCAACTCACAGCCCCTCCAACCTTTAAGGACAACGCAAAGATGGCTCCCACAACCAAGGAATCGCCCGCCTTCGACCCGAAAGACGTCACTGTCGTCTTCGTCTTGGGCGGCCCAGGTGCAGGAAAGGGTACCCAATGTGCCAAGCTTGTCTCCGGCCATGGCTTCAGCCATCTCTCTGCGGGCGACCTTCTCCGTGCCGAACAGCAACGTGAGGGTTCAGAGTACGGCGACCTGATCCGCGAATATATCAAGGATGGAAAGATTGTACCCTCGGAGGTTACAATCAACCTCCTCAAGAACGCCATGCGAGACATCTTGACCCAAGCTGGCAAGACCACCGGCCGCTTCCTAATCGACGGCTTCCCTCGCAAGATGGACCAGGCCCACTCATTCGAGGAGATCGTCTGCCCCGCCAAGCTCGTCCTCTTTTTCGACTGCCCTGAGAACGTCATGGAGGAGCGTCTGCTCGAGCGCGGCAAGACGAGTGGCCGATCCGACGACAACGCCGACAGCATTCGCAAGCGGTTCAAGACGTTCGTCGAGACGAGCATGCCCGTCATTGACTACTACGAGAAGGAGGGCAAGGTCGTCAAGATTGATGCTACACAAAGCCCCGATGCGGTCTACGCAAAGACTGAGGAGCTCCTCTCTCAAAGACTTGGTGCGGGGTTTTAAACGTGTTGGTGTTACCTAGCCCAGCGAGGATGCCACAGCTCGCTGTCCAGTTCTAGAGCGCGAAAGAGACCATTTGCCCTTCTTGTCCAAATTCAGGCCCAACAGAACCTTGAATAGAATATTGGATTGTCATCTTCTGAGCCTGGAATTGCGTACGACCATATATGCATATATACATATATGTTGCGGTGTTGTTCAGGTTCTGGGAATTGAACCTCGACTGCATTGGATTGACCTTTTCTCTTCCCTTTTATGAGCTTTGGCGTGGAGTCTGATCATTTCAGATCTTTTAGAATAAAATATAAACAATAGACTGTGCATATATGTATACATGATGATGCACATATAATTAATATCAGCGAGGCTTCGGCTAAATTGGCAATTTTTCGTGATGATATAGCCCGGAAGTAATAAGGAACGAAACGAGACTGGAATGCGTCTAGACAAATTTCTCTTCAAAAACTCAAAGTATTAGCGTAGAGTTGGAGGCGACCCAGGCGCTGGGCCATGACCTCTTTCTTCGCCTCTTTTTTTCACAGTCGGCAACCAGTACTGAATCGTGAATCGTTGGGTATCGAATTATTTTGTTGAGTATGTATTTGGACATCAGGAGTTAATCAGCTTGTTGCGCTTCTCCTTCCGCTTCAATCGTTCCACACGCTTGCGATGCATCTTCTCAGCCATCTTTTCATACCGCTCCTTCTCTTCCTTCTTTGCTCTCTTCTCCCGAATGGAATCAATCCTCCTCTGCGCCCAAAATGTTAGCATGTGCGGCGCATGGGGTCGTGGATTGAAAGCCTACCTGGCGCTCCTGCTCCTTCTCGTCCTTCATCTCCTTCTCCTTAGCCTTCACCTGGTCCAGCAGTGCGCGCTCCTTGGCCCGCTTGGCAAATGATGACAGACCAGCGCTTGGTCGGAAGGCCTTCTTGGTCGGGAGCCATTTCTTTCCTGAAGCCTTAGTTAGATCTTATGCCTCGTCGCAAAACCTGATGCGGGATGGAGGGGGAAAAAAGCAACTTACCATTGACTCGCATACCATGTGGCTTCGGAGGGGCCACAGCCGTCGCCGGGGCGGTTTCGTTGTCTGCAGCCATGGTCTCGTGGGTATGTCTGCTTCAAACCGTCCTGTGCCGAGAAAGCGGTGTTGCGAATCACGGATTTTTTTTCAGCGTAAAATTTCTGCCGGTCCTTTCAACGGCGGGGGATCGAATTTGGAAAGCGGTGTAACTATCGCACTAGCGCGGCTCACCATGTCGGCGATTTACAGGGTGGTGGGTCCATCCCGCTTGACCTTCGCGATTGAGCGATTGATTCTGTATCTGCTCGATAGATGGGAACGGATGGGGCCATGCAATTCTCGTTTAACATTGCATTCAAGACTAATAAGCATTTGGGGTGATTAGGAGTTACTAATGTGAATATTCTGGCAGCTATCGAACGTGCTATCCTATACTAGTACCTGCATTCGTAGATGCTTGTTTCACCTGCAAGTCCATACGGGACTAATGCACCCCCTATTGCAAAGTCTGCGATGGGTAAGAAGGTTATGGCGACAATGCCACTGGCAGTTAGACACCTGAGGGAATTTTTTCTGGCATGCAGCTAAATTGGATGAATGTAAAAGAAGAGCCTGTTTTTGGATATGAACTCGTGTTGGTATATGTCTTTATTTATTTCACTATACTTCGTCTCAATGGCAGATGCTAAATGTTGGCAGGGAATAACGGATATTTTGACACGGCGAAAGCTAAGAGCTAACGTATCTACCGGAAAGCGTATGCGGATAGACTATGTTGACAGCATCAATGCAGGTTCAAGCAACTCATGAGAGTTGTTTTTATTCAACACATTGTGTTAGTTTCATGCGCCCTTCTGACTCGTTTTGTGACAGAGGTCAATGGGGAGGTCTCAAGTTCGCTGCGCCCCGTACCCACTAGCCGAAGGCTCGAGCACATACTGAATTCACAACCTGAGAAGACACTGAATTACACCTGCTAGCGTTAGTCCAAGCGAAACCCCAGATATATTCCCCTCATAGCAGCAGCCCAATTGAAAGGCCAGTAATAAGCTGTGGATAGTTCTCTGCTTGTTGATTGAAACATCGACTTCCTAGGAAGTCTGGACCCCTGCCAAGCGGGTGATAGCTGAGAAGGATCGGCCCAGTCTCCTGCTGACCAGCCATTCGAATTTACGGTGAAGGGACCTTGCACGAACGAGACCCTCTCTCTCCACTCCCTCACTATCCGGCCAATCCCTCTCCCGTTTTGTTACTTGCATATTTCTCTTTGCATGAACATTTGCTTGATTCCAAGCGTTTGTAGCGGCGCCCACCATATACTACGGGACGGTTAAAGAGCAAGGAGCAGGTCTGGTCTGAGCCCCTCGCTTGAACACCACTCTCCCGCTCTTGCGCCCGCGCAGCTTGCCAGTTCAACCAATCTAGCCGAGACACCATCTAGCTGGTTTGCTGAGGAGCTTCGATTGACGACCTCCAAACCGACGAGCTTGCAGCTGCGCTATATCGCATCGCGTATATAGTTTCTCCATCTGCTTTGAGAGCGCAACCCCTCAATTGAGCTTCGCCTCGCATCGCATTCATCTAGAAGAGGGTCAGTGCATCGTCGCAGCGGTAGACTCACTACCCGCATTTGCTCTCCAACACCCTTCACCCTCAATCGCATCCACGACCGCATTTCCGCCATGGGTTTCTTCGACGATTCATTGTCCGTCATCTCGGGCACAAAATCTCATCGCCGCCACTCCTCGCGCTCCCACCACAAGAAGAAGCGCTCCAGGTCGCGCTCCCGATCCAGCTCCCGTGGCAGAGGCAAAGGCAGCGGCCTCGGCTCCATCTTCGGAGGCGACAACTACAAGAACTTCTCCTCATCGAAGGCCTCCTTTTTCAATCTCGGCGATGACCGCAATGGCAGCCGCTCAAGCTTCTTCAACTTTGGAGGTACGAATCTCTCCCCTCTCTCAATGCCATCCCCAGCCTCCCCCTCCTCCCCTACCCTGTAAGCAAGGCGCAAGCAGCTAACAACCGAGTCAAGGCAAACCCTCCTACTACAAGCGCTCCTCCCGCCAGGGCTTCCTCCAGCGCTCCTACAAGCAGCTCAAGCGCCTCCTGCGCGACCTCGCCCACTGGGCCAAGCGCCACCCCTGGAAGGTCTTCTTCCTCGTCATCATGCCCCTCATCAGCGGCGGCATCCTGACCGCGCTCCTCGCCCGCTTCGGCCTGCGCCTGCCCGGGTCCCTCGAGCGCCTCATGGGCGTCGCCTCCAAGGCCGTCACCGGCGACACTGCCGGCCTGGTCGGCGAGGCCGTCCGCATGGCTAGCGGCGGTGGTGCTGCCGCCGCCGCCCCTGCCTCGGTCCGCGTCAACGCCAGCGGCTACGACGACGGCATGGCCTGGGAGCGGAGCTACCGCAGCGAGGGGGAGACCAACTGGGGCGAGGCTGTCACGAAAGGGATCAGCAAGATGTTCCTATGAGCCTGTTGACTGTTTGAACTGAATCTGGGAAAGAGGTTTATGATATGAGTTACATTTGATGCTTCAGGTTATTGACTGTTCCTCGGGGTTTTGAACCCCCGTGAGTAGATGTATTGTTCATGAGGGATCGGGGATCACGGCGTCTTTTTTTGGGGTTTTTTTTTTTTTTTTTTTTTTTTTGATTAGATGATGGGATGATCGCCATTTATTTTCATATTATTGACCTTCTCTTGTTACACGTGTATCTCGTCATCATTCCTCAAGACGAGACATTTGGAGCCTTATCGCCGTCTGGCACTGAAACCCGAGGAAAGTGTAGCCTTCATCCACGTGGATTAAGTGACATAGTTATTTAGTCACCCGGGGATTTTCAAGACAATTGGATACCGTTTCACACATTCTCGCTTGCCTTCTAGCTCATGTTTGACTATAATCAAGATGACAACTGATAAACCCCTTTGTGTGTCTACGTCCAGGGGGCTGGAATACTCTCATACAGGGACTACGTAGTACGCTTCATAAGCTTATTAACTAGCATTAGGGAGGATAATGATTTTCTAGTCACGTCACCACATAACAATACTCATCAGGAATTTAGCATGTATCAAAAGCGGTTTCATTTCATCCTGGGCAATCTAAATAGTACCCTCAAAATAAACACAACTCTTAACCCAAACGAACGCGATGCAAGCAACCTTGCCCCCGAAACGAGGGACAAGGCGGTACAAAACTCCACTGTCGCTTTCAGCGTCTATTGCTCGCCACCACCCCATTGCGCTCAACAACCGTGAGATCCATATAGATGGTTGACAAGAAAAAAATCATGCCTTCGTCAAACGCCAAAAAATACCCGAGCGATACATGATATGTAATGCTTAAACCAGCCCTTGGCGCAAGGTTGGTTAGTCTGACCTACATTACTTGGCCAACTCTTCAAATTCAAATATACCCTGTACAATCAAAGACCCGTGGGACATGTCTTTGAGATATGCCAAAACGATTTGACACTAATATTTCGACAAAATTTCGCCGCTCAAGATCAGGACCGTTTGGAGGACGTAGTTGTATCCTTGTTTGTCTTCCAAAACTGCATCAACTTGCTGAGGCGTTTGGCTTTGCCGCCTTTAGCCTTCTTGCTTTCTGCTTCAGGGTCCAGTGTTACTTCCTCCGACAGCTTGCTCCTTTCACCATGAGAACTGCTGATAAGCCTGCTAAGACTAGCCAAGCTGGATCGCCTACGACCAAAGGCTGTAGATGATACCGAAAGCGGCCTTGGTTGTCTCAGAGTGGGTTGAGACATTCGCGGCTGAGGGACAAAACAGCTTTCCCTTGTTGTTGTGGAGTTGCTCGAGGTTAGGGATGGAATATCATAGTCGACTGAAAGGCGAACCTCGGGTCCGGGCTCCCCGAGAAGAAGGGAGTGGAAACTGTTTTCTTCATGGACGGATGACGGAGCCGTCGACAACCTCTGCGTGTCGATGGAGACGGGAGACCTGGGTACGGACGGTGGGAAGTTCGCCGAGTGGGGGCTAACGGTCGACCCGCCAGCATAAGGAGCCTGGGGTGGGCCAAGTTCGAATGGTCCGACTCCAGACATGGGGCTCTTGGATGATAAATGGGGAGAGCCTTTTGATTCGGACTGAAATGTGTTCGAGTTGAACCGAATCGTGGTTGGTTCCTCAGCAATCGGAGTGTCGTGAAGAGATGCCTTTGATCGTCGAACACGGATAGAATCCGCACTTGATGATTCTCTCTCGCTGAGCCCAGAGCTCTTCCGTCGAACACCAATAACCGCGTCTTTGACCGGATCACTTTGCACGACTGCAGGAGGTGTGATCTCCCCACTTGAGTCGTCAGACATAGTGCTGTCTCTACTTATAGAACGCATACTACTGGTTGTGTCATCCTCCTCATCCTCTTCGAACACATCTGCCATAGTGGATGAGCTGCCGAAGCGATGGATGCCAGCCCTAGCAGCATCGAAGGGGGGAGGTCTGGGGCAGACTCAGCTCTTCGATGATAGTGCATGCCTGGGCCGCTAAACCCCCTCATACCCTGTGCACTATGAAGTCTTCGCTTTCCAGCATTTCCAGCAGCTCGCTGAGCGGCATCCCATTCGGGATTGTTGGGTAGAGGGGTGTTGAAAGGGCCGAGAGCGGCGTCCAAGTCAATCATGGGAGACAAGACTTCGTCTGACTTGGATGACGACTTGGCTGTGACTGATGATCTTGGGGGAATGACGAGTGAGGTTGGTGAGATGGTAATTGATGCAACATTAGGGATTGCATCTACCTCTTCCTCGATTTCAGGTGGGAGGACCGAGGAAGGGGGGTTGGAGGGCGCACCGCGTATTTCGATTGCTTATCACCCTGGTTCTTAGGTTTTCGTGGCAAAATTGATCCAGCCCAACCCTTGACCTTCTTCCTTCTCTTCCTCCTATCCTTCTTCTCACTAGCCGTCTTCGGTGTTCGTTTCTTCGACTCCGCAGCCTCAACCTGGGACTCAGACTCATGCTCCGAAGATGAGCCACCTGAGACAGCTCGCGATGCCGAGTCCCCAGAACTGGAACTGTGTGGGCGTGCTTTAGTAGGACTGGATGAATGATTTGAGAATGAATCCAGACCGAAAAATGACCACCGTTTCGATGTCTTGGATGGACTAGGAGAAGCTGCCGACAAATTCTTATTGGCTTCTGCAATGTCCAACAAAGAAGGGATCGAATTACGCCTACGAGGTGACGAACTCAATCTATTTTCTTGGGGAATCCGATCCAGGATTGCACCAGCGGTGCTGGGGCGTGAGTCGTTGGTATTTCGCGACGGGCTGCGAGATAGAACTGGGCTGCTGGTCCCACGATGATCGGGCGAAGATGCAGACACGAAGGATGATATGCTTCCCGAAACATTGTGACTGGGTCTGACTGTGACAGTGCTGGATGTATCTGTAGAAACCAGGGACAATGGTCGAGGGATGAATTCTAGTGTATCAGAAAATCCAACACGAGCCTTAGACGCAGGTTTTGGATCAGGTGTACTGGGATCCTCAACAGGTTCGGCCATTGGCGTATCGAAACTCGGGGTTTCTTCCTTCGGAATCTCCTCAGCGTCAGATTTAAAAGTATCGGGGAGGATTAGCGGGAGGGTAGGCGTATGATCGAAGTTGGTAGGACTGTTCGGAGCACTACTTCCTTTGAACGAGAAATCGTGGTGTGGCGGAGAGAGGAGAGATAGATCGTTTGTTGACATGGCGCTTGAAAGTCCTCGGCGGTGTCCTCTCCTTGGCGGCATGAGGCTGGGAGACCCCGATACTAGTTCTTGCTTGGTCGGGCTGCCACTTAAGACAGCAATCGAATTTCCCTCGCGTATCCGACCACCAACGAATTCGCTCCCTCCTCTTCGGTGTCCACCTCGAGGGCCAGGTGGAATAGTCCGTGGTAGCTGAGGGGATGAAGGCAGAAAGTCGGGGGACAGACCCTCTGGATCAGGAGGAAGTGACGCTCCTGGATTGAAGCTGAAGGCAGGAAGGGCCGCACGTCCCATGGACTTGTTGTCAAGAGGCTCAGCAGTAAGTTGGTACGATTCTGTCATTGGCTCTACTGCTGACATTGGGCGCCTTCCGGTCCTGCGAGGGAATGTGGGAGTTGACGGAGTCCTTGGAGATGGCATGTCCTCGTCGTCGAGTCGGGCAGGGAAGCTAAAGGTTGGGTTTGGCGGAGGTGCAGCCCGTGAGTAGCTATTGGCCGCCATTGAATCCTCAACGACCAAAGCGTTTACGCTGGGGTGAGCGAACGGCTCGGGTCCATATGCGGTAGCCATAATTCCTCCAGCCGCACTGCGGCAACACTACAGTTGAATGACTGGAAGATTTATTAGATCATCAGGAGGAAGAGCCGGGTCGAGTAGGCGGGTTCCGCTCGGTAGGCGTCCGATTTGCGAGCAATGATATGTTGAGGTTCCGTTCGGTTCGGTTCACAGGTTGAAGAGCAATTAGGGTAGAAGTATCCTGGGATGGGATTTAGCAAAGCCAAATTTTGAAAGGGAGCAACCCTTAGTCTCCGACCAGGCGACCATTATTCTTGCTTAAAGTCGAGTCTTTGAAGGGCGGGGGTCGAGTTCTCGGGGAGGGCAACCAAACAAACCTTCTGAATATGTAGATAAAATATTGGGCTGAAAGAACAAAAAACACACACTATCACCGACAATCAAACTCAGGCAGGCAAACAAAGGAATGGACGGTCAAGACCAGCCGCAGTCTCGGAGAGCGAGGAGGGCAGCTGGAATCGCACCAGGCGTAAAGATGAAGAAGCGCAACGGTTGCCGGAGCGGCTACGAGAAGTGCGGATGGTCATAAGAGAGGACCTGAGAGGATGGGCAAGAAGAAAACGGGACTTGGGACTGGGTGGACTGGGCCAGGCGACAAGGAGTGGAAACTGTGGGGGTGCTCGAGGACGGAGCCACAGGCCCAGCGTACCAATAGCAGGGCGGAGGGCAGTACGTAGCCCAAGACCCTCGCTGGATCCACGGAAATTGGCTGGTGCTGGGGCAAGACCTCAATTTGAGCGCGCCACAGAAAGGCCAGGACCGTACCAGTTACGTACCCGGGCTAGTGGACGGAATTGCCGAATGCGTCGCCTCACGCCCGGGATGGTACGGTCTAGATACCTGTAGAACGCCTGCACAGCACAGATGCGTGCTTCCCTCACTCGCTCCACCAGCCTTTTGCCTCTGTGCAGCCAGCTGCAGGTCACACTAGCGCTGCTGTTTGTGTGCATGCATGCAGACGACCTAGATTCTGCGTGCTTTACTGCCCGGACGGTGCAGCACCGTACCGACGGGGTCCAGCCTGCATGTACATTCACATGGACATCCATTGTAAACAATGCTTGATGCATTGGTGGTGTTCAGCGCCGGCATTGAGGTCGTTAACCAGTGGCGACAAGCCCTCCCCCATACCCGCTTGGGCCATTCACTCATCTCCCTGAGGAAGAGCACTTGCTTGGAGTGGAAGCTACCTACATTACACTTGGGTCCTATCTAATCGACACTCGTACATACGCACATACATGATAAGCACTTGCTTGTGGTGTGAATGGGAGCAACATGCTGGCACCGTCTCTCACTTGCACCTTATCGATCGTTGGGGTGGCTTACGGGTCGCACCAGCCCGCCCAGGATCAGATAATAGGTTAGTACGTAGGCAGCGTATCCGGTTGGTGTATCTCGCCCTCCATCGCCTCTGTCTCGTTCCCTCTCTCATCTTCCCTTTCCTGGCTGATACGATGGCCACAACCGCCGCAGCCGAGTCGGCCCATGCACCACCACCCAAGGTACGAGCGAGCATGCAAGGGCCTTGTGCACTTCGCGAGGTCGCAGAGGTCCGGAGCAGGTAGGCGGTCGCCCAGCCGCTAAGGAGCTGCTAGGTGGTGGGCGACTGTACGTGAGTGGCTCTGGGTCATGTCAGCGGCCGTGGTCTTGCGTCTACGTATCTCGCACTGCATGTTTCAATGCATCATCTCCCTGTGCTCCTTGCTGATCTCTGCCAGCTGCTCCATGGAACAAGCCTCCGCATAAGCCGACGACCGGGCAACCGCACGTACGTCCGCGTTCACATTGAGCCAAGGCCCTGATTTTCCCAAAGACGAGGACGGTCAATTGGGATGGGGCACGTCCAGATCAGGCAACCCATACATTGGCCCCTGACACCTGCTCGCCCGTACTGCTGCCCACCCTGGTCAGTACAGATGACATCTGATATCACTGCGCTTTTGCCCGTTTTGGGCTTGAGGGTGGTGGTTGTCAGGTGAGTGTTTTGGCTGTCCTCGTTCTCGTGGGGTCCTGGTCTTACCTCCCACCTGCAGATCGGATGCCTCACCAATCAGTGCCGTTCATGGCGAACGCTATCTCAATCTCCCCATCCGCATAGTCTGTACCGAGCTCCCGTCTCAATCGGTGCATCTGCGCAATCTATTGGCCTTGAGTTTAATGCTCGAAATGTGCATGGAACAGTAGTCACTGCTAGCCTGGCGATACATAATTGCTTTTTCCCCTTCTCTTGGCCGTCTTCTTTGTTCCTTCCCCGATCCCCGGACGATTCTACTAGATTGTTGTCGATCTAGATTCAAGTGCCCTAGGGTGAGGGGTTGAAGATGCTGCCTGGTTCAATTGGTCTTTGTCCGCCGTCGCAGCTGTGTACTTGGCATGTACCCCCGTGGGTACCAGCACACAAGAGGGTCAGGGAACATCAAGGGATTTGGGGCCCTGAACAGCAGGCGACCACCTCCTCAAAGTCGCCTAATCAACGGCTCACCGCCTAGTTGCTGCCACCTGCAGACATATGTAACCTAGGCCAGAGTTGGCGGCGATTTGAAGCCCCTTGGAAGCCGCCCTCAACTGCATCTGCCCAAATCAACCTCAATTGCCCATGGCACAGCATCCCTTCCCCCTCCATCGTGGCCGTCAACAGGCCTACTTGCTGGCGACGTAGGCGGGTGAAGACCCTTGCCCGTGTCCACACTACCCCTGACCAGACCGTTCTTCCTAGCCTCGTGCCTGACAGCCCGCAAATTTCCTGACAGGGGTCGGTACGAGGGGTAGTATTGCACTTCACGTCGCAGTGGAGGCCAATAACACTTCTGGCCTGTGAGGTCAACCGAACACGGTGGCTGTGCACTGGCAAGGGTCCCAAAACCGGACTTATTAAACAACAAAGCCAAAGCACAGTCTGGTCTGATATGATGAGGAACATCGATTTTCCCGAATTCCATGGTTGTCTAGGTACATAGATTATTTTTGATTTTCTTTTTTTCTTCCACCGAAGCTACAATTGGGTAAGGTGCCTAATTAAAAGCGTCATTGAGCCAGCCAGGCCACGCGTCTTTCCGATGACGGTGATGTGGCTGGTGCGGTTCCTGGATATCTCAAGCGCTGGCTACATCCATGACATGGCACGAATATAGTAGCTATACGAGAAGAGCTAGCCATCGCCTCATCAGCTTCTCATTCAGGCACCAATACCATCACCATGGATACCTACTCCTCGTCATCAGTCACAAGACAACTAAGCTTGTTGCTCTGGCAAGAAACCCAACCCATGTCAACTCCCCACTGCTCGAAGCCCAAGCATCTTCAGGGATGAAAGGGGCCACTTGGCCTCCGATGTCCTGGAAGGCCCCTGACCAGCATTCGGCTTTACTCACTCCAGACAACGATACTGATCACTGACCAGGCAAAATCACCCACGGACCGCAAATGTGACGACGTTAATAGATAGATCTAAGATGACAGTGACCCACCACTGTCCATGCTTCCATCAATGCAATAGAAATACTTGAGACGACAGCCACATTTTGCACCTTAATCTCCCAATGCGAGACAGCTCGGTGAAGCAGAGGTCAAAATTGTGTAACAGCGCCACAACCTGCGCTATAAAGCACTAATGCGATCGATTTCTTGGGGTTTCTGGAATGTTGGGTTTTGGCTTGCGGTACGGATGTCTAACACATGTTTGAGCCCGTGGCTTGATAATGCCCCCATAGCCTACCTCGCGTAATTGACAATTATTACACACCTTCCATGTTCTAGCTCTTCGGGACTTTTAAAGTATTTTTTTCCCTTCGCACCTCCCTTTTCCAGCTGCAGCCACAGTCCCGACAGGCGGGCGCCACATATTCAATGGGAGATTTGACACCAACGTTCAAGGATCTCTAATGCCGGCCCTGCAACCCAGGGAGGATCATTAACGGGTCGATAGTTTTGTTCCCCTTGTTCCCTTATGATCAACTGCCTAGTCTCGAACCTTTCCAGTGTCACTTGATTGACATTCATCATTACCGAGAGCCTGAGTCTCAACGCAACTCGCAGAAAACTCGAGTGATATAAGATCTTTGGGCGCCAGGTGTTGGCATTCTGGCTAAATGAGCCGGAAGGTCCGCTCGTGGGAGATCAGGAAATTGCTTTAAGGTACCTGATACCAAGGTTCGGAGGCTGTTGGCATTAATGTCAAAAGCCACCTCCAACAATAAGCCTTCTGACGGCTATTGGCGAGGAAGTGTCGGTGACGAAATTTCCAATTTTACTCTGCCTCTAGTTGAAGATGAGGTTGTCATCTGCCCCCTTGCTTGGATGGATTAGGCAGCCCGGCAACTTCAGTCCCCTTTACAGATGCACATCAACAAGAAAGTGCCATTTCCCTCTATCCACTGGCGACCACCGGCGAATCTATTTTCAATGAATTCTGGACTTCATCGTGGTGGCGCATATTGTCGGGTGGTTGCTAGGTAGTTTGCATGGCGGAAAGCCACATTAGCTGGGTATGTTTCAATAGTGAGCACCTCGTCAACGTACGAAAGCAATTTGGCGCAGTGGAAGCGCGGTAAGTCGATTCTGAATTACTTATCACTTGGAACCCAAAACTAACAAATTCCAGCCGGGCTCATAACCCGGAGGTCCTACGATCGAAACGTAGAATTGCTAGCGTTCTTTTTTTTTTTTTTTTTTTTCTTCCTTATAAATATTGTTGCCCGTATTCCTGTCTATTGACGATTAAAAAGTTCATATTTTTTCAACCTCTAAATACGAGACTATTTGCCTGGGGTAGGTAGGTAGGGATTTGCATTAGACCGTACTGGCGACCATTTGACACAACCATCAACTGTGTCATTGCTCACCAGGATTGAAATAATATCCAGCTGGAACGTTAAGAAATGCACTGCCATTTGTATTTGTTGGTTGTATCATACGAACAAGTCAAGATTGTTCAGGTACACGCAAGCCAATGTCAAAGACGTATTTGGACCATCATCTCATCATCCCACATTGGGACGAGTATTCATCATGGTCATCTACAGGGTAAGGCGGCTAGTAACATGTAAGAAGGAACTTTGGTTTAGCCAGCCAAACTCTCATCCATGGTATTATTGCGTAACGTGGCCAGTTCGTGTGATACTGGGCTGAACAGAGTGAACATGGCGGGTAAGAATAGTATGGAGCCGTTTCCCAATATAGCAGAAATACAGTAAGAGACCCTCTGGACTCGCCTAGGCTGGGCTGATGTGGTGAAGGAGCTCACTCTCCAATTCTTAGACCGCGGGGAGGGGCTTGATTACGGGGGTCGATGATCCTGAAATAGAAACCCACCCAATTATTAGTTTAGGTAGCCACTAGCCGCAGAACATATGTATTAGGTGTTATCAAAAATCAGAGCAACCCGCAACACTTTCTTCCCATCTCTTCCTCGTTAAGAGGCGACGCCATCATGAAGGTCTCCTTTGTTTCAATTGGCCTTCTGGCCATACTGAGCCCTCTTGTGGCTGCCTGGAGTACAGAAGGTGCGTGAAAATTAATATTGTTCCTAGGCCGACACTCCTATCCCTCGTGCTTCAATCTGAAGAATCGCGAGGTTGTCGCCACAGCGCGCGTTTTCCGCGGGATACACGGGGGGCAAGACAGGACTTCCGACTAACGTGTGCCACAGATCGCGAGATTTTCCGCATCCGCGATGAGCTCATCAACAACGAGCCCGACTCCCCGGGCACCTTCTACGACATCCTGGGCATCAGCCCGCACGCCAGCCAGGACGACATCACCAAGGCCTACCGCCAGAAGACCAAGACACTGCACCCCGACAAGGTGAAGCAGCAGCTCAAGGCCAAGAAGAAGAAGAACCCCAATGCCAAACCCCCCACCAAGGCTGAGCTCGCCGCGGCGGTCAAGCGCGCTGGTGAGCGCCAGGCCCGCCTCTCCCTCATCGTCAACATCCTCAAGGGCCCCGAGCGCGACCGCTACGATCATTTCCTCAACAACGGCTTCCCGCTCTGGAAGGGCACCGACTACTACTACGACCGCTACCGCCCCGGCCTGGGCACTGCCATCTTTGGCGTCTTCCTCGTGGGAGGCGGCGCGATCCACTACCTCATCCTTTACATGAGCTGGAAACGCCAGAAGGAGTTTGTGGGCCGCTACGTCAAGTATGCACGCGAGACCGCCTGGGGCAAGGGTTTTGTCATCCCTGTTCTTGAGCCTACTCCTGTCCCCGCTGTCGAGGAAGATGATGAAGAGGATGGCCCGCCTCAGCCCATGAACAGGAAGCAAAGACGCCTCCAAGAGAGAGAGTCCAAGAAGGAGGATGCTCGCGTTACTGGCAAGAAGGCCCGCAAGGCCAAGAGCGCCAGCGTTTCCCGCGACCCTTCCACTGCGCCAACTGCCGCCCGTAAGAGGGTCGTGGCCGAGAATGGCAAGATTCTCGTTGTTGACTCTGTCGGTAACGTCTACCTTGAAGAAGAGGACGAGGATGGTGTTGTTAACGAGTTTCTCCTCGACGTGAGTATTCCACAATATCCACTTTCCGCTTTATCACTGATATTAACAAATTGTTCTATCTAGCCTGAGGAGCTGGCTCAGCCTACTGTGTTCGACACTGCCGTTGTGCGTGTGCCTGCCTGGGCTTTCAACACCACCATCGGACGCTTTCTCCCCAAGCCAGCCGCCAAGCAGGAGGTGGAGTTTGATATCGATGATGATTCGGATGACGCTCAGCACACCCCCGGAACGGACTCTGCTGGCGAGGACTTTGAGCTTCTCGAGAAGAGCACCGACTCTCTCAGCAAGGCGAAGACAACCGGTGCCCAGCAGGCAGGCAAGGCCAACAAGAGAAAGGGAAAGAAGAGGTAAATGTTCAGTTTACGCAGGAGCCCAATGCCGCTTTCAGCCAGGCTCGGTCCATGTTGACCACTTTTGACCTGTTGAAAGCGCCGCATCCTCTCCTGTGGCTTTGAGCACTGGAACAAACTAAACCATGCTATCTCCCATCTTGCTCTTTGTGGTGGAGAATTGATTGTGACTTGGTCGGCCTGGGAGCGGTGGCGTTCACTTGGTGTGCTATAGCTATACCACTTATGACTAGGAGTTGTTATTAGATGAAAAGTTTTCGAAATATATGCCATGACCACTCATGTTTACTGTTCGTGATCTTGTTTCTCTTCCTTTTCATAGTCTAACAAGCCTATTACTGGTTCGTTTGGGCGTTGTCAAATTTTTTTGCCCATTTGTTGCTCTGAAACATTGTATGAGCATGATAGGCGCAGACGGTGAATTTCGTATGGTATGGTATTGAGAAGAAACGCAGGACTAATAAAGGGTATCTCTCATACATTTACTGTCGTATCACGGTTTAAAATCGCACAAGCTAAACCAGATCTTGATTACGCAGAATTAAAACCAAACTCGCGCGCAGTTGGCCATTTCCCACCCTTCATCGTCGAAATATCCAAAAAGCTAAACCGGGGCTCATAACATGCCACAGAATAGAACTACCCTCAAGGTCCCTCCTTGTGTGGCACGGCGGTGTTCGATTGGGGAGACACGCCGGCCGGAGCCGGAGCCCAAGAGTAGTGTGGCTGCTGAGGGGGATAGGAGCCGTTCACGGGAGGCTGGAAGTAGGCGTTCTGGGGAACCTCGATGCCCTGGCCCGGGGCGGGGAAGGCACCGTTGGGCGGGAAGGGAACCACCTGCATGCCGGGAGCAGCGTAGTAGACGATCTGGGGAGCCGTGTTGTTGCGGATGCTGGTCTCGACGCAGCCGATGACGAACAGGCTGAAGTGGCAGATACTGCAAAGAGACGTAGTGTGTTAGTATCGCGAATCCTGATCGGCTGCTTTCTTGGGGAGGTTTGACATACACTTCAAGAGCTCCAAAAGCCACTATGGCTTGGATGATGCCGGGTGAATAGCTGTAGTATCTCGAACTGGAGGAGGAGGAGGAGTAGTAGTAGTAGTCATAGTCATCGAACCACCCTACTAGCGCGTACGTTACGGTGAGGCCAACGTAGCCGAGCCACAGCAGAAGATCGATGCTGACGATGGCTGCAGGGTGCATGCCTCGACGTCCTCGACGAGCGAGAATACATATCACCTCCGCAACATTCCAGATTGCTGAGACTACGGCCTAAGTGTAGCTGTTAGCTAGATATTCCGCCATGATATAAACCGTGCCCAGGAGAGTCGGGTTGTGCTGACCGGAGGCACCATGAACGCGAGTGCATAAGCCCAAGAGTACGTGTAACGGGAAGCAGCCTGGTGAGCAGAGAGGCCGATGATGACAATGCAGAAGATGAAGGAAGCTATCCGGAAGCCGAGCTTGGTGCCCCAGGTCTTCTTGGGCGAGACATGAGGAGGCGGCAGCTGCTGAGGCGCCATGATCTGGGTTGGCTGCGACATTGTTGGTTGCTGTCGTTGAGCGACGCCCGGATGCGAGTGAATCAGCGTGAAAATGAGTGAACGCGACTGGAATAGAATTAGACGATTCAGTATTTGCCCTCTGTCGCAACGAGAGCCAACACCTCGACCAACGATGGACAAGAAATGAGCGAAAGTCCAGCAGTTAGAGATAAAAATAATGCGGGCGGGAGGTGCCCTTCAACGACCAGCTAAAGGAAAACGAAAGACTCAAACTGCGCCTCGACCGAAAATAAAATGAACGAATGGCGAGGAAGACGATCGGGAGGATTTGGCACAGCTGAAGGCCGCACCCCTGGAAAAGGTCATGCCAAGAGCCAAGCCCCAACGCCTGGACCTTGCCTTATGAAGCTGGGCCGGATCAGCTGCTAGGCGCGAATTGGGCTAGGCATGAAATTCTGCCTAGAAAAGGAATTTGCATGTAGGGCTAGTAATAAGAAGTCATCTTATTACTGCCTGGCGGGCGATTATAATTAGAGCGATGTGGGCTTCAAGGCGAAACGTTAGCTTACCGCGTATTTCGCGAAAGTGGCCACTAAGATTGTAGATGCAAGAGGCCTTTTCTTCGACAAAATGAAACTCACTTCTGGGAGCCTCGAATAGATCTTCAGGTGTATTCTCATTTTATTGGGCTATCTAGCAAGTGCCTAATATTGTGTTGAGCCATGTCTTTGGCTTGTAGCTAAGTCTCAAGGCGTGATGCGACTTGGAATACTCTACCCAGGTAGGTAGTTGTCTCCCAAATACCTCACACCATCTTTCTCGTTGACATGCTCTTCATTCCGAACCTCAAAATTCCAAGGGGTGAATGACTTGACAAACTGCAGCAAGTTGCCTTCCAAACATCCTCAATCCATGTTAACTCGATGACATGTCGTTGACATGCTCTCCTTTCCGAACCTCAATCTCAAACGGCCATGTGGCTTGACAAACGGCAGCTAGTTGTCTTCCAAATATCCTCAAACCATTTTTCTCGTTTACATGTCGTTGACATGCTATTCTTTTTGACGACCCAACCCCAAAGGGTGATGTGGCTCGACAAACCGTAGCCTGTCTTCCAAACATCCCCAGACCATGTTTCTCGTTGATGTGCTCTTCTTTTCAAAGCCCCCTCAACCCCGGGGGACAGTATTGCCAGCTGTCATGGATCACTCAACAGGTTGTGACACCTTCTCAAAGTCCACGGACACGTTCTTGGTTGCCACCCGCTTGCCTTTGTGCACGATGGAAAAGTCCAGAGATACACCGTCCGATGCCATCTGCAACTCGTAGATGAGCTGTCGCAGCTCATGTCCTTCAGTGTTTGTCCATGCCGGGAGAGTGTTGAAGCCAGGGATATTCTCCCATTTGATCTCGCAAAGTTGCTTCACTGAATCATCGCACCGAGAGGGTGGTACTTCCGCATCCGAGTATACCAGCTCTGTCTTGATTTCTGTGTCCGGCTCGGTAAAATCCTGCCAGAAAGTTGCCTTGCAGGGCTCATCAGAGATTTGTTCGCCCTGTGTTTTGTATTAGCCACTGCCACGGCTCATTATATTCAAGTTCACCAATTCGCCACTCACAATTCGAAGAAACCACTGCGTCTGACTAACAGCAAGAAAGTTTTGCTGAATTGGACACCAGAGTCTGTCTCGAGAATCGTGCATTGACGCATCCCATGGGATAATATTCACCGTGGTGCCATAGCTGGCTCTGGCAATCCGGGACTTGATAGAAATAACTGAAGGAGCCCCAGTTGCGGAAAGACCCTGAATAACGGCTCCGCGGGCGACGGCGGTCCATCTGTCATGCAAAGCGAATGTTGTTAGCCTATTTCTCAAACCATCTCCTATCCTAGAATATCATGTATCTCCTAAGCGGTTTGGGAAATTGAGCAACTTACGGCTGGTCTCCCTTAGCCTGAATGATCTCCGTATCTTCGAACGCATTTTCAAGGTACCGGTAGAGGAAACGGCTACTGCCTAAGCCACCCACTAGAATGATAAACTGTCCATGTGTCAAAAACATGCACATTGAGAAACAGAATTTGATTGAAACAAGTCGGATCTCACCTTTGGCTCCCGTTTACGGGCCTTCTTTACTTCTTGCATCTGTTTGCTGAGGAGTTCTGCACAGCTTGCTGCTACAGGGTCAAATATCTCCCTAACATTGTCTCTGTTGTTTGTTAGTGTTCCCTCTCAACACAGCAGTAGGAAGTTGTTCAGGGCAAATAATACTCACGGAGTGATATTGACCGTGTCAGGCATGCCTTTTATACCGCAGCCGGAGGGCATGAATATCTTGTAAGGATCGAATTCCAAGCCAGTGAATGAAGTCTTCATCCCGTCTTCCCAATCAACATGTAAAATTCGGGCCAAAACGTTTACATCCAGCTGATCGTAAGCATTCTCTGGTAAGTAGCCCCGGAAAACCTGCTCGAACCTCTCATCTAGTACAGCAGCTCCGCAAAGATTGCCTGTTATTTTCACGAGTGGTTAGCCATAGCAATTCACCAAGTGCCGAATATTAAGGCAGCTTGGAATTCGAACTTTGTCGTGTGAGGGGAAACTTACCGTCTCCTTTAACGCATTCATCAACAATCATCGGGTCATTTTGGATCATTTTATAGGTGATCAAATCCTGTTGGGATGCCATTGGGTCAGCGAAATCAACTCAATCATACGGTGGTTAAGCGAACAATGCTATTTGGTACTTACCACTGTTCCACCACCAGCATCACATACGACAAAATCAGATTGTTCCTGGTTTTGTTAGATAAATTCGAACCAAGCAAAGATGTTTTGTACTGTTCTGTGTTCTCCCTTACCTCGATCATTGTTTGTTCATCCACATCGGCCAAGGCTGCGAGAGCCGCAGCCTCCGGCTCTGATATAAAGGATAAGGACGTCTCACCGGCACGTCTTAGATCCATGATTCCTGCCATCTGAACGGCTTCCTTCATTCTTAGACGCGCGTATAGTGGCCAAATCGCAGGCATGGTAACAACTACCTTGAGTTTCACTTTGTCCATTACGATAGTAGTGACGGCCCTTGTTATCTGCTCCAGGCTGTGAGCCCAAAGCAGGCGCAAGTAGTCTGCAATGACATCCACGGGACTCTTGTTCAACTCTTTCATCTGAGCTTGTGCTTCGACTAATTTTGGCGCATGACGAAAGTGATCTGGGAGGTGATCACTGTCGAGCAAAAGTAGTTTGAACCACTTCAAGGATTTCTGTGATGGAGGGACCGCATATCCCCATGCTGACGGCCGGCCCCAAGAGTTATAGGATATGGTGGTAGGCACTTGCTGTTTATTGTGACACTTTGTCCAGACGGGTCCGTCAAAGCTTGAGACCATGTTGAGACCGTCAGGTCTCGCGTCTCGGGCCCATGAAACACCGGAGTATCTGGAGTGAGGTTAGTGGAGATGTCGTCCATGAAGAGGAGAAGGTGAACTTACGTCGTGCCAAAATCGATCCCTATCACAATGTAGTTGGAACAGTTGCCTGTAGGATTACGGCCTGCGACAGGACCTGGATCTGCCTTTCTTTTCGGCGGCATTTCGGCGACCTAGGAAAAGAACGTGGGATTTGCAAGGAAGAGAGGAGGGATCTTCCGGATCACGAGCTTTCAAACAAATCAGAGTAAGTGGAAGGGATAGGTCGCGGCTCTGCTCGATGAGAAGACGAAGTTCTGTTTGATGAGAAGACGAAGTTCTGCTCGATGAGGAAAGAAAGTGTTGTTTGATGAGAAGAGGAAGTTGTGTTTGATGAGGAGAGGTGTGCGGGGGAGTTGTTAAGGGAAGGTATGGTGAAAGGGTAGATGTTGGATAAAAAACAAACTTGGAGACGAAGAGAAGAGAAAGTGAAGTTGTTGTCAGTTGGCCCGGCAGTCTTCCCCCCGAGGTACCAGTGTACCTTGTTTGTTGAGCTTTCATGGTGAGAGAAAAGTGAGCAGAGCAGCCCTCAGCCACTCCACCTGTTCGGTTGGCCACAGACAATGCTGCAGGGCTAGTCTTAATAGAAGCGACTGGAGTTGAATAGAAGCGGCCAAAGTAGAATAGAAGCGACTGAAGCATAATGGATGGGGTTGAAGCACAATTGAGCAGATTGAAGGACAATCAGATGGACGGGAGCACAATAAGGGAAGGTACGCACCTCCCACTTTATAAACCACTTGCTCCCCACGCAACTCATCTCGCAAGACAAACTTCACCATCTACACACAACCCATCTAGATCATTTCTACAAGTCTTCTGCTTGTTCCCCCTTTTTTCTTCAACTCGTATCATCCCCAGCATATCAAACATCCCGCACACACATACAGAGTTCCTCCTGGGCTGGCCCCTGGATCTCAAACATGTCATCAACTCGTGGTATCATTGATGAGGTCCCTGAGACCCCACAGCCAAATGCGATGGAGCGCCGAGAGGACGATGCTTCTTATTCGTCCCCAGAGAGTACCCATGAAGCCGACTCGGATTATCGCTCAGGAAACACCCCTGTGAAGAGTTCCCGCCCAAAGAAGAAAAGGCAGCATAGTGCGAGCCACGAACAAAGTGCCGGCTCAAGTGCCAAACAGCCGGCTCGCCAAAACAAGAAGCAGCAGGATGCCCAGACGAAGCGAGGCCAGCGCTCGGATGTGGGACCCGACAATGGTCAATCACCTCCTAAACGGATCAAGATCAACACCGGCAAGAGCATCGATCGAATTGCTGAAGAAATCAACGGCGGAGTCAACAAGCTGACTGAGGTCATCAAAGAACAGAGGAAAGAGATCGAAGCCTTGAAGAATCCTGCCTCGAACTATCTCGTTGCGCAGTTGAATAAGGAAATCCAGGATCTGAAGGAGAAAAATCAAGAGCTACAGAACCGAAAAGACGGCCTTCAGGACCTTATCCAGAGTATCGGAGCAGACCATGAAATTCTTTACAACCGACTTGACAAGCAACGAGACAAGTACCGGAATATCTGTGATGATCAGATCTCACGACAATGGTCACGATTGGCATTTCTAATCCAGAGTATGTCTCTCAACCTGCTCGACACACCAGTACCGAAGGTGGCCAGCGCAGACGAGCCGTATTTCATGGCACTCATCAGAGAAAACCCTCGCAAGGGGCATGTATTTCTGCAGCATTTCATTTGGAAGGGTCTCTATAGAGCCATATTCCGAGGCGTCGGTGGGATTTGGTGTGGACACATGTCATCTGCTCTCAACGCCTGGCGAGTGGCTATCACTGGTAAGTGAAATGGTCTCTCCAAACGCCTGGAAGATCTGCTATGTTGTCTCTAACACTTTTTCTTGGTAGAGGAATGTATCAAAGACCCATCCAATGGCCAAACTTATGGGTGGATCAAGTCCGAGACAGCACACGAGCTCTTCGACATTCTAGGGGTTGATGTCGAGGCCAAAACCCGCCTCGCCGATGAGATTGCATCTCAGATTATTCCTCTTGCTGCTGAAGGCAAGGAGGATCACTACAGGAACGAGATTCTGGGCTTTATCGACCAGGCAATTGAGCTCCAGACAATCTTCATGAGATCCAAGGCCTTGTTCATCGTGAACATCAAAGATCCTGCTGGACTGGCTGAGGAGGAGATTGATCATTACTTTGGGCCTGTGACCCCAGGCGATAAGCTCTATACGGTAACTCCGGTTCTGACCAAAATCGGGAACGGAGATGGCCATGATGACAGTTACAATGGCCGAACTGTAGTTTGTGGGTCACGAGTTATTGCGCTCTAGATGGAGCTGAGTAGAAGCATGTGGGCTCAAACTCTGTGCGGCGGTTACGGTTCGATCCGTTGAAAAGTGATATTCGAAGGCGCGATTCAAGTTTGTTACAGTTACAGTCTTTCGTTGGAATTTGTGGTTTCGAAGTCTGATTTAGTCATGGTCCTCTTCTGCCAACCCTGGGCAACCTTCCATCTCGGAGGTTGGATATGCGGCCTTACACCAAAAGCAATAGTTATGATGTGACCGGAGATAGTCTAGAAGACGGCGCAGGCGCTCAGAAATCTCCAGTGTGTTGAAATCATCTAGCTCTGCATCCTCCTCGTCCAAGTCTGCACTCGTGACGTACTCCTGTCGCCTTTTTCCTAATGCTATCTTTGCATCCTGATCCTCGTCTTCGTCCTCATACGTTGGTAGCCGCGAGAGAGATTGTTCCAAGTCATACCGCATGCGTCGATCGCGTTCTTTCTCTGCGCGGTGACGGATAAGGCTACGGTAAAGAACCGGGATGGCCTTCAGAGGCCGACTGGCCATCGGTACATGCGCAGTCGATGCTTCCTTATCCTTATGTGAATGCGTTGAATCAGAGGCTGCGGCGTATGTTCCCGCGTTGTCCTTAATTGACTGCTCGTCGTCCATATTTTCGGCCAGTCTCTGAGCAGCGTAGAACTGTTTTTCCGTCCTAGCCTCTTCCCTCTCCTTCCTGACTCTGTCCCTGTACTCCAAAGGGTCTACTTTGACGCTCTTGGTGCCTCTTTCTTCTTGCGCTTCCTGAAATTTCCTCTTCTTCTCAGCGTCCAGACCAATGCCTCCGCGGTCCCCCTTGATATCGACCTTGATCGGTTCCGTCCGCGCCTGGCTCTGACTATCCTCAGCCTTCTTCCCCAGACTACCGCCAGCGAAGCCCATCTTGGCCATCATCGCCAGACCTTTACTCTTCTTCGCCCGCGGATCATCCAGCATAGAGGTGGACAGCGCCTTTTCACGTGCCGCGGCCTCTTCCTCGGCGAGTTGCGCCTTGGATTTTATAACGCCACGAGCAAGCGACTCCTTTTTGAGGCGTTGGGTGCGCTGGATCGAGGTCTCCTTTGCTGGCGTGGGATCCTCGAATGTCATGTTCATGTAGTCATCCTCTTCTTCTTCATTGTCAATTGGCGGTCTGGACCCGCCAGACTGTGACAGAGTGGGCGCCATGAGAGATCTAGTCGATATTAATTGGACAATATTCAAGGAAACGCATGCAATTCATAGATTTATGAGATTTCATGGGCTGTGTTGTTCGTTTTTTTCATGTTTATCATGTAAAAAGCCAGACCGGGGCTTGTTTAGGCAGTCGCTCATATTAGGTCAGCAGATAGGCCTCACTTAGACCTTCCTTGTCTTAAAGACGACGACAGGCACCCTTTCATCAGAGAGATATGCGTTTTTCTGCTTGAAAACTAATATTTTTGGCTACAGATTTTGTCATGGTTTTTATGATGGAAGGCTAAAAGGATTACAATCCAGAGGACTATTGAGTTTTATATTCCAACAGTTAATCCGCGTTTACTGTGTCACTTTACAACATGATCCTCACTTGTACTAGCTTTCACGGGATACGCGGGTGATATGATTCTATAAACGGATATAGTAATATGCAGTATGCCAATGAAGCTGAAGCCAAAAGACTGAAATTTTTTCCTTTCATGCACGGGCTGTCTACCTGTTCCTCGAGCGCTTCCTTGCTGCCTTTTCCCTCTCGTACGCATTCGCCTCGCGCCCCTCCTCGCTCTGGATCTCCGCCACGAGCCTCTTGTACTTCTTCTCATAGGCCTCGTCCTTTGCCTTTTTGATCCGCAGGTTCTCCCGGGCCATGAAGTTGGCATCCTTGCGGAGCTCCCGCATCGCCCCCTTGCGCTCCCGCTTGTGCTCCTTCTTGAGCTTCGCCAGCTCTGCCCTCTCGCGGTCCGGGTCGTAGTGCTTGTCCGGGTCGAACGTCTCCTCGAACTTGGGCACGTACGTCTTGATGGCCAGTGGCTTGTGGTGGTGCAGCTCGAGGGGGCGTCGGGAGATCCCTGAGATCTTCATCATGCGCTCTAGCTTCACTTGGAGCTTTTCAGTCCGATCGCGCAGCTCTGAGGGGAGGTGGGAGCGGCAGGCCTTGGCGTTCAAATGCTTAATGACCTCAAGGACCTGGCCGAAGGTTTCGATGAATGCACCCTTGCTGGACCATGTGTCGGCTGCGGCATCGGAAATCTGGGAGACGGTGTTTAGGATAGCAACCTTGAGTTCTAGGGGCGAGCTATCTGAGTGTAAACAGTCTGAGAAGCCCAGCTTCCGGACTGAAACCTGGCTGGCACCTTTCGCGCGGAGACTCGCAGGAGAATCATGTCGAGGGAAAGAGCCTACGCCAGCCGATGGGGAAGTTGGGGCAAGGGCACAGAGCGTGTTCAGTGCAAAATTTAACACTTCTGGTACATATCTCTTCGCGAGTTTCTGGTACTGGAGGGTCAAAATAGAGAGGTAGGACCCGATAGCATGATCAGCGAGGTCCTGGGGGACTTTTTGTCCTAGGTACCTGGCAATGACCAGCATGGCGGGAGTAACGACTTGGTGGAAGTGGTCGGATGTGGGAAAGATGGTTCCCACAGCAGTCAGAAGGATGAGATCCTCGGGCTGGATCGCCAGTGGACGTTCATTGCTGATCTCTTCGATCTGTGTTCGGAATTCTTGAGCAATTTCAAGCGGGAAGCTCTTTGCGAGGGAGTGGATATGGCGGATGAGGCTTTCCAGTACCGAAAAAGGGGGTGAGGTCTCTGGGTCCCACGGCGAGGAGATGAAGGCAACCAAAGCGGCAGAAAACTTCCCAAGACGCTCCTTGTTCTTACTGTCCAGCTTGGGATGATATAGAGCTCTGATCCGTTGGACAATTGTAGGTAGGCTGGTGCCAGGATATGAGGCTGTGACAGATTCAAATTCTGTGAGGGATTGAGGGCAAGGGAAGGTGTAAGGCAAGCCGTTCTCATCGCCCTTCTCAACATCGGCTGACTTTGTTGTAGAGTCTATGCTGAAGACAGGGTTTCTCGTTTCTTCTTCATTCAATAGACCTTTTGTAAATTCGTCCTCTTCTTCCTCTTCCTCGCTTTCGTCTTCCTCGGCACCCATATCCGAGCCTAGGTCAAGTTCTTCGTCGGAGTCGATATCAGAACCACTGGCGACCAGGTCGTCATCGATGATGAAATCATCCTCATCGTCAAAACCAAGCTCAGCAGCAGTTGGCTTTGCGTTGATGCCCCTGCCAAGGCCGAAGTCGTCTTCTGAATCGTCACCGGCCTGCGAGCCGTCAGAGCCCATTTCTTCGTCCTCGTCCCCACCATCGCTGTCAGAGACGGATTCGCCCCTCATTCGCTTCTGTCGCTTCTCCTCGAGTTCCTTCAGGCGGTTGGACTCGTCCTCTGCCTTTTCCTCCTCGGTCTTGGTACGATCAGAGGGTTTCGCCCTCTTGTCTTGGGCAAGCTTCTTCACTTGGAGGTCGAAGTCTTTGTCAAATACACTTCTCTCCACACCTGCGATAGCAGAAGGCTGGGGCTTTTCTTCGGTGTGGCGCTTTGAGCTCTGAATCAAAAGGTGCTGGATGCCGTGTAACTCCTTGTCAAGTTCGGCTCGTAGATCCTCATCCACCTCCTTTGCGGCTTGCCTCTCGTATCTATGCATTTTGGACTTGGCAATAACTTCCTCCATAACCTCCTTCTTCGACTTCTTCCGCTCGGGTTGGTCGTCTTGATCCATGTCACCTTCGGCGGCCATGGCTCTTACTCGCTTAAGACGCTGCATCTCGCGCTCAGAGACATCACTGGCACCGTCATCAATATCATCCTCCTCGTAGTCGTCCATGACATCCATTTCATCAAACGTCAGCGCTTTTCCGCCGTGGGTCAGGCCCTCTCCGGGAAAGGCGTCGTCGTCATCCTCGAGGTCGAACATGGAAGTCTTTTTGTGGGTTTTGAGCTTTTCCCGTGCAAATCGCTCCAGCATTTTCTCCTCGGGGGCCATTGTCGGGTCATTTTCGCCGAACCGTCGATCCAGAATGCCTCCAACTTTGTGGCGTCGCTGCATGTCGACAAGAAGAGTCTGCCGGCGCCTTTCTTCGCTCGCGGCCTTGGCAGCGCCGGGGCGGCCTTTGATCCTGGAGGCGGCAGTGACCGGGCGGTTCGTAGTGACCTCGAACTTGGGGTTCTTGGCATGCTTGAGATCGAAAGGGTTGAACTGTTCGCGGATGCCTTCGAGGACCACACCCCTCTGTAGTCGCTTCTCGCTTCGGGCGCGATCATCTTGGGCGGCCTTGCGCTTCTGCTTCTTTGACTGCTGGGGCCCGACAATTCCTTGCTCCTTCAAGGTCGCCTTGAGGCGCTTGAGCTGGGAGCCCGCCATATTAATTGAGAATTGGGTCGAGCGCGGTGGGCGACGATAGGTCTTCGCTCTGACTTTGATACACGGACGGATTGGCTCTGAATTTTCTTTGGCAGGCTTATCGATAACAACTTTTTTTTTTGGGAGCCCCAAGCGCTGGTGGGGCCGTTGGGAAAGACGACAAAAAGAATGGTGGACTTTTAATGTCTACCAGTATGTGTAACCTCGCACCAATGCTCCGATCTCAAAGGTAATGATCATGCATATCTACCCTATCGGCCGGATAGCCATCATTACTTGGCTTCGACATCGGTTAATCACCTGGCGATTGAATAAGTCCACTTGCCTGCTTCCAGGTCTTTAGACTTTCACCTCTTTCATCCAGCGCAAGAACCGTAGCACCACTTCCAACCAAGTTTTTTTGTTCATCCTTTTTCATGTTCTTTGGTGATATCGTTCTAAAGCCGTCGGGCCATCTCCGGTGAAGTTATTTGCTTGTGACATGCTATGCCCACACGAACTTTGGGTCTAAATACTAGATGCCCCCCTCCGGCACTTCCCAGGCAATAGTAGATACTAGACAGTCTGCCACCAGTAGCAATCGGTCAGTGGAGATATTTCTCGTGTTGTTGGCTAACATGATATGCATATAACGTAGAGTCAAAGGTTGTGACCACGTGGGTGCGGAATCATCCAGAAATGTGGGTGAGATCATGCGTGATTAACCCATTCCCGTAAGCTGGTCCGTTGGCTAATTGAATGGGCGTTCTTTGTCCTTGGAAGCTGACCGATAGAGAAAGATCTGAAAATGGGTCGGAAGAGTACAGACTCTTCATCTGCCGCTTAAACATTGAAGTTTGTCCCTGAATCAATGCCACTCTAGCCGCACTCTGAGGGACACATCCCTTGGCATAACAGCCACGATCGACTGCCTTAATTGATTGGCCTAGTAAGCATAAATTTGAAGTGCCTTCTGCAGCCGAAAATCAATTAGGATGGTGTTTAGATGGGAGGCGTCTCCGGGTGCCTGGATCAACTGAGAATTAGTTTAGGGTAGTGGGGCCGGGACCGAAGAAGGATAAAGATTCGTACCACGTTGATAAATGATTGGCATCGGCATGGGTACGGCCCCAATACCGCAACAGACCCGACCCAGAAACCTGCCAGAAATCGGGGACGGTGGATATGCCACGGCCGTTTGTGAGATGTAGAACCGAAATGAGATGAAATGAACGTGGTCATGAGCAGACAGACCACGCCTGGCCGATCTTCAATGCTCGAGTATATTAAGCACTCCCCTTGCTAGACCTCTTTCTGACTTGATTGGGTGCTCTTTCGTCCTGCAGATCTTCTTGTTCATCTGGCTGATCCTGTAATCGCCTTACGTTCCTTAATTGATTTTCTTTTCACTCATTTATTAGGCCATAATACTCATCTTACGCCTTTCCCAAAATGAAGGGCTTCCTTCTCACAGCAGCTCTCGCTCTAATCTCCCCTGCTCAGGCCGTTTGGCCTGAAGCAGAGGGCAAGTCGATCGTTTACTCTGCCGTTCCTGGCTTCTTCCTCCAAGATGACAGTGCCACTGACCCGAGTGGATTTGACTATGTGAGCGAACGACCCTGTCTATAGAGCTTGCTTTCGGTTCGAAAGTGGTTGTCTAATACAAACCCACCCGATAGGCCAAACAGAATTTTGGTCTCATCAACAGGAGCTACTCTACTGATAAACGTTTTGACCCGGAAGGTGTCAAGACCCAGTGGCAGCGGTTCGAGCGCTACATCACGAAGCTCACCAGGGCCTGCAACAAGGATCCTAATGTCCGCTACAAGCTTCTTTTTATGGGCCGCCATGGCGAGGGTTGGCACAACGCCGCCGAGACCTTCTATGGAACTCCTGCTTGGAACGTGAGCATCACCAATTCTAAAGCACTTCACATTGCTGTTGCCGGGGTTTTGTTAACATATCGGGTCTTCCTTAGTGCTACTGGGCTGAGCAGGAAGGCAATGGAACTGCCGTATGGAGCGACCCCCTCCTCACCCCCGCTGGTCTGCAGGAGGCCTACAAGGCCAATGCCTACTTCAAGGATAGATATGCGACCCAGAAGATGCCGTATTTCGAGTCATACTATTCCAGTCCTCTGAGCCGATGCACCATTACGGCCAACCTGACCTTCGGAGATATCACCGTTCCCCAGAACAAGCCTTTTGTCCCCACTGTGAAGGAGGGTTTCCGTGAGGGCATGACCATCCATACCTGTAATCGTCGCTCAACCAAGACTTACATCCAGAACATGTTCCCCTGGTACAAGTTCGAGGCCGGCTTCACCGAGAACGATGAGCTCTGGCACAAGTCCCTCGCCGAGACCAGCGCTGCTCAGGACGTTCGCTCCAAGGAGGCACTGGATGATGTCTTTCGCCAGGACGACAAGACATGGCTTAGCATCACCAGCCACTCTGGAGAGATCACCAGCCTTCTCAGGGTCTTGAACCACCGTTCTTTCCGTCTGTCCACTGGGCAGATCATCCCCGTTCTCGTTAAGGCGGAGGTTGTCTCCCTCCAGCCAGAGCCTACCTATGTTGCCCTCGAACCCTACTCCACCTGCACATCGCCCCCCCTTACCAGCAATGCTGCTCAAGGCTGTGTCTGCTCGACACCTGGTGCTAGCTCGCTGACTCCCTCAGCTACGTCTACGCCCACCCCCAGCGCTACCCCATAGATTGTATGTGGAGAAGCATGGCCAAGCGAATCTCTTTGTGAGATGGAGTATGAGAATATATTGATGTAAATAGACAATTAATTGCAATTACCGTGAGAGAGTGTCAATAGTTTAATCACTAGGAAGTGTGCTACCTTCGTGATTAAATGAAGTTGGGGTATGAGTGATGTTTTGCTGTTGATGGTTTAGGGAAGTAGCCGTCAATCATCACGCGGCTGGAGGTGAGTTAATGCAGGGACGTTGAGCTGCTAGGGAGGCCTAACGGGTAGGTGGGGCAAGTGTGGGTGACGGCAGTGACGGGAGTTCCTCTCCCACACACCTGCCACCTGGCTGTGGCACTTGCTTGTTAGCTGTCAAAATACAGAGCGCCAATTCATAAATGGCCATCTACATCACCCAACATCCATATCAGCCTGGACATCCATCCATGCTTGGATTCTTACTTTGCTGAAACGGCCATTCTTGGTCCATCGTGCTTTGCATCATGAGCTGGCTCAGCAGCTTTAGGTTTTTGCTACGGGATGAGCGCGTCATCCTGGCTGGCATCGGGCTCGCCACCTTCGGCATCGTCACTACCATGACAGCCGCCTTGGCCGTACTCCGCGATGAGAACATCATCCCCATCCAGCAGCCCAAGACGCGCTATATCACCCAGGACACCGAGGACTCCCTTGGGCTTGACACGCTTGTGAGGCTCCTAGAGTACCCGAGCTTCAACATTCGTGAGGTTGCCACTCGGATTCTATGCGAGCGCGCCGTCAACAACCGAGACGTCATCCGCTATTTGCTCCATGGAATCACGCGCCCAGACTACGATGAGAGGCTGAGGGCCCTTCGGGCATTGGTCCTTCTCACAGGTCAGGCTACCGGTACGGTTAATTCCCCTTCGCTAAACAGCTGAACTGACTGGGGTCCCGCTGTGTAGATTTCGATGGCTTATCAAACCTGAACAACAAATATGCCTATCGTGCCTTCGTTAGATCCATAGAGCTTAGCCTGGGTGATGCGGAGCGCCCTAAACTCAACGATCACCACTTCGATGAGTATTACCTCCGTGATGTGTCCGAAAGGCTCTGTTTAATGTTCATTCTGGAGCTGGTCAACAAGTACGACGCTCAAAAACTTATTAGGGCTGGGTTTGTCGACAAGTGGCTGGCTAAGCAAGATTGGGGTGACAGTCTTAAGGAGAGGCAGTACAATTTTGCGGAATACATGCGCTTCAAAAATAACCGCATCGTCGACATTGTCACTCGCATTCGATGCTGTAACCAGGGCTTGCACGCGCTTGCTCTCGCTTCCCTTATCCCGGGATCAGAAGTGATTGGCTTCGGCCGGCCCGTCGTGGTTGACATGTCGATCCCTGCACCAGAACAGCAAGTTCCGCGGGCAAGAGAACAGTCAGTCGAGGAAGTGAGGCTTCGGCGCCAGCATCGCGAAGCTATGGTTCTGAACGACGGGACAAGGCCCTTTGGCCGGGAGGATATTATCGAGAGAGATCAGAGCTCTCCGGACTAGGAATGAGAGCATCTACTACTTTGATGATTTTCTCGTCGCTCCTATACCCGAGACCTGCAATTGAATTACAAGCAGCCGGAATAGCGCCTTGGGGATTTATACGAATACACATCGCATCGACCTTCCAGGTTTTAGGAGTCTTATGGATATATCCTGGGGGCAGGCAGTCCGGCATATCCATCTCCCTTTTATATCTAAACACACCCCGACATGCAAGGGCGAATGTGGTACGATTTGGATATCAAACCACATCGGGCCCAAGCGTCGCTAGTTTTCGCCTATACACACGAGCTCATCAAAGCGGGGGACTGACTGCTTCCATGTTAGAATTAGCAGTCCATGGATAGCGAATCGGGATGTGAAATAATTGATGGGCATGGCTTATTCGCTTCGCCATGACCTTCTCATTTACTCAACTTTGGTGGCAGGTAACGCTCAGTCGTTGAGGACTATCGATCTTTCGGCTCCATTCCGACGGCATGGTGAGATCGATGGGCTCGAGAGTGGCACATTGTGGCATAGCGTTCGTCTTCTGGGATTGTAGGTGGAGTTGGTCTAGCTTATAATTACTATGAATCGCATTGAATACAATAATTACAAAATGTGAGCCTGGCCGGTAGAACTATGTTCCATGTATCAGAAACGTAGCGTCGTATGTGACACTCTGAGGTTGCATGTCTCAGACCTGCCGTTGAGACTTGATGGCTTTCTGATTCTCCATCTGTGGGTGGCGCATCTGACATCACCAATTTGTCTCCGGGACATGGCTGTAAGTTACCCAAAATGAGTGGACAACGTCCGAATTCGACAGTTTGGGCAGTACCTCCCTTTTCTGCATCCTTGTTTGATAGGACTCGGACGAAGGAAGGGCCCCTTCGTGGCGTTTATCCATCCATGATGACATGAACTACGGTGATGATCCACCCCAAGATGCCTGCGGTTGTCTTGCACCCCAGCTCATGACAGCCGATAGCAGCTGCGCCGGAACAGCACCTTGCTACCCCTCCACCGCTTGTTTGAGTCTGGGAGCTGTCCGGAGGAGAGATTCGACCGAGCTCTACGACGATAGCAGCGAACCAATCCTCTAACTGAAATCTCGTCTCCAGGCGACCTCGGTTTAGCCGTGGGCTGGATGGCGCAGGCAGGGAGAGCTCCCAGATCGAGCTCTGGCGGGGTGCATACGATGAGATGCAGGCTACAGCTGGTATGCACTCGGTTGCCACTGGAGACTGGCGCCGCCTGCGAGGGATAAACAGCCCAAGCTGCAGCAGGTCAGACAACACGCGCAGGCGAGAGGAACCAGTCTCCGCACTGGGACTGCACCAGACCAGGGCGCTGCAGGCTCGCCAGCAAATAGTGTCGTCGAGAAGAAGGGCCCCGGACTCGATCAGCAGTGGTAGTTGGCACCCTGCCGCTGCAGATGGATAGGGGTGACAGGCGGTGACGGGGCCCCATCCCCAATGCTCGACGCAGGTTGGACGAAGGGCCATGTACGATTATGTGCGGATGGCGACGGTTATGTACGAGTGCATGCTTGGTGTGCAGCAACGAGCCAGGAAACGGCACCGCAGAAGCGCTGTCGGGCAGGTGTTAAATGTAGGCAAGTGCCAGCACCAAGTAAACAATCGTCGGCCAAAACAACAACAAGCCTGAGCCTGCTCCGTGACAAAACACCAGCTGCGGCCGGTTTCCTCTCCTTCTTTCCACATCTTCACCCTCACTTTCGCTTTCCTTAGCCTTTCTCCTTTCTCCAGTACTAACCCAGCAGGCCCTCACGCTCTCTCCGCACACGCACCCCTCGTCGCTCGCTCGCAACCAGGACGCCCTCCGGATTTTGCGGCAGGGTTGTGATCAGCGCACGCTACAACCTTGAATCGGATCTTGCCCACCACCACCACAGCGACCCAATACGGCACGCCTATATATCTGCAATTTCGCAGCCGCAAGACAGCCCGAATCAAGGCCCTTCCGACCTTGTGTGTGTGTGGTTCCCGGTGTCTTATTTTGGCACTCCACCCCGCGAAGAGAGATTGCACCTACGAGTATGTTTCTGATATCTCCTTCCCTTCTCATACAAATACAAGTGCCTTAATTAGGACGTTATCTCATGCTAATTCGTCCCTTGTGGATATAGTGCTTCATCGCTCCCGAGTTGTTGGCGATTCTTTGGCTTAGAGGTGCCGAAACAAAAGAAAGAACAAAGTCACCAGCTGCATCCGTACCCGAAGAAGAAACGGTCGGCTGCAGGCGGGAAATAACCAGTTGCTGGGACAAGAGCAGAAAAGGGGAGACGAGAGACAACGGGCCGCGCCCCTCGCAGCCAGAACCAGACTCCAGGGAGGCTTTGGCACCACGGTCCCTGTAAACTCTCCTGGCCAGCTACCTAGGCTAGGCCTATTACCCGCTACGCTCCAGCTGGCAGGCACGCCAGCGCAGGTACAGCCGCTGCGTGGCAACCCCGGAACCCACCCAATCTGACCCGCTAAATCCCAGCCGCCAAAATGTCCTCGACAACCACTGCCTCCTTCACAACCACCCTCCCGTCCTACCCCCCTGTGCCTCATCAGGTCCATTCTGCTGCCCTGCCACGGCCCAAAACTCCTATCAGGCCCAAGACGCCCATCGCGAGACCCAAGACGCCTATTACGAGACCCAAGACTCCTGTTGCGCGACCAAAGACGCCCGTCACCCGGCCCAAGACGCCCGTCGCCAGGACTAAGACGCCTACCATCCGCAAGTCTCGCTCGTCTTTGCGCAGACCTTCAACCGCCGTCTCTACCCCGAATCTCAAGGCCGCGTACGAAAGACAGGCCAGACGCTCCCCTGCTCCCCCCTTCCGCGGAAATCTTCCCTCGCCGCGCTCACGCAAGCCTACCTCGCGAACCATCCCGATGTCAACATCGAAACCCACGACTCCATTTTAAGCGACTGCACCACATCTCAGCTGAACATAACTGCCAACCGGAAATCCAGGGACAGCATGGCTCCTACAACGCCAGGCAGGCCGGTTGGCGACGACCTAGCTGTCGGCGACACTGTTGATGTCCCCGGCTCTATGCATGGCGTCGTCCGCTTCGTCGGTTCGGTCCAAGGAAAGAAGGGCGTCTTTGCTGGTGTAGAGCTCCATCCCGAATTTGCTCCGCGTGGGAAGAACAGCGGTGATGTAGATGGGTAGGTCTTTTATCTCTCACGTCTTGCTCCCTTCACGGCTTCCCCTATACCCCAATCAGGCGCACTTATAGAAGTGGTACCGTGCGACATACTAACACAAAGCCATTTAGTATCTCCTACTTCGCAACCTCTGTCCCTGGCGCAGGCATCTTTGTTCCTGTTTCCAAGGCTCTCCGCAGAGGATCTCCAATCCCTTTGACACCTGGCACCACAGGGCTTAGATCCGGTTCCCTCCACTCGGGAAATTTCACCCCTCCTACACCTAGTCTACCTAAATTCAGTCTCTCGGTCGGCCCAGGTGCTAGGGCACCTAGTCCTCATGGAAAACGTGGGCCGAGGACCTCACTGCCCCGACCGGATTCACCGGTTCGGCGGACGCAAATGACTCCGAAGCCCTCGATTGCGACACCGAAAGTACCGTCTAGGTATGGCAGCCCAACGAATGCGCAGAATGCGCGTTTCGCTCAAAGCGTGCGCGGCACGGCTGGCGATCCTAGCAAGAAGTTACCACAGTTCAATCAAAGCGTGGGTCCACGCAGTGCCTCTGCACTTGGCTCTGTCTCGGGTTACGATGATGAGAACAAGCCTGCCGGACACCGGGCGCAGGCAAATGGGAGCATAGGCTCAGCATCTTCTCTTGCTGGCAGGGCACGTCCAGCATCGCGTGCGAATGGCATACATGAGGATGAGGTTGAGCGGCTACGAGCACAGCTGCAAGACCGAGACCGTCAGCTTCAAGAGCAGTCAGCGACTTTGTCTGAAATGGAGAGCAGCTTGACCGAACTCCAAACGTTGATGGAGCATGCCGAAGGACCGGTGTCTGTACGGAATAGCTTTGACGACAAGGATTCCAGCCAGCTACGCCAGATCTTGCGGGAGAAGAACGAGAAGATTGCTATGCTCACCGCTGAATTTGATGCCCATCGGGCCGACTTCCGTAGTACGATTGACGCTCTCGAGATGGCCAGCACGGAAACCGAGCGGGTGTATGAGAAGCGAATGGAGGAGCTCATGGGAGACATACGTGAGCTGGAATCGCGGAATATGGACGTCGAGTCGGTGGCAACCCAGCTGAAACAACTCGAGGAGCTTGTTCAGGAGCTTGAAGAGGGTCTTGAGGATGCTCGCCGCGGGGAAGCTGAAGCTCGAGGAGAAGTCGAGTTCTTGCGAGGGGATGTGGAGAGGACAAGGACTGAGCTTCGTCGTGAGCGAGAAAAGGCCGAGGCAGGTGGCCTCGACAAGGACAAGTTGAAGGAGCTGGAATTGAAGGAAGATGAGATTAGAGGTCTTAAGGCTATCATCCACTCACTCAGTCGAGACTCAGTCCCCGCGGAACCACCTCGACCTAGACGTCCAGGCTCCCTGATCCCGGGTGATGCCATTGAGAACAAGATTGCTCGCGATAACCTGGAGAGGCAGGTAGCCGAACTCCAGGGGATCCTCGAGCAGAAGAGCAAGCGGGAGGAGGAGCTCGAGCAAGAGCTTGAACGGGTCAGGTTCACCAATATTAATCCTCAGCGATCCTCTTTCAGAGACTCGCGCGACACTGTCGTCCTTACTAGCAGGGGCCATGACAATGATGCTACGCACAAGCGGGGATCAGCCATGGCTCCCATGGCCGAGAGCGATGCCAACTCGAGTGCAACTGAGAATAGCACTCTTTGGTGCGAGATTTGTGAGACGGCTGGCCATGATATCTTGACCTGCACCAACATGTTTGGCCCAGACGGTGCCAAAATGACAGCTGAAGTCAATGGAGACAGGACCATTACTGGTGATGCCCTGAGGGTACAGGATGGCAATGCTCACCCGGCTCCTCTCTCGCCTGTCAAGTCGAAGAGCCCTGTGGTCACCCCGGCCGTCAAGGTCATGCCCAACCCGATGGACTCGGGCCCTGTTCCCGGAAAGGAGAGCGGCGTCATGGACCCCGAGAAGTGGTGTGCGGTCTGTGAGCGTGATGGACACGACAGTGTTGACTGTCCTTTCGAGGATGCTTTCTAAGCGCGCGGCTCGTCGCCGCATTTTATTTCCTTATTTGTCACATTGTAAAGAGACATGCTAACTCAGGCACGATGGATGATGGATTACTCTCGAGAGTGGTCATGCTTGATGCAATGAAAGGCGTGATGAATATCGCCTACACGATCATGTTTTGCGTTTTTTCCCATCCACAAATTGGTTTTTCTTCCTCATATCTCTTTTGCGTTCTGCCATAACTGGACATGTGATGATACAAATGTGTCTCTGGACTCCTTGATTTTGACATTCTTATTGTATAATTTTAGCTGTCTTATGTAGTATCAAGGAGTTCAAATTGCTGGTGGAACCAGAGACTAAACTTTACCAAATAAATATCCAGAGTATCTGATGCTTTTTGTGTTGATGTGTGAGTTAAGAAGGAAAAAGCTTACCTCAACTTGATTGAAGCCATCGCATTTTTCACTCTATCCCCCTTCTGCCAGGGACAGCGTCTTCAAGGTTGGGCAAAAAGGCCTGTCCATCATGATCCATTGAATCAAGTTCTTCAAGCTTGTAGGAACAGCCTATCTTCTCTCTCTCTTTGCCTCCAAGTACGAGGCTACCAGGGTCGTTGGCTTTGTGCATGTAACCCGACGACGGGTACTTGTTATACTCGTTTGGCGACCTTGACTATAGGTAGGTAGCTTCAAGAGAGGTTTGCTGTTTGTTTGTATACATTAGACATCGCACATGCCGGATCTCAGTCGAGAATATTGGCCGCCGCCCCTCTTGACGGCCTTCCTTCCCTTGTAGGACCTGTTCCATATAGTGTCACATCTATACAATGAATGGGAATCAGCTAAATCTCACTTCGTGTACTTCCCCCTCTCGTGCTACTTGGATGCCATTGGTATGAGATGTCTTCTCTCAGGATCAATCATTTCTATCCAAGGAAAATAACAAGCAATGGGTAAAACGACGAGGAGAGCATCGGGTCCATCAAGGTAGTAGGTCAAATCAATAGATTTATGTCATATGTCTACTTGGTCTGCCGCTGCTTAAAGCTCATTGAATCGTCTATGCCCTCTAAACGCCCGCCCCAGCACTATCCGGAGCCCCCTTTGTCTTCCAGCCCAGCACCATCTTGTCTGTATCCCTGCCACCCCTCGCCCGAGTCGACTACCAGAAAAAATCAATGTAATGGGACGGCATTAAAAACAGCGCTGTATGGACTGTCTCGTCTCCTTCATGCTCAACCACCCGAACTCCTTCATCGCGGCAGCTGGCCATCGCAACGTCATGTTCCCCCCTCAGATTCCCTCTCCTCCATGCTAGCAATAGGAAATGACCACCCCTGTTGCCAAAGCTTTTCTAGGGTTGGTATCAAATAATCGTGAGGGGGCGATGAATTAAATCAAAGAAAAGCAGAAACGTCATGCTCAGATGGACACATAATCAACGAGTTTCCCACTATGAGAGAATAGGATAATTACTCAGAGATCACCATATCTATCGTGTGAGAGCCAAGGTAAGTCCTTGCTTGCTTCAGCCGAGAAAACTGAAAGGGAAGTAGGGCAAGAAGGGATAAGCGGGCCCTAGGAAGGTGTTTCTCCCAGCGTGACACCATTCATGTCCTCGAGTCCGGATCCCTCGCGTCTCCTGGCTTTTTGGGTTTCGAATGGTTTACTGGGAGGCACACTGGACGCGCTCGGCACCGGGGTGTCCATCCTCATCATCCTCATCCATGGCATCGGCACCGAAGCCGCGATTCTGTGAGGTGTTGTCCGCATCTTCAAGATCCGCAGGCTCAGTCATAGCTTCGGCAGGCGGAACGTTCTCGAGCGAAGGTGATGGTAGATACTTCCTCAGGGCTTCGAATGCGGCCTCATCTTCAGTCCAGTTCTTCTCAGGGAACTTGACGTTAAAGCGGATGTAAAGGTTGCCAAAGTCGTGGTGGCGGTATGAAGGCATACCCTGCCCACGGACCATCTTGACGGCATCTTCAGGATTGTAAGTATTTGGTTTACACAGAAAGGTTTACAGCCGGAACTGCGGGGACGTCGTACCTTGTGCGATAGCCTCACCAGGAAGAATGTCGATGCTCAACCAGCGGTCATCGAGGTGCTCAATGAAAATGGTACCTCCAGCCAGAGCTGTGACAAGCTCAATGTCGCACTTGTAGAGAAGATCATCCTCCTTACGAGTGAACCGGGGGTGAGGCTTCTCCTCAATCTCGAAAACGACGTCACCAGCCTGAATACCAGGAGCTTGGTCACCCTCGCCTCGGAACTCGACCTTGGTACCGCTTCTGACGCCCTTATCGACATGAACGTGGAGCACCTTGCGGTCGACGATGGTCTTCTTGCCGTTGCACTGCTTGCAACGATCCTTGTCCTTGATGGTCTCACCCTCTCCGTTACAGTCAGGGCAGACAGTCTGGAACCGCTGGATCATAGGGCCCATCTGGCGCATCATGGTCTTCATACCCTGGCCGTCACAGCCAGCGCACTTCTTCACGGAGCCCTCCTTGCCACCAATACCGCTGCACTTGGGGCAGATAATGGACCTCTGAAGAGCCAGCTTTGAGATCTTGCCCTTGTAGATGTCCTCAAGTGCAACCTTGTGGGTGTGGTGGATCGTCCGGGCCTTGGGAGGGCCGCGGCTGTTCATACCACCACCACCAAACATGCCGCCCATGCCACCGAAACCGCCGCCACCGAAGAACTGGGCGAACAGGTCCTCGGCAGCCATGCCGCCACCGGCGCCAGCGCCTCCCTCGAGACCGGCCTCACCATATTGGTCGTATATTTGTCGCTTCTGAGGATCCGAGAGAATTTCGTAGGCGTGGGAAATCTCCTTGAACTTCTCCTCGGCATCAGGGTTGTGAGCGTTCTTGTCTGTGTTCCCGACCTTCCCGTTAGTTAAGAAGCCCTCGTGACTCGCAGGGAAGAGAGATCAGCGCCGTACCTGGGTGATATTTCAGGGCGTTGACCTTGTATGCCTTTTTCAGTTCAGCCTCAGTTGCGGTTGGAGAGACCTGGAGAGCGTTAGTGTAAGAGGATGCCTAATTTTCTAACCACCAAATTGTGGGGAGAAAAGGGAGAATCACATACACCCAGGGTGTCGTAGAACTTGGTATCCTTCGCCATCGTGAAGAATGATGTGTGAGTCGGTTGTTTGTTGTGTTTAGAACGGCGGAAGGAGGGGGAGGAGGATGTGTAAAAGCAGGCTATGCCTAAAGTCCGGAGAGTTTGTCAGCCTGATGGTTGCTTGGAGAATAATCGCCGAGCGGAGCGGGAATGGGCTGCGCAGAGTTCAAAATCCAGAGCGGACGGTCGCCCGTGTGCAATCTCTGGACGTCTCGTAGGGCTTCGTGCGTACCTTTTCCTCGAGAGATGGTGAAGGGGAGGAGGGGAGATTGTGGTTTCTTGTTGTTGCGCGGTCCCGGGAAACGAATCGGGCTGGCGTTGATCTTTAAAACTTGGGGCTGGCGGGGCTGAGAGAGAAATTTCAGGGTAGACCAAGCACTAAACTGCCACCTAACAGGGCGCCGGGTTTAAGTCAGTAAAAGGGCAAAGATAACCAAGACTCTGAGAGCAGGCTCCGAGTCAGTTCACGTTCCGAGGGCGGCCACGTACCAACAAGCACAGCGACGGAATCCTAGTGTGAGTATTACGATGTGAATAGGAAGAGGGAGAAGTTGTGCAAGTTTTGGAGAATGGAAGAAGTATGTGCTAGTAGTATGGAAGTATGTAGATATCCGTCTGAGAGACAGAGCACAATGCCGCTGGAACACCGTCGGGCTGGCTGGTATCTCGCAGGTAATGCAGCGCTGGTTAGGCTGGTAAGTAGGCAGGCGCTGGGCAGACAGGTACTTGCAGCGACCTTGGACAGCGAGAGAAGAAAAAAAAAGGGCGACCCTGCAGATCCGCACCGAAGTTCGTAGCGCCTCATGGAATTGTATCGAAGAAAGTCGATGCTGTGGCGAAGCTTACTGGCTGCGCTGCCCCGGTAGCCCGCGCCCACCCCCAGTGTGGCCCCTGCTGATTGGAAGGTTCCATGGAGGGGTGATGCGTAGCACCAGGCGGGCTCTGCGGTCATACCTGGTACGTACCGGAGCCAGGTACCTTTACGGCGGCAGCCTGCAGCGGGTGTACAAGGTCCTATACCGGCCGGCAGCCAGGGGAGCCCAGCCCAGCCCAGCACACACCGCGGCCTGTTGGTCGCACCAAAAGGACAAAGGCGATACTGGGATGGAGGGATGGATGCCCTTCGCTGCGAGAGCAACAAGGCAGAACAAGAGGCTTATAGTGCTTGATCCATTTCGAATTCCTCTTTTCTTTGTCGCATTGTGCCTTTCTGCTACTAAGCCCAAGCACCGTGTTATACCTTGCCCATTAATAGTACCTAGGTATCTATCACCCACCTACTGCAATACACTACTAGGAGTGGTGGTAACAATGAGCGACCAAAGCGCGACGGCTGATGCAATGCAGCGCCCAGCACTTCACAACATGGAACAGCAGTAAGAATCAGGTATCAGAACTGCTGTCTGACGCACCTCTCTGTGTATTTGTCCATTTTCTGATACGAGACCGAGTTATATCAGCGCCATTAATATTGATTCTGCCCTTTTATGCTGCCCACTTGTCTTTGCGACCCAGATGGACGCCTTCTGTTGACCGTGGGTCGCATAGCCCGAGACCAACAGCCAGACCAAGTTGGCGACATACATAGTGAGATGATACACCAAACCAGTACTTCAAGCCTTCATAACAGCAGAGGCTCTATGTTTTATCTGCTGCAACTCAAGCCCAAATCACCCTTAAAAGGCCAGGAAAAAGCTAAAATATGATTTAAAAGTTAGACAAGGAAAAAAAAATAAAAATAAAAAATCTTGAGGTTTGATTATAAGAATTTGGTGTCTCATCTCTTATGCCACCTGGTTGCCAGAGTCAGCCGCTGATTACCTACAGACAGGCACACCAAACCGTCTCAAATCAAAGAAGCAATAAATTCATATACACAATATAAAGAAAATTAAAAGTACACATAACACGCCTGCTCCATACCTTCCTAGTGAGATTAGTTAACCAGGGAAAACTCAACAAAAAAAAGTAAAAGTAAACACATAGACCCCCCTCGGTCCCTCTAGTTCCGCTCGTAAAGTTTCATCAGGCTCGCCTTGATGTCCTCCACGCTCGAGACCTCATTCTTGGACAGCTCGTCGTGGAGCTTCATGATGCCGGCCCGTATGTTCGTGACCTGGCGGTTGTGCAGCTTGTTCTTGTTCTCTACCGCCTCGACCCTCCCCTGCAGCTGCGCGATCTTGGTCTCCCTCTCCCTCAGCTCGCCCCTCAGGAAGTCTCTGGCTGTGACGATGCCCTTCGTCTTCCGCGCCGAGCTGGTCAGCACTTCGCGGACCGACTTGAGGGCGTCGGGGGTGAGCCTCTGCCCTTGTAGGAGGGGCATGACCTCCTCCGAGACGTCCGGTACGATGGATCCAGGCGTTCTTGGGGTTGCGGTCTGTGATGGTGTGCTTGGTGTTGGAGCGGCGACCGTAGCCGTGGTGCAGGTTGACGGTGTCTGCAGCTCCGGGCTCTCCTCGAATGATACCGTCTTGTGGCGCTTGTTAGATGAAGCTGGGAAGAGAGTCCGCGTGACAGACGGCGTTGGAAGCCCACCCAGCACATCGACATTTCGTTCAGTAGCTGGCGTGATGTAAGGGTCACGTTGAGCAGCCTTTTCCTTCGCCTTGCCCTTCCTTGAGCTAGAAACCGTCTCGTCCACCAATGCGATCAGCTCCTCGTCCTCTTCCGAGTCCATGCCATACGCGGACTCCAGATCTTCGTCTGTCTCGAACGCATCCCGCTTTCGTTTAGACGTTGAAGGACACGGCGTCTCCATGGCCCCGACACCGTCCTCAGCCGGACGCCGGCCTGGTGTGACCTGAAAAAAGGAGGTCAACTGTTTCTGAGTTTCCGGCTTTTGCTTCTCCAGGAAGAGCTGCTCCTCTGCCTCCTCGGGCTGAAAGTTCGTCTCGGCCCGACCCTGAGCCTTGCTCTCCCACAGCCAGAACCCACACGGATGCGAGTCTAGGATGCACGTGTAATAGAAACTACCTTTATTCGCACTATCCTTCTTGACCTCCCGGCGGGACGCTTCCCGGCGGCGGGGTTTGCAGTTGCCTGGGGAATGTCTTGTTAGATGAAAATACATAAATGGGCAAACAAAAACAAAAGCAATAACAAGCGTGGATGATTGCCCAAGTTGAATAATATTTGGAGTAGATGACTTACAGTACCACTTCCCCTTGTATAACAAGCCATCGTCCCGACTCTTTTCAGCCGATTCAGGCTCAGACTGCGAGGCCCTCTGCCGATTGCGCTGCCGACCGGATCTTCTGGGCGGCATCCTTCCGCTTCTTGCATCTGCCCGCGCGACGGCTACACCACTCTTACTGCACCAGGATCGGGAATTTTCTTCTTTGAACACAAAAAAGGACTCAGGACGTGTCGGACGAAAGCGTCGACAACACAACATGAGACCGTTGCCCGGTGGGGAAAGAAAGTGGGAGGGGCGCGGGAGCTAATAAAGGCCGCCTTTCCCAACCGTCCAGCCAGTTTCAACCTCAGCTGAAAAGAGGTGGCTGGCAATGTTCCACAGCCCACCGAGCGATGGCATCCAGCCGCGGGCGCGTGCATCCTGGCGCCTGCTGCAAGGCAATCACCACCAGAAGGATGAGTTTAACTGGAAAACGGATTTGGCGCAAAGACGATCATTGAAAGCGACTCTTGAACTACCTACGTACCTAACCAAAACCCTTCCTCCCGCACCGCCTTATATGGTTCCATGGCGGGGGGTTGCTGAAGCGGGGACTCACATTCCATCTAGATGCAGGCACTTTTCCCTCTCGCTGTTATGTTCATTGGTGCTTCGTTTCATCATTCTATTTAAATCCCTTTGATTTTCTTTTCGATCCCGTGCCCTCCCTGACGCTGGAAAGCAATAGATAGATTCCCGCCGCTCATCAGGGTCTCGCCCTCTCACACCACACACAGCCCCCCAAGCCAAGAGGAGGCATGTCCCTCTGACGAACGAAAAATAGTATCACAAAACGGTATTATCAACCATCCACTTCCCGTAGCCCCTGCCCAGTTCAAAATCGTCCAGGTAAACCATCCTGGCCAAGTCTCATGATCTCCTCGCTCTTAATAGTGCAGATTCCCTATCAGATAGTTTTCTTAGCTTAGTCGTCATTGTCCGTTCGCTCCCGCTGTTGCCGTCGGCCGCCCTGGCCGCCGGTGCCGGAAGTCGCGCTATTCCAGCTTGCGCTCCAGCTCCTGCGCCTCGCGCTCCTTCTGGGACTTGGCGTTGGCCTGCTCCTGGCGCAGGACGGCCAGCACGTTCTGCATCGTCGACTTCCAGTGGCCCACGCGCGTCGCGAGCTCCTGGTACTGCTTCGTGCCAAAGACACGGTACGTGACCTTGTGCACGAGGAACTTGTTCCGCTGCTGCGACAGCTTGCCCTCGACCAGGCCGGCGCGGATCACGTCGATGGCCCACATCTCGACGTCCTCGACGGGGATCTGGAGGGCCTTGACAATCTTTGCGTACTCGATCTCGCGGCTGGGTGTGCCCGCAGCCAAGCTGGAGAATGTGAGCAGGCGCATCTTGCGGTGCAGCTTCTCGTGGTCGAGCTTCTGTTGGTCGACCCAGCCCTCGTGCTCCTCGTTGAAGTCATTGTAGTCCTCCAAGTCCTGCTCGGCGAAGATGTCGAGGAGCTGAGAGTAGACCGGCTGGGAGTCGCTTAGGGCCTGGACGGAAGGGATTGATCGGAGGTCTTGGAAGAGGAAGTGGGTGTTGGAGAGGAGGGCCATGCGCACGGCGCGGAGTGATAGTCTCTGGGCATCCTCAGATGAAGCATCGTCCTTTCCATCGGCGTCGAATGTGCGCAGGGCTTTGAGGATGAACTCGTAGCTTTGCCTGTGGCAAGATGTTAGCAAAGGGACAAACGATATTGTGTGAGTGAGGGGGGCGCCCTTCACGCCCTCTTGTGGCCTCAAAAGATCAGAATTGACTCACTCGTCCTCGCCAGCTTCCAGGGCGACGTCTGCCACCTCCTCATAGAGCTTTCTCTGGTAATCGACTGTAGTTCCCCATGCCTCCATCCACTCGGGTAGGGTGTCCAGATAATGCTTGAGGCTTTCGAATAGGTTGTGCGCCTTCAGGAACTTGAGGATCTCCATGAACACGCGGGCTCGGATCGGGTCGTTGGGCTCGAGGAGGTTGAACACAGTTGTGAGGGCATTCAGAGAGAGCCCAACGCCGTGGACGGGAGACGTGGTGACGGGCTTGGAGAAGATGTTGCATAGTGTCGGCAGGTGCTTCTTGGGCTCGGCAGATTGCAGAACGAGGTGGATCAGCAGGTTGGACGCGGCAGTGAACTCCTTCTCGGGCACGGAGAGAAGGCCAGGGGCAGCGGCGACCAGCTTGACCAGGACCTCCTCCGTGGAGCCCTTCTTGTCTCCTTCAAACAGCTGCTTGACATCCTCGACCTTCAGGTAGTCGGCCAGCTCGACAGCGAGTTCCTCGAAGGATCCATCGGCGAATAGCAGCTGGGGCTGCCCAGGGTTGGTGGCGGCGGGCATCGTGATCCCGAGTCTGGTGTTTTCCGGTCGATTCGAGTCGTAGAAGTATCGGCCGTTCGGCTTGCTAGGAAGAATACACTCGTCAAGTGCTCGCTCGTCCTCCTGCTCAACAGAGTCCCAAATCAATGACTGGTTTTGCGCTACGAATAATTCGTACAGGGTCGCCTCTCGTGAAGCCCTGCAGTGGGGCGCCCCCTCCAGTCATGCCCACCCCGCTGATTTTTCTGCCACCTTGATTGTGTGGGCGCTAAGCGAGGGCGGTGACCCGGATTATCTGCATGCCGCCCTTGTTTTCGTGCTGAAACAATCATTTTTATGTGTTGGAATTAGCTATCTCCAGATATTCATGGGCTAAATTTGACTTTTGCTGTCCCTGTACTTCCTCAATATCATGAAAATGGCCTTGGTGTTGTAGCACCTCCTTTCCCATATCCTATATATCAAAACCACAAAGATAACATCGCCTTCCGAGCGTGAGCCAAACAATCCCACACACATGAAATATGTGACCTAACAAAACGCTGTGTATCCCGATATCCCTTGTCAGGTAAGGTAGTTGATAATGATTCAACTCAGCCCAAAAAAAAAGCCATTATTAAAAGCACCAAATTGTGATGAAGAAAAACACAATATGCCGAAACCTCGGTCAACCAGACCTGACATGTATAGTAAAAAAAACAACTTGTGTCAACAATTAGCTCTCTTCTGCATTCACCATCCGCTCGTCTTTGCCTTCTACTTTTGCCTGGCGGGAGATTTGGCAACAACATCCTTGGCTGGATAGATGCTACCATTATCGTCTCCAAATAGTTGCTGGTCTCCCTTGCCGCCCAACTCAGCAAATTCAGCTGGGTCCCTTTGATGGGCAGGACCAGCCTCTTTAGGGGCGTTGATGACACGGTTCTTGTTTTTGGAAAACACCTTGACAGGGTCCTGACTGCCACTGGCATCAACCTGGGTGGTGACAACGTCCACGGAGTTGAGAGTTGAGAGCAGAGTGCGCTCTCGGGCCGGGGCCCTGCGGTTGACCTCAAGCCCAGCAATGCCACCGACAAGTCCCCCAGTGCTGTCGTTGACAGCAGGCGCTTTTTGAGTTAACCAGGGATGCGCAAGGCACTGATCAATGGTGTACCTCTTCTCGGGGTCAACAACCAGCATTGAATCGATCAAGTCAACTATTGAATCATTAATCTTGAGATAACTTTGAGGGTTGGAACGATAAAACTCACGAGCTGGATCACCGACTGAATCCCAATAAGGTGAGGGGTAATCAAAGCGCCCACTTCTAATCTGCTGGGACAAGTTGTAGGGGAAATCACGGGAGAAGAGCTCATCCGAGAAGGGGGGAATCCACAGAGGCAGATGTAGAGAACGACTCCAAGGGACCAGACATCGACGGCCTTGGTGTATCTACGTCTCCGGGAGTCTGCAAGAATCTCAGGGGCCACGTAGCTGGGAGTTCCGCACAAAGTAGTCGTAAAGGACTCTTCGCCAATGATCTTAGCAAGACCGAAATCGGCGAGTTTGGCGTGAAGATTCTTGTCTACAAGCAAGATATTCTCAGGCTTAATATCTCTGTGAACGATATTTCTTTCATGCTACAGACAGGTTAGTGACATTTTGACCAGTGGGATAGAAATGGTGCTATTCTTACCAGGTACTTGATCCCCTTGAAAAGTTGTAGGAATAGCTTGCGAGTTTCATCTTCGCTCATCTTCTGCTTCATTACAATGTAATTGAATAGCTCGCCCTCAGATGCTAGCTCTAGAACCAGATAGACACGATCACGCTCGTTGAAAGTATCTTTCAAGCATAAAACATTGGGATGGCTGACACCCATGAGGACGGCAATTTCCTGCTGAAGACCCTCAGTCTTGGACTTATCCTCCACTCCAGGATGCTTAGTGAAGATCTTGACGGCATATCGCTGTCCGGTTGCCTTCTCAACGCAGAGGTGGACCTCAGCAAAATGACCCTTGCCGAGCTTCTGGAGAAGTGTGTATTGTTGCAAGAAACCACTCGTCTGTCTGCTGTGAGGGTATCGGAAAATAAATCTAGCTTTGCCGTGAATCGCGATCTCGTCTTCATCCTTTAGCTCTCGCCGTTGGTTGCGGCCAATGAATTGTTCGTTGACGAAAGTGCCATTCTGGGAAAGGTCCTCCACAATGGCAACGCTGTCTGTGCCTTGGTTCTCGGTAAAGATTAGGCAATGCCTATTCGACACAATTTGATCATTGACAAGGATATCTATGCGATATTAGCGTCTCAATTGGGGGCGAGCGGGAGGGAAAGGGGATAGAGCTGGCTTACCGCACTCGGGGTGCCTGCCGATCAGGTAGCCGCCAGACGCATGGCCTCTGATCTTTGTGCGCTCGTAGGCCTCTTCCTCTCGTACCGGCGTGCTCTTTCCCTTCGAGTCCGATGGTTTCGCGTTCGCGTCGGCTTCAGCTGAGTCTGGCATGGGGCAGGCAGTCCGTCTCTTCAAGGGCACAGGTCTGTCCCCGTACTTGGGATCCAGGGGTACAAGATAGCCCCAAATTCCCTCCTTGGCTTCATCTTCAGTGTCATCCGCGAATGCCGGATGTTGATCGACGGGCTGTGTGTTCTGCTGCGTGTCGTGGGGAGGCGAGGAGAGCACCTGGCTGGGCTCCTCAAGGTCGTCGACTAGACGGGGGTCGGGTTCTGCTCGAGGGAAGTCGAGCAGGGCGCTGTGACTTTGCCATCGCTCTCGCCCTGGTTCGTCACGGGGGAGGGAAGATGATGCTTGTTCGTAATTGGGGTTTTGAGGATGGTTGCGTCGTCCGTGGTTCGGCGCGGCTTCTTGGTTTCCGTCTCGTCCTCGGGCAAGGAACCCTTTTCGCTTCACGTTAACAAACGATTGGCCAACCCGCCAAAGGCAAAAAGGGGCAACTTACGAGAGGGCGCTTCAGGGTACTCTTTTCACTGGTTGGCGACATGGTCGCTGGCGTTGGCAAGGCCCGAAAGCCGGACGTCGGTGGTGGAGCTCTCAGCTGTTCACGGTGGGATCGAGGCGAGCAAGCAACGATACGTGATGAACGCTGGCGTTCTGGGTCGGCGCAACAGCTGGACAAATAGAAATGCAGTGGTGCCTACCAGACTCGGGCAAAAGAACCTCAGCTCCAGGCCAGCAAGTCAGCGCAGAGACAGTTAGGAAATGGGCTGACGGTGGATGGGAAAGCAAAGGAAATGAGATGGGGTGCCTGGCGTCTTGCGACTGCTTTTGCACTCCCCGGATAATATGCCAGAGTGACTCGAACGCTCGGAGCGACAGCAGGCAGGCAGGCAGGCAACCAGCGCTACTGAACTACTCTAGCTCTCAGTGCTGAGCACCCCAGCCCCAGTCAGCCTTATGTACTAGAGGCGCGGGCTAACCACAGGGTACGTGACTTGCCTGCTACCATCCACTGTTGTCTCAGGTTCTGCTTGCTAAGCCGCTGCTTCGGCGCAGCCAGAGGGGCGTTAGTCAGGGACCAACAGGCAGTTCCGGCCGCTGGGGGCAGATGCAGCATGTCTCCCTCCACAGCCAGCCAACAGCAATGCCATCATTAGCATCCATCATTAGCATCTATCCCGGTTCATTTTCCTGTCATTAATGACTGCGGGCGAACGAATTCCGGATTTCCCCCTTCCTTCTCGATCTGTGTAGAGCTAGGTTCGCGTCACGACGGCACCCAGCATCGATACCATGACGGCCTAGGACCGTGGCATCCAGCACGGAGTGATCAATCGGCGGTCATGGGTGCACATCACACCGGCGCTGAGCCCACCCGCTGCCAAGCTCAGCCAGCATCCATGCATAATGATGCCCATTGCCACTTTGGCCGGAGTCTTACAGACTCGGAGGCTCTGGCTGCATCGTCACATCTTCCGCCTGCCCCGTTCGAATGTGAATACTATTAGCCAACCGTTTCGCAAGCCACACCTAGCGCCACATCCGTCTCGCACTTGTCAGCTCGGTTTATGTTTCGCTCTGGTTCATGGGCGGTAAGGCTTAACAGTAATATGCATCGACTCGCTGAGGACCTTTCCCATGGATACGCAGGTAGGAAGGCACCCCGGGCTTTGCCAACCTGATGACTGGTTTCTCAATACGTCTGCTGGCCTGTATCGGTCTGACCGATGATGGCATCCTCCCCGCTATCTCGATCATTATCTTTCCCGCATGGACATGTGAGAGGCGGCACGTTCTCGACGGTCACCAGCCACATCACCTGCCAAAGAGGCACAAGCACAACCAGTAACGGAACTTTGATGAGCTCACACCAATGCTCCTTCGTATTGAGAAGATTACTAGCATTAAAATTAGGATTAAAATAGTGTTGCAACTAGCCACAATTGAGCCTCATAAGACGCCCAGTTGGCTGGCTCCAGCTTAGAACAGTTGAGACACACCCTGTAGTTCTTCCCACCATTACCCTTATTAAACCCGTCCAAATTCTCCTAGAGAATCAAACCTGCGCCGACCAAACCAGCAGCAGCCAGAGCAAACCCAAGACCATGCCCTTCCCGTGGCAGTCCAGCGGTGTTCCCCGAACCCGATGTCGTCGACGCCAGCGTCGGGATGACTGGACTCCCCGTCGCCAGCAAAATGGACATCCTGGGCTCCGTTGTTTCGGCGCCTGCAGTAGACCGCGGAGACGTTGGAGAAGCCTCTAGAGACGAGGTGGAGGATACCCCGGGTGTTGATGTTTGCGCCTCTGCTGAGCTTGCGGCCGGTTCTCGCAACTCAAGGTCACCACCCTCCTGTGTTGAGATGGGCGAGGTGAGAGACTGCGCTCCGGTTGACCTAGTGGTCAAATCCTCGGCGCAAGTAACTCCTGAATCGAGCCGACACCATCGGTCCTCACGCCTGGAACGCCCATCTTTCGTTAATAGGAACTCCACCACTGGAGACGGCATATGATGGAGAGGCCCTAGATACATATGTTATGAAAAGCCCAACTTACCATGTTACCCATCCACCTCTATAGATAGCTGCCTCAAGAGCATTAGGTTCATCCGGCATGGAAGCACCCAGCGTGATGCGGCGATCCACGTCAGGATTGCAGACCTCTGTCGCCGTCACGCTGGGATGGCATTCGAAGGACACTGTTGTCTGGCCAGACTCGATTGCGACGACCGACGCGGCCACTCCAGACAGACTCAAGGGAAACCTCACCGGCAGGGATATACTCGTTGGATCACTCGTAGAGCAGCTTTGCGCAGCAGGGGCGACCATGGCGACGGCCATCATCACCCAGTGAGACATGGTGGCAGTTCTGTAAATCGCATTTGGCTGGCTGCCAAGAACCGAATTGTCTGCGAATACCCCATTGTTCGAGATAATAAACACTGGCAATTCTTCATTCTTATCAGCTGATGCCATGGAGAACCAAATCAAGAATCCAACCATGTATCAGTTCGCCAGGGTCTGAAGAGGGTTGCAATAGAATGTAACCTCGCTCGGCATTCCCCGCCTAGTCGAACCAGCAAATGGCATAACACACTGGAGAAGCAAGGGGCAGGCATTCAATGGAAGAGAAGGAAGTATATATACTTGTATTCGCGGTCAATAATGTGTATTCATCCACCGACAGCTGCCGGGCCAATTGAAGCCAAGAAAAAAACACCTCCCAACATTGAGCCATTACCATTACTGAGTATCCATCAAGTTGTATACTATACAATGCTTCTTTCCAACTCCCTGCTGATGCCAATAAGGGATATAGCAATGACGCGTCCGGTACTAGTGCCTGCTCAAGACAGCCCTGCCAATCCTAACCTATTACCGCCATAACATATACGCAATCAGGCACGACTAGAAAGTGTTTGTGCCACTTGTCAACCCGTCTTGCTCCAAGTGTCAAGACACCCCCTTAAACGCCAACTTTGAACCCAAGGTGTAGAGAAAATACCCCTGCGCGTCGCTCATCATGTATGACCCATCTTATCATGAAGAAATCATGTCATCACTGCTTCCCGACTCGGAACTCCCGAACCGCGGAAGCCAAAAGTCGTGGTAGCACAGGCTCATGCCCGCCAACCGTTCCCAAAATTTCCTTTCCTACCTCTCAGGAATCGGTGATTTAGCTAGCCTCCCGCCCGCACTCACTCTCTTTTGCAGCCGCGCTTCTCTTTCTCGTTGAAGCCTCTCATTTGCGCTTAGATTAGAAGGCAGCGAGGGCACGGAATCTGAGGCACCACCAACAACCTTGCCTCGTTTCTGGTCTACATAAATCTGGGCATATCGACCGAGCGGGAACGCCGGCGGTGTTGAAGGTATCTCAGCCCCGTTTTGGGCAAGCATTTCTGCAACAGGGAACGGGACTACTTTGTTGTCCGAATCGGCCGTAGTGGGTGTTGGTGTTGGTGAAGGCGCAGCAGGATCTGCTGCCGCTAATGCCAGCCACATGGCATGCGTTCCTCGCATCCTATCAACGACGTTTGGGTTCGCTCTCAGCGCCAAGGCGTACAGCACTTGCTGGATCTCGTTCTTTTTGATCGCGGCCAAAAGGGTTTCGTCCGGGGTGCCGTATCTTGAAAGGGTCGAGGAGATCGGCTCGACATAAGCTCTGTCAACATATTTGGCCGTGATGAATCGTAGTCGCTGTTCTCTCGTCGCGTGAGGTCCTGGTTTCAGAGAGGGATCAAGCTTAGCCTCCCAGACCATATTGGAGACCCTGTTTCCGACAAGAAGGAGAACCTCGACAATATCGACAGTAAAGGATTTGATGTCCAACGTAAGGGACCGGACTTTACTAATATGCGTGCCGAGTGACCGGTGAATGCCACTGCATTCGATGCACAAAATAATGCCGAGATTGATGGATACCCATTCAACCTTGGAACCAGAGCCACAGTCCGCACACCATGTGTTGCCCTTGTCATTTTCCCTCACCATCTGCAGCAGCTTGTCTGGGTTCTCATCGTACCCCGAGCTAGCCGTTCGAACAGCTGGAGGCCGAGCGCCGACGGTTATTCTACGCACCGGCAGGCCATTGCCCGACCCGGAAGCTGAGTGGTTGTGATTGGAGTGGTGGCCGTGGCCGACAGACTGCGATTTGCCCGTTAGGATTGATCCAATATCCCTTTTGAAGGATGAATCGCCTGTTGATCTCGCAGTACTGGGCTTCTCGGGAACTCCTCGTCCCTCCATAGCGCTTTGAAGAGCATTGTTGATAGAGGAAATCCAACTGTTCATATCCTCCTCAGACGTGGCTTGGTAGACACGCTTGAAGTTTGGCGTGATAACTTCGAAGCAGAATCGCCGTTCGGCATTTCTCGCCTCTCGAACCGAGGCCATCCTGAGGTCGATTGGGTCCATGTGCAAATCCAATCTTTGCTTCCAGTTGCTGTACTCCGACAACCTTCCTTGATCTAATACGATCCAAAACCTAAAAGCAAGTTAGCCGTCTGCTAAAATCAATCCATAAGACGCTCTCAAACGGGTCCGGGTACACCTACTTGTGCCATCCCTGCTTATTTAGATTTCTGGGATCGACGTGACCGCCTGGACGATTCAAAGCCCACAGCAAGCCTTCCTTACGTTGCGCGACTGACGTCTGTGAGGCATTCGGTTCCTCGAGATCTCGGATGCCCTTGAATTTGGTACTCGGTGCAGGGCTCGGTGCTTGCGACTGGCCAAGGCTTCCAGGAGATCTCGAGAGTTCCGAGGTCGTAGACGGGACTGCGGTATTAGAACCAGCTGACGAGGCAGCTCGCAACTGAGAACCTGTACTATCAGCTCGGCCAAGATCACCATCTGAGGCGTACCCTTGAAGTGTGCCGTTAGAACTTGTCGTGGCGGGTACCGAACTGTTGATGCTGGCCTGTTCGGGCTCAAGGTAAGTGCCGTTCGTCTTCTCCAACAGGCGTCGCTTCTCCTCTCGCTCCCGTCTTTGATACTGATACTCCTTGTCTGCCTCCAAAACTTCGGACGATAGTGCCTCCAACTGTGGGAGCAACCCTTCGATCTTCTTGGCCGTTGCCATAAAAGTTTTGGTCTGGGTATCTGCATACTTCGTCAAATGAGATAAAACCTCCTGCTCTTTGCGTCCGCCATGAAGATCCTGCATGAAGCTCGAGTAGTCGAATCGCTTGAGCTCAAAGGTCTTCCTCTTGCTCTGGTATTTTGTATCACTGTCGGCCAGTTTTTTAGCCTTGACCGAATCTTGACGCTGACCAAGATACCTGGATACGTATGCGTAGTAGTCCTTGCTCTCCTCATCAAATTCTCGTTTCTTAGCCTCGGCTTGCTTGATATCTATATGGTATAGTTTTTGCACCGGCTCAATAACGATTTTCGACATGGCTATGGTGTTTTGCCGTTCATAAGTCAGTATCTCGCGTGCAATTTTGTCGAAATAGTGCTCCAGGGCAGGCTGGACTGCATTGGCATTCGTAGATGACACTTCACGCAATGACTCAATGAACGAAACAAAGGCCTCATTGGCTTCTGTTTGGGTAGCGTGGACCTGTTCGGCCTTCTTCAGCACCTTCTTCATCTGCGTTCGCATATTCCCAGTCTTTTGCTCTAGAGCCTTGAGTGCGGCTCGAAAAACTGGCCCATCATCGGTGACCAGGACATCGTCACCAGGTTTCGGGGTAGGGACGTCGACCTTGACAGGCATATTTGTTTGAGCCGGGTTAGGTGCTAGGGAATTTACATCATGCGTTGGAGCCATGGGCGAGACAGGTTCGTCGATTTCGGTGAGGCGGGAATCCACAGACTGAGACGAGGCGACACGGATTCTGGGAGGCGACCCCATCGTCAAGGGACCCAATGAAGAACTGACATTGCTCTGAATCGCTGCAGGACCTATCCTCCCGGTCAGTAAGTTAGAAACAAGGCAATCGGCAAATCACACATACCCGATACCCAGTACGAGAAACTGGCGAGGGCATTTAGCCGGTGCGCTCTAGAATCATACTCGACAAACTGCTGAAGGTCAGTAGCTAGCCAAGCGCGGCAAAGAATGGGGTTCACTGATCATACACTGCAAGAGTTCCTCCAGCCTCCACCCTTATCCTCCATCGCCTTTGGAGGCTTCCATTTCCATGTCCAGTCGAATGTTACTGCCGGGAGTCCACTTGTGGAATAGTCGCCAACAAGTTCCACGTTGGCGTTCTTGTGTAGGTTGGGATCGGCATGAAACTCCCGTGTGACGAGGTTCTCTACCTCGCGGGTGGTGGATGCATAGACGTAAGTGAGACCTGTGATACTTGACTCAACCGGTTGGGGCTGGGGGTCTTGAGTGGCAGTGCCAGGCGGCGACGCTTGCGGTTGGCGCATGACGAATGTGAATGTGAAGATGAGCTCGTCATCGTTGCTAAGTTTGATCAGGAAGCTTGGGACGCCAAGTGTACTCGGTTCGGGATCCTGTAGTGCAGCCTGGTCAGCGGAAGAGTCGCGGGCTGAGTTGGTAGACAAGACGGACTTGGATGAATTCTACCGGGGCTGTATCGCCCGATACTCTGGTAGCGGAGAGTAGAGTCGCGGGGAACTCATTTGGGGATATCTGTACAGAAGATCGCTTGCGAGGGTTCGTGATGACTAGGGAAGATATGGTGACTGCGATCAGAAGTTAGCAGGTTAGCTGCAAGGCGCTATACGGCTACTGAGAGAACGCACGGCGGTTCTGGTCCTTCAAGAAAAGAGCGGCCCCATCATTGGGTCGACTGCTCACGTTCCCCATTGCGAGGAGAGCCGCAGGTCGAGGGCGAGGTGGATTCGGGAGCTGCTGCAGGAAGGGTGGTGGTGATGGCGGCGGACCAAGATATTGAGTTGTGTGAGTTCGGGGGGCTCAAGATGAGCATATGGCGCCGACATCAAGCGAAGGGACTGGCCGAGGTGCGCCACCATAGAGCTGCGTCTACTTGGCAAGTTTGGGACTGAAGGTCGATTTGATCTGAGAATATTAATATGCAGGCGGACGCGACCGGGTCAGCTATCCTGTTGAGTCGGATACGAATAAATGGGACGGTTACTGCAACCGGCTGGCTGGAGGATGAATGGAGAGGAGGTGACTGGCAGCGGTCGTGGAGGTGGTGGTGGCTGGACAATTCGCGACGGCCAAGATACGAGACAACGGGACTTGCTACCTCAAGGTGGAAAGGTGCAGTGGGAAACCGGCAAGGGGTGCTGACCACCAGAAGCAGATGTGCAGGATGGCGCTGTTAAATTTGGCCGTTTTACGTAGAAGGCGCAAGAGGGAAGACGTAGGATGGTACCGCAAGCAGAGGTACCGCCAGATAGGCCAACCTGTCACCAAGAAGATGTGTGTTTTGAGGCACATGCATTGATGCGAACGCAACTTGGCCCACAGTTGCCCACCTACAGCCTACAGGGGCCTCAGGCCTGCTCCAGGTGTCCGCCTGCGCTTGGAGCGCTAGCACGACCGACTGAAGCAGGTGTTGTACATTCACTGCAGTTAGCCCAGATAAGCGGTACCTCGGCGCCAGGTAGCTCTGTGGCATCCCAAGATCGTCGCTGCTAACATGTTGGATTTCCGGCGTCGAGTGGACCATGGGTTCGAGGCGAGGGAGCCAGCGAGCCCGTTCCTAACTGGGTCGATGTGCCATTTGCTGCCCCTCGAGAGTCGATCTGTGTTGGAGGCCCGGGCGGGGAGCTGCCACTCGACACCTGCTTGGGTACCACAAGATACTGCGCTGCCAAGTATCTCCAGCCAGCCATGGGACCAAGCCGCCCGCGCCAGGCAGGCACAAGACCGCCGGCTAGAAGCTGCGGCGTGCCACGGAAGGTCACTGGACGAGCTGCCAGGCAGACAGGTGCCATTGCAATCAGGATAGATGTGTTCATGGGTGCCTGTGAAACTGACAGTGACAGGGAGCCAATCAGCAAGCACATCACATCGGTCGGTTTCCTCGCAGCACCTGACGTCGTCGCAAGCTGGCTCCTTCCACTGCCAGTGCCGAATCACGGACCAAATCTCTCCCCAGTAATAGCCATGAGCTTAATGGCGGAAACTGGAGTAGGATGATGCTTGGGCGTGTGTGTTGTAACAAGATTGCGGTGGAGAGTGGGTGGTGGTTGTTGACGCATCATAGTGCAGCGCACGTAGTGGATGAACTACACCACAGAACCCTTGAGAAGCATCCTGAAACGGGTCTCTGGCGAACCCCTAAATTAGAACAAGCGGGGTAGGTTGGCGAAGCTGCCTATCAAGTGGCTGAAATAACAGGCAGGGACTTGTTTTCTTATCAATTATACTCATCACAATTAAATTGTTCTATGATCTTTAGCTTGGTCTATGTTTGTTACTAGGTTCATTGTTTCGATGTTGTGTTGAAATCCAAAGCTGGAGGTCCTGGGTGTGCCATGTTTTATGTTAATCGCTTGCCATCCTTCTCAGATAATTCTTCCGCGCGATTAAGCCAGCAATGACGTCCCCTGCCTTCGTCCGTGGCTTTGGTGTCCATGCTCAACCTTGAAACAATGCAGTGCTATTTGGCATGGAGCTACATACGCACGCATACAAAGCAGACACTTTGATGGCAATGAATCTAGGTTCCCAACAAAAGGCGGGGAACTTGGAGATTTTGGGTGGGGTCATGGCTCGGCCGGCACACAAAACAGGCAGAGCATCTTCCCATACAACAGGCCTTGGCATCCAGAGTATTGGAGGTGGAGAGGACTATGCCGTTTGTTCCATATCTATCAGCAGCCTCTTTGTCGGTGCATAAATAAAAACCCACACAGAAAGCGATAAATATAAGCCGTTAACAACGAGGGAAGTCTCCAACTACAACGGAGCTGTGGCCGTAGGAGGCAGCCGGTCTCGGTATGCAGATCTCGCTGCACACGGCGAGAGTCGGCTGGATTAGCCATTGTCGAATTCATGAATTGGCTTGCCAAGATACGGGTGAGCAGGGTTGAGTCCTATACGCTCCTCGTCATAAAGAGAGAGAGTTCATGAGCTGGAACCCCCCCCCCCCCCCCCCCCCAAAAAAAAAGCATCTCGTCACTTCGAGCCCGGGACTGTGTTCAGTTAAAGCTTATTCTCTACAGAAATTCTGAAAATATGCAGAAGATGCCAAAAGTAATTGAATGAATAGAATTCTTCTTTTCAAAGAGGTAGGAGCTGAAATGGGGCGCAAAGAAGGGGTTCTCATGCAACTCACAATTGCATCTTAATATATAACTAGAACTAAGAAAGATGAGGATCGGATAGTCTAGAGGGATGGGCAAAGAGTAATCAACAAAGAGAGTCCTATACTAGAATATCACTCGACTGTATCGATGTCTATCTCGCTTGCGGAGTGGGTCGTCCAGCTTGGAACAGGGCCTCACTCCACGAAACGCTACCAAAGGAGTTCTATGGCTTGTTGCTTTTTGTCGCAAACCGGGGAAACCTCCTAATACCAGTAGGTCAAGATAGATTATCTGTTATCCTTACATTTCTAAGTTCTATAAAGATAAGAGGGAGAGAGAAGCTATCTGGAGAGCCAACTAAGAGCAGGCCTACTTTAACAGTTAGGTTTATAGAAGTGATTAGTCTGATTCTCACCTCAATAACGGAAGTCATCCAACAAAACCCGAACCAGTCGACACATAGTGGGTTGCATAACGCACTTCTACACCAAAGAGAAGGTCTGTATCCGACCAGTTTCAAAACAATAGGAAAGACCAGACCCAAAATGCTAGAGCAAGGTGTATATGAAACTTCTTTTTACTACTTTACTCTGCCCTTCTGTGACTCAAAAGTATTTTCCAGTGTATATGTAGTAAGCAAAATACTCACACCAAGCTCACATAAACCAAACCCAACTTGGATTGTATATTACCAGGAAATGCCCAACCAGTATCCTACTAAAATGTCAGCGATTTCTATTCACTTTCCAAACGCTGTCAAAAACCCAATCAATTTTCATTCGAATTTTCTGCAACCACCCTTGTATTGTCCACCTGCTGGACAGCTGGGTGGTATGTCGCCATCTTAAATCCATTCTCGGACTTTTTTTGTTTTTATATGAACAACAACATCGAATTTTTCACGTTTGTTCGGCGGGAAGACACATCTGATGAGCCCGGGGTTGCACTCGTTCTCGCCGAAGGTGTCGGTACGACCGGGTATCAAAGGTATGTGAAGCCAGCCTTTACTGTTCCGATTTGTCCTTGGATTGTAGATGGACCCTGGGTTGGTCCCCAACGGAAGTTTCTCCTTGTTCGCATAAAAACTAGGGTATTTGGCGGAGGAAACAGCATTCTTGGCTGGACTAACGATAGATTGAACAAGGGTATCGTATAACCCTTGTAGTTGTTCCCGAGCCTGCTTCGCATATATCCAACTTTGGCCCTGTTTACCGTCATAGGGTATTTGGTCAAAGTCATACTGATGTTTACGGAATTAGACCTGGAATCCAAGAAGACGGGGATGGACATACGTAAGAAGAATTAGTTGGCGAACGCTTCAGACTCAATGTACTTTCGGGAGCTACTGATTCAATATCATCCGTATACAAAGTGGGAATCTTTGAATTAGTCATGATTGCACTTGCTGGTGCGTTTGTGTAGGCTAAAGAGAAGTGATTTCGCCTGGAATAGAGTGCTAATAGTCATGGGAAGCACATTGTATTCCTAGAGGGAGGCTCTCTCGTTGCATTAATCCCAGTTCAGCGCTCTGAGGCGCCCAGACAAGATATAGACAGCACATGGTCGAGCTAACGCTGCCATGAAAAGCCATTTGTTCTAGATCAGTGTGAAGTAATCTTACAATTGGTCTTTGTTAACCCAATAAACGCATCACAAAAGAAGTAGATATATGACCGCCACGCCTTAGTCTAACTCCTAGGCTATGCAGCTATTAGACCAGCAAGTAGGTAACACGGGAAATGGCACACCCAAATGAAGACCTAAATAACCACCTAAGCATAATAGACACCTAAATAAACATCTGAATATCTAAATAAGTAGCTAATTCTAAGCAGAGACTAGAGAATGTCAATATTTAGACCTGGATATCTTTTCTTCCTTCAATCTTATTTTAGTAATTTATTAGCTACTAGCTATGAAAGATAATAGATCAAATGTGTATCAAGGGAGTACTTCGGTATACCATTTCCTATATCACCCACTTGACCAGCCAAACCAATCAAAGCATCTGGGTGCCGTCGGTGAGATCCGGCCTGACGGGCGGACCAACGGCATTGGACTGTTGTATGAGCTTATCGTAACGCGTGGCGTCGTCAGATATTTATGTTCAAGAGCCTCAGGTATACGGAAAAGTTCCTGCTATGCAGACTAGATAGGACGAGCTACCTATTGATTGAGCAAGTCGTCTATTATATACCTAAGGTGCTGAGGCTGGATCTCCCAAATATACTCTCCATCTACTTATAAGATTCAAACGGTGCTTGAAGATACCTACGGATGCTTTATAATATCGACCTCATAACGTAAATCTCACGGATAATAAAGCTGGTCTAGGCAAAGTGCTTCGGCGGCACCTAACAATTGGTGGGCTATCAAATGTTTTCTGTATAGTTATTAGCGTTTTAATCACATCCTAGTAAGCTAAATGCTGTGCCTGAGCTGGGAGATATATACGAAATCTTGCTAATCTGCGCGTCTCTCTCATCGGGCATGGCAATGTCACTCCTGAACGGGCTCGCCTTCATTGCAGATCAAATATTGAAATTAAGACCAAGGGGAAAGAATAAAAGCATGAAATCACAGATTGAGGGGCTATCAGGAACTTCCTGGTAGATGGCTGCTAAATTCTAGAAACCGGTGAGTGTGCACCTGTCCTCCACACCTACCTATCCATTTATGCCCCCCATTGAGACTTCATAGCCGGAACCCTGACCATGGACTCTCCGGTCAACTAGGCTGAGCAGGAGACTAAGCTTTAGTAAGCTCAGCTAACAGGGGAAATCGATGTCGCAGGAGTGGGTTTGTGGCTTGCTGGGAATGACAAAAGAAAAGAAAACGGTTTCATGACAATGGCCCGCTGACCAGCCACGAACTCATTGTTCTCCCTAGGGCGCTTGTCTGGATGACTTCAAATAACCAAACGATCTGCGCGTATTGCCGGCAGACAAATCCATAGGCTGAAACTATCCAGTGAGAAAAAGAAGAGGCAAAAGAAAGAAAGGGAAAGGAGGGCAAACAACAAAGAAAATCGTGAGGAACCGGTGGCTTCTAGTAGTAACAAGCATGAATTTAAGTCACAAAGCGACCTAACACAAAGTATAGCCAATATTAAACCTTCACCGAAGGGCCATTGTCTTCTTTACGTATTTTCAAATGAGTTTATAGACACTAGTTGGATACGCTTTTCCGTTGGTGATTGTAAAGTTTTGTCTAGGCAACGCAGCTTTTAAAAAAAGCACTCGATTGTACTTTCATATCGCTTTTCTTCTGTCCGACTAGTGTATCAATGATTCCACGGGAGTATATAGAGTCAAATGATCTCGCGTAAATTAAAACCCCAACTCTGCTTCCTGTAAATCAAAATTGGATCTGTTCTCTTCAATTCTTAACATCTCTATGTCCTCATTCTTCGCTAAAACCTGAAAATTATAGACAATATGGACCTCATAGACAACATAGACGACATGAACAATATGCATAACATGGACGACATGGACGGTGCAGACGATGAGGACAATATTGATAATATAGATAACACAGACGACACGGACGACACGGACGACACGGACGGCATGAACAACACGGACGGCATGGACAACATGGACGGCATGGACGGTATAGGCGACATGAACGATACAGACGACTCGGACGGCATGGACAACATGGACGATACGGACGATACTGAGGATAAGTACGGCATGGACGACATGGACGACAAGGATGGCAAGGCCGGCACGGTCGCCATCTACCGCATGAACAACGATGAGGTTCTTCGGCTCGCCATGCTCAACGCGCTCAATGACGAAAAAAACTATCTGGTTCCTGTAGAGTCACGGAACCTAGACCTACATCACGCAAGAATTGCTTCTAATGTTCTACTCAGATTCAAGTCGAACGATCCCAAGTCCGACTTAGACATGGATGAATTCTTCTTTTCCGCAATGGATGTCTGCGAAACCTCAATAAGTGTTTATTCATTCGCCGAAAACCATTGCCGGATTCTGGCTATCGCTTGTGAGATGTGCTACCGCCTAGGAGGAGGCGTCAATGTACAAGAAATTAAGGAAAACACGCACGACATGGCACGATACTAACGCTATGATTCATAGGACCGATGGGGTCCGCATACCCTACCCGACCACTGTACCGAGATTTGGGATGAGGACAGTAAGAAAGTGGTTCACCCCTTACTTAAGACCTGGGACTAATGCCATTTAAGTTCCCGACGAAACGCATGAAAACGCACAGCTATTCCTCTTCGGCTGGGAGAAACTAAATTCATTCCTCTCACATCTTGTGAGCCGTGGATATCACGATGGCCTATGCCTGGGCTTGTTGGAGATCGGGAGAGCACTGGAACAGCCTATAATTAAAGGGTGTCCTTTATTAATGCGCTGCCGAGTGCGGGTAGCCGTGGAGTGGATAATAAATTGCGGCGACCTTTTGTTGGCGGCAATGATCAATCAGAGGCACGACAGCGTCGACGAAGCCATGCAACCGGGCCCGATCTACGGGGAAGGACTCCCCTTTCTGAGCCCGGATCGGTGGGGATTTTGGAAGATGCGGCTCAGAAAGTTTAAAGTGAGAGGTGGCTTGGACTTCGAGACTGAAAACCGTGTAACCACTGCCTTGAAAGTGATGCGGGAACCGTCCGGATTGGAGAGGCGGAACTCATCGCTGGAGCGTGCTATCAAGAAACAACTGGAGATTGTTGCCACAAAGGGTCGATCCATGGCAATTGATGCCGCGAAAGTACGCTACCGCCGAGAGACTGTCTGCCGCTATTCGAGATCAAGGTTGTCGAAGTCTGGTAGAGGTAGGCAGTAAGTTAGCCTGTCCCTCAAGTGCGACTCATAGCTCACGTCGCCCGTGGCACACTAGAACCTCCAATTAGCAGCTCGTGGTTTCTATCTGGTAGTTTTATTCAAATAAACCGCTAATATTGATAACTGTTACTCTCCATGTCGTAAGTTTCAAGCTCGCGTTGGATTGCAGATGAGAGTCGGAAGCATCTAGTATCCAGATTTCTCTGATATTAGTAATAGAACCATCTATATCACAACCCACATCTTGAAAATTAAAGATCCATTACCTTTTACCGTACTCTGTCCGATGATGTCCAACCGGAAACTAAACGTCCATGCATATCAGCTCGCAAAACATCTCCAAACTGTCAACTGCCTGCTTCCACTAGCTGTCTCGTCACCAATTCCACTCATTTTATCCTTCCTTATGGCTGGGTAGTATTTTGCCATTCGAAACACTTCTGACCCTAGGATATGATGACCGACATCAGAGTCAGAAACATCGCTAGTGACAAAGAAGCTCCTTATCATACCAGTGTGATCCGTGGCGCTGAAGAAGGTCTTTTTCCGGTTAGGAATCAGCGTATGATGAAGCTAGCCTTCGGTGGATCGACCTGTCACAGGATCGAGGATTAATTCGGATTTGGTATCGAGACGAAGTCCATGTTTGCTCTTGTTTCCAAAGTAACTACCTAGGAAGCCGACACGTAGCAGGGGAAGGGTTATGTTGAGAAGGTTGAGACGGCGTGACTAGAAATTGGTACGCTGAAATGGGGAGGCTGTACAAGTAACACCAGCCTGTTGCGCTCGGGCGTGTCGAGCATACATCCATGTTTTACCCTTTCGCCCATTCTAGGGCGTTCCGTCAAAGTCGTGCTGGTGATTATGTAAGTTAGAAGTGAAGCTGAAAAGGGTAGAAGTGTATATACACACGACGAGGTAGTCGGTGGGCGGTCCGAAGCCAGTGGATCATTGGATGTTGGAGGCCCTCACTCGTTTGTACAAGGAGTGCGCGCGTCCTGACTTGCCATGGTTTTAATATAGTTACAAAGCAGACCTAAAGCCATTGCTTGCTTTTAGATTTGTTCAGGTCAAAGAACAAAGTGCTAGTCCCTGGAACAGAGTCTCAGTGGACATGGCCATTATATTATATCCCTAGAGCTCGCGTCTCCGATCGTCTAAGCCATGGGTATCTGAACATGGGCTTAGATGGTGTAGATAGGTCACTGTAGAACTGACATAGCCATTACCTGCCGTAGGTTTCATGACGAGATCAGAAGAACCCCGGGATTGGCTTTCATTGATCTATAGAAATAAAAGGCCAGCTAACCGCCGCGTTTCAGTTTGAACCCAAGGCTGTCGGATAAAGTAGTCAGACTAACGGAAACGTCTAGCTGCAACAGGTGAGGCGGTGGTCTATACAACACACCCAGGGGTGTTACAAGTGGGCGAACGACGCCGGGCTGTAACATGAGTCTGTCATAAAGTCCATAACGTTCTAAGTTGGTATGCGACAGCCAACAGCTATGTACTGCACATTCATTCCTTGAAAATAATATGAAGGTAGAATACTGTCAGCAACGCGACCAAGTTGGAAGTATCGTGGAGCAACCCTTGAGGCTAAAAGTTGTGTAAGATTTGGCAAAGCTATTGCAGTTCAAGAGCAGCAGTCGCATGGAATAATTCTTATCCTGCGGTGTAGACTAAGGAACACCAGTTGTTAATTTCATATGCCCCCCTGCCATTTTCACAGGTAACACTGTTGTTCGGTAGCTGATTCTCCACTTCCGTGTTGGATACAAATAGTACTTAAAGGAACCTGAAAAGGCATTGGCATGTCGGAATCAGTGCATGATTGCGAATGGCTGCGAAGCGAATCCTGGTACAGTACTTCCACGACATGCAGAAGTTGGTGAGTTGTTAATCACTTGCTAAATAGGTATATGTAGCTATTGGCATATTAATCCCATCCACCTTAAGTTCCATATTGTACTCTATTCACTGTCTTGAGGATAGCAGCTCAAAGTCTTACTGTTATACAGGGTCTCTGTAATAGTATTTCTTATTGCTAAAGGGGACAGCTCATACTGAAGCTCAGGTACTGAACTCAACACAAAGGGGAAGAAAATAAAATACGGCTATAGAAAGAGAGGTCACCAGAGGATTCTTTGATAAGTATTTCTCACTTCTAAAATCCTATGAGACTGCATCTGTTTTTCTCCAGAGTACTAAGATAGAAAACTGGGAATTCCCGTGCCAGGGATGAGGATTGTCTGATAAAAAGGCTAAAGTTCAATTATGCTAGAAGAAAGTAACCAGCATATTATGAGCGGCTTTATCACTTGTGGCCCTCTTCGAATACCAAAAAAAAAAAAAAAAAAAAAAAAAAAAAAAAAAGAAAAAAAAAAAAAAAGAAACTCAACAGCATCCAGCTCGTTAGTAGGAACCCATTGTTCGCCCCATGACATTTAGGTAGCTGAGAGGCTAGAACCACAACGTGATATGTGCGTACACCTAGTAGACAATCGCGGGTAAAAAAGAAGAATGACATCTACAGGGATGCTGTGATCTCTTCTGTGGGTGGTGCTAAAACCTGGGCGTTTCTATATAGCTCTAGGCAACAGCTGCGTTTGGGAGTGACGATCATGCCTTTCGTGCGCCCTCCAAAGACCGTGCTCTCAATGAACGCAGATAGACCACAAAACTTTTTAAATACCCCCTTGGTTTATTATGGACAAGGTAGCCTCAGTCAAAGCTATGCATTGCGCTACAGGATCCTTCAGTCCGATCGATATACCAATCAATACATGTATAGATGACAGTTATAAAACAACAAGCCCCGCACTTCTTCTCTATAGGTAGATAGTATATACTTACATTTCGTACACAACTAGCAGGCATGCGCGCCTACTGAATGACAGTGCCAGAAGCCGTGCAAGAAGCCCTGTTCGACACGCTTGATGGTGGCCTCCAACGTCTAGTAACTGCACATCCACGGGATCCACGGGATGTCGAAATCGCATACGAAATTTTGAACTGTAGGTCTCGTCAGAAACTAAATATCTTTGAGGCCATATATGACATTTGCTTCTGTTTTCTACCTAGCGATGACAGGTTTCGAATTCTGACTATCGCTCTTGATATGATCTACCGGCAACAGAGAGCTCATAGCAAAAGAAACGCGGTACGTTGAACTAGGAGAAGGTGTAAGAAGCAAGCGGTCACTACAAACTAAGGTGCCATGATTCGCAGGACGACTGGTCCCCCGTTTGGCTCCATGCCCACTGCACCAAGATGTATCAGTTTTGTGAGAGATTGACCACCTCCCTTCTTAAGAGCTGACACTAAATACCAGTCAAGGTCCCGAAAAGGAAGCATTTAGCCCCCCTGTGGATCTCGTCTTTTGGGGGAAATTAAATTCCGTTTTCTCAAATCTTGTTGGCCGCGGTTTAGTTGTGGACGGGGACATGGTTTCGAGGAGATCCAGAGAGCACTGGAAGAGCCCACGATAGAGGGGGCCGTCATGGACTGTCGGGTACGTGGGTAGCGGCTGAGTGGATTATCAACTGCGGTGACATTCTGTTCACGGAACTGAACCTTGTAGGGCTTGAACACCCAGAGTTGGGCCCGGGATTGCAGCAGTGGGAACTCTGGAGGAAGCGGCTGGCTAAGTTTGTTCAGTCAGAGAGTCTTGGCCTTAAGGACAAGGCTAAGAAACATGCGGCTGCTGCACTGAGGTTGATGGAGGAGCCGTCCGAATGGGAGAGACGGGCTTCATCTGCGGAACACGCCATCAAGGAATATATGAACATAGGTGGCGCAAGGGAGCGCTCCCTGGCCAAAAGTGCACCCTACATATGAAGGGTTGCATAGCACACTCTAAGAGCTCGGGTTGTGGTCTGGTAGAGGTAGATCTAGTAGTGGGTTAGGCAGGTAGTATCAATTGTCTTCACAGCGCAGGCCACCGGCACACTGGTTGATACTCATCTGCCTCCAAAAAAAATATCTTGTGCTTCCCGCTCAGTGAATTTATATGATCGTGACAATAGAATGCACTGATAATAAATGATGTTCTACATGTGAACACTGTAGCTGCGCTCGCTTTTGGTTGCTGGTGGAGGATGACGTTGTTGCGACCTCGTTCTTGGCGCTGGCGCTAGTTGTCAGTGCACTACCACTCCCTGCTGTATTAGCCCTACTGGATGTTGTCCGTGCGTCCCCATAGGAGAAGGTTAGGCGCGTCCTTCAGCTTGGCACCGTCGTAGGTAATCCCGGGCGCTAGACCGCAGCTGTCTCTCATGGTCAAGTTTGCTGTAGGATTGGGACTAGGTGGGACTTAGGTACCGCGCAGCTGCAACTCCACTATCGATTCCCATCTTGCCCTCGCTGGTGTCAAGCTCACGCCTCAGACGATTCCACCTTTGTTGGGCGCCTATCGACCCGTTGAATTCGATACCCTGCGCTCTTCGACATTGCACCAAGGGCCAGTTCGCGCGGTCCTCACCGGTCCTTCTTATCGGACATGCTGCTGACCTCCCCTCTTGCATGAGCACACGGCATCCGCCACTTGTCATCAGACCAGCCTCCACCGCCGACGCCCGACAAACGTTCAACCATGAATCGAGGGGGCACGGGTTCGTCGCGCCGGACGGGTTCCATGGCCAGTCGCCCTGTTGTCGATGAGGATGAGGCTCGAAGTTTCGCCCTGCGATCAGCATACCTGCATTACCTCTTGCAGCCCAAGGCCAAAAGGAAACAGTATGTCGCCGCATCGAAACCGACCGCTCGATCGCAAACAAGTGTTGGGCAGCTTGTCCAAGAGTATGGTTCTGGGAGTGCGTCTAGCTTGAAGTTACCTCATAGCTTTGCAAATCCTCTGATCGAAAGGGTGGGCGGTGTCCTTCGAGGGAGCGAACGCTTACCCGGCTTCAACGATGCGGCAGTCAAGAGGAGTTTCGCCGAGGCTTATATGGCATTTTCAGAAAAGAACTTCCGCAAGACGATTGATAAGGAGAGAAAGTTTGAGCCCCTGGTGCTCATCTTCTACTCCCAAGCTACCAAAGCAGCACAGAAGGGGCGTGCACCCGACGACGATTCATGGAAGCTCCTTCCCGACCGCCATCTGGCGCTTTTTGTTAGATTGGCCGTGCAGGTCTTGAAAGATCAAGGCCATGATCGCGATCGCCCAGAGCTTTTGGCGAGACTCAAAACCCTTGAGAATAAGCTGTTGACGAATGACCAGGATCTGGTGGGGGGCGGTTCAGATGGCGGTGGCACTACTGTCGAAGTCGTCGTTCCCTTGAGTTATGATGTCAAGGATATGCACCTTGTTCAGGTGGTTGCTCACATGTTCGGGCTCGGCATGTCCCAGGCACAGGCCGAAATAGATGCGAACCGCAAGGTATGGACCGAGGAAGCAGCTTTGAAGGATCTAAAAGCCTACCAGCTGCGTTTGAGTTCCAATCTTGGCGGCACTCTTTCTCCCCAGGATTTTGATCTCGACGAGTCTTATGATGAGTGGAAGAAGTCAGAGGCCCCCATCTATCCCAAATGATGCTGGATATTCTGACTGCTAAGCCCACTTTGGCCAAGACCTCGACTGCTCCGGTGTCTGGCCGACCACAATCCGTATATGGAATCGATCATTCTCACGATTCTTCCCATGATGACTCCGCCATGAGCCTCGCGTCTCTGAACATCGGGGACTCCACTAGCATTCGGACCGTGGATGATGCCATTTACACCTTCATCCCACCTAATCCGAGAGCCTTTTTCAAATATATTCTACAGCAGGCCATGTCTTTTGACTTACTCCACGCAGACCCTGAGGCAGACTATCAACCACTGTCGAAACAGTCCATAGAGCTTTTGACTGAGTTGTGTGTAAGATGGCGTATCCCGCAGTCTTCTCGCCTGATTGCTCTTTTGGAAGTAGCTGTGCGCAAATACCGGGAGCAGGAGCTTGGCGCTGAGGAGTTGGACGCTGTTTTTGATTTCATCAAGGGTCCCCAGCCAGAGCTAAAGAAGGTGCCCCATCTCCATCACCATTCGACTCCATTGTCGGAAATCGACCCCAGCCGCTGGACACTTCAAGACCTCGCTGCCTACCGCCGTACTTTGCACACGGTCTATGAGTCTCTCCTGATCGAGCTTTATAACCTTCTAGAAAGATGCTACGACACAAAGGCTCCTAATATCGCCCCTGTCATGTTCATTCTTGAAAACCATCTAGCTAGCGACCCTTCATTTAGCCCCAACCCAGAGTCTGAGCGGAAATTTGCTGAGCAGCTCACCCAAACCCTCCGCCAGAGAGCAATGGATGTCTATCGTGAATACATGGAGAAGGAGCTCCCAGCGCAAAAGGAGAACTGGGACTTTGCCCATGTTGTGAAGTTAGGCAAAACTGTCACCAAACTCTGCGAGAGGATAAGAAAGCGATATAGAAAGATGCCCGAAATTATGGGTGTAAACTCCCTTGCTATCTTGGTCCAGGAAGTTTTCCCCAGCTTTGAAGAAGACGCCAACGCCATCATCATTTCCATTATGCAGCAGGTCCACGACGAGGGCTTGGAGATTGGAATGGAAGATGGCTTTGAGCTATACAAGGAACTGGTAGAGCTTCGAAACATCCACCGCGAATCACTCCCCCCGACCAGCCCTTTGCCTTTGACATTGAGTATCTGCTCGTTGGCTTCGTGTGGCGCTGGATTGATAATGCAGAATCAAAAGTAGAGACTTTTGTTGAGGAAGCCATTAAACAGGATCAGTTCCAGGTCCGTACCGAGCACCCAGATAACATCCCAGATGATTCGGAACGACACAGTGTTTCGATCATTGATCTATTCATGCTCTTCAACCAAAGTCTTAACCAGATTCTGTCTTTGAAATGGGGTAATGACGAGGATCATGCCAGGTTCATGACTGCTCTCGGAAAGATATTCTCTGCCGGACTTGGTAGGTACTGCGAGATCGTGGATCAGCGATTCAATCATGAGATGGATCGTCCCTCCGCTGAGGAGCTGGCTGCCCAGAACAAGTCCACTCAGGAGAAATGGATGCAATATGCCAAGGATGCCTGGAACAACAAGGAAAAGGCCGAGCCCTTCCAGTTCTACCCCGAGGTGAGTGAGAGAACACCACACACTAACGGCATCCCCTCCCATAGCCTTCAATCTTATGCTGACTTCCCATCTCTTGCTCCGATATAGTCCTTTGTCAAACTCAATAACATCGAGTATGCAATGCAAGAGTTGGATAAGTTGGAAAAGTCGATGAATGTCGATGCTTGTGCGGCCCTAATTGGGAAGGTGGAAAAACCGAAGAAATCAAGCAAATACACGTTTACTATCAAGGTCATAGAGGCGGAAGATCTCAAGGCTTGCGATGCGAATGGGTATAGTGACCCCTATGTCGTATTCGGAGACGAGTATCAGAAGCGCCTTTACAAGACGCGCATCATTCCCGCGAATCTCAACCCACGCTGGGATGAATCTTTCGATGTTACTGTGCAAGGGCCGGTAAACGTAATTGCAACAATCTGGGATTACGACACGTTCGGTGACCACGACTACGTCGGCAGGACGTCTATCAAGCTCGACCCTGTCCACTTCAGCGATTATCTCCCCAGAGAATTCTGGCTGGACCTTGACTCGCAGGGCCGTCTGCTCATCCGAGTGAGTATGGAGGGAGAGCGTGACGACATTCAGTTCCACTTTGGCAAGGCGTTCAGACATCTGAAGCGAACCGAAAGGGACATGGTCAGGAAAATCACAGACAAGGTCAACCCCCCTCCCGTCAACTAATCTTACTCTATCGCATTTACTAAAACCACGTAAACAGATGACTGCTCAGATAGGTTTGACTCTGTCTCACAATACTTTGCGTGCCCTTCTTGGCACAAACGGTATCGCGGCCTCAGTGACCGGTCTCTGGAGGAAACGCTCCTCAACTGTCACGGCTCTTCAACCAACCCAAGTTGATGCCGTGCTAGAGCCGCTCTTGGACTATTTTAATGACAACTTTGCCATCATGAAACAGACGCTGACAGATGCAACCATGCTTGCGGTTATGCAACGTCTTTGGAAGGAAACACTGATGGCTGTCGAATCGCTCCTTGTTCCCCCACTATCAGAGAAGCCTTCTACAGAGAAGCCGTTGACACGGCAAGAGCTCGACGTGGTGTATCGCTGGCTCGACACACTCTTCAAGTTCTTCAACTCCAAAGATGAGGAGTCAGGCGAGCAACTGGGAGTTCCCGCCGAGGTCCTCAAGTCGCCTAAGTGGCACGAATTAGCGTCGTTGAACTTCTTTTATTTCGAAAGCACACCCAGTCTGATCCGCGAGTCGGAACGCATGGCAGCCGCGACCGCCCAGCGCGCTCAACAGGCTCTTCTACAGCAGGGTTCGTCGAACCGTCTAGCACCACCCTCCGCGCTCGGAGCATCAGTGGGAGGCGCCGGAGCGTTTGCCAGCATGGGCACCATCCGTCGCGGGAAGAGTGTCATGATGAGCCGCAACCTGGGAACGATGCGGAAGGCCAAGGAGGCAAAGAGGCGGGAGGCTCAGGCGGACCCAAGCGATGATATGATCCTGCGCATCCTCCGTATGCGTCCAGAAGCGGCCGGGTACCTCAAGGAGCGTCACAGGCAGAAGGAGAGGGCGGCTGCCACAGCGGCCGCTGCTCTCATCGTCAAGAACAGCGTAAGTCAAGGGTTTGGTGGTGGGCAATTCGGGAGAAACAGCCTACTACCCAGGCGGTAGGCATAGCAGGACACATAATTTTCATGTTCTTAACTCGTTATCCGTCTCCTTTTATCCTCCGGTTCTCCTCTATTGTTATGTCTTTGGGCGAATTATTTACTACTGTTTATGTTTTTGCAGAACTTCCTTGGATGGGTGGGTGGGTGGATGGATGGATGAAATGGCATCAGATACCCTCATTTGTGAAGCCAGTTCATAACGAGCCTTCTTTTCAAGCAAGAAATACCAAATTTTTCAAAGAAACCCGCATCGTGTCACTCGTGAGATGTGTCCTCGCCTCACTAAACGAAAGGCGCATGGAATGAGGTGCATGGGATAAAGTGGGGAAGGGGGTATGCGACCCTCGAACACATGCAGATCGCGGAGATCAATACTATAACGGCAAACCGGGGGCCTCTCTTTTCATCATATCAACCCCTTCCAGATAGGGGCCCCGCGAGGAGGGAATATGAGAAGGGCTGATCAGGGCTTGCAGTGCAAAGCTAGAGCAGGAGCGTAACCGAAACAGCGTCTCTCTGCAGAAAATGGCCTTCCACCTCTTTTATATATGTCCCCCCCTCCAAATGGAACTCACTTCGCTGAGTGGCGCATCGCTACTGGGTAGGCTCAACCTTCTGAGGGTGGCGGCTAACATGGCATCACATCTGCTGAGGAATCTGGCAGGCCACTCATAAACTGTGGGTGGGGAAGGGTCAGCTGTCGTCCTCCCGACCCCTGTACACACGCCAGCCGCGGAGGAGGAGACTGGGTCTGTATTTTTTTAATACGAACGTGGAGGAAGTCCGAGGGCGGCGGCGGGAATACCGTTTGCGCGGTGCCTTTTGCCCCGGCAGCGCGACCCGATGTTGTACTTTGTCGGGAGACCCGAAGACGGCGGGAATCATGTATGGATATTGTACATATTGTATAAGGGGTCTATAAAATAAAACGGCAAAAGATATTTTGAGGATTTTGCTTCCCGCTATTATTATGTCATCAGGATTAATTCAGGGTCCAGCGTGGAAGGCTGGTGCCAGGTGGGTTCGGGGTGGGTAGGCGACGGTGGTGTGCGCTAGTTGGGGATGGCCAAATCGAATTGAGTAAAAAGGTCAGAAAACCAAGGAGAACAGTAATTTAATTGAGGTATATCGATAATGAAGGAGAAAAGGGGGTAGCTTGGAGAGATCTTAGGCGGATGCGTGTAGATGAGGGGAATGGCGATGAGATGAACTGCCAGATAGGTAAGCCACGGATCTCAACAACTCGGATTGGGCAAAAGAAAAAAGGGGAGCAAAGTGCCGAAACATTTTGGGCGGCAGCGCCACATAACTCTGCCCCGAGATGCCATTCCGTCGGTTTCCCATTGAGCAAAATCTCCAGTGGTGCGATGAGCTGTCAGGCAGCGGAGCAGCACGGCAACACCGCCTGCTTGTGCGCCACCAGCCCAACTCGTGCTAGTCTGTCGAAATCAGATGCCAAGACCGCAAATGGTGGGGCTGCGAGATGATTGGCCGGAGTGGGCAGGTATGACGTCGACGGCTGGGTCTGCTCACTGGAGGCGTCTTCCCCTGAGCCACCAGACGTCCAGCCCGTCGTGGGACACAGTGCCCTTCATCGGAGGGCCCACGGAGGGACGGTAATGGCGTTGCAGCTACGGAGCACACATCAAAGTTTTTGGAGCGTCAATTGCCCTTTTGAGGCATGAAACTCAACCCATGTCCGAATGCAGCGAGCATCCTTATCACTTGAGATGGGGCAGGGGACCTTTTGCGGATATCAGCACATGGCGTTGCCAGTAGCGAGCTCTTCTGCTTTAAACCCAATCTGCTGCTCTGCTTCTCTGGGAGAGTGTCGGTGTGGTGTCACCTCTGGAGTGGTACGACCATGCGTGCTGTATGAGTGCTAGTTCAGAATATAGCCCTTTCTCCCTTATGCTTATATCGCAACCCAGTGAGGAGGAGGGGTTACGAAGGTACTATGTAGTGTTGATGAGCTCTGGTCGCGGGTTGGGCATGGGTTTGGATTACCACAGCTTCGGGGCTCATGAAACAGTAGGTCGCACACCCTGGCAGCTCGAGGGTAGATCACTGTATTCATTCTTCCGACCATGTGAAGGAAGATGGAGGGGCCAGTTCCATGGACACATCATTGGACCGATATTAGCGTGATCAACATAGGCCTAGCATGTGTTTGTGGCTGACCCTGAATCTTAAAAGAAAAGAAGAAGAAAAAAATTAAGTTTTGTTTGAAACAGGGGCAGCAAGTGAGAAAAGAAAAGAGGAAGGAATATTCAACCCTGTATGCTTTTTTACAACAATATTGCAATTACGTACCGCCCAGAATAAGCCCAGCGGAGGGCAGCCAAGGAGGAAGGGATATATCTAGGGAGGAGAAGATTAGGGAGAGAGCGTGCAAGTCCAAGCCCAAGAAAGGGGTCGCCAGTAACGTGGGCGCTTGTGAACAAAGCCGGAAAGGTACACTCATGTTGGCCTATTATTTTCGAGGCAGATGGCTCGCCTGGCTTCGTTACACCTGCCAGAGGATTGAGAGGACGTCTAGAACTGATCTGCCGTGGAGATGTTCACTAGAAGGCTCAAGCCAGAGAGGCATTTGGCGGCAACACCACCAGTGACGTATACCTACAGTGCGCTGGAAATATTCGCACCTTTGCACTCCAGATTTGGCCTATAGCAGGCGAGAGGCTGTCGCTACAATGGCGCTGAAAGGCAAGGGTCCCCCTGTCTCGGCGGGTCAGGCTGGTCGGCCCTCTGCCCTCTTTCTGCACTGTGCGTCTGGCTGCCGTTCCCCCACATCTCTCGCGCTAGTCGCCTTGCCGTGCACGGGCCACCGCTCCGGGCTCCTCGTCGTACAATTCCTCACCGGTGTAATAATCGACGCAGAGAGGAGGGACACAATGGGTATCCCGGGGGATGGATGGGGGCGCGCGCTGTGCGTATAGCCGGCTCGAAACATGACCGAAAATGTGTCACGTGGGCCCGAATTGGTCGAGGATTTGTGGAGGGGACTCGCGATGAGGAGAATTTGCTGGAGCTCCTGACTGGCTGCCCGCCCCATGTTGTTTGCTTTCACTTGCAGCTTGGATTTGCCTGTCGGCGCGCCAAGGTTAGTGAAATATGACCATGGCCCATCCTATTACGGTACATTGCAGGTACACTTGCATTGGATACTGTCCCCCTCTTGAAGCAGCTGGCTATTCAAGTCCGTGGTCCCACCATGTTGAATGCTACCAAACCTACCACTCAGGAAATCGATCGATCCCGTTGTACTGCGCTACATCATTAGGTTTCGTCCAGGGAATGTGAGCCTGACTCTGGTGCCATCCCACGAGCCAGCCACTGTTCAACTCCGTCAAAGGACCCGGGGCTTCACATTGTGCCATCACACAGGCAGACTAAGGCGAGATCTACAAGTCTGTCTTCGTAAGGTGCGTCGGCTAGGCCACTGATCGAAATTAACGGTGCGCCTCCAGAGCATGCATGTACTTGAGCCGGTACATGCTGGGACCGCCCTGCACCTGGGCAAGCATGAGGCACCACCCAAAGGCAAATCTTGGCACGGTTGGCGCGCGGACAGGTCTGAAGATGCAGCATGGGACAGAAGATGTAGCCCAATGGCAAATCGTCGCCTGCCAGAACTCCCAGAAATGCACTTGGCAATGGATGTCTGTAGCTGCCCTCGCGGGCACCATGTCCACACGACCTGGAAAGCAGGTAGTATCTGCTCGGTAGTAGCCGTAGGAAATGCTCCTTTTAGGATGTGATGGGGGACTAGGCTTCTTGCCTCCCTTTGGTCAGATAAACGGGGGGACGACATGCCGGCCAGGTAGCGTGTGCCTCCCAGCCAATCTGAGGTACATGGGTGCTTCCATCCCACCTTGTCGAGCGCACCGGAGAGAAGCGCCCTACTGCCACCAGACTGGCCAACCCCAGGTACTACGGCCAGGTAGCGCGGTCCATTTGCTGGCGTGTACCCTGTACGAGCACAACACAGGTACCCATCTACCCGCCCATCTGCCCCATCTAGCCCTCCCATCACATTTGGCCGCCGCATTCAACCCGTCCTACTCTTCGCCGTTACGACCACTCCTCTTTATCATTCGCCCTTCTTCACGTCTGGCTAGCTGCCTGGTGATTCTGTTTCAGCTCCTCTTTTTGCAGAGACGGCCACGGGGAAGCCCGATCCTCTCCTACGTATCCTATATCCCTGCCCACCTAAGAGACTAGTACTTGCGATTATCCGGTCCGTCTAACCTAGTTGGTATGTACTGTGCTCATTTGCTCTGCCTACGACCCAGCCCGCGACTCACCACATCAGCTTTTTCCTCTGAACTCATTCTGGCGACAGAAGCATGATTCCAACTCTTTATTGATTCTAGACGATCATCGAGTTGACCCGGCCCGTCGTCGCTGCACGGTTGGCCCTGTCCTCGACATCCTCCCTCCACCTCCCCTCTATATCAATTCCACTGGATCCCTAGAGCCTCGCGACAGAAACCTACACAATCAATACTTCAAACAGTCCCCCCTTCAACCTTAGGCCCCAGCGCCTACCGACCTTCCCAACATGGTCGACGACGCTGCCCTCATCGCGGCAGCGCAGATTATTGCTACAATCGCCGCCGAGCCCAAGACTCCTCTATCAGTCCCTGCCACCCTGACGAATAAGATACAACTGCCGGGTCACGACACACACGCAAAGCGCAACCTCGAGATTGAACTCCAGAAGCTTGCACTACGAGTCAGTCACCTCGAGAATAGGGCAACCCCAACTATCACCTTCCCCGAAACACCAAATGAAGGTACCGAATCACTGTTTGGCGATGATTCAAATGGTGCCAGTCGCAATAACGGCGGACGGCCTAAAGGGCTCCCGCCACAATATGCCAGCCTAGAGACCCCCAGTGTTTTTCCACGCCAGTTGACAAAGGAGGCTCTTGAGGGCCTCAGAGAGCACGTGGATGACCAATCGAAATTACTCGACAGCCAACGCCAGGAGCTTGCTGGAGTAAATGCGCAGCTTCTTGAGCAGAAGCAGCTACAAGAGAAGGCACTCGAATTGCTCGAGCAGGAGCGCGTTGCGACGCTGGAGAGAGAACTATGGAAACACCAGAAGGCCAACGAGGCCTTCCAAAAGGCTCTGCGTGAAATCGGAGAGATCATCACCGCTGTGGCTCAGGGAGACCTGACCATGAAAGTGCGGATGAATACGGTGGAGATGGACCCCGAAATCACGACATTCAAACGTACCATCAATGCCATGATGGATCAACTGCAGATGTTCGCCAGCGAGGTGTCACGAGTAGCCCGCGAGGTCGGAACTGAGGGTTTATTAGGTGGCCAAGCCCGTATTGGCGGAGTTGATGGCACATGGAAGGAATTGACGGACAACGGTACGAGTCGACTGCCTTGAACCAAGTAGTAACTTGACAACTAACTTTTCGAAACCAGTCAATGTCATGGCTCAAAACCTCACCGACCAGGGTAAGCAGTCACCCCATTTTCCGGCTAGAGGAGCATTTTTGCTAACACGAACTATAGTGCGAGAAATCGCATCTGTGACCACTGCTGTCGCTCACGGCGATCTAACAAAGAAGATCGAACGCCCCGCCAGGGGAGAAATCTTACAACTCCAGCAGACCATCAATACCATGGTCGACCAACTTCGCACTTTCGCATCAGAGGTAACGCGTGTTGCTAGAGACGTCGGAACAGAGGGAATTCTAGGCGGCCAAGCTGATGTCGGGGGTGTCCAAGGAATGTGGAATGATTTGACCGTCAATGTCAATGCGATGGCTAATAACTTGACGACGCAAGTCCGAGATATCATTAAAGTCACAACAGCAGTAGCGAAAGGTGATCTTACCCAGAAGGTTCAAGCCAATTGCCGAGGCGAGATCTTCGAGTTAAAGTCTACCATCAATTCGATGGTTGACCAGCTGCAACAATTCGCCCGCGAAGTCACAAAGATTGCCAGAGAAGTCGGAACGGAGGGTCGCCTTGGAGGCCAGGCCACAGTCCACGACGTCGAAGGCACTTGGAGGGATCTGACCGAGAACGTCAACGGCATGGCAATGAATCTAACGACTCAGGTACGAGAAATTGCTAAGGTCACCACAGCCGTCGCCAAGGGAGATCTCACCAAGAAGATTGGGGTCGAAGTGAAGGGAGAAATCTTGGAGATGAAGAACACCATCAACCAGATGGTTGATCGTTTGAGCACCTTTGCATTTGAAGTCAGCAAGGTTGCTCGTGAAGTCGGCACTGATGGAACCCTGGGTGGTCAAGCCCAAGTTGCCAATGTGGAAGGTAAATGGAAGGATCTCACGGAGAACGTCAATACCATGGCCTCAAATTTGACAGTTCAGGTAAGGAACCGCAATCTCTTGAACCCTCCCTCATTAGTTAGACTCGCTCGCTTGTGAAGGATGGTCTGGGATATTTGCTTGGAATAATGCTGACTTGTTCAAAGGTGAGGAGTATATCTGCTGTGACACAGGCAATTGCCAACGGCGATATGACTCAGACGATTGAGGTAGAGGCAAACGGTGAGATTCAAGTTCTCAAAGAGACCATCAACAACATGGTGGAGCGTCTCTCAAGCTTCTGTTATGAGGTTCAACGAGTCGCCAAGGATGTGGGCGTCGATGGAAAGATGGGCGCTCAAGCAGATATTGCTGGCTTGGACGGTCGCTGGAAAGAGATTACAACTGATGTCAACACTATGGCCGCCAACCTCACAACGCAAGTCCGTGCTTTCTCCGACATTACCAACCTGGCTACCGACGGCGATTTCACCAAGCTTGTCGACGTAGAAGCCTCAGGTGAAATGGACGAGCTCAAGCGAAAGATCAACCAAATGATTTCGAACCTCAGAGACAGTATTCAAAGGAACACGCAGGCTCGAGAAGCTGCCGAATTGGCCAACAAGACCAAATCCGAATTCCTCGCCAATATGTCACACGAGATTCGTACACCAATGAATGGAATCATCGGCATGACGCAACTCACTTTGGACACTGATCTCACTCAATATCAACGTGAGATGCTTAATATTGTTAACAACTTAGCAAACAGTCTTTTGACTATCATCGACGATATCCTGGATCTGTCCAAGATTGAAGCCAGACGGATGGTCATTGAGGAGATTCCATACACCTTGCGTGGAACTGTGTTCAACGCTCTCAAGACTCTCACCGTCAAGGCGAACGAGAAGTTCCTTGACCTCACGTACAAGGTCGACAGCTCTGTCCCGGATTACGTTATTGGTGACTCTTTCCGTCTAAGACAGATCATTTTGAACCTGGTGGGGAATGCGATTAAATTCACAGAACATGGCGAAGTCAGCCTCACCATCAAGGAGCGAGCTGAAAAGCCATCGAACCTTGCTGAAGGCGAATACGCCGTTGAGTTTGTAGTCGAGGATACTGGTATCGGAATTGCTAAGGACAAACTGGACCTCATCTTCGACACATTCCAGCAGGCGGACGGCTCCATGACCCGCAAGTTTGGCGGTACCGGACTTGGTCTTTCCATCTCAAAGCGGCTGGTGAATTTGATGGGAGGTGACCTTTGGGTTAACAGCGAAGCGGGCAAAGGAAGTGCTTTCCATTTTACTTGCCGGGTGAAATTGGCAGCCGATGATGCAAAGGCGATCTCGAGACACCTTCAGCCTTACCACGGACATCAGGTACTGTACGTGGATAACGCGCAATCTGAGTCTCGATCCAAGATTATGGAGATGTTGAACCAGATTGGCCTTCGGCCTGTGGTTGTCGACTCGGAGAAGAGCCTGGCCCTCACTGGTCTAAAGACCGGCGGCGTTCTCCCATATGACGCTATTCTCGTGGACTCAATCGTCACCGCACGAAGACTGAGGGCAGTGGACGATTTCAAGTATCTACCCATAGTGTTGTTGGCACCGATCGTTCATGTTAGTCTGAAATCCTGCCTGGATCTCGGCATCACCTCATATATGACGATGCCCTGCAAACTGATTGATTTGGGCAACGGCATGGTTCCCGCTTTGGAGAACCGGGCAACACCCTCGCTCGCCGATAATACCAAGTCGTTCGAGATTCTGCTTGCCGAAGACAACACAGTCAATCAAAAGTTCGCCGTCAAAATCCTAGAGAAGTATCACCATGTAGTGACCGTTGTTGGCAATGGATGGGAAGCTGTCGAGGCAATCAAAGAAAGGAAGTTTGATGTAATTTTGATGGATGTTCAAATGCCCATCATGGTGAGTAGAGTCCCAGCCCAGTCAACACTAACCTGTACTTGTTCCATGTATCAGTTAACTAACGTGTGCTTTCAAACAGGGCGGATTCGAAGCCACCGCGAAGATTCGAGAATATGAACGCGGGATGGGCACGCATAGAACCCCTATCATTGCGCTGACAGCACACGCCATGATGGGCGATCGTGAGAAGTGTATCCAGGCGCAAATGGACGAGTACTTGTCGAAACCCCTGCAACAGAACCAGCTCATCCAGACAATCCTGAAATGCGCCACGCTTGGTGGCCCATTGCTAGAGCAGAATAGGGAGCGGGAGCTAGCTCTACAGGCAGAGGCGAAGTCTTCGACCCATAAAGACGATGGCCAGGGTATTTTGCGGCCATCACTGGAGCCCCGGGCATTCTCAACCCACGATGGACTGGGAAGCAACACGGTGGAAAGCCCGGTCTTGGTGACGGAAGATCAGGAGGAACTTGTCAATGGACGGCAAAAGCTGAATGAGATGCGAAGCCTTACGAATTAAGCCTGGTCTGCATTTTTCTCTTAATATCATGACGGATTATCTTTTAGGAAATGGTTCACTTGATTCCCCATCTTCTCTGTTGCCACAGTGCCTAGCAGCGAGAGAAGGGCCCTTAGGCATGGCTCAGGACAGATGCCTTTTTACGCGGATTTACATATGTTTTTCTTTTTGGACAGTGGGCAAAGCACTGGAGCCCATACCCATTATTCTGGATGGCGGTGTTATGAGGCAAGGGTTGGTGGCGATACGATCATCACTAGGGGCGAGATGGCTTTGTTTATACGTACTCTCGACTGCATTCTTGTATTTTATCTCAGGTGTTTTGTTTTTATATCTCTTGTTCATTGGATTTGGCTGACGGTTCTTTCCGATCGTACTTCCAAGCATAGCTCATTGCGGGACATAATGGTCCCTTCAAGCGTTTGGCTTTCCATTCGACCTTTTTTTTGGAATTGGCAATATGGACGAATAGCATAGCAAGGATACCGATTTTCTTCTTCTCAATTTTTTCGTTTTCCCATTTCTCACCTGGCTGGACATTCTTATTTTCTCAAGTTCATTGTGGAATAGCTCCTACGCTTTTCGAACAGATTGGACAACACACGGCGACTCGGCCGTGTTTGGTGGTCGGGTACTGTGGCTTTGATTATTTATTGCTCGATGAGAACTCGCGCTTTGCTATGATGTGAGACGAATATACTTTTTTCAAGATACTGGCTTAGCAGAAATACAACATGTCCCTGGATATGACGGGCGCCCAACAACTACCCGGTATAAATTCAAATCTATCTAAGCATTCATAAGTGTCCTTGTTTATTGCCCCTGCTCACTGGCATATGGTAAACGGGAAGAAATTCGAGCATAAAAGGCGTCCTGGAAGATCTAAGGTTTCTTCTCGTCCTGAGGGTCCTCCTTGGATTCCTGGGCGGGCTTCTCCTTCTTCTCAGAGGTCTTCTTAGAAGCCTCCCCGGAATCAGAGTCCTTCCCGCCTTCCTCCGTCGTCTCGGCGGGCTCGTATGCGGCGAGGAGGGCGTCCAGCTTGGACTCGAGGTTGCTTAGATTCGCCTCGAGAGCGGTGGCCGCCTGTTCACCCCTAAAAAAGGGGGTTTATAACCCCCGGAATGTCAACATAACTCTGCAAACACCGGCACGCCGGGAAGGATATTCGGGCGTCCCCAACATTCGTTGGCTGGACCTTTCGTGTTTGCCCTCGCTTAAGGGCCGGCGGGAATGGTAATAAAGGGCATGGGCAAGGGATGATGTGTTAAGGCTTAAGAAAGCGGGATGGGGTTCATCCATGGGTTCTATAGAATATATTCGCCTGCCCCCCCCCCCCCCCCCCCCCCCCCCCCCGGATCCGTGCATAAGGATTGCGAAGTATATCCGATCATAGCATGAACACCGGCAAGAGGCCTGCTCCCGCGGTGATCAGGGTAGCGATCCCGGTTAGGATTCACCTCATGTGGATGCTCCTCATAAGGTGAGAAAGCTTAGCCGAGCTGAGCGCAGGCTCGAGCCCAGCGCCCCTTGGCCCTTGGGGAAATCAGCTGATGAGGGGAGGGTGGGATTACGCAGTGGAGGAACGTGCAAGCGGAAAGCGGGCATCTCTTCGCGACGCTTGTGAAAGAGCATGCCTGTAGGTAGAGAAGAGTGTGGATGGGGGTGGGCGCATAGCTTCAGGAGAATCAAAGGAGGTCAAGGATGTTATGTACCTCAGAAGCTCCCGATAGGCCTAGAACGTCCAGTCAGTCATGGGGGAGGGGCAAAGCGAACGTTTTGGGGGCCCAGAACGATGAACAAAGCAGCCTCATGGCATCGGACTATGCGAGACGGGAGGTTCTTCGTGCAGGCGGGCTTACCTGGGCTAGGTCATTGGCATCGCCCTGAGCCTTTGAAGGCCCAGATGGAGCAGGGTCCTCTTTTTGGGCTGCCATGGGGATAGGAGAGGATGCGGATGAGGATATATGGACCCTGGGTTGGGGTGTGTGTGATCGTGTCCCTCAATACGGCGGCCGGAAGCAGAGAGGGCGTGCAGTCTCAGTTAAGTGTATGCGGCGTGATAGGGGAACTGGGGGTTTACGGTAGCATAGACGGGCGGGAATAGGGCCAGGCAGGTTTTCGGAAGATGGACAATTCCAGATTGTCGATGCCGCGTGAATGCGAAATGGGGAAATAGGGAATTTCGGATTACGGAGGCGTTGAGGGTGGAGCGCTATGGAGCGGTTCCGGTCCAACAGCAGGGCACTGCCAGGTCACTGAGACCCCTGGAGGTTCCAGGCAGTGCACCGTGTCCACCTAAACCCCACTGGGGCTGACTGCTGGGGGCTACAACCGTCCATGGCGTTCCGCCCAGAATTAGTACATCCTGACTTATGGCCTGGTGCTGCGTCTTGTATGGGAGAACGAAGCTTGGCACATGAACCAGCGCATGCCCTCAGCATATGAAGGTACGGGGTTTTTTTTTGGTTTTTTTTAGCAGGGGAGATTATTGTCGTGTAGAGTGCCAGATGTGTAAGTGATGGGCAGAGCCTAGGACGGGCCCAGGAATGTGCCTGCGATGCTGGTTTCTTAGGGTAGGCATGATAAGTAGATTCACTCTAGGCGCATCGCCAGATAGCTGGCCTATAGCCGAGTTTGCCACCTAATATATCTAGAATCACTCAAAACGGACATATGGCAACTCCGGACGAACACGACTTGCTGCTTCTGCAGGAGCAGGCGAAGAATTCCGGCAGGCACCGTGTAAGTGGAGGTTCTTCATGCAACGCCATGCATTTTTCTCCTGCCCAGGTCTGCCAAACCCAACAATCATATGGCTTAAATATTCGTCAAAGCAGACCAATGAAATCGTGGTGTCGGCATCTCTAGCGCGTATCCGGTGTGTGTGTGTGTGTGTGTGTGTGTGCGCGTCTGCCGTCCTTCCCCTCGGTGGGTGCGACGAGCCACTGGTGATCACAAAATACGTTAAGCATCGCGATAGAGTACCATCGAAATTCCTATCTTAGAAGTCGAATTTGGTCGCAACATAGATAGTGGGAGGCGGAAAGCTATCACCTGACGGGTTAGAATTGGATTCCGCCACACACTCAAAACATACGCCTTCGTACGAAGAAGCGAATGCCTTTTAAAGGTGATCGAGATCAGCACCTAGACACTGGTGTGATGCCAAAATATCCTCTCTAAAATGGGCCATGAACGATTCAGTCCGATCCATTGACTCCATACGCTCACATGGTTTCCATGGCCCAGCCCAAGTGAACCTCCATGCTCCTCGTGGTGAGCTGATGCGGAAGTATGATCCCGGTCAGCGCTGGACGTCTCGCTTACCCCGGCGAACAATGGGAATGTGAGCACCGACGGATGCTACATGATCGATCATGAACAAGAAAACTGTTTTTGATGGCTCGGGCAATCGACAATGTGCAAGCCATCCTGTCCTGACTCGAAGATGCAGTCGTGCTTGGGCAATGGTGCGAGGTGAGTTCATAAAACTGGAGGCCAAGACAGACGACGCGGGCAAGACGAGAATAAGCTCCGGCCAATGACTCGGCAGGAGCTTTCCATTGGGTCCCACAAACAACGACGGGCAAGGGCCGGGTGTGGAGCCGGACCAGGAGGGACGTGCCTCAGTAACACTGGAGGCAGACAAGACGTCGCCCATTGCCATCGGAAGATATGCTTTTGGCAGAAGCCAACCAGCCAACCGACTAGTGCTCGCGGACGGTCGTCGTTGGCTGGCGGCGCAATGGGCTTTGCGCAAGGTCAGGGGGCAACCCATGACAACCTAAACAAAGCGATAGCAAAATATGCAGGCTCTCCGCCTTCGCGATCCGCAAGCCAAAAGCTCGATCCCAACTGACAGCCCTTACTAAGGCGATCAGGCACCCCACGGTAGGGGGGCGGCGTTAGCACCCCGACCAGCCAATCTGGTGGGCCACGGTTGCAGGCTGCCACACGTCCTATACACCATGCAGTATAATGTATAATAGTTGGTGCTCGACGCTGACGAGATCGAGATCCTCACCTCATGTACTGCACAGTCTACACTGCTCGCGCACTCTCTCAACGCAACACACTCGCTGCCTTGCACGTGCAAGATCACGCACGCGCGCCTCCTCACACACTATTATTTCACGGGCCTGCTCGCCAGGCCTCCGACCTCACACAGCACATGGTGCAATTGAATACATACAGCCCTCGCCCTCGACTCGCATGCGCATCGCAACCTAGAAAAGCATCGAGGCACTGTCCTCCCACGGTGCATGTGGTTTCTGAAGTTAGCACAAAGTGACCCAGGCTACTGGATGATATCAGAACTAAAGGCTTCATCTCGATTGGCACTCGATCATCGAACTGATGGAAGAAGGGGGTGAGACCGCTCGTGGTATGCAGCGTCATAACATCCACGTCCCTCTAGCAGCCGATTACCTTCCCGTCATTCTTAGCGACCGGCAAGAGGGGATGAAACCCACGGTAAGCCACGAACCCCAACCTCCGGACGGAACCAAGAGCAGAGGCGCAAGCCTGTATCGCCAGGCTGTCTCAGTGCACCGGCCGATGATGCCTGCACCTTGGCTGGCTGGCGAAACCGTATTAGACGTGGAGTGCAAACCTACCAAATGGTCATGATGAGCCGTTTGACAGCTAGACGGTGGAACACGGTGGGATAGTATAGCCTTCTGGTTGCGTCTCGCCTATTAGATGAGGCATGGCGCCACACCGTTCCGGCGATGAGAAGACGTAGGTACAAGCGAGTTGCCGGCCTCTATACAGACGGGCAGCCACCGCGGAGGCATATCGTAGGTACCAGCTACGCGGGCTAGCCGATCAGTATGAACATGTGTTTTCTTCGATCCTTCCTTCCCTCGCACTAAAACACTAGCAGGGAAGGTCGGTGCAACCTTGAACAATGAACCAGAGAAGGCGCGAAGGTCATGTCGTAGTGTGGTTGAGTCGTTGGCGCCTGCCTGCTCCAGCGATCAATAGCAGTATCTCGACTGGCCTCCATACCAACTGCCCCAATGGATAAATGCTTCCCGATGGATCGGTTATCTGCCTCCAAAAGGGCGATGGAGGCGAAGCTCGGCGGCCTCTCTTACTCGGAGCCATCTCGATGGCCTTCCACAGCGCACAGGGGAGCTGCCTGTCGTCCAACAGAACAGCCCTGCGCTCGACGTTGGACAGCGGTCCCAATACGGCAATGGTGGTGCTGACCCAGAACCGCAACGCCATCAATCGACTTCTGCAAGCCAATCTGTGCTCTTTGCCATGCTCGCGGCCATAGACCCCCATGCGTCTTGGTACCGGCTTGCCCATTACGTAGGAATGTCCAGGTCGAAGTTTGCCAGCCCCACCGCGCCCAGAAACATCCCAATCACACAAGCCCATGATTGATCGCCATCTTTTCTTTCATTGTCTCACACCCCCCCTCGCTCGAGCTTCTCTTGCGCTCCGCCGACTCCCAACGACTAGCCCACCTCGAGCTAGCATCATGGATCAGGCCATCCACCTACTGTTTCTTCTACGTACCTCCCCAAACCATGCATGCCTCATGGTCCTTGGACACGGGTTATTACGTAGCAGCAGCTAGCTCCCAGGCACGGGAAAGAGGAGCTTGGAGGTGGCACACTCCCTGCAGCCTGCAATTGGCAAAATGCACTGTCAAAGAGGAACCCACCCTCCATCGCCCAGCCAGCTCCAGATCGGCCACAAGCCCATCCTCCAATATTATTTATTCGCTGCGTCGTTGCTATCTGGAGCCAACTTCTAGAACTTGCTGCGGATTCCCGAGGAGGCCCAGGAAGCAAGCTTTCTCTTCCATCCACCAACCGCCCCTCTCACCACTCTCTGTATCGATATTCTCTGGATATCGCGACCCTGGCTGGCAGAAGGTGCTAACAGGGGGACATGTGCAATTTGACGTCTGCGACACAGTGAAAACGACCAGCCTAGGAAAGCCACCGCTTCGTTCGTCCCAGTTCCATCCTACCACATAATACAACATCCGTCTAGTTCTGGTCAAGGTTCGTCTTGCTTGCGAGTCTGATACCCAGCCCATCCTCTAGGGCGTGCTCTTCGGGTTTGCTCGGCCTCATTCGACCAAACAAACACTTGTGAGCCGCTGGCTGCTGCAGCGAACCTTCGGCGTCTCATCGATCTGGAAATTCCTTTTTTAGTCTTCAGAGTCCGCCTTTCTCCTCTTATCCTCGATCGGATTCACCTCAGATCTCATCCGCATAGCCCAGCCTACCAGTGGCTGGAAACCCCTCTCGTGCTTGCATCGAGATGCCCAAATTTGTCACCACCTACTAATGACAGCCTCTTCTCCCCTGAGATTCTCCTTCTTCCACCTTTTACCAAGCATCATTTCTACCAGAAGACATCTATTCCTTCGATTGGCCTTTCAACTTGCCAACTTGCCAACCAAACCGCCCTGGGCTTATTCTGTACTGTACGTATCGTGATCTACCCCAGCCTTAGTCGTTTTGGAGCATCTCCTCCGCACCCTACCCTCATCTCCCCTGAACGAGTGAGCCCTCCTCCCACCGAAGCAGGCAATTGGCAAGGCCGGCAGATAAACCCTATATTGCATCTGGGTCTCAGTACAAAAATTCCTCTGGATCACTTTTCGAACCCCCAACCTTCCCTAGATGCACTCCGTTCTTGTTTCTGCAAATCACATAAGGCTGCGCCGTTCCACCAGGGCCACTTCAGGCCATCCCCATCGACTGCATCTGACTCGGTGACGTATGTAGCCAGGCCCGAGCTGGCGGCCGCCGATCACTTACACCACTACAACCCTAGCATAACCTCCTTGCACGCTTTCAACACCTCAACCTCGATGCTTGCACTCCTTCTCATACCCTTCACGGCTGCCGTTTCCACGGATATTCACTCGTTCTCCTTTTCATGAAAAGCTGTGTGTGCTTGGCCTTTCACAAAACATCAACCTCGCTATATCGGTTTTTCTCACTGATACTAACACTTGTTCGTGTCAGGCATCATTATCAGAGCAGCCTGACAGGTATCCTTGGACTATAGTGTGTTACCGATGATTCCAACGCCTGCTATCCCACAAACTCATTTACATACTCTTTGCCGTGGCCCTTGAGTGGCCTAATGACGCATCACCTTGAGAGCACGTTCAGGGAACTGGGCCTCGCCCAGTATCTCGATGCATTTGTTGACCAAGGATTCGACACATGGGATACCATTCTTGACATCCAAGAATCCGACCTGTAAGTCACGATGTTATTCGGTTGACTGCAAGTTGTGATTGGTCTTGGCTAACTGTTGCTGCAGAGACGCTTTGGGAGTGAAATTGGGGCACAGAAGGGTATGTCAGGACTCAACAATTGGCCATTTCTTGGTATATTTAATAACCCGTTGCAGAAATTACAACGGAGAATCGCAAATGCACGAGGCATCGCCCCCAGTGTTTCGCTGGCTTCCACCTCAAAGGCTGGCTCCGATGAAGCAAAACAAGACAGTACCCGACCGGTTCAAGTCCGCCACGAATGCAACCATGATGGGGCGGGTGTGACAAAGCGGAAGTACCGCCGACATCCCAAAGTATGCCACAAATAGTCGATTCTTGCTCGCCAATGCTAATAAACTCTTAGCCTGATGAAAACGCTCCAGAGCGGCCACCCTCTGCTTACGTGCTCTTCTCAAATAGTATGCGTCTATACCGACCCATCTCAGGGGACATTACTAACCTGTGTTTTCTTACCAGAAATGAGAGAAGACTTGAAAAGCCAGAACCTCACCTTCACGGAAATTGCAAAATTAGTCGGCGAGAATTGGCAATGTTTACCAGCCCCTGAAAAGGAATCATACGAGTCACAGGCAAATGCAGCCAAGGACAAGTACCATCGCGACTTAGCGGCGTACAAGAAAACGCCAGAATATCGAAAATATGCCCAATACTTGCAAGAGTTCAAAGAGAAACAAGCAAAACAGGGCCAGGGTGAGCCATAAACACGCAATAGACCATGGCGACAACCAAGCTGATTATGATTATAGATACGAAACGATCCAAGGGAGAGCCAGCCAGGCTACGGCATGGTAGTACAAGTAGCAGCGCGACTCCTGCTAGTGGAGTTGGCAGTGGAAGTGGAAGTCTGCGAGGAAGCCGAAGTAGTAGCGAACGGGTGCCAGAACGTGAGCATTCCCCAACACGACAAGAGAGACTGGGCTCAACGGCATCTACCATTGAACCCTTGCACTCATCTACTGCCCCAATTTCCCATTCCCGCCGTCTCTCTTTGGACGAGCCTGCTATCTCGCCGATGACGACGACCTTTGACACTGGTCCAGGCAGAAGGAGCATGGACGGCGGTTGGAATGAGAGTGCGAGGTTGGCTGAATCCAGCAATCAGCCACTCCCATCGCTATCTGACATACTGGACGATGGGAGACCTAACCCGATGCCTGGCGTTGAAACAAACTCAACTGTGCCAGGATTTCTCCCGATTAATCAGCGTCTCCCTTTGCTTGGTCGGATCCCACACCTTCATCACGAATCATCATCGAACGGAAGTAGTGTGTCGGGCAGTTCCATCAGCAGTTATGCGCAATCTTCTACGGATGGACCACTTCCAGCACCATCACTACTATCCAACAATAAGCGTTCGCCGCCTTTTGGGCAGAAGCTCTCGCCAGTACTTGCTACTGCCCCGTCTGCGATTGCGGCGGCGGCGGCCCCTGGGACCATGGCAAGCTACGGTGCGAAATTCCTTCCCAGGGCATAACGAAGAGGGAGGATCTAACTCGAGATACTAGGCTTACCGATCCCTTTAGCATTACACCAAGTTCGAAAGGCAGAGCTCCAGCCGAACGACGGCGACGTCATAATGTCCGCGGCAGGGCTAACATCAGGCTCCCCTTCTAAGAGAGATGGCTTTGATGGAATGAGTGCTTTGCTAAGGGCCGGTGAGATTGTTGGCCAACACACATCTGGATAAGCCAACGACTCCGCGTCTTTTTTTATTCTTGTCCTTTTTTACACGACACTATTGGTTTGCATTGGGTAATTGGGACGTCGAGAAACCGCAGTAGGGACATTGGGATGGTTCGCGAATCTGTGCCGGCACAGTGCACAAAATGTTATGATATTCCTATATTTTGGGGGTTCGGTGGCATCAAGTCATGTCAGTGTGGCTAATTACGGCGTTGAGGGCTACATCTGGAAACAAGAAAGTTTTGGTTGCATGAGATTTCTGTCATGATTGTTAGATACACGTCGCGTTATCTGGTTTTGTACTATTATTATTATACGATCTACAAGTATGACCAAATGAAGAGAAAAACGCAGATTTGGATGAAAAAAAAAAGAAGAAAAAAAAAAGAGTCTAGATCGACAGGTTCGTTCCTTTAAGGTTCATCGTTGTACATGGTGAACCTCGATCCAAGCTTAAATTCGGCCTGAGCCTCAGGGGAAATGTAGAGGAACGGCGAATGGGAGCGGCCCTGCTGATCTGGATCCGGCTGATGACCGGCCATCCCAACGAGAGGCCGTATGCGAACGGCAGTGCGTCACCCGCTCGAGGTCGATGGAAGGGCGGGTTGTGCCTTCGCCAGCGGACCCATCTACGTCATAGCGCATCCGATTTGGAGCCCATTTGCCTTGATGCGCTCCCAGTCGAGATGACGATTGGCCGGGTGGGACACGGAGAGTCCCGATGGCCCCCTCCCCCACAGTCCTGCAGGTCCGTTTGAGAGGGGGTGTAGCTTTTGTCGGGCACCAAGAAGATTACGGTATGTACGTATTCACATCAGGTACGATCCAAGGCAAGCGGGAGAGAAAGTTGGCTCATACCTAGCTTAAGGTGTCGCAGCTGACCCACCCCTGTATGCCGGGACCGTTTGACTCACAGGGCCCCTGGACGAAGTTCCTGAGAAGAATGGGTAACTAACAAATTGGGAAAATGGTGGCATTGCAGAATATCTACCGACGGCGCTGTCTAACCCCACGCTGCGGCACATCATATCAGAGAAGACAGGGGGTTGGCAAGAATACATGAATATAAATAGAGACATTAAACGCGTTGCTCATAGGCCTTTGATCCTGAAAGCCTGTCCATAACAAAAAATCTCAAGCTACACTAATCATCATCACTCCGTAAATGGATTACTCGTTCATTCTTCCGTGGCCTCCGCCGTCCAGTCCTTTCGGATGTTCAACTCTTCTAGGTCCTCTGTCTTCTCAATCACCAGGCCCTTCTCGTTGGCCAGGTGGAGGAGAGAGATGAAGCAGAAGGACGTGGAGATGTCGTTCATCATCTTCGGGGGTAGGCGGTCTTGAGTCCGTTCATGACTGACGTGAACTTGAGTGAAGGATCGCCCACACCTGGGAGTGGTTCGTCATCTGCTGGCGTGGGTGGTGTCTAGGAAGGACAAGAAATGTTAGCTTCAACTCAATGCTAGCGAATGTTGCGCAAGTTCTTACCTCGAGGTCGTCGAAAGCCATTCCGCGCCAAATCTCCTCCTTGAGTCGCCGCACATCAACCTTCTTGGCTACCCTAGCGTACTGGACGTATTCAGGCCGTATCCTCCTCGTCTGCGTGACGAGCGTTGTGCCAAAGGCACCGGTCATTGCGTTGGTCATCTCACCGCCTAGCATGGCCGTGATACCGACTCCCTCAGTCATACCAACGTCACCGTTGAGGTCTGGGGTAAATTGCTCGCGGGCATCAGCAAACTCCAAGTCATCGTCATCGTCAACACCAGCAAAAGGCAAGCCGTCGTCTTGGAAAAAGTTGGCATCGTAGTCGCCCTGGGGTGCTACCGTATCGTCATGGTTGTCCAGAGGATCATTTTGGCGTGCCCAGAAGGCCTCGTCCATCTCGCCAGGTTGGAGGCTATCTGCGACAGTTGTCGCAATACCCCGCCCACCAAAGCCAACTTTTCGCTGACCAATTCGTGCCTTGGGCTTGAGGAAAAGACTCAACAGCGACCTCGAATGAAAATGCTTGTCGTCAGGAAGCAAGTGACGCCCCTTGGATTTCCATTGACTCTTGGGTATGCTAATTGCCGCGTTGTTGGCGGCTTGTGTGTAGAGTAGTTCATGCATGGCCGAATCTGTCGGGGCGTCGAAATCAATCTGGAAGGGCTCCTTCTCTTTTCTTTTCTTGGCCTCCGTGGGCTTGCTGCTGTCCTTGATCTTTCTGATTCTCCAGTGCTCGGCGCTGGTCCAATTCTTTTTGAGCGCTTGGTCGAAGAAGCTAAGGATGTCCTCATGTGCCTTCTCGGCCTTGCGCGGATCAGTCATTGACACGACATACTCGCCCTTGTCGGTGTAGCCATCGGTTTCACCGTCCAAGCCTTCCCCGCCAGCATTGAACACACGCATCTGTGGTTCGAGAGCTGCTTCTCGAGCCCAGGCGTCTCCTCCTTCACCAAAAGCAACATTGCCTCCCATATCAAAGGCACCAATGCCGTCATCGTCATCGTCCTCAAAACCAGGGGCCTCTCCGTCGAGAAGCATCCCGGAGTTATCTCCATAGGCTATAGCACCTTGCGGGCCTTCGCCGATGTTGTCTTGTCGCCAATCGTCCAGTGCTTTGAGAAAAGGAATGTCCGTAGAACCTGAGGGGTCACCGATGTCAAAGTTTTTGAGTGATGGGCACACATCAAGCTCATCGAGGCGACTCAGTTCCGGGAAGAACCTCTGCCGCAGAGACACCAAGTCGATTTCAACGGCAGCTTCGTCGTCATCCTCATCCAACTCAGGGACTTCCACTTCTTGGCCGAGCTCCTTTGTTGTGTTCCCCATTTCTGTGTCGTCAGCTCCCTCGTCCACTACCTCCTCCTCGTGTTGATCGTCTTGCTTCTTTCCAATGGCCGCCTCATCAACTGAGTCGTCGCTGCTGTCAAAAACAATGCGACCCTGCGAATCGATCATAAGATGATTAAGAAGAAGTCCCTTGGCGCCGCCCTCGTCAAAGTCGGCCGAAGCCTTTTTGAATAAAGGGTCGACTGCAAATTCAAGTTCGAGTTTCTTGAGCTGTATCGAACTGAAGGAAGGTGCCAGGGTTGCCTCTGAGGATCGTTGAGACTGTGGCCTTTGTCAGCAATAGAATCGGTGATGGAAATATACGCGCAGGTTCACCTTCTTCTTGGGCTTCTTCTTCACGTTTCCATCCTCATCAAGTTCCTCTTCACTTTCCTCTCCGTCCTCTTCCCGATCCTTCTTCTTACTGCCGCTATCCGCCAAGCCGCTGAGGAGCTTGCCAGTCTCAGTAGCAACACTATCCACTCGGTTGGTATAAATCTTGACGCAGCCATCGAGGGTGCAGCTGGCCTTTTGGAAGTTGACGCCGTCTCCTTCTTTCAACAGCGACATGTCGTGGAAGTAGTCGATGAGGGCAAAGTTCCAGGAGTTTGTGGCGTTGATCTTGTTGTCGGTAGCCATCTTCATCCACTCCTCGAAGTTGGCGAGAATCGGGACACGCTTCATAGGCGTGGTGCCAACGGCGACGGGATCATCTCCATCGTCCATGAAGGTTCCTGCACGCGCTCCCCGTGGCGTCCCCGGCCCCGGGGTGCCATTTTCGAGGTCGTCCAGCCTGGCGCTTGCTTTGCGCGGCGTCGCCGCAGCTCTAATTTCGTTGATCTGCTTCTCTTGCAGAGCCTTCCGCGAGTTTACACGCTTTCCTCTTTCCTGAGCATCGTCGTTGAGGGGGATTCTGGGGGCAGCGGCGATTTCCAGGTCAGTAAACATCGGGCCGGCGGTCTCGGTCGGTGAGGGGCAACGGAATGTGCTCGGCGCGTAGCCAGCCAAGAAACAATTCAATCGGCGGGCAACTACTCACTTGATCGGTGACTTATACGGCGAAGGGGCAGAACCAGACGTCGCCCTGACGCTGCTGGCACGGGGCACTTGAGCGACCCGAGGCATTGTTGTGATGGGTGAATGCGGAGCTCGAGGGAGAGTGAATGTTTTGATGGGATGCAGGCCATGCAGCGAGAGGGCAGCTCTGGGGCAGTTGGTCAGGGATGGTGGCTGTATCCTTCGTGTGTCCGTCGGTGCCGCGCGCGTGTTTGGGCAGGAGGGTTGTGCGGCAGAGGGTTGCGCCGCCCGAAAGTAAACAAACCGCTTCAGTGCCCAGTCAGACGCTGCAAGAAAACACAAGTGAGTGTCTACCGGTGGGGTAGAGGCGCCCAACCGGTTGAGGCCAAACAAACACAAAACACGGCCAGGGGTCGGCTAGCGGTGCATATTTCCGGTGGAGTGCACAAAGAACCATAAACTCGAGCCGTCGTCAGCCTACCCGGGAGTGGGTGGGGGCTTCGGGCCACTCGCCCACTTGCCACATCACGATGAATAGAGTGGTCCCCTGTATGCGCCCCGTCGCCAGCGTGGCTGAGCACCATGGAAGGTTTGTCCTACTACCGATTAGGCAGGCCTCGCTAGGTTGCAGCTGGTAGTAGATGCTTTAGGCCGCTGCCCAGAAATGAAGCCCCCATATTACAACCGCCAGAACAGCGCATCATTGGCCGAGCCAACTTCTACAGGCCTCCCATAAGGTGTGGCGGAAGCAATCATGATAACGATGGTGCGTACCGTCATGACGCACCATTTCAACGCTTTAGCTCTCTGTCACATAATGTAGCATTCGCCTTCGTAGCACTCGGCATTCGCTGTCCAGACATGGTCGCTTTCCTTTTATTTATCCTTAATAGTCGTTTACTTCTCTAATCAATCATTCCTATCTATTCCTTGTTTCTCGTCCATCTCCGCAGCGCGCTAATCCCGTCGAGCAGCGAACGAGCAGACATCCGGAAGCACGCGACATTCCGCCGTTGATCCCGGATACGAAACCAGCCGAGCAACGACCACAAGAATATGCTGCGCCGGTCCATGACATGACAGCCTCTCGGAGAGAATGAATCCCCAGCGCACACGCTTGCGAGGGAGCCGCCTGAGCTCCCGACCTTTCTACACCACCGTCTTCCTCCTGTCGCTGCTCGTCGCATACTCGTTCCTGGTCCGAACCGGCCCCGGCGCAAACCATAACGGTGTGGACAACGGCCTACTGAGAAAACGGAGCGAGGAGCCAGAGTGCAGTGAAGTCCACCGGGCCAAGGACAAGTGTGCTTTCGTAAAGCAGTACTGCGCCGACGACGATGCCGGCCTCATTCCCTACCTCACCCTCTACTTCTGCGGCTTCCACGGTGCCAAGCCCGTGGCCCTGATAATCCTCGTTGGCTGGCTCGGGTTGCTCTTCACTACTATCGGCATTGCAGCGAGCGATTTCTTCAGTGTCAACCTGAGCACGATTGCCACCATCCTAGGACTGAGCGAAAGTCTTGCTGGCGTGACGTTCCTCGCTTTCGGTAATGGCTCGCCCGACGTCTTCAGCACCTTTGCTGCCATGGGTTCTAATAGCGCCAGCATGGCCGTGGGAGAGCTTGTTGGAGCCGCTTGCTTCATTACTGGCGTCGTGGCTGGCTCCATGGCCCTTGTTAGAGAGTTTAGGGTCGATAAGAAGACGTATGCGAGAGATATCTGTTTCTTCATCGTGGCTATCTGCTTCACCATGTACTTTCTCGCCGACGGCCACCTTAGGTTCTGGGAGTGTTGGGTCATGATCGTGTACTACATCATCTATGTCATCACCGTCGTCGGTCAGCACTGGTGGATGTCGCAGCGCAAACGCCGCCAGCGACGAGAGGGCGAGGCTCGTAGCCATGTCTACTCGTCACTGGGGACATCAATCGATGAGCTGGCGGGAGAGCCGTACAGAGATGACCCTGATGACGTAGACCAATCTTCCTCATCGACTCCAGACATATCAGCGTTGGAGACTGGATCGAGAATAGACATCGACGCCCATCCTCCCGACTCCGTTGACGATGAAGAGGCAGAAGAGCAGGCTGAGGAAGACTTCGAGAGGATGCTAGCAGCAGAGGTGACGAGCAATATGCGGGTTCTGCGTACGAGGAAAAGACGAAGCAACACGATCAACCCGATTCGCCCAAGTCTGGTGGGTGCTTTGGAGTTCAGATCCGCCCTGGCACACTTGCAACGGGAGAGTAATCACAGGCTGTCAACAATTCATGGGCACGGTCGGAGCCACTCGGAAGCGCAGTTCCGTCGGGCGCGAAGTTACACAGGAGAACCGTCCCTGCTTAGCCCGAACACCATCTCTGGCCACAGTGCGCTGCAAGGAGGACGATCTCGTGCATTATCGTCAGGAAATGCTCCGAACTCGCTGGGTGTGCAACCCCCCTTTTCGTCCACACAGAGGGATTCGAAGACTCCCCGGATCAGCAAACGCACCCGGGCCAAGCGACTTTGAGCCCGGTCCCAGTGTACACCATTGGTGGGAGCCTAGCTCCGCCACCTGTACCACCCCCTGGAGGTTCTCTCAGTCCTGGCGGGAACAGTGTCGCCAGCGATGGAATCTCGACATTTCCAAACTTCCCGGGCACTCTGAGCCGCCGTAGCAGTCACAGCATATCACCCCCTGGCTCACCATTCCCATTGTATACTGACTCACCGGAAGCTCTCTCTCCCGGAACTCGAACGCCGCATTTGCATGAACGATCAGACGCAATGTTGCCATCCCCAGGCCGACGCGATCTTCCCTTTGGCGATCTTCCTTCCCCAACAGATCATCCGCGACCAGTCAGTTGGTGGCCATACTGGATGCTTCCTCCGCCACACGTCCTATTTACGACCTTGTTTCCGACGCTCCAAGGCTGGAGGGATAAGACCATTTGGGACAAATTTGTGAGCACCATATCAGTGCCCAGTATTTTCCTTTTAGTCATCACATTGCCTGTCGTGGAGAGTGAATCAACGGAAGACAGCCTCGTGGCTGAAACTCTAATGGACATCGCAAGTGTACGAGCGACAGAGCCCCCTTCTGGAGTTCCGCCAGTCGTGGTCGAAACAGCGCCCGAAGATGAAGATCGTGAGTGGGAGCGGTATGCTAGCAGCAGGCGCAGTCGAGCTCGAAGCAGCAGCTACTTGCCATCTCGAGACATCTCTCCCCTTAGAATAACGTTCCAAAATGAAGATACTCTGGTTGCTGGACCCAGCTCAGAGGGAACCAGGCCCTCAACATCGCTGAGCGGGAAGCCGGCTTCGGAGTTCCCCTCCATGAGTAACGCCAACGACGAGTGCCTATCGTGGAATCGTTGGTTGGTGTGTGTTCAGATATTCACTGGGCCGCTTTTCAGCGTTCTAATACTTTGGCTGAATTTCCGTGAAGACATGGATTCGCCCGGGAAGGTGCTTGTAAGGGTGGTCTTATTCACACTACTCGGGTCTTTGGTGCTTCTCGCTCTTTTGCTCTCTTTCACGTCTGAGGAGACGCGGCCCAAGCATCACTACGTCCTCTGTTTCATGGGGTTCATCATCAGCATCGCCTGGATCTCAACCATCGCCGGGGAGGTTGTCGGGGTTTTGAAAACATTCGGGATTGTTCTAAACATATCGGAAGCGCTTCTAGGCCTTACCATCTTTGCCGCAGGCAACAGCGTCGGGGATCTCATCGCAGACATCACGGTGGCGCGCCTGGGCTATCCAGTGATGGCATTGTAAGTCTTGGACACCGGCTCCGATCATTAACGCTACAGACTAAGGAACTGGCTAACAACTACGCTAACAGGGCGGCTTGTTTTGGAGGGCCCATGCTGAATATCCTCCTTGGAATTGGAATAGGAGGTGTCATGATGATGATACGGTCGGCATCTCTCGACCACAAAAACCACCCTGATCAGCCCTACCACTATGGGCCATATAATGTCCAGGTCGGGGCGACTCTTTTCATCTCGGCCATCACTCTGCTAGTGACTCTTGTCGGGATGCTCATCGTTGTGCCCATGAACAAGTGGGTTCTGAGTCGCAAGATCGGATGGACCCTGATTGCTCTCTGGGCAGTGAGCACCGTTTTGAATGTTATCATTGAGGTAACCGGCGTTTGGGGGCAGCTGGATTAGCTGCGATGGGTGTGACGATACCTTACCGACCCAATCCACCATAGGCCACCACATACATCGTTGAGCCTAGTGAGTGAGTAGTCGGATATGTTTCTGCATATTTGCATAGCCGTACATATAATAGCACCGTACATAGAGGACACCAAACATGTCTATAGATGCATAAACGTGGTACATTGCAGGCCAGTGTGAGGTTCTGGTTTAGTGTTACATGGAGCCAACCACCAAGGGCCTAGTTACAATAATAGCCACATGATTATTCCATGTTCATAGAAATATCCATATGAAATAGCCAATAGGGAATAGTACAACGTATGCCCGAGTAGCGGTCAGCGATGCTTCACACACCACGCCATACATGCCATTAGGAGGGGGGAAAGGAGACTTCAATAGACCCTGACCATCGAGCAGAACCCCACCTTCCTTTGTTGGATTGCACTCAGTCTGCCCCGCAACCCCTCCTTATTTTCTATTGACTACCCTGCACAAACTATCCTGAGCTTGAACTTGAACCCTCCGACCTTGACCCTGATCTGGGCCCTGACTTGTCTGCACCGTCAATTCCTGATCTAGTTCTCGAGACCCTCATCTTTCTCTCTTTAAAAGGTATGCTCGCTCCAGCAGAATCCATTGACCTGCTCACGGGTTAATAACCAAAGCTAGCAACAGAGCCAACTTGTCCCCTTCATCAGAAAGCTCCAGCACCCAGTCCACCGCAATGGCAGCTCAACCATCCTACAGCCCCTTGAACGAGCGTCCTCTCAAGGACACCATCTGCCTCTTCGACGTCGATGGCACACTCACTCCTGCCCGCTTGGTATGCCCCCCAAGCTCCTCATCTCCCCATCGCCCTTTGCTCGTCCACCATCGCCCGGCCATGCCTCGTCCTAACTCCTTCAACTAGGGCGCCTCCCCCGAGATCCTCGCCCTCCTCCAGTCCCTCCGCCAAAAGTGCGCCATCGGCTACGTCGGCGGCTCCGACTTCTCCAAGCAAGAAGAGCAGCTCGGCAAGCCCGCGGGCACCCCCGTCACCACCCTCTTCGACTTCTGCTTCGCCGAGAACGGCCTGACCGCCTATAAGCTCGGCCAGGCCCTCCCCTCCAACAGCTTCATCAAATGGATCGGCGAGGACCAGTACAAGGAGCTCGCAAACTTCGCCCTCCACTACATCGCCGACCTCGACATCCCCGTCAAGCGCGGCACCTTCATCGAGTTCCGCAACGGCATGATAAACATCAGCCCCATCGGCAGGAACGCCTCCACCCAGGAGCGCCAGGACTTTGAGAAGTACGACAAGGAGGCCAAGGTCCGCGAGACGTTTGTCGCCAAGCTCAAGGAGCGGTTCGGGCACCTCGGCCTCAAGTAAGTCACCCCCCTGCCACCCGATTTCCAAATACACCTCTGTTCGCAAATTGCAAAAAACATATTTTAACACATCCCGTGTCTTAGCTTCTCCATTGGAGGTCAGATCTCCTTTGACGTCTTCCCCATCGGCTGGGACAAGACCTACTGCCTCCGGCACCTCGAGGAGGATGCCCAACGGCCTGGCGGCATCACGTACAAGAACATCCACTTCTTCGGCGACAAGACCTTTGAGGGCGGCAACGACTACGAGATCTTCTCCGACGAGAGGACGATTGGCCACTCCGTCAACAACCCCGATGACACTGCTCGCATTGTCAAGGAGACTTTTGGGATTTGATCATCATCTATATGCGAGAGAATGTCACAGGATATAGCGCTCGGCGAAGCTCCTTCCCCAACCATTAATAGAGAGAGAGAGAGAGAGAGAGAGAGAGAGAGGCTGAGGAGAAGAAAAGGGAATAAAGGGAGATCATACCCAGGCTATTTGGTTTAGAGCGATTAATACGACACCCAGAGACGGATGCGAGAAATCAAAAACAGATAGAGAGAGAAAAGATGATACAGCAATAACGAGATCATGAAACGCACTGCCTCATCTGCCTGATTGTTTCCGAAGTAATTGTGATTGAATTCAGCCCTCTCAAGCAATGATAAACGCCTGGCTATGTAGAAGTGCCTTATTATAGCAAGTAAATGCAAACCGGCATTGGCCTGGGTTCTCATCCTGTAATGCGAGCATATCCAAAGAGAAGTATATACAGTGTTTCCCACATCGTCTCCCTTCCTATATGTCTCCCTCTTATCGGCCATACTCTAGATGAGGAATTATAACCGGGCCATACTTCGTAGGTGCGGTATAGGCGCCGTCTCCCTGGACCACAAAATCTACTGCTAAGCTGAGCTTAGATAGACCTTGCTGCTGCTGACCGTTCAAGGCCGGGTTATTGCTAAATGGAAGCAGAGCGGCTGCAGCATCTGGGTCATAGGCCACCATCGCCACATAATTCCTTCTACCCATCAGCTTCTTCAACTCACGCGCAGTGCCGCTGGCATCATTATGGAAAATCTCCATCATGTCTTCCTTCGTGTCTGAAACCTCATGCGTTGATTTCTGCCCATTTTGAGGAACATAGAGTGTCTTCTGATTGTGCAGCATCTTTAGCACGTAGTTGCTTTGAGGTGCCGCAACTATGGGGGAGGTGATAATTTGGTACATTGTCTTGTGATCCCCAGGGTGAGTTGGATCATGGACAAGACCTGCGCCGGCAGCACTGACGTCTGGTTTGCAAGAGTTAGTACAAACATGGTATGAATGCGGTAGCTGATGTGACTACTTACCTCCAGAAAGGAATGTCATACGAATACCCTTTTGATGCGAGATGCCCTGGAGGGTTCGAATGAAGTATGTCCTCTCAAGATCCTTGGTCTCATGGGTCCACAAGTCTTTCAGGACTTCTTGAATATCGAGTTCGCCAAACTGATTTAGTACGTTGCCCATGAGACCCGTTTTGCCCACGGCTTTCTTCACATGGCTAAAGCCTTGCGCAACCATGTCTTTTTGACCGACCACGCCTGCGACAGAGCTGGTCACTTTGCCGAGGATGTTGTACGTAGTGTTGACAGCCTTTTTACCCGCAGCCACGGTATTTGCCAAACTCTCGACTGTATCCAGTCTGGGATACACAAGTGGGACCGACACCATCCAGATACAGTGCTGCACTGAAGGTGGCAGAGTTGCGATTTTGGGGAAGATGCCCTGATATGTTGGGCCGGCTAGAACTCGAGCCTGGCTTCTTTCAGACCTACAATCTGGCCCGACCGCAACGAGGGCTGGGCCGAGGTGTTTGACGAAATGCCAACCGGTTCCAGTAATGGTAAACACATCACTGTCCGTGCTGACATTGCGCATCAGCTCTGCAGTGGTGTGATGCTGGAAGAGTAGGTACATCTCGGACGCAATCCGTCCAATGTTCTTGAATATTGGTGATGATTGCATATAATCAGGGTAGGAACCGAAACCGTCAAAACTATACGGCCGTAGTTAGAAACAAAAGCGAAGAACATCGAAAAGCATTCTGTACTCACATATCATGATCGTTGATCTGCAGAACATGAGGGATTTGAGCAAAAGCTTCCCTCATGAAGGGTTGGTCAAAATGACTGGTATAGTAGTGAAAGTAGGCATGAGCCACATCCTCCTCATGTCTTGCGGTCCATTGGACATTCTTCCTATTATCTCTTCCGCTCAAAGCCAGCCACTGTCTTAAAATAGGCACCTCTTTCCAAAGTCTGTCGCCGTAGATTTGGTCACCAAGACCTAGCTGAACGTGGAAGCCGTTGCAGTCTACGTTCTTTTGCAGGACATCTTTCCACATAAAACCAACTCCGCCGAGCTTAGCCCTGTCGTTCTGTGAGGTGGTACTGGCAAAATCATTGCCGGAGTGTGCGATAAACCGCCAATTAGTTTCATGCCTGCCCGCAACAACGAATTCATATCGAGTGCAGCCTAGATGTGATGTGACGGCGTAGGTCCATCGTTCTGTCCCGGCCTCGCTCATCTGTATTTCTATATCATACTTGTGGAAGGACCATCGCTGGTGAGTGAAAATGATGTGTGGTTGCAGTAGTTTAGGATTTGGAGAGAGGTCGTGGCTGAGGTGAAGGTGAATCGTGGGAGGCTGAGGCGAATCACTGACAAGGAGAATACTTCCTTGCCACAGGCCCTTCTCTAGATCCATGTTTCCATATCTCAAATACGGGCCAAAGTACACTCCGTTTGTTGGCTGAATCCGGAACATATCGACACCCGCACTCGGAGGCGGCCCAGTAAACCCAATAGTTGATGGTGCCTGAGACTGGGCAACGCTCATGATGCTTTCTGCGTAACCGGGAGTATGCGGTGAGAACATAGGAGAAGCCAAGGCTTGCTTCCCACCAAACATGGGCGAGATGAGAGGGTTCCCATACGTTGACGCACCGGGGGAGAGTGGCGCCTGCTCATGAGAAATGGGATTTGGTCCCTTGGGGAACTCCCATTGCGTTGACTGGGTGGCAATATGAATGTAATAGTACTGACCAGAGTTCTGGTCGAGATGGGCCATCCAGCCTTCAGGGAGAGGTGGCGGTGATGCTGGCATTGTCGACAACATAGACGGACCAGCAGCGGCAGGTTGGGGACTTTGAATAGGCTCCTCCGGTCGGGGGTCATTGGCGAAAGCTGGGTGCCCAGGATGCTGGGCAGCAGATGCTGCGGTTGCCAGCACAGGAATGGGTTGTTTTTCAGGGGTTGAGTTGCTCACTGGCTGGGTTGTAACAGCGGCAGCCTGAACTTGCTGCTGCTGTTGCTGCTGCTGGGGTTGGGATTGTTGGGCCTGCTGCTGCTGCTGCTGCTGTGCCTGTGCCTGTGGTTGGGCATGTAGCTGCTGTTGCTGCTGTGACGATTGGCCTTGCTGAGCTTGTTGCTGTTGCTGTTGCTGTTGCGAAGCGGACTTTTCATTTGGGTAGGATGATTTACCACTAGGATTGACACTCGAGTAGGCTGGCGGAGGAGAACTTGTACCCAGGCGTTGGAAGTCTTGTTCAAGCACACTGACCTGAAGAGCTGGATTGTCGGGGTTTTGAGATTGCTGTTGCTGAAGCTGGGCTAGCTGCTGCGGAGTAGGTTGCTGCGGTACCAATTGGGCCTGTTGTGGTTGAGGACTTGCAATGGCATTGGAGCCCTGGTAAACTGTTGGTGGTCCTGATGGAGCTTGATCTGGAGTCTCCGTGGGAGTCCATGGCCTCTGAGGCTGTTGTTGTTGGGCAGGCTGACCTCCGTACTGGGCAAGTCTCTGTGACGCAGCAGCACTTTGCATCTGGGACGCTTGTAGGCCAGTAAGAGTGGCAGTTCCAGATATGCCAGATGCCGCATACCGGGCTTCGATACCATCAGCAGGGGCATGGCCGGGCTCAACAATTGGTGTTTCTGGAGGTGGGGGAGAGCCGCGACTTGCTCTCGTCGTAGATATCGATGAGGTGGAGGCAAATCGGTTGACACCACCTTCAGATGGTCTTTGCGGGCCATTCGTCGGCTGTTGCTGCTGTTGCTGTGCAGGATGTGATGCGGCCCCGGGGGAGGGTAGTATGTTTGGTTCTGATAAGTTGGATAGTCAACAGATGATGCTGCTGGTCGTGACTGCTGCTGAAGTGGCCGTGCAAACAAATCTTGGTCGGCGCCTGGGCTCGTTGGTGAGCTAATGGGCGAACTTATTGGCTTCGGCGCAGTTCCTCTTCGCTCTGCTAGTCCCGGCTTCTTATCAGTAGGGCTCTCTATGCGAGGACTCGTGTCGTTATAAGAAGAGCCGTAGGATTGCAGGGGTGTAGGTCGTCGTACGTCGTCATCGACCGGGAATGGGAGCGGTGCAGCAGAGCTCGAGGCGCCAGGAGGTAAAGGAAAGGAAGGGCGAGAGGGAGGGGAGGTGGATGATGGCGGCGCAGGGTAGTGGTATGTTGAGTGTTTCTCTACAGGCGTAGGAGACTGAGGTTTGAAGATGCGCAACGGCTCGATGGTTGGGCTATCAGGGTCATTATTGGGCGCATCTTGCTTGAGGAACATTTCCTTGTCTGGGATCCCACGACTGCGCTCCATGATGGCTGGTGTTGGACAGCGTCACAGACGCAGGGTCCAATAGGGCTAGGAGCTCTCAGTGTATGTGTGCCCGTGTGTAAGACTTTGGGGCGCGGGCCGCTTCTGAGGCGGCCAGGAGTCTTTTTTTATCGATTCTATAGCTCGTAGCGTCGGGCCGCTGGGGGAATGTACCAGGGCCGTGTTTGGAGGTTTGGAGAGGAGGGGTGGTCGAGGACCCAGAGCGGGGTTGAGGGACCTGGGGATGGGTCGTGAATACCGACAGACCGTAATGACCGCTGTTGAACGACTTGTTCAAGCAGAAAGGAAGCTGTCGCAAACCAAGACGATATGCTGAGAAGAACAGACGGAGCTGGATCAAGGTCAAGAGAGCGCCTCTGCCTTAGAAGGCGCAAGGAAATAACAGCTGGGCTACACGGGGGAGGGGGAGGGCCGCTGACGCAGCTCGCCCTCACTGTCGCATGCAGCAAGCAGAGCTTCCTTCCCCAATTGAAATGCAGAAATTGGTAGCACCCATGGCTGGGCGCCTCGGAGGCCCATCTGGCGGGACAGCTGCAGCAACCAGCAAGCTGTGGCACGAGAGCATGATTGGCTGGAGGGCCCATGGGCCACCTTGCAAGCCTGCTTGCTCTAAGCGCCCAGTTCTCGACGGCGACTGACAGGCCTTGTCGAAGCGCCAACTACTGGAGCCAAGAAATTCTGGGTGGGTTCCATGGCTGGTCGATTTTGTGCCATCAGTCTGGGTAAGGTTGCGAGTGGAGAGGGGATACATTATAGGGGGGATTGGCTTTGATTAGATTTTGCCAGCAGAAAGGCGTTGTTGGAAGAGAGGAAGAAGACGTTTCGCAGCGGCCCGTAATGTTTACTGAGCAGAGAATAACCCGAGGCTGATGCCGTTTGGTACCTGAGGGCTCCTACTAAGACAGGCAAGACACGGCAGTTTGATAGCGGGAACTAACCCCGTAGGTATCACATTTGACGCTCGGTGCACTGACCACTAGCAGGCAGGTGGGTTGAACTTTAACGTGGGGGGAGACACCAATATGGAGCCCTGGCAGGTATCACAACAGATTAGTCCTACCCAAGGTGCGATATATGCCATTCTCGGCGCTTAACGCACTTCGGAGACATCGTGGCGTGGCTTTCATGAGCTTTTGAGCCTGGGGGAATGTGACATTCCGGCCTCTGTGGCAGGCTAGCGGTTCCTTCGGCTTGTGCTGCAGTGAGACGCTTCTCCTGGGTCTCCAGGGCTAGCTTGGCAGATCATTCAGAACATAAGCTCTATGCAGCCGCCAGCAGGGATTGATGTGCGACAACCTTTCCAGGGAGCATGGCTTCTCATCGTGGTATACACCTGGTTTACTACCTCAGGTATGCACATGATAGATTGCGAGAGGGGTATTTGATAAGAGTGGTGTGCCTCAGTCAAGGGAAAAGGCCAAGCCCGTCGATACTGAACATCTACCGGAATTACATAACTTGGGTTTCTCGCAAATACGGAAACTTGTACGGCTAGAATCTCAGAATATGGCCCATCTAAATTGCTACATTTTAAGATGCCGTACTGGCAAGCGATGCCGAATCCAGGGGTGTCCTACTATTGAAGCTCTGGGTGAAGCACAAGCAGGTCCTTCTACCGCCAGTGAAACGCCCCACAGCCGTATCGCACTTGCCGTTGAAGCGAAAAAGCGGGCCAAGCCACTCAACGCGTCTCCCGACCCAGAAGACGCGACAAGCTGGAATATCGTCATACAGCTACAGTCCCCATCAAAAAGCTTCAAGCTGACGACAGAGATCTTGGGTCAATGAAGACTGCACCCATGACCACAAGCCCATATCGAGACTACAATGGCTCCGACCTCTGGAAAGAAGCAGCAGTCTTTGACTTCTTTTTTTACCCCTAAAGCAGTTACCGGAAAGCCGGGTCAATTGCCGCCATCATCGCCCTTAGCCGTTGCTTCATCACCACTTGCACGAAAACGAGCGATTCCAGACGACGACGACGATAAACCCAGAGATAGCACCAAAAGCACAGCCAAGAAGCCCAGAAAATCCTCTACAAAAGTTGCAGCGCCTGGATCTGAAGCGGTTGCCAGCAACCTTCCGACTGATGCGCCCCTGAGCCACGCACCAACGCCTCGAGCAGAACGATATGCCTATGATGAATCAAGCTCCCAGAGGTGGCCTGACGAGGATGGCGATGAAAGCGACGCCCTAACTAAGAAGAAGAACGAAGAACTACATCGCAAGTTTGTTAAAAAGCTCGGTCACCCCGATGCAATGTCCTGGCGATCAAGGGGCAATGCACCAGACGGCGGCACACCAGCAGGAGAAGATGAAGACGCCGAGAACGAAGATGAAGATGAAGAACCTCCAGCACCGGTCAAGGGTAAAAGAAAAGGCGCAAAGACCGGGAAGCTCACCCCGATGGAGCTGCAATTTCTGGATATCAAGCGGAAGCACATGGATACCATCCTCATCGTAGAAGTTGGGTACAAGTTCCGATTCTTCGGCGAGGATGCAAGGATTGCCGCCAAAGAGCTTAGCATCGTGTGCATTCCAGGTAAAATGAGATATGACGAGCGTAAGATATCGCATGCCCTTTCCTTGCGAGCAACGATATTTTTCTGATTCAATGTCTAATTGTTATCAATCCACAGATCCGTCCGAGGCCCATCTAGACAAATTCGCGTCAGCTAGTATCCCGGTTCATCGTTTGCCTGTCCATGCGAAACGTCTTGTCGGTGCAGGCCACAAGGTGGGCGTTGTTCGCCAGGTTGAAACGGCTGCTCTAAAGAAGGCCGGAGATAACCGCAACACACCCTTCGTCCGCAAACTCACCAACCTCTACACCAAGGGAACATACATTGACGAGAATGGGGAGTTGGATGTGCAACAAGGAGGCGCACCGGCTGGTGGCTATTTGCTCTGCATCACAGAAACAAAAGCAAAGGGCTTAGGCACCGACGAGAAGGTTGATGTCGGCATTCTCGCCGTCCAGCCAGCCACTGGAGACATTATATATGATAACTTTGAGGATGGCTTCATGCGAAGCGAGGTCGAAACTAGACTTTTGCACATATCCCCCTGCGAGTTTCTTATCGTGGGAGAGCTCAGTGCAGGCACAGAAAAGCTCATACAGCATCTGTCCGGTAGCACCACCAACGTGTTCGGGGACAAAAGTAGAGTGGAGAGGGTTCCTAAGAGCAAGACTGTGGCCACGGAGGCTTATTCGCATGTTACGGAATTCTACGCTGACAAGCTCAAGGCTTCATCTGGAGACGGCGTGGCAAATGGCATTCTGGACAAGGTCCTGAAGCTTCCAGAGCCTGTCACAACCTGCCTATCAGCCATGATATCCCACCTGACAGAATATGGCCTTGAGCACATCTTCGACCTCACCAAGTATTTCCAGAGCTTTTCTACCCGATCGCATATGCTTATCAATGGTACAACTCTCGAGAGTCTTGAAGTCTACCGCAACTCGACAGATCATGCTGAGCGTGGAAGTCTTTTCTGGGCGGTTGACAAGACACTCACCCGCTTTGGCCAACGGTTGTTGCGGAAATGGGTTGGCCGCCCATTATTGAATAGGGAACATCTGGAGTCTCGCCTTGCCGCTGTCGAGGAATTACTCGAGAAGCAATCCACTGGCCCAGTCGACCAGCTCGAGAGACTTCTCAAGAATACAAGGACTGACTTGGAGCGCAGTCTGGTACGAATTTACTACGGAAAGTGCACTCGCCCAGAGCTGCTCTCTGTCCTTCAGACTTTGCAGCGAATCGCAACCCAATACGCGACCGTAAAATCGCGTTCTGACACCTCGTTCGATGCTCCACTTCTTAACGATGCAATCTGCTCACTTCCGCAAATCCTTGACACCGTGAACTCGTACCTGGAACAGATCAATCTCGAGGCCGCCCGTAAAGATGACCGTTATGGGTTCTTCCGCGAGGAGTACCAAACAGAGGAGATTCAAGATCATCAGATGAGCATTGCCCATGTCGAGCTCGACCTCGACAACCACCGGGCCGAAGCAGCCCAGAAAATCAAGAAGAAGAAAATCGAGTACACAACTGTCGCCGGCATTGAATATCTCATCGAGGTGCCCAATACCGACATCAAGCATGTCCCAGCCTCATGGTCTAAGATCTCGGGAACCAAGAAGGTCTCTCGATTCCACACCCCTGAGATCCTACGCCTCACTGCTGAGCGCGACCAGCACCGCGAGGCCCTCGCCGCCAGCTGCGACCAAGCCTTCAAGGATCTCCTCCGCAAGATATCAGACGATTACCAGCCCCTGCGCGATGCCATCTCTTCACTAGCAACCCTGGACTGCCTTCTCTCCCTCTCCAAGGTTGCCGCCCAGCCAGGATACACGAAGCCAGCCTTCCTGCCCGACTCTGACCCCCCTCCATCTCCATCACCCAAGGTCGCCATCCCATAGCAGAGCACACCCTCGAAAGCGGATACATCCCCTTTACTACCAGCTTAGCAAACCCCTCACCGCTCGCCAATCTCATCACTGGCCCCAACATGGGCGGCAAGTCGTCCTTCGTTCGCGCCCTTGCCCTCATCGTCCTTCTCAGCCAGATTGGTTCATTCGTCCCCGCAGACTCCCTCACCCTCACCCTCTGCGATGCAATCCATACGCGTACGGGTGCCCGAGACAACCTGTTCGCGGGCGAGTCTACCTTCATGGTCGAGGTCTCGGAGACGGTCCGTATTCTAAAGTCCGCAACGCCCCGCAGCCTCGTCATCCTGGATGAGCTTGGTCGTGGCACGAGCACCCACGATGGTGCTGCCATTGCCCAGGCCGTTCTTCATCATGTTGTCACCGAAACCCGCTGTCTTACCCTCTTCATCACCCACTATCAGAATCTTGCTCGAGTTACAGAAGGTCTTGAGGGCGTGAAGAACATTCATATGAAGTTTACGGCAGAGACTGGGCCAGACGGTGAGGAGGAGATAACGTTCCTCTATGAGCCCACAGAGGGAGTTGCCCACCGCTCTTACGGCCTCAATGTTGCTCGATTGGCTAGAATCCCCCGAAAAATATTGGACGTGGCATCGTTCAAATCTGAACACATGGAAAAGACTATGAGGGCCAGACAACTTAGCGGAGCTTGTAAAGCTCTGGCTGACGCTCTTGGACCAAAGGGGACTCAAAATCTGGACCATCTCATAGCAAGCATCGAGCAGCTTTAAGGAAATGTTCGAAAAGTATATCGGTTATATAGGACAGTTTTTACCTCACGGATGGACTAATGGATGGACAGACGCAAAAATAATGATTTTTCTCTGGGTTAAAGTTGTTGTATCTAGAAGCTTAGATTAGCCTGTATTTATTTGGAAGCCCATTCGCGCCTTGGTGTGATCGCCGTGCAAGTATTCTTCGCCCAATACCAATAACCCATTTAACCCATTCATAAACTCAGCTTTGTCCCTCTAAATAAATTGTAGCCCATACTCATTTGGCTAAAGACTCGATATATCGACTTTTGTTTTGGGAATAACGGACTGCTTGCTAAATGGAAGGTCAAAACGCCGTGTGCTCAATTGAATCACATGCCCAGATGATGGGACAAGGGCACTCCTTGTCCCAGCTGCCGCACATTTTCAAATTTTGGTCAGAGGTTTTCGATTATAGACTCTGGTAGGATCGCAGGTTGTAGACTTTCTAGGGCGATCAGAGCGATTCCAGGTGGTGTCGAAAGTTCATCTCGCTACTGGTGCTTTTAGTTTGCTTGATGGCCGAAGGAAATTATCATGTGCATTTTAGTCAAAAACTCCGAGAGATCCAGTTGGCGTATCTGTAAACGCCAGATGTGAAGGCAAGGCGAGTCAAGGAAGTTTGAAACAGCTTCATGCCCATTCTTAAAGATCTAGCCCTTCCGACCGGAGGGCATCGGGAATGTCCAAAGTATTTTCCGGGTCATGGAGACGCCAAACGTTCTTGGGGTCAAATATGGTTTCATTGGCTTCTGGTAGACCTGAGTTGTCATGCTCGAGCAGCCCGTTTGGCTGAGGCTCTATCTTCACGGGTAAGGTTGCGCTTGTTTGCAGCAGTTCCTCCGTACTCGTGGAGTAACCAACTTCTCTATCAATGGTCGCTGCGTTGTGCCCGATAGATGTAAATGGTGGATTAGTAGCTGGCGGAGTATACGAGTTAAAAAACAAGCGGTCGTTACCAAAAAGGGCGTTCGAATTGCCACTGCCAAAATTAAGAAAGACGTTTGCGACGGAGGATCCGAGAGGGTCATCAGTATCATTCTGTGAGAAATCCTCAGACTCGGGCACGGTCTGATGATGGCTTGAGGAAAATGTGTGACTATCCTGCCCAAGGAGGTCATAATGAAGACCCGGCATGTAAGAAAGCTGGGAAGGGGTTTGGTATAGAGAACTGTCACCCAGTGTATAGGAGGGATCTTGATGACTAAATGACCCTGGGTTACATTAGAGCTGCTAGTTCAACTAGTAGAATTGTCATATAAGCTCACCTAGAGTAAACTGACTCCCATTAGTGAGATATGGATGCATCGACAGTCTGACCTGGGAGGAGGTTCGTTGGGATCCAACAGTTGTGTGCAGGTCTCTTGTGGAAGTGTGAGGGGATAACCCCGAATGCGAATTCTGAAGCATGCTCTGGAGCCCTGCACGACCTCGAAGATCAAACCTGGATTACAGAATTAGTGGATTTGCTAATAGACCCAGTAGGGAAGGCCAACCTAGAGTCTCGCTGTGTTGAGGACGAAGGGTAAACTTCATTCGAACCGATTGCTGAAAAATATGTTAGTTATGAATCAGCATAAAAGAGCATCAACCATCTAACCAATCCTGTTCTCATCGTGAAATATGTCAGTTTGACTTCGGGGGGCGCCGATGGCAGACGGCATGTCCACAATGCTTTCATTATTGAGCAGAGGCTCCAGCTTAGCCAGCTTCTCAGTTCCGTTTGGGCGCGAGGTGCGGCTACTGCTTCCTCTTGGGATGTTGGAGGATATCTCCGCTAAGGGCTGAGTTTCTTTACGTCGCTTCCTTGTAATCCTCCGAGGCGGAGACTGTTGGTGTGAGTTTTGAAGCTTTGTTAGGACAGAACCTGTCCTCACTTACCGCTACATCTTGGTCAGAAACAGGAGAATCGTCATCGTATACGCCTTTAATTCTCTCAACATTAAATTGAGATGTCATTACCACTTGCGTAGGTTCGATTTCCTCCGAGGTGCGTCGCATTTTCTCGACAACAGATTTTGGCTTTCTCTGGTTCCGGGTCCGCTTCATCTCTTCTGTTGCCAAATCCATCTTTCCCATTCCAGGCCAAACTTGACCTTTCATGGATATCATATCTCCCAAGGCAGCCAACTCTTCGGGTGCTTCGATCTCGTTGTCGGATGCAAAAAAGCCAGCTAAGCCTGGGAAGTCCGGGACAAGGCCTTCCTCGGTTTTGATGACAGTATTGTTGCTTGTGGATCTTCTGGGTTGTTTTCTATTGCCCTGTACATACTATTAGCTTGCATCTAAGTGATAGCATTGATAGGAGCTTGCCATCTTTGGAATAGACGTGGCAGAAGAAGCCCTATTTCGTTTGTTTCTAGCAGCCTCTTTGACTTGCTTCGCTTTCATTCGGTCGACGAGCAAACGCTCGATGTTGTTCTCTCTGTACCACTGCTCATATTGCTGCAGAGCAATCGAGGAGACAAGATCTTGGTGGGCCTTCAGTTTTGTTTGCGTCTCGTGGTGGAGATGGCCTTTAGACGCAATATGCGTGAGAAGATGAGACACATCGGAGAAATTTGGCGTTTCGGGGCAAACGCTGCAGAGAAGAGGGATCTGTTTTGCTACAGGATTCGGGGTGTCAGGAATTGGCCCAGACCGAGGCAGAGATGCCATAGTCTAACATATCGATGTTAGTGACAATCGCAGGCGGACTCCAAGCGATAGGAGACAGTTTCTGAAGGTGATCCCGTGAAATGACTGACTGGGTTTTGGTGCCAAAATTGGCTTTTGTATCAAAGCCGAGGAGAATGAATGCAAAAGGGTACACCGGATGCCCTGAGTGGGAAAGGAGCAGCAAGCTATGCGTGCCAATGAAAGGAGCAAAGGGAATGGCAAACGGCTATTAAGAAAAGAGCAACTCGTAAAAGACAGAGTGACCAAGTTGGGTCAAGAAGAAACCAAAGAAAGGATCGGTTCGGTGCAACGACTGAGGACAGAACACTCCCACGATAGGAACTCTCCATTATCCTTGGGATCCTCGACGAGACATAGTCCAAGGAACTGCAGGGAGGAGGGCTGGCTGGCACTTAGAAAGACGCAAGTAGCTTACCGGGGTCATTGCCACCCTTCTTCTCTGCTTTCTGGCCATGACGGGATTGATAAAGCAGCTGGGGAAGCTGTGACCGCCAAGGACCCAAGACAACCAAAAGGGAAAGACTGTAAAGCAACGGGTGACCCAATTGCGGATAAGGAATGGAAGGTAGGTATATTTAGACAAATGATGATAGCCGACAACTTGGAAGGGAAGGAGGGGGCTCTGAGGCGAGAAAGAGCCTGGTAAGAAAGTGTGGTGGGAGGGAGCCTCGAAGGAGGAGGAGCGCCTGACCGTTCAGGCAACTAACCGGCAGTGGCTTCGTTCAAATGCTCCTTAACCAGCCTGCAGACTTGGATTCGCTTAATCTAACCCGAAAATGCATTCCGATTGAGAATAGATAGTATTTTCTTTCCGAGATGGAGGGAATTGGATACCTACGGACGAGAGGTATCCTAGGCGACTGCTTGGTTTGCGCGATGCACTTAGCTTTCACTTTCATTGATTAGCCGGATTCGAGATGTGGAGGTCAGCCTCAATATTCCGTATGATTATTGTGCTCGTCTCCCCTGCCATGAATGGTTCATTAAAGCCGAAAGATATATATGGGTGCCTCGTGGAGAGCAGACTACCTTGGGTGTGTTAAAATAAGGGTTAGAAGCAACTTCAGGAGCTTGAGCCAATCACTTACTCATATATGGACTTCTGTTCTTCATATGACATTAGAGAAAGTTCAGACGCGGACAAAGGGCCTTCTATAGTGTATTCAGTCAGTTATGGTATGACTTCATTCGATTCTCTGGTCGTTATGTAAAACACGTTGAACGTGGCACTTTTGCCTACCTACCTAGACGTCGAGGAAGGCTTGGTCAAAACCTTTCTTCTCCTCATCTCAAAACAAATACCCTTCTCAGAGCAGGGCCTCTGATTTCTGCTCGATTGGGCTCCCTCCCTTATCTCACCTCTTCCTATTGATGGTCAGATTCGACTGAGAGTTTTGGCCGAGACGCTGATGATCAAATGCAAAACACGAGAAGAAGACACAAAATTGAGTGTAGGTAAAACATCATATTATTCATCCCAGTATCCTTTTAATGACAGGCTTCGGCATGCAGTAAACAGGATCAACTGTCTCCATATCAGGATAGCCGAGTAAACTTAGGCCTGCGAGCCCGAAACATGTGTGCCACACGTCGACTCGATTATTAGGCCTGTCCGAAATCCCGCCTGATTCCTTGTCTTGGCAACTTAAAATGAAGCGGATCAATGCCTCTCGGTCAATCCAGTGCACAAGATCGATAATCTTCAAACTGCTCAAGACCCACCAGCTGTAGCAGACATCCTCCTGCTTCTCCGGCCGGCCATTCAAACCGCCGCAGGGAACTTGCCGCTCGCTGAGCCAGCGGCCCAGCTTCTCCTTGTCGACCAGATCAAGGCGCTGGGCGATGGCGAGGGTAGCGACGCACGTGAAGATTTGGCCAGAATGAGACTCGGCTCCAGGCCGCACGCCGTAACCCCCATCGTGGTTGGTGCACGACACAACATATGATACAGCTTTGTCTACATCGGCAAGTGATAGAAGTCCCAGAAGAGACAGTGCGTTGAGTGCTCCGTAGAGAAAACGAGTGTCCTCCTCACCCCATTCGTCGCCCGAGAAAGTGCCTGTTTCACGGTTCTGAAGATTGGCAATATCTATGGAAAATAAAACATTAGACGGGCTCCCGGGTTGAGATTATCCGTGAAGCATACAGTTTCCAACCTGTTGTTTACCCTTGCCTTTGGCCTCTAGGTCATCAAACCCATCGGCCATGGCGAGAATCTGCACAGCGCTTACTGTGGACAGCATGTGGGCATCATGACCAGGTGCTGCCCCAAAGCCACCGTTATCGTGCTGACAGGAGAGTACAAAGTCTATAGTTTCTTGCCGGGGGAGAGCATCTGGGCGATTAAGAAGGTGAAGAGCTGTTAGCCCCCAGTAGAGGCCATTAATTCGGAGATGCTCCGTCAACCAATAATCGAGCTCATCCTTTTTCGTATCGAGGCTTTGGATGTAATTGACATGGGCATCTGTAGCGAGGATAGGAAGCCCCGAAGGCTGGCTTGTCGCGGACATGGCAGGCTAATATGAAGTTTATTTGAAGGCATAGCAGTGTTTGCAAGAGCGCAAGGCAGCGACTTTCTTCAATGGTTGTCTTGATCAGCACATGTCAGTGTCACGTGATCACACGATGAAGCTACATAAGTACACGAGGCTGATTGCAACGTGCTCTGAAAAATGTAGGCATGCTTGGTAGTATACAACGGTCATTCTCGGCCAAGACTTCCAATTTGCTGGATATCTAGGTAGACCTTTCAAAGCCATGCAGATGCAAAGACATAAGTTCATGGACTCCCAAGATGAGCCCCACCATGAGAATAATGGCAGAAGCTGGGTGTTGATATGGAGATGCGGAAAATACATGGCATTCATTTGCTGAGGAGCTGCATAGTTATGATATGGATACATTTATGCGACAAAAATTGTAGTGGGAGGCTATTTTCAGAAACTTGGAGGACTTGGATCTGGCTCCCTCCAACTGCAGGATGACGCAGATCGTTCCCCAGAGCTGAAGCACTTGAATCGGAAGGGCCACAAGGCGAAATCCTGATTACCAACCTCCTGGTCCGAAATACAATCCGATATTCGATATTATGGCGCTTGTAGTGGTTGGCTGAGACTTCAAGGCATGCGTTAAGATTCGATTGGGAGGGTAAATTGCACACCAAGGATACCCAATATTGGCAGAGTGAGCTATCACGGTGCCTGAGGCCTAGTCAAGCAAACAAATGACGCCCGTAGTAGGTCCAACGCCTGGCTGGCTGCTCCTGGTGACGGGTGATGATGGTGATGGTGTGGTCATGAATATTATGCGCTCTACGAATACGAGTCATGTCTACCTGGAATATTGAGGTGGCAAGATTCGGGCGTAAAGAGCCGCAAATCTATTGGATCGTATTCTCGCCTGTCTGTCATCATGTAGGTAGGTAGGGCAAGCTTTCTTCTCTATTCCCCATAATTAGCACTTATCATGATGATGTTGGCACTGCCACCATAGAGGGTTTGCTGCTCCCGAGCCAGCAGCCGGGGGAAGCCGCTATCAGGTGAGTTTGCACTGCCAAATGTGCCGATCATTTGGGTATATCTGGTGCCGTGTTATTCATTCAGGCGTAGCCGCTAGGTAAGTCTCAGGGGCTTGGCGGGTGTATTGGCCAAGGAAAATGAGGGTTTCCATGTACAATTAAACGATAGTCAGGGCCCGTCGTCACGTAGCGGGAGACACCATGTGGTCTAGAGCTTCACGGCGGAAGCACATCACCATATTGGATTCCAGCTCAGCTTGACAGTACACACACACGATATGGCAGTCTTCTGGAAGTGTCGTTGGCTACTTGCCTTACGCAAGTATCTCCACACGGAAACTAACTTGCAGGCAGGGGCAGCGAGTGGAAGGACAGAGAATTGGAGACAGTACTCACACTCTTGACACTGATTAGCCCGGAGGCCGCGTGGATAGCGATGGGCAGAAACACGGCCCATTGGCTGTCCCGTCCTTGTTTCAGATATCGCTATGGCAGCGGGTGCAGGCACCAAGAGCCGAGCTGGGAGTAGGAGCATGGCCGCCCATAATTTGCCCAGCCATGGACTGGCCAAGGACTGGCCAAGGACTGGCCCAACCAGCCCCGGAACACGTAATAGTGCCATGGACCTAATTAGCCTGTCTTTGTTGGGCAGTAAAAGTGAATGTGCCCGAGACTGAGTGACGTTTCATTCTAGGTTGTTTGGGGAAGCATTTCCCCTGGACACCTGTACCTGAACAGGGCGCCAACCGGGCCCTGGGCCTTATAGCGAGGTGCCTGTAATTTCTGGTGTCGCGTGGCCTCCCGCCCCCAACACTCGCAGCGGAGGTGCCTGCAGTACGTGATGAAGGCCCACGACCACCAGGTTGCAGAAGCTCGCCTGCTGAGGCACATCATCTAAAGGTGCCAATGGGATCATATCAGTCGCGCTTTCATAATAAACAAACCGCCCTCTGCCGGATGCAATAGCATGCATGTGCAGGAGCACGAGAACAACAGGTCATTGCTGGAGTTAATGAAATAATTAACATCCAACCCACCCCTTTGTTTCTAAAAAAAAAAAAAAAAAAAAAAAAAAAAAAGAGACTCCGTCCATACATGTATTCGTTGTTTCCCATCCCCGACTACCCTCCTACCTATTGGAGGTACCTCTCACTGGCCCCTCCTCCTCCTTCAAGCGCCCTACAAGCGCCCCCTCCTCCCGGTTTTACATGCTGTCGCGGCGGTTACACATTTGAACCCATGTATAGCGGTACAGTATGTGCATTTGTTTGTCGCCCTTTCAGCTCAGTTTGATTGCATCCATGCCTGTTCCCTTCTACCTGATCTGCCGTGTCCTGGGCCTTGCATGGAATGCCAGTTTCCTTGTGTAGCGTGAGAGCGAGCCCCCCTTGCCCGTCAACATACGGGATCCTGGAACTCCTGCCAGTTGCCAGTTCTCCAGCTCCAGCCTCTGAATCTGTTTCTCAGTGCGCTGTGAGTCTGTAACACCCGCCGACTGCCCCGTCCCGTCAGCGAGAGGCATCAGCCTACTGCCAAACTGGGTTTGGCTCAGCCTGGAGCACTCCCGCCTTGAACTTCGTTTGCTTACAGTAGTTTCATTTTGCCCACCGTCCAAGCACACCCCCCAATCCATTCTCTGGGTCACCCTGACCTAACGGACCCAGCAAGAAAGCCGCTACTCCCAGGCACCGCCGCCATCTCGCGGGACAAGGCTGGCCAGAGGTGTAGCGTTATTAAGGTCCAGTCGCTGGTTCCTCGTATCTCCCCAAACGATGCCATCAGGACGCAAGAAGCCGGCTCCTCAGCCGTTGTCGCTACACGATCCCAGCAAAGCCACCGCCCAAAACCACTCTCGGGACTACTACAACGTGTCGACTGATCCCGACGCTACCTCCTCCACCGCATCAGGCCTCTCCCCCATTGATTCAAGGTCGCCCAACTCGGGAGGAACCTCGCCATCCTTTCGATCTAAATTCGCAACAAAGAAAAGACCGCAAACCGCAAAATCTGGCTCCAACAACCCCGAGGTCGACCCCCACAACGACTACCACCGACCTTCGCATCCATCGCTTGACCCTCTCAACCAACCGGAGGCGCCTCCTTTTTCGCCTATAACCTCAATCCTCGACCAGCCCAAAGGCCCCCCTTTACGCCAACCAACCCACGAGAGCAAAAAATCCAAGAGCGGTGGTCTCTTCCACTTTTCGAAATCCTCGAGGACTCACAACCAGCTTCCCACTCATCCTCCGCCTCCACAACAACAACCGAATCCGCGATACCAGACGAACCAAATAGGACCGAGCGAAACCAATTTTGCCTCGGGGCCTGGAGGTAAGTTGTACAGTCATTCTTGGCGAACCAGAAGATCCATCGGCATTTGTCAGAGCAGGTGCTGGAATGAAAGTGGTAGCGCGCAAACGAGCGGCAGAAAGGGGAAAGAGGGGGCGCATACATACCGGGCTCGCGAACTCTATCTTGGCCGACTCATTTGGCAGCTATGATGCGTGAACCGGAGCAAAAGGCTAATTATAATCACAGGCTTCCCACCGGAGCATTCCGATAATCAGGCGCTGCGAGAATCGCCGTCCAATTTTTCGCTTTCATCTGCTGGCGACCGCGAGGCCAACCCCGTTGCCTTTGCCTCTGCCAGTAGTACTGGCAGGAAAGGCAACAAACAAAAGCCATTTGGTATCCTGAGCCGAACGAAATCACTCCGTGATAAAGACGCCAACGGCGCCAGATCCATACCGGACCAAATGCCTTCGGGCGCAAGAGATTACAGCCCTCGGGGCGATTCCCCCCTCTTCCCACCTCACCTGAGCAGAGCGAACGAGCGTTTCGAGATGAGACGGATGCTTCACTCCGTGCCCGGTCTGAGGATCGTTCATTCGTTGGCCGGGATGATTCCAGAAGCAGAGAGCGCCCTCGTGAGGAAAGAGGACGAGGAACCCCACCACCAAACCGAGACCACGGGTCGACTTTCTTGAGCGGTCTAAGAAGCTCTTCCACCCGCGCCGCTATGTTCAGCAAAGGGTTCTTTGGGAAGGGAGGTCGTTCTGGCGGCAACGACAAGGGCTACGGGGGTGTGGATGATGAGCACTACGAGTTGAAGGTTATTAATCTACCACTCGTCGAGCAGACGCGCCGGACACGCATTTCAAAACGTCTTGAAGATTCCAGGGACAAGACCGAATTCTGGATGCCAGCTTTCCCATGGAGAGCTATTGATTATTTGAATTACAAAGGCTGCGAAGTGGAGGGCCTTTATCGTGTTCCTGGCAGTGGGCCACAGATCAAGAGGTGGCAGAGACGGTTTGATGAGAGTAGGTTGTCCCTCGACGGTCTTGGAATATTGGCCGCGGCGTTCACTAACATGTCTTTCCCCCTCCCACAGATTATGATGTCAATCTTTTTGAAGCCAAGGATCTCTATGATATCAATATCATTGGCTCAATGCTCAAGGCGTGGTTGCGTGAGCTACCAGACGAGCTTTTCCCCAAGGCTGCCCAGGAACGGATTGCACGAGAGTGTGCAGGAGCCGAGACGGTACCGCAACTTCTGATCGATGAACTGTCAAACCTCTCGCCATTCCAGTATTATCTACTTTTCGCCATCACCTGCCATCTCAGTCTCCTCCTGGCCCATTCCGATAAAAACAAGATGGACTTCCGCAACCTTTGCATCTGCTTTCAGCCATGCATGAAGATTGACGCATTTTGTTTCAAGTTCCTGGTCTGTGATTGGAGAGAATGCTGGAAAGGCTGCAAGAACGAGTCAGCTTATATTGAACAAGAGTACATTCTTCTCGATCAGCCGCCTCCCATAACCGTTACTGAACATGGCCAATCCCCCAATCTCGAAAACGTCCAAGATGAGCCCAGGCCACGGGAAGAGCAGCAGTCGCATGTTTCAAGTAGGTCGAACAGCACGGCACCCTCCTATCATAATCTAGATGATCATCAGGCATTTGAGCCCACTCGTCAACCGACACTAAGAGAGACGCATCTAAGGGGAAACTCCGAGCGCGGGGACAAGATAACGAGCACGTCTCTGGCGCTCCCGAGCAGGGGTGACCAAGTTCAGCTGTCTCCAATCGCACCGCTGTCACCACTTGGTTTTAAATAAAAGCTGTACCCTCAGCAACCGACTTACGTGCTTTTGATGGGTTTAATTTTCGACAAGATACCCTTGTAGAATCTATTCATTAATGAAGGATTTTCGCTCGCACCCGATTTACGACTTTACGCTGTCCACGACTCTTGATTTCAAATTGCTTTGCCCTCTCGCTCTACATTTCTGCTCAGACTGCGTTTTCATAATCAAACAAAGTTTCTCGCAAGCAGTAGATGTTTTCATATGTCTATAAAATTTGGCTGCAATTAGCTAGAATCTATCCTCAGCTCGGGTCGGTTACATACACCAGGAAGTTGGTATATTCTTCGTCGTCGTGTATCCGCCAGTGTTTCGAACCTGGAGGACAACCCCTGCGATAAGATTGACATCGCACGGGTGGCAATTGTGACGCGAGACGCAAATTCCGTGTGGAAGTAGGAATCGCACGACCAGGATATTCGCCTATCCGCTAGCTCAGATGGATCACTATGTTCGCATTGGGGAGGTGGATGAAGCAGATACCAACCTGGTAGGCCAGAGTTTTGTTTCCAGCAAGCAATTGCTCCGTCGCTTTGGAGAATGGGGACATTCATATCATGGTTTGAACAATGGAAAATTGGGTTTGAGGGAACCCTGGAATGTGTTTTTAATGTTTTGTGATTTTTTTTATATTCATCGCCATTAGAAACCGGAATTATCGTTATGAAGTCAAATATACAGATATCAGCTTCAGATCGAATCAAGTGCCATGAAAACGCCTGCCTTGCAACGCCGGACCTGGTGCTCATCCTCTTTAGATTTTGCAAAAGCCAGGTCAACAAATCGTTTGTGTTCCAATCGCTTTTCCTCCCGTCGTAATCCTCCCCCGTTACCGCTTTCCTCCGTTGGCCTGGCCTTGTCTTGCGTTCTTCTTCATCATCCTCTCGTTCCTCCTCATGTTCTCTTTTCGCTGTCTCCTGTTGTCTCCCCGAACGCTGGTCCCCTCCTTGCGCTCTCTCTCGGCTTTCATGTCCACCTCGATGATGGGGTCGTCCTGGCCCTTCTTATTAAGTCCCTTGTATCCCCACTTGCGCTTCCATTCACCAGACTGCTCATCAAAGGCAAGATTCTTGCGCTGCTCACGGGTCTTGGGCTTGATGCCCTTCTTCGCAGCGAAGCGCTCCCATTTGGTGGGTTCCTTGGCCTGGGGGACGGGCTTCTCTCGCGGCAGGTGTGTGCTGGGTGGTGGAAGCGAGAGGAGGACGCCTTCCTTGGTGGAGCTGAGGGGGCAGGTCGACAGCAGCTGGTTGATCAAGGCTTGAGCTCCGTCGCGCGCGACCTCGGCGAGAGACTGCTCGATCGAGGAGTGATCGAGGACGATTGGATTGGGGTCCTCTGCCATTAGAAGGCCCAGGTCGAAGGTGTATGGCGTGGGCTTGTCGACGGCCACGACGAGCTTGGTTTTTGCCTCCATTTTAGCGATTTTGTCGCAATTGTATGAATATAGCGAAACCGAAAATAGAAATAGGAATTGAGGTGCGCTTGAGGGTAAGCTCAAGTTTTCCAATGCACGTGGGTATATGGGAAGGATGCAGCGAAAGTACTTGTAACGGCAGTATTTTTTTTTCTGCTGGCGAGCACTATCGATAACAACGCCGCCTGCTATCCATCTAGCGGTGCCAGTATTTTCCGCTGTGATGGACCTCAGAAAACCCCACATATCGCCTTACCTGCCGCTTAGGTAAGACAGTAAGTTTTTCGTTGTTGGACAACCTACAGCTTGAGAGGTACCACCACGGTGAGCCTGTTCGCCTCAACCCAGCCATTGCGCGATTGAACTGAAGGAAATTCAGTTCCAATAGCCGCTATGGCCTCCGCAAACTCGCTGCGGTCGCTCATGCGGCCGTCAATCCCGGTCGCACCCCGATTGTACCCCATTATCAGCTCCTCATTCTCGACGACGACGGCACTCTCTGCAGTAACTGGCCGCGCCCCAAAGTCCTCCGTTGTGACGAGTACGAAGATGAAGAAGAACTTCAAGAAGGGCGGCGGCTCGACTTCCGCCCCCATGAAGAAGCCCAACCCCGGCGAGCGCAAGGCGTTCCGGAAGCGCATCCAGCTGAGCAACAATAGCGCCCTCGCTGTGGAAGGGGTCGAGGTGCTGAAGGCCGACACCCTGGCCCAGAGCTCGAGCGCCGGCAAGATGTTCTCTATCCCGGATGAGATCATCGACCAGCTGAGGACACTCGAGGCGTTCAAGGCGACACAGTCGTGGAATCTGTTCCGGAAGCCGCATTTCTTGGCGAGGAAAGAGGCCGTGGAGCTGGGTAGCAGGCTGGAGAATGCAGCCAAGAAGAAGGAAGCAGAGAAGATTGTCCTGACAGGAAGCAAACTTTCGGGCAAGAGTTTGGCAGTCCTCCAGGCCATTTCATATGCCCTCCTGAACAAATGGGTGGTCATTAACATTCCTGAGGGTAAGGGCGCTTCAGCCTCCTAATCCAACAAAATCAGGTTGCTAACATTCAGATCCAGCTCAAGATTTGACCAACGGAAATACAGACTACGCCCAAATTCCAAATACCGAACCCGCAGTCTACTCACAGCCAGTCTACGTCTTGAGACTGCTTCAAACTATATACAAAGCCAACAAAGCGGTACTCGAATCTCTGAAGGTTGAGAAGGATTGGCCTCTCACTGGCCTCCAGAAGGGCAACTCCCTCGCAGAACTCATCTTGACCTGCAAAGAATCTGAATTTGCCTGGACGACGTTCAACGCCCTGTGGACCGAATTGACGCTCCCAGGACGCCCTCCCGTTTTATACAGTCTCGACGGCCTTTCTCATATCAGCAAGCTGAGCCAATACCGAGACCCTGCTTTCAACCTCATTCACTCGCACGACCTCGCTCTTGTCCGAACCTTTGTCGATGCCCTGTCAGGAAAGACCAAACTTCCAAACGGCGGTGCGGTGATTGCTTCCACCTCCGGGAACAACATGCAGTTCCACCCTTCACAGGAGCTGGTCCTCGCTCAGCTGGAAGCGGGTCAATTGGGCAAGCCCATCCCCACCCCTGATCCCTATGAGAAGAACTATGACGAGCGGGTGTATGAATCGCTAAAGAATACCTCCGTCCTTCGCATTGAGGGTATTAATCACGACGACACGAAGACCTTGATGGGCTACTGGGCCGCAAGCGGACTCCTGCGCAATGTGATTAACAACCACACAATCCGCGAGAAGTGGGCGCTTGCCGGCAATGGAAATGTGGGAGAGATGGAGAGGGTAGCCTTGTTGACGATGAGGATGTAACACTATGTACAATATTATCTTGTATAATCTGTATTCACTCGCGGAAAAGAAATTATTCCTGATATTTTCATCCATTGCTGAGGCTTCCTTGTTCTCAAAAATTACCATATTTAACGTTGAGTCCTTCAGCTGAACGATTCTATCAAACTACACGACACCACATCTCACGCCTTCAGCCCTAACCCATTCCTTAAACGCCAAGAAGACCTGCAGTCATGAGGCAATACATATTTCAAAAATCATGGGGACAACATGTCGGCCAAAATACCACCTTGTGGCACCTCAGATATCCATGTCCTCACCCTCATTATCAACAGTAACAAATACCAGCCTTGTTCCGTTGCCGGCAGTTTGCCATACCTAAGAAATTTGTCAGTACCTCTGAAGGAACAGTATGGTGGACAGCCAAGACTTACATCAAGAGTGGTATATTCCTCGAGTGCGTGGAGCCACTGGTCCTCGGTGAAGCCCTTGGCAATCACTCTCTCCTTAACCTTTCGCATGCTTAATTCAATGCCAAACTCGTCCTCGTCTTCTGCACCCTCTGGACGGCATGCGCCAGAGTCAGCCAGCGCCTTGACGAGATTGTATATCTTGCTGCTGGCATTCAGACCACGTCGACCAGTGCCGAGGTCCTGGTTCAGACTCTCTTTGCTGGCCTCGACCAGGCGCAGAGCCTCGTCAACATCGTCCTGCGTGACCTCGTTGCTGAAACGGAGACGAGCGAGAGCCTGCGACAGACGGACGACACCGAGGAGAGTACGGGGTGTAGTGTGCGTGAACTGCTTGCCCTTCTTCTCTGCTCGCTGCTGCTGGTCTCGCATCCGGACGTAGGTCTTGATCATGTACTCGGAGACAGACTCGGGCACAACGGGCCTGTATGTGCGCGCCTGAGCGACATATGATCGAACTTCATGAGGCGTGAACACGACAGCGTCGGGGTGACGGCTGTTCATGTGAACAAAGGCCACGTGCTTTGCAAGCTGCTCATCGCTTTCGCGAGTTGGGGTATCAAGCAAGAGAAATAGAATGTCAAATCGGGAGAGCAAAGCGGCAGGGAGGTTGATGTTTTCGACAGGTGAGATGCGCGGGTTGTATCGTCCATAAATAGGATTGGCTGCAGCCAGAATCGAGGTGCGAGCATTGAGAGTAGTCGAGATGCCCGCCTTTGAGATGGAAATTGTTTGCTGTTCCATGACTTCGTGGATGGCGGTACGGTCATTATCGTCCATCTTATCGAATTCATCGATACAGCAGATACCGTTGTCTGCAAGAACGAGGGCGCCACCTTCGAGAACCATCTCATCGGTGACAGGGTCTCGCATAACCGCGGCAGTTAAACCGACACCACTGCTGCCACGACCAGAGGTATACACACCTCGTGGGGCGACCTTGGAAATATACTTGAGAAGCTGGGATTTGGCAACACCAGGATCACCCATTAGGCAAATATTGACATCACCACGAATCTTCATGCCGTCACCAACCACCTTGTTCACACCGCCGATAAGAAGCAGCAAGAGAGCCTTCTTCACGTCGAGGTGACCAAAGATTTCTGGCGCAATGGATTTGGCCAGCATTTCATAGACCTGTCCAGTCTGTCGGTACTTGTCGATTCTTCGAACCAAGGCGGGATCGATAATCATCTCGCTGTAAGCCTTCTTGTGCTGGACGATGTGGTGCGCCTCAAGATAGGTATCTGTCAATAAGCCAGCCTTCATAGCCTTGAATCCAGTGTACGGCGTGGGGAGGAAAATTCCAGAGATATCGACCACATCACCTGGGTTGATTTGGCGAACGACGCTACCATAGCAAAGAACGGTGAGAGTTCTGGGGATCTGGCCGATGGGAACCTGCTCCGCCATTTCCTGCACCTTGATTTCCTGGAAAGGTAGGAACTTGGATCCTCGGGTGGATGGTGTCAATTGACCTTTGGCCTGGTTTGTCTTGCAATCTGGAGATGGACAAGATATCAGGGGCCCGAATTGCTTGTCGCTGACAGGCTGGAAAATTTCGCTGCCGCAACGATCGCAAGAATAAGCATTAACCTGCACGATAGGCTTCACATCAGACACCCTTGTTGCAATAGCCCGCACGGTAATGAGGTGTCCAAGATGATCTCCTCGAACATGGCGCACTGCCAGTGCCTTGGCAGGATCATCAGTGGTGCCAGATCTAGGTTTAAATAGGAGTGTGTATCGACGGGTGAGTTCAGCAGGGAACTTGCTCTGCTCGATGGAAGGGTCGCGCTCCTGAGCCTCCTCCCACATACGATTCATTTCCTGGCGGCGCGCATTCAAAATATCGAGCACATCATCCTTGAATCTAGCAGAAGAAAATCAGCACCGATCCAGCCAAGAATAAGTTTGCTTGTCTTCGTTTCCCGCACTCACGTAACGTCCGCATCGGGCGGGGGTAATAGCTTATCGATCGCCCTTGACATGATCTCAACATAATGTTTGGTGTTCTCTTCAATAGCGCTCACGAGATTGAGCTTTTCATATTCGTCATGTTGTTCCTCCCACTAGTTACACAGTTAGTATGTCGAAAAGAGCATGCGGAAATAGAAGTCGAGGTCGTACCGCTGCCAGATCATCGAGATCGATCGTCACCTCCTCAATGGTTCTATTGGCCAGCTTTTGTAGCGTGTCTTTATAGATGTACTGAGGTGTTCGTTTTTGCCGTCTCTCTTCGCGCCGACGATCATGAGCTTCCTGATCATCGTCGGCATCTTCCATCAGATCATTGTCGTCGCTAAGATCATCCTCATCAATCGTAATATCCCCGAGCGCTGTTGCCAGGGTGTGCTCTGGCGAAGTTTTGAAATCCGTTAGGAAAGATTCAAGAGCACCTGCACCAAGGTTAGCATCAATTCCAAACAACAGCTCTGAACAGTTGCAACTGACTCTGTTGCTTCCCATACTCGGGGGCCTTGTGCTCAGGGAGACGGCGTTGCTCCATCTTGATCTAATCTCTGTAGGGACTTTGCGCACAATCTGTATTGGTACAGAAGCAAGTTGTGCAAGACGTTGGATCATGTATCCCCAACGTTGTTGAGTTCGTCAAGTTTGCGATGCTCCTCAATGCAAACCCAATGGAGAAGCAGGCTATTAGTGGGGGGGCTGGACATGGCAGGGATGAGATGCGGTTCTTCACTAAACGCGACTTTTCGCGTCCTTTCGCGTGGTCGCGTCGTCACAGCCACATATGCATCTTAAATGACCACGCTAAACCGTTGAGGTTAGAACAGGAGATGCTGTGTGGCGCAAGCAGTCTCCACCTCCTGTGGCTAGCTTTCGTGGTGAAGTAAATCGGCACATGTACACATGCCTCGGCTCCATGGTTACCCGTGGGGAAGTTACGATTGTCAAAGAGCTTTACTCCCGGTAGCTATATTTGAGGCATTCTGTAGCTTTGAATCGCATCCAATTGCTATTACAACAAAATGGCGCCAAGAAGGAGTGGGCAGTCTCTGGCCGCAGAGCTCTCGCTTGTCCACCTCAAAAACTGCTTCGTCAACTTACCCCCTTCATTAGTATCATTATTGCTTAACGTGAACACGGTAAGAGATTTCGCTTCTTCTTCCACTCTCTTCTTCCACAATCCTCCTTTCTCTAACGTATATGCAGCCTATTCAAAATGTCATTGTCGAGCTCACCTTCCGCCACCACTCTCCAGTTGCGCAATCCGGTACCGGAGGCCAACAACGATCGATATATGTGGGTTGGACGGGTATGCCCAGCAAGAGGAAAATGGCAGCCCCTGTTGGACGCGATGGGATCAGCAGCTCAAGGTCGCGAGATCAGGATACGCAACTGGTGGAAATAGATGCGACGCTGGCAAAAGCCCTCGACCTTTCCGAGGGATTGAAGGTCACGGCTACCGTCCATGTCGATCCTCCCGTGGCGCATACGATCAATATTGAGCCATTGACACCTGAAGATTGGGAGATTATTGAACTTCATCCAACCTTCTTGGAGCTCAACCTGCAGAATCAAGTCCGGGCGCTCCCCAACCCCGCCTATAGTCCCACGGAGGGCGGTGTTCCGATTCTCTCGAATACATTGACGCTTCACCTATCCCCAACTTCAACCGCGAACATTCGAGTTGTGTCATTAGAGCCGGTGCCTCCAGCCAATTCCGCTTTCGCAAAGTTGTCCCCAAACGCCGAGGTCATTGTTGCGCCGAAAACGAGAGCTAAAGCCTCTCAGAGCTCAGGTGACCATCGAAGTGTCGCAAGCACATCCAAGTCGAAGCGTAGCGGGGCAAGTACCATACGTCGAAGGAGCGCTCGAGAGGAAAAGCAGCCGACACTGTTCTTGCGAGGTCTAGACCGAGGAGTTTGCCTTGATTTCTTTGACGAGGACCCCGTTATTCATGAGCTGAGCGTGTGGGTTGATCGCGACACCCTCTCATCTGCTTCATTCAACGGCATTAACTACGTTCTTGTCGAGTTGATGAAACCTGGTGGTCTTCAGAAACTCCAGCCTGATGACGGAGCATCTGCCCCAGATGCCGCAAAAGGACTGACCCCACTCAAAGTTGTTGCCCATTTACGACCTTGGGATGATCCTCCGGATGGACAGACTGCCGCTCTGTCATCACCGCTCTGCGCTGCTCTTGGATCTCTAGGCCTCGTTGGTGGTGTTGTCAAGATCCAAGCAGCTACGCAGCAACTTGGTCGAGGGGCTGTCAAGCATGTCAAGATCTTCCCTTTTGCGCCCAGCTCGGACTCCAGTAGCGGTCTCCGGTTCGGTGGGGAGTCTCGCGCCGAAAAGGAAGAGGCGGCAAAGCAATTCAGACATCTTTACTCGAAAACTGCCACGGGTGTTGGTGGGTTAATAAAAGGTCCAATCACAGATGGCACAGTTCTTGGGGTTTATGAGGGCTTGGATGCTCCCAAAAGTTGGGAGGGTGGTTATGTCAAATTCGAACTTTCTGCGGACCAGACAGCGCAGGAGCAGAGCAAGGACCATACACGCTGGCTACTTGGGCTTGACGATAAAACACCCATCGAGTTCCAGCCTCCCGTTCCGAAAAAAGACTTTGTCAAGACGGAGGAAGATTACGATCTCCAGCCTACCAACGATGCCGCTTTGGTGGGTGTGGATTCAATTCTGGAGGACTTGCAAGGGCAGCTGTCACATCTATCATCACTGCTTCTGACAGGAGCAATGGGGTCAGGAAAAACATCTGTGGCAAAGCATCTAGCTTCCAAGCTTCGCCAAGATCTCCTTTTCCACACTATTTACTATTCTTGTCGCAAGCTAGTTACGGATGAAACGAGAATATCGACTATCAAGGAGACATTGAATCACATTTTCATGTCGGCTAGTTGGGGGGCTAGGCTCGGTGGCAAGGCCCTAGTTGTCCTTGATGACCTGGATCGGCTCTGTCCTGTCGAAACAGAACTCCAAGTCGGTAATGACAACGGGAGAAGTCGGCAGGTTAGCGAAATTGTGCGGTCTGTTGTTCGGCAATATTGCAATGCCGAAAATGGTGTTGTATTGCTTGCGACTGCTGAAGGGAAAGACTCGCTGAACGGTGTGGTGGTGAGTGGACACGTCGTGCGCGATATTGTGGAACTCAAGGCACCAGGAAAGGAGGCTAGGAGACGGATCATGGAGGCCATTGCGAGAGAAGGCGCCGTTGACGCACCTCGTGACAGTGAAGAAAATGGGTGGGACAATAGCCGACCAGTTACGGCGGACAGCAGCACCAGTGCGGGCGACGATGATAGTGGCGCCTGGATGGATGGAGCAAGCCAAACCAGTCGAGATCATCCGCAGCCACGTACCAACAACGGATTCCTGCTGGATCCGGACTTAGATTTCCTGGATATCTCGGGATCAACGGATGGATATATGCCCGGCGATATCACTGTCCTCGTCTCACGTGCGAGAAACGAGGCGGTCATCCGAGCTATTGGAATAGATCCCAATGGCCCCGGGAACGAATTGATTCGGTTAACCCGAGTTGACTTTGATAAAGCTTTGGAAGGTTTCACGCCAGCATCTCTTCGCAACGTGTCTCTTCAGAGCTCAACAACTACTTTCAAGTCAATCGGCGGGCTTCAGGAAACCAGAAAGGTTCTCCTCGAAACACTTCAATATCCTACTAAATATGCGCCTATTTTCGCCCAATGCCCACTTCGACTGCGATCTGGTCTATTGCTCTACGGTTACCCTGGTTGTGGCAAAACGCTCCTCGCGAGTGCCGTCGCAGGAGAGTGTGGTCTGAATTTCATCAGCGTGAAGGGTCCCGAAATTCTCAACAAGTACATTGGTGCGTCAGAAAAGAGCGTCCGAGATTTGTTTGACAGAGCTCAAGCAGCAAAACCTTGTGTGCTATTCTTTGATGAGTTTGACTCTATTGCACCAAAAAGAGGGCACGACTCGACAGGTGTGACGGATCGAGTAGTAAATCAGCTCTTGACCCAGATGGATGGTGCTGAAGGGCTCTCTGGTGTTTACGTATTGGCAGCCACGTCGCGACCAGACCTCATTGACCCAGCTTTACTACGCCCGGGTCGTCTGGATAAGTCGTTGCTTTGCGACCTGCCAGCGCCAGAAGATCGGTTGGATATCCTCAAGGCCCTTTTCCAGAAGGTCAAGCTTGCTCCTGAATTAAGCGAATCGGACGACGTTCTCAGAGATATTGCCGGCCAGACAGAGGGTTTCTCTGGAGCTGATCTGCAGGCTCTCGTGTCCAACTCGCAGCTTGAAGCTATCCATGATGCCCTCGACGCTGAGCCATCAGGAGCCCCCGACAAACGGCCCAATGGGCAGTCCAATATGAACAGGACCAGCAACTTTGTCCAATTCCAGTACGGAGACAGCCTCTCAGCAGAGGAGACCAGCGCCAGAAGTCAAGCGGCGTGGGCTGTGGAGAGAGCAGCCATCGTCTCGAAGTTAGAGGAAATCAAATTGGCAAAGCGGAAAGCCAGAGACTCCCAAAAAGGCTTGAGAATGCCATCTAGGCCAGAGGGTAAAGGAAGTGGTCAAGAAAAGGAAGTTGTTATTGGGCAAATTCATGTTGAAAAGGCCCTTGAATCGACCAGGGCAAGCATCAGTTCGGAGGAGCGGTCAAGGCTCCAACGGATCTATCACGAGTTTGTGGTTGGACGGAGCGGGCAGCTGAAGGATGGGCAGCCAAGCATGGAGATTGGCGGCCGAAGCAGCTTGATGTAGGTAGGTTATTGATTAGTGACCCAGCTCAGCTTGGATATTGGGAAGACTTAGACACTGTGAAAGTAGGCATTCTATACATATATGTACATACCATTTCGGCAATGAGGTGGCATAATATATTCAATTGTAACCCGCGTAACATGAACTTGGTGGCAACCTGAACTCGGCGATTACAGACTCACCCGGCGAGAGCTCGTATGCGTCTCTGTGTGCACTTGACAGGCCTTGGCGGTAATCATGTATCACCCAGCAGGTAAGTCTCCCCACAAAGGTGGCAAGATTGAGGGAGTGCCCAGCACCATAGTTGAGTTCATAATAACGATGAGAGCCATAGCATGTGGTTGTGAATTTGGCTGTTCCACGTTGTACAGCTAATGCATCATAGAAGTACAAGAATGCTCATGCCGGTACTACCAGTGAAACCCGAGACGAACCCCCTCTGTTCAAATGAGACCCAGATAAGAATACGCTTAAAATGCTCCGAGAAGAAGAAGCTTCTAAGAAAAAGTCCATGTTCTGAAGTCGCTGGAGACGACTACGAGCAATTTGTTGAGTGCCTTCATATTCCAACACGGGATAATAGCAGTTTGGAAACTGGAAGAAATAAAGTATGATCTGCAACGTTCCGGGAAGGAACAAGCGTGGTGGCCAAAGCAGAAAACGCAACAGCTGCTGTGCACTGGCGCTAAGATGAAAAAGGCAGTACCCACCATCTACCGTCTGTGGACGTGCTGTCCGGCCGCTGAGTGAGGTGGGAGGCTTCGGGTAGCGGTTTGTCGGCCACCGCCACCTGCCTTCCAGATTACTCCCACAGGCAGGTGCTACCTTAGGTACATACTTGATGTACTTCGATCGAAGTGACTGAGAACAAGCAAGCTCCATGCGATCCACAAAGCCAAGTCCCCTCAAAACTGCCTACATGCAGCTAGTAATGACCGCCGTTCGCGAGGCGGGAGGGGGCGCGGAATCAATCAGCCAGCCCAGTGCGGCTTCTCTCGAAACAATCGCTTGATTCTTAATTTAATTAAACAACTTCCTAGCGTCGGGGCTATCCTACGGCTTGTTGTTGGCCAATGTGCTGGGACAAGGTGTTTCCATCCAGCTACCAACCTCCTCCGAACCGGGCAGTTTATATGCAGCGACAGGGTTCGTGCAGAAGCTTCAGACCTCGTTCTACCGACAGGCGCCTGGATGCCTCCACCCTGGTGAGATGATGGCCTTTCTGATCACTTTTTTCGGGGTTTGATCCAGAATTGCCCCTGGCCTGCTTTTCTAGTCCAGCCTCACCCAGCGAGCCATTTGTTTCCCGTCTGGACTTTTGTCTCTGTTTTGTTTTTCTCTCTCGCAACCTCCTTTTTTTGGAATTCGCTGAATTTCTTTTGCTTTCCTTTGCTTTTCCACCTCGATGAATGCCGCCTACGACCGTGAATGATTGATTGGATTACGTTGATGATTCCCATGATAATGACACTATGACGCAACAACAAGGACAAGACTGGTATCATCTTTCCCCCACAACCCGCGACCAGGACGACGCAGCCTCGACGTCCACACGCCCGCCTTACGAATATCCACTAGAGGACGCCTTCTCGGACATTAGTCCTGTACTTGATGCGTGGAGTGAATATCTGCGTACCAGATACACCAAACGCAAGGAGTTATACGAGTCTCTTGACACTTCGGCGCAGGAACTGATCCGCAAAGAGATCCGGCGCATTCGCTACTTTCGCGAGCACTTCAAGGACTACCGGGTTTTCAAAACTGACGATCTCCCCCTGGAGTAGCTTTGCTTGATGACTCGCGGACTAAATGGCGAGATATTGCGTTGAAGCGATCCGCTGATGAGATTGCAAAGTGCCAGAAGCAGGCTGAGAAGGGTGGTGATACCCCAAATCTAGCCCGGAATCGCATCATCCTCAGATATGTTCAGCAATGGAAGAAGCCGTCCTATACAGAGGCGATGGATTCCATCAGCCCCGACACCTACATGCAAGACCTAGAGTCGGGCCCTGTGAGTAGTGAGGATGATCCTCGCAAAGAGGACTATGGCTACAATGGATGGGTCATTGCCTGGGAGCAAGGCAAAGGCTGGGTCTCGGTTGATCACCCTCTCGTACACGGCCAGTTCCCTCATCAAAAGATATCCATCCAGCAGTTCCTCTACAACAAGGAAGGCACACCTCTTAAGAGGGACACACGCAAGGGTCAACTGCGATACTTCCACCTCCCTGCCAACAATATGAAATGGGTAGAGGAGGCCATTTCCCGCTACTACAATGAAGACAACGTTGAGTTTGATGGGAAATTGGTCTATAACCTCAAGCACAACTCTCAACGCCTTTTGAGAAACGAGCTATGGAGGGGCCAGCAGCGAGGCGGAACGAACCTTCCCGTCCACGCACGACAAGTAACTACCCGTTGCTCTGTAGTTCCATCTGCTCCTCTCCCCAAAGCGCAAAAGGGGAAAGGGGATAACTCCCGCAAGGATGTCGCCATATTTGTAAGTACACCGTTCCAATATGTTGTTGCAGTCGCTTGTAGACACTTACAGTGTGTAGCTACCGTTTCTCCACTGGGAGGTAGAGAAGCGTCTTCAGCGGATGTCACAGTTTGTCCAAGTAGCCAAGTCACGCAGGGACAAACTTCGTCGAGCAAACACTTTTAGGATGCGAAACAAAATAGCAGATATTGCACAGAAGGAGGTCCTAAAGAATGCCCGCCCTATTTCAAGCTTTGAAGCGGACCAGCGGAAAAGGCATCTCGCGTGGCGCCCGCACCACCCACTGGCCAAGTACTTTTGGCATGTTGCCAAGCTTTACCAGATCATTGACGAGGCCGCTGATGGGAGGCTAATAGAAGATCATTTATATAATGACCCTCCGCTGCACATGCGGAGGACCTTGGAACAGTACTACTACTGGACAGCTGAAGACACGACACGCCGGGATCGAGACCAGGTGGTGTGTCGGGCCACTCGTCACTATGGCGATGACAATGATCCAGACTCAACTTCCCGGATCATCATGGTAGATCAGCTCTGGCTCTGGATATTGGATGATAGTATGTTCGTTCTTTCATCCCCTTGCTATCAAGGTATGCTGATTGGGTCCGCCAGATACCGTCATTTCTAGCTTTCCAAGGAGATGGGGCCGCAATAAACCAGACCCTTCTGCTGTTCATCGTGGAATCCGTGACCGCCTTGGTGGGCTCGATGGCGATGAGATACACTCTGTGTATGATATTGCTCTCATCGTCGTTGATGAATGCTCCAAGGTCTTCTTCGATCATACAAAACCTCTTGACCAGCGTCCCGAATTAGTGGATCTCTTCAGCTCAGCCATCTCCAAGATCGTAAGTTTGCAAACTAAGCCCCTATAACACCTTCTGAGGCTCACTCTTCACTAGGCGGAAAAGAAAACCATTGCATACGAAGGCTTCGGGCGAGACGTGAGCAGGATCAGTCTCGACAGCCTTGAATCTGCAGAAAAGATGCTACGCAGGTCACTCAACATTGGATTCGAATGGTCAATTCTGGAAGAAGCCCAGCAAGTCATCGATGAACTCCAAATCATGCAAGAAATCTATTCGCAACAAATATCAGTCATGAAGGATCTCATCAAAGTGCTCAACAGTCTTAGCACTCGGGCTTTTGACGCTATCCCCGGGCAGGATACAGATGGAAGGAAACAGGCCATGGACCGGGTCAAATCCACAGTGGCCGATATTACCCAAAGACGCGATGAATTGATTAGCATGGAAAGGTTGCAGACGAAAACTCGATCTCAGGTGCGTTGATCTCATTTTCCGACTTCAAATCCGAGCTATTTGAAGTAATGCTAATGCAAAATGAAAAGCTCCGCGAGCTTCTTGACATGAAGCAACAGCAGGCCAACATCATCGAGGCTAAAGCGGCTATTCGAAGAGCAGATGAGAGTGTGTTGCAAGGACGATCAATCGTTGTGTTCACGGTGGTGACAATCTTCTTTGTGAGTGTTGAAGTCACGTGGGGTTCATTGCCGTTCAGTGATTTACTAACACAACGGAAAATAGCTACCGCTCTCTTTCGTGACCTCGGTCTTCGGAATGAATGCGCGGGAATTCAGTGAGGATGGCGCAATGGACCTGAGTACGCAACTGAAATATATGGGTAAGTATCTTCGGCAAATATGGAAGATTCCCTACTTTCTGACCAACCACTAATCCGTCACCAGTGGGCGTGAGTGCCGCCGTCATCGTCATTTCTTTGTCCCTCGCTTTCAGCAACTGGATCCGGACGGTTCTTCATGTTGGTCTTAGTCTAGTCTATGTTGCAGTCGAGGACTGGCTGGGCTGGCGAAACAAGAAGAGCAACTACAACTCAACAGCGATAAGAAATATCCAAAGAGAGCGACTCAAGCAACTAGAGAGCAGAGACCACGCCAGGAGGCTGACGGAGATTAACAGTCGGACGTCAAGCGCTCCAGGCGTGCGGCTTCAGCAACGTTCAACATGGGACGTCAGGCGCTTGGCAGGGGGGCCTTTCAGGCACTTCCGTAGAAACAAGAACCCCGACAACGAAGAATCGGTCTAAATTATCTATATCTAGTTGTTTCATCTATGATGTAATCTCAAATCTAAGGGAAGGGACAAAAAAATCAAGACGCCCGCTTTTCTATCGACTTTTATGATGGTTTTTCCAAAAGTTGTGATATTCCTGATAAGATATCCGCATGGACAGCTTCCCTGGCGATAATCATTCCCCGGTTATTGAACAGCTCTCTGCCAGCGCTGAAATCCATGGGCTTCCCATCAAGATCGGTGATCTTACCCCCGGCCTCTGTGAAAATGAGCTGGGTTCCGGCATGGTCCCAGATATAAACTCGTGAATTCGGAGTTTTCGGCACACGGATTTGAGCGTGTCCTCCACCGAGTATCAAGGACGCATAGCGCACATGTGACGACCAAACCTCTGTCCCCGGGTACGATGCCCCAAACTTCCTGGCGAGCTGCTCGACGACGTCATGCCGAAGAGCACCGCTCTCGCGGTCGTCGACAATATGTAAATCTTTCAGTTCGGCCGGGCCGCTCAACCATTCCAGACGGGTGGCCGGCGGTAGTTCTAGTGACCGTGACAGAAATCGCACGGAGACGCCTTGGCCTTTGACGGCGGAGAGCATGACGCCTAATCCGTCCACATCGACGCTTTCCTCCACCACCCTGCCGTTCCGAAGCTTCAGATTCGGGCAGCACAAGACTCCGACCACCTCCTTGCCGTTTTCGATCAGTGATAATGAGATGGCATACTGCTGGCCGCGGAGAAACGTCTTGGTGCCATCGACGGGGTCCATGGCCCAAAACCGACCCTTGGGACCGCCGGTGCCCTTGCCGCCGCGGTCTATGAGCGCGAGCATATCCTCGCGGTCGGTCGGCTTGGGGAACTTGGAGCCAGTCTCCGGGCTGGCGACGTCCGGCGCCGAGGCCACATGCTTGTAGACCCGCTGCAGCAGCTCCTCGTCGGCGCGCAGCTCGGCGGAGCCCTCCTCGCCGACGAACGAGTCCCCGGGGAAGGCCTCCTGCAGGGCGCTGATCATGAGGGCCTGCGCGGCGAGGTCGGCCTCGGTGACGGGGGACTGGTCGCCCTTGGGGACCCCGCTGACCTTATCCTGGATCTTCTTGGTGAGGAGCGCGGCGCGGAGCACGGCGGCTTCGGCGATGGCCCGCTCGCGGGCGAAGGGTGAGGAAGCTGCCATGGTGGTTTGCTTTGTAAAAGTGAAGGATTATCGTTAAGAATATGAGGGGAGATGGGCGTTAGTGCGTAGGTAGATTTTGGCATGTAAAAGAGTTTTTTGGGCGGCAGTTTGCAAGAAGTGAAAAATGGTTGTTTGCTCAACAGAAGATATGTTCAACCCGGTGGTTTGGAATAGATATTTATACGAATTAGAAGGCAACAGAAGAAGCTCATCCGACAAAGAAAACCCCGGCTCAGCGGGATGCTGGCTGTGAATGGCTGTTGGCCCCTTGGGTGCGCTTTGTGATGTGTAAGTGAATCAGTTGGTCATGGAGGAAGTCAGTCACACGACACACAAAAAGGGAGTGAGTAACTGTGGTTATATGCGATCAGGGCTGCATCGCATGGGATGGGGAGCGGTCTTGCGCGTCAATCCCGTATCTTTTTTTTTTCTCTTTCACGGCCGGGCTGTGAAGAGGATGCGGCGGGAGTGAAAACAGGCTAGAGCGAATGGGCAACGTGAACACGGGTGCGGACATGAGTGAGCGTGAGCAGATGGCTGATGATGGTGGCAATGCAACAAGCCCACTGACTGCAGCTAGGCTGGAGGGGCCCCCTCGAGGCAGATTTGCGCTGGGGACGGCCGCGAAAACGGCACATGGCCTGGCCTGGGGGCTGCTTGGTGAAGTGCTTGGCGGAGGCAGTCGCAATGTACACTGCCGCAGCTGCTAGGCTCTGTTGGGCAATAGCGACCGTGGCCGCGCTTGCTCGTTGGGACGGGTCGTTCATCGCCTGGGTCCATCTCGGCAAGCACGATGCACCGCACCTGCAAGCTACGCACGAATCCATGCAGTGCACCACGCCAGTGATGCCCAGGTTACAATGGATGCACCTGCCGTCCCGTGGCAAACGCAGCAGCCACACCCGCTTCGTGGCCAGGCACCGCTGTATCTAGATTCAAAGTTCCATCCGTCCTCCTTCCATTCTAGTTCCGGAACAGTGTCATCAGCAGCCATCTCTCATCATCGTCAACCTCTTCATATCACCCCCCATCATCCTCCCTCACTTCCTCGTCGTCCGCAGGCTGACAACTCCGCCAAGCTCATCTCCCCCGGCCTGCATCTAAAGTGTATCAAAACGACCTATTCAAAATGCAGCCCCCATCGCACTTCTCTAGCTCGCTGCTCTTTTCTATAAAATCTCGCATCTAGCGTTCCTCACCGACTCGTAGCCATATCATTCATGCCCGTTTTCCCCTCCCCGGGTCAACCTACCATTGCGCCTCATCCCATCCCCAACACGCAAACAACGTGCCAACGAGGACATACATGCATCGCTCCTTACAATAAATCAAGATCGCGCGGCGCCACTGTGATGGTCTCACCAATGGCCTTCCAGAAAGCTTCATCTACCCAGCAGCGCTCATCCCCCTCGTTCACCTCAGCTCGCGACGCTTCTGTAAGCACTCAGCCCTACCCAAACCCACCAATTAAAATACCGACCTATCTACCTACCGATCTGAGTCATATTCCTCGAGCAAACCTGTAGACTTCGTGCAGGCATGCGGTCCCTGAGTCCTTCCACCTGAGGAGGCGCAGGGCCTCCTAGTCTGGCGATCTAACCAACAAAGGAACTCCTATCAAGCTCTCCGTACGAATTTCCCCTCTGGTAGATCATATCTATCCCACGGTGATGTTTTACGTAGAACCATTTTAGACATCGAGCTCATCCTAGCCTCTTGGGGGCCAAGCTGAAACTCAAGCTCCAGGGCTGTCAATATCACTGAAATATTGACAACTCTGCATTTCCGGCATCAAACTCCTTGAAAATGATGTCACCGGTACACGTGTCTGATTCCCACGGGAGGACGGTGAGGGCTCGTTATACAATCACTCACGTTCAATGGAGTTGCGTATTGGCGTGGGCATAGCAGCGTGCGTAACTTGAAGATTGAATATCCTTTGTGCTTGCCGAACCCTAATTTTCACTCCAAGTTTGCTACCCCGGGTCAAATAATGCCTGGAGCCATCCTCGATGCTCTCCTGCCTGGGTCGCTTGAATAGCTTTACCTGAACCTAGATGAAGACTCAGATAAATAACAAGAATAACATGATCGTGAGGAGAAGCTACACATGCGAGTCAGACTCCAACAAGTGCATGCGATCAAGAGCCTTGTAATAGACATGCAGTTCCTTACAGGGTTTCCTGCGTCTCAATCTGAGCAGGATGAAGAACCTCCCCCCTCTATGCCGGCCAAGGTCAGAGGAACTCCTTTTTGGTTTAGACGATGCCTAGAAGAAGGTGGTCACCGCAATACAGCCTCTCTCATATGCCGTCTACATCGCCGGGAGCGTTATCTAGAAAAATGAGAGTTTACCAGTACACCAGGGGACCGAGATGTGTTCGCTGGCGGCCTTGATGAATAGGAGTAACAGAATAACAAGAAGAAACCCGTGGTCTTGTTATACTTTGGTTTGAGTAAAATTCACCTTCATGGACCTTGACCTTTGAGGTATCTGGAGGGGTTTCAGAGACTAATTCAATCCTTTTACATTTATCTCATTTCCATATCAACTCTCTTGTCAAAACTGTTGGTTTTACTTCCTCCCACCTAATCAGTGAGGCATAGGCTGGTTGCACAATAACTATTAGCTAATCGTGTGTAGATAAAATTCTAGCTAGCCTCAAATCTCCAAGGGAACTTGCTTCCTTCATCTAATCTCGTAAGCCCAGTGTCATGACTTTGTCATGATGGCAATTAGTTAGAGGTCCGCTCCACATCAGTCAGTCTTAAGCAACTTCTCCTATGAACCATGTAGACTCTTCACAAATACCACCCTAGCCACTGGGTCAGTCTACATTCCAAGGACATAATAAACGCAGGATACAGGGTTAGGGTCGTTTCCATCCTGAAATGCTCACCGCTTTCCCAGGCCAGGGACACTTCAAGTCATGGGTATCAGGAGGAGGCTAAACCCGTTTTACACATCACTTGCATAAAGAGAAGCCAGTACACCTGTTGAAACTTGTTCGATTTCCATTATTATGCCAGTAGCGTTGGTACTGGGGCAAATGCTGCATGTCATCTTATCTATGTCTTCCCTCTTGGGAAATGTAGAGAACCCAGGCCCAATTGCTCTCGCACACCACCGCCTCCCGCCAGCCCCCATATGTCTTGATCGAGTCAAGAAGTCTCCCACCGGGCCGAGTGAGCAAGAAACAGCTTTTAATAATGTACAAACGTGAAGCACCGGCTGGCGGGGATTTCCTTGCGAGAGTGTGCATCTGAGACGGACGTGCTGATGCCTCAGCTCTGGTCCGAAACACTGTAATTAAAAAGAAGCCATTGGTATGCGTGGGTTCTGAGAATGCCCTCTATAAAAACAAAATTCCAACTCCCTTCATGTTTTAACAAAGACGATGAATAATCGAAAATCGCCTAGCAAACAAAAATGTGTAAATATAAAAACAATAGACCTTTTCGCAGGTTGTCGCTAATGAACTCCCAAGCTTTTTCTCTTCTCATAAATCCTGGCCATGCTGATCCTGGTATGTCTCCCTCAACTCTCCTCAATCATGAAATAATAACGACCTCAAGCCTATAACCGAAACGCCAGACAATGCTGTTTTTAAAAGACAAAAGTAGAGTGCGGGGGGTCGGGGTCGGGGTCGGGGTGAATTTAAAAGCAAGAATCCGGTAGTGACAATGATGAAAAGTAAAAAGAAGATGCCCAAGATCATGAGGTACATGGCACCATGAAACGGGTATTTGCCCGGCATCATAGCCTTCATCTTCCATTTGGTTTCGAGGAACTGTCGCCCGGGTTTGACTTACGGGCGCGAAGAGCTTGATACATCTTGCTCAGGCGCTGGCCGGTCACGCTCTTGCTTGTATCGTCTACAGGCCACAACTCGGCGAGGAAATCCCTACGCATGAAATGTTAGTTGATTATGCTAAGGCGAAGGTGCGAATTAAGTTGAGGCCATTTCTTACCAGAACCGGCTCTTCAATGCCTCGTCGGCGGCAGTAAAATTTTCATCCAAGAACAGTCCAATGGCGAGGAGCTCAACACTGAAGATAGAGGCGCGCTCTTTGCTTGACTTGACGGTTTCTTTGGTAGTAGACAGGATTTTCTCGAAGTTTCCACGGACAGGCTTTAAGAGGAACCAAATCAGAGCATCGTTGTCTTTTGCCCGTTGTTCTTGGTCGTCACCAATGCGTCGCAGCTCATCCAGTCGACGAAGAGCCTTAGCTTTGCGTTCATCATGCGGTCGCGCCTCATGGTCGCGCCGTCTGTCATCTCGACGGTCATCTCGACGGTCATCACGGCGGTCATCACGGCGTTCATCGCGGCGGTCATCGCGGCGATCATCACGACGACCATCTCGTCGATCATCTCGGCGGCTATCTCGACGGTCGTCCCTGCGATCATCTCGGCGGTCGTCTCGGCGATCATCACGACGATCATCGTGCCGGTGACGATGCCTATCATGTCTACGGTCATCCTCATCGCGATAACGACTCTTCTCGATTCGAAGACGATCTCGGTCTCGCTCCCGATCCCGATCTCGCTCATCGCCATGCTTGCTCGAGCGCCCGGTTTCATCATACCGACGGTGCTTTGGGTTTCGAATATCGTCATTAGATGCATGCTTCCTCTTATCAGGTCGGGGCGTGCCGTGATCGTCGAGATGGCTTCTCGAGCGGTGTGAATCGCCGTATCCATGGTCCCTCTCCCTTTCGCGATGCTTCTTACTCCCGTGGGGAACAGGAGATGCAGTAGCCGCGGACCTATGACCGTTGGACAAGGACTGTTTCTTGTTGTTACGATGATGATTCTCCACCGTTTTATGCAATGACTTGTCAGGTGAGTTCTTGGACTGAAGAACAGAGAGTAAGTATTCAGCACGTCGTACGAGGTGGACGGGGCCAGGAGCTTTCTGCTTGTCATTGCCCTTGCTTCGTTCCTCCTTCTTGGCAACGCGCTGCTCCTCGAGGAAGAGCTTGTCTCCCATGTTAAGCTCTGCGTCATCGCGTATCTGTGGCCAAGCACCGAATCCATGCTTGTCAATCCCGACGAGAAGCATGCCGTCTTCTCTCGCACCCCAGGGGCAACTGTAGCTTGCAGCCTTTGTCGCATCAGGCAGTCGGAACGTACGCCAATCTTGAGCAGTCTGAATGGCTTGGCGAAGAGTCTGCAGTTGCATCGGCCTTTCAATCGCCGTCTCGGCATTGACCTTGCGCAGATCACCAAAATCAATTAGAACGGCTTTCTTGTCCTTCTTGGTTAAAGTCTTGCCAATCTTTGCCTCTTCTTCAGCAACCCTGGCATTGTTCTCGTCCACAGCGTCTTGTGCAGCTTTGATAAAGTCATTGAGCATGGACTTGATGACGTCTGGGTCTCTATCACCAAGTTTTGCTTCCTGTATGATGTCGTCGGCACGATCATCCAATGAGCCATATCGGAAAAAGGCCTTGATCAAAACACGCTGTTCCTTGTCGTTCAGCGGCCGTTTTGGATCAGCTTCCAGCGCTCGCTTCTCGGCTGCCTCTTGCTCCTGCTCTTTCTGTCGTTTCTTCAGTCTGTCTGCACGGTCTGTTTCTCGGTTGCGATTCTTCACAGCCGCTCTGCGAGGTGCACTTTCTTCTGCGACCTTGGCAAGATAGTCCTCGTGCTTTTGCTTTTCTTCCTCTGCCTTGATCTCGGCAATCTTCTCTGCAGGGATGATCTGGTCCCAGTCAAGGGCCAAATCATCAACTTTCACATCGGTAACCTGCATGAAGCTATCCCAGTCAATGCCACCACTACTCAAGTTGATCTTGTCGTCGACCTTTGTCTTGGTCACTTCAGCATTTTCTAGAATAGAATCGATGTCAAGTTGTTCCAATCGCTCTTGGTTGCCTTTCTGCTCAAACATCTTGGAAGATCGCATCTTCAAGACCATTTGAATATCTTCGTTGGAGGAAGGCCCATCCGTCTTGACTCCCTTCTTGTTCAGCTCTGCCTTAAGAGCTGCCTTGCCATCGTCTGTGACTCCAGCTTGGATAGTCAAATACTCAAGCAGAAGCTTGTTGCGGGCTCGCTCGAGGACCTCTTCTTCAACGGTCTCCTTACTCACCAGCCGATAGATATTGACCGGTCTCTTTTGGCCGATTCGATGAGCTCGGGCCATGGCTTGAAGATCAGCCTGAGGGTTCCAGTCTGAGTCGAAAATGATGACAGTGTCAGCAGTCATCAAGTTAATGCCAAGTCCACCAGCACGGGTTGATAGAAGAAAACAAAAATCTTCACTGTCCTCCGCGTTGAAATGGTTGATCGCCATTCGTCGAGGGCCAGCAGCAATCGTTCCATCTAACCGTTGAAATTTGTATCCTCGCAAAGACATATAGTCACCCAGGATATCGAGCATTCGAACCATCTGACTAAAGATGAGGACCCGATGTCCATCCTTTTTCAGTTTCGTCAGGAGCTGGTCCAGAAGCATCATCTTCCCGCTACTAGCGATGAGACCTTTGATTTGGTCTTCACGGCGAATGCTCCCAGCCAGGACTTTTTCTTCCGCGCCTGAAAACATGTACGGGTGGTTGCTGATCTTCTTCAGTTCCATCATGACATTCAGCAGAGAGTTCTTGTGGCCATTGGTTGCATCACATAAGGCTGAGTAGTTCTTGGTCAAGATGTTCTTGTAATAATCAAGCTGAACATCTGAGAGTTCAACTCGAATAATCTTCTCCGTCTTGGGAGGGAGATCAGACTCCACCGTCTCCTTGGTTCGTCTGAGGATGTAGGGCGCAATGGAGGTATGAAGCTCCTGCAGCTTCTCCTGAGCATCTGCAGCTGACAGGGAGTCGAGATCTTCAGTAATGTTTACTACTCCAGGGTTCAAAAAGTCTAAAAGTGCAGAAAGCTCCGCCAAGTTATTCTGGATTGGGGTTCCGGTGATCAAGACCTTGCAGGGGAAATTGAATCCATTCAGGCGAGCATAGAGCTGGGACTCCTTGTTCTTTAAACGATGTGCCTCGTCGACAGCGAGGGTCTGCCACTTGATAGACTGCAGAAACTGCCAGTCTTGCAGAATGAACTCATACGAGGTCACTAGCACATTGAACTTTGGCCTTTTGGGATTGCCATCAACGAGAAGTTCATGCTCACGGATGATGTTGCGGGCATCTTCTGGTCCAAGGTATACGACGTAGTTCAGGTCGGGCGACCAGGTATTGAAAGTATCGCACCATGCGGGAATGACACTCAAGGGGGCAACGACGAGTGATGGGCCCTCTTGTCCGCGCTGGTTCCGAAGCCAGCTCAAGAAGGAAACAGTTTGAACCGTTTTGCCGAGACCCATTTCGTCTGCAAGGATGACATTGTTCTGTCGCGTCCAGTTCAGACAAAGAAAATTCAGGCCTTTTAGTTGGAAGGGCCGAAGCTCACCCCCTGGATGTAGTCAGGCTGCTTATCCAATTTTACCATCCGCGACCGAGTGTCTTTGTTGCTCTCTTTGCGGTTGGACTGCCAAGATCGAGAAGACCTGTCAAGAAACTGATCAATCTTATCCTGAAAGGCAGGGCTGATGTCAGAGGCCTTTTCCCATGTGCACTCTTCGTAAGTCAGGCCCTTCCACTTGACGTAGTATTCCGTTTCATCCTCACCATCGCGAACAGCAACAACGCGCTCCGCTTTGATAAAGTCCTCTAGGGCTTCTTCATCGCGTTCTCTATCAAGGAAAAATTGTTCTCTCATCTCGAGGGGTACATCATCTCCAAAACGCATATCAAGCTCCTGCTCGATGACTTTTCTGTAGTAATTTTCGACTTTGCGGAAGCCCCGCATGTCCCTCAATGAGTCCAAGCTGTTCCATGAATCATGGAGATGAGACTTTCCCTGCCATTTGATGAAGTACAGGAAATCATTACGATCCAAATTGTAACTCAGTACTCTGTTGTCTTTCGTTTGGTGTTTAACAACCTTTTCGATGTACGGAGACTCGTCAACGTAATCAGCGGTGAAGTCTTCGGGTGCCATGTCATCTTCTTCTTCAACTTCGAAGTCGCTCTCTTCGTATGTTACTCGCTGGGCGGTACGCCTGTTAGACCACCGCTTTTCGACGAGGTTGGGTTGCGACTCTCTCTCGAGTCTAGCTTTCTTCTGAGATCTTTTCGCGCGTGCTCCGCCGTAGTTATCAGAGTCGGATTCCGATTCATCCGTTGACGGCTGATGAGAAGGGGTAGGTCGTATAGAAGCTGCGATGCAAGAGAGGTCAGTCACGGAACGTATTGTAGGAAGTGAGATCATTCCAGGCTAGAACATACAGGGACGAGAGTTGTCCACTCGACGACGTTTTGATGCCCGACGATTTGCAGGCACCACGTCCTCTTCCGAGTTATCAGACGGAACCTGAAATCGATTAGTTAGTATAATGCCAGTATGGGACCGTGATTGGTACATACCGTCTTTCGAGGCTGTTGCGGCCGTTGCTAGAAACAAGGTCAGTTGCTGTGCTTGAAACAATTTGCGGGAATTTTGGGCAGCCTGCTTACGCTTCGACGAAGGCCATAGAGTTGAGGATTGGCTTGTATGAAATCATCTTCGCGTGCGGTGGCTCGCCGTTTTAGAGCCCTGCTGGAGTCGCTAGAGCTCGAGTGCTCCTCGACAGCATCCTCAGGATGGGATACAGGGCTGTCTTGCATATCGAAATCGGCATCGTCCGAAGCATTGTCGGGTGTCTGACCACCACTATCTTGTGAATACTGATCTCCGTTCATGATATGTGTGGCGTCGAGGGCATCATCAGATGAGGTTGGTGATGCGCCATGGCCATTCTCGGAAACAGATTCGGGACGCGTGTCTGAGGCGTCGCTCTCGCTCCGATCGCGTACGTTGCGGGTCTGGATGGCTATCGTATGTTCCGGCGACAGATGCCCATTTACAGGACCACCCTCAATAAGGGTGGACATCGTCGACTATGCTATGATACCACCTGCTGCGAGACGATTTGAGGTTAGCAACTCGGAGAAGCTTTGGACGGTGTGGTGAGTGGTATGAGTCCAAAGGGGTGGCATAGGCGACCAGAAAATATGTGAAATGGGGTAGGAATGAACTTGAAATGGCCAAGATGTTGCAACAATCGCATATCGTCGGGATATGCGATGGCAAGGCTGATGTTTGATGATATTGCGATTGGGGCAGTGTCTGTGGGCAGGCTGGCTTTCCTGGGTCTTGGACGTGCCGCTGTCGAAAAACGGCATCAAATTCCATCAAGAAAGAGCCATATCAACAGGTATAAGACCCATGGAGGAGGATATATTGGATTCGACAGCCAGCTCGAGGCTCGGTCGATCGCATACGGCAAGATACACAGGCAAGTCTGCCAGGATAGTATTGGCAGGAAGGGAATATCAACTTACAAGTCATTAATGAATGACCATCAGGTAGCAGAAGGCATTAAAGGAAACGCTGGCGAATTCTCGAATGTGATTTGCAGGTTTGACCAAATGGGGGTTCGGGTGGGCGTGGATGAGGTGTGAGGGTGAAGGTGGATTGTCACAAAAATGCCACCAGACTGGTGGAGAGAGAAGAATTGGATGGTCCGGCAGCAGGCACCTCGCGCGGGTTGGGACTCGCCGCGCTAGTGCAGGGCAAAGTTCATTGGCCACAAGCTCTCTTAGACCCATAAAATACGATCACGTGATTGTCGACGTGAAGAGCAGGGCAACTTTAGACGGCAAAGTTCAGTTTCTTGAAGTTAAGCAACTAAGCGCCTAAATAACATGCGATATGTCTACAAAGCTTGGATCCCATTGAAAGCCTATTGAAATGCAATGATGCTCCTGCATTTCCGCCCTCGCCCAGCAGGTGACGGGATGCAGCCACTGCCGATCATTCGTGTACCGTGTAGAATGGGGGTACACATGAGCTACCCTATAGACGGCTGCTATTCAGAGCTACTTGCTGCCATTGTTTCTCGCTGTTTATGAATGCTTGTATTGTAATTGTTGGCCATGCTTGCCATACTTTTCTGCGATTTACCGTTCGTAGTAGTAATTGAGGCACGGGTACTGTTATTGAAAGATATTCCCTACTTTGTTAATATTTAGATTAGTGGTAGGTTTTGCGATTATCTACGGACTCTTCTCAGCCCCTCCGTAGCTTACGCAAATACCTATCCAACAGGGACAACCGACGACACGTTCTCCCATCTAAGCACACTGTAGATAAGTACATACGAGAACTTACCATCGACGATGAATTATTCACCCGATCTACAAAAGAAAAAAAAGCCAGGCTTGGCCACTCCAGATAATGGCCCAAGCACACGGCAAAATCCACTGGCCCGAATGGGAACTAATGAGGGCCCTGTCAAGTGGGTGCCAGAAAAACAGGCACTGCAAAGGCGTTCCCCAGAAAACTCAACTTTCTAATATGGGCCACAATTTTTAGAGATAATGCCTTTAAAGATCAATAACCAATTATTGTCTGGAGCTAACAATATCTATTGTCTGTGATAGGAACGAGAAGTATGGTAATCTAAGATCACCAGAAGTCCATTCTTCACGGTGGGCAGGCACTGTTTTTCAAACACCCACTTGCTTGTGTCTATGACCTAACAGACAACTAGCAATTAAACGATGTCCTAACGGAGCGTAGGTATGTTGCTGGCCCAGCCATCCTCCGACCGCATCGCAACACGCATGTATTTTTTTTTTTTTGTTTCTGCTACAGATGCGCACAGCTCTGCGATTCTGATAATTCTGCCAGGCTGGCTGCTGCACAGACGCAGGGTTAGCACATGGTTCCAGGGTCCATTCTTTGAGAGATGGCCACTTCAAATTTCTTCCCATCCAGGTAGGTGAGGCAACTCCAGCGCTGTGCGACCATGCTAGTCAATGACGATATGTACGAAACATGTACCCAGGTCTTATCGATACCCAATCCACCTTTGTACCTTGCAGATTCAACCATCATGGAGAGAGGCAGGCTCCCTTGCACCTCAGCATGATGGCAAGTCGCCGTAACCCCAAGACCGTTCTGTGTACCTATCTGCCACTGCAGCAACCCGTCTCAATGGCTACCTACCTCATCTCATGTCGAGACACGGCTAGCCACGTAGGTAACACGTCCGTGGATGCCAATGTCAATGGCTCCCGTCCATGCTTATGCCTCCACCTGCACCTGTAATTAGCACCTGCCCAAGTCTCAATGCCCTGCCCCGCCAAAAGTGGACGATTCAGAGCACAGGAAAAATTGATGACCGCACACTCGCCGCCTCCATCATTGGGCGCAACACCACAATCCTCATCTTTTTTCCCTGCCCACCATTGTTTCTTCCCCCGATCCAACTCGCACAATATCCGTCCGTCTGCGCCGTCGAACGCGCCTGCGTACGAATATCCCATTCCAACTGAACCAGGCTCTTGAGCTTGACAGAAGGGCGACGCTGGGATCGCGAGCTGAAATACCGCCGCTCGAATAACCCCTCCGACAATTTTTTTGTGTCCACAGCACACGCCAACACCGCCGTCATGTCCGACAAGCTTACACGGTATGATGCTAGCCGCGATATGGATTTTCACCCAGGGGCTCCTGCTAATATGAGTTTTTCTTATAATGTAGTATCGCTATTGTCAACAGCGACAAGGTTAGTCAAGACCGCTCGTATACTTGAATACCTCTTCTTTTTGGCCATCTTGAAAAAAAATCTACCCCGCCTCACACAACTATAACCCCGCCATCTATCTGCATCGCCATCACCACGAATCAACAACAAAGTTCTGACAAACCTTCTTTGTGGATAGTGTCGCCCCCGAAAGTGTCGCCAGGAATGCAAGAAATCCTGCCCAGTCGTCCGAAGTGGCAAGCTCTGCATTGAAGTTGCGCCCGAATCCCGCCTCGCCTTCATCTCCGAGTCGCTCTGTATTGGTTGCGGTATCTGCCCCAAGAAGTGCCCATTCGATGCCATTACCATCATCAACCTTCCCACCAACCTCGAAAGCCAAGTTACCCACCGATATGGCCCCAACAGCTTCAAGCTGCACCGGCTTCCTATGCCCCGCCCCGGACAGGTTCTTGGTCTCGTCGGAACCAACGGTATCGGCAAGAGTACTGCTTTGAAGATTCTTAGTGGAAAGCTCAAGCCTAACCTGGGCCGTTTCGACAACCCCCCCGACTGGGAAGATGTTATCAAGTATTTCCGAGGTTCTGAACTGCAGAGTAAGTAGAGATCGGGCACCAGAAATATAATTCAATTGTGCTGATCATTTGGTAAAAGACTACTTCACCAAGCTGTTGGAAGATGACCTCAAGGCAGTGGTCAAGCCCCAGTATGTCGACCAGATCCCAAAGGCTGTCCGTGGTCCCCAGAAGAGTGTTCGCCACCTCATCGAGAGCCGAGCTTCCCTCGGGAATACTCAGGAGGTCGCCGACGTTCTTGAGTTGAACCATATCATGGACCGTGACATCAACCTGCTCTCTGGTGGTGAGCTTCAGCGTTTCGCCATCGGTACTGTCTGCGTCCAGAAGGCCGACGTCTACATGTTTGACGAACCCTCTTCGTATCTTGATGTCAAGCAAAGATTGAGCGCAGCCCAAATCATCCGCTCATTGCTCCGCGACAACGACTACATCATCGTAGTTGAGCACGATTTGTCTGTTCTGGATTATCTTTCCGACTACATCTGCGTCTTGTACGGAAGACCCGCCGTCTATGGTGTTGTTACCCTCCCCTACTCTGTTCGAGAAGGTATCAACATTTTCCTTGATGGCCATATTCCCACCGAAAACCTCCGTTTCCGTGACGAGTCTTTGACCTTCCGTATTGCCGAGAGCGCCGATGAATTTGCTATTGACAAGTCTCGTGCTTTCAAGTACCCTAAGATGGAGAAGACCCTCGGCAACTTTAGACTTCGCATCGATCCTGGTGACTTTACCGATTCCGAAATCATTGTCATGATGGGAGAGAACGGAACTGGGAAGACCACTTTCTGTCGCCTCCTGGCCGGAGCCCTGAAGCCCGATAGCAAGGCCTCCGTTCCCGACATGAGAATTAGCATGAAGCCCCAGACCATCACGCCCAAGTTTGAAGGTACAGTCCGCCAGCTTTTCTTCAAGAAGATTAAGCAGGCCTTCCTTTCGCCCCAGTTCCAGACCGATGTTGTCAAGCCTCTGAAGCTCGACGACTTTATTGATCAGGAGGTCAAGAACCTGTCCGGCGGTGAATTGCAGCGTGTTGCCATTGTCCTGTCTCTCGGTATGCCTGCCGACATTTACCTCATTGACGAACCTTCCGCCTACCTCGACTCCGAACAGCGTATCATCGCCGCCCGTGTCATCAAGCGCTTCATCATGCACTCCAAGCGCACGGCATTTATCGTCGAGCACGATTTCATCATGGCCACGTACCTCGCTGACCGTGTCATTGTCTTCGATGGCAAGCCTGGTATTGATGCCCATGCCAACAAGCCTGAGTCTCTTCTCACAGGTTGCAATGCTTTCCTCAAGAACCTTGACGTCACCTTCCGCCGAGACCCTGTGAACTACCGTCCTCGTATCAACAAGCAGGGCTCGCAGCTTGACCAGGAACAGAAGTTGGGCGGCAACTACGTAAGTGAACCCGCAAACACGCCGATAGCGGACTGCTCATGCTAACCCACCTGTTTTTTTAGTTCTTCTTGGAGGATACTCCCGACAAGAGCTCTTGAAAAGGGCAAGTATAGAGATAGTAATTCCCACCACCACCACCACCATCATCATGCATCTCGCGGCGTTAAGGGCGTTCAAAATAAAACCACGCTTCAGAAGCGTGTGGGGGGCCACGCCCATGGTTCTGGCTTAGATATTGATGATCCGGGCGAGGATGACGAGCCAGACGAGCTGGGCTCGCCGTGGCAGCCTATCCCCTGCTGTCTGGTCCTGTGAGGGTTCCATCCCACTTGGGCTTGGATTAACAAGTGTTGCTCATTGGAAGAGGAGAGCAAATAGCACTTGGGTTTCTCGCAGATTGAGGGACAGTGGATCAAGAAGGATGACTGCCACACTCGCTCCCTGCAAAGTAGGGAGCGATTCGGAAGACGAGATTTGTTTTGATCATATATAGGTAGCTGCAGTTAAACGAACGGAAAGATTTAAGAGAAATTTCGCGAAAGTGTGCAATCTCGGGCGGTGTAAGTTTTATGTAATGAACACATCTAGCACAACTAATTGGATGGACCATTTTCAATAGCTCAAAAGGCGATGCGGATTTGAATGTTTGATGTAATTATGAGTGGGCCAGCTGAACATGGCTATAACTAGGTATGGGGATTACACGCCGGGAATGGGGAAGAGCACACATGCGGTGTTTTTTCTCTTTTCTTGGAGGAGACACACTGACATGATAAACAAAGAGACACATACCAACTAGCAGCCTCAAGGAGGAATCGAAATCTGCTTCTCAAGGACTGAACTCGAAAAAAGACGATGAGTGGCCATCCCTTGGCCACTTGAATGATCGAGGAGAGGCAAAAAAGGAAGGAATAGGTCAAGGACCAATCTGTAGCCAAGACTGTATGTCATCTCTACCTAACAAGCCTTGGAGTGAATGCTTGCCAGAACGTACTGAGGTGGCGGACAAAAGGGCTGAGTAGCTTCTGGCTCTCTCGAGTTGTGGGGCAAACAGTTGCCCTCTGTGCCTATTCCTCAATTTCTCCTTCCTCACTGCCGGACCTTGCATCTCGTGCTGGTGGTGGGTTAGCAGGAGGAGTCTCGGTATGAACTGGGGCTTCACGTTGAGGGGTGCGCTCGCGCGATGGCTCCCGTTTCAATCTCTGTTACAAGTAGTTAGCAACCAATTGGTTTATTTCTCAATGTTACTAGATGGATGTTTTCCTTACCTTGGAATCTCGCGAATCTCTACGAGCGTAATCATCTTCATTTTCTGTTCGACGGCGTCGAGAGCTTGATCCTGAGGGTCGCTCGTCACCATATGGGAGTTCCTCGATGGAGCTGCGGTCAACACGCCGACGGTAGAGTCGCTCTCGCTCCTCCTCTCTATCTCGTCGCTCGCGATCATAATGCGAGTCATCCTCACGGCGAGAGCGGGGGTGCGATCGTAATCCCTATCTCTGTCTCTCTCCCTCTCTCTGTCTCGGTCACGCTCCCGTTCGCGTTCACGGCGAGGTGGAGGTGATAAACGGCCACGGTCAGTGGATAATAGATTCTCCGCCATGGTGGATTTGCGGTGGTTTCGCTCACGCTCCGCAATTGCTTTGCGTCTGTCTGCCTCATAGGCATCCGCTTCGGGGCTGCGGCTTCGTCGAGGGCGGCCACTGCTGCGATGAGAGCGCTCACCTCTGGACCGATCTCTCTCTCGGCGATCCCTTTCCACAGACGCACGGTCACGGCGCCTGTCCCTTCGGTGGGCGTCCTCCTCCTTCTCCCGAAGGCGACGCATGTGTTTGTCAAATGCGGATCTTCTAGACTCCTCTGACGTAACAGCCTGGAACTCGTCTGCTTTGATTAGTCGGGGTCTAACCTTTTCATAAGAGTCGTTGAGAGTAATAGGTGGCTCCATTCGTTTCATAAACGTCCGTAGGTCATCAACTGCCCGGCGATCGTCACGCTTAGATGTACGCTTCTCACGCAGCTTTGAACTATTGGTCAGCCGCATAAAAATCGTTGATGAAGGACGCTGGAAGGTGAGTCTTACCCGATCAAAAATGAGGTTCAAAACATCTCGACTGATATCGGCCGTGCGCCGATCACCCTTCATCATGGATATAAACTCTTCCAAATCACTGTTAGGGTTGAGTTCAATTCGTTTGTCCTAAATTTAACATCATTAGCTTCATTCTTTCGATATAGTAGTTGGGGTTCCTACCTCGAGAACATCAAGAACATGGTTACGCGGCTGTCGAAGCCCACGCTCCTCCTCCTCTACAAGATCCCAGAAGAGCTCTTGTGGTGTTGACCCGCCATGGCCCATCATATCTCGATACCTTGGTTCATTCTCAATCAAGGGGTGGATTTGTGCCCACTTGGTGCCTGCATTGATCTTACCGTCGGCACGGAGCTCGTTTAACAGTGCTTTGAAGGCATCTCTAGCCTTCCGCTCATTGCGGAACTTCTGGGTTTTCTCCTCTTGCTTAGAGTCGTTGAACGCGCGCTCGAGGGCCTTCATATGGTTTTGAAAGGCGGATAACATGTCGAGCTGACTAAGAGTCTGGTACTTGGCATCATTTTGAAACGGTTGGGTTGTAGAGATTATTCCTTGTGCATCAGACCATCGAGTATAGGGCTCCAGGTTGAGTTTAGGAAGGAGATCGACCAGGCCGTCAATGGCACTCTTTCGCATAGAGGCCTGCTGTTCGGCATGGGCTCTCTTCAAGCCAATAATGTATTCTTCAAAAAGCTGGCGCCGCTCTGACTCGTCGCTGGTAGACCGGAAAATGGTTTCCCCCTCAATCATGGGGCGCGCAGTCTTCCAGCGCGTATAATGAGTAATCTCGGGGTGCCGCTTCAACATGGTCTCGAAATCAGTTCGAAGTTTAGCCAACCGCTCCTTGGCGCGCTCCTTGTCCTGGATGATAACATCTTGGCAAAACTTCTCAAAAGCATCCCTTCTATCTTTAGGATCCTTGATTGCACGAAACTGGGGATCACGGGCTGTGGCTCGAATCGTCTGCTCCCACGTCCAGTCTGGCTGAACACCACTTCGGCGAAGTAGCTTAAAGAAGGCAGCCTCGGCTTCCTCGATTGTCGCGTATTCGGGATCATTCGTTTCGGGCACAAATATCTGAGCCTTGGGATCATTTGGGGCAGATAGTTGTCGTGACTCGGCGTAAGAATCGCGATGGTCGCGCCCCTGGTCGAATGAGCCTCCATAGCCTCCACCGGAAGCGAATGGCGATTGTGTCGCGGGTGTCACTGGTGTCTGCGCTGGAGCGGGGGTTGGCGCTGAACCAAGAGCGGTTTTGTACACATCGGGCATCTCCCAGGAGCTTTCCTTAGTCTCCGTATTGTACCAGTACTTTTGACCACCCTTGGCCGTGTATTCTTTCCAGGGTTGGTTGGCGAGAGCGCGCTGTAATCAATTGTGGTTAGCAACTTGAACGTGTTCGTGGGAAGAAGTCAAATTGGAGAAAAGAGACGAACCTCTGCCGGCGACATCATTTCCTCGGGCTTGGTCCATTGCGTCGCTTTGGTCACATTGTTGTAGTAGTAGGCTCGGCCATCATTGGTATGATGTTCCTGCCATACAGGCGCAGGCTGTGCGTGGCGGCCAGGAAAGCCGTTCATCGTGCTATCAATGGGCTCAAAGAAGGGGATGTGCGCGCGCCAAAGAAGGGGCCTTCTCTCGGGAATTGGTGAAGGCTGCCACGTAGAAGGAGCCTTGGTGTTGTTAATGCGACGACGGAAAGCTTGCTCTGAATAATCTTCATTTCGAGAAGTTTGACCCAAATCTCGTTGGAAGGACGGGCGCACGGACCCTGCAATCAATCAGGCAGTCCAACCTACCCTATAGAGTCCACTAATGCAATTAGCCGAATGCTAATCCAAGGTGTCCTGATATGCAATGTACCTCCGTACCTCCCATGCCGGTCTACAATATAGGAGAGGCACAACGTTGAGCTCAAAGTCGGAGACCAGCAAAAGGTGGCTGACTAGAGGGAGACGAAGTACTATTCTCCATGAAATAGAGATCTCCGCTCGCCAATTAGTCGAGTGTGATGCCAGCTACTTTGAATTTGGAAACAGAGGGACGGGTAACGTGCGTATAAATACGAACAGAGCCTCTCACAATGGCGGCCGATCTCGTGGCCATGCACGATCCCGCCGTGAGCTTTGCAGAGAAGTGTTACTTGTCCTACTTGGTTCCGGCTGTTACAGACACCGACTTGGACGAGCTGTTCAAGGACGTCGAACCGGGGCAGCCTATAATCGAGTCCTTCAAAACCAGAGAGACTCTCTTCTTCGGTCTGTTCCCCCTAGCACTAACATACTCTCCTCCTCTAACGAGTTATCAGATGAGACTGTGGGCCTTTTGCTCGTTCTCAAGGCACCTTGGCAAGAAGAAACAGTGCTACGCTCTCGCCTTGAGAGGCTGGCAATATCGATAGAGGCACATATCGTCAATGGCAGCGTGCCCGACGGTCCAAGTCCACCAGTAACGGAACTCATCTTCAAGGGATCGGTTCCAGATGTCGCCGATCCATTCATCATTGTAGATGAGGAGGAGGCTGGTGATTCCGAGGGCGAAACCCATCAGTGTATCTATGCCATCTGGAAACTCCCAGTCTTACTGCCGCGACCGCGGATGCGATTGCAGTCGCCCACAATCATCTTCACAGCATCTGCAGGTCTCAAACCAGATGAATCTACCGACCTCGCACCCAACGGCCAGCGATATCTTCCTAGCGGAGTTCCATCTGGGCTCAACCTTCTCGAGTCGTTCACCCATGACCCTTCTCTTAACGACGTCAAGCCAAGACTGTCCGCTCTGAGAGTCTCTCGTGTGGTTCCCCTGACGCAGCAAGAGGGTGTCGAGCAGCGCATTCGAACTCTTCCCCAACTCAAGTTTCAGATCTTCCCTGCTATCAATAGTAGGATACGATTCTCTCGACCCAATACAGAGCCTGTGAGCTCCGCTGTCATTGCCATCCTTGAAGTCGACTTTACTTCTTACTTTGAAAGCGAGTTCCTTCTTAACAAAATAGAGTTGTCAGTCCCTGGTGGCGAGGTCCAGTGTCTCAATGACGATGCCCTGATGCAACCACCTTTGAGTTGTGTTGCCCACGATCACATCACCTTTCTTTATCATGTCATTCCTCGACAATACGATCTCAATCACTCAAACCATACTCGAGAGCTTAAGATCTCCATCGTCGCCACAGCCCAACTCATACCCGACGTATGCACGCCACAACTAACAATGAACTGGTCCACGCCGATCGACTTCACTCTTCCAGTCAACCCCGGCTTCGGGGCAACACCAGGCCCCAGCCTCACCATCCAGCGATCCCACCGGCCTTCCCAGCTCTCCATCAGCAGCGGCCAGGTCGGCACCCCGTTAAAGTCACCCGTCATCCTCCGCCCAGACGCTCTTCCCACCCTGGAAGCAGCCACATCCCGCACGGAGACCGCGCTCCCCGAGCTGGGGATAACCATGTCCTTCAGCGCGCCGTCCGAGCCCGTGCGCCTGGGAGACATCTTCTGCTGGACCGTGTACGTCGTCAACCGCCCCAGCGAGCAGAAAAACCAGCACCCGCGGAAGCTCGCCCTTGTCTCCCTGTCCAAGCGCCAGCGGCAGGAGGTGCGGAGCTTGCGGCCCATCTCTTCCAGCAGGAAGAAGCACGCCGAGCGAGACATCGCCGACGCGGCCCTGGACGACAATGTCCTCCACGCCATGCAGAAGAATGCTGCCGTTGGTACCGCAGAGGTTGCCTGCCTGAGTGCCGACACGCGCGTTGGCCCGCTGGCCCCCGGAGCCTGCCATGTGGTTGAGCTCCAATTTTTGGCCCTGAAAGAAGGCATAATCGGCATCGAGGCCATTCGAGTTGTAGACATGAGTACTCAGGAGCACGTGGATGTACGAGACTTGCCAACCATGGTCGTAGAGCCTGCAGCCGCCTAAAGAAATGTATACATTCTTGAGTTGATGGCTTGAAATGTAGGCATTTGATCATATATCACAGCCAATATCTGATAACTGAGGAAAATGTGTAAACATATATTTATATTGATGAAGAGAGTGTGTAAATACTGCTGCTTGATCGCTTGTTGTAGCAGCAATTATAATAACGAACGGAACGCCGTCAGACAATGCCAGTCTACCATGCAACGCTCTCTTGCCAATGCGCCCCCAACTAGAATGCAATTACCTTTCCTTTCTAAATGCCAAACAAAAACGCCATTTTATCAAACCAAGACATGATGCACGTTACTTATTAAAAGTCATCCAAGTCATCATCCCAGCCAAGCCTATCATATATGGACTTGTCCGTCCGTTGTTCTGCCGCTGGCTCCAAATCTTTGTACTGTTGAGCTGGCTTCTGTGCAGCCTGTCTCTTAACAGGAGTTGCAAACAGCACATCCTCATAAGAGGTATCGAAGCTCAGCTTTCTCATCGGCTCATTTCTAGCGTGACGCACATCTGGCGACGCTCCCAAGGCCGCATCCCTATCAAAGAGAGGCGACGAAGGTGGAATTTCCGGTTGCTCATTGCTGTTCCTCTGCCTGGAGTACCCCTTGGTTGGGGTACAGCTAATGTCAACAGATAGCAGGCCCCGATTACCTGTCGTGTTTCGTAGCACGGTGCGCTCCCCAGTAGACGAGCCTACACCTCCAACACTCGAAGGTGGAATAATCTCCGTGGATGGAATTGGTATGTTAGCAGCAGACGTGTCTGGCTTTTTCGTACCAAGTACATCCCTAAAGCGATTGTTCGCCGGTGTTGCCTTGACCAGTGTACTCGAAGATGAAGGCCAAAGCGTCCTCCGAGATTCTAGAGAAGTTAGCATAAGGGCCGATATTGGGCATTCCCCGGTGGGTTTGTGTGCTACTCACTCTTCGCTGAAGTCAAGGCCGATACTTTCCGTTCGGCCTCTTCTTGCATGGCCTTACCAACAACGTTCCGATCGGGTTTCCTGATACTAGAAATAGCGTCCTTCAGCGCTGCCTCGACTCTAGCCTTCTTGTTCGCTTTGACGTCCTGCAGATCGACCATACTGGTACTGCGCACCAAAGAGCTTGTCCTAGGTCGAGATTGGCTCGCGAGCCCGGAGTTCCCAAGGTCGCTCTCCTCCTTTTTCAGTGTTGGGATGGCAGCTGATGTCGCCGATCGCATGAGCGCGAGCGCATTATTGGGCCCGCGAGACATACTGCGGCGTTGCTGATCGTAAGATAGCGCACGCTCCAATGTTCTAGGCTCTTTGTGACGAGCTGTTCGCTTTGTTACGGCCCCGGGTTTCAATTCCTGCTTACTCGAGTGCCTCTTTAGCGATCTAGGCTTCGATTGCGACATTGTCAGTGGGCCACCAAGCTTTCTATTCAGAGAATCGCAAAGTTGAGGGAGACGCGCCATATAGCTAATATAATGTCAGAACCGTGAGCAACAATGTGTGGGATTTGGAATATACCTACAATGGCATAATAACATCGACGCAAAAGTCCCGCAGTGGCTCCTGTGAGGATTTTGAATTTGGCGTTTGACTCTGAGGCGTCGATTGCTGTGAATCTTCAAACAGAAGCTGTTCTTCGGAGGCGGTCGATTGCCAGATAGTCAGCCTATCAGCGTGAACATCAATAAGCACCGATAGGTTGTGCTTGTTTCGTTTTTTGGGAGGCGCCATGGGCGGTGTCGAAGATCCAACGGGGTTCCCAATGGCCCCAGGCAACATTGGCAAGCTATTGCTTTCAGTTGACTGAGTGGTTTCTTTGACGGATTCCAATGCCAGAATTTCCATGATCAGTATCATTTGAAGCTGAGTCTCCCTGGTACGTAACAGTGACGCGTGAAACTTGATCTGGGACATGGTGTCGCCTGACTTAGCATCCTCCAACTCAGGTTTACTCGATGACCACCAAGCACGGATACTTTCATCTTCCAGAGGATACAACCCCTCTTTGCTGAGTTTCATCTTCTTGGGTCGGCGTCGCCGCTTCTGACCGTCATCGGAACTTTCTATCACCGTATTCATTTTCGACATAATGTCAGGTATCGTTTCCCGGAATTTCTTATCGATCTGGACGGTTGTGAGAACCATACTCTTCAGGAAGGCAATCAGCTCTTCCATGTCGAGATTTGATTCAAGATCCATGAGGAATGCCGAACGCGCTCGGGAGAGTGACCCTTTAGCAAAATAGGCGAGCGAGCCCTAAAACCCGAATGTCAGAAACAAATTGCTCCGGAGAGTAGCTTAATGACTAGGCAGAGCCCAATTACCTTTGATTTATACAGGGTTTCAGAATACTGAGAACGGATATTCTCAAAAATCCCCTCCGGAGTGATCTGCTCCTGGTGGTCTCCGGAAGCAACACCCACAGCTTCCTTAGAAGGATCATCCCTAGGTGCATCTTCTACCTTCTCTAGAGGTTTCGCATCGTTCATAGATCCATACATGGAGGCCGTCAAAGCCGGGTCAGGTTTGACCACAACTCCTTCTGAGATCGACAAAGACTGTGAGTGAGACCGTTTCCTGACAAGTGATTGAATAGCCTCAATTGCTTTGTTCTTCTGCCTCTCGTCCTTATGCGTTTGTGGTGTTGTTAGTGGCAACGGTGCGCTCGGTTCAATCGGTTCTGCCTTCGGTACCCGTATTCGTTCCGTAGCAATCGCGGTGGCATGTTCCGCAAGTTGGTCGATACTAACCCAGGATCCCAGCTTGCAGACGGAATAGAGGCCATTTTGTTGCCTTTCAACTGCATATACTGTCCCCCTGGGCTCACTCCTGGCAAGTAGCAAGCTTGGCCTGGTTCCCATCCGACTTTCCAGGTCCAGGATCTTGATCCGCGATTCAAAAAAGCGGCTCTGTGGTAAGTCACCATGGGGTGCGAGAAAATCGAAAGAGCCGAGGGGTACGTATTGGCGCGGAAGAAGCATTAGAGGGTGCAGAGTACGTGGTGGGACGTGAAGGTTCGGAGGGTAGGGCTTGATACGTGTTAGTTGTAACCTTGATAGAGCTCTCAAAGTAACTTTGTAAACAAACCTTGAGGTCAATCGGCGGTCTTAAGAGGTGATCTGTCGCCAATGATCTCTCCCGTTTTCGTTTCCGGCTGTCTGGCGTCGCAGAGGAATGGCCATTGTGTTGGAGGCTTCCCTCGGAGCTGGGCGTCATGATGCCAGAACGCAGACGCGAGGACGCGTCTGCATCAGACATGGGCAACGGCTGCATCTCAGAGAAAGAGACTTCATAAGTCGAAAAACATTTCTCTCTGGTCAACCTATTCGGAATTAAGGTAATAAAAACAATCTTTGGCTTGTATGTATAATATACAGTAATATGTTGGTTGGACGTTGGCCTGGTGGGTTGAGGGAAGGTTCCCTAGGGAGTATTAGAGTGGTAGGCAAATGACCTGTCAGGGCGCGTGCGTGTAGTTGCCGTCCCAAGTACCTCAAGGCGCCACTAAAAAACGCGTACTGGGAAATGCAGTGACGTCGACGGGACCCGACGCGCTCTCGACTTTATCTACCCTGCAGAGAGGGGTATCTCAGCTTCAAATTAGTGCAAGTGTCCACCATTCGATTCATTCTTCACCTCGTGTGGAAACGCGCTTGCTGAAAGCTTACCGTATAAGTGGTCGTTAGCTTTCGGTTCTATTTGCATGCGCAATTGAGTGTCGATATTGGAATCAAATGTTGAATAACAATCTCTTCAAGGGTCTCTGAACGTCAGACTTAGGTTGCTAACCAATTCAGGATGTCCCGCAACAAGAAGCATCGAGCGGAGCTTCCTAGTGGGGGTTTGACAACCTCGAATTTCCTCACATCCTTCGTATTTCAATCCTCAATCCATTGATGAACAAGTACTCCCTCACTGTTAATACCGATTTACACCACCAAAGAGAAGACTCCTCAAACTGGAAGAAGGAAAGGAATATTCCCCATAGCGTCGAAGCATAATCACGAAAAATGGCGTCTGAGCCAGACTACAGCTTACCCCCTCAGCGGGTCGCCTTTGATGGCTTCCTGTTTGATATGGACGGAACGATCATCGACTCAACCTCAGCAGTGGAAAAGCACTGGCATACGTTCGTTTGGCAATTGGAACTGTATGAATACGAAGTCTATTCGCTGACACATGTAGCAGGATTGGTAAAGAGATCAATGTTGATCCCAAGGTCATTCTGGAAACCTCCCATGGGCGTCGCAGCATAGATATATTGAAGCTCCTGGCACCCGACAAAGCATCAATGGAATGTAAGTGAAGAAATTCGACACTCGAACACAACATCACGCAAGAATAGGACGGTTGTCAATTTCGCAGTCACGTTGTCACTTGATTAATAACACTCCTTGTCTAGATGTTAGAGATCTGGAAGGACGACTCCCAAGGGACTACGCAGACGAAGCAGTTGAAATTCCAGGAGCACGTTCTCTTCTTGAGTCCGTCGTCTCCGAGGCCATCCCCTGGACAATCGTCACCTCTGGCACCGTACCCTTAGTTACAGGGTGGCTCAAGGTCCTCTCCATGGCCATACCAGATCACCTGGTCACGGCCGAGTCTGTGGAAAATGGCAAGCCAGATCCCACGTGCTATCTTCTCGGCCGTGAGAGAATAGGCTTGGAGGCCGACGGTAAGCAGGTACTGGTATTGGAGGACAGTCCGGCAGGCATCAGGGCAGGCAAGGCTGCCGGGTGCAAAGTCGTGGGGCTCGTGACAAGTCACACCTTGGAACAGGTCGTCAGCGCTGGACCGGATTGGGTAGTGAAGGATCTCGAATCTCTGAAAGTTGTGGGCAAGGAGGGCGAGAAACTAGTCGTGGAGATCTCTAACGCACTGCGCTAATTACTTGACATTTTCGAACATGTCCAGGGGGACTGAGAAGGGAATTGTGGATGACGAGGGGGAATAGACGCATAGACATGAGCCCAAAATCCCTTTCTTTTTTTATTTCTTTCCAGAGGAGGTACCAGCTGGTAGTGGCATCGGGGTATGCTTTGCCCTGTAAATCTTCAGATATTGGTCTCAGTTGAGTTGCGCTGAATGTCTTGATTTGAAGGTCGTTGTGTCGATCACCAAGCTAATCTCAGCTGCCAAGAAACAAATGACGATCATTGCCTGGTTCCCTCGAATGGTACCTGCAGCCCGGGGAGACTTCAGACTAAGTATATTACCTGTCCCTTCCCTTATTTTGGGGATTCGTACCAGATGTTTCTCTTTCCCTCTTCCCTTCCAGGTTTTCGGTGTCACAAGAGTCTCACCACAAAGAAGGGTTTGTCTTCAACCTCGAAATTCGTCATCACCGATCTGCCCGAGACAACCATACCACCTACCCTGTAGACTAATGAATACGCGGATCTCTGCAACAGCCGATTCACCTCGTGTGGTACGACAGGGAGAACCCTTGGGGAGACCGGAATAAGGCGTCGTTGTACTTGTCTGTCTTGGGATGATCGCCCTGCCGATCTGATAAGACTTGGCAAGCACAACACCATTCCAAGGTGGTAGACATGTGGCAGGGTGTTGGTAGCATACTGATGTCATACTCGAATAAGCGAGACGAACTGTTACCTGGGCACTGGTGACCTGAACTGTCAGCTGGAGCTGTAGCACAAAGTGTTGCAATCATTTGCCGATAAGCTGCGAAGCATGGTGCTACCGTCCTGTCGTCTCTCGAACTACCACCCGACGTCACAAGAGTCACATCTGACATAGCAAGCAACATTGACGACCCCAGATTGCGAGAGAAATCTGACATTATGGCCACTCTTCATTTTGCTGTCACAATGGCATCTTGAGGCTGGCAGACCAGGATTTCAATTCCTCTCTCTGAACGGCTTCTCGATCGAAAAAGTCAATTACCCCGAGCTGAAGCAGATCTCTGGGTTGGCCGCATTGCGATCGTCGGTATACATCGAATAGGGGCTGTCTCAACATCGGACGAGCTATTCTCGATCTGTCAACCGGGAATCCTAGGGCCGAGGGATCAACTGCCAGGGATTCGGCGCCCGCAAACGTGGTGCGTGGGACCAGATCTGTACCACGCGAAATCGGCTTGCAAAACCTCTCAACACTCGGCGACTTTTGGAATAGGACCGGACGGGCAGATTCGACCCTCGTAGCTCACCCGGAAGAGTAGTATTCCACGACACGCAAGACCGAGGTAGATGACGCAAAATTAGGGGACGAGTACAACCGGGCTACGTGGAAAATCGAACGATTACCAGCATCAACAAGCCGGCACCAACAGAGCGGCACCGAGAAAGCTTGTCTTGGAACGGGAGCCACCCCGAGGAACTCGCCTATAGTGACACTAGGAATGATTCTCAACGGACGTTGCCAACCAGAAGAGGAAAATGAGTGAACACGCGGCCCCTGATGGAACGAGCCAGGAACAGATTCTTTCACGAAGCTAGCCAGCCTCTGTTCGTGATTGGGTATGTCTTCAAACAACGGGCGGTTAGGGCAATGCATGGCTTGACTCACGGAAGCGTAGCGCTTCATTCTGACAGCATAGCATGAGCTTTAACTCCTCGTGTCATCCAGGGGGAAAAGCCAAGCAAAACGCCATGATAGGGCCAAGGGTTCCGGGCTAAGTGGGAGGAAAAAGGGGTGCAGGTATTGTCATCTCCCTAGACGTGCACCAGGCACCGTTGTGAATGCCCCAATATCGGACTTGCGATCATTCTAGGTAAGGGGATATGCCGGTCGGCAGCTGAGCATGCAACCGGGTGGGAACAGCCCAGCGCCACGACGTATTTCGGGCTAAAGCTTGGCAGACTGGGTCGCTGAAAATGCTTGTATGGAGATGATTGTTGTTGTCGTAGGGTTTTGACAATAGTCAACGGAGATGATCCAATTATCGTACCCACAAGGCGGAAACATGTGGCTTTGTTCCTACAACTGGGATGGAGAGGGCGCCAATGCGTAATGCAGGTACCCAAGCAAAGGAGAACAAACAACAATGACATCCCGCCGGAACCCATAGCATTGATATGTCGTTCACGCCTATTCTGAGGCACCTAACCCGAATTTAGTGAATTGTAGCGAAACACGCCCATGACTAATGAAGCACGATCCCCTCTGCCGAGCCGCCTACGAATTGGCCCTGTCCCTGGCTCTTCTACTGGTAGAGCTTGATATCTTACCGTCACTTCCTGCAGGGAACTTGACGAGTCAGGCAATCTTAGAAAATGTGATGCATCTCCAAGTGCCATGCACCCGTGACAATGCGTTGAAAGCCACGGAACGCGTCGGAATACACTTCCAATGCTGCGTTTCCGCCACAATCGTCTGCCGGCTGTGATCAGATCGCTATCTGTACTCCCTCTACGCTCTCGGAGGTGTGTTCCGGCATGTGGTTGGTGGACACAGAAATAACCAGAGCGTGGGATGCATAGAGCTTGGCCTACGTGAGGTTAGCCTTACAGCGTAGTCTCGGGCAGGGTTCGAGCCTTTCCCTGTCCATCTACCTAAACAGAGTTAGATATGCCCCAAGCTCGAGATACTACGATCGGCTGGTCAAGGCCACCCCTACGGAGCGTAAATCGTCGATGGACGTGAAACTTGGGCGAGGTATCTATGTGGATACTGCTGTGCTGGAAGGCATACTGTCGTTTCAAAATAGTCCTAAAGGTAGATGGCTAGGAAGTTCTCCATATTGTGATGGCTTTTTCTCCCTCCCTCCCCATCCCCATGGAGGCTGAGTTGGACCGGAGACTGGGCTGAAAAGGGAGTGGACCGCATACAAGCAACAAGCCATGGCATCCTGGCCAGGCGAACCCACCGGTGGATACGTTTTGCACGTGGCCATCGGGTCCGAGATGCCGCTAGGAGCCCGCCTCGCCCTGTGGCCTGTGTACTTTACCACTTATCAGCAAAATATTCCTAGGCTAAGGCATGGAAGTACCCGAAGGTACCAGGTCGTTTTCCCCTAACGGAATCCAGGCACCATGGCGAGCGCCGGCGCCTATCTACAGGAGGTGCTTGTCCCTTTGCTTCCCCTAGCCCATACTGCAGTCGACTTGAGCGAGGCACCCATACTGTACCTAGCGGTACTCTGCCCATCTAGCGCGTGCACGGCTGCTGCGGGCAGAACTCTCCGAAACCTTCTCTGTGATACCAGTTCCTGCTCACAGAGCTGCCCGCTACGCTGGTACCCTAGCAGGCGCTAACCGGGCGCCTTAGCCACATCAGTACCTCGACGCAGGCTACGCGCCTCTGTGGGCAGAACAAGCGAAAGGCGTTGGGCTAATAGCAAGACGTTATATTGTGCAATTTCTCATCGCCACTGATACGCAACGGGCCATTATCATCGATTGCTGGGAAGTGGGAGGCTACCCAAATGATTTTCCTCTAGACCCGGGATCGCCGTGTGCGCGCTTGATGAGCTGACGACACAGAGTTACATGCCGTGCAACCAGCCGTAAAGCGGGAGCTGGTCAGCAGCCTCTCAGGAGAGACACCAAAAAAGGAGGCGGGTATGCGGGCTCGTTTAGGCCTTCCTCCTGCAACACTCGAGGGACTAAGCCTTACGACTCTGAAGGTCCAAACGTCGTGAAACCACGACGGTAAGACATTCCTGTGGCTTGGGCTGAACCTTTGTGCCACTATCACAGATGCTGCTCTGGCACTAGCTGGTGGAGGCGAACGGAACGGTGACGACCTCCCACTCGCAGTTAATTTTAGTGGTGGGCTGGGAGAGGCTTTGGCGTGGGGAGTATGTTTTTTCGTCCTTGGTTCATGGAAAGATCCGTCCCGATTATCATCGGAGAGACGGGCACCTCGTAAATCGGCCAGTGAAAATTCTCGCTCACCGTTTGTGGGGTGCGCCTCCGGTCCAGGTGGTGGGATTCTAATAAGCTTTGACCACCGCGATTTCAGTTTGGGAAAGGCGTCACTGTGGAACATCGGAGCAGCACCCAAAAACTGATCAAGCTTCCGAGTTGCATCTCAGCCTCTCGCGTTTGCTCCGCGCTGCGTTGCAAAGAGTTGAGGAATCGCCGGCTTTGGGAGAGACCGGATGAAACCAAACTATCAATTCTCCCCCATTTTGCCTCCGGAAAGGCACCGCTGTATGAAGGGAGACATTCCCTTACACGGAAAGCGGGATGAGCCCTGTGGGTGTGTCTTTATGAAACTATCAGGACGGGCCCAGCCGAGCATTGCGTGTGCACCAGTAATTCCGCCAAGAGCATAGCTGGCGTCGCCTTTGTTTGGCTGTCGCTTGAATGATAACGGCCTGTTTTTCTGTTGGTATCCGTAAAATTAAATGCTCACAGATAACGTTCAACTCCAGTCCCCGCAGGAAGATGTCAATCAAACCTTGGCATCTGGAGTAGGTTGGATAAATCGCTCTCATCGAGCAGAGAGTACTACCTAATTCTAGAACTGTAGGTGGTACCTTACCAATTAGGAAAAGGGAGAGAACGACGGCCGACTTTCGAAGAGGACGACTAATACCCGCAACGAAAGCTACTGCAAGTAAGGAACTCTTGACTGCGTAAAGTTCGGTAGATATTACGCAGGTAGGCTCAACCGCCATGCGGCTGTGGATGATTCTTACGGCGGTCAACAACGTGGCAGTCTGACTGCACCCATGTGCTTCTAGAATGCAGACACAGGGATCGGACTCTGATTGATCATAATTAAAAGAAACAATTGGACCAATTCATCATAATTTTAGTACAGTCGGCCGCTGGGCTGATTGTTTTGCTTTGGTATGTATGTTCGAGGCCATTCACAAATACACGCGATGTAATGTAAGGCGCGGACAATACAAACACACCCCAGAAAAAAACCAGCCAGTTGTGTCAGTTTGCCGAACTCCGGACCAGCGTGGACCAGTGAGGTTTGTTCGTGCTTTTAGGTGCTATGCAGGGGTGCACGGGCACGGGTAGACGGGAGAGCAGCGCACTGAGGTACGGACTCGTACTGGCATGACCAAAACCAGTTGGCCGGTTCCCAAGAGTCTGGTACCTTAGGGTCCTTCGGGGGGGACTGTGCCACGGTACCACCTGGGACGGCTCGGGGTACAGAAGGGGCCCGGGCATGTACCGCATCGTATCTCAGGAAGGTACGTTGTACCAGTGCACGACATGCTTCGCAGTGTAAGGCAAAAATAAAATAGAAACAAACTAGCGAACATATGATGGGATCGACAGATCTTCGAACGGAGAACCCAGAGCGGAATCATTACCTCTCGGGTTGATACTGTCTGAAAGGAGCCACCCACTCATGCAAACTCGTCGGTTCCGGACTGTGCCTACTTTATCACCCCTCGATCTAGGCCTTGATCTCCTGACTTAGTGGCCTTTGTTGTTTTGGTGTTGCGGGAATTCGGAGACAGAGCTCGCATCGCGCGCGACGCGTGGGAGTCGGTGAATTTGACTCGTACCGCCCGGTGCCCGTGCGTGGACGGGGCATGTACAGCGCACGTCCGGTGCACCGCTACCATGCACGTCTTTCTTGATACCTGCTTGCCTGTTGCACCCAGGCTCTGAGCTGAAGAGCCAGAAGAAACATTTCCAGCGGCACGCGGCACCCAGAACCACGAGGTAAAGACATTCACCTGCGACAAACCTCATGGGCTGTGGTCTGTGTGAAATTCGAGATTGAGACATCAGGCTGTGAGAGGCAGCCCAGCCAAGGCAGCCTGGCCCAGAAATCAACACGCATGTTGTCTCATCAAATCGGATCTCACCAGAAAGAAGTCTTCTAGCCCTTCGGGGACTGGGAGAGTTGCTAGAGTCCAGACCGGTCCTTGGCCAATTGGCTTCGGCTGGCAGGGGAGCTGCCCCATGAGTCCTAATCTGCATGGTGTGCACAGGGCCCCTACAATTCACACGCACTTATCTTGATCCATCTTTGCATGGGCGAGTGAGCCGTCTTGCTGGCTATCGCGGCGCGGACCCACGGAGAACATCCGAGCACGTGGAGTAAGTAAGGTAGGATCGACCTGATGGCAAGCAAGTTGCATATGGTTTCCTGGAGAGGTTGCACCGAAGGCGCCTATGCGCTGTGATCCTTGGCTGCAAGGCAAGGTTGGCCTTTGTCTTTTCCACCAAGCAGAGGAGGGGCTGTGCTGTCGCCGCCTAGGAAGGGGAGGGCGAGGGCATTTCCCTTCGTGGTCTTGCGTATGTCCGTCGCTGAGTTGGTTCAGCAACATGCGCCGATTTCCTTGGCACGCACGGTCGCCCCCAAAAGCAAAGGGAAGCAGCGGTTTTTTCCCTCATGCCCAGGAATCTGAATCATTAGATGGAGAAGCAGAGATTCGAGAGGAAATTTTGCATCTCGTTTTATTCCGACCTATCATTTTAATGCAACATACCCAATATCTTATTCAGCATTGATCACTACTGCACGGACAACGGCTACTGCCGACAATCCTTGGGTCCATCATACCATCTTCTCGTTAGGGTAACCTTGGGAGGTGGCTGCACGCTTCAGAGCAGAAGATGGGATGGGGTGGTACGTGTGGAGACTTTGAGGCCCGTGGAGGTACCTCGAGCAATGGGTGTACAATGCCCACCTAAGACCAGCCTGCATGGCCAAGGGCCTGTGCCGCTCCGATACCCTGGTGGCCCCGAATTGTGCTGGTTGGAGCCCAATGTGCAGGCACTAATACGGGATTGCTCACGCACGCGCACGCTGCTCGCGCTCGGATTCCGTCGTTCTCTCTCTACTGCTGCCTCTATGACGACACAAATCTTGTGTTTTTGACGTAGTGTGGTGGTATGGATGAAGACCAAGACGAACATGGAAGTGATGATTTGCACAAGTAGTACTAGGCGATGGAGGGGTGCACCATTAGGAACCGATGATACCGAAACGAGACACATCTGGACGAGCTTGGCGGAAGATGCCGTGGCAATTAACCATTCTCGCTTCATTTTTGTCCGCGCCCCTTTGAAGGCGCCTTTTGTTGCTCCTGACTCGTCAGACCAAGAAATTAAGATATGCCACAATTCCAGTGCTGGGTCAATGCAGAGGAGGATACCAAGAGGAAGAAAAGCAAAGAAAAAAGAGGGCAGGAGGAGCATGGCATTGCGTAGAGTGGGTAGGGACCATCCGGAGCAGTCCTCCTCATTTACATGAACAACATGTTGGATAGGTGGGAAAAGCAAAGTCGTTTAGACCGATTGGGGATCCAGGCCTAGGAGAAGAGAAGACCCAAAATGGGTGAGAAGCTGAGACGTGCATGAGCTGTCGGCGAATCCAACCAGTCTCGCCCCAGGAACCGCTGGTCAAACAGGCAGGTAAGTGTGGACGGTCGGCTGACTTTGGGGAAGTGGTGATGCAGCGTTCTTCCTTCCTACGTAGTGGAGGTGTGTGCGACGGAGATGGCGGCAAGAGCACCCGTCTGTGTCTCTCTCAGTCGTGACGGTAGGCGGTGGGTGTGGTGATTTTGGGAGTTCTGTCAGCTCACGACTGCAGAACCGCTGGACGGTGGGTGGTGGGGAAGGATGGGATTATCCGGCTCGAATCCCGGCTTCCACATGCGCAAGTACCTCCAGGTATCTCGCATGCAGATGCCCTGGTCCTCTGCCATGCCCTGCATCCCTGTCCGGATTCCATCTCATCAACAACGCAACAGTTACGGGCGGCCGATCGTCTTTCGGGGTCGTGGACTGAGCGTCTTCAGGTCCCAAGCATCCTCCCCCGTCTCTTTACACGACCTGTACCTGGCTGCAGCAGCATGGCAAAGGGTGCCGCATGTGCCATGTTCCCAAAAGAGAGACAGCACGAAGTGTAATATGCTTGGTGGCGTGCTGAACTGCACCTGGAATCACCCTCGTGGAACCCAATTGAAAGCAAGCAGCCTGCCCTATCCCTTCTCAGGCCAGAGCTTGGGGAGACAGGGATGTCATCATTCAGGCAGACAGGCAGCCGTGTAGCTATCCTCAATCTGTCCGATGGGATACTAAATATTGAGATAAACTCTTTTTTAGCCCTATGGTGTGTTTTCAACAAGAGATTGGTAAATAATGCGTCGGGTCAAGCAAAGTAAGCCCTTGACAGACAGCTGGCTGAATGGAGGATGAGTAGCAAACACAAGCCAGCTGAACTGCATTGTCTGTCACTGTTTTTGCCAAGTACCTACATACCCAACGTTGCAGCTATCTGCCCAGCTCAAGCGGGATCGTTGGGGGCCTGGGCAGTTGATGACGGGCAGAGGCTAACGGAGCCCAGCTTCTCACCTCATCTCGTACAATCAATCACACACTGCCAACTCTATTTGGGCAGCCCCACGGATGCAAAGGGAAATGTAGGCCAGCCTCTGATAGGCGATGGTCGACTTCTCTTGGTTGTCTCCCTAAGGAAGGTGGCTCGCCTTGGACTGTCCCAGAGCGGCACCCTCTGCTGGAGTTGGATGGCAACTGGTTTCCCTGGTTGGAAACCAATGGCCTCTTTCGACCAGTACAGCAAGCTACATCACACACATCGCATCGCTGGTGCGGGGCAGTTGTGGTTGCACCGGCCCAGAGGTCGGAACTCCATAAAAAAAAAGCCTGCCTTTGGGCTCTAGACCATCTGTGTATCTCTGTACCCTGCTGCCTGTGCTGGGCGCGAGTGCTCCGAGACCTCAGCTGGGCCCCTTCGGCGTCGACGCTGCTTCTGCCCTGGCCCCTGCGCCAGCCTGTGGAACCCCCTGGACAGGGTGGGCTCCAAGGGAGGTGGGTGTCAGCCCAGGGCACATCGCTGGGACCTGAGGGGGTGTCACCAATGGACAGACCAGACGCTGGCGCCACCTTGACGGAGGAGCCCAGGGCCACCGTCCTGGCCTTGCAGCTCACGCACCACCCACCAAGCCCAGCCTGTCCTGGCGCCAGGCTGGATCCTCCACTCGCCGGCGCCCTGGCCGTTCGGATTGGCCCTGGCTTGGACTGTTGGCAGTTGGAGGGCACACCCAGAGGAGGTCCAGAGGGATGACTACGACCGCTTCGTGCAGATGGCACCCTGGCCCTTGGTCCTTGGACTGGACTGGGCCGGGCCAGGCTGGGCGGGCCTGGCGTCCCCCTGTCCCTGAGCCAGAGACAGTCGCCCGGGCTGAGGAGAGGTTCAAGTCGACGCAAGTCTCCTCGTGTGCTGCGACCCCAGAGCCACAACGTTGTCGCCAGCTTCGCTTCCCATTGGGTGTTAGTGCCCACGCTTCTGGCAGGGAGATGGGGGCGTCTTGCTGCTCCGATGGATCGCGTTGCCCGCTTCACCCCCAGCTGCCCAGCCGCAAGAGACGACATCACACGCCATCGCACAGACGCTCTCTTGCCCTACCGCACCAAGATGGCGGGTCGTCCATATGGCCATACATCAGCACTTACATGATGCCGGGGGTAATTAGATTGGTCTGAGGAGGCCCGCGGGACAAAACCTACAAACATACGCCATCATCCCATCGTGTCCTTCCTCATCCGTGCCTTCCCTTCTACTACCATCTTCACCCTTCATCCTGCTCATACTTATTTGAGCTCGCCTCCCTATCTATCCCTTCCTGTGCCCTTGGCCACGACCATTGACGAGTGATCTCCCCCCCCCTTCACAATCGTCATCTACCATCCCACCTGTTAGTTGAAGTGGGTGGTGTCTCACGCTCCTCAAACCCTCGCTTCTCTGTGCTGCTGCACTACTTCGCATCACTCACCCTTTTCGTGAGCAACCCTCGAAGGCGAATCTCGCATATTAATAAGACTCCTCCAAGAGCCTGCTCTTGATGTCTTTGGCTTCACTATCAACACAAAGACATTCTTTACTGCCTGCTTTCTCTTGCTTTTAATCTGCCACCACACCCGACTGGCTCATCTCTAATTGTATGTCGCTCGCTTACACACAACAATAACAACGAACATCGGTATTCCTTTGGACTCTCTCTTGATCGAATCCTCTGCTTTGCGACCATTTCCACGCCTGATTCGAAGGACTGTCTTGTGCTTTTGCGATCCGACCTGCCTACGATGAGCTCATACACCCAGCCGCAATGGCCAACTTGGGCCTATACCCCCGAGGTCAACGACCCGTTTTCTGGCTATCCTCAGTATAACAACTACTCCTCATACCTTGCCGACTCCATGGAGGCCTACCAGACCCACCACCACCACCTTGTCCACAATCACCAGATGTCGCGCACCACCGAGTCTAAGCCTCGTCTTTCCAAGGAGGAGGTTGAGCTTTTGGAGGCTGAGTTTCAGAAAAACCACAAGCCTAACAGCACCGTCAAGAAGGGATTGGCTGAGTCAATGAGGGTCGACAATGCCCGTATCAATGTTAGTGACTTTTCGCGGTTGCGCATTCCTCGGCGAAGCCATAATATTTTAGTGCTAACCCTGTTTGTCTTAGAATTGGTTCCAGAACCGACGTGCTCGTGAGAAGAAGGAGAAGAACATTCGCGAATATGAGGCCAGACAGAAGCTTGAGAAAGATCCGTCCCAGCCGGAATCCGGGGACTCGGCTGCGCACCGCAAGAGCGATCTTGTCGCTTCAAGCGCGCCATTCCCAAACACACAGACGGCCCCATCCCGCTCACACACTGGAACTCCAGATGGCTCTTCCAGCCCTGCTTCACTCTTCCAAGCCAAGGAAACTCCTGTGTCCGACAGCAGTGTCATTCTTCCAAGCACAGAGCTGTCTCCCCAGCTTTCTCCCGAGCTCACTGTCAAGCGAGAGCCCGGATATGACGATGTCACTGTTGCCCAGTATAGCCAAATCGGAAACTCCGAGTTACTGGCTGACAACGAGCTCTCCCCCAATGCCCTCTCCGATAGCCACGAGCAGGAGTTTATGCTTTCGGCCGGTGGCTCCGAATCTGGCTATTATATGAGCCAATTAAATGGATCGGCTGGAGCGCCATTCCAGGCCTCTGATGACTTTCAAACCGCCATCCCCCAGAAGCCCTCCCAAATCATTGATATCGCAGCCCGCAGGAACCGCCGCCCCCTCCTCTGTCAATTAACAGTGGCTCAAGGAGCCACTCAACTGGCCTCCTCAAGACCGGAGTTGAAATGGGTCGACGACTCGACGTCTGTAACCCGATCCGACGAGTCGCCTCGTCCACTGGTCCCATGCGTGTTCAGAAGCCGGTCGGCACACCTCGTAGCCCTTTCTTTAGCAGGGCTGGTGACGGACTTCAGCTCAAGCGATCCCCAGTCCTTTCTGGAATCAAAGGCTCGAACGCACCTCCAACTCCCGATACCCCAATTGTTATCGCGTCACAGTCTCTGGACTCTGCCCACCCAGACTCCGACTCCGACTCAAGTGACAGGTTTTCTGTCCCTGACATGGCCATCCATGATCCTACCCTGCGAACACCGCCAACGACTCCAGGCGTCATGGAGGGATATTTCAGCCTCAATGCCGTCTACGATATGCAGATGCCATCGGATGGTCTGCTCACGCCCAGCATGGCCACCTACTCCAACAACCTCGATGTTAGCAACGTGCCGATTGGTGTCCCGGGGTATATCGCCAACCCTACTGGATGCTCAAGCCAGCCAGTGACGCCATCTCTTCCCGCTCACACCACCGGTGGATATTTTGGTATCACTAACACCAATGCCGAGTACCAATGGCCCGATCACTCCTCGCGCAACTCTTCGCCTGTTCGAGGTCCTCAGCAGCCTCAGTTCATGAACATGACAACATCGAGCTTCTCTCCTTCCGACAGGTAACGCAACCTGCAGGCGTTCCATCAGCCTAGTTTCATTTTATACTTGCGTGAATTTTCAGCGTTCGAGTTCGTTTACACAGTTTTTGCCCCTCCTTTCAAAGTCTATACATGGATATCATGAGTATATGAAGGATCTGGTTGTTTTTCTTGCAATGTATTAGAGGATATACCTGTTGAAGAATTTGGCGCATGAATGGTGGGAAAATTAGCGAAATGATTTTTTAGGATAGTTGTACTGCATTTGCAAGTGGATAAGAAGATGAACACGGGTTGTTCAGTCAATCTGGACCTGTGTATTAATATTTGAACAATTATTTTTCTTACTACAATGGTTCCCTCTCTGTGATTGATTGGCCATCTTTTGAGGTAGATGGAAGGGATGGTGGCGACGATTGCCATCTGAATTTTCATGGACGAGCTGCATAAATGACAATAGCGATATATCTCGTATAGTCCGGTATGGTGTAGTGGCTAACATCGCTCGCTCTCACCGAGCAGCCCTGGGTTCGATTCCCAGTACCGGAGAGATAGGTGTATTTTTTTTTGGTCTTTTTCTTGCTCCCTGCTAGGATGGAAACCATAATATGTATTATCCACTTTTCTTTTTGGCCTTAATATCACCGTGCACTGCTACGGGTAAGAGAAGCTGCTCCTACAAGACACGACAAAAGATGTGCGGCATACACGCTGTTGTATCGCCACATATACCAGCGCCTCTTGACACGAAGTTTGAGCGTCTTCTCCAGCGAAGAGGTCCAGATCACACAGGAAATGTCACAGAGCACCTTGCCGACCTGCCCTTGACAGCTTCGTTCACGTCTACTGTTCTTTCGCTACGAGGTGATCATGTAGCGGAGCAACCCCTGGTGGATCCCGATACGGGAGCAGTGCTCTGTTGGAATGGCGAGGCCTGGAGAATTCATGGTCAGGCCGTGTGCCAGAACGATACCGAAGCGGTGATGAGCCTCCTCGTAGCCGCAAGCCTCAAACGTCAACATGGGCAGCATGACATGTCCCTTGACCCAGTTCTAGAAGCCCTGCAGGATATTGAAGGCCCCTTCTCATTCATCTACTATGACAAACTGGCAAAACGACTCTATTATGGACGTGACCGTCTGGGTCGGCGATCGCTCCTCCTGAGCAATGGCAGCTCGTTCATGCTCTCCAGTGTCGCCGAAGCCTTGTCGTCTGACTGGGTAGAGGTCGAAGCTGACGGGTGCTATGCCGTCCAGCTGGACCAGGCTGCCTCGCCCAATGGTTTCACTCCCATCAGATACCCGTGGGATCCCGATAACGCTATGGTAGGTACTTGGCACATCGTTTTCTTGCCGAGATTCGCCATCCCCTTGCTACTAATAAATAACTTCTTCAGGTGTCAAGCATTGGCCATTTTAATACCTCCCTGCCCACAGAGCCATGCCAGCTGTCTCAGGAATCTCGGCCTGTCTGTGAGCTTCGCGAACAGCTGACGGAGTCTCTGAACCTGCGAGTTCTGGACGTGCCCGTTCCACCGCACAGCTCTTCCTCTGATGCGAGGGTGGCTGTGCTCTTCTCTGGCGGCCTGGACTGCACCGTTTTGGCTCGCCTCGCAAGCGATGCTATGCCAACCGAGCAGCCCATTGATCTTCTCAACGTGGCGTTCGAGAACCCGAGGGTTGCCTCGAATCTCAAATTACAATCGGTAGACGACCTGTACGAGCTTTGCCCCGACCGGATTACCGGTAGGAAGGCGTTTTCCGAGCTCGTAGAGTGCTGCCCAACGCGCACATGGCGCTTCGTAACGGTATTTGAGACCTCCTGGCTTCAAGGATACGCTCTCATTTCATCTAACAAGATTTGATTAGATAAATGTCCCCTATAAGGAGTATTGTGCACATAGAAGTGAGGTCATCAGTCTCATGTTTCCTCACAATACCGAGATGGACCTCTCTATTGCAAGCGCATTGTACTTCGCGAGCCGGGGTCAAGGATCTGCTACTGTTCCTGGGCAGGCTGATCCGCAGCCTTACACAACCACCGCACGAGTGCTCCTCTCGGGACTGGGAGCAGACGAGCTCTTTGGTGGTTATCAGCGCCACAGTGTAGCGTACACCCAAAGGGGGTACCAAGGACTGGTGGAGGAGCTGAAGCTTGACGTTAGCCGTCTCGGGAAGCGGAACCTGGGGCGAGATGACCGTGTTCTCAGCCACTGGGGTCGGGAAGCGAGGTTTCCATACCTGGACGAGAGGCTCGTCAGGTGGGCAATTGAGCTGCCTGCCTGGGAGAAGTGCAACTTCGATGTCCCGGGCTCAGACTCGTCTCTTGATCCCGAGAAGAGGGTGTTGCGGCTGCTGGCTCGAAGCTTGGGCCTGAGATCTGTGGCGGGGGAGAAGAAGAGGGCGGTACGAGAACCATGCAACCCAACCATACGTTAAACCGGGAAAGACCATGCTAATAGGCTCACCTTTACAGATTCAGTTCGGGGCCAGGACAGCCAAGATGGAAAACGGAAGGGTCAAGGGAACCACATCCATCACAATCTAGGTTATTTTCTAGACTAACCGTGTCTCCGAGAGCAAGTGTTCTCGGGGCACTGATATATTTTCGACCGGCGATGATGACCATCAACAGATACTGTTGAGTCGTTGGGGTCATGCGATTGTGTGTTTGGCCTCCTCGGCTAAACCCTTCCATGAGGAACCCAGTGGATATTCATGTATACCACACGACGACTTTGATGACTTTAAAGGCAAGTCTGAGCCGGAGCATGATATACACGATTTATAACTAGAGATGATTCCCCCCTTACCACATGCGTAATGAGGAGAGGCTATGATACGGATGAGAGATATGATAGACTGGCCGATGGTTAGATATATGAACGTCGTATTATCTTTCCATTTAACGCCTAGCGCAATACAATAGACTACGATTGCTGATCATATGAAGCTGGACATGGTGTACTGGCTCCTCTATCTCTATTAATACAGCCGATGTTACCTATGAGGAATCCCATCTCATTGCTCCCAGGCAGACAGAAGTAGGAAAATATCTATCAATGCTTCCTTTTTCACAACAATGTATGTCTCCTCCGAAGGAGATCCGCCCTTATTTAAACAGGCTCGATAATTTGCTTCCCCATGTTACTCACCATGAAGTGGCTGAATGCCCCTTCGTCGTTGTCGTCTTTGAGCAGACTTCGATCTTCAACCTCGGGCACGAGCTTGGCGTACATGCCCTGTCCCGCTCTGGGCCACGCCGGGGGCAGGGTATCCTCCTCATTATTAGTGAGTTGCAACGGCATATCTTCCACGGTGGGGGCTAGTTTCTTTGCCTGCCTCTTCGTCCCGTTTCTGGCACTGCCGGTGTTCTTGATCTTCTGCTTGGCCTTGGAATTGAGGAGGCTACGGCCGTGGCTGGCCCGAGCGGACCCCCGTTTTGCGATCTTGCCCGGGGCTGAAGGGTCGGAGAACGGCTCGTGCCAGTCAGGAGATGCAAACATAGGCAGGTTCGGATGTTTCTTGGAGACTGAGACCATGATGTCTACGATCAGCTGGGGCTGGAGCTGGTCGCAGAATGATAGAATGTTGAGAAGATCCGTTTTCCTCATATTCTGGAAGTACGCCGTGCGCTGTAGAGGTGGGCGTTAGCAGAGCAAACAAGGATAGTTAAGGGAAACAGCAAGCTTACAGCATGATCGGTTGCCGCGCCGGCCCCAAAGCCCACCAGCTCTGGCTTTACCGGGACGATCCCCGCTGGCAGCATGGCCAGGCGCTTCTGGCGAACCTTTTCTGTTCTCTGGCCTCGGTATTCCGCGGGCGCCCCATTCTGGGAGGCATTTGTGTTCTCGCATCGCTCGCATGTGAAGGTGGCTCTCTTTAAATCAGCCCTCAGAACTGGCGGAGACCAGCATTGTTGGTGGCGCCCGATGCCGCAAACTTGGCAGATGATAACTTGATTCTCCTCGAACGAGACCGAGGTGCGGCACGTAGAACATTCCTGCTTGATACCGTTCGAGGGACCCATAGCAGGGCCGGCTGATTGTGAAGCGGAGGGGAAGGGCATCGTGCTCTGGCCAAAGTCCACTTCGGTGCTTGGCTCTGACTCTCGCTTCCTCTTGAGGCTTGAGCTGCTCGAATCGGCCACTTTCGGATGTAGCAGTGATTTTTTGAGGAGGGATGGCTCACTTGGGGTCGATAGCGGCGGGGGTTCTGGTAGCGAGGTTCCCTTGCTCATGCTCTGGACCAATTTCGTTTTGAATTCCTCATAAGCATCCTTATCCGATTCCGCAACCGCCGTTGAGAGATCCGACAGCGTAGAGTTGAAATTCGATCCTGTGCTTTTCATCCTGTTCAGAATAAAAGATGTTGCGGCGGAGAACTGGGGTACATAGGGTGATGCTAGGGACGGCGAGCGCGATGTTCTGTCCGCCAAAGGCGTTGCGATGGCGTTGCTTTCTGGCCCCAATGAAGTGGGCTGAGGGGTAGAAACATCCCGAGAGTGATTAGATGTGGAATTCATCACCACGTCACCCCCAAAGCTGTGATTGCCCGGGGTTGAATCCATGGTGGGCGAATCGAGTTGCGTGATCCTAGTGGGAAGATTGAAAAGGGAATGACAACTAGGAAATTGAGGGATGCATCGAGTTTCGTAACGGATAGGCCCGTAAAATAGAAAGGAAACACTCCCCCGCTAAATTACTTCCTCATGGGCGACTTAAGCCGTTGCAATTGATGTCGAATTTACTCAGCTTTAGATGAGGCAGGAATAGGACGATGTTGAATCAGGCACGTGCAGGTCACGTGATCACCCATCAGATGAACTACTTCCCGACTTCTGAAAGATTCAGACCCTCGAATGCGAAGTATTTGTTTAATATATTTTTCCCCTTTAGATTTGGAGAATATAGCTTCTACTATGTATCTTTATTTTCTAAGTTGGATCTAACTCACGACAGCGGCTTCTTTCAGCGCGGCTATCTCAGATGCATCCAATCCAAGGCCCCCGAGTATTTCATCGGTGTGTTGGCCCAGCAGAGGCGGCGCCATGCGAACCTTGGGCTGAATTTCCGAGTACTTGACGGGAGTATTGACCATTTTTATCTTGCCACAGCTGGGGTGGTCAAATTCAACTACCATGTCACGAGCCTTGGTGTGGTCGTGGTTTAGTGAGTCCTGAACGTCGTTGACGGCTGCATAGGGCATCCCTTTGCCCTCAAAAACCTCAAGCCATTCTTGCGTCGTTCTCGATTGGGATATCTGCTCAATATCAGCCTCGAGCTCTTGGCGGTTGGCTACCCTGTCAGCGTTGGTTTTGAATTTCGGATCGTCTTTCCATTGGGGATTTCCCAGGCCTTCTGAGAGGATCCCAAAGAGTCTGTCGTTGCCACCACCAAACAGGATGTCGCCATCTTTAGTTTTGAACGATCTATAGGGAACAATCGAAGCTAGGCCGAAGAAGGAAGAGGGTTAGATTTCCTTTGGGTAAGATTTGAAGAACGTTTGAAGGGGCATCTCTGCAAACTCACGGTGAGCTGTGCCCCAGCGGCCGGAATCCCTATTGCCGCTGATGAGACAACTGCTGGCAATATTAGCCAGGGTTGCCGTTTGACAGTCGCTCAGTGCCACATCAATGTGCTGCCCCCTGCCCGTCTTTGCTCTGCCAAGCAGAGACGCCATAATGCTGTTGCTGGCGTAAAGCCCGGTGGTCAGATCGGTGACGGCAACGCCGACCTTGACGGGTGGCCCCTCCCGATTGCCCGTGATGTGCATTAGACCGAACTCGGCCTCGACCATGACATCGTATCCAGCCCGGCTGGAGTATGGGCCCGTCTGGCCATACCCCGTGATGGAGGCGTAGACGAGTGCCGGGTTTATCTTGCGGAGTGATTCGTAGTCCATGGAGTACTTCTTCAAGGAGCCCGGCAGGTAGTTCTCTACGAGGATGTCGCACTGGGCGGCAAGCTTGTGAAGAATCTCCACGCCCTGGGGATGCTGAAAGGACAGGCCGAGGGATTTCTTATTTCGGTTCACCTGCAATGACAAGGCAATGAGATGCCGTCAGCTCACATCGCCGTGATTGTCTGCAGCTTTCCATGCGTGGGGTCCAGAGGATGAGACAGGGCCATAAAACACACCCCTAAGAAATAGGCAGACTCGCCTGGACCTTCAAGACCCGAGCCTGGCTTGTAGGGTGCGTACGGCGGGCCCCATGCCCTGGTGTCATCTCCCCGGACGGGATGCTCTATCTTGATTACCTCAGCCCTAGATGACTCGCTAACATCAGAATCACACTGGATAGAGAGAGCTGGGGCGAAGGTCATGCTTAATGCTGTTAAAAGTACAGAACGAGATATGCTCACCCGAGGTCACCAAGGATCTGCGTACAGTACGGCTAAAGAGAGCGAGGAGGCACTGTCAGTGATTCCGGTACGACGAAAACAGATGTTCTAGGCTGGCGGGAATCTTTCCATACACCTGCCAAAACGCGAGTCATATCCAAGACACGGTACCCTTCCAATGGCAAGGGAGCCGATGCGTGCTTATTGTCGATCGTGCTTCTGGCGCAAGGCGCACTACGGGTGAATGCACGTCGGCGCTCATTGGATGCGGTTCCAGCGCCCAGAAGAAAGCACTTGGACCGCAAGGCCCTGCAGTTACTTGCCGACAGAACAGGACCTCGTGGCATCAACATTGTGGCTTTGGAAGGGCAGTGTAGGAAGGAAATTGGCTCTTTACTACGTAGCGCCAGGATCCTCGAGCAGCGGACGGCTGTGGTTTTGTGGAGGTGGTGGACCAGGTGCTGTTGGGCGACCCGATACAGGGCTGTTACAGGGCGCGTAGCCGTAACAGGCGACAGTGGGGAGAGCCACAGCCGCTGGCAAGGCTGCTCGGCTCAAGAGGAGCAGCGATTGTCGCTGGACCTCGGCCGTTGCTCAATTCGGGCTTTTGATACAGTGACATTTCTTCGGGTTAGCGACATCGACTGGGCCTTGCGACGGCGCCAATGTGATCCGCAGCCTTGTGAGCCAGAAGCGTCAAGCCTGTTGGCCGTTGGCCGTAGAATGTTTGATGAACTGGGTGCAGGCGGTTAGGCACTGGGGCAGTGGGGAGCTGTCACCAACGGTCAAGTACCAGCTATTACGTTGGAATCGACGGCGGCAACGCCCTACTCGGATCTGCATGTTCCATTTCAATTGCTTGCCCGATCTTAAGACCGACTCAGGGTTCTAATAAGCTTCTGTGCCAAGGCCTTTGAGCCCAGGTTCTGCGCCCGGGCTGGGCAATATTTGCTACTTGCATGTGCGGTAGTACAAAGACGGGGATAATGCTGGCAGTTGAAGCGAACAAGTTTGCGCGATATGCAACAGAGCTCCTTCATTATGCATTTTCAGTATATATAGAACCTAGAAGCAGCTGCGCCGATCCCAGGGCTCACGCTGCATGCTCTAACACTCACCGATTCCATTCATACATGCCTTTCCACGCAGGCAGATCATGGTATCACCACCCAGACGAAGGGATATTATCCGATGTCTGACCAGCGAGAGGTGATCAGCTGCCTGCCTTACTTTCAGCGAATCTGATAATATTATGATATAATGTGTGAGATAGAAGAATGAGAAACCGAGTGTGCAGACTGGGTGGGCCGGGAGGATAATACTGCAGCAGACACATCGCAATAACGGTCCCAATCCGGAGCTGACGATGCGGGAGGTGGCTTAGAGCTGTCTCGCAATGCTCGGGCGCCTGCGGGCAAAAGTCAAGATTCACGGTCCTCCCCCGTCAGCTCCACCTAGACATGTCCGTATGGATGGATGGTTGTGGTAATATGTCTGCAGACAGGTTTGGGGGCTGTCAAAAATCAATGCCAGAGTGCTAGAACCCCGCTTCAGCCGGTGTGTGGTGATGGTAATCCCAATGTTACCCAAAGCTTGGTCCTTTGCATCGCCATCACGCCGCAAATGTTCTCGGAGTCTTCTGTAGGATTACATCGATGTGGAGGGCGACATTCGGGAGCAGCGAAGGGCATTTGGCGAGAGATACCACATGGCATGATACGCCAGGCTGTGCTCGTTGGCCGCTTGCGTGCAAGTGCTTGGTACAGAGGGTTAAGGTGAGGAGGTGAGGAGAGGAGAGACTGTTGGTTGGTGCACATTGGTCACGGTGGATGCTGGAGTCGCCCCAGACAGCACATTCCATTCCATGCCTCCCGCTGATACCACGCATTCGGGAGCTATGGAGGGCATGATAGATAACTGCCGACACGACATATACGCAAGCACGGATCACATCGTGACTGGCTGCTGATGCGTTCAGCATCTTTCAGCATCGTCCAGGATCCCAGCCGCCATGGGCGATCTGTCGCACTCTTTCCCCAGGAGGGTAAAGGCCTGCTCAGCCTCGTTACCTACGAAGTCAAAAGCCTTTCCGTGAGCGCCATGTTTCTCCCATCCCTGTCCCGGGTCCCCAGCTCGTGGACTTTGTCGCCAATAGGCAGAGCGACGGACCGACCAATGCACGCCAATTTGCCTATTATAGACTCTGGCGTATCGTATCCATGGCCCCAAGGCCCCTAACCGGCTTCCCCTCCCTACACATGCGATGTGATGCTACGCAGACAAGCAGCTCGATGCAGAAAGAGGGGACCGATGGGCAGAGACATGGGCCAGACATTTCTTCATGCATCCCACACACTTTCCGATATACGTAGCGCGCGCTCCAAATTTAGCCCCAGTGAGCTGCCAACAGCCTGGCTGCAGCCTCCATGCGGGTTCAAAAGACTGGCAGCTGCCATGTTTCTGACAATCTTGAGTCTGCCTGAATGCTGACACTGTGACTTTGCGTATAGTTCAATTTCCATCACCTCTCCTTGCTGTGCCTATTCATCACTATCGCCCTTGCCATCGATATCCCCTTGAAGACCAGCCTCATTTCTTCTTTTTCTTGTTCATCTGATATCACGATAGCAGTGTAATTGATGGACGACCCCCTAAGGACGTGATTGTTTCTTCCCGTTTGACTTACACCGCTCTCACCACCTACCGATCATCGAATATCGCAACCGTAGATATGGCCCCTACACACAGCTTCGTGGCCAGTTTGGCAACTAGAAATCTAAGCTCGCTTGACTCTCCGAAATCAATTGGTCTCGCCGTATTCATCGCAGTTGCCGGAGCAGCTCTCCTGGGCCTCGCCATCTACCTCACCGTACGGCACCTTAAGCGCAGAAAGTACAGACAGGTCGCCCAGATGGCCCTCTCCCCCAATTCCACCACCGAGTTTGACCTCTCCGTCAAGAAGCGTCCGACGTTCCACGTTACCAGGATCAGCGAGGACCAGGAGCTCCAGAGACAAGCCATGATCCAGAAGTCACTCGCCAGCCGGACGTCCTCGCGTGCTGAGAGCCGCAACAGCCTCCTCCTCCAGGAGAGCCGCAACAGTCTCATCCCCCAGGAGACTCACAACAGCCTCTTCCCCCAGTACGAAGAGGACGAGCGCGAAGTCCGCACGAGCCGCTCCAATTCAGCAGGGAGCCTCCGGGACGAGTGGAAAGAGTTCGAGGCGAACCTCCAGAGGAACCGATCCCGGTCTCTTGTCAACCACCCGGGCCTAAAGACACCTCATGGGCGCAGCGACAGCCAGAGCAGCGAGTTGAGCGTGCAGACACCCGCCACGGCTGAGCTGCGCAGCCATCCTATCCACCCGTCCCCCACGAGCAAACCCGACTGTGCCTCCTTCCTGCCTGTCGATATCAAGGCCAGTCACCCTCAGCACCTGATCTACTTGGGAAGTCAACCTCGATCGCATAGAGTCAGCTCTGCCACGTTACCACCTCCCCGTCACTCGATATTTCCACCAGCAAGTGGAGGGCAGCAGCATCAGCGCCGGGTTACCTTGCAAGAACAACAGCTGAGAGGACAGGCTTGGATTTGAGCAGATAAAATGATACCCTAAATAATGAGAGCGTTATAATGACTGGGGTTTTAGTTTCTTTTTTCTTCTTGCCTTTATTGAGCACGGGAAAGGGTACATGGCGTTAAATGGATGGAAACATCGTCTTCTGGCCTAGGATTTGTTGGTAGATCTATGTATCTGAAAGTCCGGGAGATATAAAGGACATCCACTGCCGCCTCTTTCAATATCATCCACGTCTCGCTGAATTTCGTCTCTTCTTCTCGTTCTGTATCCTAAATCACTGGATTACATTCCAATTGGAACCCACAAGACAATAATAAGAGCCTTCGCCTGGAACATTGCAGCGCATCCTATCATCTCCCATCATCACTATTCGAGTACTAGTTGGGCATTATAAATCTCAGCAGCTCAAGTATTACAAAAGGCTTAAAGAAGTGTTACAGTGTAAGTTATATGGGGAAAATTGAAATTGGGTTTATTTATCCTCTTAATAAGTATAAACTACATCCTTCATACTTTTTCTGGCTCACCTACATCTATGCCTAGAGATCTAATACTGGTGACATCAACATCAACAATAATAACAGCCCCAAATACGACCCTACAATCAGGCAACACAAGCTCTGGGACATCTAGACTTAGCTAGGTAGATTTAGAAGACTTTCGTATTATTGCCCCAAGTCGGAATAGTCATTTCCCCATCAAAAGTGAGTTCCTATCGAGCCAACCATCTACGGTCACAAAATTTCACCTATGTTGATATGATTTTTGCGCTTCTTATTGGCATCCTTGGCAAACCAGCCTGAAGTCAAACAAGTACAATCGTGAGAGGGTCATGGCACAGACGTTGCAGTGCATCCTCAACTGCGGCCTGGTCCAACATCCGGAAGTAGCCGACTCTTTCGTACCGCTGCACCGAGCCCGCGATTGCCCGCACCACAATGCCGTGAAGTTGTCGATCAGCAATGTAGGGATCAACATGGGAATTCCTAAATAAAAAAACAGCGAGGCAGAAAAGTCCCGCATGGCTCTCATCGGCCATCGTGATGTCGGGATAAAAGGTCGCCTTGGAGGTGTCGAGATTGAACAGCGGTATCTGAAAATACAAAGCGACAGTTCGGGCAGCTTCTGGAGTCGACTCTGACGGAGTAGTCACATACAGGCCGAGGTCTTTCCAGATGCCCCTACTAACCGAGTCTGAGGATACTCGTACACGCAGCCAGTGCGAGATGGGCCCGTCAACCGAAGCCCAGGACCAGGTGGGAATATCGCGTCTGGGCCTCCCTTTAGGCTGACTTGATTTTTTAAGCATCCAGAGCAGGTTGAGAGCAAACGCCTCCTTTCAGAGCCCCGCGACGAAGTGGCAGGGGACGAATCTTGCCAGGCCTGGGATGGCCACAAGCTTGTCCGTGTGGTTGGTCAGGTTGCGTTGAGAGTAATTCTCGACAACCTCATACCAGCAACTGAGGAACTCGATCTTCTCTTCCACCGACGCGCCCTTGAAGTGCACGAGCATTTCAAAGGCGCCACGCATGCCCATCCGAGCCGACTCGATCATCTCGCCTCTCCAAGTCCTCCACAAGAAATACTCTTGGTAGGCTTTGAAGTCTCGGAAGACACTGACTAAGTCGGAGAAGTCCAGAAATTCAAGGACGTTCAGGGAGAAGCTAGGGTTCCAACGCAAAACGTTTCCGTTGGCACGTATACCCGCGCGATCCTGTATTGGCCACCAGGACACTGTGTCGGTATTCCCTAAGAGTCTCGATACTTCGGTTCGCGTTCTCATCACGGCGTCCCAATCTATCTCGCTCTCCCATGTGAGTATGCTTTGACCTAGCGTGTCTGGAATCTCAAACCTCGAAACGCGAAAGGAGGGTAGGGAGGGTCGAGGAGGCCTTCTCGGGCCGAGCGGGACTTGCATTTTACCGTCCAAGCGGAAATGCGCCTTCTTGGGATACGGCTGGCCAAAGCCATGACTACTCGAGGCTTGTATCTCATTGCATTCGAATAGGACGAGGCCTTCGCAAAAGTGCAGGACCCGACTCGCGAGTACGCGCTCCTGAAATGCCCAAGCCCGCGTGGTCAGCCGTGCCGACTCGACCTTATCCTTGAATAGGTCGGCCATGACCATGTCATGTCTCATTGACGGGAAAGCATCCAGCGAGGTGTCTCCTTGCCGGACCAAGTGGCAACCGCCCGCGAGGGACGTCTTCGGAAAGAAGCAGCCGCCTTTTGAGTCTGTGGAGGCTGTGGCTGATAATACACACGTCGCATTTGCGTAGACGAGACCCATGGTTGGAGCTTCCTTCAGCCAGTCTTCTTGGCTTTCCTGGTGTTGGATTATGCATAGAGCGTCGATCCACAGATATCGAATTCCGAGCTCCCTCGTAATTTTGATGGCGTGCTGGTAGTTCTTGTCCCATGTGGAAAAATCAGTGGGCTTCTTCATGTCGTCGATGTTCTGCTCGAGGAGAAGTGTTTTTGTTGAGTTGCCCCAGCAGTAGCTCAACGCAGCGTACTCTTTAATGGTTCGCGGCATTGACAATTCCGATGTCACGATAAGGCGAACGTCTGGATCAGCGTTTCCCCCAACATCAATGAGCCGCGTGGGACGGAAGTCTCACAGACTTCGATCCATGAAATCAGTCCCGCATCTTGTGTGGTCGCGATTACAACCGTCGATTTGTTCCCTCGCCCATTTCATAACACTGGATGAGTTGGTTGTGCCCAGAGTATCGCAGTTGTGAAATTCAAAGACTTATGCTGGGATGTCAATACTGTTTCGTGGACTGGGCGTTCGGACTCCTTACATACGTTTTTTGACCTCCCCGACCGCTAGAGGAAGGCCCAATGCTTTATAACCCGGCTCGTTGTCTACCAGTTGAATGCGCAATATGGGTCCTTCTCGGATGTGGGCTTCCTCCCATATTTTGATCATGTGTATGGTTCCCGCAGCTTCCACGGCACCCCTCGATCCATCTTGCCAATGGCTGCGGGATGCAGCATCGTCGATAGCTAATTTGGAATGCTGCAAAAGGCTACACAAGGCACAGCTCCTTGAGGATATCATGAGGTCGTAGTTTTTAAGATGCGGGTGCATTTCAATAGGCCTTGTGAAAAGCCGCCAGGTGCCTGTCAGAAGAGCAGATGAATCTACCAGCGTTCGACATGTGCTACATAGCTCGCTTTCCCTCTCTCGTTTGCATCCTTGAGAACACTTGGACATTGCACCTTGTCTGAACCGAGGCCGGCGTACAACGTAGAATTTTGAGAACAGGGTAAGGAACAGCGAGAACACAAGGTATAAGGAAGAAATGGTCCATTTAAGAGTGAAGTACAAACAAAAATAGCAGAGGAAGGATATAGGTAGAAGTATAGAAAAGGGTAAAAGAATAATAAAGCGAAGACAGACGATAACTATAAAAACCAGCTGAATGAGGAAGGAAAGAACGAAGAAAACGATGACGAAGGGAGCTGAAACAAGATTCGCTAGATACGAGAGTAGACGCAGCAACGATGCCCGTAGTATCTCAAACCCATAGAGGAAGAAGGCCAAGAAAAATATTTCTGTCGGGAGTAATGATAGTAGCCCAGGCTCCATCCAAAAATGATATAATTGCCACCCTATAAACCCAGCCCATAGGCCAGGAAGCAAGATATCGTCAAAGAATTCCATCCTGCGAGTAAATCAGTGACGCCTTGGTTACGGGTCCCTCGCTTCCGATCAATGGGTCTGTTGACGAGGTCCGACTACGAAGCTGAACAATGTTGTGAGTGCACGATCTGACCTGACCCTTGTTTCCTCTGAGGGGTTTTTATTTAGGTACTCACCCAACCAATGTTAAATCCAAGCACCTGTCCTATAACGACCTAAGTTTTCACCTCGAGAAAATTAAGCTTCAGCTTTAGTGATCAATACTTATCAAAGTAGCATTAATAATTGACTTTGATCTTCTATAAAACTTATTATTATCAGAGTATAAATAACAAATTTATTTGCGGCGCCCAAAAGGGAGGAATTTCACCATCTAGATACTTTAAAATCAAGCTCTCCAATTCATACTACCTGTTAGATAAGTGCATATCGTGATACGAAGCTTCAATTATGGAGATGTACGTTGCAATCTCAGACACCTGCATGCCATCAACAGCTAGCTCCTTTAGAAAGCTGGGTGGCAGTGCCATCTCCATCTTCTCACCCTTTTGCTCCCCTCTGCTTGGAGGAGTCGGTATAGATCAACATCACGATCAAGACTGGAGCCTCTATTACCCCCTTGGGGCCCCTCCACCCAGTGTATCGCCATCACGTCATTGTTTCTGCTGTGGAAGCCAATGTTATTCTTTATTCCAGGCAGTACGCCCCGAACTATCGGGAAGTTTGCGATCAAGTCCTGGTTGTGGGTGAAGCAATTCTGTAAATCCATTTCCTTGTTAACTCTTTCATCAGCCTCATCCGCGCTCTATGCGCTTTTTACCAGTGGATCTAACCTTGAGCTCTACTGTAACTAAGGAAGATCAGAGAAATACTTTTCAAAAGATGGCCGAGTACCGAGCCCCAGCCGTGGTTGATTGAAACCCGCCCCTGCCTCAGGCTGCGGCAATCTCATTGGTCACATTGACGAAGGCCTCCCACTGCTTCCAAGCTTCACCACTCTTGAGAGCCCAGCGGGCACGTCTGACGCCCTCCTTCCAGCGCTGGCCGCCTGGGCCGCGCTCCTTAATGACATTCCCATCATCGCCGGGACCCATGTTGCTCGTGTCCGCCTCGCAGATTCCAGAGGCCACGAACAGGGTAGAGACATTGATGAGCACAAATTCCAGGAGGGGGTCGTCATCGGGGAACTCGTTGTTCAGGATGCGCTGCAGGATTTGCGCATTCTCCTCCGGCTCCTTCCCGCCCGAGACCTCGTCGAGCGCGTGGGTGCTGAAGCCGAAATCACTAGGCTGTATCTGGAAGTGCTCGATGAAGGTCTCGCCGCCGGGGGTCTTGTCCTTAACCATCCAGCAGTTGGTGCGGCCGGCGCAGCTGACCTCGTCGAGCTCCTCCTCGCCGCACACGACCAGGGCTTTCCTGGAGCCGGCGATCTGGAGGGCCTCGGCGAAGGCGGGTCCGAGGTCCCTCCTGGCGACGCCGATGACACGGGCCTCGAGCAGGTCCTCGACGGGGTTGGAGAGGGGCCCGATGTTGTTGAAGATGGTCCTCCAGGGGAGCTGCCGGCGGATGGGGGCGACGTACCGCATGCCGGTGTGGAAGAGGGGCGCGAAGAGGAAGGCGTAGTTGGTCTCCGAGTACACCCTCTGGATGTTTGCCGGCGACACGGCGCTCAGGACCGGGGGGCGGGGCTGCATCTGGTTGACCAGGTCAGCGCTGCCCGACTTTGACGTGCTGGCCTTGTTTCCGTGCTTGGAGATGAAGAGCAGTGATGAGGCGATGATGGAGGCCGTGGTGCTGATGTTGAACGTGTTGTGGGAGTCTCCTCCAGTGCCAACAATGTCACACTAGCGAGTAGAGATATAATGTTAGCCACTGATTTTCGAGTTATATGCCTTTTACCCTGTGTACTATATATGTATATATATGTGCGCCAAGGGCAAGAAGGAGAAAAGAAATCTCTTACCAAGCCACCATTGTACTGTCCCTCCTTTCTCCCTCGCTTCTCAATCACAGCCCGGAGAGTCTGCCAATTAATGGGCTCGGCTGCCTTGCGCATCGACGCTGCACATTTGGCCAGAACCTCTGCCTTGAAGTCCAGCTGGGTAAAGTGAAGAGCCATCAGCAGCGAGGCGGTCTGGGCCTCGCTGACCTGGTTGGTGAAGAAGTGCGAGATGGCATCGGAAATCTCATCACTGGAAACCTCTGCGTGGATAGGCCAGAGCTTGGACAACAATGGCTTGATATTGATCAGGGGCAGATCCTGCCCGCCGGGGTTGCCTTGTGGTGCGGACATTGTGGGTGCTGGCAATCCTGATGGCTCGCTAAGTAGCAAGCAAAAGATGAGGGTGAAAGACCTGTGATCGACGAGGCGCGTTCACAGACAATTGAAGGTCCAGCCTAAGTGGTGGTCTGTTCGTTTGAATGAGTGTACGGACGTCTTTGGGAAATGAGGCTTGATTGGGTTGGCTGCTGCACTATCCGCAGTTGGGTATGACTCAGGTCCGCCGAAAGCGCCCCCCAACTGGGCGATGGTATCAGAGCAGGACACCACAACGTCTGAGCATTTCCAAGTGTCTGCCTTAGTACTATGCGAATGTCCGCATTCTCTTTTGTTAAAGGTAAATTCCATCATCGGCGAGGTCACCTGTGCGTCATTACCAATTGATCAGGAGTGTAGAGCAATTCTCATTCAGATGCACCGGGCATTGGCATGCCGCCCCCAGTTGGGTACACAGATAGGGCTGTCCCCCGCCCCCGGAAAGTAATTTGAACAAGCATTTATTTACATGGAAAGCATTCCACACGTCGCAAAGAGCTCTGCACTGTGCACTTGGACATACCGTATCTGGCAGTCCTCGAGAAGGCCCCACAAGGGTGACAACCGTCCATCGCGATGCCACTATTCCAACTCTGATTGCGGCATCGCTGTGCCAATAGCACCAGTGCGGGCGACTGTAGACCAAACCCCGCTGACATCACTCCACTGAAAAGCACCACCTCCAGCAGGCCGAAAGCCTGGAGAGAATCCATAATTATTCAAGGCAGGACCGCCAGCGAACCCGCCAACTTGTTTGACTTACAACCTCTATCCTCGCTCGCCCAAGATGTCTCCCAACGCCATCATTGCACCCTCGATTCTGTCGGCCGACTTTGCCCAGCTCGGCGCAGAATGCGCCCGCACAATGGACCAGGGCGCCGACTGGCTCCATGTTGATATCATGTAGGAGCTCCCGCCCCGCATTGGAGAAGGTCCTTTCGAGAGTCAGCTCCAAGGTGGTTTACAGCAGAGGGGGATGAAGGATATCGATGAACTCATGCGCCAGTGTAGGGATGGCCATTTCGTGCCCAACATCACCTTCGGAGCGCCCGTCGTTGCAAAGATCCGATCTCACGTTGACAAGCCCACCGAGAACCATGGCCGAGGCACCTTTGACTGCCACATGATGATTGCAGAGGTAGAAGCACACAATGACCATCCTTATCATGCCAGTTTAAGTTCGTAACGCTAACGAATTGGCTCGTCCAATCTCTCGTGAAGCCTAAGAAATGGGTCAAGGAATTCAAGAAGGCTGGCTGCGACCTGTACTGCTTCCACTACGAAGCAGCTTTCTCCTCCGCCGCCGAGAGCCCCGAGCAAAACACCGACGAGAAGACAAGCCCCAAGGCGCTGATTCGATATATCCATGACCAGGGCATCCTGGCAGGAATTGCTATCAAGCCAGATACACCCGTGGATGTGCTGTGGGAAATTTTGGAAAACCCTGAGGAGAAGGAGAGACCAGATGTATGAACTTTCAACTCCCCACCCCCTTGGGAGATGTTGATAACAGGACCTTTTGAGGTTCACCTAAGGAATACGAAGGCAGACTAAGACTAACATAAACTATAGATGGTTCTCGTCATGACAGTTCACCCCGGATTCGGTGGCCAAAAGTTCATGGCCTCCGAGCTGCCCAAAGTGCAAGAGCTACGAAAGAGGTATCCCGAGTTGAATATCGAGGTCGACGGTGGTCTCGGGCCCGGGACCATTGACCAGGCTGCCGATGCTGGCGCCAATGTTATCGTGGCCGGCAGCGCCGTGTTTGGCGCAAAGGATCCGGCTGAAGTCATCTCACTGCTCCGGAAGTCGGTCGACGAAAGAAGCCAGAAGCTATGATTAGAAGCAATATAGATGGTCAAAGTTCAGGTATATAAGCGCAAATCTTGATGCTCGTGCCCATGGCGTAGACTAGGCCTCACATTATGTAGACCCTGAAGCATTCGCCGGACCCCAGAGCGAGCCTGCGTAAGTGCAGCCCATACAGAAAGTTTGAACCTACAAGAATGCAGCCGTATCCGATGGCTGTCACATAGACAAGTTAAAATGCAAAGGTTTCCACGATTGTAGTTACCCCTTCTCTTCCTAGGACTTACGAACTATAGCTATAGCGAGAGGAGAGAATATTTATATGCCTTACTAGGTAATTATTAAGCCTTAGTCGAGGCGAAGGAGATGATACATTGTCTGGAGGCTCATGAATGAGAAGGGGATGTATGGCGGGTGGTGGAATCGGCTAGAGCTATAGATAGGGCTGCCTCTAGAAGACGGGCAACGAATTGATGCTAGAAATTGAGATTGAAGTATAAAAAGCAAAATTGCTCTGCCCAACACGATAAGTTCGTAAATAAGGTGAAGCTTGAGTTTAGGGTTCGCCCATTCTCGCCCGAAGAGGTTCAATTCTAGCGGGAGGTCAGAGGGGCACTGTGTACTTGGTCCAGTACCTTCATTCTCGGCCAGTAGTCAGCACAGCGCCCGTATTATACCAAGCTTACCCAAGTACCTGTGATGTAGTGCCCCACAACTATCGACCTGATAAATCAGGCTGACTCATAGTGGAAGTTTCGCCTTCCACCTGGTTCTGGTCTTTGGGGCGGAGTGCAGGGCAGCAGGTACTAATCCGCATCCTTCGTCCCCAGTCTCACCCGCTCAACCTCTCCTCGTCATCATTCTGTTTCTTCAGCCTCTTGCCGCCAGAAGTCGGTCTGCACTCACTTCAACCAGCCAAAACCACATCTGCACGACATTCTCTACTCGCTCAACACAAGCGACCACTTCAACGCCGACTTTTCGCTGTTCTGACGTTGTTTGTGCAGCGCTCAGACACCTTCACTGGTTCAGAACAGTCGGCCGGCAGAGATTTTTCTGTTTGCTGCTCCAGCTTTTTCCATCTAGAAGTTGATATTCCAGTCATCTCAAACTACAGCTACCTTCCGTCATCGACAATAATTCGGGTGAAAGAAGATTTCTTTGTTATTTAATATTCCCAAATTTCCTCTCTAGCGTTCGCCTTTGATTTTCCGATTACATCTCATTTGTGACACACAGTCGCACCAACAAATACACAAACGCATCACGCGCATACATTCTTTATCGACCAGGGCCAACTCCGTCATCTCATCGCTCGCCCAGATCTCTCCTCAACATTCTTCTCTATCCCTCCACACACCGCCAAAGTGCATTCTCCACTCTATCTCCAGCTTGTGAACGATCGTCTCTGGACCTGCGAAGAACTCAAACAAGAAGAAGCAAAGTCTACTCGACGGGCAATTGCTAAGAAGCGGGTTGAACTGCGAAGGCGGAATAAGGCTGCGAAGAAAGCCCGAAAAGTGTTTGACGAAATCAACAACATCTACACAGCGAAACCGTACCAGGCCAAGATGTTCCCGCCAACTGGCGGAGATGGAGCCGGCGGGTTCAAGGAGGATTTAAACAACGTTTTATGTTGTCCAGACTGCAAAGAGATCCCCCCAACCTGGTGGAGGAATTCTCAAGCGGAGACATGGTGTGTCAAAGCTGCGGAGTTGTTGTTGGTACTCGTATCATCGACACAAGATCTGAGTGGCGAACATTTGCCAACGACGACCAAGGTGGTGACGACCCCAGCCGTGTCGGTGGACCTCAGGATGAGTTCATTGAAGGCGAGCAGTTGGCCACCAGCGTTGCCTTCTCGGAGTCCAAGGCACATAAGGCTTTGTCAAGAACCCAAAATAACACAAATGTCGACAAGGGACAGAAGAATCTCATGCAGGGCTACAAGGAGATTGTGGCCCTCTGCGAGACTATCAACATGGGTCAAAACGTGTCGAACGCGGCCAAGCACATCTTCAAGCTTGTCGACAAGCACAAAGTCCTGAAGGGCAAGCCTCAAGAGGCCATCATTGCTGGTTGCATTTTCATCGCATGCCGTCAGAATAACGTTCCTCGTACATTCCGTGAAATTTTCAACCTCACGTCAGTTCACAAGAAAGAAGTTGGTCGAGTGTTCAAGCAGCTCCAGGCATTCCTGCTTAAGATTCAAGACAAGGAGGGCGGAGAAGGCGCCACCGGCTTGAACACGGTCACGCACTACGAGAACACTGCTGTTGGTGCAGCTGAGCTTTGTGGTCGTTACGTCTCCCAACTTGGCTTCAAGAACCAACAGAAGATCTCCAAGATCTCTCGCGAACTGGCCGAGCAAGGCATGGCCAAGAATCAGAATCTTTCTGGCCGATCTCCTCTTTCTGTTGCAGCCGCTTGTATCTACATGGCATGCCATCTAGTCGGAGAACCCCGCGCTTCTCAGCCGATTGCCAAGCAAGCTGGTGTCAGCGACGGCACCGTCAAAACGGCGTACAGATTTCTCTTCGCCGTCCGAAATGAAGTTGTCAAGGAGGAGTGGCTCAAAGACGGCATGAGCATGGACAGCATCCCGCAAGTCCAAGCGTAGAGCGCTGGGAAGCGAGGAAAGATAGTCCCTCAAAACGGAGGTCAAACCGGAAATCTTGAGGTCACTCTCAAGTGTATACCTGAAGAAGAACAACAACAACGCTGATGGAATCGATACTGCCGTGTATCGCCACAAAAAAAAAAGCCTTTGATTTCTTGCGCTGCTTTATGTTTACGACTGAAAGTTGATGCCAGTTTTGCCTTTAAGACAACCCGACCCCAGCGCTTCTGCTAGAAGACATAAAAAATAAACTAAAAAAAAAACTTCCAAAAAGCAACAATAAGGGATCTGAGCACCAAGACGGTCTTGAGTTTAGCTACGATTTGAAGGGTTCTCTTATCCCCTTTTGTTTGCTTTTCCATTTCCCTGCTGTGGTTGGACAGGGACTCAGGGGTTTGACTTGGTATGCAAGTTTTGGTTTGGCTTCAAGGTGCAAACTCTGCGTGGAAGGTTGGATTGCTAGCTACTCATGGGAGGTCATTGGCACGCGATAACGCGCACAGATTGTGAACTTGATAGCGATTAGGCAGCGAGTAGGATGACAATGCTCTCTTTCTCTCTTGGCTATGCTATCTCTTGTCATCTTTGGGTGCTGTCTGTCCGTGAAGTGATGCCAATATCCCTTGAGATGTCCAGCTGCTCATGCAGAAGCTAGTCACCCATCCAATCTGCCCATATTTTACCCTCTGATTCCCCTTAGTAATGCTGACACTGTCACAGTTAAGACCTTTTTTTTTTTTTTTTTTTTTTTTTTTTTTTTTCCTTTTTTTTCCGTCCAGGATGAGGTTACATAATTAGTTTGACTGAAGACGAAAACGAAGGCTGGCCCCTACAATGGGTCGAGTCTTCAGGAGTAGCTTCAGTCATGAAATATATTCATACAATCAGAATTCTATTCATCTAGTGTCCCCTTCTAATGTGATTGACGTGGCCAATGAAGTACTTCGTATTTCCTGAAAGCTCTTGCGTGCGTGGATTTCTGTCGCGTGGAGCTAGGAGGAAAAGCCGATTTCAGCCAATATTCCCGGCTTGACTCGTTGGGAAACGATTCTCCGGACGGGGCACGGCCCTGTCCTCCAATCAAGCTTTCTTTGCCTGACCCTTGTCTTTCAGTGGACACCCGCAAAGCAACTTGCGTCACCCTCAGGTGCTTTGGCAGCGATTGATCGTTGATGTGGTGGGATGGATACGAGCAGAACAATGGGCAGGACAGTAAACGTCCAGTAAGTGAGAGGATTGCTAGCCTTCGAAGACTCAAATCATGTGACGACCTGGCCGCGTTCTAGATCGGTGGTGTCAGACAGGACTGGAGAGACGTCGACTCTAGACGCACGCAGCGCTCTTTGTGGTGCCCGTTAGCGCCTAAATAAGCGTGCGAATAGTTTGTGGCAGGTGTGGCACAGGCATCTATCTGGAGATCGCGGCCGAGTTTTGGGGACTCGGGATGGTTTCTCTCCAGAACGACGAATTTTGATTACGCTGCCCCCCATGAAGTGACGAGTCTGATAGTTTCTTTTCTGGGCCCTGTCCTTGTCCGGGCCCGGGAATATGATGGAGGTTTATTTCATTTTGCAAGGGGCGTCCCAACCGTAGGCACCTGAGCAATGAGATGAGCTCCTCCCTCGCTCCTACCCCCTGCCTCACGACGACGAGCACCAAAAGTGAAGCCTTCCCGATGGACGATCTAGGCCCAGGATTCTTCTGAGGCTCGCCACATGATGCAACCAAGTAGCTCGGTTCGGACCTCAGCGCCATCGTGACTCGCGGGCGGTTCTCTCGCCTGGCACACGTTTTCCTCCGATTTACCCTAGCCTGGGCGCCGACTGGGCCAGTCCTCACACCAACTGGCCCCACGTTGGTCCATCTCGCTGCCTCACCCCTGGCCCGCAATGACACCACAGCCTTCCACCCCGGCCTGGCCTGGCCTGGCCTTGCCTGGTGTCGTCGACGAAGTGTCAGCCATTAATCTTTCTGACCCATGGTGATATTTATCTATGTCTGTGATGTTTTCCATCCCCAACCTCTCTCAGAGAGGTGAATTCCTTGCTTGACCTGTATTGCCTGTCGCCATCACTAGATTGTCTCCTGACTATCCTTCGGCGCATCACATCCTGACTAGATCCCCACCGCAGTGAAAACTCACAGCCATTCTCGATACGAAGTCTGTCTCTTGGTGGAAACAGGAAATTAGGCGACTTGGACGTCTTGTTATGGCCCATTCTTAACACTCGGTCCCAACACAACACCTACCAGGCTTTTGTACTTGAAATCTATCGTCTTCCTCTTCGCCTCACTCGCCCGACTCCAACTAGGTTCTGACTGTTCTTTATGAGAGGCGGCGAGACCATGGACGAGGCAACTCGCCCGAGGTTCTCGCTAGCCGGTACCTCTTCAATCAACCGTTTCTATGGCAAAAACGCATCCCGCTGGCGGGAGTCTATCCGCCAATTAGTGCTCGGATTCACGTGGCTTTACCAGAGAGTCGTTGTTGAACTGATCTTGCGAAGGAAGGCATTGGCCAAATCTGATGGGCGCCATATTCCACTGAGGATTGGCCACGACTCGCCGCTTTTGGATCCTCGGCGAGGCCACTCCTACATCCCAAATACAATTCGAACTTCCAGATACACCATCTGGGATTTCATTCCTAAACAATTGATCTTCCAGTTCACACGCGTGGGAAACTTCTACTTCCTCTGCGTTGGTATTCCTCAAATGGTAGGCCCCCCACCTGCACGATACTCCCCCTGGACTACTAATGAACGTCAATGCTAAACTCCTTGGTCAGATTCCTGGTCTTTCTACAACTGGAAGCTATACTACAATTCTTCCATTGATGTTTTTTGTTCTTCTTACTATATTTAAGGAAGGATACGATGACTACAAGCGGCACAGGCTTGACCAGGTGGAAAATGCCAACTTCGCGACTGTCCTACGGAGGGAGGACAAGGCTGCGGGTGTTACTAAAAAGTCTTCCCTATTGGATCGATTGAACCCGTTTCTACTTGGCGACGATACTCCAGCTCTCCCTGTCTCAGAGGAAAGCCATGAAGGGTTTCGCTGGCTACCTACGAGATGGAGAGATATTCAGGTAGGGCACATCGTCCGCCTGTCCCGAGATGAGCCAGTTCCGGCCGATATTGTTCTGATCCATAGTGACGGAGAGAACGGGTTGGCTTATATCGAAACGATGGCTTTGGACGGCGAGACAAACCTCAAAAGCAAGCAAGTCGCGCATGTATTCGAAAATTGCGACACCATCTCCGGCATCTCACGCTGCCAAGCGAACTTTGTCATTGAAGACCCTAACCCCGACCTTCATTCATTTGATGGCCGTGTAACTGTTGGCGAGAAAAACCCGGTGCCTTTGACGATAAACGAGATTGTCTACCGTGGCAGCATCTTGCGAAACACAACATGTGCCATTGGAGTTGTCGTTAACACCGGCGAAGAATGCAAGATCCGGATGAACTCGAACCAGCACCCCAACGCGAAGAAGCCTGCCCTCGAGAGGATGAACAACAAGATCGTCGTCACCCTTGCTTCCTACGTCGTTCTTCTTTCTGTTGGTATTTCCATGGGCTACGTCAAATGGCAACACGAATACGAGCGTAATGCCTGGTATCTGGCTTTTGCCAAAGTTCCCTTTCACCAGATCATCATTGCTTTCATTATCATGTTCAACAATGTGGTACCCTTATCTCTCTATGTTACCCTTGAGATTGTCAAGGTGGGGCAACTCCTGATGTTGAACTCAGACTTGAAGATGTATGATGAGGAAACCGACACGCCTGCTCGCTGCAATACCAATACAATCCTCGAGGACCTAGGACAGATAGGAATCATCTTTTCTGACAAGACAGGAACTTTAACAAACAACATCATGAAATTTCGCAAAATCAGCATCGCCGGAACCATCTGGCTGCACGAAATGGACCTTCAACCGCTTGAGTCTGAGTCAATAGCCGAAGGCTTGTCTAGCTGCACAAGCACGGCCGGCTCTGTTCTGAAGACTGAACCAATAAAGTTGGTTGTACCTACTGAGCATCGCCTTGATCCTTTGGAACCTCCAAATTCAACACCGAGACCATCAATCGGGGGAGTGAGACGGTCATCGTCTCATTGGAGGTCGACGGGAAGACCCGACCATGTCCAACCTGAAGTGAATACAGAGGATTTGATGGAATACGTACGATTGAGGCCGCATTCTGCTTTCGCGAGAAAGGCTCGCGATTATCTTTTGGCCATGGCTCTCTGCCACACCTGTTTACCAGAGCTAAAGGATGGCAAGATCGAGTACCAGGCATCGTCTCCAGATGAGCTTGCCCTAGTGAAGGCAGCGAGAGAGTTGGGATATTCTGTCGTCCAGCGGACTTCGAGGTCCATTACACTTCGAATCGCCGACCACGACAGTTTGACCCCAGCGGAGGAGAAAACGTACGAAATTCTCGACGTCATCGAGTTCAGCAGTGCGCGCAAACGAATGTCCATCGTTGTCCGTTACCCCGATGGACGCATTGCTGTTATCTGCAAGGGTGCCGATTCTGCCATCCTGCCACGGTTGAAAATGTCCTCGCTTGCCATGCAAAAAGCGCATGAAGTTCGTGAGAGTGCGGATTTGGAACATGAGAAATTTCGACGAAGTGAGCATCAGAGAGCACGGGGCAATATTACAGGGACTCGTCAAAGCTTAACCATCCGACGAAACCCTGCCCCTTCCATGGAACACCGAAGATTCGATGGTATCAGGAGCCAATCGTTCGAAGCCGGCAGGTTGATGCCACCAACCACGAACACGCCTCGAGCCTCTTTTTCGGCAAGGGGCGCCTCATTCGACGTCCAGAAGACTTCATATCTCTCGGCTCATTCTCATCATACCGCACCCCTTCCAGAACGCTATAGTTTCTTGGAAGGCCCCCATATGTATGACGAATCCGAATCGTTCTCAAAGTGTTTCCAGCACCTGGAAGAATTTGCAACGGAAGGCCTTCGTACCTTGCTCTACGCTCAAAGATTCATATCCGAGTCCGACTATCAATCTTGGAAGAAATTGTACGACGATGCCACGACTAGTCTCGTCGATCGCCAGGAGAGAATCGAGAAGGCCGGCGAGTTGATTGAGCAGTCATTCGATCTTGTTGGCGCTACTGCCATTGAAGACAAGCTACAGAAGGGGGTTCCTGACACAATCGACCGACTTAGAAGGGCAAACATCAAGATATGGATGTTGACTGGCGACAAGAGAGAGACGGCTATCAACATTGCTCATTCCGCTCGTCTTTGTCGACCAGGTTCGGATATTTATATCTTGGACGTTACCAAGGGCGCACTTGAATCTCAGATCATGGATCTAAAAGAAGACTTAAAGGCTGGCTCGGTGCATAGTGTCGTGGTGATCGACGGCCAAACTCTAGCCAAGGTGGAGTCGTCTCCCGAGCTGTCAAGCGAGTTCTACGCAGTCATGCTTCTTGTTGATTCCGTTATTTGCTGCAGAGCTTCACCCGCTCAGAAAGCACTGCTTGTTAGGACAGTACGATCACAGCTACGAATCTCTCCGAAGATGCAAACACGTGGTCTTACCCTAGCAATTGGCGATGGTGCCAATGACCTTGCCATGATCCAAGCAAGTCATGTCGGCGTTGGCATCTCCGGGAAAGAAGGCCTCCAGGCAGCCCGTGTCGCCGACTACTCTATCGCCCAGTTCAGGTTCCTACAGAGATTGCTTCTCGTACACGGCCGATGGAACTACGTGCGCACTGCCAAATTCATTGTCTGCACCTACTGGAAGGAAATGTTCTTCTATCTTTCTGCCGCACAATATCAGAGGTATAACGGTTACACCGGTACATCCTTGTATGAGGCCGCCAGTTTGACTGTTTTTAATACACTCTTTACTAGTCTCTGCACGATCTGCATGGGTATCTGGGAGCAGGATCTACAGGCCGAAACACTCCTGGCAATACCAGAGCTATATGTATTCGGACAGCGTAACAAGGGTTTGAACCTCCAGAACTATGTTTTGTGGATGCTGCTTGCGGTCGTCGAGGGTGTGATTTGTTGGTACGGTGCATGGGCAGGGTACGGCTGGATTGTACCAAGCGGACAGGGTCACAAGTCGCTCTACTCCCTCGGTCAGTTGGTCTTCACTATCGGCGTATTTTGGATCAACTGGAAGCTATTGTAAGTTTGCCCTCCCGTTCACTCCCAAAGTGCAGAGCACCTTGGGCCAGGTTATGCGGCTTTTACTAACGGTTATCGCACGCAGCATTTTCGAAACTCACTTCAAGACAGGCATAGTGATGTTTTCGTTCTTCCTGACCACCTGGGGTTGGTTCGCATGGAACGCCTTTCTCAGTGGCGTATATGCCAAATTCCCTTCAGGCCCTTACGCAATCCGCGACTCCTTCACTCAACTCTGGGGACGAGATCCCACCTGGTGGGCAACCCTGTTTCTGGTCCTATCATTTCTAGGTCTCATGGAACTTGTGGGAAAACTGGTCATAAAACAGATTCGCACGTCTGGACAGAAGGGTTCAAACGGCAACATGGAAGATTGGGACCTGGAGACATGGCAGGAGATGGAACACAATCCCGAAGTCAAGCAGTACCTGGAGAGGCTGGCCAGGGACGGTGATGATGAAGACGACCTTTATGATGATGCTATGGAAATGGGGATAGACTCGACTGATTTGCCCAGGGACAAGGGCGGCACCTTCCGAGAGCATGTTATCAAGCTGGGAAGCATGCTGCCCTCGCTCAACCGGGGCGCTGCGAAATAGTGGCAGGTTTCCACGCGTTTGGCATTTCGGCGTTTATGATTGTAGCGATACCAAGGGGGCATGGTGGGCAGCATAAAGTATATACATTTGGCCGGTTTAGACTATACATACCTCAACATAATACAGTACATATCTACTTCACTTACCGACTGGGTGGAAGAAGGAATCAGATGTCAACTCAAAGAGCAGTCATAAGGAAGGCACTCACTGTAACTATAGTGACAATTTGTGGTCTAATGTCTTTAAATCTTTACTATGAGCATCCCAAAAAAATCGCAGTACCAGTCACGAGCTCAGGAATACGACAGGGTATCATGTTTGAGTCTATCAATTTTAATGCCGCTAGGTGATTTCGTATGAAGTAGGTCTCCAAAACAGGCAATCGGGGCAAGCAGTCTGAATTCTATTTCGCCGCTTTATCCTCCTCGTCCTTTGCACTCCTCACAACACCCTCGTCGTCGCTTCTGTCTTTCACTGGCTGAGGAGTGGTAGGTTTCCCGATGACTTCCAAAGTGCGGAACGCCAGCGGAACGATGAGGACTGCCGCTGCACCCAACCCAAAGTTCATCCAACTAGCTGCCCGGATACCTTTGAGAGTGGCAAAGTCCCAGGCTTCCATTGCTCCAGCGTCCTCGATCGGGACATGCCTAGCGTTTGCCATGATGGATGTTTGAACAGCAGTACTGATAGCAAGGCCGATAGATCGGCCAAGCTGGCCAGAGGCGTTAATGAGAGCTCCGCCAATGGCTTGGTCCTTTGGGGACAGAGAATGAGATGTAAACAAGGTGAGTGACGGCCAGCATGTGTCTGCACCAATAACCGCAAGGATCATGGCGGGGAGGCCCCAAGCGAAGTAGGAGGTACTCGGAGGGATTGGAACCGCAAAAAGAATACAAGAACCGCACATAGCAATCGTGCCGCAAGTCAGGATATACACAGTGGGAACCCAGTGCAAGAGCTGGGACACGATGGCAGCAATAATAGCACCGGACACTCCAGTTGGTATGAAGCGCAGCGTGGTCTGGATCGGCGATAGGCCCTGAAAGCTCTGGAAATAGTAGGTGGCAAAAACCAGGTAGTTGTTGAAGGCGGCGAAGAAGAGTCCCATAATGGCGATAACGGCACTGAACCGGGTATTGCGAAACAGGGAGACTTTGAGAAGAGGCGCACGGTCAGGTAGGCGAGTCTCAATATAGTTCTGCCAGTAAACAAAGGCAGCTATGATGAGGAAGGACACCACGATGAGAACTGGAATCCAAGGTGTCGCCCAACCGACCACATTGCCTTCAGTCAAGGCAACCATGAGAGCAAGGAGCCCAACGGTGATGAGGAACCCACCGACCCAGTCGATGGTTGGCCTCTTTTTGCCTTCATTGTCTTCCTTCGAAGGCGTAGGAGTAGGAGGGATAACAAAGATCCCAGCAGCAGATATGATACCTGCCATGATAGCAGTTGCGCCAAAAACCCACTTCCAATTCGCGTACTCGGCAATAAGACCGGACAAGATGTTGCCACATACACTTCCCAGGGGTGCTCCCGCAGCTATGGCGTTCAAAAATTGAAGGTTAACACAAGGGTCCAATATGTGGCTCAAGAGGCCTGCTGGGATAACATACAGCTGCCAGTAAAGGGGGGGAGAATGAGAACAAAAGATCATACCATATGTACTAAAAGCATAGTTCTTTGTCTTTCCAGGGGGAAATGTCACTCCCAAGATGCCAATTGCTGTCGGCACATTCGCAGCAGCCCCCTGATGAGAGAAAAGGCATGTCAGCAAATCTGCACAATGCTTTCCTGCTTCAAGGAAAATCGTAGCGGAATGCAAACTAGAGAGGTGTAGAAACTCACCAATCCATGCAGTGCTCTGAACAAATCGAAAGCAATCTCATTGGGCAAAAACGCGTTGGCTGCGGCAATGGCTGTGACCCAGATAGAGCCCCCGATGAAGATGAGACGCTTGCCGTAGACGTCTGCGATGCGGCCCCAAATGAGCAAGAAGCAGCCGAAGGTGAGCGAGTACGAGGAAACAACCCACTGGAGCCGAGTTTCGGGGATGTCGAGAGCTTCACCAATAGTGGGAAGGATAATGACGACACTCATTATTGAGAGAGTCTGTTAAGGGGATCGTGTTAGTCAATCGGCATCAACATGGCCATCATCAGGGGAATTGGGCATATACGTTAAGGAATGAAGCACCAGTGAGAGTAGCGACAAGGGCAATGCATCTTGCTTTAGAGAAGGGCAATTGGGGCGGCTGCTCCGTCTCGACCTCGTCAAATCGCGCCTGCCCAGAACTCTTCTCCTCCTCGGTCGCAACTCCCTTCTCCTCAGAGCCCGCTCCTTCCTGCTCAATTCCTTCCCATCGCTCCGGTGCTATCTCCGGCCCCCGAGAGCTACTCTTTCTCGGGGCATTGGCGGTGTCCGATTTCGGTGAGGGAGCAGAATCGCCTGCGGGAATTACCATGATCACAGGGACTACAGTTAGAGATCACGGCGGCCTTTGTGAGGCCTTGCAGGTACAGATAACCGATGTGAAAAGGGCGGGAATGGACCGCTCAGTTTCTCTCTCGGAGTTGGACAAGATTGCCGGCCACCTAATTCTACGAAACATGGCTTAATAGCCGGGGCCCGCGACTTGGTTGGCCCGCCCCGCCTGCTTGATAGGATCCGTGGTAAGCGGATGTCAACCGGGTTCGGAAGGAGGCTGCAAGCTGCAATTCCAAAATGGAGAGAACGGCAACACAGCGCCGGTGTCGCAATCTGGGCCCCCGATGGCAACACTCACGTCCCGCTCAAGTTGACTACCAAAAATGGAGGTGGTGATGGTCGCCTATTGGCAGGCCTACATCCGCTACCCCTGCATTTACGGAGAGACAGAGAGAGACCAATATGTAAAGGCTCCAAAGTAACACCTGTGTTTTTTTGTTTGGTTGCTTGTCTAATCCTTATCCATGAGCTCCCGAATTCCCCTTGGCTGTCCATATACTAAGTAGGTACCATTTCTCCCGTTGTCGCCGAAAAAAAAAAGAAACCAATAGAGCACAAAAAACATAAGCAAAGTCCTCCTTTCACGAGGGTGCGCGCAAGAACCATAATCAAACGTCCTCAGGTGCTTCCTCGCCAGTGCAGCTTCCCTCGATCCCCAACCCAAAAAAAAAAGGACAATGATTAGTCGAGAGCGTGCAGACTTGAGTCTTCGTCTGGCGGGTTTTTGGAAAAATAAAATCAAGGGAAAACAAAATATCAAAGAATCGCGCGAGCCTTTTCATCCAGCCATACCCTGACCAATGTCACCTTGGTTGCCTTTTGAGTTTGAAAATACAGTCAATCCACTTCCCTATTCGTCTCTCATCGCCTGAAACTCGTCTTCATCAACACCAGGAAGGAACCTTCCCAGCGTCAAAAGATAGTCAATCGTACACGTAATCATGATTAGGGTTAGGCTCGCCCGTGCTCCCTCACTCTCAGCCTTATTCCTCTGCCGGGCGCATATAATATAATAGAAGAAATCCATGAGTAAGGCTTCAGTTCGGAGATTGCGCCTCGTAATACTCCCTGGCCGATTCCACCCCTATTCTCTCCGAGCTCAGCATCTTGACTCATGGTTCAGCCTTCCCCTCTGCCCGCCATGATCACCGTTTCTCTTAATGGTAGTTGCCGCCCCAGCCACCACGCTGTTGCTGCTGGCCACCGTAGTAGCCTCCGCTTCCGAAACCTCCCTGGCCGTAGTTTGCGTAGGGAGTGGATCCGTGCTGGTTTCCGGCTCCGGCACCTCCCATGCCGTATCCGCTACCGCCGTGAAGCCCATGACCCTGGAGGTGGCTAGGATATCCAGCATATGCACCTGCACCCATCTGGGACGTAGGTGGTGGTGGGAGTCCGCTCTGTCCAGCGGGAGCACTGCCCGACGCGCTGGCAGTCGCCGATCCAGGTCGAGCTCCGCCCAGAGAAGGAGATGGCCCAGCACCAGACTTGGATTCTCCGAAAGGCTTCAGGTCATCGCCGGCAGCTCCATTCCCTTGCTGGGTCTGGCTGCTGAATCCCTGTGCCTGTGACTGGAATGTAGATGAGCCGCGAGCAAAGCTGTCGTGAACACTACCGAATCCGCTGCCACCAAGCCCAGGTGCTCCAGCAGTTTGAGCTGAGCCACCACGGCCGTAGTCTCCAAGACCAGATCCCAGAGCCGAGTCCCTGTGAGCTGAAGTCTGCGCGAATGAAGCGGGAGAGTTTGCGTGGTCGAAAGGAGCATTGGGAGTCACACCGTATGGCTGGCCATACATACCTGCCTTACCATATGGTCCAAAACCACCCTGTCCGTAGCCGGCATAGTACTGGTTATAGTATGGGTTGCTGTAGTACGGGTGGTTATATCCGGGGAATCCTTGCTGTTGCCCGTGCGACTGTGGCTGGGATCCTGGGGCGCCCTGTTGAGGCTGCTGTTGCTGAGCCTGCTGCTGAGCTTGCTGCTGAGCCTGCTGAGCCTGCGAAGTAGGGTTGGGTGTCGAGTGTCCACTGTTCTGGGCGTCATTGCTACCGGCACCGAATCTGGGCTGGTTATGAACAGCGGCGCTCTGGGGGTATTGGCTCAAATTATCGGCTTGCTGTGTAGGGTTGTAGCTGCCAAAGGGTCGCTGACCCTCTTGGCCTTGCGCACCCTGCTGCCCAAACTGTCCGTAGTAATTATAAGGAGTTCGGTCATTTGCGGTATAGTAAGAGGAGTAGTCGCTAGGAGCAGAGCTGAAGGGAGCACCTGGCTGCTGGCTCTGCGCCTGGGAGGCATGCGCCTGGAATGCATCGAAGGGAGGTTGAGATGAGGGAGTGTTTTGAGGGTGGAAAGGGTCGAGCGGCTTTTGAGGTCCTCCAGGGGTTTCCTGAGCACCAGTCTGTCCATATCGACCGAACTGTTGGTTAGGAGGAGGCTGGGTCGCGGCTGCAATACAGTTAGTCGTACTCATCAATAGACGGTGATCGGATATAGCATACCTGGGCCTGTAGGGGCGACCTGTGCAGCAGGGACTTGAGGCACTGCTCAAAAATTAGCGGGGCGCTTGGAGAAGCAGAAACAAGGACGAGCTTACCAGCAGCACTGGGACCAGTAGGTATAGCCTTGTGATCAACACCCGAGGCAGGTTGGGAAACGGGGGGAGAGATGTTCGAGGGTGCGAGATGGGAGAGTCAGCAGGAGGTTGAGCACGAGTCTCAGGATCCTCGCGCTCACCGTCGACATCGTCATCGCCTCCACTTAGGTTGAATGCACCAAACTGGACGGCAGCACGGTCGACTTCACGGTTTCCAGGTAGACGAACAGCTTCCTCCTGATCGAGAACACGTCGCTGGTAAGAAGGTGTGCGGACAGCCCTCTCTGCAGTCGCCTTGATTGCAGAGGTTGCGTACCCGCTTGTCTGTCGTTGAACCTGGTGTTGCTGCTGAGCAGCTGAGAGTGGTGTAGCATTGGCGCTAGGAGGGTTCTGTCGAGGATCCCAAGAATCAGCCGTTGTACTCGCAGCCGTTTGAGTGGCGGGGGGCTTGGATTCATCAACAACCTGTTCAAGATTCGTCTTTGTGAGTTCGTCATGGGAGGGAGAGAGGGCGACTTCGGGTTCAATAATGGCAGCGAGGGGGATGGCAGCAGTAGCAGCACTGATAGTTTCCACAACGGGGGTAGATTCCTCTTCAGCTGCGACGGGCTCGGGTTCGGGGGCGGGGACGGCAGGTTCGACAGTCGGCTCGGGTTCAGCTGGGAGTTCAGCAGGAGGTGCGGGAGCAGGGATCTCTTTTGGTATCGGGGCAGGCTTAGGGGCGGTCGACTGTCGAAGCATACTGGCCCAGGTCTTGGCCTGGGGAGCTGCAGGTTTCGTGGTTTCAGGAGCAGAAGCGGCAGGTTTCTCAAGCAAAGGTTCGCTCTTGTCCTCAGCGGCATCGATAGTGGCTTCGTCCTTGGGGAAAGCGGTGGACTCTTCAGTAGGAACGGAAAGCTGTTGGCCCTCCTTGGTGTGTCGGGGGCCATTGGTTGTGGGCTGAGAGGACCGGCCTCGACCACCGCGACCTCCTCGTTCCGTAGCCCTGCCTCTCCCACGGCCACCCTCAGTAGCATTGCGGCCTCCGCGAGAGGATCGAGGCGCAACTGTCGATTCGGTGGACGCGCCAGGAGTGTCCTTCACCTTCGATCGAACAGGCTTCTTTGGCTTGGAGACTTCACCCCACTGAGAAATGTTACCTAGAAATTGAGACATTAGTATCTAATGCCCCCATCCCGTACCATGCAGATTGTCCCATTTTCGCAAGGAGAGAGTGGATGGGGGTCTGGGTAGCACATACCTTCAGCAATGCGTGTCACGGCTTCGTTCTGGTCACCATTGGTTTCTTGGAGGGCAAAAAGCACGTCGACCTCAGACCAATCAGGGAACATCTCACGGATAACTGAGGTCTTATCGCCGTATTGCCGCCGCAGCTCCCCGATGTCACCCTCATCGTCGAATGCACTGGCTAAGTCTTGCGTGGCATGAGCCTCTGCCTTGTCACCGTTTGTTCTTCGACCACCGCGACCAGCAAAACCTCCTCTACCACCGCGACCAGAGCCTCGACCGCGCGAGGCGGATGGCCGTGAAGCGACCTCGGACATGAAGATTGGTTTAAATGAGATAAATTTGGGCGAGCAACAGAAGGAGGAACCGTCAGCTGTCCTCTGCTAGGAGCGACAAGCGGATGGTCTCGAATAGCAACACAATCCCGGTCGCGGATTGATGAATGCGACGGTTTGATTAGTTGGAGAAAGGAAATAACAAGAGGAAAACAAGTGATGGCACGTTGCGGGGGAAATCGATAGGGCGAAGCGGTTTTGCCCAGACAAGAGTGAAGCGAGGTTGCAAGAGGTGAGATTGGGGAGGAAGGTTTTTGACTTTAGCGGCTGGTGACGCCCCTTTGCGCCCACCTTGGCCTGACGCGGGTCGCTGTAAGACGAGAACACCAGCACCAGTTACCGCCCTACATACCCTGAGCACCTTACCTAAGGCGTCGTCGGTAGGTCAGTGCGGCTACGTAGCACGACCGGCTATGTAACTCTACTAGTATAAGAGATCGGGACTACGTACCTCGCAGCGCACAGACACGCAAGAAGATACCCAAAGCCTGATGTCTCGCTAGAAACTGGTACATTGCCCATTTTTCCTCAGCTCCTTCATCGCCCCAGATTGCCCACCATTGTGGCAGTTGCAAGGTAGGCCCATCCTAATCCAGCCACAGCTCTGCCTGTTTGAATGTGGGGGGATTGTCTAGCTTTCAACTCCCTGTAGCGAGTCCTCAAGCGGGAGAACAGCTCCTTCTAAATAGTAAAAATACAATTCTTCTCCTGTTGTGATATACCGTAAGGGATAGAATAGTGCAGAGACAAACTTCTGCTACTTGACACAGCCCGGCTGCCTATTGGGCCCAGAATCGCCTTGCATCAGGTGGCAAGAGGGTCCCCATACGTGCGACTTGTCAAGCCACCCACACAAGATCCGCTCCAGGTTCGGATTTGACCGTGCATGTATGCCTGACTTGGGGAAATTGATTCCCGGTGATGACAATGGCTTTCTTCTGTCGCGAATGCTTTCTTAGCCATAGGAGATGCCTCCGATTCCACGAAAATTCCCGCCTGCGTCGAGAGTTTAGGGTTCCCAGTTAGTCGAACTCGAAAGTGCGATTCAGATCTCAGCCAATCAAGATCGGAAAGGAGGGGCTCAAGCTCCTACGTAGCTCCAACACGGACGGCGATTGAGGTCACCCATCACGTGAGCAATGTACGTTAGCGAGGCAAACGTCGCCTTCCAAAGCCCACTCTCGCTACGACGGCTCTCGGGACCAAAAAAGTATCACAGTGACTTGTGACTAATATATAACACGAAGATAAAGCATCGCCTAACGCCACTGTCTATAATAATGACAGGCTTTCTTCCAGGCATATACCACCCCTTAACCTGCCCATATTCAATAATTAGAACTGTTTTACTACCATGTCTTTCATTGCCCTGTCATTGGCTAGATGTGTCTGTAATTTCGTGACGTCTCCCCGGCTTCTACGCTGTTGCCGTTCACGAGGATCAAATTCAAAACAAAGCTAATTAGACATGCTCATACAATTGCCGAGCCCATTGTATGTTCAACTAGTACTTTTGGGTCCTTGATTGCCATTTGCTCTCCCTCTCACTCTCGTAATGATCACGTGATCCATATCTGGTGAACATACCTCTTATCGATATGTCGATATCGGTGAGCCATATTCATCGCTTCGGTCAGGTCTCATAGACTAAACTATTTTTGTCATCATGTCCACCCACCTCGAACCATGAAGAGTCAGCCTATCATGACGCAACTTAAACCAATCCTCGCCCTCGTCCTCAACAGCATCCAGCTTGTGAAGTCAATCAATTGGTCTAGAACAATGCTTATTTGTTAGCTACGTAAACGTCAGCTCAGCTACGAGGCTCTCTCCAGCGACAATCCCAAAACCATGTACTCCACCAAGGCTGTTCACGCCTTAAAGAATCTCTTCTCGCGCTATCACGAACCGACAGCCCTCTCCAAAACACAAGCCCAAAAGCTTCTAGAAGGTCTCAAATCTTCATTTCGAGATCAACTAGACCGAGAACATGGCCACAACGTTAGCGATATCAAGAGAACCAAGATAGCAGCCCCGACCACCTCGGCAGAACTCAGAACCTCGCCGACTGATCAGCATTTAAAGACGTTGCTTTCAAATCCCCTGTTTAGCTACAATGAGCCCACGGAAAGCCCTCCATTGGGTCCCGCTATAATTCCAAACCAACGGGACCCGATGGATGTCTTTGATCATGCCGTATCAAAAGGAATGATGACGATTCGAGCGGCAACTGGCTGTTTAATAACCAAACGCAAGCAAATGAAAGCTACACAAGGGGATTTATCCGTACTGGATGGCTCCGACACTGCCCTGCGGGTTCTCCGTTGGATACGGTCGTCTAGGTCCGAACACAACCTAGATTTCTTGGATAACAGACCCTTTGTCAATGCCCTGATGCCCTTCTTAATATCAGAAGGCCTCGAAAACGTCGCATGGGAATGGGTCACCCGGTCCTTGCGCTCTGCTGCGGAGGAAGCAGATCACGCAACTCAACATGGCAGAGCTGAATTTGTTCTCAGCAACTTGGTAGCAGTGAAAGGGTTACCGCAATACGGAGACCTGGATGCCGCCATCGTGACTCTGTTACGTGCACAAAATGCTTACCAAGCAAGTCCTTTCCTCTCAGAACTTCTTTGGAAGCCATGGCGATCAATATCATGGCTCTCCACCGTCGAGTCACACTCGAGGGCGGCGCCAAACGAGATCCTTTACAATGCACATGTCGCAACAGCTGAGAAGTTCGTTTCCTCGGTGGCAGTCGAGCAAGCACACTTGAGCTTATGGCATCCCACTCACCCCAGTGTGAACCAGGCACTCAGTCTCTTCCGCGACACCGGCAAGATGGACGGGGTGATGAAATCGATCAGCAAGGAGGGGAAGTACTCCTCTAAGAATAACCGGATGAAGCTGGGCCAGTGGCTCGTTGTTCTTGGTCACGATACCGTGGATGTGCTTGCTCGGTCCGGACGGGCCCGTGAAGCCAAGGAGGTGGCTGAACTCCTCAAGATGGAACTATCAGACTATCACCACCAACACCAGACGCTACAACTCACTTGAGCTTTGATGTACTTTCAACTCAAAAAAATCACTGCATGCCATCTTCAGATGGCGAATATCGCAAACAAGCAGAATATGGTTACTACCACCTAACCAAACCAAACTTGATTTTTGCAAGGATGGCCACTCTCTGCTCCAATCACAACTCAGACTCGTATTGGAAACCAATATTAGTCTCCAAAGACTTGGCTTATTGCTGCTCCTTGGAATAGGGGATGGTAGGCATACGGATATCACCCGCGGCTCAATGCTAATCAGGTTCCCTACACGCATTTAACCCGCTTGATTCGTGGTACCAAATGCCAAACCAAGGACTTCAGCGGCACAATTGTTACCCAACACCTTTTGGCTTTCTATGTATATTTTAGCATATTCACGAATACGTGTGAGCTGAGAAAAGAAAACAGATAGGTCAACCCAAGCAACTGTGAGGAAATCTTTGGGGATTATACGCCATTTAGTCAATCCCGGTGAGGCTAAATACCAAAGAAAACCAAGAGTCACCCCGAGAGTTCGTATAGTGTATATTCGTAATACGAATATCTAGGCGCGAACCTTCGACTAAGCTTTCAGGATGATTCTTCCTTTTATTGTGCTCAGCTTCATCGGGGCTGACTATGTGGCATATGGTCCTGGGATGTTTCTCAGATGTTCGAGTTGACTCGGACGCTTTCTTCTTATTATTTGTTCACACATGTTGTAACGAGATCAACGCAACATAGCACTGCAATGTCAATACGAAACTCTTATTCTATAAATTCTCAGTTTCAAATAGCAATAGCCTCTCTGCTTTCAAGACTACTAGGAGGGTATATGCATATATACTTTTTCTTCATCATGGCGTAACATGTATCTTTTCAAGCAAACTTGAAATCTACCAAACGAGCGCCGTTTGGGCCATCCACATCGTAGTTCAGTTCTTTTGACTTTTGACATGTCTAATTCGTAAAAGATAGCAAGCAAAGAACGCCAAAATTACACCCATTTTGACCTTCCTCATCAAATAAAAAAGGGAGGGAAAAGGTGCTCAAGAAGGGCCGGCCTCGTCGTCGTCCTCGACCTCGAAGACGCCAGAAATGTCCCATCGATCGCCCTTGGCGCTCTGACTGACGTACTTGACAAATTTGAGAACCCCGCTGTCCCGGAGGACGAGGGTGAGCTTGTTCCAGGCGGCGTTCTGGTAGAAGAGGATGTTGTCGTCGTCGGCGGCGGCGGTGTTGTAGACCGCCGCGTCCTCGTCTGCGTCGTCGGCACCGGCCATGTAGACTTCGTGGCCGCCAACGTCGTCTTCCTCGGGTGAATTAGCTTCCGGCTTGGCCTTCTCTTTGCCTTTGCCGTTTGTGCTGGCCTCCCCGCCGTTCTGTTCCTCGGCGTCTTCTTCGTCTCCTTCTTCTTCTTCTCCTTCTTCTTCTTCTTCACCCCAGCCGGAAGAGGGTGTGATGCCAAGGTTAAACTCAAGTCGGGCCTTGCCGTCGTGGCCGGTGGCCAGTGTGTAATCCTTTCCGGGGCGGAAACGACGGGCAATAATGTCATGCGACTCAATGGTCGTGCCAGTCGCCAGTTGGAGCCAGTGGCGGAACTGGCGACTGGGCAAGAACACATCAAGAAGCTCTGTCAGGGGAGACTCGTCCTGCGACGTGCGAATACCGTCGGGGCCATTGGGGTGCTGGTAAAGATAGCGGAGCTTGTGAGGTGGTCGCGCTACCTTCCAAGGCGTGGTCTTTTCCAGCTCGGCGCTGTCTTCAGGAAGGGGCTTCTTGTCCTGTTCGGAAATGTACTCTTTGAGCTTCTTGGAGAAGCTCTTGGATAGGATATCTGTCAGTGTGATGCTGGAGTTTTCCTCGAAATGCTCGGAAACCTGCTCCAGAAGGTCCGGGGTCAGGTAGTTTGGCGAGATATACTTGAGCAAGAACTCGAGGTCTGCCTCCTCAAACTCCAGATCACTGGACGTCGGCTTCTCGACCTTGACAGGGGAAGCCTTGGGGGTGTCGTACTGCGCGGGGTTGCCCTGCAGCTGCATCAAGCCGCTGTTCTTGGCGTTCCTCTCCTCCTCGCCCTCAATGTACCCGTCCTCGCCAGGCTGGGGGATATGAAACCAGCCGCTGATGGCCATCCTGACGCGGCCGCCATCTTTCGCGAGCTGCTCGGCAGACTCGGCACGGTACACCTCCTCGACGTCGTGGAAGCTCTCTCCCGGCTGTACGGCGAAGAAGCTGAGCTGGTTCCAGGCGGGGGGATCACCTTGGACGGGTCAGGAAGAGGGGTCTTTGCGACCTCGCCGTCCTTGCCCTCGATCTCCTGGACGGGGAACAAGCGCAGCGCGCCACCCCACTCGGGCTTCCACGTGGTATCTGGGTCAACGAGGTAGAGAATGTAGCTGACTCTGCGACTGCCGATGACATCGTCGTGGCAGAGGAGGAAGCACCCTGGGGTGTAGATATTGATGGCCAGATCCGTCTTCTTCCCGCTCAATGGGCCGCAATTCGTGATGTGGGAGACATAATTGCGAAACGTCTCCGAGTAGATGGCATCGCGGAGGGACTTGAGCGACGGCAGCTTGGAGAGCGACTCGTCGTCCAGGCCGTCGAGGTTGGCAAGGTCGCCGGACTGGTGGATCTTGTAGATGTCGGTTTCCTTGGGAGTGAAGCTGACGTTTTCTTTGATCTCGCTGCGTACGTTGCGGAGCAGCTGGTCGTCGACGAGCTGGTGGATCACAGCATGCTTGTAAGGCGCGGAATTGGCGTATTCTGCGGTGTAGGCGTCGGTCACATCCTGGTCAAAGAGCCCCTTGCGGAATCGCTCCTTGGCTTTTTCGGGAGAGAGGGCTGCAGGACAATGGCTTGTTAGCGGGAGAGTGCTGGAAGAGCGATGATGGCTGGCCGCAGAGCTCGGTGGGAGCGGGATTCGTAGCTAGCGACAAAAGACGGTGTTGACGACTTACAAGTCTTGGGTTTCTTCAGGCTGGTGTCGCTCCGGCCGTTCTGGGAGGTTGCCTCAGCCTTGCGCTTCATTTTGGGAGATGTTGACAGAATCAATTGCTTTGTCACGCAAACTGGGAGCAAGAGGGAAGAGGAATTGGATGGTATAGGAGGGGAAAACTCGGGATCGGTGCTGGACCGCAGTGTGGGCAGTGGTCTTATATCGCAGAATTTTATTTTTTCTCTCCAGCACTCGCGCACCACCCTAGAGCTCCCAAACCCGTCCTCAGGCCATGGTCATGATCGCATGATCGGATCCCTCACCCCCTCCTCGTATGTAGGTAAAATCCTTATGCAAGACGACCTAGTCCTTGTTCCTATCCATCCGATAAGTGCCTCCTTTCTGCAGACAATTCGCGCCAGAGCCTGGCCTATGGGGATTGGTAGACCTACACTTGGTTTATTCCGCTTAATCTGAGAAGCATCCACCATGCACCTAAGGCGGCTACACAACCCACCACACATCCCCTTCTCACTCTTGGGCCTCTGAGGGGATCATTCTCCCCCTCCTTGATAGACTAACACTCGATGTTGCGGTCAGTAAGCGCTATTGGCCGCATCAACGTCCACACCAGCAGCCATGTAACCCTCTGCCCTCTCACAGGGAGGAAGCCGCTAGTTTGCTGACTGGCTGGCTGGCTCCTGGAGGCGACTCTACGTAGCTTGATGATCAATTGGGCCGGCGAATACCTTCCCTCTTGCTATGTCTGCATTTTAAAAGCGAGAACGAGGGAAACTGACATCGTGTATATAGCGCCAACTGGTTGGATGCCTTCTTCTGTTGAATTGGTAACCTTATACTAAAGCCGGATGGTGCAGTGGCCATCCCCGTGAAGATCGCAGGTATTGTACGCTCACTTACTGCTTCGCCGCAGAGCCATGGATATTAGACACAAAGGATAGGTGGTACAATAATTATTAAGACACTTAGCAACCTAAGTACCAACCTACAATAGAACGATTCCCGCCACATTACTTTCGCTAGACGACTAAAGAACGACATGGTTTGAATCTGATTTACATGGTAAAATGTAGAGCAAGAGCAGCCCAAGGATGCTCATCCATTCCCCATGCCACCAGCCCTGGCATTCCCGCTTCAGGTTCCTTTGCCCTTCGTACTCCATCACAAAAACAACCTCTTTACAGAGCAAAGAGCAGGGCCAAGGCCGCGCCGATCGAGCCCGAGAAGGGAGTGAGCCCAGAGGCCGCTCCGGTGCCGGACTGCTGCGAAGCCGAGTTTGTGGTCGTCGAGGTGCTCTGGGTGGTGGTCGTTGCCGTGTTGGAGGCGCCGGAGGTTGATGCGCTGCCGCTGGCACTGGCGCTGGCCGAACCGCTGGACGAGGCGCTGGCGCTGCCGGAGGTGGTGGAAGAGCCGGACTTGCACACGACCTCGTCGGGGATGGTCACGGACGCGGTAGAGCAGATCTGCTTAGCGAAGGTGACGGCGGCGCTCTTGCCGGCGGCGTCGCAGTCCTTGTCGAGGCAGCAGGCGATGCCGTCGAGGAACGCGGTGTTGCTGCAGATGCACTTGATGTCGAGCTGGGCGCAGTTGGCGATCTGGGTTCCGGTGGTGTACTGGACGAGACATGATTTCTGTTATCGTCAAAAGACATGTCATGTTAGCTCGCTGCCCTCGGCACCCCTTCAGCTAGATTGGTGGCGATAGAGGGATTCTTCCTTACAGCGCACTCGGGGACGTCCTCAAGCTGGGCAGAGGCAAAGCCCGCGGCAAGGGCTAGGATGATTGGGGTGGCAATGAATTTCATTTTCGCAGGGCAAATCGGCTGGCTAGAATTGAGGATATTGGACGGTGACGAGAGGTGAAGGGAAAGAGTGGGAATGGAGAGCAAGTTGGAACGCGACGATCAGGTCTGGGGCTGACAACTAGCTCCCGGTCACTCGGTTTAATATCTGCGTACTAAAGCTAGTACCTTATGGCAAAGAGCAATTACGGTAGGCTACTGTAGGATCGAGGGAGGCCGGCAGGTATCTTCCTCAGCCCAGCCATGATATGACTTTATTAGGTCCTGTCATCCTGCAGGCAATGATATGGATTGATGGCAGCGTGCCGATGAACCTAAACCCTATTTGGGGCTGACTACTCCACTTCCGAGTGATCCCTGCCTAGTCAAGAAGTCAGGTCTTGAAGCGCGCCACTTCAAGAGTCTGTTCAAGGCACGAGACAGGAGAAAAGCGGGCATTGAAGGAGCAGCCCCAGACCCAGATTGGTGCTAATCCCCAGCTCCACACCAAAGTTTTTGGCCGGGGCAGTCCAGTGAAGCTAACAATTGCCCCGGAAACCCTCGGCACCGTAGTCTAGAGCGAGCCAGAGCTCTGTATGTGAATGTTCGTGTGTGCATGGTTTGCTTGTTTGTTGCCCTGCTATTTACCTTTGGGCTGTTATGTGTGTGAGACTATGCGGTTGGTGAACGTATTACCTGGCTACCACCCCAAATGGAACCCCTCCCAACCTTCCCTGCCCGCAGGGAATCGCTTCCGTATGTAGAACTCCTCCTCGGAACCGCTGGTTCGAACCTAACTTGAGCGCAGGTATGTAGCATCGGAATCCTCAGACCTCCAATGGGTTGCGTCCACCCTCCAGCTCGAAATTGGCCCCCTGTTTCAAGATTGGCCATCTAGATCTTCACTGCCAGCAAGGTTCACACTCTTTTCCCTTGCTTTAGAAGATCTGATACTTTTGGCGGCAGCACCAATGCACCCCTGTCGTTTCGACGAAAGAAGTCTACCAATGATACTGCTGTCTTCTCGGGCAGGTCCTCGTGGATGAAATGGCCCGCCTCAGGAAACACTTGAAGTGCATACTTGCCTGGGAGAATGATAACCAGTATTAGCATTGGACGATTGCAGACGGGGAGCTCATAAAGTACGTTCCCAAAGATACCGGGAGGGTTTCTTACCTTGCATTTGGCCGATTGTCAATTCCGTATCAAGCCGATCGGTGCCCGCTAGAAGGAGTAGTTTACCTCCCTTGGCCCCAAGAAACTTTTTGCTGAGCCCAACGAACCAATCCTCCCAGAATGGTTGTGATGCTGCGAGGTTGGTCCTCCATTTCCAGGGCCTGGTGTCGTTTTCTTGCCGGTTTTCTGGCAATACCAGAAGAGCCGGCACTGAAGTACGAGCCGAGATGGAGTTCCTTATTGTTCGGGACCTCACGTGCCACTCTATTCCAGCCTCCAAGGAGACGAAGCCCCCAGGCCGTGTTGAGAGATAGGTCTGCATGCTCTGCAGGGCATCCATTGCCGAGCCCTCGACCACATCAAGAACTGCATAGCCCAGTAGAGAAGTTCCCAGTTTACCTGATTTCGCAAGTTCCGTGACGACAGCGCCGCCCAGTGAATGCCCAACCAGCATGATAGGAGGTAGTTCTTGCCATCTCATCTCGGATTTAGTTAATTGAATAACTGTATGGAGGTCCGAGGAGAGCGTTTCAAGACGGAGATCCAGGTCTGGGCCTTCGGGAGCCGTAGTTGAACCATGGCCTCGACAATCAATTGCCAAAATCCCTGCTGACGGTAGCCTCTTCCTTATTTCTGAGCCCACCACCGCGAATGAGAGCCCCGAGGATCCGGCCCCGTGGTGCATGACAAATAGCGGTCCCTTTTCTACCGGTGAGCTCAGATATGCATGATAGACTATCCCGGGATTTTCTGGCCGGCGAAGGTAGAGCTCTCTTTCAAAATACGTTGTCCATGGTATTTGTTCAAGGGTCCTACCCCGTGCGAAACTGTGCCTCTCTCTTCAGCCTCTCAAGCTACTAGTGGTATCAATATTTTTCAGGTTGGTGTTGAACTCACCTCTGAGGTCTGGCGAAAAGCTTCTGGTTGGGCGATGGGATGATGGTTCCCGTTGATGAAACCGAAGAGGCAGAGGACGAATCATCGTCCATTTGATCTGGAAGATCGCCCAACTGGTCAGACTCCTGGTATTCATCTTCCTCAATGAAAACATCTTGGGGGAATCCCAATTTCTGCCTTGCCCAGGCACGTTGTAGCTCGCTCATTTCAGGGGTTCTGGTATGGAGGTAAAGAAACTTAGAAATGCGCTTTGGCTCAGTCCATTTCAGGCCTGCAGTGTCTGGCTGGTTGGCGGAGCGTAGGAATTGGCTCAGTTAACCCCGCGTAATCACTGAATGTCCAGTTTCGCTTTTACAAATGGCCTGCATGGGAAGGTGTAAGAAGATCAAAGAAAACTGCGTCCTCCCTCCTGGTGTCAGTCCGTCAATCAACCATATACAAACGGCCAGGTGCAATGGGTAGGATGTTGTTGGGTGACAATGCGGCCTAGGTTAGGTGCCGGTCTTGGGTGCGCTGGTCTGATAGGGGAATCAACCCCACATAGAATTTTCAATGGATCTCGCTATCTATTCCACAATGGCAGTCACGCTACAGTATTGGGCATTCGTATGATCTCCTGCGGCACGGCATTAATGTTGGCTCGAATCAATAGCCTCCAGCTACCGACGAGAATAGATATGTATTAGTCAGTGGACAGTGAACTTGACCCAATTGTGACAAAGACAACGAGCCCCCCAAACCGAGGCTGCCTCGTCAACCCGCCATGCTGCCTAATGCAGGGACTAACGGTTAGATAGCACTGCCCTTTATTTCATGGCGTTGAAATAGTGGCAACGAAGGATATTCCATGACCGAGAATCCATTGCAAATGATCAAAAGTTGTTAAAAAAAACAAAAAAAAAAAAAAAGAAAAGACGTAGGAAACGGCTGTCCCTCTTCTATCTCCTTCCTCATATGCTAACGCACAGCATTTGGTTGGCGGTGATCGCATCTCCTACCGCCAATTGGCTATCGGAAGACCTGGCATTTATTAGAGGGAGCAGAAGCCGTGAGAACTTGCCTAACAAACCGAGCCACCTAGGAAATGCAATAGAGATCTGGGCCCGTCCCTTCCAGAGAATGGGGGGGACAATGGACCTACACCATTTCACCAGTGTCGACCAGCACAGAGGACATCATTGCAGACTCAGCTTTGTGCTCGTGATCCCTCCTCTTTATGAGTCTTAGTTCCTCGGAAACCGAGACAATTTTCTCGAATGATCGAGAGCTTCGGAGTAAAGATAACCATATGCCATTTATTTGGCGGATTAAGATACCCGTGCTCAAAGGTAACAGGATGTGTAATTTAAACTGGACATATCGCCAGGTTGAAGATGTGTCAGAAATAACGAGGCGGTCTCATCGACCAAACCAGAATGGGTGGAGCGTTAGCCATGAGATGATGTCTTGGTTTTATTGAATATAATGGACACTCGTGTGCTTTAATTGACTCAGGCATGATCTTTCCTTGTGTCAACTCTCCGCACCGCCAAAAGGCGGCAGAGATGCTAGTACGAGGTGGACACAATTCCATGATGGGCCAATCGGTAGGCATGCAGCTTGTCATCTCTCTTGTGCATATGTAGGCGGTTGTAGCTCGAGACATTTGCCACGCAACTACATAAGACCCACGCAGCGATACTAGTCTCTGAGCAGGAAGAGGTGATTGTCTTGGTTGTAAACCCACCCCATGGGAGACGAATGCCAACCTCCACGTCTCAAGGAAGTGCTTGGATCCTTGGCCACGACATAATACTCTTGCATGAACAAACTCCTAGTCATGCAGCTGGGCGACTTGGTTGGCCTCAAGTGGATTGGTAGAAGGCGTTGCCTATTGTCTATCTTCATTCAAGTAGGTAGGCGTGTTAAGTGGGAACAGATAGCGGCTCCTCCGTGACAAGGTTGAGTTCCTATTGCTTGGAAATACAGACAAGCAGCTTGGGCTGCTTGGCAGCGTCATTGGGTTAGCTCCGCATGTGGTTTCAGACAGCTTGTTCCAGCAGCAGTAATGATTGGCTAGTGACGAGGGTGCCGAAACCAAAGGAGCGATTGTTCCTCCTGGCTAGGAGGCTGAGCGGGATACCTACTCAGGGTCAGCCGGAATCCCCTAGGTATGCCACCAAACCAAAGCCTCCTGCGAAACCACGCGAACTATGGGTGGCAGATGCGATGGTATAGAGCCCGGGCTTGAGAATCCATGTCGGTGAATTCCACCTTTCAAACACGCGGGCCGTTGGCGCGACCTCCTTCATGAGAACGGCAGAAGACTCTGTTGGAAGGTGCCGAACAGACTTGCAACTGCTTGTCTGACCTCCTGAGTTTTGGGTTAGTACTTGGCAGGTACCAACGAGAGGCCCAACCTTCTCAATGAGCTGGCCAGTCCACCAAAATGCCCCACAGGGAACAGAGGCGCCGCTCCAGCTGCACATGGCCGTTCTTTCTTGTGACGTATAGCATTTCCTCCATCATGCGCTACGGAGTATTTGGCGTCTTTTTCTGTCAAGTTACACGAAGAAAAAAAGATGCATGATCGACGTTAGCTGTTCGGTCGCTCATAGCCGACGGGACCTCTTGAACCCTGCAACAAACCCCTGTGACTCCACAGTTCGATGGAGTTGTCTTCTGCCGCCAGCGGGCTCAACAAAACAAAACAGAAAACACACCAAGAGCAACTTCTATTGCCGGCACACAGAAACCCAATGGGTTAGAAAGTTCGGGCTCCCCATTGGAAAGAACCGGAAGCATGCCTAGATAGAGTATGTGACGTTCACATCCCTGGCAGGGGAAAACTCATCGCCATCCGAGGCATCGGGTAGGTGGTTTCCATGGGACGCACGGACATACCGAAGGAATTGCAACAAGATGCCTCATCCGCGCACAATTCTCGGGACGCAGGAGTTCATTGAAACGGAGAGGCCGTTTGTAGCCAGACTGGGAGGTTCTTTTCTCTTGTTCCCTCGGGCTGGCCGGTCCAGAACAAAGTCGGCTCGATCTAGCTGCATGTCCGATCGCGGTATGGCTTTGCAGAGGAAAAAGGAAGCATGTATTGATTCTCCCAAGGGTTTCCGATCGGTCACCTATCCGAGGTGTGATCGACTTGCTTGCCCAAATATACCTCCCACTCGAGGCTTGAGAACATGGTGTGTGCTGATCAGCGAGGGTGTAAGACCTGGGTACCGAAGATTGAATGATTAAGGCCAGAAACTTGCTCAATCAAAATTGGAGGTACCTTCTGCTATTTGCCTCCAAGCTTGGCCTAGCTGCAGTAGCAATTATCCCTTGCACAAACCAGTGTAAGACTTGCTGCATCCTCGAGAGGCATCAACCATGTCCACGCTAGCTCACCCTCATCATCTTTGCAGCTGAGTCCCGATGCACTCAGCCCTGCCTAGGGATGTTTGACTAATATACTCTCTTTCTTTCTCTTTCCTTTTTCTTTGGGGTTTCCCTTTTGGGAGCACCTAAGCGAAAGGGGGATGAAAACTTTGAATACATTTATGTACCGAAGAGAATGATGACATTCGTTGCAGGTCGCTCATCTCCGCGTATACCAGCGTATAGCAAAGCATGGCGCGGTCAATATGGACTGGCCGATCCTACTCCCCCATGTACGCACAAAGATGCTTGTCCAGGCACGCAAGAAAGTCTTGGAGCCCGAGAGCGCTGCCAATGTTTCCCCATGCTGCCATATCTCGAGCGCTGGGAACAGGGGTCATGGCAGGAGAGCGAATGACTCTGATTCAAGGGAACCCTGATATTAACCTGCAGCAATGCATGTACCAACCATAATCCAGAGCACCCAAGCGCGCCGCCTTTTATATTAAACTGAATCTGCCAGTGACCAAATCGTCCTAGGGCTTTGACCTGAGCAAACCAGCGGAGCTGATACTTTGAACATAAGCTGATCGGCATTTCCACTTCTACCATTGACGCGATGTCTTCTTGGACTACGTACCTAGAAGATGGTCCTTTGTAGACTCTGAAGCCGAGGCTGATATTGGACCATCCAAACAAACCCCTTGATAATATTACTACTTCCCGATGATCAAACCTTCCCGAAAGCCGGCCATACTGTTTCGTCTGGGGTCCCGACAAGCTTAGTCTGCCTCCTGTTGCTCCACGCAATTGCATCTTGCTCTTGTAAAAATCGCTGCCTGGCTGTCTCCTATTACACCACTGCCCCCAGTGTGTCAACTCCGCCTCAACAAGGAAGGCAAGTGGGAAAAGTAGAAGGAAATACGAGATCTTGAGGGGCAGGTCAAAATTTTCGATCTGATCTCTTTACACGCCCCTTACTTTATTATGCTTTTGCCTGCCTTCATATGCAGGACAGGAAAGCCCCTGAGTGACTTCTCGAATAATGAATAATAAGACTCAGCGCACGGCAAATTCATTCATCAGCACTGGCCCGCAGCACGCACCTCGTTATTCGAGCCACATGGCCTTTCATTAATCTGTCCGAGAAGAAACGACGAAATTTCACTCCCAATTTGTCGCCGAGAACGGAGGAGGTTCATAACTCCCCCCTCCCCAAACATCGGGCTCATCTAAACACCCCCCTCCACCCTCCTTCGGCAGGCACTCCCAGAGTCTCATGGAGAACTGTCTCAATTATTCTGGTTCCTCTAGCTTTCCGTCGGCCACGGCCTGAGCGCGCATCTTTATGTAAGTGAGGTTACTTTTTTGAGAGGGACGTCACTGAGCAGGCTAGATCGATCTGTAGCCCCCTGGGACCCTGGAGATACAACAAGCGTCTTGTCTCTCATCATACCACCCTTGTTCATAGTGCCAAGCCACCCTTCTGGCCGTTTGCGCTGAATCCATCGACGAAAAACTGACCTGCAGACGTAGGCACTCTTCGACCAATCACAATTACAACGAACGGGCAGTTGGGTGCATCTGGCATTGAATCATTTGCCACTCCAATCGTCTGGCCAGTCCCCAGCCCTCTTAGGCTGAGTACTTGTAGCTGAAAGAAGAACCTAATCATATATCAACGCATGACGACGTCCAGACAGTAACGCTTTCCAACCTCTGTGGTTAAATTCTTTTCCTTTGCCCCTTGGGAGCACATTATAGTTCTCTACTTCCTGGTAAGATTGCATTCCCGGCCATCCCAATCCAGCGTAATTACACTTATCATATCTAATTCTCACCATTGAACAAGGCCAGGGTGACATCTACCGGCAAAATCCGCCTCAGTATTGGCATATCTGACAGAGTATTGTAAGCTAGGCGCCGCCTGGCGCTTTCTGCTGGCCTCTAGCTGCCAAGTCTTCTATCGGCATTTCCCTAGCTCCCAGAGGAGAAACGATATCCTTGAGAGCTTCACCTGAACCTAAAGCGGGTAAGATGTCTCGAGGATACCCTGGTCCGCCTCCAGACTATGGTCCGGGATATGGCAATCCCGAGTATGCTCATCCTCACGATGGTGTCGCGCAATCGAGGCTTCCTTCGTCAACAGATCCCAACCTCCGTTGGTATATGGACCCATCACTTCCAAACTCAGAATACGCTACGAACCCGCACATGCATGGGGGACCTGGCAGTCAATCGCTTTCCGGCTTTGCCGGCGAGAAGAGGAGGAATAAACTAGGTTATCATCGTACCTCTGTGGCATGCAGTAAGTAACCAGCAGCGTGTTCATCGTGGAATTGCAAACCTTCTAATGCTATTCAAATACACAAGACCATTGCCGCCGACGAAAAATTCGATGTATTCCATCGCCACACGACTTTCACGGACGCTGCACGAACTGCATCCGATTGAAGAAGGAGTGTAGCTTTATCCCTACCGATCAACAAGCAAGCGAAGCCCAGTCCGGATCACTAGATCCGCATTCTGATGGCGGGATTGCTTCGAACACGTCCTCTCCTGGTCCCCCCGGGATGGAAACAAACTCAGACTATTCGAGTCATGTTCACCCTGCCTTCCGTGCAGAACCCCCTTCGCAATGGTCAGAGCCTGATGGCCATAACCCAAACAGTAAGTTCCCGCGCTCGAGGTGATGACAAAAATGGGTTTCGAACTTGGCTAAACTCTCAAAGTCAGTAGGGGTGGGATGCACTCGGATAGTCGTTTTGACTTTGGCGACCAGACATCCCGAGGTCATGCGCCGACAAGCCAAAATTCACCGATGCATTTCGGTGCTACCAACAACAATGAACATTGGAGACGACAGCATTCTAGCTCCACTACGAACGACCCAGGTCAAGGGAGGCCATTTGTCCCTGGAACAACCTCCCGGCAAGACCTGGGATGGAGAGGGCCATTACCTCCGGCAGCCGTTTTTGAGGACAAGGCTATGGGAAGCTCTGGACGTGTAGGAAACCCCCATGTACGCCCAGTCATTGATGCAATCCCCTCGTCTGCTCCGAACTACGCAGATGCAACTAACACCCGAATGGGGGCACCGATGCATGATGTGCCTATCCCATATCCGCCGATGCAGCCAAGACCGTTGCCCTCGCAGGCGCTGGGAACATGGCACCGCCAGGATTCTGCTTCTGAACCTCATTCAGGCTTTTCACCATGGATGTACCCAAACAGCAGTACGGGGAATGCTGGCAATGGCTCCTAGGAGAACTGATCCACGTAGGAAAGTGGCTGGCTCAAATTTGACATGCAGGAACTCAACCTGTACACGAAAGCAGCACCAAATAACGGGGGGCCAAGCCTCTCAATATATGATCCTAATGCATCTTGCAATGCGGAATTTACGCTCATTTTATATGTGCGGTGGGCTGGTAGGGGTTGACATTGACGGGGAAGCCAGGAATAAGTGATAGAGTTGAAATCTTTTACGTTGGTCAACTTGAGGATTATTTGCATGGCGAAGGTAAAATGTCCACGGCAAGCGGAAAAGTTTTGAGAATTAGTTGTTTGGTATCTTCGTTAACGTCGAACTGGCTCGTATGTTCTCGACAGTTCCTGAACCTCGATCAATACCAAGTATAATAGAGATTGATAATTGTCATTGCCTCTCAGTAGATTTCAAGAAATATTTTAGACGAAAGCATATTTACAGATACTGGATAACAGCGGAATTAAGAAGTTTTCTGAGGATACGGACTATACACATTGTGTTGTCAATGCTTCTCGTCAGGGAGGGGGCCATGCCGTCGTAAGTTCAGATCATCCTCCCCAAGAAGCTGTAGTAAGCTGCCAAACGAGGCCTTGAACCAAGTCTTTGAAGACGCTCGCTCGCCGGAAATCAGTTTTGTTATGCTCTTGCGAGTCCAAGATGATAAGGGCGTGCGTCGCTTTGACTGGCGCCGCCAGCCTATCTTTACCGAGGCCACCTTCTCTAGGTTTGACCCGGCTTCTACGGAACCTGGCCCCTTTGAAGAGAAGAACGTCCGATATTATCGAGCTCGTAGGCGCGTAGAGGACTGGTGGAACAACAGGCGCCCTACTGAGGCTCCTCTTCACCCCAAGGCTTCTCTTCATCCCAAGGCGCCACTTCGTTGGACGAATGCGGCAGCTCGACGCATTGCCCTTAGAGACAACCCCGTTAAGCTCAATATACAATAGGATTACCGGACGAGTTGAAACACGAAAACAAAGGATGGGCCCATTTCTTGACAGGCTCGGAGTTCGCTACACTCAGGCCCTCGGAAATCATTTTAAACCCAACTTTGGACATACTCTGTCTTCAAGTGGGAGATTTGTCTGACCCATCCCCCTTGAACTTGGAAGACAAAGATGTCGTACCACTCTCGTCCGATCACCCTGACGCAGTTCGAATTTCGAACCTAGCTATAGAGTTTCACGGGGCAACAACCCGTGAGTGGTGCAGATGCTGCCGCTCGAGACTCGACGGCGCAGGCTATTCTATAGGAGACTTTGTTCATGACCCAGACGCCTGCCACAAGGAGCTGCTACAAGCCAGGCGCTGCACACGGCCATGCGCAGCAAGGTGTGACGATTGCGTCAGATTTCGAAAAGAAACTACCAATCACCACGATGGGATTTTCGACCTGCTGGACAATTTTCCCGCGGCACGCAGCCTCTTTCTGATAGACTGGGCCTATGAGCCCGTGGGCACCAATCCCGACCCGTCTACCGCCTACGCCTCCAACGGGGACTACGACTTCTTTCCGGTGGAAAAAGCTGCCGGGCAGGAGAGATGGCGGGCTGAGCGCCCATGTCCCTTTGAGTCGCTGTATTGCGCCGAAAGTATAGAGGACGGTCTTAAGTGGGACTTAGCACGGAGGGAGCGTAATGTAAAGGCGGGAATAGGCCACGTAAATAGGGATCTGGCCTCTATGAAGAATTGGAGTTTCTGGGATGAAGTCAGACTGCACTGGAGAAAACTACACGAGGAAAATCTTCGATTCTACACGCTGAGACTGGATGAGACACTGAGGAGAGTAGAGCAGGGGTCTAGATGCCAGGTCCTGGCTGCTGTGAAAAAGAAGAAATCCCTTGCCGAGGAGGACACGACGGAAAGCGTTGTAGGGGGGCAGCGGTTAGGCCATAAAGAGGTGACTGGATGGCAGCGAACATGATTGTGAGACGCACAAAGCGGAGAGCATAGGATACGCTAGAGAGGGCCAAAGAGACGGAGGGATAGCTGGTATATTTCGCTATTGGCTTTATAGGTCAAGGAATACATCTACAAGTTGTTGCATTACTTTTAATCTTTGCTTAGCTATTGCTTCTCTAAGATCACCTTTCCAGGAAATTTCTCCGTGAGGACATAATAAGATGTGCACACAATATCATGAGATGAAATGAGCTCTGGATTCGGAGAGAAATGGCTCAGTGCCTTATGAGTGACATTTCGACGTATTATTCTTAGCTTCGAGTGCAAACATGGAGCTGGCAATGTTCTCGACACAGTCCCCTAAACCTCTGCCGACACCACGCGAGATATAGATTTAGTTCAATACTATTTCATAAATTAGTACGCATCGAGGTTTTCAACAACCTTGGAATTGAGATAACAGCCTTATATAAAGTAGACTGTTTATCCTATAAATCTATAACACTAACCGCCAAGTCAACACCAAAAGGGCTAAGTACGCGCAGAGGCTTAATCCCGTCAACAGAGTGACCGTATCGCCACTCGTGCGGAATTTAGGCTTGAACCGGCCGCTACGGTTCTGGGCAGTGAAGAACTGCCGTTGACCCTCGTAGCGACGGTGGATGGCCACAAGCAGGATGGCGACGCCGTAGATGGCAAAGAGAGCACCGATAGGGTAGAACTCAGCAGTGAAGATCTTGAGGATGACCAATGCAAAGGAGAACTGCCCCAGGGCCGTACGGATGTATGCGCCTTCAAAGGTGCGCTGGGCAGCGCGTAGCTCGACTAGTCTTGGGGGCCGGGGACAATGTGAGCATGGTGATCACATCAGAACGGCGGCATTTGTACGCGCATGAGCTTACTCTTGAGATGTGAGGACGAGCGACCTGGTCCGATAGAGGCGCATATATAGATGCTGCTCAGGATGCGACTGCATTCTGTTGTTAAGCGAGGCCGAGTTGTTTGCGAGAGCTTGATGGAGACCTACCCGGAACATGGTGGATAAGCACCTAGGTGTGGTTCCTGAGGAATAGCTGTGAAGCACGTGCTGGTTTTGTATCGATGGTTCTACTGGCCAGGATGGTCGCTCTGGGGCACTGGAGAATGAGAATAGCTACGTGCGTGAGGTTCTACGCAAAGTGTTTAGCCATGCCATGCCTGAGGGTAAGTTCAATTGTGTCACTGGAGTGACGAGCGAAGTCCAGATGATGGCGTCCACGAGATTAGATTTGTCACGTGGATATAGCTTGGCGCCGACAGGCATTGGATTGCAGCAGATCGATGCAGGTACTTAATATACCTAGTCATCAATTTACGAGTAATTTTTCCAATAGATTAGGTGAAAAATGAGTTGGCTATCTAGCTTGAAAACCACAAGAGACCGTGAGGTTTTCTACAGCTTGTGGCAGAGATGGGCAGCAGCGAATAGTCTCAAGCTCTGGTTGGCTACGGAGTGAATAGGTGCTCAGCCATTACCAGGGTGCCCGTCTCCAAGAGTCCTGCAGTGGAGATTCAGGGGTTCGATTTCACCCATTACCGAGAGCACATCACACCACACAGGTGTTTTCTAACATTGCAATTCTGAGGATCGCAGGCAATACAGCACAGCCTTAGATCCCAGACGATAAAATTCGATACACGTCCCACTTACATCTGGAAAGCTTCTGGTACGGTGGGCCTGCGCGCAGCAGTCGTCCCATTACAGCAGTGCCACAGTCGCGATGGGGAGCCTGTTTAGGTCGTAATTAAAGGTGTCCAAGCCCCCAGCCACTGCGGCATCTGGTGAGGAGGGGTAATAAAAGTTGGGCGATTAGCCCATAAAACGAGCTGTAGCATCCGCTGCTGCCAGGGACTGCGCCTCAGCCCTACAATGCTTGGAAGCCAGATCAGACACCCCAGGCAGTGGACTTGGCCTGAGATAGAAAGAGGGCTGACCACTTTACCCGCGATGTGTCTGCCAAAAGGGGCGGGGAGGAGGGGCCAGTGTAGTAGCGACGAGGGGATGCATGGACTCTGCACATTTGTTGCCAACCGGCGGCTGTACGGGAGGCAGCACTGCATCCACATCCGAGCAAAGGATGGCAGTGCCAGCACATACCCAACAGCTTAGCTCTCTCTCATATTACTGGCGTCCCATGGAATCTGTGCCGTTGACGCCAATAACGGCCTGCTAAGAAACCTACTACGCAGATATTATCCGGTGGTGAGAAGGATCCCCTTCTCGGTGCTACCCTTCTCGGTGCTAGACTTCCGTGGCTGCCTGTGGGATCTAACGCTGAGAGAATGCGATCGCCTGAGGGTTGATGTCATGATGAAACAAGAGCGGCGCTTGGCCGCCCAAGGACAGCAGCAATCACAACCTCGGCAGGGTCTAGAAGAGTGATTTATTGCATCTTGACCGTGTTTTAACTGAGAAAATGTGATCAAGTGGGTTGGAAAACGCCTTGTGCCTGTGGCTAGGAATGGCTTTCAACCTGGGCGTGGGGCTTGGGCCAAGCTCTGGAATGCGCCTAACGGCCCCAGAAGTAACAGTTGCCCCGGGGCAGCCTTGCAGGTGCCCAAGTACCGTCGATGTACCGATGAGCTTCTGAGGCCAAGGAGGTAGGTAAGCTGCCAACTGCCAGCCCGGGAAATTGCACATTGGCGAAACCAAGTCGATGACGTGAAACGGGACAGAGGCCCCAGCGAAACATTGCAGCAGACACACATAGGCGGACTTTTGCTCTGCGATCTGATCGGGCTATGGCCCGGTCGATGGCCTCAGTCTTCAACCACAAGGCACTCTCTCAGCTCCACCGACAAGGTTCCTCCAGTGTACTGATAGCCGGCCCCACATCAACGATACGATGCAGTCATGGAATTCTCCCGCGCTTGTGGCCGTCCACGACATTAATCCATTTTGCTAGTTTGTCGTCGACGCAGCTACCCTTGCACTGGGTCGCAGTGTGGATGATTCGGGAAACACGCACTTGCCGGAGCGCTGGAGCAGCTGGAGTCGGAGTTTATCCTGGCGCACTCTCATCAGACAGCTGCCGGCACTGACCAGTTGCGCGACGCTCCGTGCACACAGCTGAAAGTCGGATTATTAATACCATCCCATCCTGGGTAGGAATATGGGATGTAAGAAGCTGTGGTGCACTGTGATCGCACAATGCAACCCGAGTAGTGGTGAGGAGCTGGCCCCAGCCGATCGCCCTCGATGGCCCTCAAACAAACCACTGCTTGCTTCGGGAGCATCCTTGGCTGCCTCTAATAATAATAAGTGTCGTGCAGCCCTGCCAGTGTGAGGTCTGGCGCTGGCGGCACTCACTAAACCGTCCTGGGCGCGTGGGTGGAGGGCGCCTGGCTTCAGCAGTACCAGCAGGGTATCAGCAGCCCCGGTAAGCGCTGCGCTTGGGCCAGGTACCTGCGAGTGTCGAGCGGGGACCCAACCTCAGCGCGCCTCCAGGGTGGTAGCATCCATTGAATCTGCTCCAATAGACGAGGGGCTTGTCCAGGACTCCCAAGCCCCACCGTCAACTGGCTCAATCAACCATCCCCGGCCTGTTCAACTATCAGCCAGGCCGAAAGCCCAGCCTGGATCCTCCCCCTCCGTCCTGCTCACTCGCGCTGGGAGGAGCCAACAGGCGTTTTACTTGCTTACAGTCCTTAAAACATCCCTCCATTATCGCCGTCCCCCCTGTCGCTCCCAAGCCACCCACGGGCTGTGGCCAATATCGCACACACCAGCCGCCAGAACAGCCCCACGATCTCCTCTACCCCGTCCATCCATCCTCAGCCCAGTTCATATGAGTTATCTCCCTCATCAGTCTGCGCGCCCTTCACCGCATAACGCACTCCGACGCTATAATCCCATGTACCTGCGCCCATCGACATTGTCCCGTCCGTGCCATGGCTAGTTACCTGATCCCACGCCCTTGACTTCACGCCCCCGATCCCCCGCGACAGTCGCTGCTAGACTGACTTGCCTTGCCCTGCCAGCCAGCCAGCCAGCCTGCTTTGACGTTACACCGGGACCCGGGCGACATCACCTCCTTTGCTTGGGCTACTTCTAAGGTACTTGACCACTGGATCCAGAGGTATCCATCTTGTCAGCCTCAGCCGTTTGACCTGCTTTCACTAGTATCGTCTGATCCACGGCCCGCAGCACCTTTCTCAACCTCCCGCTTTCTCTTCTACAACAGGGTCAATACATACATATTCTGCTCTCCCACATATCAGACAGTCCGTCCGCGGCTGTCTCTCGAAAGAGATCGTCGTCATCATGAGTTCGGCATATGCCAATCCTCTCCACGCCCACCTTAACCAAGAGCCCGTCTTCATCCCACTAGAGGACCCTGACTCACTCTCCCCGCCCTCGGCTCATCACCTCGAGACCCCAGGCGCATCGTCGAATCTCAGCAACTACCAAGCTAGTGATATCAGCGACCTAGAAGACGATCCCTTCTTCGGCGCGGATTTCAGTTCTGCCGAAGGTGGTGTCCCTTCGTTTCTTCAGAGCGAAAATCCCGGCTGGGACACTTCGCCATTCTCCATCAGCAACCGCTCCTCTGCTGCTTCTGAGGCGTTCCGCCATGCCGTCGAATCTACATATCCCTTGACGCCAGAACAATCGGCCTCTATCCGACCACCTTCCCCACACAGCGATCGCAGACCGACCGTCACGCGACACGTCTCAGAGACCCTCCCAAAATCCATATCGCCGCAGCAATTACAAAAGCCGTTCCCTACAATCATGACACAGTCCTCACAGCTCACACCTGACCAGAGCAGCAGCGGGCGGTCTAGCGAGGATGGTCTTGCCCCCGGCAACTTTGATATTCGTGCTGCCAGCCCCCGGATCTCAGTATCCTTCTTCGACCATGAAGCAAACGGCATAGCGCGGACTGTGGTTGAGCGCTCACTGCATGAGAGCCCAACTGCCTTGCATGGCGGATTTCAGGCGGCAGGAGACTTGATCACCTCGAACCGTAACGATGACACCCAGCCCTACACATCCAGAGACGAAATGGGCCGATGGCAGCGTGATCTTCGCACAGGCCAAGCGGGGCTCGATCCCCTCAGCCGACCTGCTGACGAGTTGCCGGTCTCGATGAATGAGCTTGCCAACATGCAAAAAGTTGATGAAAGAAATCAGGATGTCAACAGGTGGCTGAGCGACAATGATCGCCCAATCGCCGGTGAGCCCTTGATTGAAGATCCCCAAAACATTCAGACTATCGACCAGTCTCGGGACTACCAGGACGATGGAATTCCTCTTGGCGATAATACTGAGAATCGTGCCGTTCCTGGCCAAACTTATTTTGCTGGAGAGGGTGGCAAGATTAACGAGCAGGATGTCGAGATAATCGCATCAAATCGCAATTGGGCTGATGCTCCTATTTTGCCTCATATTCGTAGAGAAACCCCTGGCAGACACCAGCCGCAAACTTCACAGGCCGCCATTGAGCGCTTTGAGTTGTTGTGTCGCGATAACGACTCGATCCTCTCCAGATCTGCGACGTGGGGCACCCGCCGGCGCAGTATTCACAGTGTCGCTGACCTGGACGAGGAGGGGATTCTTAGTGGAAATTTCCTCAGGAAGTTGACTATTAGCCGTGGGGGCGATCGCGGAACAGATCTCGGGAACCGAGCTGGAAGTCTGTTGAAAGATCTCCGGGGTTTTGTTCGACGGCCTAGTGTTAGCTCTCTGCGCAAGGGGCGCCGCGGCAGCGCCTCTGGTGAAGAATTGGCCAACCGCGAACAGGAAGAAAGGCCGTCGATGGAAAAACGAGATAGTGTAGGCTCGCCACACCTTTCCCTACCTGATAGATCGCCCAGCTGGACTGTCAAGAATAAGCCTGCTCTAAGTCTTGTGGCTTCATTCATGGGCAATAGTCCTCAACATGCTCGCAAGAATTCTACCGGCGGAGTACCTTCGGCGTCACCTAGGAGCTCCTTCTCAGGCCTGAAAGTGAGCAACAGTCTAAAGCGGCCACGCAGCAGATCGGAACTGCCACAGCCAGTCGCGGCCACGGGAAAGATGGAATCCCATCCAAATCTCATCAGCTTGTGGAAGACGCAAGGTGGCCCCCCTGTTGCTGCCTTAAGTACTCCTAATCTTGCCTCTGCTCACGCAGCAAGTCTGGCTAACTTGGAGAACGACGACGACGAGGATGATGATGATGATCTCTACGAGGACAGTGATATGAAGGTTGATGCAAACATCATCGATACGGTTGAACCCAAGTTCCAGGGCTTCCAGGAATACATTTTGAAGTTGAATCCTGGTCTTGATGGGCAGTACAACTACTTGGTAGATCGACTTGCACAGCATCAGGTGATTAGATACAAGGCACTGTTGAATTCGAAGGTTAAGCACCTCGGCCAAGGCGCCCACTGTCCATGCGGCTCGCTGTGCATGGCCATGGGTGGCCAGGCAAACATTTTGGAATCCAAGGACAAGGATAAAGCCGGCTCGAGGTGGATGGAAGCTTCCTCCAGCCAGCTCCTTGATGATGATGGCAACGGCACACCCACAGATGGCGCGGTCAACCAGGATAGCTTCCCACAGGACATTCCTCTTCCCCCAACCCAATACCTCCCGGCAGAGTTTGAATGCCAGCTTTGTTTCAACAAGAAGAAGTTCAACAAGCCATCTGACTGGACCAAGCATGTCCATGAGGACGTCCAGCCATTTACATGCACTTGGGATAGATGCAGAGACGCCAAGTCCTTCAAGAGAAAGGCCGATTGGGTACGCCACGAAAATGAGGGTCATCGACATCTTGAGTGGTGGACTTGCGACGTTGACGAGTGCCGCCACACGTGCTACCGACGAGACAACTTCCTCCAACATCTAGTTCGGGAGCACAAGTTCCCCGAACCAAAGGTGAAGACGAAGGCGGCCATCAAGAAGGCTGGAAACAACGACGCCACCTGGCAGAAGGTTGAGCAGTGCCATGAGCTGACACCCAAGAGGCCCCAAGAGGAGCCATGCAGGTTCTGTGGCAAAACATTCACCACATGGAAGAAACTTACTGTTCATCTGGCCAAACACATGGAGCAGATTTCACTGCCCGTGTTACGCCTCGTAGCTGCAAAGGCCAAGGAAGTTAGCGCAGACACCATCATCAGTCCCGTGCAAGATATGCCAGTTTGCCGGTTGCCAGTGACGCAACCTCCTCCCGTTTCGGGTGCGCTCATGTCTGACCATGGCCGACCATACTTGCCTGTTCAGCACAACCCCATGGTATTCGCTCAGCCTCAAGGTGGCTATATGTATCATCCTATGGTAGGCCCGCAAATGTATGCGGGCCAGTACCCTGATATGGGGACACAGCTTCAACAACCTTCTGTCGGCGTTGATACGATGAATCAGGGGTTTAACCCCGGACCGCAGATCTCGGAGACGCCTGTAACCACACCTCCTTTTGGCCAGGCCACGGGCCAGTACCACCACAACGGTAACGATGGTGGCCTTGAACCTTTCCCCCAGCTGGATGCGCTGGGTCTTCACAACACAGCAGGCGGCCCAATACACAACCAAGTTGGATATAGTCCGATGATGGACCCATCGGTGACGAATGTAAATTCATTCAGCGGCCATGGGACTGCATCGCCTTATTCACACTCCCCTCATCTCAATGCGACAAAGCCCGAAAATGAGTGGGACAACAAACCCATATGGTAGATGATGTTATGACGACTATTTTATGATCTGGAATTACATTTTTGGGGGTTTTTGGATACAGCTACTTCTCTTCTTCTACGCTTTGCTGGTCATCAATGCCATCATGTTGCTTTCTCTCTTCTTCTTCACTTCTTCTTGTTGGTGATTTGGCAAAGCGGATCTTGATTCTAACATGGCGAATCAAAGAAACGGGCGCTTTTGGGCTTCGGTAGGAAATATTTCGTTCAACGATGGTCTGATTTGGGACTAAAGCTTGTGATGAAACGAGCGCATCATTTGAGTGACAGGGTAGGGTTGGCAGTGCCCCCACAAGACCTCCTCCAGCTACCATCGTATTCTTGAGCGATCGACGATTTGTCTCTCCTTGTTGGCCACCCGTCTTTCTCGATTTAACTTGTCCTGTCCCCTTAGCGTGGGCGCTTTGAACTTTGGCATTGAGGTTACTAGTCTTACAATGGATTTGACGTTACATCTACAACCTTCTCAGAGGAATACTCTTACCGTATGTTTTTGCTCCTGCAAAATATCGAGGTGGTATGGAAGATTGCATGATCACCCCCTGTTGTATGGATAACAACAAACTCAGGTGTAGGCGGGGACTGACCCCTTTCGCGGTCCGAGCTGAGACAGGACGAAACAACAGTACTGTGGCTTTATGTACAAAAATAGAAGAGGAAGTTGAGACGTAGCGAGAACGGCAGGAATCTAGAAAGAGGGAAAGATGAACGATGCTTTTTCGACGGAGCAATGGCACTGAATATGCGCATGATTTTGCAACGGAAGCCTTTGATTTTGTGTTAGTAATATCGGCTCGACTTACATAGTGCTGCGTACTGTATGACGGGACGTTGATGCCAGCCATCTGCCTGGTTTAGGGGGGACACTGCCACAGTTGAGGTGGAGCCTATTTCGTTTCACGAGCTGGGGCGGGAGGGATCTCTGTGGCGACGGCCAATGGGAGCCGGGACGGGGACTCGAAGCGCCACGATCCTCGACGTGATATGAGCTGGGTGTTTGTTATTCTGTCTGTGGTATTATTGAAGGTTCGGCCGACTGACAGACAGGCTTGTAATTGATCACTCGATCCTTTTCCTCGCCTCATCTCGGCTGCACGCGGCCCCCGCTCCAGCCTCAGACTTCATATGTCCTCCTGCCACTGGACTTGGGACGGGGATAGGTGCTGCACCGTGGTTCCAGCGGTCGCTCTAGTGCCAACCGCGAGCCGTGGAATGCGTGGACAGCAGAACAGACCCTGGACTGCAGTGGACCTGGCCGCCAAGGCCGTCGGCGGCGTGGCTGCAGCGGGCCCTATGCCCCTACCTAAAATCCTAAAGCATCCCGGCGCTGGCCCCTTAGTGGTGAGCGGCCACAGGGGCAGCCGTCCATCGTTGCCCAGCTCGGCGCTGTTCCTCAGGGATGGGCTGGCCAGCTGCCAATTAGCTGTGGCTCTCAGAGCTTCGCGGGTGCTAAACACGACGGGCTGCCGCTAGAGGACCGGAAGATTCCACTGATGCTCATATCATCATCCCTACAGAGGAAGACGGCCACCTCCCTACTGCAGGTAAGTCGACGACCGAGCCAGCAGGGTTCAGAGTACGCACACTGCATTGTAGATGTGCACTTCCTTGTAAGTTGTGCTTGACCGTGATTCTTCTTCTACGCCACGCCTCCTGCTTTGTCCTCTTTCCCTCTTCTTTCCCTGTATTCGATCGCTCTCACTCTCGCTCATCCTCCCTCGCTTGGTAAAACCGTATATGACTTCTTAATCCAAGCGCTCACGCTCACTCTCCATCCCAATTGCGAATATCATTGTTCTTCTTCGTCGGTGGTACCCCCTTCTCTCCCTGTGTGCATCAAGCTCCCTGTTCCGCTACACGACTGCGGTTGGGAGCTTTCATCATAGATCCGATACGGCGAAGCTGCTGGTCAAGCTTCTCCCAAAGGGCCTCGATATAGTCCACCATCTTTCTCTTTGACTTGACTTTCAATTCTCTTTTTTCTTGATCCCAGGTTGACCCGGGACACGATTCAACAATACTACCTGATTAATACTTTTGGTCCCTGGCCGCAAATACAACCAACCATCAACCCATATCCAATCCTTAGACTTGACCTTGGATACTCTCCGGTCTCTTTTCCTGGCGCCCTAAACGATATATTTTCTACATCTCTCGGCATAGCATCTGCTTTTTTTTCCCTTTACCTTTCCGTTTCCTTTTGACATACACGCTAGATAGACGGCTCATCTCTCTCACACGAGTACCGATCCTTGATATTGCGGCTGGCCATTACGACGACAACATAGAAACTCGACGACAATGGTGGCCCTCCAAAACATGCGTAGTGGGTGGAGGCTCGGGCTTGTTGCCGGCCTCCTGGCCTCGGGTGTGGTGGCGGACCGGATCATCGAGACGAGCGGCTTCAAGATGTGCTCCGATGAATCCTACATCAAGGTGCAGAAGGCGTACATCAGCTACAACCACGACAAGGGCTCGATCTCATTCGATGTCTCTGGCTCCAGCTCCGGGTCCCGCTACGTGAGCGCCGAGCTGGAGGTCGTGGCCTACGGCAGAAACATCTACAACAACGAATTCGACCCATGCAGCGAGGCCAACTTTATAGAACAGCTCTGCCCCCTCCCCGAGCAGGAATTCATCGCCCATGGATCACAGGCCGTTCCGGAGGAGGGTAAGAGCCAGGTCCCCGACATCGCTTTCCAGATTCCTGACATTTCGGCCACGGGGACGCTCAAATTAAAGGACAACAGCACGGAAGAGGTTGTGGCCTGCATTCAACTCGAAGTGACCAATGGAAAGACGACGAAGCTGCCCGCTGTCTCGTACGTGGCTGCTGGTGTCATTGGTGCTTCGGTACTCGCCTCTGGTGCCTCCGCCATCACCTCGGCCGTGTACGGTCCGGGATCTGGGCCGATCACGCCTGGTCTGACAGAGATGGTTGGCTGGTTCCAGGGCATGGCAATGAATGGCATGCTGTCGGTCGACTATCCTCCCGTGTATCAAAGCTTCAGCCAGAATTTCGGATTCAGCGCCGGCCTGGTTGCTTGGGAGCCCGTGCAGCGGGCTATCGACGACTTCCGTGCGAAGACAGGTGGAAATCTGACTGGGGACAGCGTTCCCTACCTGAAGAACACTACAGGTGGTGGCCTGTTCCAGACAAAGCGAGCTTTCGAGGAGTTTGAGCTCTTGGCCATCAGAGATCTGGAGCTTCGGTCCGAAGACACTGTCAGCCAAACCGTTTCTGGCATCAAGGCATTCGCTGAGAAGCTTCGCGTACCCGGATCTGATATCTTCATGACCATTCTTCTCATTGTTGCCATCATCATCGCTGGTATTGTCTTCTTCATGGTCCTCTTTAAAGGTTTGCTCGAACTCTGGGCCAAGTTTGGATCCTTCCCACAGTCGCTTGCTGGTTTCCGGAAGCACTACTGGGGCTCGATTGGCCGAGTCATCACCATGCTGATTCTGATGTTGTATGGCATCTGGGTGCTCTACTGCGTTTTCCAGTTCACGCGCGGCGATTCCTGGGCTGCGACAACACTCGCGGCCGTCACTTTGGCTATCTTTACCTCCGTCCTTGCATTCTTCTCTTGGAGGATCTGGAGGGCTGTGCGAATCATGAAGGAGCGGGACGGCCACACCGGCGCGCTCTACGACGACAAGGAGACCTGGACCAAGTACTCAATCTTCTACGACAGCTACAAGCGAGATTACTGGTGGGTCTTTGTCCCGTTCATCCTGTACATGGCCATCAAGGGGATCGTCATTGCGGCCGGTGACGGCGCAGGCAAGAGCCAGACGATTGCAATCCTCATCGTCGAGGCCATCATGCTCGGCCTGCTCCTCTGGAGCCGCCCGTTCGAGGAGAAGTCGCACAACATCCTCAACATCGTCATCCAGGTCGTGCGTGTCCTCTCCGTCGTCTGCGTGCTGGTGTTCGTCAGAGAATTCGGCATCAGCCAGGATACAAAGACGGTCACCGGAGTGGCGCTCATCGCTGTCCAGTCCACCTTGACGGGCGTGCTGGCCCTGCTGCTCGTTGCGCACGTCTTCATGGCCATGTGCGAGACGAACAAACATCGCAAGAGAAGAAAGGAGGCCGGTAAGTCAAGTCCTTTCCCCCTGCCTCTCATTGCTATTATTGCCCCTGAGATGCTGTGTTATCAGTCCTTCTTCTCCCCGCATTAAGAACGTGGCTAACATGAATCTGCAGAAAAAATGCAACACGACATGGACGACCTCACCCCTCTCACCCCCTGGACGGACGAATCTCCATCATCGCCGGTCACAAGCACTCGGACAGGAAGTCCGTCATCTCCATCGCCACCAGCCACCGCCAGATGCTCGACCACAGCTCAGGCCGGCCAGACACCCCGGACCACTACTACGCGGCCGACGCGCACCGCTGGTCCATGGCTTCCCAGAAGAATAGCTCCCGGAATCTCACTTCAACCAACAACGGTGGACAATCGTACCAGTACTCGATGGATGGGGCTCGAGGTTACCGTGGGTGGTGAAAAATACTGATATTGGAGGTAACTCTCCCCATTGGATTTGGATATGTACATATGTATCTTTTGTAAACACTTTGGCCATATTTGAATGTTAGCGACGGAGGTGTCTTGGGAAGGAACGGCATTTTGGAATATGCTGTGCGCTATTCAAATCCCATATGATACACGGTATTCACAGGATACACGAGTTTTAAATATTTAGAGAGAAAGTCAATAGAATGGGTTGATATTTCCTTTCATTAGACAGTGGATTCGATTCCACGCATATCGAGATCCTGAGGGGATCCAGTTGTCCTCTCCAGAGGAGGGGGGAGCGGCACGAACCCTATTAACCCTACCCAACCCAATGCAAATAATGCTGACTAGATGAATACCACCATTCTCGTTTACAGCCTTGACCATGCTCGTCGACTGTTCTCACGTTCCAAAGAATCTATCTACACGTTGGCGCCGATTCGGACCATTCCGTGTCCGCTTCCTCCAAAAAAACACGCCAGAGCTATGCTTGCGGGAAAGAGCAAAATAAATAAAACCGGGAGACAAACGGTGGGGAAATGGAAAGGCGATGAAATTGGACCGATTGACGGTGGTGACGCGCCTGGCTAATCCTATGTTGATAATGCAAGACAGGCATCGACAGCTAACCCGACCCTGGGAAGCACATATGTTAGTACTGGCGAGAAAAGGCGGTATAGAGTTATGTAGGGCGGAAGCGAATGAAAGGGGATAGAGATGGAAAAGGGGATGGGATCAAGCTTACCTGCCCTGCTTCTGGTGTACCACATCGCTAATGATTTCTTTGTCCAGATCTGGGAACATGCCGGAGAGAGTCTCGACTACGTTGGCATGCTCAGCGCGATGGAGTCTCTGTGCCTCGGCTGCTTCGGCACTTGCTTGCCTAGCAGCGGCTTCTTCTGCTGACAGGGCGTGCCGGGAGGAAGGCCGCTGTGCTGTTGAGCCTGGATGAGGTGGTCGGGGAGTCGCAGGAGGGACGGGTGGGCTTGGGGCAGATGATTGCCCACCGTCGTCAGAGAAGATTCGGCCAATGGTGGAGAGTGGGTTCTGGATGGTCTTTAGGAGGCCGCCCATAGCCATTGTGTCATTGCTGTTTGTGCCTTCATATGACTTTCTGGTTTGGTCATCGCGAGAGCGCCTTGGTGCGGGTTCCGTTGGACTGAGGGGTGATTTCTCGTTGAAGACCTGTTGGTTACGATCAGGTATGCGAGGAGAATTAGCAGCTTGATGTTTTTCCGCTATTGCAGATACGGCAGCCTCCACATTCGCCTCAAATTCAGCGTCGGTGATGGTGAGTGTTGTACGATCCATGTTTTCAATGAATTGAACAGCACCCATCTATATGAAGTCAGACATTAGTACTTATGTGGCAGCCTCGAGGGGCATCATGCCAACTTACAAGGGACGACAAGTAGTAGCCCGCTTCCCCTCCAAGCTTTTCTTGGTTCCGGAATCGTAGTATATACTGAACATTCGAAACCAGGTGGTCCGGGTTCGACTGTAGAACAACATAGATGAGCATCGGCATGAATGAATCAGCTGATGAATCAGACTTGTTGTGCTTTAAGAGACCTAAAAGGATGGGTCGAAAACGTTAGCTTGATTTCGCACTGGCCCCTTATTTATTTAGAAGGCCTGTATGTTGAGGTTATTTCATACCAAAAATGACCTTGCAGCAGTTTAAGACGCATATTATCTTGTCTCGTGGTGCTCGGTATGATTTGATCTTCAGCAGTTCTGGGTTGGTCAGCATATGAGTTGTGGTAAGAACTCGGAAAAACTGGAGGAGACTTACCTTGTTGTGCGAGTTTTAAGAACCGTTTCCCGCTCTCTCCAACTTGGGGAATATCGAGATGCTGTTCCCTTACCCAGCCATATATGTTGATCTTTTGAGCCAGGATATCATCGCGCTCCACGTCCTCCTGATGCTGCCCGCGACGCCCAGGGCCAAGGGGAGCGTCGCCGCCTCTTCTTCTTGGTTTAGCACCCGGAATAGGTTTCGGAGGGGCGATAGCTGGGGAAAAGGTCTGGGTGTATAACCTGTTCATAACCAACTTCTCCATGCCCTCGCGAGCATTGTCGAACTCGGCATCAGATACCTCCCTCCACACATCGCACAGCATCATCTTGTTTGCAATGAATGCCAAGAAGTCACTGATGATCTTCACCTGCTCATGCACCATCCACTGTTTCTTGCTGAATTCAGATAGAAACGACTTAAGATATCTAGCAACAGGGTCGGCCTTCTTGTTACGGAGCTGCTCGAGGAACCTGTGGAAATCAAAGGGAAGCGCTGGCTCTGGCTCCGGTTCAGGAGGAGGTGGCCGGTGGCCAGTCGCGGTAGGTGATATTGGCGAAGTTATACTCGAGCTCCTCTCGTCTTTGGATTTGGGTGTCCCGGAAGAACCATCTTTGGGGGGAACTGGCGGCCCTGCATCGTCGAAATCCCTTTGGCTCTTTTCATCGTCCTGACTCGGAGATGTGGTCGCGAGTTTCAATTTCTTGATATCCTCCCCCATCTGCCCTGCGATCGTAGGCGCAAGAGGCTCAAGGCTGGATTTACGCGGAGGATGCTGTGATACCGGGCTCCCAAGCATGGGCGAAGCAATCTCCAGTCTCGGGCTCATGACCTCGTCGGCGCCAGGACCCCCGTCACCGGAGCTGAACTGGTCCATGATGGTCTTGATCTCCAGCTTGGATCCATTTTCTTGTTCATCTTCACTGGCATATCTCCCTTCGTCGAACTCAGGATCTGATCTGGTGGGTGATTGTGTGCTGGAACGTTGCGAACGGGCACCGCTGGATGGGCTTCGGGACGGGGGCTGAGAGGTGACGGGTGTAGGTGGCGTCGGGTCGACGTAATGAGACTCGGGAGCAAGAAATTGATTTGAGGCGTCGGTGGAGGTTCTCTTCTTGTCTGCGGGAATGGTTGGAGGAGTGTTGGGCACGGGTTCGGGTCTTACGGCCGCCTTGCCTTTGGCGGGAGCAGGTGGCAGGTCTGAATCGCTGTCCAAGTCGATCAAATCCTCCGTGTCCTTGGAGATTTGAGCTGAACGCTTTGCGGAGCTGCCGCCGTTGATGTCGATGGCGGGCGGCCTCCCCTCGGAGGGGTTCTGTGCCATGATCACGGCTTCATCTGACTTGATGTTGGCCGGCTTGTCGGTACTGCCTTGCTGGCTAGCGAGGAATGCCGGTTGCTCTGGAGGAGACATGCAAAAGCGTCACGACGAACCCCGTTTCCTATTCTGACGTCTTGTTTTCTTTCGGATTGTGTACAAGAGGGCAGCTCTGGAGAATCGGGAAGCTGAACGCCGTATATCTGGCCTGCCAGTCTGGATGGTGAAGCTTGAGATAGGTGCGCTTCGATAAGTCGATAAGACGGTCCCAAGGCAAGAGGCGGTAATAGTGGCGTTAACAGTAGCAGATAATAATAGCGGCGGTGCTGAGGGGAGGTGGGGCACAAGTACCTTCCTTCCCGCTGTGCCATGTATCATGTGTGAATTTAATATGGACTGTGACCAGGCTGATGCTATGCCGGTACTTGGCACCATGTATTTCGAGCCGCCGAGTGATGCCCGCGTGACGCTCTACGTCGTTATCCACGCGGAAACCAGTTTTCAGGCTGTGTGCATCCGTGAGGACGAAGAAAATACATCGAGGATGAACGGGGCGGTACGTGGTATCAGATGCAATGAGATGTGATGTTTACATGTAGCTGAGACCGAAGCTGACGTGCTGCCTGGACCCTGATGCGATGCGGTAACCACATGAAACAATCCAGATCAGCCTACTGTAATAAGTACTAAAGCGGGCCATGGCAGCCACTGTTAAATCCAGGTATACTCTCCCTTCACATGGAACCCCTTCGTCAACATTATCCCTGGCAGACAAGAATCTTGTGACGACCATCTCATCTGGCAGGTCGCTATGCATACATCCTAAGGGCAAATCCAGCCTAGACAACATATGTCATAATCCAGTGCCCTTTGAGATGCCAGGACCACCCCACCAAGCTAGCTGAGGCTGAAGCAACTTATAAGTGCCACGAACGGTGAAAGACTCACACCGTTTCTCGCCGTGGTGATTCAGCCCAGCTGTCTACCTACCCAAGTATAGGGGCTGCCAGACTCGAATGATAGATAAACAGACAAGATAGCACGCAGGTAGTCGCGCTCAGTTAGTCGCACTCAGTAATCCAGCAAATTGAATTAACATCCAACCGCATACATTATCGCTTATTGGCTAATTCCCTAGTCATTGACTTGTTGAATTGTTTTCCCTTCACAATGGAACCAGACGTCGTCCAGATGCCATACCGCCAAATCAGAGCACTCTACGATGAGACTTACATCACCGTCTATCAAGCTTACAAGACTTCCATCGCCGAGGCGGCAGTAGCTAACCAGAAGCTCAATGCCTCGCCGGAATTTAAACCCGGCCGCATGACTTGGGTCAAGCCAAGCTGGAGCTGGATGATGTACAGGGCTGGCTACTCGTACAAAGACGATCGCCAAAGCCGCATCCTCGCTATCAAAATGAAGCACCAGGACTTCGTCGGTCTGTTGGAGAAAGGGGTCCTCTCCACGCACGTACAGCCCTCCCAGAGTAACACCGGGGGGCCGCGCCAAAAGACCAGCGACGTCAGGATACAGTGGGATCCTGAGCGGACGCCTGCGCTGGATATCTTGCCATACCGGAGCATCCAGATCGGTATTCCAGGCGCTTTGAGCGATACCTGGGCTCGGGAATGGATTGCTGGCATTGAGGATGTGACTGGCAAGGCGCGAGAGCTGAAGAGGGTGTTGGACGAGGAGCCTGATATCTCAACTGAGCAGCTTATTGCTCGTGGTCTTGTTCCCGAGGAGAGGCCGTTTGTTGTGCCCCGGAGTGTTCAAGAGAAGCTGAGGATGCTGGAGCCTGACCAGGACAAGGCCAGCGAGGAGGCACGAGGAGAGGAGTGAGGAGGATAGGATCCATTCAACCCCTTGATATGGGCAAAACCAAGATACCAATATATGGGCGCAGTAGTTCCTTGCTCTCACATGTTTGCTTTGTACAGTCACACTCTCATCTGCTATTAACTGTTATGCAATGTAGGACAAATATACTTGAAGTATTCTGAAACAATGTCGGCAACCTTGATCGTGAAACCACCCTTCGAGCCCAGCAAGAACGCCGTGTCGAGGAAACTAACGACAAGGGGCGTAACGATGTCGTTTGCAGAATGCCTGTGGCCTTCTGATATGCATCAGCCCACAAAATCCGGGTTGCGGTTGATCATTGAGAAATTAAGAGAAATGATATTGGTACATTTTGATGCTTGTCTATTCTAGAGACTGCAGCGGCTGTCAAAATGTCTGCTCTTGGGTACACAAATAAACGAAGCGCCCGAATAGTGTTCGCCCTCATCCCGTCTAATTGCCCTTGCTGGAGTGTTCTACTTCCGGCTCTTCCCGCGACAACTGGCTGGCTGGCCGGTGCAGGTCGAGTATATCGTCGACTCTTGAGCGCAAAGGTTGCTGCGAAAACAATGGCAAAGAAACTAGAAACATGTTGCATTCCTAAAACGCCATGATACCTATGAAACTATAAACAACAGTGAAGGGTGGACTGAAGCGCTCGCCCGATCGGTGGTAGATGCATGCAAATGGCTTCCTGTTCTTCTACGACAGAGTGATGGCGCCGCGTCGGCTCTCGCGGACGTGGAGGAGACCCTGGAGACCGCAGCACACGAAGAAGGCCTACATGATGAGCATTGTCAGAAATTTGTCGTTCGTGACTCGACGGTAGAAGGCAGGAGGTTTCGGTCGAACAAAACGTACAGCGTAAACGATGACAGCAGTGAAGATGGTTCCAGAGACTCCCTTGGGGTCCTTGGATGGAAACTCCTCGTGCTCACTGCGGTAGAGGACGGCGATGATACTGAGGATAATGATGGCGAACACGGAGACGACAGTGCTGATGTGATTTGACTTGGTTAGCAACCGGTGCCAGGCAGAGCTCGAGTGAGACTGGAATTGGCTTTTGGCCGTGACGTGGTGGCAACAGGGAGAACGAACCATGACCATGCATTCCCGGCACTAACGATGGGCTTCATGATGGGCAGGTGTTATGTATCGGTCGAGTTGTGATGATCGCGTGCGGATGCAAGGCGTTTCGATACTGTGATCTGATGCGTTGACCTCTAGCTCAATCACCAATGAAGTCGCCGTGTCGCAAATGCGCCAGTAGCTTGACGTATGACGGCTTAGTAAGTGCTTTGTGGTGATACCTACCCTACAGTAAATTTATTTATAGTGATAACATTGTTAGTAAGCAATAGGTTGGTAGATTAGATAAGAAGGTGAATCTTTTGGGGCGCAAAGTGATGCCCTATTGGTAAGGCATCAAGACTTGTTGTGATTGTGACGGATTTGTTGTTGGTGATCTTCACCTTCTACGACAGCGTCTAATTTCCCACAACTATGTCATTCACTCGAGATGTCACATTACTGAATGGTCGCCGACGTCCCCCTGGCTCATGCATGGATGCAACTTGCAGCGTTTGAATTCTCCCTCGGCCATTGCCTATAACCAATGTATATAATCTTGGCCGAGCTTGGCTGAGACAGCCAACAAGCTTCATGCGTTGGCTGTTGCTGGTGCGTGCGCATGACTGACTGACTGGTAGGCAACTGTGATGCGAGGTCGCAAACCACGGATCGCGGAGAACGAAAGGCTGTGGTGTTCGCAAGCACAACCAAGCCATCAGCGCTAACCAGCCCTCTCGCATCTCTTGGCACCAACGAGAGATTCTATTTGTAGGCAATAAGCCCTTGGGTACCCATTCTTAGGTCTTAGTGTGTTGCTCTGACAGCCACACCGTGAGATCCTGGTCACAAGGCAGCCCGGCTAGATGCAGGTACGTAGCACTAGTATCACAGCTTCGGGGTCGGTTGAGGATGCGAGGGCCGAAGAAGAGAGTATTGGATCGGACGTTTTGCTGCGACATACTTACTCCAAGCAGAGCTTACGCAGGCCGATCCATACCTTGGCCGTGCCACATAAGACGAAACAGGACCTATCCGGGTGCATGAGACACAGAATCTCGTCTGCCCCATCTACCCCTTGATATTATTTCTCGGGGGAAGGGTCGCACGTTATGGCACAGGGAGTGGTGAAGATGGGGCCAATCACTGGCTGCTGACATTGGCTGCGGTCATTTCTTATAATGCAGATCGTGCCGCGAGTGGTCAAGGGTGTTGCTAGTAGGTACCTAGCCGATTGAGACTTTTAGCCAAAAAGCACGTTTGATGCTTTCACACGGGCAAGATCGGCCAATTGACCATCCATAGTCAGCGTGTCACAGTCACGGCCGAAAATACCACATGGTGCGAACACATAGTATGAGAGCTGACCGCCGGGGGGAATCGAGAGAAACAATGAAGCGAAAACGTTGTTGAGCGTTCATGCGGAGTGGCTGGAATGTCGGTTAGATTGACGGCGTCGGAACGATCTTGGCTGTTGCTAAATATATCCATCACCCTCAAGCCTCCCCTTCCCTTCCCTCCTCCCTGCCCGCAGCACCTCTGGGAAGCTCGGTGCTGGACACAGCCCATCAACCAGCTAAAATCGACGAGGTAGCATCAGCCCGGTCGCAACGGGCCTGTAGGTGCCGCGCACCATTCCAGGAAGAGTAGGCGTGACTGGCAGGCGAAGCCGTCTCCGTCCCTTGTTTTGGAACCAATCCTATTAATTCATGGATAGGTAGTGTAAGATGATCTGGGTCCGGCCCCGAGATAGAGTTGCTCTCCACTTAAATGTGTGATGTCGGATCGGATCCCTGCTCTCCAGCCCAAGCCTTGTGTATCCTTGTTTCACTTGAGCGCGAATCGTTCCCCAGACCAGTTGGTGCTCGCGGGCTGCCAGTTGTTTATAAGACAGTGCCGGCCGCCACACTCTGCCTCGTTTCTGGAATCACCACCCCGATTTCTCCTTCATCCCCCAGTCGTTTGCTGAGCCATCTTTCGCTTCGGTTTCACAGTCCACTAACTCTCAACTATCTTCATCGTTGGCTCTCCCGACAAAACCCAACCTTCAAGATGCACGGCAAGACTGCTCTCATGATGCTCTCCGCGGCCGCCATGGTCAGCGCCCGCGAGGCTCCTGTCACCAATAACAACCCTGTCGGCGATGTGTACCAGGCTGTCCTGCCCGGCACCTCCTTCTTCCCTGGCGGCCCCAAGATCCAGGGTTCCATCACCGCCCAGGCTGGTGACAATGGCCGCGGTGTCAAGTTCAACGTCCACTTTGAGGGAATCCCGGCTGCAGGTGGTCCTTTCAGTAAGTCATGTTTGCCCATATCGAGTCACTAGTCTAGTAACACAAACTAACCGTGAATCACAGCCTACCACCTTCATCTCAAGCCCGTCCCCGAGGGAGGTAACTGCACTGCCACTTCCTCTCACCTGGACCCCTACGAGGCTGGCGTCGCTGTTCCTTGTGACGCTTCCAACCCTGCCATCTGCGAGGTTGGTGACCTGGCCGGCAAGCACGGTAAGATCGAGAGTGCCGGTACCTACGACAAGACCTACCAGGACGACTACGCCTCCACCACCAAGTCCGACGCCGCCTTCTTCGGCGACAAGTCCTTCGTCCTGCACTACGGCGGCAACAACACCCGCATCACCTGCGCCAACTTCGTCAAGAAGAGCTCTGGAGGCAACAGCACCACCACCCCAGGCCAGCCAACTGGCACCGGTAGCCCTGTCGTCCCCTCGACATCTGCTCCCGCCACCACGACCTCTTCGCCCCCCATTAACGCTGCTGGTCGTCTCGGCTCGTGGTCCGCCTCGGCCGTCCTCGCCGTCGCCGGTGGTGCCGCCATGTACTTCGGCCTGTAGAGCCGCCTTTTTGAGAGATTAGGGGAAGGAATAGCAAAAAGAGTGAAGAATTAGAACACGACTCAGTCCACGCCGCATTGTATTCTAACGATCCAGTATTAGGCGGAGGCGGACCACGAACGGATGAGTTTATTTTTTCTGTGTGTATCATGGACCAAGTAGATATGAGCATTTTGAGTGTTTTCAAGTCCATCGCGACGGTGTTTTGTCGCTTGATGGCTGGTCATTAATACCCCATCTGTTTTTAATTCATTTGATTGATTCATTTCATTTTTAATTTGCGCTCTCGTCAGCCGGTGAATTACAAGGGCATGAAGCTCGTAGGAGATGCGATGCTTGGGATGAAAGTATGATTTGGAACGAAGCAGCTATGAAGCTATTCCCATGATCCCCTATGAAAGATTCTGGTCGCATTGGTAAATAATGTAATGGATGTGACACCGAAAAGCGAACATATGCATGTTGGTTGAAGCGAACATTTGCATGTTGGTTGCAGTGGAGAGTAGGAATGGGCTTTCACGTGATGCTGATAACCTCAAGGCGGCTGCTCGCTTGCCCGCTCCTGAAGGCAACTTACTCTCAACGGACAAACATGGATTCGGACTGCCAGAAGGGGCCCTGCGTGCATTCTTTTGCCCGCTGCACCTCGTTCTCTTTGGCCGCCTAGCCCTGCGCGATCACTGCGGATGTCTTATTTCTGCTGCTCGCCAACCAGCATCGTGCACCCACAGCGCGGGAAAACGGTACGTACCTGCCAAATGCGCTGCAGATTGGTGATTTCAATGTCTTTCTCGTCTTTCGTCATAGGGTGAAATGTAAACACCCGTTCCCTCGAACATCTGTTTCTATATCTCTCTCCTTCTCTCCTGCATCTCCGTTGCTGTTAACCAGCCTTACTTTTAGCATTCGTTCTCTGCTCGGCTTCCCGTGCACGCTCCCTCTGCCACACGCGGCGCAGGTGTATATAATACTAGCCCTGTCGCATTCTCCATCCCCCCCACATTCCCATCGTGGGATTTCTGGGTGGTGCTGCAAACACTTGACTCGACTTTGCGAGCACGTCTTGTCTTCGCTCGCCACCACACCCTTGGCCTGAGCTATGGCGAAGAAGAAGAGCAAGGCTGCCTCAATTGGAGAGAGCGAGACCATGGCGCCATCTGCAACGCCTGCGCCCAAACCCCCGGCGACCTCAGCTTCTAAGTCCACCAAAAAGTCCCCGTCTGTTGCCTCCAAGACCCCAGCCTCGGCCTCGCTGGTCATTTGCCGTAATAAGTGAGTCGTCTAGTTGTTTGCCAACGATGTGCTTTCATTGCCTTACCTTTCGCCTTCAATGCGCGTGTCCCGTTCTGTTCTTCATTTTCCGCGCCCTCTGCGTATCGCCGAGCGAAGCCCTGGCCTTGCCTCATGTGCATGCCGTACTACACCAATCACTTGCGTACCTTGATATTGTGCATATCCCCTTCCCGCGCTCGAAGGAGACCGTATCCCTGACCCTAATCCAACAGGCATTGGCGATACATTTCAGCCTTTCATGGACCATGGCTCCAGATGCCCGTCGAGATTCTCGAGACGATCGCCAACATCAACTACAACACCCCGCGACCCCGGCCCATTGATCCCGCCTCCTTCTTCGATCTCGTCAAGGTCCGCCGGCTTGTCGACGAGGCGACGAACCTTGCCGTGAGGGCTGCTAGTGACATTGCCTCACCGACACTGACAAACGTCAACGGTGGCATCCCGGATATATCGTCACTTCATTCCCTGGGAATAGGCGGCACCGGGCATGGCGCCAAACTTAGCCGCGAGCGAAAGTTTCGCATGAGAGAGCAGGCCAGCCAGAAGCTGGCCCGCGCGTACCGTCTTGACGAGATCGCCTGCAGTGTGGCTACGATGCAAGGCGCCTCCCCGCTGGAGGAGGTTGGAAGCTCTGTCTTGCAGCGCAACCAGAAGGATCCAGATGCGAAATACGTCCACTTCTTCCACGAGAAGATCCCGTCCAGGCAGCTTGCAGAGTGTACGAGCCTACAGCCCTTGACCGACATCATCAGCGAGCGCCCCGGGGAGCCAGAGGCGCTGCGGACGCGAGCAACTGTCAAGGTGTTCAAGGAAGACTACGATGGTGCGGCACAGGACCTCACGCATGCTCTGCAGATATGTCGATACCACTTGCCTTCCCACACGAAGACGCCTGGCGGGGAGGTGCAGCTTTATGATCAGCAACGTGCCAGAAGAAGGGCTCAAGATGTCATCCTGGCCGAGAAAGATCAACCTCGCAGCATTGAGGGGCAGCTTCTATTCCAAAGAGCGTCGGTCTACTTGACCATGGCCTGCAATCTTGTTATGGAAGGTCTTCCGTCAGGAAGTCCTTCAGGTTCCAACGACCCAGGGCCTTCGGCGGACGGCGACCAGGATTCCGAAAGCAAAGGTCAAAACAACGAGACGTCCAAGAAAGAGGCCGAGGCTCGAAAATCGGTCAAGCTCATGGCGAAGCGAGCCTTGAGGGACTACATGGCCTTCCTATCTCACTTTGAATATTCGCCAAACCTGTCCACTCGAGTTGTCAAAGACTTTAATGAGCGAGTTAACTCCGCCGCTCATGGTACCCGCAACCCACGAGTCTCGGATACAAGCCCCATCTCAGAGCATGTTGTGTATTCAATCTCGGACCTGTTCAGCGCTGTTCCACCTACCGGGCTGCCGCCATATCCTCCCCAAGATCTCGTCAAGCACGACCCCGAGGGCATCTACCACAACCCCGCCGCTAGCACCTGCGAATGGACCACGTACCACCCATTGTTGGCAGATGCCCTCCATTCTCTTCTCCTTTGCCACTGCCTGGTGCAGACCTCAGTTAAGGAACTGCAGCGTCACGCATACATGGTTGCCCGCATCGTCAGACTCTGCGATGGTTATCCTGTCTTTCAAGCGAGCAGGTCCCCCGCCCGCTCTGACTGGATCGAGCTCCTCCGGAGGGCCGACAACTGGCTCACTCTGAGCTCCAACTGGGAGACTCTCTGCGTCCCCGCGCCGCTACCCATGTTCGACGCACCCGCCTCCGAAATGACCGTGTCCGTGTCCAGCCCAGAGCTCGCCGCATCAGCCGCCGCCGCTCTCATGAACGGCAACTCGCCCGAATCCGTCGCGGAGGAGCTCCGCAAAGAGCGCCAGCGCGAGCGAGCCATCCTCGAAGCCCTCGATGACGACCGCGTCGTCGACGAGGCCTCCTTCCGCGCCGCCATCATGGCAAGGGAGAAGCGCGCCGAGGAGGAGCACTCGGGCGCCGCCAAGGCGAACGGCACATCCAACTACACCACCGACCCAGCCGCCACCACCGCCATGAACAAGCTGAAGCAGCCGAACCACCAGCATCAGCACCAGCTCTGCCACCACTGCGCGGCGGACTCCCCCGCCTCGCAGCGATGGGCCGCCGACGAGTCCAAGGAGTACCCGCTCCTGACCGAGCGGGCCGCCGCTATCGCGCTCTGGGTTCGCGACGCCCCGGTCGTCACGGGCACCACGAAGCGCAAGAAGCGTACCAAGAAGCCTCCTGTCGGCAACGCCGCCCAGGTCGACGGCGCGGCCTCCGCCATGCAGAATCTGGATGTAGAGGACGCCAAGGACTGATTAGACCCGGTCTCACCACCGATCTAATGGGACACTGGCGTCTGAATGATCTCTCGAAGAAAATGTTGGGTGGCTCTGCATTAGCTCTGGCTCTAGTATGCAGAGGCACACTCAAAAGGGTCATAGGTTGGGCAGCTTCGGTCTATTACGCAGATGGTTGATGATTTCCGCATACTTGCTATTGAATTTGCCAGGTTTCTACTATGTTTCGACAAAATGGGCTCATTTTGAAACAAACACAGCTAGCACAGGCGATATACGTGGTCAGTTAGCACCAGGAAGAAGAGAATAAGCAGAGATAGGAAGAAGAGAAAACAAATACAATTTATGAAGTCGTCACCCTGCAGAGCTAAGCCTAGCTATATCCACCCAAGTATCCAGAAGCCATGTCCCTAGGTACCCTCTTCACTTAAATCCGGTTTCTAAAAATCAAACTACGAGGTTAAATGCTGTACTATGGCCGAGATATCCAGTTATCAATACCATTTCGTAGCAACCATGGTACCCGAAGTTAAAAAGGTATCGATATCGCGGACGCCTTCCGTCTCCAGCACGTTCATCAGTTCAAGCTGCTGGGACTGGGTAAGACTATCCTGCCGAACTGCCACTGGGGGAAATTGGGAGCCATCAGCCCCAAAATTCATGGCCTGTAACCCTAATCCAGCTCCTGAGAATTCCTGATACTGGCCAGAAGCAGGTAAGCCGCTTCCGTAAAAACCGCCACCCATGGTCCCGAAGTTGTATGGATTCATGAATGAAGCCGGAGGGGTGAACCATTCGCTGGACGAAGGTAGTTCCTGAGGAAGGGGTCGCTGGACCGGTGTGTGCTGTGCAACAGGCGTCATCCCATACGGCGGCAACGGTGAGGTCTGCGGCCTCGAGTTCAGTTCAGGGGTTGGTGTTCCAAAAGCAGCCATGCCCATAGAGTTCGGGGTCTGAGCCTGTATGGGAAGCATCGCGGGTGTTGACATGGTAGGAGTGGCCATTGACATATTCCCCAACGATTCCGGGGGCGTAGGCAACTGTCGCGATGGTGACGCTTGGCTCGGAGGAGATGTTGTGAAATGTGGGGTTGGGGTTGTGTTTGGTGGTGTTTCTTCATCAGGGGCGGCCAAATCGTCGCTCTGCATGAAGTCGGGAGGGAAGTAGGAGAACCTCCGGCCATGGGTGTCATGAGTTCCTGGGTTCTGGAAAATAGAGTTTGAGCGGAAAGTTGGGTGTGGTGGGCGGAAACTGGGGTCATATCTATCAATAGATTCCGGAGGTGAATCGAATACCTGGCCGAACTGCGGAGGATTTGCGTACATCGGTTGCTGTGGGGTATTCTCGTGCATCTGGTACTGGTGATCTGGTGACCGGCCTGCCTCGGACGCCGCTGCAGGTGGCGTTGCCAAGGTGCGTTGTTGGTATCCCTTGGACTCATAACTCTGCAAACAAGCCTTTGAGAATACGGCGTAGAGTTGGGAAGATGATCCAGTTCCGGGCCAACGCTCTGCACATCTGTCCAGGACGTCGAGTGAACCATTGACAAGCTCTTCCACCTCTTCACGGGGATGGTCTTGCCGGACCTCCTCGTATGATGTGGTCCACAGAAGAGTATTCAGAGCCATGTTCAGAACCAAGATGAAAACCCAAGTTATGTCTACGACATTGGCTTCAACCTGCTGTCTTGAGAGGTCAATGATGATTTTGGTGCTCTCGTAACAAATCAACGCTGCCTTTGCCGATGGCTTCGATATTTGTGGCGACGGCCTGTACATTGAAATCCTCATCTGGTGACAACGGCCCGCAAACCTGTACGCGCTTCCATGTCAGCATCATATCAAAAGAATAATAAGGAGGTACATACCATTTTCTACACCACTCTGGGTTCTCTGGCGCCGAGTCTTGCCAGTCAGTAATCTTTTGCTCCATATGCTGAAACCAATGGCTCGTATCATCCTTGGGTTCTGGCCGTTTCCTTTCATATAACGTTCTACGAATCTCAGCTTGAAGGATTCTCATTCGATAGAAGTGAATTGCAACAAGTTTCCGATCGCTGGTCGGGGCATTCGCGTCGATGCCATTTTCAGTGATATAATCATCCTCGACGGTGGAGAAGAACCCTACATCCAATTGTTCGTCGGCTGTCGCGAAGCTATTAGGCCTCCCGAGGCTATGTGCAAGACCAAACTCCATGCTGGCCACGACCCATACGAGGCGTCGCCGCATATCGATAGTCAGAGGGTTAGGCTTGTCACCTGCTGCTATAGTCTTTTCAGACACCAACCCCTCCTGCTGACAGATTTTGGCTGCAAGGCCAATGACAAAGTAGACAGGTACACGAGTAGGAGTGAGGATGGAATACAACCCAATCAGAACCAGGCATTGTAGTGTTTTGAGATCCTTGGGCCGAAGCACGGTTTCAAAATCTTGCATTGCGGCAAGGTAATAGCTGTCGGCCAGACCGGCGTACTGGTCTCCAAGCTTCTGGAGACTGATGGCAAGTACGATGCGTACAACGAACAATTTATACACATCAGTATCTCCGTTGTACACGGCATCAAGATCTTTCTGAAACGTTGGTTCATGGACGACGGGCCAAAAGATTTGCGCTGGAGGAAAGTGTGTCAGCGTTGCCAGAGCGAGATCAATTTTGATACCGCTCACATTTCTGGTTGAAGATTTCAACTAATCTGTTTGCGATGGGCCGACCTGGGAGGTTCTCGGCGGGTAGCTGGCTTGTCTTGGGGAAGCTTCTCTGGCGTCCAACTGGCCCCGTCATCTGAATAGATTGCATGCGAGCCTCTCTTCGCTTTTTGAGCTCGGGAATCAGCTCGGAAATACGATTCGATTCTGTGAAGCGTTTCGCCTCTTCCATGAGAAGGCGTGTCATGGCTATGCCGCTACTTGGGCCAAGATAGCGAGGAGTTTCGTCTCCGGAGCCAAGTCTCACCATTCCTCCTGGTCGTACCATATCTTCGCTGCTATGGGGGTAGTCGGCCTCATCATCGACATACTGATCTAATTCGGCCTCGAGCGCCCTGACCTTGTCTTGCAGCTTGATGACATAGAAACGGTTGATTTTCCGGCCTTTGGCTGTATCAAGGTATTCGCATGTCGACCCGGATCGCTCGCAAGGGAGGCAGCGTGGCAACGTGGGGTCACATCTGGTTTTCCTCTGTCGGGAGAAGATGTGATTAGCTTTCCATCTACTCAAGCAAATATAGAATAACAACCAAGGCTTGGCGGGGAAGGCAACAAGCGCAGAAGCACTCGAGCTTGGGCGTAAGGTCGGGACTATACCTGGCGACAACGGCAACAGGCAGTCAAGGTATGCGCGATGCGATTACCCGAGCCATCTCCCTGGTGCTCATCACTCAATTCATCGCGAGCAGGCGTGCGTCGCCTGGGGAGGTTCAGGGCCTGGTTATGATACTGTCGAGGTGCGACTGATCCCAGGCCCTGACGGAAGACATGTGCGGGGTCCATCGAGAAGCAGGTGAAGTCGCGATGGCTTCGTGCTGGGCGGCAGTCCGGCTGGCGTCCCAGAAGCGTGTCGGCGATGAACTTTAGCCGGAGCTAGAGTTGGTGCCGTCAAGCGATGGCTCTGGTCTCGAGATGGCGATTGGATACCTATGTCGATCGGAGGGCAGGATGAACCAAAATAAGCGCAATCCGACGATGACCAGAGTGTGGGAGAGAAGAAGCAATGGCGCTGAATCACTGTGCAGAAAGCAAACTCTGAATGGGGCCCCCTATCAATGCGATTTCGCATCCGCGAAAGGTAAATCTGCTAACGCAAGAAGAGCAGGACTCGACAGATGCGAGAGTGCACAGGGTTGATTCAAGAATGCGTAGACAGGTCCGGCGTGAAGTGGAGGGAGGGGTCCACCTGACCGGGGTTTGGCGGGAGTTGGGTTTTTGGTGGGTGATGTCGCGGGGCCTAGCCGAAGCTTCCATAGCACGTCCAACGCCTTCGATAGGTCATATCTGGGCCAGCCGGTCTGAGGAACCAGGGACCGCTGAGGCCACGAGCTGGGTGGGATGAGGCTGTGGCAAAGCAAAGTGTTAGGCCCAGCCTCATCCAGGGTGCCCTTGACAGCAGCCGTGTCTCGACAGGATCCTCGCTCGTTCCTTCCCAAACCACAGGTGTCTAACCAGGCCCGCTAGGCAGGTACCTACCTACCCATATCGTGCTAAACCGTACCAACTAGCCCGATGGCTCCCTGCCATGTAGTCTCGCTGGTTAGTATGTCGGTACTAATTTATTGCCCGTAGCTGGCTGTACTATCCATGCTGGTAGGCTGGGCACTACCTGCTACGTAGGCAGGGAGCGGAAGTCTAAAAGTAGCCTCGGAGGGGTTTGAGTAGGTCATGCTTGGCCACCCCCTCGAGCTTATCCAGAGGCCGTTCTTACTCTAGCTGCGAACTCCAGTGCCGAGTCAGCAGGCCAAAGATAAAGATAACATCGTCTCAGCCTCCAGGAATGCGTACGTGGAACCATTGATATACTAGGGTTCCTCCCGACACCGTCCGGGCGGGAGATGGCGACGGGATTCTCACATTAGCATTGAAGTCTAGGCTTTTGCCCTGTCTGTCACTGAATGAGTTTCATCGGTGGCTGCATGATCTCATTGGCTGACGTTTGGGCCTGCACCAAATCCCATGCTAAACCCGTTGTGGCGCAGATACTGCTGCACCGACTCAGTGGCAGCAGACATCAGCAGGAATACAAACATGGCCAAATTTTCCTGAACCAACTCATGCTTCAGTGTATTTATATCACCATCTAGGAGTCTACGGCGAGTCACGGCCACCAAAGACTACATGATTGCAGATTCAAAACACCAGCCCACACCTCCAAGCCTGCCAACACTGATAGCGGTGCCTGTGGAGAAGCGAGCCACATCCATGCATACACTGGGCTTCCCGCCAGTGGTATCTATCCAATGATGTGATACCGAGGTGCCTGGGGAAGTGCTGGAACGTACAATTGAGGACGAATGCTGGCTTCTAATTGCGTGATTCTGCATGGTAGTACACACTCTCCTTCTCCTCTTTTCGGACGGGCGCAGGGCAGCGGCTCAATTGAAAGTGATATTCATGTTCCATGTTGACAAGCGACCAAGCGCCGGCTTACACGGTTGCGCCTTGGCTGTTTCAGATCCAGCTATTACGACTCAAACCCGCAGCATTGCAGATATCGCTATACCTCCGGTCCCATTTTTTCGCATGGCAGAATTTCTTTTATTAGGGCTTCATTGAAACAAGTTTTCCCGCCCTTTCCCCAGCAAGGAAATTGTACTACTACTTGACTACCTATAGCCTACCTACTATACAATCAGAAGAAGAAAATAAAAATACTAATAACAGGGCCAGTGGTGACATCAACAATGATCATCAAGGGCTTTGGCGAACCGCCAGGAATGCAGTCAACAAGCTCTTCAAACTCTCATTGATGTCAACTCTGATTAACTGATTACAGCAACAACAGCCACAGGTTGGTTACACAAAGTTCAAGCCATACTGCACACCAAGGCCTGCCTACCTACATTGGGCAGCACGTGTAGTTGGAGCCCAAACTCGGCATGCGTACCTATATAGGCCGGCATAATTCGCTCCTTTCTGCTCCATTACCCCATGGAGCAGGAACCGGGTGTGTTCTTTTCGAGCCCTCGGGCGATGACACCGTCTCTATGTCGCTTTGAGGTTCGTGTCGAGGACTCTTCCGAGTGACACACCTAGATGCGACATGGATTGTCTTCCAGGCCAGATAGTGCGGCGAACTAGGGTCTCTACCCAGCAACTGGTCAAGCTTTATTTATATTTATATCTGGTACCTTGGGTAGAGGTACCGCGTGATGTCGCAATCACCGTGCCGGTACAGCGCCGGCGCTCCATGTACACCCAGGTAGGTACCTGTCCAGCGCGGTGGGGGTTGCATTATGGGCCTCTTGTTCTGGGTAAGCACAGAAAGGTTATCGAATCCAGCGCATGCTTCTCTGGGCGCCATCCAGATGAGGTGGTATCCAGCGGGTAGTAATCGCGGCTGCAATAGGCAAGGTTGCGAATTATAAATGTCTGTAACGAGGAAACAGTCAGCTTCCAACTCCTTCCCTCGATGAGCCACGATCTGGTGGACCGAAAGCGGTGCCGCCAGTACCTTTTAATACATCTGCGCCGGCCCAGTACCTTCGACGGAGGTAGGCAGGTGCTCCCCACCCATCCCCACTCCCTGCCCACATCCTGCCTTCCCCTCCATCCAGCATCACTAAGAGGTCCTTCTCCCACGTCCCTCGTACGAGCCACGACGCAGTATCAGCTCTTTAAGCCTGCCGGTGTCCCGACGATATTCTGAAGTAGCGCCATAGTCAACCCGGGCCTCATCTCTGCCGCGTGAGCCTTCTCTTCTCTGCCTGCTGCCTGCTGCCTGGTGGCCGAATCCGCACACTCGCATCGGCTAGGTACATGGTTGGTCCCTCCAGAAAGAACCCCAGCATCCATCCTGTACCCCACCACGAGGACATAATCCCACCAGACCAGCTTGACAGGAAAAACCATCAGTGTCCGCCCCCCAGCCGCTGAACGCCTGGTGCCAGCCTTGCCTTCTCAGCGCGCGATCTATCTGTACCCTCGGCACATCCCTCCGTGCTTCTTGACCGACTCTTCCTTCCGGCAACCCCCAGCTGAGTTGATGCGCCAGCAAACGAGAAACGCCCAAGAACTACCCACTGGCCTGTATAAGACACAAAACACTAGCCCAGCATTCCGACTTGACCCAAAAGCCCGGCACAACTGCCCAGTGGACCCCTACCTGCTAGTAGTTACCACTGTCTGATTCAGTGGTGCGCTGCTCATCCACTCACTCACTCGTCCAATTACTCACTCACCCTTCCGCTGCCTCCCTTGCCTCACCTGGCCCTGCCTTGTCCTACCTTGGCTCGCCTCCTTTTATCATCTTAGCACAAGACTATACGCCCCTCTCGTGCTTCCCGGTATTACCTGTATTCGATCTCATCTCACCGTCGCACCTACCACAGAGTCCTTCGGACACTCCGTATCCGCAGAGAGCGGCCGTCTGGTCACAGCACTCTTCCATGCGGGGCTGTTATTCGTTGGCCGTTTCCATTTCAATTGCTTTCACTACTCTGGCACTTTCAAGACAAGTGAAGGCCCTACTCTTTTTAACGAGCCTCCGAATCTAGGCCCGGAGTCGTTGCCGTTTGAGGCTTCGGTTGCTTTGATTAGAAGATGCCTCGAAGCAGTTTCTCCCTGAACCCTCTGTTGAAGGTCTCCAGGCCTGTATCAGCATGCTCACGATGTAAGTGAAACTAAATATACATTGGCTAGGGTTGTTCATTTCGGATAAGCTAACCAATGTAATGATGCAACACAGGCCGAGCAGCAAAAGTAAAGGTCTGAAATGTCATCTCCATCCCTCTCTCAAATTTTCTCTCGCCTCATCATCGTATCAAGCACTAACATGGTACTTGTGGAATAGTGTGATGGAAAGCTTCCTGCATGTACAGCATGTGAAAAGGCAGGCCGTGAAAACGAGTGTTCTGCCGCAAATGATCAGTTTGCGAGAGGCAAGGAACGAAGGTAATGCCAATCTCAAACACGAGAGCCATGGATCTCAATTAACAGTTTATCCTAGCTACGTGGCCGCCCTGGAGCTCCGTATAGAGAAGCTCGAAAGACGACTTCAGTATGCTAAGACGCGCAAGGCTTCTCTTGCATTTGACGAGCCTGATATGTCGATCCTAGCCCAGCAGGTTGATCGTCGTGACTCTTTAGCCAAGATCAAAGCCGCCATTCACCGCAAGGCTGCCAGAAGTCGAGAGAACTCTGATGTTAACTCCATTGTCTCTGACTTTGGTTTTTTGTACGGAACAATCCATGTCTCTCTGATCATCCATGGTGCTTGAGTTGTACTAACCTGTCACGTTAGGTCAGTCAGTGCTAACACTCGAGACTTCGAGGCAACTCCTGGCAACATGACCTTTGCTAGATTAGTTCTAACGGCCGCTACCAACGGCTCGTTGCCAGAGCCCAACCCACAGTTTGTCTTACCGCCAAGGCAAGCTGCCCACGCACTTGTCCAGTTCTACCTTGTCAACATATTTTCTCTCCTACCATTCTTCTCAGAAACAGCCCTGTTAAATATCCTAGACGATATTTATCAGCAAGATGGGCGGTTCATCAAAGACTCAGATTATTGGCTCTTTTACCTGGTCTTGGCCATTGCTTCTGCTTCCCAGAGTAAAAGTATCTACGACGAGCACTATTCGAGCGGTCTCGGCTATATATCAAAAGCCTTGGAATTTGCAGAGAATGCACTTGCTCCAGGCTTCGTTACCCAAATACAATCCTTGCTTCTATTAACCCAGTACTCGATGCTCGACCCAGCGCACTTCGACAGCTGGCATTTGATCGGCTTCACCTCTCGAGCAGTCGTCGACTTGGGCCTTCATCAAGACCCACCTGTATCTTCATTGAGCGACAAAGCTGCTCTGGACATGCGCCGCAAGATATTCTACTCAGTGTACAGTCTCGACCGGTAAGTCCCCGCCCTTAGCCTGTTTCTTGACCTGGAGAAAATTGAAGATTCCATGCTAACATGGCTATAGTGCAATAAGCATGGTCCACGCTCGAACATTCTCCTTTACCGACGATGCCACAAACGTCGCATTCCCCGCAACCTCAATGAAGGACTCTTCGCAGGTGGCAATTGCAACGCCGCAATCATTTGACTCTGCATTGTTGCTCTTTCAACTCCGGCGCGCACAATCGTTTTGGTACCAAGAGCTCTACCAATCCCACTCAGGAACCCCACTGCAAGACCCTATCGGATATGTCTGGCAAATGTGCTTGGAAATGCGCGAATGGGGGGAGTCGCTACCCGCAACGCTCTCCCCAGCTATCAGACAGATGTTTGAGCAAGAACTTAGGTACAGTTATGTGTACTGTATCTCTCCTTCAGGGAGAGTCCCTCAGATCAGCGACTACCACCGAACTATCATCTTTGAATACTCGATTGCCTACCTTGATACCATGCACGCCATTGTGCAAAATGGATGGACAAGCGCCTTCTACACTTATCACGATGCTCTCAAAGTGTATTTCATGGCCACCCAGCTTCTTGCCGTTCTCTGGGCTGCTGAAAACATGCTTCTGACTGGAGCGCAAGTGCCGGTGCCGATGCAACGTCCCGGAGGTCCCCCGCCTCCCCCTGTTCCAAGATACGCATTGAATCACGGGATGACTAGGCCAGATAACCTTCGCAGGAGTCTGTACTGTCTAGAACGTGTAGGCCACACACTAGGAAAGTTTGGCGAACGATGGGAGGAGTCTGCAATGCTGAAGCTTAGCTTTGAGGGAATCTCAACAAAAACTATCAAGCGACTTGCCATGCAAAGGGATGCACAGGAAGCTGTGCTTGATCAACCTTCAAATCACTTCCAGACAAATGGTCAAATACCAATGGCTGCACAAAATCTACAGCAGCAACCGCAGCAGTCACAGCAACAACAGGCGAGAGAGATGAGGTGGGTTGGCGTGAATGTAGCGCAGATGAGAGGAAGACAGTGAGGAGCTTTTGGGATTTACTTGCTATATTTTTGTTTTTTTATGATGGGACGGGCAACGGTGCATCTTGGCTAGGATTGATAAACGGGAGATTTTTTTTGCACAGGGCGGGGACAATTAGGTTATAAAGGATTGTGTTTACAGACTTCTATACCCATCGGTGAGATTTTATACACTTTGGCATTCTTACTCGATTCGAAAACTTTTTTCACGGTATGCCCAATGTAAAATATTTTTAGAACTGCCCATCACATCTTACACTTGGTTTTGAATATCTGTACACAGCCGTTCCCATCACCACAGCAAACATCCGGGCGCGAAAGGAATAAAAAAAAGAAACGGCAGCAATGTTATACCCACCGCGATTTCATATTACCGGAACGCCTAATCTCTTCATCTACCTCAAACCATATAGTTCGATAACCCGAGAACAAAAAAAAGCGAAATAGAAAAGGGATAAAACCAAACAACGGAAACAGGACGGGAAAAAAAGTAGAGAGTAAAAAAGGACCTAAGTTACAAGAAAGCTCGCCAGCATTTCCCATGTCAGTCAACTCCACGAAATGGTCAAGTGTTCCAAAAGGCGGGGGGGCTATCGCATGAGAAAGATGCAGTTGAGCCTGATGGTGACGTTGTGGTGGCTTGGCCGGCCACGCTTCCCCCCCTGTTTTCTCTCCCCGTAATCCCTTCCAACATGCACCGCGTGTCCCCCATCCCAGTGAATGCTCTTTCTTTTTTTATTCTTCTCCTTTGAATTTCTTTTATTTTTAGGTTTGCGTCCTTTTCTAGATGACGCGGATATCCTGCATGTGTAAATTCTTCGTCTGGCGGGGCAGTTTCCGGTCATGTTCGTACATGTAACCACAATTGGCACAAAGAGTCTGCAAAAAGGGGGGTTAGTTTCAATTCACAAGCAGGGGCAAAACAGAAAAGGGGAAGAGGGTTATGTTTTCGAAAGGAAGAGGGACTTACTCTAGGCCCAGCAGGGCCATCTCGTACGGCCCAGACACCAGAACCCCAAATGCGACAATGCGAGCAGCGCCACGACAGCCGCTCTGCATCGGCAAGAGCACCACCGCCGCCGTAGCCGCCGGCGTCTGGGGTTCCACGACCACCGGGGGTCCCGGATCGGCCCAGCGGACTCAGACTCCTGAACCGGCGCTTCTTCTTGGACCGCTCGCCGCGTCCCATCCTCTCCTCCTCGACATCCACCGTGCCCACGGGCGTACCGCCCAACAGGCCGGTCGTGGAACTGAAGCGGGCAGTTTCTCGTCGCAGACGGCGGACTTGCCTCTCGCGGTCACCCTCGCGTTTCTCCATCTCCTCCTTGCTGAGGATTTCGACCTTGGGTTCCCAGTCGTCGGCAAGGTGGTCCGGGTCGTATCTCCAGCCGGCCTCCGTGCCGTGGGCGGCGTCGTTGGGAAGCTCCTGCTGCAGACCGCCCCATCCCGCGACGATTCCGCCCGCCTCGCACGCTTCCTTCTTCAGGCGCAGTACCGCTTCGTAGATGGCGTGTGTCATTGCCGGAATCCACTCGCCCGTCAAACCTAGGTCGGCGCATGTCATTTTGGCGAACGCTTCCGCCGTTCCGGGTGGATGCAGCAGAGACCATTCAAATTTGTCAGTGTACAGCGTAGATGAGAGATTCAGATTCAGGTTGATGATGCATCGGTACGTGTCGTCGGGGTTGTAATCATCAGAGCCTGGTAAGATTGGCGTCGCCTCCGCCGTCACCTTGGGGGTGTCAACAGTGGGGGCTTGGGAGGGTGTTGCGACCCCTCCGGTCTGCGCAGGAGTATCCGGTCTCGATGTCGCTCTTGGTAAGGAAGCGGGAGAGTCGGCGGATTGCGCGTTAACAACTCCGTTGGAAGTCTCATTCCCGCTCGTTAACGTCTGTGTCGGTTGCTGTGCCTGTTGTGTCTCTGCGTGGAAGAGGGGATGAAGAGCAACTCCCGAGTACTCCTCTAGTTGCGTGCGGATCTGCTTGCTGATTTCTGCTATGGCGTGTTGACGATTAGGGAGGTCAAGATCCTGCACCAGGGTCTGAGCGAACTGGTCGGTTGTGATGAGGGTCTCATGCAGGTTCCAGCAAAAGATGTCCCGAAGCTTATATGGTACTGTTGGCTCTTGCGGCCGGTATTGTGGTAGAGTAATGTCGGTAGAATTTGGGTTTGGCGGAGGGTATGGCGCCTGGGGGATAAAGGAGGGAATGTCGAGGTCGATTCGGATGGGAATCAGCGTCAGGGGCAGGCTGGCCTGGGCGGCATTCTGCTGATCCGTCCTGACATATCGAGTCTTTCCTATCCAGTCGCGCCATATTCCCTGGACGTCAACCGGACGTCTGGTCTCCTTGCCAGCCTTGTCCACAAGGTCTTGCCTGGAAGCTGAGTCCTCCTTGCGCAAACTGCGCAGTCCTGTGGGCCGTCGGCGATCATCGCTATCGTACTCGAGGTCATCATATCCATCCTCGGCGTAGTTAATGATGGTCGTGCCTCGCTTGGTGGTCCTGGAGAGAGGTGCTACTGGCGCACTAGGGAGGACGGGAGTGAGGAGCGAGTTGTTGTAGGCACGCAGGCGCGGCGCGTAGCTCGACAGGAAAGCCTGGGGCTTTGATCGCTCCATTTTGCGCAATGAGTGAGAGGCTTTTGAGTCAGGCCTATCTCAAACTCATTGGCGCAGGGAACCTGGTTAGAAACTCGGTGTAGCGAACGAAGCGCTGCTTCTCGTCCAGAGGTGGTGGTGGGTGGAGAAGAATTTGGCGATCTCGCAGCGCAGGGAGAGGACTTCTGAAGAATTGTCGGCAAACAACACGAGAAGGGCGAATTTCTGAGGTCGCGGGTGCGTGGACGATTAGTGGATATGAGCGTTGGTCAGATGTCCGGTATTCGGGTTGTTCGGCGATGAGGTGTGAATCGCGATCCAATCCTGCGGTTCACTTGTCCGTCAAGTCGCGTCGCCGTCGCCATGGCGCAGGGCAGAGAGAGGTTCAGTCTGTTTTTTGCACCGGGCCTGGACCCACCCGCCCACCAGCTACCCTGCAGTTTGTCTTATGTAATCAAGGAATGGGGATTTGACTTTGACGTGCAGGGGGCAGGTCCACTCCAGTACGACTTCCTTAGCACATGGGTAGAGCAGCGATAACGAACAAACAGGACCTTGATGATTGACGTTCTACCAATACCTAACCCATTGCAAGCAACTCGAATTGCATGCAGTCGTCTTGCAAAACAGATAAGAAATGCTTTCTCGACCAAAAACTACCAATCTGAATAGACCATTAACCTTCTGATTCAACCTTCAAGCGCCTAAATCCCCAATCTGTTTCTTGAGTCTGGGGTACATTTTATGGATCCTTGAGCCTGTTAAAAAGGCTTCTGTCCAAGACTGCGGATCCAAAGTTAGCCAAAGGAAACAGCCTGAAGTTGAGGGTAAGGAATCAGATATTAGCAGACATACATGTTCCCCTCTGGGTAGAATCTGCAGACGTCGAAAACCTTGTAGGGCTGCCCGATACCAAACGCCCGAGCGCATCCGATGTGGGTTGTAGACGCCCACATGATTTGAGCTGGCGAGTATTCATCAGCGGGTGCAGACAAAGTCGCCATCTGGTTTTACTCACACCAATGCAGCCATTGCTCCCGTCCGTCGGAGATGGGCTGGCCATTCCAAAGAGACCCTTCAGCAAGCTAGGCTGATGCGGCTGTTTGGAACGGGTTGTCGTAGGCAGCATCACACCTTGCCGATTGACGTTCATAGAGGGTTTCGCCCTGCTTCTGCCGGTACTGGGGAGGTGCATGCGCGAAAGGCGCAGCACCAGTAGCCATCTGGGTGGCCCACCAACCAGCACTGTTGGTCAAGTCATTGCTCCAAAGCAGAGGCCTAAGCCCCCGAGATTGGCGGGCTTGGTTCATCATGCCAATGGCCTGGTCAAGGTCATTGTTCTGGGCTATAGCGAGTCCCCAGAGGGTAAGAAAGGACAAAAGCAGCTTGATCCAGTGTGGGGCCATGGCTGGAAATTCGAGAATAGGAAGACGTTGAGTAATGGGATAGGATTTGCTGAGGATAGAATCTGCTGGCTTTCGATTTTGAGATTTTATATGAATTGCGAGCTGTAGTTGTTTGTGGGAAGAATTGTAAACAAGGCCTGAGATTCCCATTCTTCTTCTTTAAACACCGCTCTGGTTCCGCCTAAATCTAGCAGGAACGACACCGCTGCTGAGGGAGTGCCTCCGAGCGAGTTATGGAGCTTCTGATCGCGGGTGTCTCCTTCCATTCTGGTAGCAACTTCTACTATGCCAATGACCCTTTCCATTGTAGGTCTGCCTAGTATTTACAGCTCGATTCGTAATTGCTCCTGCTGTCTATAGATGCACTCGGTATCGTGGAGGTGCAGTGACACTCACCAAAAATAATTTCTAAATAGAACATCCAACGACAGCGGATGCACTTTATGATCCGGTTGTTTCCCCAGAAGCAGCTGAATTGCTGGAGCCGGTACTTGAAATCCCAAGCCAATCAAAAGCGAATGTTTTCCAATCGTACTTTTCCGGCAGTATTCAATCTATCTACTCTTAAGGGCTTGAAGATTTCTTGTAAAATCAATCACATGTAGCATAGCAAATCCAAAGATAAACGATGTCACTTTTCTTCTTTGTTTTCAGTCAATGATAGGTAGTTACACACCAAGTGGGTGACATTGAAATTGAGACACTCAAACATCAAGCTGCTTATTGTCGACTCTGTGACTAGTATTATCAGGCAACGAACTGCTAATAATGTATATTTCAGAGATAGTATAGTGTATATTGTTAAATTGCTCCAACCTAAACTACTGAATTTCTCTATTTACTCTAGAAAGTAGTGTATTCATAACTAACTCTTCCATTCGGTTTCTCATTTCTCCTGTCACCCACTTGACAGGTAGTAGGTACATATCAATGTACCGTCTCAACTGGGGGGCACACAGGGGTTAGAGTGGCAGCTCTTTAGGCCAGACCAATGACGTCCCTCTACCGTTTGTCCCCAGATTTTAATCCAACATCCTTTCGAGACGACCACGACAGCAAAATCTAGCTTCCCTTCATCTACACTACCAATATTCGGGTTCTCCGCCACGCCAATCTACGACAAATCTACTGGAGAACAATTAAAAGCCTATTACCACATAAAAATGTCGTCGAGACCAACAAGGGCCCTCGCGCCCCTCCTGCGAACTCTCCGCCAACCAGTCCCATACCGAGTTTCCCCTCTACAAACCGCTTCAACCCACCGACTCCAGAGCGCAAACGTCCCCCTCCCACGCCTGACCATCATCCGCACAGTGCACTCCATCCCCAAGCCCGCTCCGGTCCGACCACGCGAACCAACCCGCGATCCAGACGCCGAGGTACCTAGGTCCGAGGGCCCGCGCCCGGAAATCAAGAACGCCTACTACCAGCTCTCCTTCACATGCGTGCCCTGCGGCCACCGCTCCCACCACAACGTCTCCAAACAGGGTTACCACACGGGGTCGACCCTCATCACCTGCCCCGAGTGCCGGAACCGCCACGTCATCAGCGACCACCTGGGCATCTTTGGCGACAGGAAGATCACCATTGAGGACCTAATGCGCGAGAAGGGCCAGCTAGTCAAGCGCGGGAGCCTAGGCGAGGATGGCGACATCGAGTTCTGGCCGGAGGATGCAGCTCAGGATGGCCAAGGTAGCGACCCTTCCGGCCAGTCTGGATCCAGACTCTCATGAGACGGTGAGCGAAAAGGTGGCGGTGTTTTAAGGAGAATGACACTTGATCTTCTCACACCGGCATCGCAGCGTTACGATTAAGTGCATCACAATCCAGTATAACAATGTATCATTAAAAAAAGGCGGCGGGAAGGATCAATTAGAGACGCATAAAGACGGCGCTAGGCTTGAGAATTTTGTATATCCCCTTCATATAGAAAGAGCATAAGGATCGTGTAAAATAAAATGGATTGTTTTTCTATAAGGCCCAAAGCTTCAAGGGTGGAAATATACTCTGTTATGGGAATGGAAATATTCTATGTTTGGCCCATGTCAAATTTTATGTGTGTAAACAAATAATAGGAAAAAACTCCGAATCATGCCAGGTGCTGGAACTTTTAAGCCCACCAAAACGCCCTCAAATGCTTTCAGTCCAAAGTCTTCTGAAAATGCTTTCTATCCATCGCTCACCACCCCTTGTAGGATTGTCTCATTGCCTTCTGTTCCGTCGATCTGGCCTTCTTCCTCTCTCTGTTCTTCTCAAACTTCTTGCGCTTGTCCTTGCCGTACTTCTCGGGCTGCGCGATGGCCTCAATCTTCCTCTTGCTGGATCGCTGCTGCCTTCTCGCCTTGACTGCCTCGTGAATCTCCATCAGCTGCTGGCTGTATTCGGCGGTGCCAAACTTCTTCTGCAAGGCATCCATGAGGATCTGGGATCTGCTCTTGAGATGCTCGAGCTTCGTTTTGAACACCTCATCCATGGATACGGGCACAGGAATCGAGGGATCAGTGAGATGGTGTAGGGGAACAAGAATAGTCTTGAACGAGGTTTCAAGACGCTCCTTGGCTGAGCGACGGCAGATGGTCTCCAGCACCTCCATCGCGACCGTCTTGGGAACAACAGCGGCAGCCCTGGGAGGTATCTCCTTTCGCAAGATACCCGACAGTCGCCAGAACAGATATTGGATGTCCCTCTTCCGGGGCTGCTTCTCAGCGGACTCGTCCCCACTCTCGTTTTCTGGCTCCTCATTGTCCTTGAGAGGATCAACTGAAGATGTGGGCGTGGGCAGGCGGGGGCCTAAGAAAATCAAGACTTGACCAGCTTCAGTTGCGAGAGACTCGTCGACGCCAGGGCTGTTGAGCACGTTGAGCGCAAGCCGAACAGTATCCTGAACTCGCTCAAACCCGAGGACGGCACCGTATGAGCCAGGGGTTGGTTCTCCAGGCGACACGGCAGCTCCAGCTTGAGCAAAATCGGCGAGGTATCGAGATATCAATCTGATAGCCGACACCTTGACTGAGGTCTGGGAGTGGGCCATGCAGCCTGAGATGCAAGTCCACAACTCGTCTTGATCAGGGCTGAGGATCTTCTCGGGGAAGACATCGAGTAAAACACTGATCAAGCCCAGTGTGGACTCCAAAAGATCGCCATCCACCTCAACAAGGCTTTCTGCACCTAAAACTTCGGATACCTTGTTCAACACCAGCTTGAAATCCTTTCGGTTCTTGGAGGAATTCTCGTTGGATTCGAAATAGTGTGCCCAGATCTGAAGCGCCAGTCGCAGAACCGCCTCGTCCTTGTCCAGCCACGTTCGCAGCAATGTGAGAAAATTCTGTGTTCGCTCTTTGTCGGCCCTTCTGAACACCTCCTTAAGGAGCTCGCCAGCTGCAAGACGACACTTCTCGCTGTCGTCGTTCGCCAGAACAAAGAACAGAGGCAAGAAGCAAGTGGCAGCCACTTCTTGAACAAAATCGTCAGATGATTTGAAAAGAAGCAGATGAATAACCTCCATGACAGACAGACGACCACCTTCGCGGTTGTACTTGAGATTTGCAACAACAAAGGTAAGCTGTTTCGCCCAGCGGGCCTTCTTCTGAGGATACTCGCGAATAAATTGGAAAAATGCACCGCGAGCAAGATCTCTCGTATCCTTGTCATCGTTAGTGATCATGACAGTTCCGATGTAGTCTAATGTGTCGTAAACGACAGCGGTTTCTATACGACGGTCCAGCACAGATCGAACAAAGTTGAAGGTGACATGGCGATACAGTGGCTCGGTAAGGTCGTCCTTGAGCTTGCTTAACAGCAAGTCCACGGCGGCGTCTTTGACAGCAATATCCTTCCTATCCCGAAGAATAACAGCAAGCATCTTCAAAGCCGCTTGTGAGAGATCTGAGGTGGTAGAAGATGAGGTTGAGACACTCTTGATAGCCTCCTTGACTGCAACCTTGTAGATATTCGCCCCATCCTGCTCAGCGAAGGGTACCTTGACAATGACGGCCAAGAGTCTGAAGGTGGAGATTTTGACTTCATCCTCTCCATCAAGCACACAGTCACCAAGAATAGGCAAAAATCCCACAAGATTCTCGGCTGTCCTCAGTTCATCGTGCTTTTTAAACATTGCTCGAAGAATGTCCACCGCGAAGCGCATAATCTTGTATGTGTTCTTCGTTGTGCTGCCTCGCTCGCCGCTCTTCTTGGCACCCTTCTGGACCAGGTACTTTCGGATTCTTGGATCCAACTTTTGCTCTGCCTCTGGCTGATGGCTCTTGTAGACGTTTTGGATCATTTCGTAACAGAACACTAGTGTGTTACGGCTGTTAGAAGCAGGGTTTTGCAAGAGTCCCGCAGAGATCCGTGCCATAAGAACATCCACTTTTCGGATGATTTTGAGGTCAACCTTTTGCATCAGCAACGATTGTAGGGGTCTGACAAGCTCGATGAGATGTGTGATGGACGCAGTCTTCGCCACAAGCTCCATGGAATCTTGACTCTTGCTGCTCTTGATTTCCTTCGTTTGGGTAGTGTAGCCTTCAGCGTCCTTTTCTTGGCCAATGACACCGAAAATATCGTCCATAATAATCATGACTATCGTTGGTAGGCAGTAATCCAGATCACCAGGCGCGAAGCCTGGAATGACAGCAACCAGGATGGAGTGCATTGTGTACGATAAAACGTGTAGCTGATAGCCTTTGGTCAGAGCCCCTCGCAATTCTTTGAGAATGAATCCGAAGAAGGTCGGCCCTAGAATGACGGCAATCTGCACAAGTGTGTCACGGGCCATGTCTCGGGCCTCTACTGACTTACTGCGGAGAATGTGACAGATATCAGTCAACACTCCGGCCAGCTTCTGGCTCATCTGCTGTGAAGGTAGGAGCGTCAACAGCTTGACGATGGTTACACCGACAGGCACTCGGAAGCTGACTTCCGATTCGTCCTTTTCGTGAAGATGCTTGACAAGAGTCGGAAGAAAGGTATCTACAATCTCAGTGCTCAACTGGGCCTCCTTTGGCATCGAGAGGACTAATCGTCTGACGGTAGGAGATGAAGCGTCATCCCCTTGATCCACCTCCATAGTGTCTGAAGTTGAACTCTTCTTTGACAGGATGAGCGCATCGATGACCTTTCCGAGAAGGCGGATTGTCGGCTTCTGGAAATCAGGCTTAGAAGCAATATATCCAATGTAGCGCTGCAATGTAGTTCGGTAATGCTTCCAGTGAAGAGATGAAGCCAAGCTGCCAATCACATTGGTAGCCTGGGCGCCCAGGCCATGGTCGTCGCTCCCGTTTTCGCGTCCATAGATGAAGTGGTCGAGCAATGGGATGAAGAATTGCGCAAGGTTCTGGCTACTCATCTCACTAGACTGGTTTGCTGCCTCTAGCATGCTCAAGGCTTCGAGTTGTCTCGAGGTGGCAGGGCTAAGGATGTTAAAGAAGAACATGGGTTCCGCGGAATCTTCCGCTTTTTCATCCAACAGCCCAACTAAATCCTTGACTGGGCCCCAGCCAGGCATGGTGGACAAAATGAAGCCGAGAACACGAAGATACTCGCGGCGGACGGTCTCGGATGATTCTCTAGCCCCAGCGTAAATAGCTGGCATCAGAACCCCGTCCATGTATTCCTGCATCTTAGACCGGGCAGACTCGGATTTTGTATTCTGTGCCTCATGAACCATACGACGCAAAACATCTGCAGAGTTTGTTGATAGGAGACCAAATTCTTCGTCCATCTGGATGAAGAAGATGGCATTGTGCAATAGTGGCAGCCATTGTTGTGGTGTGAAAGAAGTCTCCCTATCCTTCGCAATGGCGTTGAACCCAGACAGCCTTCGGTCGTAATCTGGCTCATCAATCCGTCCTTCTTTGAAAGCGTTGAGGTCAGTGCATATCTGGGCAACGGCGAGTTTACCATTGTCTCCGTCTGAAATTAGCGTGATGACACGGCAGAGCGCTTGCCGGTTCTCTCTATCCTTGAAGTAACCGAATAGCGAGGACAAGGTGCTGTACATTTCATCACAAAGATCATGATGCTGGCCCGGTTTGATGAGGGCTATGAAGTTCTCCACGACCAGAAGCACCCTTCCCTTGGTCCTAGGGCTTACTCTTCGAGGGGGCTGTTTGAGTAGGAAGGATGCAATCCGGAGGACTGGGGGAACAGCGCTGGATTCCTGAAGAACCTGGGCCAATGACAACATTGTCTCCACGCAAGCATCAAGAAGCTCGGTACTTGTTGTAGGGGCCTCTAATACTTGAGTGATGATGGGCAAGATTTGGTTGGAATTTGCGTCGATCAACTCAGACTTGATCAATTCATTGAACTCGGACTCCTGGGCGGGGAGCAAGGAGAGCCTGACCAGGTTGCGAATCATGCCGAGAATGAATGTCCTGACCTCGTCCTTGGCCTTCTCGACTCCAAGGCAAGCAATAACTTGAGGAAGGACACCATTTGGAACAGAATCGCCATGCGGACCAAGGAAGAGTGCCACCTTTGGCAGTACAGTCCAAGTGGACAGGAGCTGCAAAACGCCTGAGACGCCTTGTGTCGTCTCAGCTGGCATATTCTCAAGTCGAGGAGCAATGATCTCCTCAATGATGATATCGTGATAGACAGACCACTGGAAATCCTGAGCATTTTGGAAGAGGAGGTTCAAGCATTTTAAACCTGTAGACCTTGTGATTCTCAGAAGAGACTGGGTGCTGGCCACATCTTCCTTCGCTTCCGCCTCATCATCGACATCCAAAGAAGCACCGTGAAGTTGTCTAGACGAAAAGATAACGCAGTACAGCACGGCATTGAGGATGGCTTCCATATAGTGGGAGACATTGGTCCCTAACTCAGAAATCAAGGAAAATGCCATGTTGAGGAAACCGACTTGCTTCCTTGGATGGATAACAGCCGTTTCGAAAAGTTTGGATCTTGACTTTTTAGGGTCTAGAACTTTGACAGCCCCAAGCTTTCCGGCTGCGATATCCAAGAAATCACCCATGTCCTTCACAGAGAGGTTTCGTAACACAGCTAGACGCGTTGCCTGAAGACCATGCTTACCGCTGGCCGCACCCTTCTTCGAGATGGTTCGACCGTAGAGAAGGCGCAGAAGGACAGGCATCAACTCACTGCGATGCTCGGGCTTGATGATGTCTTCGCCCTGGAGAAAAACTGTGAGCTCGTTCTTGAATCTAGCATCGTCAAGGAGAAACTCGAGGTTCTCTTGGTATGTCTTTATTCCGTCTTGTTTCCAGCTGAGGATAGCTTTCAACGTCATCTTCTGCACCTCTGCGTCTCCATTTTCCATCAACTGCAAGAGAGCAAGGTAAATCTTCTCATGTTGGAACAGTGACTTGGGGTTGAGAAACTGAGAGAAGACTCCAAGCAACGCTTTCCTGTCTGCCAGAGACCAAAATGAGTGCTGCGCTTCTTCGCCGTCTTCAACGGTTGCGGGGTCAGCATCCTCATAGGCCCATGAAAGGAAGTGAGGGACTATCAGTCGGGATCGTCTCTCAGCAAGGGAAGGGATGGCGTTAAACACCTTCAGACTTCGTGATCGTGCATTTTCTAGGGTCAAATCCGAGGTGCTCTGCCTTTCATCAAACTGCTGCAACATACGATCTTGTGGCTTGAAGATGGTAGCATGAAGACTCATTGCCCGACGATTCAGATTCTGGAGGTGTGTACAATCAAAGTCGGTAATGATGCGGCGATTGCTGAGGTGGTTGTCATTTGAAGGGGGCTCCATTTTGGCGACGGGACGTCTAGCCATCGAAAAGCGATAGCACGTACCACCTCCTCTCCAGCCTTGGTCTGGGAAATCTGCTTCAACGTCTCCGTAGCATCGTCCCAGACGGGGGATAACTTCACTGTTAGCATACCAAAAGTGAAGTTTGGTATCCCCTGCAAGAGCCAGCTGTCATCACCCACTGAAGAGTAGCCCTGTCCCAGCTTGCGCAGTAGCATGGAAATTGTCCTAGTGTGCTCCAACCCCAAGGGCAACTGCTCTATCTCGATCATGATGTCCAAAATCTCATCGCCTCCCAGCTCGCCCACATGTTTCAGGAGCTTGAGAGACGCCAAGCGAATGTCATGGCTTGGTGAGCTAAGGTTCTCAACTAGAGAGGTGAGAACGGGGTCTTGGTTGGAATCTGAACCTTCGCTGGAAGAGGCCTCATTGTCCGAGGAATCTCCAGTTTCCTGCAGGTATTCAACGTACGCCATGTAGGCCTCAAGGAAACCAACAGATCTGGCGAAACGAGGGACAGCAGCTCGCAGCAAAGGACGTAAGCCAGGATCAATTGACGAGCCCACCTTGCTCATTCGGAGGTATGCGTGAAACCCTTGACTCACGATGAAGTGGACTTCATCTGAGGCAAGAGTAGAAGAAGGTCGGAGAGCCAACTTCAACTTCCTAAGCAGCAACTCGGAAATTCTGGCATTGGTGGATGGGTGAACTGTAGTCAGGTCAAGCAATTGGAGAAGAGCAGAATATTTGGGCAAGCAGCGATCTCTCCAAACCTGCGGGTCCTTGTTGTATGGTCCTCTCTCCGGAAAAGGGGAAATCTCCAGGTTCTCAAATTTAGAGACGATTTGATCTTGCCACGCCTGTGGAAGCCTACAGCTTTCACGTTCTCCTGGGGGTGGAAAGGCTTGCTTCTGAATCATCATTGGGAGAACCACGCAAAGCATTTCTTCGTTCTCTCTCTGGGACCAATGTGTGAGAATGAACCTATCCAACGTTAACATTTCAATCAACAGTAGCCACATCCATTGGAAAACTTACTTCTGAAAATCGCTTCTGAGTAGATTGCTAAATCTACTAGGATCAAGTTCGCATGCATAGGAACAGAATGGAATGAACCACCCCATCAAGGAGCCCTTGGTCAATGATTGAACCAACGCGCCGTGGTGTGCCAGGAGAGCATCGATAGGAATATGGTGCCAAACAATGGCTATAGGGACCATCAAGTGCTTCCAAATTTCTTCTTGGTCGTTGGGATATGATTCCTCCCGTTCATTAGCAATCTTGTCAAGCATCTGAGTGATTGTGCTTATTAGCTTTGGCCAATTGGTAATCCTAGAACCTTTTCGAACACCCCCGAGGACACCGACAAGCCTGAAGAAAGGAACAAATCTCCACCACTTCCCGGCGGAGTTTTGAGCATCTGAATAAGAGATTATCCTGTCGAGTGTTGCATCGGTCACCTCTCCAAATGTGTCCGGGGTAGAGTGATGGATGGCGCTGGTCAATACGCCACAGACGACATCCGTCCAAATCTCTTGTGTCGAAGCCGAAGTGCGGTCCTCGTGCTCATCGAGGCTCTCGGGGATAGCATCGATAAGCTGAGGGACAATCGCAGGGGCTGCTGTATGGATGGAGTGCTCGGCGCCCTTGATCGCCTCGGCAAACATTGTCATGATACCATCCTTGTACAGTGTGTACTGCCGATCTTCGACCATCTTGAAAAGATCCAGTTTGACATGGTCGACAAACTTTGGTAACGCGGTCTCGCGGTGCGACGGGGCACCCGCCTTCTTTACTAAGAAGCTCAGAGCTTCGGCAGCAAACCGTGCAATATGAGGAGGGTGCTTGGATCTTCCCAACAACGGTGCTATTATATCGAATGTCGGTTGTATGTTTGGAACGATAAGCTTTGAAAGGTACTTGAACAAGAATGCAAGAGCTCCAAATGTCCACTCAATGACCTCAACATCCTGCGGCCTTCCAGCGACTGCTACAATAAGTGAAAGACTTTGGGCGTAGTGTTTTTCGAATCTCGCCCCCAGGTCATGAGCGAACGCCGTCAAAAGATCCAATAATGGCTCAAGTGATTCCTTGTCCTGTATCGAGATGTGCTCAGCAAGCAATTCCATGATACGGTCCTCGAAGTGCAGGATTTGGGCCAGACTCTCGCACAACGGGAGCACCTGTCGCTTGAAATCGATAAACACTTTCGACACATTGAGTTCGTTCCATCTTTGCATTCCATTGGCAAAGTATGAGGTCGCGGAGGCGAAGTCTTCGGTGTCGAGATCGTGTCGTCGAACTTTTCGAAGAGGCTGCAAAGAATTGAACTTGGCGATCTTTGCGGTGAAGGTTTCCCACCTGTGATTCTTATTGTGGGGGGTGGAAGCATGCTTCCTCGCCTTCACGATGCGTCCCGTGACTTTTGACGGCATCTCGGCGGTTTGCACTTGTTCGTGCAGAAATGGCTACTGACGAACGAGAGTCTTGACAAAATTCCAATGTCGCTTCAAGTCCCCGCCAAAATTTCCAACTTTTTTGGTCGGCAGATAATCGGCGAAACTGATAAAGCTCTAGACCCACTTATCCCGGAGAACACGCCAATCAACACCTCATCGCATTCTCTTATCTTCATCTTCTTCTCTCATGATGCAACTCCCGATCTAGAAAGTCTTACACAACACATCCCTATACATTCGTTCGCTCGCGCAGCTCCCTCTACACAGGCCTCTCTCTATATTTTTTCCACGTTTGAACAGAGGCCAAATGGGTGCTCCCAAGATGTAAGAATACATTTGCCACTCTGAGCGCATCTGTAATTAGTAGAGAGAGCTAATCGTCTAATCGCAGAATAGTACTCGGCAGCCTCAACGGCGCCCTGGAACCGGCATTACAGAAGCTCACGGCACTCCACGCGAAAAACAATTTCACTTTGGCCATCTTAACCGGAGATGTCTTTACACCTGAAACGGATGACTCGACTTTGGACTCATTGATCAACGAGACCTTGCAGGTCCCTCTACCGACGTACTTCACCATAGGGGCCCATCCCCTTCCTCAACGAATTGCGGAGAAGATAGAAGCCAATGAGGAAATATGCACCAACCTACATTTTCTGGGGAAGCGGAGTGTTACGAAGACCTCAGATGGTATCCGAATTGCGGCTCTCGGGGGCCAGCTTGACCCCAACCTAGTCGGCGGCCAGTCCAAGGAACAACACCTTCCATTCCACACGGTAGACGATGCCAAGAGTCTGCGCGGCGCAAACAGCGCTGACATTCTAATAACTTCCATATGGCCTTCCAATATTTGGAAGGGGTCTAAAACGACCCTCGAACCCGCCCAGCAAGCAGCCATTGCAAGCACAGAGTCAATCGCAGAGCTATGCGCTGCTCTGAAACCGCGATACCACCTCTCAGCCTCCCCCAGTGCGTTCTTCTACGAGAGGGAGCCATTTCTACATCCTTCAGAGAAAGAATCCGACAGTAAGGCAGTGACGAGATTCATTTCAATGGCTCCATTTGGAAACGAAGTGAAAGCTAAAGCCATGTACGCCTTTACGCTAAACAAGGCTGACACTTCACTCCCTCCCGGCATCACCGCCTCTCCATTTGTAGAGAAACCGAAGAAACGAGGCGGAGACCATGATAGCTACAACCGTTTTGACCGCGGCCAAAACGACGGTGGTCATCACGGGCGAAGAAACAAGAGGCGCCGCACGTCTCCCCCGCCAGGGCCAGACAGGTGTTTCTTCTGCCTTTCAAATCCCAATTTGGCAACACACATGTGCTCATCCATCGGCAACGATGCCTACATCACCATTGCAAAGGGGCCTCTTCCTACGTCCAAGACCTTTGCTGATCAGGGTCTCAACTTCCCCGGCCACCTACTCATCATCCCCCTGCCTCATGCTCCAACCATTCCCAGCATCGGCGACGTCAAGGATCCTTCGGGCGATGCCGTCAAGACGTATAACGAGATGAACCGCTTCCGCGAGTCCATCCAGGCCATGGTATCATCAAAATCCAACCACGAGCTCGGGGTAGTCACCTGGGAAATCAGCCGCGGCCGCAACATCCACCTCCACTGGCAGCTCCTGCCCGTGTCCGCGGCCCTGATCCAAAGGGTCTGGTCGAGGCAGCCTTTAAGGTCGAGGCCGAGAACCAGGATCTCCCCGCCTTCTCCTCGAAAGAGCTGACCCTGGAGGATGAGCCCAACTACGACGGCTTCTTCCGCGTCTGGCTGTGGGCCGACAATGGCGAGGACAAGATTAAGGGCAAGACCCTCGTCATGCCGCTCTCTCCCGACCAGCGCTTCGACGTGCAGTTCCCGAGACGCGTTCTTTCGAAGCTCATCGGCCTCGAAGACAGAGTCATCTGGCAGGACTGCGAACAGAGTGTCGAGGAGGAGACGGCAGACGTCGAGGCGTTCCGAGAGGCATTCAAGGAATGGGATTTTACACTAGAAGAGTGAACAAGATAGGTTGAGAATAACAGCGATACGTTAAATCAGCAATATATAGGCATCGATAAATCAAATGGGATTAAGTCATAGGATTTTCAGTTTAGCAATTCAAAAGTGGTGCGGAGAGGAGGGAAAGTCTCGCACATCTCGTATTAGATAGCGATCTATCATCGTCCTGGAGTTGGATGGCGGCTGCTAGTCGAATAATATATGCAATCAACTGCTCTTAGGTGCCCGAAGGACGCAGGTATTCAAATCACTAGCATCATGAGAATAGTGATCCTGAAATTTTAGAATTTTAACTTTTTTTTTTTTTTGTCTTGGTTCTTTCTTTTGTTTTCTCTTCTGATAGTGTATAGCCAGGCCAGGAATTTCCCAAACGTGACGTGCCAAATGTACAACTAGCAATCTGGAAGCCAGGCAATCCGAATGCACAACAACTGCAGCTACTCCTACAAACAGAAACACGACCACATCGTCTACAAGACATCGGCGCATGATAGGCAAGCCGAGAAGGGGTATTTTCCACCCGATGAAAGTATGAACAAAGAGAAAAAGGAAAAAAAGTAAGGAAAAACAATCCGTCATGGATGGGGTATAAACACAATATATACATGTGTTGGGGAGTATCCGGTGGCGGATGTTAAAGTGTGTATGTATCATGGGATAGCAGTCCCAAGAGCTTGTTCGAGGCGGTCATCATTAAGATGATATTTGTTGCTGACAGCCTTCGAGATAACAACATCTCTCAATCCAGGAGGAGTTGTGTACAGACTAAACCAGACCAGTATTAGGCTTGATTAGTGTTGACCAGAGGCGAAGCCGGTCAATAAGCCGAAGAAGCATCATAGGTAGGTTTGCTCTTAGCGGCGTTGCGTTTAAAACATGAGGATGATGCGTTGTATGGTAAACATTATTGGGTAAACATCAAATATCCTTGGAGCCTCGAGCTCACGTTGCTCGAGGCATATTGGATTCTGATAAATCATTCAGACGTTAGTCCACCCACATGATCGTGTGTCATGGTAACATAGGGTGGGAATGATGAGTGTCTCATAACAGTCATTAATATGAAGCCATCCGACGTGTATGCGATGATCGATCACCGAGAATCGGTGACTGGCCAATGATACTGAGGTGCGTGCTCCGAGAATTGGGCCTGCCAGGTGCTGTTGGTGACTCGTCAACACAATGTTCCCTTTGGCCGAAAGCAAAAGTCTGGGCACGGCTAAAGCCTTTACGGGCCTTGAGCCGGCCCATTTCGCGTTCACATGTGCGCTGATGCTTCTCGTCGGACATCTCAACGTATTCAGGAGGATAGCAGCGACCCCTGAACCCTTCGAAGAAGGCGCTGTAACCTCCATCAAGAATATATACTTCGGGGTATGTGAGCTTGGGGTAAAACTCAGCATTCGCAGTTCGGTCCTCAGCCCGGATATGGCGGGCCATCAGAGGAGCACGGTGAGCAGAGTACTCGCAATGAAAGACAAGAAGAGATCTACCGTTCATGGGAGTTTTGAAGAGCTGGGTAGCCAAAAGATCCTTGTCATTATGGTTAACAGCACCATCAATGTGGCCACCCTCATACTCGTATTCGAAACGGCAATCGATGATCATCTTCTGGTCAAAGTGTTCTGCGTACTTGCCATCCAAAACTTGCAACAGAGTCTCCTTGGTGATTCTAGGAATGGTATCTGTAGGGTCGTCAGGCAGAAAGTGGGGAAGGACAGGCTCATGTGCTTCCTCGATATCCATAACGGCTTGCAGTGTGGTTGGGGAAGTCTCCTCGTCATCCGACTTTGACTTCATCACGTCGGCAGGGTGCTCAAACATACTCAATGATCGCCGGACCTGTTTCCGGTTTCGCAAAAAGGGATTTGACTGACGTCGCGAGTGGCAATTTGAAGGGGAGGCATGGCGGAAGACACCCAGGCCAGTGAGGTGTGCACGCGGGCGAATGCCCAGAGGGATTGGAGCGCATGGGCTGTTCGCCGAGTGCGGTCGCTTCTCTTGAGGTTGTGGCGGTGATGGTGAGTCAAAGCACTCGCCCAGAGACAGGGTTGAGCTTGAGTGGCTCCATGGAGAGTTTCCACCAAAGACGAAAGCTGGGAGTTGGCTATCAGCATTGGGGCGAGGGAGAGCACTGGTAGTGAAGTTCTTCATGCGCGACATCGAGGGACGACGGGGCACGGAGATCTTACGCCTGGGATGCTTGTAAGCAAAAGAACAGAAACGACGCCTGGAAGGTCTCTCCGATATACTTACTCAGCCAAACCGAGTCGGATACCCTCTGACGATGACTTTCGGGCAATGGGAGCCGGTGAATCCAGCATCATTTCCTCGTCTACGTCGTTATCCGACGGGGTGTAGTTGGGCGTAGGTGATGAGATGGCCTTCTGCAAACCAAAGGGCACCTTGTGAGGCAGAGGAGAGACCTCCATGATCTCGGTGAGGTGTGCGGGCGACGAAGGGGGCAGAGGAGGCGTGGTCGAGAAGGCTGAGCAGTACGAGGTTAGCTTCGAACAATTACAGCCTCGTTGGAACCATTGTTGACATACCACGAGACTCCAGGCCGCCCATCACATTGGCTGTGAACAGGGCCCTTCGAGGAGTTGGGAAATGAGGACTGCATGGGGACGACAAAGTTAGCATTGTCGCAAGAAGAATTGGCCGACATGATTCGAGGACGACGAACCTAGCTTCATTATCTATCCTGAAGTTTTGTGACAGATCTGCGGCGAGGCTAGCGGCAGGCGACGAACCGCGTAGATCCTTGGCATTGAAGTAATCGGCGGGATTCTTGTGCAGCTGTTCCCGCAGACTCATGGAGCTTGTCGAGGCTGCAGCAAAGTGCGAGTGCGTGTGCGAACGGAAGATGTCCTGACCACCCCACGAAGGAACAGGGATCGGGCGGTGCAGCGCCGCCAATGGTGAAGAGGCTTCCATTATGGCACGAAGGGTGTAAATAAAATTGGAAGATTCAACAGATACCAATTCTTGTAGCCCGAATCGATCGAAGGTCGAGGCGAGCAGAGTTGAAGATGCCGCTACTTGTCTATACCATGAACTTAAGATGGAAGTAGGTAAGATGAATATTGGCCGCCAGTCACAGTCAAGAATAAGGCCGGTTGTCCCAATTCCCCTACGATGAACTGAGCTCTTCTAGTTCCTGCGTGTGCTACCCTTTGCCAACCTGGAGGACGAGGGCAAGAAAAATTGTCCTAGGGTGAGCTTACAGCAGGGGTCGAGGGCCGAGGAGGTTGCTGGCTATAATCGTATCGAGGACATCTGACGTAAAAGAATGCGTGGTCGTCGTCTGGTCTCGATTTCGTCCGGAGAGGAAAGGAAGTGTCGACTGTAATATCGACTTTCCGTTTTGTCGGGTTGGCGGGCCGTGCAGGTCTCTGAGAAGAAAGCTTGAGCTGAGCTCTATTCACGGGTCGGGCCCGAGCAGGGCAGCGTGCTATTTACGGGTTGAGACGAGAAGCAACAGGTGCGCTCCTCCCGGCCGAGTAAGTCGAGTCGCTTTTCAATTGTCCAAACACAACAAAGCGAACGACCACTCGAGAGCAACTGACCTTACCTTGCCTTTGTCCCGTCAAACGAGAGTGCGGATGCAAAGGGAGGGGGGCAGCAGAATGGATGGGGAGCAAACGCCTTTTGAATGGAGTCGTCCGCAAGGACCACACCACAGCAACGCAGCGCAGCACAGCGACGACGACGGGACGGTACGGGTGACGGTACAACGCAGCAACCGTATCGCAGCAGCAGCACCACCCATGGAAAAGACAGGCACTTGGGTGTCTGGGCTGGGTGTCTGGGTGGTGTGTCGGTGCAGAAGCAGGGCCACACAGTGGGGTCGCTAGGTCTGGTTGCCAGCTGATGAATGTACCCAGATTGAGCTGGTCGCTGGAGCAGGGTGGATTCCCGTTCTCCCCTCGGCGATCCCAGCAGAGGTTGTTATGGGCGACTGGAGGTGGCAGGGACTGGGGTGACAGCAGCCAAGCCCGAGCATGCGCTCTCCCCACTGTCTCACCTTGGTCTGGCTGCCGACCTCGCTACTCATTGGCGCCTTCAAGGGCCGTCAAGGGCGTTGCTCAGTGGATGGTGCCCCTTGCACAGCGCTTAGGAAGTGGATCCCCCGACATTGCCAGTGCAGCCAGTGCAGCAGGTAATTACTGAGTGCCCTGACAGCCTTACCATGAGTTACATCATCATCTCGGGCAAGAAGCGGTGAACACACCAAACAGGTCTCCGTGCACGCATAGATTCATCCGTCCCTGATCAGATGCTGGGTGACCCTACGGCGTTTCATTCAACTTGTGCATGGAGCATCACCCATGTCCCCAGTTTCGATGCAAAATTTGAGGCTGTCTCGTAAACGACGAGAATCGGCTGCTTTTTTTTCCTCCCCGTTGCTGGGTCGCCTATATTTGCATTGATGACGAGAGGCTATACCACCGCTACGGAGCACGTTGCCTGCCTACAGGTATCGCAGGCTTATTAGTATCCATTCCCACGCAGGCATGTGCTGTGAGCAGTTAATAAGATCGCTAGAGCTGCACATAATGTACGACCGGCAGCCTGTGACAGGTCAGTACTGCATTAGAAACAACAAGCAGCCTATATCCATCACATTGTGCAGCGCTGTACATGTAATATATATCGTACATTATCCTCCTGTCAACCCAGCAACGAAGCAATTCCACGCTCCTCGTGCCCATACAAAGAAAATAAGCGATACAAGTCGTCGTCGTCCTGACTGACTCTTCTCTCCCCCAAAGTACCTCGAAAGTGAACCTGTGCCTTTTCGAGCCTACCGTCATCCCCAATTTGGCAAGCGGCCAAGGGTTCGTCAGAGCTGAGGAAGCTATGCGTCTCCGCCAACAAAGGAATCAAGGCCCTCCCTGGTACGCCCATCCCAGTCCGTCATCTTTAATTCTTTGTGACTGAGCCATGCTGCCGATTGCCATTTTGCCTCCCTCCCTCGCCCCGTAATAATGGCCGAAATGAGTGAATGGGGCTGGCTCTCCCTTGAAGGAACTCCTTTTGCCCCAAGCCGCGGGAAAAGAATTCTAAAACACTGTCACGGAAGACAATGCACGGAGCCAGGCACAACTCGAGAAGCTCTGCTTTAAATGTGGACACAAGGCTGGTGCCAGGGTTCTTGTGAGACATGTGTGGCTTATCCCTTAGGCGACGAATCAACTGTGTTCTCTCGGGTGATTGGCATTGCGTCAGTGGATTTCACTCCTGCGCCGTATGTAGGTGCGTCTCGATCTGTCCACACGGAAACGCACTCATCATGCATGTAACACTCACCGAAGATATCCATCTATCCTCCCATGCCTAACTTATGTACGTACATATGTAGGTGCATGCGTGCATGCATGTGCTAGTGCTCCCTGGTCGCCTGGGTCCTTGTCTTTTATTTACTTTCGCATTTTAGCCAGCTAGCAACGCCAATTGAATAAAACAAAGAAAATTGCGACCGCGAGAAAAAAAAAATCGACTGAAGTGCTAAAAATTGCCAGCCGACCCAGTATGGGGGCATTGTCTATTGTCTAGCGAGGCGCACCGTCTAAAAAAATCTCCATGGCATGCCGTCACGCGCGTCACCAAAATCTTGAACAAAAGCCCCATTTCTGTATTACTCCTTTCCCCGTCTCGCTAATGCCTTGTGCCAAATAGCCCAATTTGTTCCAGATACCGAAGCTAGAGCAGCCTAGTCGAATCCTCAGTCGAGCCTAGATCTGAGGCCTCGCCTAAATGCAAACTAGCACCGTGGCTGGTGTGGTAGCCATTGAATGGCACTGACCAACAGCATGCGCTCAATGAGCCTCCATTACCAAGCCAAGGTGAACTAGGCCTTCTTGCATCATGTAGTGAGCGATCTGAATCATCTCGAAGCGCCGCAGCTCAGCTCCAGCTGCCCGACCGGCGGTTCGTCCCTGTCACAGCAAGCAAGGCTATTTGCTGGTGGCTGCGTGTCTATCACCAACAACGGCGCGCCATTTCAGATGAATCGCAATTAGCCGCAGTATCATTGCTATATGTGAATATTTCGCGCGTATATCGGGCCAATTCAGATCCAAGACACACTGTGCTCTCTTGCTACGGTGCTCTCCCGCGGTTGCCACGCCAGATCAACACCCAGCAGTTTGCCTCCTCCATTGGGGTTGATCCATCGTCTGCTGTTGAAGAACGATCTAGCACAAGCAGTGAGACAACTAACCCAAGACCCGAATTATGCGACTGCCTACTTGATTCGTACAAGGTTGCCCCTCGTGTAATGCCAAAGTCCATGCTGAGGCATGGAAGTGAGATTTTTGCGGTTCGTAGATCAAGGCAAATCCCATCAAGTTTTCCCACTTGAACTCGGCATTTCATCAATCGTGTTCCAGGTGTTCATCTTCGATACGCTAGCTCGCAAGGCCACCTCGCAGATCACTTCAAACTTGGTCTCATCGATATCCCATCGCCGATGGGGTACTCACTCGCCCGATCGGCCTGTGTCAGGCCACACACCCATTGATGTCATTGCTATCCGTTTCCGTAGCCGAGCCTCCAAACACGAACAAGGCAGATCGCCAACCTGCCCAGAATTACCAAGCTAGGCAGGTAAGGTATTACTAGCATCGCCTACATAGGAGTAGGCCAGTAGCTAGCTGGCCACGGAACACCTGACCTCAAGAATTGAGTATCAGGATGATGACATCCCCTCATGCTCCCCAGGCTCGGGATCCTCGCCCTGGTGTCCACCAATGCAACAACGCCGTCAGCGCCGATTGATGCGCATTTGCGTGACATCCAGGTGAGCTAGCCCCCGAGCGATCCAATGTTTACGTTTGACTATCCGATCCTGGACTGTAAGCGCCCGACCGGCCGAGCTGGACTGCCTGAGATGGAAACCCCCTCGCCTGACCGAGCCTTCCAATCAACGGCCAAAGATGACACAACACCAAGGTGAAAAGGCGTTCAGCTTCCTTACCATACATCGCAAACCCCTGGAGGCCCTCAATCGCCCCGTATCTGAAGGAGGCACAGCCCAGTCCACCCCACCAACTGTCGACAGGTCTCGACCTCTCACAGCTCTTCATCTGACGCAGTCGTGACTTGACCCTCCACTCGCAGTGCGGTGCCATATGCAGAGTTCCGGTTGCTATGAAGCTAAACAGGGTGATTGCTTGTCCTGGGCGGTTTCACAGTTCTTGTGCGGGGTTTTCCTGTGTTTGCTTGCTGAAAAACCGGCAAACTACCAACAGACCCAAAACGTGGGGCGATTTTCCGGTGGTTTCTACCCAAAGTAAACAGCTCGCGACAGAGTAAACAAATGCGTCGCGCTCTCAGTGCGGGGCAGCAGCTGCAAGTCGCGAGGTCACGTGCGCTGCACCATGTCGGACCCGACACACAACCCGGACAAACCGCTGCCTAATCAGCCTAAGTATAGACTCCCCCTGCATCATCACATCACATCGCCAAGTGAAGGTGTTTCGCATTTGCCACTGTCCGGTCCGCTTGGGGAACATTGCCACTCCGATCGCCGTCCCAGCTCGAACGTCCAGATATGTGATCCACGGCATGGTTCAGCTATTGTTGCTCTCGCCATCCCGAGAAGCTAGAGCCAGGTCCCCGCTCAAGATACAAGCACCACAGAATATCTGAGCGATTGGAAATCCCTCCGTTGTTAAAAGGTCGAGGCCCTGGCGTGCGGACTATTTCACCTATTTTTACTCTCATCACCACCCAGCAAAAGCCGTCTCCCAGCTAAGTGGGTGTCTGTTGCCATTTCAACGTTCCAATACAAGCCACAATACCTGCTCAGAAACCACTTTTAAACTCTGATTAACGGTAAGATTTAGTATGTTTAGGCAGTATTAGTTATAGTTACACAACAAGAAGCACCATTATATGATTGTTAGTGCATTCTATGCCACAGTTATTCGCTGTGTAAGTGGCCGTTGAGGTTCCTCTTTTTCCAACAGCCCGCTTGACGACACTGCGATTCTTTAGGCAGGCGGTGTATTATTTAAGTGGGGCATCCGCCCCAAATTAATTTTTGGACGGCAAAAAGTTATAGAGCACCATCAAAGTTATCATCAAAGCATTTCTTCAACTCCAATTGAAGTTATGGCGGGTAAAAGAAACAGAAGTGGCCCTGATGCCACCGTTCCGCCCTCCAAGAAACCAAAGAACTCGAAGAAAAATGATACAAGCGCCGCACTTGAAAGGAGACCATTCGTGGAATCTCCCACTGGCCCCGAGCGGGCTAGAGAATCAAACCTTTATGAAGCTCTAGCAAGTGAGCTTCCTGAGGAACGGAACCCAGCAGCAGTATGCATCGTCGCGAACCTAATTGGCATCGAGCCCGTCCCTGAGGTGATACTTGAACGTCACCTTAGGGATCGCTTATTCCGGGGCCTTGCCAGCGGCCGCAAGGCAGCTCGTGTTGGTTTCGGCGAGGTGATCACCGAGATTCTCACTGAGATGTGGGAGAAGGACCTCGGCGACAAATACTATAGCGGTCTCACATTTGAGAGGCTGCTAGATTTTCTGGTAACCAGCACCGAACCTACAGGGAACATCCCCGGCCAAGAAGAACGTGATCATCACATTGGGCGGTTATTCGGTCTTCATACCTTTGTCAGATCCAAGTTTGCTCTTCAGGACAAATCCAAGTGGCTCGCAGTACTCCGTTTGTTACTCGACCTTGCCTACAAAAAGGCTTCGCTCAGATCAGCATGTGCCTCCACGGTGCTCGAGGCAATCGAGCAGATTCAAAAGGACTGGGTTGTGTCTACACTCGAGAAGGTCTCTTCGTCAGGTCTCGCCAGGACCCCTGAAGGAGTGGCTTTCTGGTTAGCAGCTCTCGACCGCTTTCCTGAACTTTCCATAGGCCCTTGGCAACATCCGTTGTCAAGAAAGTCTCTGAACGACCTCGGGACTGTCTTAAAGGAGAGCGGCAATGCGGGAGACGACGAGCGGGGCCAAGGTTCAAACATGAAGCAGGGCAACCGGATGGCAGAGGCGCACTTCGTGTGGGATAAGATCATGGCACATTATATCCAGGATCATAAGAAACCTGGGCATAACCCCAAGGATTTTGAGATCTTTTGGAAGGGGGTCGTCAATGGTGAGTTACAAGATTTCTGCATCTTAAACAAGGTACAAGTCGCTAACACTAAGAATTAGACCATTTATTCTCAAATAATGCCACTGACGGACAGAAATATAAGGGCTTCCTGGTGTTCCAAAAGTATTTGACCAGTCTGGTGGATTATCCTTCCTACTTAGAATCACTTTTCACCAAAAACCTTATGACATGTCTCCTCAATCAAGCTGCCAACAAGGATAGATACCTTCACCGCGCGGCAATCAAGACTTTGAAGGTCTTGGAGAATACAGTCTCGGAACACCCCAGCACCTTGGTGCCCATTCTGAAGAATCTCATCAGTGAAAATGGTGTTTACAATTTCGACCAACGGACCAACACTAAAACTGTGGCCAAATTGCTTCAGAGCGTCAACGAAAAAAATGGTACGGCATGCCTCGAGATTATCAAAATTCCAATTGCCAAGTTAGGCCAAGAGGAGAGTCAAAAAGCTCGGGTTTTCTTGGACACCTACCTGGACTACCTATCAAAAATCTTGGTTGCAACGGGGACTTCCACATCCGAAAATACTTCTTCAGAGACAAAGCTCGCATCCGGCGCTGCTCTTCAAGAGTTGTCCGCTCTCGCATATTCTCAACCAAAACACATCCCCAAGAGTCTGTTAACCGACAAAGTCAAGGAGCTGTGCAGATCTCGGTTAGAGTCATCCTTGGCCAAACTTATTCGCCAGGGAAATAACCACACTATTCTCTGCAATGCCGTCTTATCCATGGATACTGATCTCGTTACCATGGAAGACGAAATTGCGACAGCCATGAAAGAGGCCCGATCTCGTCTCCAAAAACTTCTTAAGCGGACTTCCAAATCCAGTGTTGAGAAATCGCTGACACACGGCTTGGCACTGCTTCATGCAGTCTCTTTGTTCCAACTGTATAACGAAGACCCGGATGCCATGGAAGTACTGCAGGACCTCGCACAGTTCTCTGACCGATTAAAGAAGGGCAAACTTGAGAACGACGAGGGTAGCTCAGAGCTTCTCATTGAGATTCTCCTGTCGATGGTGGCTCGCCCCTCCTCGCTCATGCGGGAAGTCTCCCAGCAGGTGTTTGACACCTTCACTAGTCAAGTATCGGCGGAGGGATTGGAGCTTCTTACTAGCCCACTAGCATCCGATGAGAGCGCCAAGGGCCAGCAGGAACTCTTCAATATTGAGGATGATCAGATGAACGTTGACGAGGAAGGTGAAAGTTCTGAAGATAACGATGAAGACGATGAGGAAGACGATGAGGAAGAGGGAGAGGAAGAGGAAGAGGACGACAATGAGGACGACGATGAGGACGACGATGAAGATGAAGACGACGATGAAGAGGATGACCAAGAGGGCAAAAAGGATGATCCAGTGGATCTTGATGAGCTGATTGGCAATATTCTCAACAGTCATCGCTTGGATAAGGATGCAGAGGCTGAATCGTCTGAAGACGATAACGACATGTCTGATTCGGAAATGCTCGCCCTCGACGAAAAGCTGGCCGAGGTGATCCGGCCACATGTCAAGCGTGCCAAAGACTCAAAGAAACAAAAGAAGGATGCGAAGCAATCGGTCGTCAACTTCAAGCACCGCATCTTGGATTTGCTCAAAATCTACATCAAAAACGAAGTCCTGAACCCACTCTCATTCTCCCTGCTGGTACCCCTCCTCAACCTCGTACGCACGACGAGCACAAAGCCTCTGGCCAGCCGGGCCCACGAAATCATCCTCGACTACCGCAAAGGCCTCAAAAAGGCTCTGGGTAACAAGCAGGAGTTTGACGGTCTGTCTACGGACGACCTGCTCGGCGTCCTGATCCAGGTCCATGAAGAAGCCGGCAATGACAATTCGAATTCGCATGCTTATGCGAAGGCCGCCAGTGCTGCCAGTCTCATCGTCACATCAGCAATGCTGTCCATCGACAGAGACTCGTGGGAGCAGGCCGGGGCAGTCTATTTAAAAACCGAGGCAAAGCGTTTTCATGGAAAGATTACGCTGCAGCGTTCCTTCTTCGACGAGTGGAGCAATTGGTCCCGGACCCTATACTCATAGTCACAATCATGCATGGCAATACTGTAGATAATGTTCAGGGAAACCAGGTTCTTGTTTTATTATTTTGCCTGGCGTAGCAATAGCTCGTCCAATCATAGACCTAGAGGGAGGAAAAGAAGAATCTTACATGAAGGAGTAAAATCTAATACTGTACTCAATAGTAGCCGGCTAAAGCTACGTTGGGGATCAGGGAAAATTAAAGGATACGTCTTTCACAGAAGTCTTTTCAATTAATTCTACGACTCCAGTCGACAAGAAATTTCAAGTTTATTCCTCCATCTTGTCACCCTTCTTCTCATCCTCGTCATCATCATCGCTATCGTCAGATTCATCCTCGGCCTTTGCTAATCTCTCGGCCTCCTCCCTCAACTCCTTGGGTACCTCCACATGTCGTCCCTTGGTAGGACCATCAATCCCGCTAATCCATGTCATCTCCAGCTCGAATTCCTTGTCTTTGTTGTCCTTGTGTGCGTGGTGGATGATTCGTGCTGCCTCCTTGACAGCCTGCTCCAGCGAAAGCGTACCAGCAGCCAGGTCGAGCTTCTCCAGCTCGGCCTTTGCAGCTTGCCGACCCTTGCCGGTGGCGGCACCGTAGTAGCCCCAGTACTGCCCGCTGGGCTCAATCATGTAGAGGAAGGGACCGCCGTGCTTTCCGGGAACTTTTCCACCGGCACCGCATGAGGGGCCTGAGCCTACCTCTCCATCCACGGGTGTCTCCTCCGATGTGTCGTAGCCTCCTACGATGGCGGTAATACCAAAGGGACGGACGGAGCCGTACATGGTGTATGCTTGCAGGTAGCCACCCATGCGGGAGACGAGGTCGGCTGTTGGTGAGGGGGTCTTGAAGTTGTCGCGCCAGGATGAAGCCTCGTCACGGGCCCGGTCGACGAAGTGACGGCCATCGGGGACCATGCCGGAGTATGCCTGTCAGTTGGAACAGTGTAAGCTTTCCTAATTGTAAAATTCACATGTTCCAGGGGCGGGGGTAGCTTCATACCACTCCGATGTGTGAGTCGACAGTTGCGATCCGCTTGTTCGCTCCGGGCTTCAACAGCTTTGACGTTATCACCTTCTCAACCGCAAGGACGACACCGTCCTTGGCCCGGATACCAATAGAGGTTCCGCCGTTCTCTACTGCCTTGACGGCATATTCGACTTGGAAATTACGGCCATCTGGTGAGAAGATGGAGTTGAGAAGATCGTAACCTGTACCTATGGACGTCTGTGCGGGAGAGGGATGAGGTCAGAACCCAGCTTCAGATATCGATTACAGATGCACCTTCGATATGGTGAGGGAAAACTCACCATCTTGCCTCTGTGATGTGAAAAATTGGTGGGTTTTCGAGGCTGATGTTTGCGGGACTAGGGAGGGTTGTTGGAGGAGGGAGAGAGCTCTTGTTCGATCCGGGCGTTGCTTGGATCGCTAACCTAGATGGAGCTTCACCAGGCAGCCTGAGCTGCGTGTTGCGTCGTTGAGAGCCACCCAGGGCTGGAAGCGGAGCTGCCTGAGGCGGAAAGTGACAAGCCACATGTGGCTGGTGGCTCCTCCCCTGTCTGCCGTGCCGTCGGGTGGCTGATAGGTTTAGGTTAGTCTGTTACCCCGCGATGGCTCGTGGCAAGCTTCCATTCTTTTCAATTTCAGTAGCTTAACCTAGAGTGTCCTTTTCATGTAGCACAACATCATCAGTACCGCCCTGCTGGTCGTTGCCAGGGAGCGCCGGGAGATTTTCTACATACAAGTACGCGCTGGTCTGGGATGCTGCTGTAGCTTCATCTTCATCCGTCCGGCGGAACACTCGGGTGCTAAGTGTATGACACCTTGAACCTGACTGTTACTCCAAAGTGAACACTTCCCAGGTATAAAGTGGAACACATTACAGCAAATCTTTTAGTCTACGAGGAATGCTAAAAAGCAATAAGTACATAAATCTCACAGATGATGTTTATATTTGATCTAAATTAATTAATCGTGACTACGCCACAACCAATGGTGAGATAGAAACCCGATCTCTCCTCGAGGCCGGGCGTGACTCTTGGCAGGTCACGTTGAACAGCTGCGTCATGGGATTGGGGTCTTGTATTTTACCCCTCCATCCCTCCCATCAAATTCATGGCATGACCCCTTTTGCCCCTTGCAATCTCCATCCAGGCTGCCACTCACTACCCCTCCTACCTATTTATAATCCACAACCACCAACTTCTCGGGACTCATTCTCACGTCTTCACACAAAGAAAACCGTCCAACACATCCGTGAAAAACTGAGCTATATCGCTATTGAACCACCTTCGCATCCTCTCGCCTCCCTCTCTCCATTTCGCGCCTTTCCAGTGAAGACCAACCCGGCCTAATAGTGTGTTCCAGCCCCAGTCTTGGGACCCAACGCAACCCAACAAGTCTGCCCACCCCCGTGAAATTCACGCTTGACGTGGTTCATTACCAGACCGCCAGGCGGCCGTGTTTCCTCTTGCTCCTTTTATTTACTTATTTATTCTTTGGTTCCTTCTCTCTTCTCATCTTACTTCAACGGTATCCTGCTTGATACGATTTGGTTTCTTTTGCTGTGTCCTTTCTTCTGCTTGACAGTTCTTAGTGTAGTCGAAGAAATAGAACCACCCATTGCCACTCTTGCAATCGAGGCAAAGGAACCGTTTCCGCATGCGCATTATTTGCTTGCCGTTTGTCTCGTCCATCCGAAACCTTACAGGAAAACGTCTTTTTTGCAAAGAATAAAGACTTCTCTGTTCTTTGTTTCCTCTACACCCCCCGAGGAAATATACTAGAAACCTCCACTCCTCCCTCCTCTCCTCATAGCTTTTTCACAGCAGAAACTTGCAATATCCGAGCTTCACTTCGAGGTACCCGCAGTATATCTATATTCGAGGAGCCAACACTGACAGCTTCACTACTCTAGACCGCCTGTAATCAATACCATGGCCTACCAGTCAAATATGCAGGCTCAGGATGAGCTTGCAGCTCTCCTCTCCCGAACCATCTTCTTCAACCCGGAGATTCAAGCACAAGTACCAGCACCGGAGCCGGAACAGGCCGTCGTCTATTCTGCTTCGCAGCACTACAACCACTCCAGTCACATCACAAGACCCGTAGAGTCTTCAAACCGAGAGGACATCCCGAGGTCGGCCTCTGTGCCACCGCACGGCGACAACGCAGCCTCTGAGCACATTCTCCGCATCCACGGCATCGACCCTCAGACCCTGACACCTTCCCAGCTTCAGCTCTTCAAGGTGGCTGATGCTCCTCAGCAGAGAAGATTGCTCGAGCTCTGGAGTATCTGCCCCCCAAAGAACGGCGGGGACATCCCATCTTTGGCCTGGAGCAGCACAACTCTGGAGCACGAGGAGCAGCTTGCTCGAGTCCGCTACGAGTCTCAGCAGCAAGAGGAGGCCGCCCGGAATGCCCCTGTCCAGGCCCAGAACGGGCAGTGGCACCAGCAGGAGAGCACTGATTCAGAGCCATACATGCTCTCTGGATACGAGGAACTCATGCGACGCGAGAGGGAGAGAGAGCAAGAGCGACAGTCCTACACCACCAACCCCCCACGAAATGCTTACGGCTGCTTTGCCACGGCCCAAGCTATGGGTGGGCCGACTTACTCCCAGGCAATGGACCCTGTCTACCAGGGCCCCGACTACATCCGAGAGCAGCAGCAAATGGAAATGGCCACGCAATATGGGGCGTTCCAGCAGTTTGGAGTCGTTGGCCAGGGTGATGGTATGGATTTCTAAAGAAAGGGGATGCGGCATAATTGTTATTCATCCATCATTTTGTTTTTTTCATGTGTTACGCGAAACTTTATATAGATTTGAAACCCCATAGTCTGGCGAGAGATGACATTCGCTTTTGCAGAGCTGCAAAATCATACATATACATTTGCATTAGTTTGTTGGTCTAGTTGTTTGGAGGCTGAGGGGCAAGGAGGCAATCACGAGGGTCAAATCTTTTCTATGTCGAGGTCTTGGGTTCTTGGTTCATGCAATCCCCTTGGGTTAATTGGCTTCCATCATGTCTCCCTTCCCTTTTTCTGTGAGAGTGCCAGTGGGCTGACGAAACTCAGAAATGCTTTGAAGACGAGCAAGCTACATCTATCTAGTTTAACCAAGGTACGACTCCCCTCCAAAGCAAACTTCCTCTTCCCACAGTCATCTCGGTGGGCCACAGATGAATGCTGCTCTTTTATCCTGCTAATACCGCATTTCCCCATTGTAATGAGATCCCAATAAATGCTCCATAAGTTCTTGGATAAACAATGATGTTATTATACATGTATGCGCTATATGAAGGCTGGGCTGTTATTATGTAGAATGAGGGATACAATCCAACCACAAGTTTCATCCAATTCAGCACTTGTATTCTAGGGGGTATAAAGTTCCACTGAGAGCTCCCATTCTATGTATCATGTCTTTCATCTATCTACGCTTCTAAATTGAGGTCTTCTCAAGTTGCTTGGTCAAAGTGTCAACACTTCCATCCGTATGCTTGACAGTAGGTGCTTCCTGTGCCTCGGCGGCGGCCTTGGTAAGCTTCTCAACTCTCTCCTCGGTTGAGATGTCTTCCTCTTCCTCCTCCTCTTCCTCGTCGCTATCCTCTCCTTCCAGGTCGCTCAAGCTGTCAACACCCCAGTCATCCTCAATGACGATATCGCCAGCGAACTTCTCCTTTCGCTCATCGAGGAGCTCCTGAAGAGCAACGACAGACTCGTGGTCCTCCTCGAACTTGTTTCCGGTGATTTCGATGCGCTTCAGCGCAGGGAGGGAGTCTTTCACGGCAGTGGCCAGCTCCTTAAGGCCGGCAGCGGTGATCTCGTTGAAAGACAAGCGAAGAGTCTCCAACTTCTGATTCTTCCCCTTTGACAAAGCCCCGGCTAGCAACAAGCTACCCTTTCCACGGAGGAGAGCATCACCGATAGCGAGCTCCTTGATGGAAGTCCATTCCGGCACGACGTTAGCTAGGGCTGTGGCACCGACAAATGTGAAGGTGTTGTCCTGGAGATCAAGAACCTCCAGCTCGCTTGCCTTGGCAAGACCTTCCCTGATGAGCTGAGCGATACCCTCTGGCCTGATGCCGTTCTGGATCATCTTGATAGTCTTGATCTTGTTGTGGAGGCCATAGGTCTTGGCCCAGGCAATCATGCTTCCATTCTCCAGTCGGTTGCGACCGCAAATGACAGTCTCCAGGTTGGGAACCTCCTTGCCCTCCTTCCTCGCGGCTTCCTTCTTTGCATGGAGTTCTGACAGGGCATCAGCAACAAGGATACCGGCGTGGGGACCAAGTCCATTGTTATTGAGGTAGAGATGCTGGAGAGGGACGTGTGACGAGAGGAAGGTGATGAGGGGAGCCACGGTGTTGAGGCCGAAAGCGTTGTCGTTCAGATTAATCGTCACGAGGTTGGGAAGGTTGAGGATTGAATTCAGTAGCAGGGTGAGAGCTTCGGGGATCTCGCTCAAGAGACGGCCGGTAAAAATATCCGCGAAGTTGGCGTTCTAAAATCAAGCTTTATGTTAGTCATTTTCTTTGCGACAGTCGGGATACCAAACAGAACTATGAGTCTTCGCGCTCTCCATCATCATACCTTTAGAGTTTTCTTGGTAGCCAGGACCTCGCCCAGAAGTTTGCAAGCTCCGACACCGAGTGTGTTACCAAGGAGCCTGACCTCCTCGACGTTCTCCAGAGCCCGAAGAGGGGCGATATGAGGTTCCAGATCAGCCTCGGTGGTGAGCTTCAGGCCCTTGCCCTCGAGGGAGAAGATCTTGTCTGAAGAAGCCATGATGCAAACAAATACTAGGGAGCCAGTGAAAAGATAGAATGCCGGATCTTTCGTCACTTGGAGTATATAAATCAAGCAAACAAAGAAGCAACAACAACAAACCAGGCCTTGCTAGTCTCTAGGCAGCGGAAATTGTGGTCATAGTGGGGGCGGGGCACGAACTCCCAGGATGGCTCTCTGTGGACAAGAAAGGAATGGTCGAGAACCCGGAAATTTAGAGGCGGTGTAGGGTAGCATGGTAGCAATAATGCGAGACCAGACGAGAAAAGAGTGGGGTGGGTACTGAGATACTTGTTGATGAACATCACTTCCAGCTCCCCGAAAATGCACGTGACCGAGCCAATCAGCGTCGGCCCATTTCGGAACGCTGGATTTTCTCCAATGCCTTACGATTTCGATTGAGCCTTTTCGCCCTCCGAACCCGATATCCATTCCCCCATCACCGACCTACTCACACCGGCTTCTGTACGCCTAGACGTCAGCTTGCCAGTCATGTTGGCAAGGTCATGCTTGCGCTCGACGCGCACCCTCAATGGGCTTCGAAATGGCGCCAACAATGTCACCAAGGTATGGCATCACGATGCACTCCTCTGTCCATCCCGATTGCCGAGGGAATACTATCACCACCAATGCTCTCGCACCAACGGCACATCAATTGCATCGATATCAGGATGGGATTAATTGGGAACACTGCTAACATGTCAATTCGTGCAGCGTGCCGCCTCGACGAGCTCCGGCGCTGCTAACGAAGCTGTCCCTACGCGCCTGAACGTCGCCGCCGCCGCCTCGACCACCCTCGCCGTTGGCTCCATGGCCTGGTACTACCACCTCTACGGCCCCGTGGCCTTCGCTTCGACTCCTGCTGAGGAAGGGTATGTTGGAACATGGTCCTGATCGACGTCCATCGGAGCGTTGTGTGCACGACTCTTCGGTTGCGGCATAAAATGATATCTACGAGACGCCGTCATAGACCAACAGTGATGCTAACGGCGGCCTCTAGTCTTCATCCTACCAAGTACCCCTGGGTTCACGAGCAGTGGTTCAAGACCTACGATCACCAGGCGTAAGGAACTGCCCTTCAATTCCACGCTGTCAATGGCTTCCAATTTATTGACTTTCGTCCTAGCCTCCGCCGTGGTTTCCAGGTCTACCAGGAAGTCTGTGCCTCTTGCCACTCTCTTGAGAGAATCCCTTACCGAAGTCTGGTTGGTTCCATTCTCACTGTCGATGAGGCCAAGGAGCTCGCCGAGGCGAACGAGTACCCCGGCGAGCCCAATGAGCAGGGTGATATCGAGATGCGCCCCGGAAAGCTTGCCGACTACCTTCCTTCTCCTTACAAGAACGAGGAGGCTGCCCGATTCGCCAACAACGGTGCCCTCCCTCCTGATTTGAGCCTGATCGTCAAGGCCCGCCACGGTGGCTGCAACTACATCTTCAGCTTGTTGACTGGCTACCCCGAGGAGCCTCCCGCCGGAACTGTTGTCGCCCCTGGCATGAACTTCAACCCTTACTTCCCTGGTACCGGAATTGCCATGGCTCGTGTCCTGTATGACGATCTTGTTGAGTACGAGGATGGCACTACCGCCTCCACTTCTCAGATGGCCAAGGATGTTGTCGAGTTCCTCAACTGGGCTGCTGAGCCTGAGATGGATGACCGCAAGAAGATGGGTATGAAGGTTCTCGTCGTCACTGCCTCCCTCTGGGCGATGAGTGTATGGGTCAAGCGCTACAAGTGGGCTTGGCTGAAGTCGAGAAAGCTCGCTTACGACCCTCCCGCTGAGAGCAAGGTCCGCCATTAAGCTGGTGGCCAAAGTTGCGCCTCAGGAAGTGTATACTAGTCGCTCTCGCTCCCTCAGATCAGGTCCTTTTTTCCTACTAGTAGAGACGGGTGAAAAGGGGGGACATATTGGCAGGACGGTCAGAAGTGGTAGTTAGAGTGTAAATCAGCTAAAACGTTCCAGTACTTTACTTTGTCTTAAAGCATCCAACTTCATACAGCTCTGATCCTTCATGAAACCCCAGTGATGATTGTAGCACTGACCCAGCAGTTATGTGATGGGCAAGGCCCTTGAACTCAGTTCGTCCTAGATACCCTATACACCATATGGGTGAGGATGCTGCATTTGTATTGCCCCCCGGAATCTCCAAACGGGAGACATGTTTTAGGGCAATAACTGGAAAATGACTTCGAGACGCCTTTCACCATCCAGCTCTTCACTTCAATCTGCAGAATAGCCCGGTTAAGGTGCTGGGCGTTCCAATATGAACGATGGATCCGATCCTCTGGCCCCCACTGGGAATGGCGAGGGACTTAATACCACGCAGGCTGCTACAGGGAGCCTGGGCCACTAAACCTAAAGGTCGCATCGCTGTATGGAGCCACTGAAGAGAATCCTAGGCACCTGGATAGCGATAGCCCAGCAATCAGATTGATCAGCCGTTCACGCCTCCCCGATTCCGCCACAAAACACCTCCCTTTCTTCCTCCCAACCCTTCTTCTTCGTGAAATAGGTGTTCAACACTCACCGTTCACCTTTAACTGCAACACTCACCAGTGGCCTTTCCCTTCAGTCGCTCACTTGACACCCGATTCTCGGCATCGCATCTGAAGTGGCTCTATGGTCCGAAACACTGGTAGCAACCACTGAGCAACAACCACCCATCATCATCGCTTCTGCCGACGATGCCTTCGTCGGCCCAGATGCCCAGCTGGATGCTCGCAAAAGAAGATGGGAACAAGACGAAGATGACGACGTCATGATCCGCCGGCTATACGGCCCCGAAGAGTCCTCGGACCTCATCCTCCTCAACCACCCTCACTACCATCAGCCGTCACAGCAGTCCGATCGAGCTCGCAAGATCCTGCCCCTGTCTAACAAACGGGCACGGATCGCGGAGGACGAGATTCTTTTACAAGATAACCACAACAGCCGCCGGCGGCTGTCCCAGCAGCTTCGCGTGCTGCACGACCAAACTCCCTCACTGGGCAGCAAAGCGGCAGCAACGAAGCCGCTCCTCACGCCCTGCCATATCTGCCACCGAAGACCAACGAAGAAATCTCAGCTAGACTCATTCGCCGAGTGCGAGGGATGTGGAGAGCGCACATGCTTCGTGTGCATCCGCCAGTGCCAAGGATGGAGCGGCGACGAAGGAAGCGCCCTGTCAGAGCAGGAGGTTCTGTCCCGCTCGTTCCACATGGACGATATCGACGACATGTCACCGGTGGGCGAGAAGCACCCCGACAAAAATTTCAGCTCTTCACAGACGCGAGCAAAGGGATGGGACGCCCACGGCCACCGGACCGTCATCTGCAGCCGGTGCTGTGTTGAGCGAGGTACCGAAGGAGATGTTGTTTGCCTGGGCTGCCTATCTACGACAGAGATGGTTTGAAAGAATTGTAGGATTATCATAATTAATGTTAGCGCTCAGAAATCGCTGGGGAAGGGATCAACACGGAACGGGAGATGGCCATTTTACGAAGTCACGACTCGACTCGCCTGCTTTGCTGCCGAACTCACCAGGCTCACGAAGAGTCTTAGGTTTCATCTTGTTACACGAGCATTAATGGAGCAGCCTAGGTTGTCATACTCATGTCCCAAAGTCGCCTCGAGATAGAATGGCGTCTGATGGGGTTATAATCAAGCGAGTTGGAACAGGATAAACTAAATGGTATCCTCAAAGCTTCATAGTAGATAGAATTTTAAATAGTATATAACAGAACACCAATCCAAAAGCTTAATTACGAAGCTCGTGCGAACTATCACCGCTTTGGGGCCATTCTTATGAGTCAACGCCAAGTTCTATTGTGTACCAAGGTATTTGAATGCAAGTCATTTCGGGGACCCTCCCCGCCCAGACTTGCTCTATTCTTACACCATGTAAATTACATAAACTAATTGTACTGCATGTAAGTGGCTGTTGAGTTGAACTTCAGGTTGCCCTTGATGACCTTGTCCACGGCACTGAGGAAGTCCTTCTCAGTGGCGACCTTTCTCCTGGCTCGGATGGCAAACATGCCGGCTTCGGTGCACACGCTGCGTAGCTCGGCGCCGGTGGCATTGGGGCAGAGACGAGAAATGAGTTCCCAACGGATGTCTCGCTCGACGGACATACTCTTGGCGTGGATGCGGAGAATGTTGGCACGGCCGTCGAGGTCGGGCAATGAGAACTCGATCTTTCGGTCGATACGACCAGGTCTCATCAGGGCCGGGTCGAGGGTTGAGGGTCTGTTGGTGGCGAACATGACCTTGATGTTTCCTCTGGCGTCGAAACCATCAAGCTGGGTGATGAGCTCCAGCATAGTTCGCTGCACTTCGTTGTCTCCACCAGCACCGTCGTCGAAACGTGCACCACCAACAGCGTCGATTTCGTCGAAGAAGATGATGCAGGCCTTCTTCGTCCTGGCCATCTCGAAAAGCTCTCGCACCATTCTTGCTCCCTCACCGACGTATTTCTGTACCAGCTCACTACCAATGACTCTGATGAAAGTGGCATCTGTTCGGTTGGCCACAGCTCGGGCACACAGGGTCTTTCCGGTTCCCGGGGGGCCGTAGAGCAGGGCACCCTTGGGCGGGTCGATGCCAAGGTTGACGAACCTCTCTGGCGAGAGCAGGGGCATCTCGACGACTTCTCGTAGCTTCTCAACCTGCTCTTTACAACCACCAACATCGCCGTACGTTACATCAGGTTTCTCTTCTACCGTCATCATTGTGACGCTGGCATCGATCTTTGGTGGCAGCGGAAGCATGATCTGGTACTTGTTGCGGTCGACACCAACCCGCATGCCTTCTTCGATATCGGTCGGACTCACTCGATCACCGAGCTGGACGACAAACTTGGCGATCTGCTTGACGTTGATGACATATTTGCTCTTGGACTCGTCACCCTTCTCGTCGGCAATAATCTTCGTGCATCGTGCTACTTGAAATGGCTGCTCTTCAGACATGCGCTGTCGGTCTGCGGCGACATCCCACAGATGGGGTGGTGCAAGACCAGTATCTGATTCCTGTTTGGACGGCGTTGGTTAGTACGAAGCTTGGGTGAGGTCCTGATGCGGTGGAGGGGCTATAGTACCTTGACTCCAATCTTCTCGTCGACGCTTTGCTGCTTCTCCTTGATCTGCTTCTCTAGCTTCTTGAGAGCGGCGCCGTATGGGGCAGCTCCGTAGGTCTTGAGGACTTGGATATCCCTGTTTCGACATGTGAGTGTTTGCCCTGGAGGAGAGCTGTAGGACGGTCGGTGCATACTCATCGGTCAGAGGTGTGATCTTCTTCTCTTCTACCTCATCGTCGGCAAATTTCTTCTGGTATTTCTCCCAGTCCTGGCCAGTTGCGGAAGGCTACCTAGGTTAGCATGGGCGAGGGCAACCTATAGTAGGTAGGGATAGATGCTAGTGTCGAGCTCACCATGATACAATCCGCCACCTATGAGCGATAGTAACGGACTCTTTCGGACAAATTGCGAGGATGCTTTCGGTGGGCTTGCAGTATTGAGCGTGTGTTGGGTATATGCCGGTTTTCGCAGAGGTAGATGGTGTCGTCGTGAGCTAGCTGGTGCTGATAATGAATGTCATGGAAGCAAGCATGGAGGGATGCCGTAATCCAGGCTGCCTGCTTTGCTTGCCTCTGCCCTCCAGCCGCTGTGCATGCGCGCAGACCCACTATTGTTGACAGGGTCGAGTCTCCAATGGGGGCTAGCCGGCAATCGGAGTTGGATAATCTTGGGGTCCGAGCCCAAAATTTCTGGCTGCAATAATTTGATTCTACGAGCGACCACTGCAGCCCACCACCCCAAGGCAGAAAGTGGGATATTATAGCACCCTGGGTCGACTAGGAAAAACATTCCAAGCTCCATCCCCTTTCTTACCTTTGCGTCCACCCGTTCTTCTCTGAAGCTTTGGGTATTTGCTTTACATTACAGTTTTCAAGATGGCTGCGGAAGTATCATCGGGCGGCGGCGGCAACGCAACTTTCAAGGTCAGAACAGCTTCGCGAAGCTTCCCAACTGCCCCGCTAACAGGTAGCAGGATAAGGAGAAGCCCACCGCCGTGCGATCTTCCAACATTGTTGCTGCCAGAGGTATAGCAGCATTCCAAATGATCATATCTAGTAACATTCAATTAACTATGTTGCTCTATTATAGCTGTCGCCGATGCCATCAGGACGTCCCTCGGCCCCAGAGGCATGGACAAGATGATTCGAAGCGGAAAGGGAGAAACCATTATCACAAACGACGGCCACACCATGCTGAAGAGCATGTCTGTCCTGCATCCCACGGCAAAGATGCTTGTCAACCTTGCCGGTGCCCAGGATGTCGAGGCCGGTGATGGAACTACGTCCGTTGTCGTTATCTGTGGCAGTCTCCTTGGAGCCGCCGACCGACTTCTCTCGAAGGGTATCCACCCCTCCGTCATTTCAGACTCCTTCCAGCGAGCCGCCGCTGCCGCTGTTGAGGTTCTACATGAAATGTCCCAACCGATCTCCCTCTCAGATACCGCATCCCTCCTCCAAGCCGCCAACACGTCGCTGTCTTCCAAGATCGTCTCCCAGTACTCGAATCTCCTCGGCCCCATGGCCGTGAACTCTGTCACCAAGACTATCGATATCAAGACTGCAGACAATGTGGATCTGCGAAACATCAGAATAATCAAGAAAGTGGGAGGAACTATCGAAGACAGTGAGCTGAACGATGGCCTCGTCCTCACCCAACCGGTGCTGAAGAATGCGAACGGGCCCGTCCGCATGGAGAAGGCCAAGATCGGTCTGATCCAGTTCCAGCTCAGTCCCCCCAAGCCCGACGTGCGTATAAGATCTGTTAAAACGAAGGAACGGTGAGAATTGCTTACTAACTGGGTACATTGCAGATGGAGAACACCGTCCAGGTCAACGACTATCGACAGATGGACAAGATCGTCAAGGAGGAGCGTCTTTATCTTCTCAACATGGCCAAGAAGATCAAGAAGGCTAAGTGCAATGTATTATTGATCCAAAAGTCGATTTTGAGAGACGCCGTCAACGAGCTGTCTCTCCATTTCTTGGCCAAGCTTGGTATCTTGGCCATCAAGGATATCGAGCGCGAGGAGGTCGAGTTTATTTGCAAGTCCACTGGCTGCAAGCCCGTTGCCGATATCGACTCTTTCACCGAGGACAAGCTTGGATCCGCCGATCTGGTCGAGGAAGTGCAATCCAGTGGATCCCGCATGGTCAAGGTCCACGGCGCAAAAGCTACCGGAAAGACCGTTTCCGTGGTGGTCCGCGGTGCCAACAGCTTGATTCTTGAGGAGGCCGAACGCAGTTTGCATGACGCTCTTTGCGTCATTCGCTGCCTGGTCAAGAAGAAGGCGCTCATTGCTGGTGGAGGTGCCCCTGAGATTGAAATTGCTGCTCAGCTGGCGAAGCAAGCACGCAGCCTGACGGGCACTGAGGCCATCTGCTGGAAGGCATTCGCCGATGCCATGGAAGTTATTCCCACTACCCTGGCCGAGAACGCCGGTCTGAATAGCATCAAGGTCGTCACAGATCTCCGACACAGGCACGAGATGGGCGAGAAGAACGCCGGAGTGAGCATCAAATCTGGAGGAGTCAACATCAATATCTCCAAGGAGAACGTTCTGCAGCCTCTTTTAGTCAGTACAAGCGCCATTGAGCTTGCTGCTGAGACCGTCAAGATGATTCTGAGAATAGACGACATTGCGTTGACTAGGTAGAGGTTGAGGAAGAAAACAAAACTGGACTGGATGCTTGATCTGTATGATAAATACCACGACATAACAAAAGGCTATAATTCAGTGATAATAACGATCTGACTCGCATTAATGATTGGGTTAATGATAAATTCTGCGGTTGTCCTGACATCTTTGGCCCTGAAAGCGGTATATGTTTGCCTCAGGTGGCGGGGTTGAGGAAGGAGCGTACTTGGTCGTGCCTGCCCCTCTCAGAGCCATAAGACAGAAAAAGCAGCATAGGTAGCGCACCAGGTACAAAATCACCAGTGCCAGGATTTCTATAGCTTCATTCTTTCGACAGCGATCCCATAGTATTTCAAAAACATCAACTGGTGGTCTTCCTGCATCAAAGGTTCACAGTTTTTCTCCTTTCGTTGATTATTCTCGATTGACCCGAAACAGCGAGGATACATATCTTTCTTCGCGGAAAAGAAGTTTGTTATCATCACACCATGCCCGCAAAACGGCTGCAGGCAGCATCTTACTCTGGCGGCGAGAGTGATACAGAATGGGTTGCCTTCCAAACCCAGGTGAAGATTCAAAAAGTATGAGTGCTGCTTCTACCTCCTCCAACGGGCGCAACAATTACAATTTCTAACTTTTGACTATGACTAAAGTTGAGAAAAGAAAGAGATCAACAGATGGCCGCCGTCATCACAGACGCCGAGCACGCATTGAAGGAGATAAAGGCTCGAGCAGTGGCCGTCCATGCTGAGCAGCTCCAGGCAAAGTACGTCTGTCTGTATTACGAACCTGAATTCGCACATTCCCCTATTTTCATCAATCTTGGCTTTCTTTTACTCCAAAAGGCTGACTCGAGACCCAGGCTCAAATTCAAGAGCCAGTGTGTGAACAATATTTGCCAGAGTTTGGAACGGCGACAAGCGATTGAAGCACAGATGGTGGGATTGGTTAAGGACACACACGCGAAGATGAAAGAGGTGGAAGATGTGATTATGGCTGGCTACGAGGGCAGAGAATTGGAGGCTTCGGTGACTTCATCTAGAACTTAATGCAGGGTTCAGTTTTAGGAACATTTCGGGGGGATGGGTGTTATGGGCGTAGGAGACTGCTTTCCAAGATTTCCTGACTGGGTGGTAATATACGAATCTGTGAGTTCTTATCTCCGGGCTTTAGTTTCTTTTGTAATTCTGAGGGCTTGTTGAGCATTACAAGAAACGGGACATGGTATATGCACTGGGAAAGGAATCGAATCGAGGTTCAAATAAGTGGTGTACGTAGGTTCGCCCCCAGAGGTCTAACGAATAGTATACATTCTCTGTTTTACACAGCCAAGGCGGCGGCTGATGACTTTTCTTGGTCGACCAAACCTCTCTGATCAGGTCTCTTCATCATACCTTGAATCCGTAGCCAACCATGCAGCTCTTGTATTGGTCGACCAGGGATCTGCAGTCCGCGGCGGGGTCAGCGGACTTGGAGAAGAGCATGCACTCGTCCCGCTTCGACTTTTCCTCCTTGCAGACGCAGCATGGCTAGAGAGAGTGTGTGTAAGCTTCGAGGATCAGATATATCAGGTGATTGGCACGGGTTGTGCTCGCTGTTCGGCTTCGGCATCCTCGCGGGTCTATGGACTCGCTGCGGCAGGACTCATAGGCCAATTGGGGCGATATAATGTGTAGTTAGCGACGCACCTTGGGCTTTTCGATGGTATTCGTCTTCACTGGGCATGAGGCGCCATCGAGATCTGTACGGAACGAAGGTCAGCAACGGCTCGAGGGAACGACTACCTCATGTTTTTGGGGTGGCTGGAACTTGCCTGAAGCAGCAACCTTGGCATCCATTTTGTCTCGGTCGTCTTTACAAGTGATCAATTCGCGGATATCAGAGCAGCTGGAGGCAATCCGGTTCGTTGTTGGAAGCTGGCGCAACAACGGGAACGATCGGGTTGAACTGAGGTCGTTGCACTGACAGATCAGGAAAAATCCTTATCGATAGCCCATAATGTGCTCTCGATTTATAAGCTGCCATCAATCACACAACCGTCCCTGCATATACGGGTTCCTGGCGACTTCCAGCACATTCAACATGTTCCTACATTTCATCTATCCTGTGCCTCTCGTATTCTTGACCTTACTGGTGATCTTCCACGAGATTGACCATGAGAATGCATCTTCATAAATGTGACCTTGGCTATGTGCTCCGATGGTACTAGTGCATGTCGTCATTCCTGGGCTTTCAATCCCGGCTACCCTATATCAACACATCTTGCTGCTGATAAGCTTGCCCTGGCATGACATAGCCTCTCGAAAATTTAAATATAACAGAGTTCACACATCAGCTTGCGGCTGTGTGGGTAGACACATGGCTGGAATCTCAAGCCGCCCCAGTGGGTTTCTACCGTAACATTGGATTGCTCTGGATTGACGAAAATAGCAAGTGATCGAACGGCTGGCTTCGATAGCGTGGCTTTTTGCCGATATACTTCAAGCCGCTTTGGGCCGGTTATTGTATTTAGTTTTCAGCGCAGGCTCCGTGTGCGCACTAGGACCGCGACAATGAGATGCTAAGGGTTAATATTAGATCATCCAGAATGGTGGCAAAGCGGTCATATGAAGATGAAGCTCAATTGCTCAATATCTCGAAATTTGCCGGTGCCTTGGGTCGAGTGAAGTTAATTAGCTTGAGACATGTCTGAACCCAATTCCCAAGCGAGTGGGGTGGCCCGCACGGAGAAAATGTGTACATCATAGTGGAGGAGGAAGCCATTTTGCTTTTTTTTTGGTGTTCTGGCAACGGGTCGACCGACGTGAGAATTGAATTTCCAGACTTCACGGCGGGGTGGGTACACGGCCAAACACTGTTGCCATCGCTAGCAAGAGACCCAATGGTGCGATGCAGTCCAGAAGATCTCGGCTGCCCAGCTGAAGCCATACCCGGGTTCCAGACCAGGAGCATACCACGCCACCAAGCGAGAGGAATGGATATTGGATAGACTGCAGCTTGAGATTTTTCTTTCGTTCCCTTCTAGACTGCTACTTATCATGTATGACTAGATACTACGTATTATCGGAGTATTTCGAGGCGGACGGACAGTTCTTTTGTCAGGGGGAACTGTCAGTAGCCATTATCGAGACGGGTGTTATTGCGATGACGCTCATTATTGTGCGGAATGCGAATTATACCCCTGTGGACAAGAAAAGGTCGGGTTCGGGAAAGCGGGTAAGCAAACCCATGCCATCCAATTAAGAACAGGACTCAGCCTCAGAAAGGGGAAATGCTACACAAAGACGAGCCCGAATGGGTGGGGGTTCGGTCCCTTGGCGCAGGTCATTGGATTGGGGCCAGGTCCGGTGGACATTCGAGAGCCACGCATGCACTTGACTTGGTACGTACACGAAAAGAGGGATTTGATATTGCGACGGCAGCCAGGAGCCACGGCCGGGCGAGACACAAGGTCCAAACGTGCTCTGGCACTGGCTGCCAACACATCTACGGAGAGAAGGGAAGGGGGCTTTCTGCCTAGTGCCTCGGTGAGGTGGTGATGGTTCCTCAGCTGGGGTTGAAAGCGGGCAAGCCTGGTGAGGGTGCAATTAAAGAGGACTCTTGAACTGACATTTGACGTGCATGCGCAGCCGTAGTACATAATAGCATGGTGTTGGTTGACCCTCCCCGGCCGGCTGCCGCCGTCGTCTCGCCGCCGGAACCTGGCCTGGCCTGACTATTTACCCAGGCTAAGGGAAAACAATGAATGGGCGGTGAGCTGGCTCAGTTCAGTTGGACACAATGGATGGGAGAATCCGATGCAGTGGGAGCCCGAGCCTGTTGGGCATCTCGTGAGCGAGTGAGCATCAGCATTGCGTCGATGACACAAGGCGAATTTGGGTTGGCTTATGGCAAGCCACAGCACAAGAATATGCGCAGCGTCATGATCAGCTTTGCAAAGGCCCTAGTCCTAGTCAAAGTCCTAATAGCAGATGTCTGACAAGATCCCAAACCTTGGGGTGGCTGGGGAGCCCCATGCTTATCAAAAATAATCCAGTATCCCGATTATCCTGGCGAATCCGATGGCTCGAGGAGAAGGGGAGAGAGGAGCAAAAACCATGCACATACAAAACAATAGGTAAGAAATAAACATACTGTACATGATACGAAGAGGCGATTAAGAGGGTAGCAATATTCGAGCGCATCTGACCCGTGCATGCAGCGTTCCATGTACATTAGTCGGATGTGTAATTGATAGCTCGACAGTCCGCGAATTGAATAACGGCGTCGTATGCATATGCAGAGTGTCGTTCATATTCACAACCGCGGCTGGTTCTCGAAGCCTAAGGCCATATATTGGATGGGATATTATCCGGTCTATCCACTAAAGCCTTGTTTTCATGCACAGGTCGGGATACCATTGCTTTCTTCGGTCAATGCCAATGCAGCGTCATGCCAGCTAGAGGCGAGACTCTTACAGCACATCCTACCATTGCCGGCCGCAAGGAACAGTCAGATTGATCAAGTTGGTGCCTGTTGTCTCACACGCTGCTTTCTTTTTCCCCAGGCACGATGCAGCACCCGTCTTTTTTTGGAGGGTCGCTCCCTGAGCGTGCATGTCTTGGCTGAGACAAGCAGCCCGCCACGCCGCACGCCATGCTGCCGCGTTCACAAACTCGTACTCGACCTCGCAAGTAATTACAGGGCTCCATACGCCCAAGTCCCCTTGTCTTGGCACCGTGGATCCCGACTGCTTCTCTCCACCGCTCGTCGCTGGCCGGCTGCAGAGAGGGAGGGCCCAGGGAGCCTGAGCTGGAAGCCATTGGCGCTGGCAGGCCCAGTCAGCCTTAATTACCACGCCTGGCTCCCTGAACGCTCCGCTCCACTTGGCTGCTCGTGTTCAGGTTTGGGGCCTAGCACGCGCTACTCGAGCACGGGCGGTTGTATCATGCTCAGTAGGGCCGGAGCGCAGGTATGTGCTACGACGTTCCAGACATGCGTAGGGTGCCTTTTTTAGTACTGGAATAGGGGAAACCCACCCTGCCGACCACCCAGCCTGCCACCTACCTCCTTCCAGGTAAGGTACACAAGGTGGGTAGCACGTACTAAGGTACCGACCGGCACAGGAGGGAGGTGATGTGTTCCATGGGTGGTGGCCGTGAACAAGCCACTCGAGCAGTACCGGTACGTGCCCTCTCGGAGGCCCGAGGTTGCTTCTCGCAGCCGACTTGGCCTGACGTGACCTTGCTCGTGACTGCCAGTGCGTACCCACTACTCGGGTCCGCCCACCTGGTCCCCAGCTCAGGCAGGTAGTCGCTACTCAGGTACCTGACCGATCTTACCTTGGCTTGACCTTGGCCAGACTCGCCTGAACTTGCCCTGGGTGTTGGCTTCCATTTGCTGCCGTGCAGTGCTGGAGTGTGTGTTGCATCTGCTATATAAGGCAGGGACCCTGGAACACCCCCTCCGGCTTCTTGCAATCGACGACGTTATCCTCCCTCCATTTCAGCATTCGATCATCAGTCGCTCCGTCATTGTCCAGTTCGCATTTTGCCAATCTCTCGCTCCCGACCTTCCAGTCTCCCTCTGTAGAAAGTAGTCTATATTTATTTTGCTGTTTGTTCTTCCGGCACTCTGTCCGCTTGTTTGTATTCGACTTTCCATTTTGCTCGCGTTAAAGCTCCTGTTACTGCACTGCGCCTGTTTGTCTGCGCCAAGCGATCAGCCCAACATTCAGCAGTTGCTCGCGTGCTTACTTCCTCCCACTCGCTCCACACCCACACAACACTGCACTTGCGGCGATCTCAATTTCTCCCACGACAATCGAGACCGTCAAAACGAGGGGAAGAGAGATCGACTTTTCTCGGCGCCCAAATATGAGAGACGGCTTCTGCTGCGACCTGGACCGACGACCATAACCATCTGCGGATACTGAACTTCGACTTGCAAACAATCGCGCAACACCATACCAAGAACGATATTTAATCAACAACGCACACGAACATACACACTTCACGATGCGTCGAGACGGCCAAAAGTACGTTGGAGCGGAGGACGAGATCTGGGATGAAGACAGCTATTTCACCTACCGTCCGCTCTCCAACCTGCCCACCCCGCCTCCAAGCTCACGAAACTCATCTGCTGCTCAGTCTCCCAAAACCACGCTGGACGATGGGGAGGAACTGCAGGCCAAGTATAGGGGTAAGTTTTGGCTAACAGTTACCCCGGATATGACGATCCAGGGATGATCGGCTAACCGTGATCCAAACGCTAATTAGGCCCGGCCGTCCATCTCGTGAACTTAATCCCTTCCACCGCCTCGCTGGCCAACGCTTCGATTCCTCTGGTGCAGGCCATGCTCACCCGAGCCGACTTGCCGCTCGAAACCGTGGCGCTCGCCGTCTGCATTCTGGACAGCCTCGACGCTCGCTTCGCCCGCACCTGGCGCCTGTCCTGCCCACTCCTCTCTGGCTACATTGCGCCGAGGTCCAAGCGACATACGCTGCCATCCTCGCCATTCGGGTCCACAGCCAGTTCCCCAACCAGCTGCACATTGACTCTGTCAATCCCGAGCTGATTGTTCTGTCGGCGCTCGTCATCGCCTCCAAGTTCACTCAGGATCACCAGGACTCCTCCCACCACTACTGCAACACTTGGGGTCGTGGAATGTGGTCCGCCGAACAGCTCAACGTGACGGAGCGCTGCATTATGGAGCGCCTGGAGTACAGAATCATGCCACTATGCGAGGAGTCGTGTATCACAGATGCGATGGTGGATATGCAGCTTGCTGGGCGTCATCATGATTGGCATTCCCGGCAACCCACACCCCCCGAGAGTTTAACCCCCCACAGTGTGGAGGGTGACTTTGTCCCGTCTCACAGCCGTTCTAAGACAATGGCTACGACAGTCGGCCTCGGAATGCTATCCATGGGCCTCAAGGGCTCTTCCGTGGCAGCGACTGGTTCATCGGCTTCATGAATCACCTCGACCGACTTCCCGGTATCTAGGAACTGGATTGCAACCCATTCCATGGCAACGAATTTTATTTCTCGTTTTCACATTTTGATTTCTTTGGCAAGCGTGGGAGGCATTTCTTGTGCAAACCTGGGGGCCACTCCATTTTCTATGCATGACGCACGGCGTTGAATTTTCGGCATCTCCGTTTTGAAACTACGACTGCTTTTTAATGTACACCTGGAACGCATACTCTTCTGTTATATGTACGGATCCATTTGGGGCCTAGATGGCCCAGGACATTCTGATCTTCAATTGGGGTTTGCACAGCATTTACTGGACAGTGCTTACAGAGCGACAATGCTTGATACCTAGATAGTTTGTTTTGGCGTATGTTGGACATATCCTTGGATTTTTGGGACGGCGGCTGGGTATTTGGAGTCCTTTGGAGATCTTACCATATAATTTTTTGAATGATAACTCCTAATGGCTGTATAGCCGGATTCGCTACCTGAAAACAACTATGCCTCCCATGCTGTGAACTCAAGGACTTAATCTCTGCAGCGTCCACGGTGCATCCGCTTTCCCCTCTTCTCGTTCATAAACGAACCTGTCATGCAGACGACTCTCTCTACCTTGCCAAAACTCGACAACGGAAGGGACGATCCTCAGACCACCCCAAAAGTCGGGAACAGGGATGTCATCCTTGCCCTGGAACTTGTCCTCAACCTCCTTCACCCAGCCCTCGAGCTGGGCGCGACCGTCATCCTCGCCGCTTTGAGATTCAAGCACCTGGCTCTGACGGCTGGCCCAGGCGCCGATACGGCTCCCGCGCACGCGGGTGTCGAAGTAGACCTGGCTCTCCTCCTTTGAAAGCCTGGTTGCCACCCCCTCGACGCGGACCTGCCTCTGCAGCGCCTCCCAGTAGAAGAGCAGGGCGGCGTGGGGGTTGGACTCGAGGTCCCTGGCCTTGCGGCTGGTGGAGAGGTTGGAGTAGACGACGAACCCGCCGGCGGCGTCGAGCTCCTTGAGGTAGACGACGCGGGAGGTGACACGGCCGGAGGGGAGGGAGGCGGTGGAGAGGGTGCAGGCCTCTGGGTGGGCGACGAGGGCTTGCTGGTTGGTCTCCGCCTCGGTGGTTGCGGTGGTGGTTGCCTTTTGGGCCTGGGAGAACCAGGTGTTGAACTGGGCGATTGGGGATGTGGGGTTGAGGTCGGAGCGGTGAAGCTTCCCGAGGGTGAACTGCTCGGCCTGGCCGTGGGCTTGGGAACCTGCGGGGGCGACTACGGAGGGGGGGCGTTCCCCAGGGAGAGGGGGGTCGGTTAGCTTTGGCTTTTTTCTTTATATGGGTGTAAGAAGGTTTATGGCTGTGGTGGTTTTGGGGATGGGGGGAAGAGGATGAGGAGGGGGTTGGAGATGGATGGTGTTGTATCGAGATGATGGAGGGGTAGGTAGTACAGGGAAGCACAAGCAGGATTGAGGACTTACATATGAGCTTGTCTGGGGGTGAGTGAAGCGCCATTCTTGCTGACTTGAGTGTGGCTCTCAACGATAGACCTCGTCTGTACATATATGGTCTGAGTCTAGTATATGAGATTGGAGTCAGACGAGAGAGGGTGGAGAGAGCGGCCGAGCCCAGTATATAGATGTAAGCTGGTCTGAGGTGAGCTCGACACCGCCAGAGCTCGATATGACTCCCGAGATGTTCTGGAAGTGACTACGAGGAGCAGCAGCCGGTAGGTGGTGAGACGGTGGTATGATGGGATGGCGTGAATTGGGGGAGCGACAGCACTTCGGCGCAGTCGGTCCTCAGCCCTGGCGGGGTCGGTGAGGGAGCTTCTGGCAGGACAGACAGTTGGGGCTGTTCCGGCGTTGGAGCCGCCTCTTCACACCACTGCGGCCGTTCACTCCACCTTTGGTTGCCGTTACGTACTGGCTGGCTGGGCGATGTGACTGATCAATTGCTTCACTGAGGCATCTGCTTTCGAGTATTGGGATGAATCCTTGGATAAGGTGCTTTTTTGACGTGCGTTTTTATATTTACACGAAAGAGCACTTGTTGGCAAGTCTTGACTCATTTCATGTTTGGCAGATCCGATCTATGGACTATCATCCGATCACCGAAACCGGATGTGATGGCTGTTCATCTGGATGCATCATAGACACGGACATAGACACAGACAATCACAAGGGACGGCGATGGCAAATCAATGTACGGGAATTACGAATCGATTTATTAAAATAAACTACCTAAACGAAACTAAACTGAAATGAATACAATATATACAAAATAGAAACAGATCCCACCCTTGCCAAAAATGATGATCTAAACCCACGCTAACAAAACCAAAAACGCCGATCCGAGACACACAACGTCCAACGCCAATGAAACGGACGCAGACGACGGTGATATGGTATATACGTGAAATACACGCAACGTACACGACACTGGTCGGGACGAAACGCATACATAACACATACATACACAACAGACGGGGAGGGCAGCGTAAACCGCATACGCACACAATGCGCCACGGGGATACGCAACGCCCAACACCCGTCGTCCCATCTCAGAGAAAATCCCAATACGACGTTATGGTGGACTACCTTTTGTTAAAGATGCCATTTTATCACTTGTTTTTGCTTTTATCGTCGATACTCCTGAGCCTTTAAAAAATTGCCACGCAGTGAGTGCCCAGGTAGTATCGCCCAAGTAGCCTAGAAGACAAGAAAAAAGAAAAACGCAAACGAAACAAGTAAACACTTTTCTATACCGCCCCGTTCTCTATGCTTTCGCCTATCCGTGCATGACAAGTGCCAGTAGGGCCATTCGGCAGTAGAGACCGTAGCGCATCTGCAATCCATTTTAGCCGACTCGCGCTTTTCGTTGGGGGGATGTAAATTAGTAGTAACGGGGGGGGGGGGGGGGGGGACAAGAATCCTTTGTCTTTTTACTTACCTGTCTGAAGTAGGCTGCCCGCTGGTCAAAGTCCACCTCCTCGGCCACCTCCTCGTTCCTGGGCAACGGGTGGAGGACCACCATGGAGCTCTTGGCGTGCTTGAGCGCGGCGTTGTCGACGCGGTACGAGTTCTTGACGGCCTCGTACTCCTCCGCGCTGGGGAACCGCTCCTTCTGCACGCGGGTGCAGTAGAGGACGTCGCTGCGGGCGAGGATCTCGGGGGTCAGGGTCTCGGACTCGACCAGCAGCTGGCCCGAGGCGACGAGCTGCTCCCTGACAACGGCGGGGAGGGCCAGGGCCTTGGGCGCCACGAGCTGCACCTGCACCTCGTAGTGGCGGAGCAGGTACACGAGCGAGTGCACGGGGCGTCCGTAGAGGAGGTCTCCGATGAAGGTGATGGTCAGTCCCTTAACGGTACCAAACTCCTCACGGATCGTGAACAGGTCGAGGAATGCCTGGGTCGGGTGCTCCTTGCTTCCGTTTCCTCCGTTGATGACGGGAACGGGGCTGAACTTCTGTGCGATGTCGACGGAATGCTCCGAGGGATGGCGCAGGACCACAGCGTCACCGTAGCAAGCCAGGGTGCGGAGAGTATCCTGGAGGGTCTCTCCCTTCTGCACTGAGGATTGAGAGGTGGCGATGGGGATTGTGCGGCCTCCCAGGCGCTGCATGGCGGCATCGAACGAGGCGGAGGTTCTTGTCGAAGGCTCGTAGAAGAGGGTGCACAGGAGACGTCCCTTCAGGATGTCAAGGACTCCCTCCCGCTGAACACCCAGGCGCATTTCTTGAGCAACGGTGAAGAGCAGATGCAGATCCGCTCGGCTATATTGCTTAACGGAGAGCACGTGTGTATTCTTAAACGAAGAAGGTCGCGACAGCAGGTGCTGAAGAGAAGAGCGGGTAGAGGACTGCAACTGGAGGGGTAGCAGAGACTCCTCCAGTGCTCCACCGGCCTTTTCAAGCTGCGAGGAGGGGGAAAGCGCACTGCCGTCGAGGCCACGCAGCTTGGTAAGAGGCTGCACAGGGGCGAGGATGGACTCCCTTCGGGTCTTCGAGTATGGGCTCTCCGCGACCTGGCCGATTGAGGGAACGGTGGGCTTCGCCGGGGGTGATGTGGGTGGTAGTAGGTGGGCGGACATGTCCTTGCCCTGAGGGGGAACTGGCAGCAGCTCGCCATCCAGGCACACCGTGGTGTTTTGGAACGTGACTCTCTTTACTGATCCGCGCATCTTGCGTCCAGCGAAGGGAGACCAGATGGAGCCCTGAGGAACCTCGTAGGATCGATCAACCTCAACCTCAATGCTGGTGTTGATCTGCTCGTGCAGCTCAAAGATCTCCTTGGGATTCTCGTACAGGCGCAGCTTGATATCGTCAATGGTGAGCTTGCCCTCCGTGACTGATGTCAGGAGGAGAGGGAGGGCCTCCGAAATGCCCATGGAGGGGTTGGCCTTGTGTCCCTTCACCCTGGCGAGGTGGTATGGCAGGCTGCCAATGGAGAAGACATCAATGGTGCTCATATGCTCCCAGAGCGCTGCCTGATCCTCGGCAGTTGGGAGGCGATCGCATCCAGGGAAGTCGTTCTGTGACAGGTACAGAGAGTAGATGGACACATCGCAAGTAACTTGCAAGCCCTTCTCCTTGCTGAGAGCAATCAGGCGGATATCATCCTTCGTAGTGACAGACGTGACGTGAATGCGGCGGCTGTGAAGACTGGCCAGGAGGAGGATAGATGCGAGATCGGTCAGCTTGGCGTCAGTCACAATGGGCTTGTATGAGGGCCAGGCATCGAAGTGCGCTGTGACAGCAGCCACCTTGCTAATGTTACCGGACAGGTGGTTGAACGGGATGAAAAGAGACCCAACCTCGCCAATGACTGTGCTGATCTGCCCATCATTGTCAGACGTAGCTGAGACAGACAGGTTGAAATCGCAGAAGTTGTCCTTCTGGCTGTTTTGCTGCGCAAGCTTGAGGGTGAGGGCGTCAGTGATGGAACCCTCGACACCAAGAGGCATCACCCGAATCATGGAGAAACCCGAGGCAATAGATGCCTTTGTGACTGCTTCCATATCCTGGCTACCAGGCGTGACGATACCAGGAACAAAGGCAGCAATGTTGATCAGACCAGGCAGGACAACGGTGCGGTGGCTCGTCTGGTAATCGCGCTTGGAGACGTTGAGGTCAAAATGGCGAGCAATGGCCTCCACCAGGATTTTGGCATTCTTGACGTTGGTGACCAGAGGAATCTGGTAGTCAACAGCCATTCGTCGAGTCTGATAACCCTTGCTCATGTAATTGGCTGGGCGACGGTACTTGTTGTTCGACGGCAGGTTGATGTACAAGTCAATGGTGTTCTTTGACAAGTGCTGGGTGAGCGAGAACTCGGATTCTCGGTCCTCGTCGCTTCCAAGGACTTCCAGATACTGAACCGGGATGCCGTGCTCCTGCAGGAAATCGGCGGTACCAGCAGTGGCGAACAGCTTGTATCCGATCTTCTGGAGCTTCTCGACTGAGGGGAGCATCTCCCTCTTATCCTTGTAAGAGCCAATGGACAAGAGGATGTTGGCCTTGGGAATCTTGAAGCCGGTAGACAGGAGAGCCTTCAAATAGGCCTCATACTTGTCAGCACCAAAGGAAGCGACCTCACCGGTGGAGGCCATCTCCACACCGAGAACAGGATCAGCACCTGAAAGGCGAGAGAAACTGAACTGAGGCACCTTGACACCAACGCAGTTGGCAGGCAGGTCGCTGGGAGGGTAGGCCTTGAACGGCTCGTTCATGATAGCCTTAGTTGCCAGCTCAATGAGGTCAACACCCATAACCTTGGATACGAAGGGGAAAGATCGAGAGGCACGGACGTTGCACTCAATGACCTTGATATCGTTGTCCTTGGCGATGAACTGAATGTTGAAGGGCCCAGTGACGTTGAGGGCGGCACCAATCTTGCGAGTTGCCTCCTCAATTCTCTTGATTGTGGTGCGCTCAAGATCCTGGGGAGGGAGAATGAGGGTAGCATCACCGGAGTGGACACCAGCGTTTTCAACATGCTCAGAGACAAAGTGACCGATAACCTCTCCGTCTTTGGCCACAGCATCCATTTCAATCTCCTTGGCATTCTCGATGTACTTGGTGATGACCACGGCTAATAATTAACTAAGTATTAGTAATAACTATATTGAAGGAATAATAAACTTACGGTGATCTCGAGAAACTTCGGCAGCCTGGGCGAGGTAGCTCTCCAAGTCCTTCTCAGAGTACACCGTGTTCATGGCGGCGCCTGAAAGAACGTAAGAGGGACGCACAAGAACAGGGTATGTGACCTTTTGGCAGAAGCTCTTGGCCTCCTCGAAGCTGGTAAGCTCTTTCCAGGTAGGTTGGTCCACCTCAATGCGGTCCAGCATTCGGGAGAACTTGTATCTGTTCTCTGCACTGTCAATCATCTCTGGGGATGTTCCCAACACCTTGGCGCCGGCACGATGCAGAGGGAGTGCAATGTTGTTGGGCAATTGTCCAGACATGGCTCCCAAAATGCCTTGCGCACCTTCAAGGTCATAGATATCCAAAGAAGTTTCCAGATCAATTGTCTCGAAGTAGAGACGGTCGGATTCATCATAATCAGAACTTACGGTCTCCGGGTTGGCTTAAACGCTTTATTAGCACCATAATCATCAAATTAAACATGTTTAAAGGTTTCTGGGGCGTTTGGGATGTGTTTGAGGCTGTTCGTGATGTTCTGGAGGGTGGGCAGTGGATGTGGGGCTGCGGTGTGGGTGCATTTCCAAATTGGGAAATTAACCACGTGATATACCCACTTGGGTCGGAATCGCATGGCATACTGCCACGGCTGATGAAAGCGAGTTTCATTTCATCATGCGAAAGGACTTGAAACTTTGTTGTTCGCGGTCCAGACGCAGCTTGAAAAGCAAATGCTAGGCAATCAATCTTCCACTTGGAAGAATGCACAAAGAGCTGGATGCCAGAGCTTTGCCCAAGCTTGCCTGGCAACTTGATGTACCTTGTTGGGTTTCCAACTTGAGCAATGGCTCGTTATAGTAGATGCGGTATAGGTAGTTCAGGTTAATCAACCTGAGATTGGGCATGCATGGAATGTATAGTGCTTGCCAGGTAGCCTAGCATTGGACTCGGCATGCCGCGTGGGTATTATGGTGACCTTCCAGATCAACAAATGAGACTGGGTCCAATGGAAACCGATGAAATCCAAGTCGACCAATTGTTGAGTCCACAGCAGTAGTGAGTCGGGTAGACAGCCATGATGAAGCAATACAAAAAATCAGACAGATTATTGGTTTTGCTGTATCCACTTGGATAGGAACAAATCGACAACAAAAAACAAACAACCAATATGAAAAACAAATAGACAATACGAAAAACGAAAAGACAATATAAAGAATGAAAGAAATGGGTGACCTACTGTTAATCATAACAGTTTTGTAGCCTAACTCGCGAAGAGTCCGGATAGCTCTGACAGAGCACCAATCGAACTCGACGGAGGAACCAATCCTGTACACTCCCGAGCCAAGTACTACCACACCATGGTCCTCGAAGTCAAGATCGTGCTCGGATGCATTGTATGTAAGGTACAGGTAATTGGTGTAGGCAGGGAACTCGGCAGCGACGGTATCAATCTGCTTGACAAAGGGGTGGATACCCGCCTCTTGCCTGAGCCTTCGCACTGCGATCTCGTTGGAGCTCCAGAAGTTGGCCAGCTGTCGGTCGCTGAAACCAAGTCTCTTGGCCTGCAAGAGAAGGTGGGGGAGCCGGTGATGTCGGTGGTGCTGTAGTTTGACATGTCCTTGGCAAAGTTGCTCAGGCCCTTGAGCTTGCGGAGGAACCACTTGTCGATCTTGGTCATCTCCCAGATCTTGTCGACGCTGTATCCCTCGTGCATGGCGTTTGCAATGGCAAAGAGACGCTGGTCAGAGGGAGTCTGGAGCTCATCGTCGAGCTTCATCAGGGCCGGGGTCGCGCCGAATCCGATGTTGTGGAAGTCGATAGATCGGATCGCCTTCTGGATGGCTTCCTCGAACGACCGACCGATGCTCATGACCTCACCGACACTCTTCATAGAAGAGCCGAGCTGGGTGGACACACGGGTGAACTTCTTGAGATCCCACCTGGGCATCTTGACAACGACGTAGTCGAGAGAAGGTTCGAAGCAGGCGCAGGTCTGCTTGGTGACGGCGTTCTTGATCTCCTTCAGAGGGATACCGAGACCAAGCTTGGCGGCGATGAAGGCCAGAGGGTAGCCGGTAGCCTTGGAGGCAAGGGCAGAAGATCGCGAGAGACGGGCGTTGACCTCGATGATGCAGTACTCCCTCGAGAAGGGGTTCAGCGCATACTGAATGTTGCACTCACCGACGACGCCCAGATGCCGGATGACATTGACTGCTGTAGTGCGGAGCATGTTGTAGTCCTCATCAGACAGAGTCTGGGAGGGGGCAACGACAATGGAGTCACCGGTGTGAATACCCAAGGGGTCGAAGTTCTCCATGTTACAGACTGTGATGCAGTTGTCTTGGGCGTCACGGACGACTTCATACTCGATTTCCTTCCAGCCCTTCATACTTCGCTCAATCAGGACCTGGGGACTTGCAGCGAATGCCTTGTTGCACAAATCTCTTAGCTCGTCGTTATTGTTGGCAAAACCAGAGCCTAAACCTCCAAGAGCATAGGCGGCACGGACAATCACAGGGAAACCAATATCCTTGACGCATTCCATGGCTTCTGTGATGTTGTTGGCGGAGGCGGACTTGGCACACTTCTCGCCAATGGTCTCCATGCTTCGGGCAAAGAGCTCACGATCCTCAGTCGTGATGATGGTATCAATGGGGGTACCGAGAACCTTGACACCGAGCTCCTCAAACTCATCCTTGAGCTGGATACCGACCTGGAGAGCGGTCTGACCACCAAAGGTAACGTAGATGGCGTCGGGGCGCTCGTACTTGATGACCTTGCGGACGAACTCAGCGTTGACAGGGAGGAAGTACACCTTGTCGGCGAGACCCTTGGAGGTCTGAATGGTGGCAATGTTGGGGTTGATGAGCACCGTGTAGATGCCTTCCTCCTTCAGAGCTTTGATGGCCTGACTACCGGAGTAATCGAACTCGCCGGCCTGACCGATGCTCAGGCCACCACTGCCCAGGACAAGGACCTTCTTGACCGAGACACGGGGGTGGAGGCGCTCGTTCTCCTCAATGGTGCCACCGGGGAAGCTAACTGGCTTCTGGAGGAGCGTAGGGTTCTCGGCGCAGTCAGCGACGGTTTTTAAAAACACATCAAAAAGGAATTCAGTATCTCGGGGACCAGGCGTGCTCTCGGGGTGGAATTGCACACTGAAGTAAGGCTTGTCAACGTGCATGATACCCTCGTTGCTGCCATCGTTGGCGTTGACAAAGAGCTCTTGCCAGCCCTGGGGGAGGCTGGAAGCATCAACCTCGAAACCGTGGTTCTGGGAGGTGATGTGGCACTTTCCGGTCACCATGCTCGTGCAGGGGATGTTGTGGCCTCGATTTCCGAACTTCATCTTCTTTGTCTTGGCTCCGGCGGCTCTGGCGAGGAGCTGGTGTCCCAAGCAAATACCAAACACTGGGGTCTTGTTCTTCTCCATCGCTGTCGCGATGTTCTTGGCGGTGGCGTCGACGACGGAAGGGTCACCGGGACCGTTGGAGATGAAGAGACCATCGTACTGGTCGCCGGCCTCCTTGACGATGTCATGGTCCCAAGGGACCACGAGGACCTCGACACCTCGCTTGAGGAAGCATCTGAGTTGGTTGTACTTCATACCCACATCGACACACAAGACCCGAATGGTTCGGCCGGAGGGGTGCTTGCGAGCAATGGACGGCGAGGGCTTGTATAGCTTAGGCTCCTTGACGGAAACTTCAATTGATGTCAGTGTACGTTCAGCTGTTGAATTGGAGCTCCTGGGATCTTACCTTGAGCGACAAGATTCTTCTCGTTGGGGTTGCTCCACTCCACCGTCTCGAAGCTATCGAGAGAGGTGTGAGCATGAACAAGGCCGTTCTCAGCACCGTTGGTCAAGCTCTGCTTCGCAAGGCGGATCTTGCCAAGCATGCTACCTTGTTCTCGGAGCTTCTTTGTGAGGGCTCGGGTGTCGACGCCGTACATGGCGGGGATGCCCTGCTCCTTGAGCCATGTGCCGAGCGACGAGGCCGCAAGGAAATGAGAGTAGTCTTCGCCGCAATATGAGGCTGTGACCAGACCGGCAATGTGGATCCGGGAGGACTCGAAGTGAGCTGGCAGGTCGCCCAGAAGCTCGTCAAGGGACTCGTGAGAGGGAACACCGTAGTTTCCGACCAATGGGAAGGTGATGACGAGAATCTGGCCCTCGTAGGAGGGGTCAGTGACGGACTCGGGGTAGCCGACCATGCCCGTCTGGAAGACCAGCTCTCCAGCGATGCTCTTCTGGGCACCAAAGCTATAGCCCTGGTAGGTTGAGCCATCCTGGAGCTCGAGGCAAACGAGGCCGTCGTCCTCGACGAGACGGGCCGAAGACGGCGGGGCAAGTTGAACCGCCATGATGATTTATTGCCTGGGTGTAGAGAGGGGGAGAAAGAAGGTTTGTCCCTGGGGAGAATGGACGAAGAGTCGGGCGTATATGAGATAGGCGGCGCGGGGCAGATCAACAAGCTCTCTGATGACGAAGAGGCGCGGGGTGCTCAATCGGTCTGGCAAGTGAGGGACTCGTATCTCAGAGTGCTCCCTTGGGACTGATCCAGAGGCTACTTCGCAATCATCTGCCGCGACAACCAACAATTGAGAGCTGTCTAGAGCACGCGAGCAGTTTGGATAGGAAAGAGGAGGGAGAGAAGAGGCGGAGGAGGAAAGTAAAAAAAAAAAAAATTGTAGAGGCCCAGCGGAATGGGGCCGAATCGGTACAGCAGCACCACCAAAAACTTTTTTCTCACCTTGACTACGACCTAAGGTGCCGCCAGCACCCACCACCACCGGCAACTTTAGTTGATCATATTAGTGCATGATAGGAGCTGGGAGGGAATTAGAAGCCGTCTATTGGTCAATGGCGTGGCAACAGGCCTCAAAAGGCTCTTAGAGACCCCCTGGCGAGCATCAGGCGTCCAATCCGATGGGCCCCCCTGGGTGACCTACATGCAGCAGCTCCACTGGCCCACCGTCGCTTCTAGCCACATGCAGCCGCCGGTCACCGACCTCGCACCAGAGCTCCAGCACCAGCTGCGAGCATCGTTGTGGTTTTCCTTTTCCTCGAGGGCGAGATCCCTTCTTACGTCCAGCTTCCTTCCGCAACCCAACCCAGCGGTAGCATTCCTATCTGCTTGCGATCAAACGCTCCGGGGGCGGATGTGGGGAGAACGGTGTCAGGTACAGGGGATTCGGCTCGCATGTCCAGGATGATGATGTCAGCTCGATCTGCCCCTCCAAGAAAGGCGGTGGCTCCTGGTTAAGCCGGTTTCTGCAAACTGTTGAGATGGAGCCGACCCAGCACGTGAAGGCGAGCTGTACCAAGCCTTCGGCAAGGGTTTGACGGCGGCCCTACTGCATAGCTTGAATTGTTGGGAAGGGGAGGAGAGGCTGGAGAAACATGACAGCAACAGCGTAGCACATTGAACCCTGAGCTCTCAGCCCCAGTAAAAGTAGCTCGTATGCATGCAAGTAAGGTACTGACACGGACCGCGACGCGATGCTACACACTCTGTCTCACCAACTGGTGCGGCTAAAGGCGGCAAAGTAGCATTGCATATGAACATGCTTGGATGTGGTAGACATATCGAGGCTACATACAAGAGGTTCGAAAAAGAACGATAGGTAGTGGGCGCCTCGCCTAAAAAAAAACCTATACAAAAAAAACATTGCGTACCCAAGTGGCCGATCTGAGAAATGAGATATCGCATTGTAGGGCTTCTCGAAAACGTCCCATCGTCTTACCAGCGGCACAGTAAGACAAAAAGTGAAATTGAAGAATGGGAACGAATTCGGGACAATGTTTTCTTGATGCTTCAGTGTCTCATCGCCTGCCAGCACCCGAAATTTTGTGTGTGCCGACGGAGTGGGGCAACCGCCGGGCCCAGGCTCCGGCCATCTCCCGGACTGCCGGGTCTCGCTTCTTCAAATCGTCCGGGCTGAGGCCGGCACCCTACAGGAGGCTAATTAATAGAAAAATACTTTATATTCAGAGCTCATCTATATCTCTTACGGCGTATTTGGTGATTTTCAGTGTGATGGGCTAGTCAATGGTCATCAGAATCAACTATGTTAGCGTAGGAAGGACCACAGCACCGGCAATGTCAAAACATGCACAAACAACAGAAAGACGACATAGTGAAATAAACAATATTTCGGGCCAATGTTAAATCATTATTTATATGCTATTCAAACCAATAGATAGCCGCTTGCGACTCACACGAGAGAGTGAGCTCCTGGCGTTTTGGTACATCGGTCCAGCCTGATGGATCTAGGACCAGCTCATTGACTTCAATGAAGACCGGTACTGCCTTCAAAATTATCTGGGCGTGTATCTAATTATCGGTTGATCCCTTGGGCCGCGACTGCAGCTCACTCTTGCGGACAACAGAGATGGCAAAACCGAGGTAGCGATTGGACGCGTGGCGATACGTGTACCGTAGCCAGCTGCCGAGATCAACCAGTAATATATAACCTGAGCCAACCCAATCATGCGCTGGACCTGCAACCATCAAAAGCATTCATCAACATGAATGGCCAGCTTAGAGAAGGCGGCGGCAGCCTAGACGCGGTATGACTCTTACCATCCCCGCCCAGTCCCCAAAAGTTGCCAGAGCTGCGGGCGAAGCCTGTAAAACGGAGTCCGAGTGCAAATTCCGAACCAGCCCCAGGCAGCTGAGCGTTGACGTACGGATAGTGCCTTTACTTATTCGCCATGCCATAATGTGCCACACTTTATTTCCTATGGAACTATGAGTTGTGGATCTGATTCTCTGAATCAGTGAGCTTGGAGACAGCCGGGTCCATCTGGATTTTGCGGTAACGCACGGTGGGCTGGAACGCCGTGGGCAAGGTTAGACAAGTGGATGCGACTGGGTGTGGCGTCTAAACGCGTGGCGGATTCGCACTTCCATTTCCTGCGCTACTGATTGATTAATGAACTCTCCAATCACATTCTTTCCAGCTCGGTGCCTCCAACCCCCGAGGCAGGCTATTGGTGTGGTGGCCAGGCAGCATCACCCTCGGTCATTTGACAATCCCGACGAGCCATCGGCTTGACGCCAGGAACCAGAATGGTGTCTGTCCTTGGAACAATAGCCCGGTGGCAACGGTTCGCGCGATCGCCCAAGCCCGGGTTAGATGCGGAGTTGTCGTCGCCAGCACCTCACTGCCTTGGGGCTGGATGTTGACGCGGCGGAATTGCCTGAAGCTTGTACACCACTACACCAGTGCTACCGCACCACACCACCCATGAATGACATGATGTATGTAGACACACGCAATACGTACGTACTTTGATACTGCCCGAGTGCAGTGAATAAATACCCGTCGCCCCTCCTTCTTCCAGATTCTCTTTCTTCACCATTCTCTCCACGCTCATCTCTTATCCTCACATTCTCTCATAACTCCCGATATTGGCAAGTATACCTCACCAGTAACTACCACTCCCTACCACCATGGCTGCCAACCAGCGGCACCCTTTCTCGCAGTTCTGGGACTTCCTCCAGTCCCTGGACCCCAACCAAAGATCTCACGGTGAAGGCGTCGACCGTCACCCCCTCCTTTCCCTCCCGGCTTCCCCTTCGGAGGCCCTCACCACCACCCCGGGCCTCATCAATCATGGGCCGGGCCCGGCGCCGACTTCGAGCAATGGGGCCCATGGGGCCGTCCCGGTCACTGGGATCATTGGGGCCACCACGAACATGATCGCGATCACCCTTTCAGATCTCCCCATGATCACCGAGAGCCTCGACAGCAGACCCCGCCAACCCCTACTGAAGACGGGGCTGCACAGAGAAACGTCAGTGACGAGAAGCATCCCTCACCTGATACCGTGATGGATGACGAGAGTGCCACTGCTGCACCCGATCCAGAGGAAGTTGCCCCCGAAGACTCTGACGACTACGAACGCTCCGGTCTCGGCCCACGATGGGGCCGTCACGGCGCCCGTCCCTGCGGTCGAGGAGGCAGAGGAGGACGAGGAGGCCGTGGCCACCGCGGCGGTCGTGGAGGACCACACCGAGGCCCTCCTCCTCACCACCATCACCCCTTCTCACGGCCTCCCCACCACGGCTTCCCCTTCCCTCCACCACCTCCTCCCCCCTACCGAGGAGGTCCTCTCCACCCCCCTCCACCCCCTCCCTTCGACTTCTCCGCCATGTTCCAGTCCCTCGGCAACCTAGGAAGCCACCCCTTCGTCGAGAACCTGCGCGAGCAAGTCCAGAACTTCCGCGACGCCCAGCAGCAGCAAAGCACCACCCGCTCCGGTGACAACAACGCCACCACCAACGACTCAGAAGACGAGTCCTTCTCGCCCCCCATCGACATCTTCAACACCCCGGCCGCCTACGTCCTCCACGCCGCCCTCCCCGGCGCCAAGAAGGAGGACGTCGGCGTCAACTGGGACCCGGACACCTCCACCCTCTCCATCGCCGGCGTCGTCTACCGTCCCGGCGACGAGGCCTTCCTCCAGACCCTCACCCCCTCGTCCGAGAGGCGCGTCGGCGCCTTCGAGCGCACCATAACCTTGCCCCCCGCCGGGTGCGAGAATGACGGCGAGGTCGACGGCCTGAGCATCACCGCCAGGATGGAGGACGGCCTCCTGGTCGTCACCGTCCCCAAGGTCGAGAAGGAGTGGACCGAGATCCGCAAGGTCGACATTGAATAAAGATGGAGGTGGCAATTTTCCTTACCATGTACGAGTTTACGAGACTGGTTGGAGAAGGAACGTCGTGTTTGCTTGATTTTTGTTCTACTGTTTGACGACTCCTATGTCATGACTCCTATGTCATACAAGAAACACTATACACCCCAAAAAAATCGAAAAATCTAGATAAAAGCCATAGAAAAAAAATTGAATACGGTCTATGAAATCAAAATCTGTTCCAAACGTTGCCAGGTGATAATGTGATGTGATTGACTAAATGTATTTTAATCTAACAATTTCTCCGATTCTCATTGAGTCATGCTCTCGGGACAAATGAATAGGCAAAAAGGAACAAGAAAAGTGCTGCTGCTCTTTGTGCTGGTGTTGGGGGGGGATGTGTAGATCGTTTGAGAGACTATATATGTGCATACGTATCTATGCTTTCTGCTGCTTTGCTTTCCTGGTAAAATAAGTGTATATAGATACAAGGGCAGTCAAAAGGTGGCGTATCTAGAAGAGAAGAAGAAAACTCTCCAACCTCAGGCAGGAGGCCCAAGATTAAAACAGAAGACGGGAAGAGTAACGAGCTAGAACAAAGAAAATAAGAGTGTTACAAAGTAATAAGTGTATCCAAAGCCGAGGAGAAGTCGGACTAAGAAGTGAAGGCAAAAATCAAACTCCACATATGCCGCATAAAAATCATAACTGCTGTAATGGGGGTTGTTTGTCCTCTTCGTGTTCTCGTATAGAAAAAAATGGGGTATCAATGCAATTCTTTTGTGATCTCCTCTCGGACATGTCGGCACCACTGGAGAATGGCGCGCTCAAAGCTTTGCCACGCTTCCGGGCCGCTATTAGTCACGACGCCCATGACGTCCATTGAGATGTTGATTTCGAAACGAAGCTCTGCGGCTTTGAGCCAGTAACGGAGGTTGTCAGCACACCGATACGGCTTCTGCGTGTCCGTGTGGAAGCTTGGGATGGCGCCGTAACGCCGCCAAGATTTCTTCACAATCGCATTGTGCAATTTGATCAATCTCACGCCGTTCTGCATGGCTTGAAGAAAGGGCGTTGGAGGGTCCTGGGCGTCAGAGATAGACGTCCACTCTGGGAGAGGGTCAGATTCACTGTCCATAGATATGAGGAATGCTCGCTCGCGCTCAAGTTCGCGCCCGGTCCAGTCGCCTTGCAGCCAGGTCCAACTAGCACGCTCCGCGTTCTCAGCGGCCTCAATGTCATGCTCCTGCTTGAGTATGTCAAACACACTGTCGATCCAATTATCAATGGTGGTGACCTCTTCATCCTTCAACCCATCTTTGAAATTCCGGGTGGCCATTTGCTTCAACACATCCATGACCGCTAGGAGGTCGGTGCGAATCTCCTTCTCTGACTTAATGGCATCCAGTCGATCCGGCAACTCGTGGGCTGTGTAGTATAGTTTTGCCGCCCGGATAGCGAGTGTGACGACATCCAAGACCTGCATTCCCTGGAGCTCATACCACGGCTGGGTGTTCTCGTCTGGCATGTTGGGGTACGCTGGTGCGTCGGGAGCCGGCTGAAAGGTTCCCGCCCTGCGGTCACTGACTTCCTTCAAGAACTTCTTTGCATCATTCAAGGAGGTTTGCAAATCGGCCTTGAGCTCCATAATGGTTGGCGGCTTCGGAACAACCTTCTCCTTGTAGTGGTATGTGCTGACAGTCGGCGGGAGCATGCCGTCAGCCTCAAAGTCCGAGTCCCCAAAGCTCCCGTCGTATGCTTCGTCCATGTCGTACTGTACAGATTCGTCCATACCAAACGACATATCAGCGGGCGCGTTCAGGTCAGGGCTGCTGCCCATCGAGGCGTACGATGAATCGGCATCGGTTCCCGCAATCTGCGGATTCGAGGCAGCCGACTCCAGTGCCGACAGGTCGAGTGTTGCCGGTTGCTTCTGTCTCTTGCGCGCAAGTTGTCCTCCCTTCCCATCAAGCAGCCCGGTACGGGCAAAGTAGTATTGCAAGTGAGCAATGCTCCCCAGGCTCATCACACTCTCGCGTGACTTGGCACTGGCGGCGAAAGATGTCGCATGGGGGCGCATATAGCCCCTGCGGCGCTGCCTGATATCATGACCAAACGAAGATTGTCTCGAAACACGCGAGGGATAGGTTGCAGATGATATCCGTGAACCTGGGCCAAAGTCACCCATAGACAGATGGCGTGGTGTGACATCGGAGATGCCTGACGAGGCCATGGACACACATCGTGAGAGCTCAGGGCAAGCTCCGATCGCAGGAGTCGGGGAGGTATCTGGTGAGGGGGAACCGCTCCTGGGGATATTGTCGGTAGCCATGGCAGTGGACTAGAGTCTTCGCTCTCGGTGATCGCGCGGCGGTGTTCTCTCGTGCTCTCGTGGAGTGATATATGTCGACAGCCCCGCTATATTGGTTGTGCACGACAACGGGGAGCCCGCGAAGTATCAAGGTCGAACAAGTCTAGGTTCTGAATCGCCCGGGCCTGAATCCGGCATGCAATGGGAAATGTGTCGTCGATACTGTGTCTCAGTGTAAGATGCTGTAGTCTGGTGTTGGGTGTGTTGGTGAGCAACGGACGACGAAGCAGGCTGGTATCTAGAGCTTATGCATGGGATTGGTTTTATCTCCGGGTATCATAACCAAGATGGAAACGATGGTATGTAAACAATTGAAAACACAGAACTAAACAAGACACGGCGAGATAGGACAAGCCCACCCAAACGGGAAAGACGATGAAGTACTCCTGAGTAAAGCAAGACGGTGGGGGGGACGGGTGGATTGGCTGCTCAAGCACGAAACAGAGGCGAAAAGGGCAGATTACCCAGGATTGATTGGACTGCATGCAGCGTGCGTGCAGCATCCAGGGGTTTGGGGTAAATGCTCTCAATCGTGAGAATCCATTGGATGATGTGCAATGCTGATGGAGACTGCTAGTGGCGGCGACAGCCATTGAGGAATAAGCCGCGGGCCTGCCGCCTGTAGGCAAGAATGAAGGGACGGGATCGATGCGCTAAACACGCGTGGGAAGCCGCTAACCACTCTGTCGGTTGGCCCAGGAGCCGCCGAAGCTGGCCCCTACAGGCCCTACGTGCCCTACAGAGATGGCAGCACGCCCACTGTTCGTCCCAGGCTGGCGCTACTAGAAGCGCGTTGCGTACCTCAGCACATTCACTGTAATTACCAGCCGTAGCACCAGGTAACATACCAAATCAGACAAAACAAAAGCCCACTCAGGAGCACACAAAACAGTTGCGCCGCCTATCCACAGCAAAGGCCAGCAGCTAGGATGAAAATAGATGGGTGGAATCAGCATTAAACGATCACGATAACGCCTTTCTCCCTCCTTGTCCATGAAGGACCTTGGCTGTAAATAGCTGGTACCTAAGCTGTAGTATTACGGGGAACAATTACCACGATGCAACCACTCCATCCATCTCGAGGCTAAATATGGCAGACTAAAGGAGTGCTTGACAGGCGCATCTGGACATGGCCATATGTCTTGAAGCTGAGCAGAGCCGAGAGGTGGTGACACTGATCAGTAATGCCCTCTAAGAGTTCAGACTCCACGCCGAGGAGGGTGAACGGATCCAACACTTACACACGGTTCGGCTCTCACCCGGGCAACCTCTCAACTCCTAGTGAAACCAAAGAGCATTGACTCATAGAATAGAATTCCTGGAGCTGCCAGATACCTCGTCCACTGGAACACCCCAAGTACCCTAACCCTTGCCGCAGTGTTTCGAGCAACCAATCCAATCTCCGAGACAGAAATGGACAGTACCAGGCCCAAGAGAGCGAGATATCTGCTCCGAACACAATAGCTGGACAACCTACCCTCCCAAGTCTTTGAATAGCAGATCCTGCATCGGCTCACTGGCCCGCCACTACACTGGAAGCATCTCTGTCCCTGGATTGAACAACTCCCGGCCCAAAACAGCTGACAGAGGAATTACTAGGCTAGTGATATCAAAAGCCTTTGGTTATGCAGTTGCTAATTTCACTTCTTTCCTGGCATTTTCCACATGCCTTGCTTTACCCCGGGGCAACATGACCTTCTTGCCACGAGGCTAATTAAATATTGCTCATTGATCCACGGTGGCCGTGAGCTAGCCATTCATGAGCGCAGCCTCGTCCGTCGGACAAGCAACGGGACTGGGGTCACTCGCCATGACCCGGGCGACTCGGAAGACCAGTGCTGCCGGCTGTGGAGGCAATGACGGAGGGCAGAAAAAGAAAAGAAGTCCCGAGGAAAAAGAAAAGAAAAAAGCATGGGAAGAGAGGAGACCAGGGGCCTTTGGGGCTACAGCTGTTAGCTCCCCAAGCTCCCTTACCTGATCCGCCAAACCCCGGCCAGCTAAACGCAAATCATCTTGTCAAAGCGACAGCGAACCAAGTAAGATTCAGATGATGCGCGTGCACGATGCACTCTTCATTGTTGGACATGAGGAAAGCTGGGAGAGCGGGTGATGCCGCGCAGTTCGGCAGCAACGGGCTTGTGGCACCGGCAGACGGTACTGGCGGCAGGCAATTCTTCTAGAACACGGCACTCCGATTAGCACTGCTAACACCTGACCAAGGCTCAGATACGATCATATCTTATTACTTCCCCGGTACCCTTCACCATCTAATTAGCAGGCATATGATTATAATTACCATGGCGAGAAAGGGGGTCCATCCCGTTGGAAAGTGGAGCTGCAGAAGACCCTTGTGACTCGACCGGTGGGTATCCGTAATTACACAGTGCACTACCAAGAGGTTGCAAGCTGAGAAAGCCTGATTAAAGTGAGATGATGGTGGGTGCTAAGGAGGGGGAGGGCGAGCGAGGGGAGAAGAGGGGAGACGAGGACGGAGGGCCCTCGCGTGGACGTGGTTGTTTTCCTGCCTCGGATGCATGATGAGATGGCCATCGCGACTGGCAAGGAAAACACGACAAAGTCAGATGCACGTCCCTCTAGAATTGCCTAATGGGGCAAGCTGGAGTCGCAGAGCATTCGCGTGTGCGTGGAGAGCAGAGCAACAGGACTGCAGAGCACATCCATGCTCCCTGCCTCCAGCACTACGTAGCATGTATCTTCGTACGCCAACCACCCAAGGAGGCATGGGATCTTTGAACTCCCAGCCAGTGAGCCCCTGCTGGCTTCATAACTAGAGGTTCCGCCGATAGGGTCAAGTAATAGTGTCCTGGGTAACGTTGTGATTGCCCGGTTCCGGGGGTTATTTCAGTTATTTACTATGTAGCGCTAAAAGCACACTACGCGGTAGGTGCCAGTTGCTTGGGAAGCAGTAGCTCGTCCCCACCCAACATGTAAGTCGACGGTAGTCAATTTCGTTGGCGAGAGCTTCTGAATTGCTCCTCATCTCTCGCTGCTCCCCATCGGCTAGGCGCAGCCCAAATCAAAGACGGACCGGGTTGATCGGTGGATGGCGACAGCGTGGAGTGGTGGTACCAGTCAATCATTCGCTGCACGACACAGCTGGAGATGTCGGGTAGTACCTAGACTATTCGCCTCGCCTCCTCTGGTTCTCGAATAAAAAATTAATCCCCAACCCCCCGGCCCTCGTGTGCGTGTGTGTCGTTCATGATTTTGTCTTGTCTGCCAGAACGTGTTCAGGACTAGTCTCTATTCACGTTGCTTCCCGCTGACATGAAACCTGACCGTCGACCGATATACTGAAACTTATCCCCTTGGGCTCCATCCACACATGTCTCGAAATCCTCCGCCACACTCACTTAATCACACTCACTTACGCTTTTCTTTTCTATTCTTGTCTTCCGCCTCATAATTCTTCTCTCATCATCTTTCTACTCTTCTACTTCTCAGCATCTCTTACTCTATCCTAACGGCAGACGATCAACCACGCAACGAGCCGCCCTTCCCGTGTCAGTCTTCGTGATGTAGTAGCCCAACTACTACTTTGGGCCCTCCGCTACTACCACCCAAGAGCTGGCTGGCCATCGGGCTGTCAGCGTACCCGTTTTCTTTCTATTTTCTTGGGTTACTTTTACTATTGTTGGATTTGCCACACTTCACTTTGTCGATCCAGTGGAGCAGCATAGCATTTTTGGAACTTGGCAGCCAGGTCGCATAAACAGCCTGGCGTTTATCAGTCGAACAGGTGCAGCCGGCCCAGCCAGCCTGGCTTGTTGATCTCTCCCGACGTCTTCTTGGTATCCTGCCCGGCTGTCAGGCTGCTTTTGGCGGGAGTAGCGACGCATAAACCTCGCTGCATGGTCTATAACGCCGATTGACGTTGCGCGCATTGCTTCTTCCATCAGCTGGTGGCTTGGTCCAGACACGCACACGCACACACTTATCCTCCCTGCCTCCATCTTTTGTCTTCCCTTCATCTTTCTTACCTCCTCAAGTCTGCACCTCTGTCCTTCGCTGCGCTTGTTCCCTCCTCACCTTCTCTACTCGGCCATCTTCGCAGCGACTCTTTATCCGCTGCCGCTCGCCGTCGACTCCTTCGCAAGTCCTTGGTCATTTCCGACCCGGTTTTTGGAGGGGGTCTATTTTCTTGAAACACCAACCAGCTCCCTCCAAGGACGCTGCCAGCCTCTGCCGGGGTCTGGCCCGCCCACCCTCCCTCTTGTCCCCTATCCTCGAGCATTCCCAATGGCCTCCGTTGCGCTGCCGCAGCACTGGGACAGGGCACCTGACACCACTGACAGCATCTTCGTCCCTAGCACCACCGCTGCTAGCACCGAGGCTGCCTCTACGGCCTCTGCTGATCCCACTGGAGCCCTGCACTCAAACGCTACTGCAGCTGCCAGCGTGTCGCTCCACTTCTCACCACCAGTGACCGGACACCTCCTCCACCCGCTCCCGCGTTATCAGGCCCAATCCCAGTCCCCGACTGAAGACACGCATGATGAACCAGCCAATTTCTTGAATTTCTCTGATGTTGCCAGTGAGCTCTCGCACCTCCCCTTCGCTGCACCAGCCTCCTCATCGACGACCTCGACCTCCTCGGCCTCCTCGACAACGTCAACAACAACAACCTCGACGGCGCACCCATCGCCCCCTTCTGCGCCCTCCACCCTTATTAGTGACGCATTTAACCTAGCTTCGTCCCGTCTAGCACCGCGAAAGCATCGCCAGCAAAACCCACCGCCATCCACTCCCGCGACCGCTGCCACACCCACAGCCACAGTCCTGAGAACCTCCCCCGGCCTAGCTGCTCGACTCAAAGCCCTCGGGTTCGGAGCCTCCAGCAGCACCGCGCAGCCAACCGCAGCACCTACTGAGCCCAATCACATCGGCCGGCTCAACGAAGAACAATTACGCGAGCTCGACGAGAAGCATCAACTCAACTCATTGGAATCAATCATCGTACGGCGCGGTCGCCCGTGGAAGGGCACTGGCCCCACCACGTCTCCTAAACAGCTGCCTGCTCAGCTCGACGTCGACGAGTTGGGCCCTCAGCTCCCTGAGACAATTATTCCAAACGACCTTGTGCTTGATGTTATGGATACGCAAAAGTACCGTCTGCCCGACCACACAAATGGCAACAACACCAAAGCCGACCCGGATACGCTCCGTGAACACATTGCCCGCGACTCAATCTCCCTGGCAGAGGTTGTTGACAACGTAACACCTCCGCCTCCACCCCCGAAAGATACGCCTCCAGCCAGCGCGGTCCTGAACGATGACGGCCCACGCCTGGACTCGTACTTCTCCCCGGTTCACAGCCGTCCCATGTCAATATATACCCTCTCTCGCGTCTCCTTCGCCAACCAGCTGTCCCAGTTGACGTCCTTGCAACTCCCAGATGCCGAATCGCTCTCGAGCAAAGTCTCGGCTATCCCCACCGCGCAGGCCGCCTCCACAGCCCTCATCAATGCAGCCGAGCAGATTCGAAGCTGGATTCAGAAGGCCTCCGAGGTCATCGAAGGTCTCGATAGCGAGGACGATGTAGAGTGGTCTGCCGCGGGTGGTCGGGAGGGGCTCGCAGAGGTTGAAAATGCCATTTTGCGATTCGAGGAGTTGATCAATGTTTACGTGGGAGCCATCGAAGAGTTGCAAGCACGACCCGACATTGCCAATGTTTCGACCGATGACTTGAACAAGGCTGTTTGCCAGATGGAGAGCATCATGACTGAATGGACCAAGATTCGAAACACTCTGCAAAATGTCCGTGGCCAGGTCGAAATTGCCATGGAATGGGAAGAACTCTGGAACAACGTCCTGGGCGATATTCAAGGTGAGATGGATGAGTTGAGCCGTCTGGTCTTCGAAATGGAGGAACGTCGCCACAAAAGCATTGCTGCCGCTGCCGGCGGCGACGGTGTTGATATCGGGGACCTGGAGACCATTGTAGAGGACAATCGCCCGCCTGTTGCTCGCCTACAGGCCCCGAACCGTGTCAGTTTCCCCGGCTTCCCGATAACGCCCAGCTCCCCCGAGACTCCAGCCCTATCTCAAGATGATTCAAGTCTGCTCGCTTTGTTCGCACGAATGCAGCCGCTGAGGGCCTCGTTGGACTTTCTCCCGATGCGCCTGTCAGTGTTCCAGGCAAGGGCCGATTACTCATTCCCCACCGCCTGTGATGAATTGGAAATGCGTCGCACCGGGCTTGATGCAAGCTACAAGAAGCTGGAGAGGGATGCCGAGTCTCTGCGAAAGGAACTTGGAGAGGATCGCTGGGTAATAGTATTTCGTGGCGTCGGCAGACAGGCTCAGAAGATGCATGAGTCTGTTGAGCGTTCCCTCACCAAGCTCCAGGAATCCATTGACGCGGGCCTGCATCTATCTAACCCTCCCGCCATGGTCAAGAAACTGGAAAGCTACGAAGCCAAGAAGACACACTATGGTCCGGCTATCGAACGAGTACTATCCATCATAGACAAGGGGGTCAAGGACCGCCTTACTGTCAATGGAGAGATTGTGCGATTGCGGACCGACTTGGAATCCAAGTGGACCAACCTCAAGGATCAAATGGTCGATATGGATGCAACCATAGACACACTGCACGTCGACAGGAAGGGTCAGCACCTCAGAGACTCCATCTCCAGCATGGTTTCCAACGACAGATCTACCACGGCTGGAAGCGGCCATGAGACTCCTGGAAGCTCACCACCATCGTCTATCGTGATGTCCAGCCTGGGCATTGAGCCTTATGGTTCAGCAAAACAGCGCAAAGCTCGCCCTGCCAACTTGCAGACTCGCACCCCGCCTTCCTACCGGAGACAGTCGTCAGTCCCTTCTTCCATCAACTCGGGCCGTAGGCTTACTCCTTCTCGCCTCCCTACCACAATCGGTTCGTCGACAACCACCCCGACGCACGCACGAGGTACCCCACGATCCGTATCAAGCCTGGACCACAGGCCACGCTGGAATACGTCCACCAACGCATCTGGCATTGATACTGGCCACAACTTCAAGCCTTTGACTCTCACGACACCGAGCCCATACTCGAAGCGGACTCCTCTGTCGCAGAGGTCTGTGTCTTCCTTGACACCAGGCTCGGCAGCATCCAAACTTCCCAAGCTCCGCACCCCTCTTACCAGAGCCACTTCCGAGTCTCCCAAAGTTGGTGACACACATATTCGAACAGGCCCTTCTCGCTTATCTTTCCGTGAACGCCTTGCGTCCTCTACGGCGAATGCTGGACAGCAACCATCACCAGCGACGACACCTGCAACGACAACAGTGCCAGCAATAGCAAGGCCTCGCCCTCAGGGCCAGAGCTCGTTAACAGCATCCACTGAGGCATCAATGAGACGAGCTTCCTTTCACCCTCAAAGGTCCGTCTCGGTGGCTGGGGCCCATGACCAGCTCAACCGCCCTGCTAGCTCTCTTGCCTCAAACGGCCGGAGAAGTAGTCTCATGCTACAGCCAAAGGAACGACGAGACTCGAGCACTGGTCGATCAACTCCCTCGGTTTCACGGCTCTCAATCCGTAAGAAGCAGGAGCCAGCCGACAATAGGCCAAGGTGGCGCTAGTCGTCCCCGGCATCATCGACCCTATCTTTCTGCGGCTTTGGAAGAGCCTTCTTTACTCTTCTTTCCCCTGATCTGCCATGAACTTCTGTATCTCGCCAAGTAGCGAAATAGATTTTGGTGCTGGCCGATTTAGACTGTTATTATTTCTGTATTTGCTCTTTCAGCCCTTGATTTTTGGTTTTTTGAAGTTTTATAGCATGGCGTCAGGGTGAAAGAGACACCGGTTCACTTACTCAGATGATGGAGTTCGGGGAAATATGACATAACTCTTTTAATTCAAGCCGGATTTTGGGCGCTTTATGTGGACGGACTATTGTATTTGATATTCCGTCCCCCCTTCTTGTAAGACAATTTAACCGGGCGATATTAAACATCGTGTGGAATGTATGAGGACACGGTTGGCTTTTGAAGGAGGCATTTCTGTCCATACTCGTATGTCTTAGTTTTTGTATCCATTATCTCGCAAAAAGAGTTTGACCACGTTCTCATCTATGTAGTGGGACGAGGGCTGAAGAGTACAATTAATTTTTTTTTTGAGCCATGCTCATCGTGGCAAAAGAATGGCATCTTATTTTGGGAAGCAATTGTCCGTTCTTATTTCGTGACTCTCGAAAGATTCTCTTTTCTTATCTGATAGCTGCCCAGCTAACTGCTCCCCCATTTCATCAACAGCCTTCCCTTGACGCCAGAATGATGTGCAGTAAAACAAATATGTCTTCGCTTCGTCAGTGCCCTATGCACGTTGTATGTATATGTATGGTATCGTCGTCCGATGATCTAATGCTCAGGTTCCAAAACAAGGTGGGCAGGGAAACAAAAAAAAAAGCAAGAAACACCATGAAGAGGAAGGCGAGGATATTAGGATTCGCCTCGCCTCGCCCGTTGCTCCCCAAGTCACAAACTCCGATGACTCCCCTTGAAGACTCCTCTTGACTAATTTGGGGGAAAGAGGAAAAGAAAACAGCCAGCCCCCTTCCCATTGTTCATATCGGCATCAGCCCAATCCCCCCACCGCTCCTCTTGACAATCTTCCTATCCGGCTTCGAAGCACCCGAAGGAGCAGACGCTCCCGCTGGGCCTGAAGATGCGCTTGCGCTTGCTTTCCTTGCGCCGGTCGAAGCACCTCTGCGTCTTGAGCCCTGCGAGCCTCTCCTGGGGCCCTTCTTTGACCAGCTCTTACCGCCACTGCTGCCACCCCTACCTCCGCGACCACCCCTCGCACCGCCCCTGGTGCCGCCGCGCGATCCTCTGGAGCTACTGGATTGCCCGGTGAGCGGCAAGGCCTGAAGCCTCTCGTTGAAGGCTTGGACCTCGGGCCGTGCGCTGTTGGCAAAGTAATGTGAATCCTCTTCTTCTTCTTCCTCCTCCTCCTCCTCCTCGTCTTCTCCGTCCCCGTCGTCTTGCTCAGACTCCGAGCTGACCAGGTCAACTATATCTTGGTCCTCCCGAGCCGATGATGAAGATGCGCCTCCAGTGGCGCCCGTGATCTCTCTATACATTACATGATAGCGTGCCAGGATCTTGAGAATATTAGGCCCGTACTCGCTGACCTTGGCCAAATCAATGCCTGTTATACGGCCCATCTTCTCTATGGAGGTGGTCCAGTGGGTTGCCATGGCCATGAACTCTCGTTGGGAAAACAGGGGTCGGCGAAGCTCCTTCTTGTTTCGAATCCGTTCCTCGAGTGACTGTGCTTCTTGCACAAAACTGCCGATCAGATCATGGTGCACCTCATCAATATCCTCCGCTGGCGTATCAATGGGGATAGGAGGCCCTGCCTTGCGCCGGGGAGTCACGACACGAGGCCGAGCTGGCTGAGGAGGGCGGGCTGGTCGGTGTGTAGGTAATGGCGCAAAAGCCTCTTCTTCATCGGCTTCAATGTCATCATCAGATACAACGAACCCATCGTTCGCGTACCGTGATGCTGCCTGGTTCAACTCTACCTCGTCATCACTGTCTACAATTCTCCCGCGAGGTCTCCGCCTCCCAATAGGAGAGGAAACATATGTGGAGAGAATAGGTTGCGACTCGGGCTCGTTGTTTGCTGCCTTTTTAGTGGCCTTCTTCTTGACTGCTCGTGTTGGATTCGATACTTGAATCGAAAGCATCAGTCGGCGCTGACCATCCAGAAATGCCCTTGCTGTTGGTCCGATGCGGAGGTACTGGATCGCTATGCCATACCTACTGACCTGGTTCGACTCCGAGAAGGCCTTCTCCGCTGACAACTTGTCAATAACTCGCACTACCTCGTGCTTCTTCATGCCCTTGGCCACGCCGTGCCATTCACCCGACTTTCTTTCCTCATTGCTTGGATAAGCCTTGCCCAGTAAGATGTCCGCACACTGGTTCGGGGTGAGTCTTCGCTGGACCTGGACAACATTGATAGCAGCCACTGCACATTCCGAGAAGTCTTTCTGCTCGAAAACCAGGGCCGCCTTGCAGTTGTCACACGACTTGTTACATTGCTCGGGGGTAAAGTCTTCCCCGAAATACCTCAACACTTCAGTGCGACGACAGTCGGCCTGGTTGTCACAGAAAGCAGTAACTCTGTTCAACATCGACATCTGTCGCTCCTTCTGCTCAACACCCCCTTCTCCATCAGAGATAAGCTTCTTCAGGACTCTTATGTCCCCCTTTCCGTAAAATAGAATGCAGTCGGAAGGTTTGCCGTCTCTGCCAGCTCGTCCAGTTTCCTGGTAGTAGCCCTCCAGGCTCTTGGGAAGGCCATGGTGAACAACGAACCTGACGTCGGGTTTGTCGATCCCCATACCAAAGGCTATGGTGGCCACCACAACTTTGATTTCGCCCTTTTGCCAGGCAGTCTGAACCTCGGCTTTCTCCTTCGGCTCTATTCCTGCATGGTAGTAGTCCGCGGCTATGCCATGTTCTGAGGAGAGTTTATGCGCAACCTCTTCTGCCTGTTTTCGGGAGATTGTGTACACAATCCCACTGACGTTGCGATAGTCCCTTAGTATGAGTTCCCCGATAGCATCAGTAGCAGCAGCGTTTCCTGTTTTGGGGCGAACCTCATAGGTCAGATTAGGTCTATTGAAGCTCTGAGAAAAGACCTGACAATGTCTCAATCCTAGATTGTGCTTGATATCGACGATGACGTTCTGAGTTGCCGTGGCTGTGAGTGCCATGACAGGGACATTTGGAAACCTCCGGCGCAGCTGGCCAATGTTTTTATAGTCGGGCCTAAAATCATGGCCCCATTGGCTGACGCAGTGAGCTTCGTCAATGACGAGACGGGCAAACTTCTGTTTTCGATAGAGAGTCTCCAGGGCATCGCTGAACTGGGGACTCTTGCTAACCATCTCCGGTGTGACGTAAAGGAGCTCGACAAAATGCTCCGGCGTTCGTTCATTGAAGGCCCCCATAATCTGCCTTTTGTATTGAGCAGAGCATTCACTGTTGAAAGCCACGGCCTGAATTCCCAGTGCTTTCATGTGGTCAACCTGGTCTTGCATGAGACTTAGCAGGGGAGAAATCACAATGGTGACACCGCGGGTCTTTCCACTTTTGATGACGGCTGGGAGTTGGTAGCAGAGCGACTTGCCTCCTCCTGTCGGCATTAGGACAAAGGCGTCATCGCCAGCCAAGGTAGCGTTGATGGCTTCCAGCTGGTTCTGCCGGAATCCTTTCATACGAAAGCGATCCTTGAGCATTTTCTGAACATCCGAAGACCATGGGTGCTTCATCAGCTCCGGTGGGATAGATAGTGCTGGCAAAGCCGACTTTACAGGCTTAATTGTAGATTTTTTCGATCTGGTTGTTGGAACAGCATTGCCCGATGTATCAGAGAGAACACGTCTTGCAGGTGGCAGCTGGATCTCTGTCGACTTTCGACTCTCATAGTCTTGTGCCAGCGCCAAAATCTCTGCATCGTCACTAAAATCGCCGAATTCGTCACCTTCGGAAGGGGGGATCCTACCCATCTGAGTGGATCTGGAGTTCATCTGATGCGTTGACACTTTTGTCGATCTCCCTTGCGAGAATCCAACATCGCCAGGGCCTTGAGGGAACCCATCACCCACGCCAAAACTTCCGGTTGGTATCTGACCTGGCTTCCGGGAATCGATGGCATTATAGTGAGACTCGGAAGAGGGCTTTGATCCCAATGGTCCCGTTTGTGACCAGGCTCCACCTGCCTGGGACAATTGCGTCCGATGAACCACATCAAAGTCAAGATCCTCAGCAGGGCCAAGCCCAGAATTCATAGCCATATTTACCGTGAATTGGGTGAGGGGTTGGCTAACAGGAACAGTGTCCAGATGCCCATTGACTTGATCTGACATAGGTGGGACCTGGCAGAAGTCGAGAAAACTGTTCACGTCCACCCCGCCGTCAATCAAGGTTTTGAGAATAGTTTCCTCTACCTCTTGGATTTGGTCAGTGAGGGTGTCAAGGCGATTCTCGGCTTCATCGGTATCGACACCATCGGCATAAGCCTCTGTAATCTCGTCGGCGAGGGTACCACGTTGCTCACTAAGCTTGCTGTATGATAGCAAAATGGTGGAAGCCTCCTTGAGAGCCTCTTTTTGCTTCAATAAACGTTCTTTCTCGGCCCTGATCTCGTTGCGCTTTTCCTTTGGGGCACGCTCCGAGACCGCTCGCATGAAACTCTGACCATTCTGCTGTACTAATTTCTCCACAGAAGTTGACTTCGCCGCCAAAGCTTGAGGGTTGCTAGCAAGATGATTGAACAATATACGCTTCTGGTCAGCTGATAAAGCAACACTCCCAACTTCTTGGATGGTAGGAGCAATACTTCCATTGCTTTTGGGTTCAGCCGAAGAAGTAGAGCTACTAGAAGCATCAGAGAAGTGCAAGCGGGGCGGATCGGCTGGGAGTTCCAATTGGGGAAGAGCAGGTTCTCCATTTGCCCCGACTATGTTCTCCCCAAGATACTCCAATGAGTCGTCCGGGATTGGCTCTGATTTCCTGCGGGAAACAGGGCTCATGCACTCATCATCCGAGTCAGGAATGATCATTTCAAGGTCTATTTCCGGTGCCTTTGTCTGCGTAGGTTCGGCAGATGTTTTCCTCTTCTTCGATGAACTAGGGTGGCTCAACGAAGGAGCGGGGTTTGCGGATCGATCATGTGTCGATTGTTGCGGGTTTCCCTTGATGTCGATATCATCCAGCTCAAATTCATACAGATCCATCTCATCAAAGTCGTCTTTTAACAATTTTTGGCTACCACGGGTCCGCGATGGTGTTTCTGCAGCGACGTGTGTCTTCTTGCGACTCGTTCCAAGCAGTTCATAGACATCCGGGAAAAGTAAATCATCTGAAATACTATCATCCTTGCTTATACCGTCGCTCTTTCTCTTATTATCTGTGCGGGAGGCTGGCTTGGTCTTTGCCTCATTTGGCGGAGAACCTGAAGACGGGTCTTGGTCTCCAGTCAGATCCATGTAGTCCAAATCGTCTGAATTAATGGACGAAAATTCAAACGCTGCCGTCGGTGATAGTGTGCGTCCAGAAATAATTGGTTTGGGGGTCGATAGGCACTCATATTTGCGACTCGGGCTCCATATTCCAGCAGGTAGCGGTTTCGTTCGGTCAGGTTGTTCGGCAATCCGGGATGTCGTGGGCGTGGGAGTAAGAAGGTGGTCCTGCCGAGATATCAGAGACGGCTTCTTCGACTTGACACTCGACGTCAGCCGCCCCATTGTCCCGTCCTCCAAGGTCTCCTTCGTAATATAATGCACCGCATCCCCCGCCCTGCTCAGAGCCCCTCCAGGTCCAGTTTGCAATTGATTTGTCGCCGTCTCAGTTTCATTGACGGAGACTCGTGTGTGCGGTTGAGAGCCATTAACTGATACTAAAGATGGATCCTGGGAGGAGCTCGAGGAAAACCCCTGGCTATCGTTGTTCGGAAGGGGCAGCGTTACAGGTCGAGAGAGGGTAGCATCACGCAACAGCCATTTGAGTTGGTCTTGGAGATTATTCCGGGTCATGAAGTCGGCTCGACGATGCCGGCTAATCCCACAAGTAAGCTGGCGACATTTGAAGCTGTTGATAATATCGTTGATGCCGTTTGAACCAAGTTGGAGCAATTATTAGGTAGCGTTTGTCACTATCGTCAACGGTAGATGTGCACGTTAATGGCAACGCGGCACCCGCGTAACCGCGTTTCTTAGTCATCAAGAAAATGCGGTCTCACGTGACTTTGCCACTGATGAATTCCAAAATATCATTCCCATGATAAGATCATAATTCAGAGCAGTAGGACAACAAATAACTGGCAAATCCATGTTCCGACATTCACAGAGCCATCTTGTCCCTTCCCATGTGTGGTTGCATGGCTTACTCATTTCGCTGCTAGGATGGCTGTCGAGCGACCGACGATGCTGGGCCGTTCGGCGGATGCGGCATCTGTCTTTCGGCAACGACGGCCAGCCAGCGTTCGGTCCAACTTAAATTGGGGCGGTGCCACTCTGGAAGCATCTGTCACGGGAATCGGTGGCTTTGGGACGGAACCTGTTGAAGAGCTTCAGCCCGCCCGGAAAGTATTCGCAGCCAACTGTCTGATTGGCTGGAAGTGGTCGCCGATAAGCCCCACAACGCGGCCTCTCGGCGGCTCACTTCTTCCTTCCAGACTCCGACTTAGGAGGGTGACATAAAACCTCAGACACCAAAATGCCGCTTTGAATCTAATATGTAATTACAGACGTGAGATTTCATGACGATGATAATTAAAATACTTAACAGGTAATCACTAAGTTTCATGTTTGCTTCGCAATGCTTGTTTCGTTTGGCTTAATTTGCCAATTTCTTGGAGTTATGTTGGAATACAACGCCGACCTCAGCGGTGCATCGTTGTTTTTGTCACCTAATTGCCACCTACCCTTTAGTCTGGCCTCGTCGGCTAGCGAGACCAGTCCATGACACTTGACTCCGAACATAGAGGCGCGTCCATTCTGGGTACTTAAGAGTATACGATGACACCCTTTGGCTTCCTGTGAAAACCACCCGAGGGCCTTACGGATATCGGGCCGTGTAAAAAAATGGTCGCGCTCATAGATAAATATCAGCACAATTACAGATTTATCGCCACACTCTTTTTTTTTTCTTCTTCTTAATGAACATCAGAAGTTATGAATTGACACAGTACTGAAACTACTACCGTGCAATATATTCTTACACTTATCATCCTTCAAGTGACGCCACAATGAAGACCAGCACGAGTGATGATCAACACCAGAAGGAGGCTCCTTCCCCCTCTCCGAAACAACACGCAGTCGTCAAGCACCTTACGCAAAATATTCAACCAAACATCTCCTCCGAGTTACAACTTCTACTATTGACTTTCTCTACGGGAATTCAAGGTGAGTCCCTGAGTGGCCTTAACCTCATCTGTGGAGGAGTGCGTAGTGACTAACATCGATCTTGGCATCAGACGCAACCACGGTCCCCGACTACCACTGCTTCTCCTCCAATCAAACCGGAAACACGATATTCTTATGTCTGGGGCTCGTCCTGCCACACCTAAACGGAGACGTATTCGTCACCGCAAACATAGGTATTTCCCTGGGCCTCTTTCTCGGAGCTGGCTGGGTCACTGGGCAGCTCAGTCACATCATTGGTCCCAGAAAGCGATGGTGGCTGTTCCTCTGCAACTTCATCCAAACATGCTTGGTATTCGCCGCAGCCGCAGTTCAGTACATCCACGGAACCGAAATCCAGGGACCCCAAGCGCTCTCGGTGATCGGATTGCTAGCACTGGCGGCAGGAAGCCAGGTAGTCCAGTCCCGCAGCCTGGCCATGACCGAGATCAGCACCGCCATGGCGACGGCAGCGTGGGTGGATTTACTCATCGATTCCAAAATCCTTGCTTACCACAACCGACCGAGGAGTCGGCGAGTGGCCTTCCTCCTCGCTCTCGTCCTCGGTGGGTTTGTGGGCGCCTTCATTTATCGTGAAGTTGGATCAGGGACGGCGCTTGCTGTCTCTGGGGCAGGAAAATTCATCGCCACGGTGATGTATCTGTTTGCGACGGCTGAGAAAGACTGCGATGAGGATTCCGTTGTATAATGTGGATGATGTGGCTAGTGAGGGAGGAGATAAAAGAAGGCCCTGCCACTTTTGCTATGGGGGGTGAAGGGACAATCGGGATGATGCATGTGGCTTGACATTTTGGCGCAACTTATTACAGTGGACTTTTAGCGATAACGACCTCCATAGAATAGACGCATTAAAACGGCGGCGCTAGAGCCACCACCATAATAGAACCAAAGATCAATCTTATCAACGCCCCAGCCTGTCAAAAGTAATGGATGCGCCGAAGCCTAGGCAGCATTCAGCCGAAGCCACCTCGCGCGTATAGGGTGACTGTCTGGAGTCGATCGTAATGCACTCCGGTCTGTGAAAAACCGGTGGGATAGTCGGCGCGTGTAGTCACGGCTGCCATGCAGCGATTCATAGACGGGTGTGGTGTGGTGGGAGGATCATGATGTCTGCAGGCAGAAGCGAGGCTCTCCCACTGTCTGACCGCTCTTCAGGGTTCGCTGCAGCACAGCTCAGGCTTGGCATCTGCTGGCCTAGGCAGCCGGACCGCTGAAAGGGGCATAGGCCAGGCACCAGTGACCCCCCGCCCTCCAAATTCAGCGTGCAGATGCCCCGCGGCTACAGGGGGAGGGCCATATGCTCGGAACAGCCAGTCAATTGCACGAGTTTCCTGATCCGCTCCGCTGCCAGCTTCAGCTCATCAAACCATCGCGCAGGTGGCTTGATGCTAAGCGGTGCTTGTGTGTGCATGCAATGGGGAGGACCCGGTTTAGCCAGGCAGCGGATTGGACAATGCGTGCAATTCACGAGAAGGCGATGCTTGTCGGTTGGTGTCAACTGCATCAACCGACGGCAGCTGAGGGATGTCTTCAGCTTGCTATATATAAACCGACGGCCTCCGCGTGTTCCTCAACTCTTGCGGGCTGTTGTGATTGTCTTCACTGCACTCAACACTTTATCTTTCTTCCTTTCGCCTATCCTGCCTTTGCGTTCTTGTGCCCTTTAAGTTGTTGCTCTCCCTCACATCGAGGATATCCGCCTACCTACTCAACACCGTGTCGGTATATACCAAATATATCGAATACCTAGTACTAGCCTATCCTTCAACGGCTTGGTAGGATCTAGCTACTGTAAATCATGTCAGCCACAGGTCTCCCGGAGCTGCCAGCTCCTCACTCAGAACTGGCCAAATATATCTCGGAGCACCCCGACGAGCCCATTGTTGAGATTCTGAAGCCTTATCGCGAATATGAGGCTCAGCTGCGTACTGTCTACGCTCAAGATCGTCAGAACCCGATCCTAGAAAACCCTCAACTCAACGTCCTCCCTCTGTTTACCGAGGACACAAAGCTCATCACCACTCGTGCTCGAGACTTGGCTAAAGAGTCCGAGGATGAGAAATCAAAGTATATCATGCCCTTGCCAGATAACAAGCGTCGCCCCCATGGCTCTCCTGCTACCGTCGCTAGCCACTCCGAATTCCAGAAGAACTTCAATCTCTTCTCGGAGTCTTCGCTGGCTGACCTCAACTGGGACAATGTAGTGGCTGCCGGCTCATCCGTGGTCAACTGTCTGTTGCCTGTGCCGAAGGAGTTCAATACCACGAAGCGCAAGCTTCGTGAGTATTATCATGAGAAATTCTGCCCTGCCTCAGATGTAGATCTCTTCCTTTACGGTTTGACTCATGAGCAGGCCATAGAGAAGATCAAGGAGATTGAGCAGGCTATTCGAGACGCAATTCTCCACGAGGTTACGGTGGTGAGAACCAAGTATGCCATCACTATTGCCAGTCGCTATCCAGTGCGACATGTACAGGTATGCACCCCTGAAACTTCACGAGTAATCCATCAAGGGTCATGATCACTAACTGGTGATGCCAGATTGTTCTGAGAGTGTACAAGTCCGTCAGTGAAATCCTAACGGGTTTCGACATTGACGCTGCTGGGGGTGCCTATAACGGGAAGCAGGTCTATGTCACTCCCCGGGCATTGGGTAGTTTCATCACCCAGATCAACCACGTTGACCTCTCAAGACGCAGCCCGTCGTATGAGAGTCGGCTTTCAAAGTACTCGCATCGCAACTTCGAGGTGTACTGGCCAGAGCTGGATCGGTCGCGAATCGACCCCACGATCTTCGAAAGAAGCTTCAGCCGAACCTTGGGTCTTGCTCGCCTCCTCATTCTTGAGAGGCTCCCAACCACCTCCGCCCGTGAGGCATACCTCAACAAGAGGCGCGAGGAGCGTGGGAGACCTACAGTGTACCGGAGCTACTATAATCTCGGTGGCAACATAAAGGACCACCACGAAGACGAGATTGCAGACTGGCTGTCCGAGGAGGTCGTGAGCAACTACCACACCTTCACAGTACCATATGGCCAGAAATTCCAAGCCAAGAGCATCGAAAAGCTCTGCTATACCCGTGATCTTCTACTCAATGCTGAATGGAACCAGTCGGAAGACCGCAAGGTATATCTTCATCGCCACCCAGCCTTTTTCGGACGTGTTCAAGACGTTATTGAAGACTGCTGCGGGACTTGCCCTCAGGCAAAGACTCCAGATGAGATCGAGGTCGCTGAGAAGGAGGCTGAGATTTACATCTCTGGAAAGGTCTCGTTTCTCATTGATGATCCTGGAAGGCAGCAGATTGGCTCGTTCAATCCCCTGACCGAACAGGATTGGACTGACATGGCATACGTGGGCAACACTGCACGACTCTGCCAATCGATTGTAGATGGTGATGTGGACGATGTCCTTAACTGGCTTTCCCAGCCAGAGGCCGATGTGAACAAGCGTGATTATACTGGTCGTTCTGCTCTTCATTTGGCCGTCATGGCCTCCACCCCTGATGTCGTTCGCTGCCTGGTCGACCATGGCGCACGATTGACGGCTCGTCTTGCTGATGGCCGAACAGCTCTGCACCTGGCTGCCTCCCGGGGCCACACTGAAATCATCAAAATCTTGATGGAGAAGAGCATTGAAAATGAAGAAGCCGAAGAGGAGCGCCGCGACAGAAAGCGTCTCGCAGCAAAGGGCAACGCCGATGAGAAAGCGGGTGCGGAGAAGACTGAAGAGGCTAGTGACGAGAAAGAAGGGGAAGAGGAGGAAGCTGATGACGACTCGGACGGGGAGCTCATTGAAAACGAGCAAACCAACACCGACGCGCACTCGATTGTGACGGGCTCATTTGTCAACATCAAGGATGGCAAGGACGCTACCGACTTGGATGATCTTGATGTTCCAGATGATGAGCCAGACTATTACCAGATCGACGTTCTCGCGTGGGATGTGCGATGCTCCCCCTTCACCTCGCCATCGCTGGCGGTCACGAGGATGCTGTACGTCTCCTTTGCGATTATGGAGCCGATTCGATTCTCCCCGTCAAGTTCTTGTCCAGCAACGACACTGATACAGGGGCAATTCTCACTCTCACTCTAGCATTGACACTACCTCTCGAGCAAGCAAAGTCAATGGCCAAGTTGCTGTTGAGCCTCGGAGCAGTGTCGTCACAGGCTGAGACGAACGGAACCACTGCTTTCCACCGATTCGTCCAGAGCGGTAGGAGCGAACTGGTCGATTCTCTCCTCGAGAATGACCAGGTGGGCGTGAAGACGGCTATCAACCATCTTGTGTTCGCAGGATACTACTGGGATGCCAGCGCGATCTCTCCCCTCCACACCGCCATCGAGCAAGGAGACTCAATCTTGATCCTGAAGATGCTCAACGCCGGCGCAGAATCGAACATTGACTATGAGTCATGGCTCAAGGCAGCCAAGGTATCTCCAACACAATCGAACAGATTGAGCAACCTGGAGCAGAACAAGCAGATGTACAACCGGATGGCCCAGCCTATCATCACTGCTGTGCAGAACGCCAATCCCGAGGTGGCGGTTGAGCTCCTTGAAGCTGGTGCTGATTTCAATGCTCTAACTCCTGCAACCTACAACCTCATGCAGCATCAGTATTACCGCAACAATAACAAGGGCACTGCAGTCTTGGATCTGGTGCGCAGATCCTTGAAGACACTGCAGAAGGAACGCACCAAGACTGGCATTGAGAAGCCCAAGTTGCAGCCCGGAGTCGACAGTTATCTTGATAGTCTCAAACCCGGGACATATCAGCACCATGTCGTATCCAAGCACATTCAGAATCTAAAGGAGAACCATGACAGGCAAATAGAGAATTACGAAGCTCAGCTAGAGAAACTAAACGCAGCAGAAGGAAGAGATGAGAAGGAACAGTTCCTCGATGAAATGATTGCTGGATACAAGAAGCTGGAGGAAGCTCTTATTGCAAAGGGAGCAAAGACATTTGAACAGCTACATCCCGACATCAAGACCGGCATAACGCTCAACTCTTCGGCTGTTTCCAACCAGGAGCCAATCAAGCCCTACACATACACCTTCAATTTCCGAGACACTGACGGTATCACAGAGGTGCGCAAGGAAGGCTATCTCAGGCTGTAAGTATCATCTATGGCATTCAGTTGTACTCATTTAGATTGCTTTGACCCACTAACACATGAAATAGTTTGGAAGCGGCCTGGAGTGGCGACATCGAGACAATCAAGTCTTTGACCTTGCAAGCATGGGGAGAAGACCAGGAACAGCCTCCGTTGAAAATCGCTATTTCCGATGACAACAACAATAGTCCATTCGGTCTGGCCTTTTTCAGGGGCCACTATGAGGTCGCTGAAGCCATCCTAGAGATTGTCAAGGCTCAGTGGTCGCCCCCTGAGAAGGACAAGGTGCGGTACAAGCTGAACACGGAAAACGAGGACGAGGAAAGCTACAGGATTCGTGCGCGGAATCTGATTCCGAAAATGAAGATCCCCAGATCGTGAGCGAGAAGATCAACCAGAAGTTCACCATCGATGACATCGGCCACGTGTCCATGAAGGTGAACTCCAATGTCAGGCCTCTGACAGTTCTACTTCAGTGGGTCGGCGTATGCAGGAGCACCCCTCTTCAGCAATGCTTTGAGAAGGATAACATGTCTGGCCTCAAGCTTCTCCTCGATTGGGCCCAGCGTTGGGCGGCTCACAAGTTCGAGGACTCAGACACCAATACAGAGGAGCCTTCCGGCGCCTTCGTCTTCCCCCAGAGCGAGCTTCAATGGGCTATTGAGCACGGAAAGACAGAAATGCTCGGCCTCGTCATCAAACGCACGGGCGCAGGAATTCCGCTTGACCACCTCGTGAAGAAGAGTGGTGTAGAACTACAGGAGAAGCCAAGGTTCTACCAGGGTCTGACTGTCTACGGAAAGAAGAGGTATGTCTTGTTTCTTTCCCCTTTGAACACTTTGTTTCGCCCAGATTATCAAAATTCAAGCAGATACTAACATATCAATACAGAAAGGATTGGGCCACGGCTGGTAGAAACAGTGTCGTCAGAACGAGTGGCATGAAAACACCGCCTCTTCTGCATGCAGCCCTCGGCGGCAGTATCGAAAGTGTCGAGTTCTTCCTCAGCGACGCCCCTCACCGACTGTATGCCGAGTTTGGGAAATCCAAAGCTGCAAAGAGTGACTCCCGTCTCACCCACCTCAAGGACAGCCCTGGTGGGTTTGACAGGGCCATCTCGAAATGGCTCGGAGCCGACGGTGAGACTCCATCCTCCTTATACATCCGTGATATATGCAGTAAAGCTAACAGACCCTCCAGAGGACCTCGTCATTCACTGCGCCGTGTTGGCCGAGCCCGGCGAGCCTGCCAACGAGCTTCTTGAATATCTTGTCCAGGCCTGCCCAGGCGCCGTAGAGAAGAAGTCAACCAACGGCGACACTCCTCTGATGGTCGCCTGCCGTCTCGGCCGCATCGACTTTGCCAGGATCCTGATCCAAGGTAACGCCGACCAGTCCGTCCGCAACTCCAAGGGCGAGAACATCATCCACATGGCACTGGCGCAGAACACCACTCCGGCCAAACTCCAAGCTCTCCTGGACCTCTTCGACCCGGATCTGCGAGCGCACCTCTTCCAGCAGCGCAAGAACCTGTCAGAGGCCGGCACGGCCCCTCTGCAAGCATGGGTCTCCAGGATCGTGGGCGCCGACCTCCCGGCCAACACCCACCGCCGCTACTACTACCACAACAACTACTCCGAGGCGGTCGAGCCGCGGCCGAATGAGGTCCTCGAGACCCTCCAGCTCCTGCTCAAGTACTCCAACGGCCAGGGGCTGGACATGCTCAACGGTGCCGGCGACACCTGCCTGCACTCCGCCGTGATGAAGCACCACGTCTCCATCTCCAAGGCCCTCGTCGACTTCCAGCCGAGCCTCCTCTACCGCGAGAACGCCGTCGGCCGCACCCCCGCCGAGGCAGCCTACGATACCCTCACCTCCTCCCAGTTCTCCAAGCCGGGCGACATCCGCATGCAGAACACCGACTTTAGCGAGAGGATCCGCAGGGAGAAGAAGAGAATCGAGTGGTCGACCCAGTACGGCGACAAGCTGACTAGCTCCGATTCCCTCAAGACCCAGCTGCGGGACCTCGGCCTCAGCGGCGACTACAAGCCCGAGCTCCTCCCCGAGCTCCTCGCGGCGACGGGCGCCGTCGAAGACTGCCAGATCAAGCGCCTCGAGAGGGACGTCGCCCAGCTCGTCATCTGGGACATCTGCAGCACGGCTATGGCAAAGAATCCCAGCGGCCGCCGCCTCGTCTCCCTCAACGAGGCCAACGACGTGGCCAGGCGGCTAGGCGAGCAGGAGGTCCAGTCGCGGTACTTTAGCGTCAACGCCCGCAACGACGAGGAGGACGATGAGGCGGAGGAGGGGGCGGACGGCCCGGATCGCAAGACTCAGGAGGATTTCGCGGCTTCGCAGCTGACGTCCAAGCTCACTCGGGCCTGGATGTCGTCTGAGGAGATGAAGAAGAGGGAGAAATGTCAGAACTGCAACAGCGTCCATGCCGTTTAAGATATCTACTCCGCATAGGAAACTAGTAGTCGTTGTATTTCACAGCAAGGAGGAGTGGGATATTACGTATTATAAGAGTAGGGGTGTCCATTTTTAACGATATCAAGATAATGGATTGGCGAGTTTTTTTTTTTTAAAGGGAAGCCCTTGATTCCCAATACACATGGAAGAAGAGATTTCACCAAGCCCAGTCAGTCATCATAAGTTCATTCTGCCGTAAATTTTTCAAAGCACACTACTCTGCAAGTGGCTGCTTGCCATTAAGTGCCCTCATGACAGATAGGAAACAGTCTGAGGAGCACCGTCACCCCAAATGCCGACGACGGCCATGGCAAATCCGAGGGCGGCAAAGCCGGTCCTGAGGAAGTAGCGCTTGACTACCCACTCGACCTCTACTTTCACATCCTCACCATTCACGGCGGCAAACTCATCGGAATCCTCCTCGCTGTGTGTCTCCTCACTTGGAACATCGCCGAGGACCTCGTAGCTAGCCTCCAAGTTGCGCACAGGGCGGGAGGTGGTCTTCTTCTTCCTCTTGGCCGGCTCCGTGGGGGCGGGCACACGACGAGCGACCAAGTTTGGCGCGGCAAAGGAGAGGAGAGTAAGAAGGGAAGTGTACAAGAGGTAGGGGTGTCGGGAATTGCGGGGTGAGAGGACGAAAGAAAGCAAGAGGGGCGCAGATGCGAGCGACGTAAGTGCGATAAGGGGGATCCGAAGGCGAGAGTTGAAGTCGACGAGAGCGCGCGAAGCGTCCGCGGACGAGGGGAAATGGAGGAATGTTGGGAACGCAAAGGCTGAGACGGTATAAGAGGCGCCCTGTGTAAGAAGAAAAGACTTGTCAGCGTCGATGTCGTTCAACTTTGATTTGTACCATCACAATTCCGGCTTAACAGAGAGGATGCCTCGGATGCATTATTGGCAAGTGAGGTCGGGTAGGATGAGGCTGATAGTGGAGGTGGCGAAAGCCCATCGAAGGCGGGGTGAGGCATGGATAGACGTGCCCCCTAGGTATCAGGAAAGCCTCAAGCGCAAAGAGGCGCGTAGGAAATAGCGGGAGAAGAGCGACTCACCGTCAACAGACCGAGGGACACGGTCCCGACGAATTTGAGGAGCGACACGCCGGAGGACGTCATGGTGATTGCGGCGGGATCGATGCCCAATAGCGGGTATTCTCGTCGCAGTCCAACCGAGTTAGAGGAGGGCAGGGAGTGAAGATAAGGTCGGAGTTGATGATGAGGGATTGAAATCTGGCTCGTGGAGATGCGGGCACAGGCAGAAATGAGGATGAGGGAAGGGCAAGGCACGGCAAGGCCAGGCACGACTGGAGAGGAGAGAGAGGGCGCCCGAACGACCGCCGGGTCGAGACAAACGGGTGGTGTAACTGCGCTTCACTCACAAACGTCACCTCTCACACGACAAAGCGGCGCTAGCTCCTGATTGGCTATGGCGAGCTTATGGGGTAAGTTGGGTGACTGGTCCCCACTTGCCGCCCAAGTACATGTACCCAGTAACTTTTTAAGCTACGAAGCTTTGATTTTTTTTCTTCCTTTCCCAACCTCACATTGAGCCGTTGCTCCCAAACAATGGCATTGGACAACCAACGGTAGGTTGCTGAGCAGAAAAATCGGCTGTTCATATTCAGCTCAATTCGTATGGTAAGTTGCTTCTCTCAATTATACCCATCTGGCTGCCCAAGTCCCTCTCGAAATGATGAGTTACATCACAACCCTCCATATCATACAGGAAGAGCCGTCTGAGACGTCCCTCGGGCTGTGCGTTGGTCCTTCAAGCTAGCGTCAGCTCCTCGGCTGTGCCAGCAGGTACTCCTGCGCGGTACGCATCCCTTGTCTGCATCGTCATATGCGCGGCTTGCGGAGGCTCGTGTAGGAGCCTGTTGGTGTGGTGAGGGTTCGTAGTGCTTTTATATCGGGTTTCTGAAATACGAGAAAACCTTCTCCTTTGCTGTTGTTTTCTACCTTCGTCCTTGACCAAAAGACTAACTTGGGACAACCAGACATCAATTACCTTCCAGGGATGTCCCGTAGATCACGACTCGGCGAGGGAAACACGACCGTGTAAGCACAACGCAAAGATGACCGAAATAATAAGAAGAATTACAAGACTTGCTATTTCCAAACTGAAAGCGCTCCACACATAGGGTCGTAAAATTTAATACATACATTCTTGTGCCCGAATTTCGCAAACCATTGCATTCCGTTGATAGATAAATTATATTTCTATATGTATATCATGTCCCACTTACTCATCACTGTCACTGTCTAAAATTTGACGTCTGCCTCTACCTGTTCGTTGCAATCCTGGCACGGACTCGCCCGACTCCTTGTTCCTTCCAGTCAGCGCATCAAGAGCAGGGAGGTCGTCACTCTCCTGTGTTGCTGATAAATTGAACGCGGCAGAACGGTGAGTAGAGGCGAGGCTGGGACGATGATTGCTCACCGGGGAAGAGGACATAGAACCATCGGGCTGTGTGCTAGGTATGATGTTATCAGACACAATGAAATCCTGGAGGTCCTCACCCATGTCCGAGCCATCCGTTTCCAGGAGATCGCTATCTCTCTCACAATCATCCCCCATTTCAAGATCACTGGCGCCTTTTCCAGTGGCCTTGGCTCTTTTCTTCCTTTTCGCTTTAGGCTTTTTCCGAATTCGGGCTGTTAGGCCTATATTCTCCTCGTCTTCTTCATCCAAGGCATCACCACCAGCCTCTTCCACTTCTAAAGCAGGCTCGCGAAGAGGCGTGTCCTGAACTTTTCTTCGCTTCCGCTGGCCACCGACGGGAGTCTTGCGTTCAACTTGCCTCTTTCGAGGTTTTGGTTTTGGCAGTTTGGAAATCGCGTCACTGCCATCTGCGTCGCTCTCGTAGTCGGAGGCTACGAATGCCTTCACGGGAATCTCTATATAGTTACTCAGATCTTCTGACCTGCATTCCCTGACCATTTCATCAGGTCGCGCCATCTTTTGTAAAAGCTTCACACAACTCTTTGTGCGATCCCCGTGTTTGACTCTGCCCACAGGCCGGAGCCTCTTTTGAAGCTTGGGAAATGCCACCAGGCTAGGCATATTTGTTTCCTCAACCGCACTATTGTTGAAAGGAAGGTCACGATATAGCCGGTCGAGATCCTTAATCTCCCGGCTACTAAGAACTACCGAAGACAAATCCGGAATGGCAGCCAGGTCACTCAGCTCGGGATTCTTTTTCGGCGCTTCCACATTGCTGGTAGTTTTGGACGAGGATTTGCCCATCCAGGCTGACAACGTCTTGAACCCGGTTTCCACTACTCCCTCTGGCATGTGAAACTTCTTTGGAGGCTTCTTCTTTCCCGGTACACGCCGCCTTTTCGGCTCTGGAAGAGATGTATCCTGTGTATTTTCTATGGGGATGTCGATACGGCGTTTATCGACCTCTGGTCGAGCATCCCTTGGTAGGATTCGCTTGGAAAGGTCGAACCGAAAATTGAACCGACTTCCCTCGCAGATCAGTTTCTGCATCTTTTCGTAGTTGTCTTTGGATTTTGCAAACTGCTCCTCTTCCTTTCCTCGCATCAGCAGAAGAACGATATTACCGGCCCTCTTTCTGCCTGTACGACCCATGCGCTGGAGCATTCGGATAGGCGAGGCCGACGAGTCGTAACAAACAATCAAGTCGACCTGCCCGATATCCAATCCTTCCTCACCGATCGAAGTAGCCACAAGCACATTGAAATCACCCCTTCGAAATTTCTCGATCGTTTCGATTTGCTGTGCTTGCTTCATTCCTTCCGCACGCTTCCCGTCAGCCTGTCCAACAAAGATGCTGGCTTTGACAAGCGGCCGGTGTTTGTTAAGCATCCGAACTATGTCCTCTGCCGAGTCTCGATATTCACTGAACACAATGATGCGGGTTGATTCGCCAGTATCAACAAGATGGTTGAGGACGCAAGTAGCCAGAGCTGTAAGCTTGGGATGGCCCACAAACCCATCAGTACGAAGCCATTTAGAAATAATGTCCATCATTTCTTGAAAACTGGGGTCATTGATGAGTTGCCGGCGGTACTTGGAGCCCTTCTGCCCTTGCGCTTCCTGTTCTTTACGCATATCGCTCAAATTGTCGTAGAAGGGTTTGATCCCATGAAAATTGAGCAGTTTAATAGAGTGGGCAATGCTCGTCAGTACGCTGAAGATGGCTCTCATCATGCCTTGCAAACCCTGGTTCGCGCCCCTCCCTCTTGTGGCGAACCATTCTTTTTGGGTTTGCAGGAGACCAAAAGCTGTGAGCGCCATCGGGTTACGCCCATAGTAGACGTTTTGTGCGCTGAGCTTGTCCACCAACGGTTGAAGAGCCTTGGTGAAGAGGTCACTAACATGAACCATCTCCTCCGATGGGTCTAAAACCTGCTGATCGATATTTCTCTGGTGAACATATTGCTGAATATCAATGGACTCCTCAGTTCGTATTTCGCAGTGTGAAATGCCCAAATTATCAATGATCTCCTGCACTGTCTCGATCTTAGACCCAGGTGTAGCGGTCAAGGCGAGCACCCTCAAACTGTTGGAAAATTGGCGAATGAACTTCGTAACTTTAGCATAGGCATACTCGCCAACGGCTCGGTGTGCTTCATCCACCACAAGAAGCACGATTTTCTTGGGGTCGGCGTATCCATGTGAGAGATCATTCATGAGTGTCTGCGGTGTCATGAAGAAAACACGCCTCTGTTCCCACTCCTCCGCTCGCACTGCCGGGTTTATATCACCCGTCAATAATGTCGTTTCCGAGCGTGGAATCCCAGCAATATTGTAGCATGCATCAATTTGCTGCGCGACAAGGGGTTTCGTCGGAGCAACAAATACAATCTTGGCAGATTTTGTCCACCGGTGAAAGTTCAACATAACGGTAGCAGCGATGAACGTTTTTCCTAGTCCAGTAGGTAAAGCAACCAGTGTATTGTTAAACAGGCTGTTCTTCACAATACTGAACTGATAATCACGGATAGCACCAAGATTGGTAGGGTAAATCCAAGTCTGCAGTGCCTCCTTCTCAAGTTCGTGATGAGTCGGCTCTTCTCGTGGAAGATCTACACGATAAACTCTTGCATTCGTAGTCTGAGTTTGAGAGAACCAGGGCTCATTACCAGTGGACGCTTGCCCACCAAATAGCGTGGTCTGCCGGAGGATCGAGGAGTTTGAACGATTTAAACCAATTCTCGGTGGAGGCTGTGAAACCCTAGAGTTATTGGTCATCGAGCTATTATTCTGAAATGGCTCTGGAGATGAAAATGCGTCAGAAGGTAAATCATCTAGCTCTGCAACAGCAGCAGCGATGGCAGCACTTGAGGTCGGCCCTGCAGAACTCTGGTGATTCGCTGAAGAGGAAGTTTTATCCAGAGCCTCCATGAGGTCCTCATCAGCAAGGCCATCATCAAACTCGTCGCTCTCCATGATGTGTGGTGAAATGCCACAAGTTATCAACGTCCTGTAGGCTTGTACGCTCCTTCACATTGTCGGCATTCCAATAACAATTTTTTGTTGGGATTTTTTAAGAGAGAAAAAATAAACCGATAAAGGGAAAGTTCGGTGTTTATTTAAGAATTGTTTTCCGATTTGCAGTCTCCATACGTTTCAATTGCTGCATCTACGAAGACACCTTCTGGGACCACTCCCATCAACGCGTGTTGATGCGCTAAAAGTGGACTGAGACGCGCGAAACGAATGCCAGGTCACGTGTACATCTTAGGCAGACTGCTCCAGCCTAAAGAGTTAGGCAGCCAGTCTTCCACACGGGGCAACACAGCCTTCAATTTGTGAGATTTCTACAGTACTTGTCAGTAATGTGAATCGGACTCACTGTATTCCAAATATCGGCTTTCTATATTCTCGTCGCCTTTCTCTTCTATGTGATATTTTCTGGGCTTTTCCCATTCATTCCTTACTTGCAGGCATTGTTCCTATTCAAGCATTGACCTATGAAAGGAACCAAGTATCGACAATAACGTAATCCAGCCACACTAGTCTAGTTTGAGTGTGACTCACATCCTAATCCGGTTAGACCACTTGCTGCTGCTCCCAGTCAATCAACCTGAACGTCACTGAACTTTGCGGCCCGCCCACTTCGACACGCTTTTTGCATTTGCTTTCTTCATACCTCCGTCAAAGCACCTTCATCCATCTTGCAAAGTGCTTCTTTCCCTTTTCTTTGTTGTACTTCTTTGTCAGGAAGGATATCTTTCCGGCCTTCAAGCCACTTTTCTTCTCCTCGCATTCAAAGCTTGATCCCTTTCCAAACGAATCTCGACCCAAAGTGCAGTCACGACATCTCCCCTCATCGTACCGATACTCCTTCTTGGATCGATACTGTCGCCCAGGTCGCTTGCGACACGGGATATAGGATTCCTTCCTTTTTTCGGGTGCAGCGAACCTATCGCGCAAACTGTCGATTCAAGCCCTTCAGCGCATCAGCACGATTCGCGACCTCAATCACCAAGATGGCCCCACGCGGATCCAGGTCCCAGGCCTCGGCTGGACGAGAAACCCGGAGCTCTGCACTGAATTCAAAGTCGACATCGAGAGGGGGATCCAAAAACGCCGAGCAGGCTCCGCGCGCATCGATACCGATGGAGACCTCGACATGGGAACTGCGGCCTCCCGCCGCCCAAGGGTAGGGGCATCTGCAGATTCCAAAATGTCATCGACCCGGTCTGGTGCAAGAGGAAC